>CM046302.1:17787629-19181538 GCA_025267735.1 Mactra quadrangularis | reverse complement strand
AAGCAACTAACTACATTAAGGTAGCAAAAAAACGCGTGCAAACCTCCCGACACCAGGAGTCGACGCCTATTTTTGCTGTTCTAAAGCCCTATATAGCCATATTGCACGGTATACTTTGCGGCTCTGTTGCCATGGCGCAACTCGGTGTGCGAATGTGATTTTTTGCAGTTAGGTTGCTAACCATCTAGGGCACCTGAAAAACGTGTTTAAACACCAAACCCACCACGTTCAGGTACCGAGAAACCCCGTGCAAATCTCCCGACACTACAGGTCGACGCGACTTTGGGGCTCTGTAGCCCACGCGCATCTCACTGCGCAGGTATGATTTTTGTGTCAATGGGTTGCTAAACTACGTAGGGCATCGAGAAAATGTGTTTAAACAAGCAACTAACTACATTAAGGTAGCAAAAAACGCGTGCAAACCTCCCGACACCAGGAGTCGACGCCTATTTTTGCTGTTCTAAAGCCCTATATAGCCATATTGCACGGTATACTTTGCGGCTCTGTTGCCATGGCGCAACTCGGTGTGCGAATGTGATTTTTTGCAGTTAGGTTGCTAACCATCTAGGGCACCTGAAAAACGTGTTTAAAACACCAAACCCACCACGTTCAGGTACCGAGAAACCCCGTGCAAATCTCCCGACACTACAGGTCGACGCGACTTTGGGGCTCTGTAGCCCACGCGCATCTCACTGCGCAGGTATGATTTTTGTGTCAATGGGTTGCTAACTACGTAGGGCATCGAGAAAATGTGTTTAAAACAAGCAACTAACTACATTAAGGTAGCAAAAAACGCGTGCAAACCTCCCGACACCAGGAGTCGACGCCTATTTTTGCTGTTCTAAAGCCCTATATAGCCATATTGCACGGTATACTTTGCGGCTCTGTTGCCATGGCGCAACTCGGTGTGCGAATGTGATTTTTTGCAGTTAGGTTGCTAACCATCTAGGGCACCTGAAAAACGTGTTTAAACACCAAACCCACCACGTTCAGGTACCGAGAAACCCCGTGCAAATCTCCCGACACTACAGGTCGACGCGACTTTGGGGCTCTGTAGCCCACGCGCATCTCACTGCGCAGGTATGATTTTTGTGTCAATGGGTTGCTAACTACGTAGGGCATCGAGAAAATGTGTTTAAAACAAGCAACTAACTACATTAAGGTAGCAAAAACGCGTGCAAACCTCCCGACACCAGGAGTCGACGCCTATTTTTGCTGTTCTAAAGCCCTATATAGCCATATTGCACGGTATACTTTGCGGCTCTGTTGCCATGGCGCAACTCGGTGTGCGAATGTGATTTTTTGCAGTTAGGTTGCTAACCATCTAGGGCACCTGAAAAACGTGTTTAAACACCAAACCCACCACGTTCAGGTACCGAGAAACCCCGTGCAAATCTCCCGACACTACAGGTCGACGCGACTTTGGGGCTCTGTAGCCCACGCGCATCTCACTGCGCAGGTATGATTTTGTGTCAATGGGTTGCTAACTACGTAGGGCATCGAGAAAATGTGTTTAAACAAGCAACTAACTACATTAAGGTAGCAAAAAACGCGTGCAAACCTCCCGACACCAGGAGTCGACGCCTATTTTTGCTGTTCTAAAGCCCTATATAGCCATATTGCACGGTATACTTTGCGGCTCTGTTGCCATGGCGCAACTCGGTGTGCGAATGTGATTTTTTGCAGTTAGGTTGCTAACCATCTAGGGCACCTGAAAAACGTGTTTAAACACCAAACCCACCACGTTCAGGTACCGAGAAACCCCGTGCAAATCTCCCGACACTACAGGTCGACGCGACTTTGGGGCTCTGTAGCCCACGCGCATCTCACTGCGCAGGTATGATTTTTGTGTCAATGGGTTGCTAACTACGTAGGGCATCGAGAAAATGTGTTTAAACAAGCAACTAACTACATTAAGGTAGCAAAAAACGCGTGCAAACCTCCCGACACCAGGAGTCGACGCCTATTTTTGCTGTTCTAAAGCCCTATATAGCCATATTGCACGGTATACTTTGCGGCTCTGTTGCCATGGCGCAACTCGGTGTGCGAATGTGATTTTTTTGCAGTTAGGTTGCTAACCATCTAGGGCACCTGAAAAACGTGTTTAAACACCAAACCCACCACGTTCAGGTACCGAGAAACCCCGTGCAAATCTCCCGACACTACAGGTCGACGCGACTTTGGGGCTCTGTAGCCCACGCGCATCTCACTGCGCAGGTATGATTTTTGTGTCAATGGGTTGCTAACTACGTAGGGCATCGAGAAAATGTGTTTAAACAAGCAACTAACTACATTAAGGTAGCAAAAAAACGCGTGCAAACCTCCCGACACCAGGAGTCGACGCCTATTTTTGCTGTTCTAAAGCCCTATATAGCCATATTGCACGGTATACTTTGCGGCTCTGTTGCCATGGCGCAACTCGGTGTGCGAATGTGATTTTTTGCAGTTAGGTTGCTAACCATCTAGGCACCTGAAAAACGTGTTTAAACACCAAAACCCACCACGTTCAGGTACCGAGAAACCCCGTGCAAATCTCCCGACACTACAGGTCGACGCGACTTTGGGCTCTGTAGCCCACGCGCATCTCACTGCGCAGGTATGATTTTTGTGTCAATGGGTTGCTAACTACGTAGGGCATCGAGAAAATGTGTTTAAACAAGCAACTAACTACATTAAGGTAGCAAAAAACGCGTGCAAACCTCCCGACACCAGGAGTCGACGCCTATTTTTGCTGTTCTAAAGCCCTATATAGCCATATTGCACGGTATACTTTGCGGCTCTGTTGCCATGGCGCAACTCGGTGTGCGAATGTGATTTTTTGCAGTTAGGTTGCTAACCATCTAGGGCACCTGAAAAACGTGTTTAAACACCAAACCCACCACGTTCAGGTACCGAGAAACCCCGTGCAAATCTCCCGACACTACAGGTCGACGCGACTTTGGGGCTCTGTAGCCCACGCGCATCTCACTGCGCAGGTATGATTTTTGTGTCAATGGGTTGCTAACTACGTAGGGCATCGAGAAAATGTGTTTAAACAAGCAACTAACTACATTAAGGTAGCAAAAAACGCGTGCAAACCTCCCGACACCAGGAGTCGACGCCTATTTTTGCTGTTCTAAAGCCTATATAGCCATATTGCACGGTATACTTTGCGGCTCTGTTGCCATGGCGCAACTCGGTGTGCGAATGTGATTTTTTGCAGTTAGGTTGCTAACCATCTAGGCACCTGAAAAACGTGTTTAAACACCAAACCCACCACGTTCAGGTACCGAGAAACCCCGTGCAAATCTCCCGACACTACAGGTCGACGCGACTTTGGGGCTCTGTAGCCCACGCGCATCTCACTGCGCAGGTATGATTTTTGTGTCAATGGGTTGCTAACTACGTAGGGCATCGAGAAAATGTGTTTAAACAAGCAACTAACTACATTAAGGTAGCAAAAAACGCGTGCAAACCTCCCGACACCAGGAGTCGACGCCTATTTTTGCTGTTCTAAAGCCCTATATAGCCATATTGCACGGTATACTTTGCGGCTCTGTTGCCATGGCGCAACTCGGTGTGCGAATGTGATTTTTTGCAGTTAGGTTGCTAACCATCTAGGGCACCTGAAAAACGTGTTTAAACACCAAACCCACCACGTTCAGGTACCGAGAAACCCCGTGCAAATCTCCCGACACTACAGGTCGACGCGACTTTGGGGCTCTGTAGCCCACGCGCATCTCACTGCGCAGGTATGATTTTTGTGTCAATGGGTTGCTAACTACGTAGGGCATCGAGAAAATGTGTTTAAACAAGCAACTAACTACATTAAGGTAGCAAAAAACGCGTGCAAACCTCCCGACACCAGGAGTCGACGCCTATTTTTGCTGTTCTAAAGCCCTATATAGCCATATTGCACGGTATACTTTGCGGCTCTGTTGCCATGGCGCAACTCGGTGTGCGAATGTGATTTTTTGCAGTTAGGTTGCTAACCATCTAGGGCACCTGAAAAACGTGTTTAAACACCAACCCACCACGTTCAGGTACCGAGAAACCCGTGCAAATCTCCCGACACTACAGGTCGACGCGACTTTGGGGCTCTGTAGCCCACGCGCATCTCACTGCGCAGGTATGATTTTTGTGTCAATGGGTTGCTAACTACGTAGGGCATCGAGAAAATGTGTTTAAACAAGCAACTAACTACATTAAGGTAGCAAAAAACGCGTGCAAACCTCCCGACACCAGGAGTCGTCGACGCCTATTTTTGCTGTTCTAAAGCCCTATATAGCCATATTGCACGGTATACTTTGCGGCTCTGTTGCCATGGCGCAACTCGGTGTGCGAATGTGATTTTTTGCAGTTAGGTTGCTAACCATCTAGGGCACCTGAAAAACGTGTTTAAACACCAAACCCACCACGTTCAGGTACCGAGAAACCCCGTGCAAATCTCCCGACACTACAGGTCGACGCGACTTTGGGGCTCTGTAGCCCACGCGCATCTCACTGCGCAGGTATGATTTTTGTGTCAATGGGTTGCTAACTACGTAGGGCATCGAGAAAATGTGTTTAAACAAGCAACTAACTACATTAAGGTAGCAAAAAACGCGTGCAAACCTCCCGACACCAGGAGTCGACGCCTATTTTTGCTGTTCTAAAGCCCTATATAGCCATATTGCACGGTATACTTTGCGGCTCTGTTGCCATGGCGCAACTCGGTGTGCGAATGTGATTTTTGCAGTTAGGTTGCTAACCATCTAGGGCACCTGAAAAACGTGTTTAAACACCAAACCCACCACGTTCAGGTACCGAGAAACCCCGTGCAAATCTCCCGACACTACAGGTCGACGCGACTTTGGGGCTCTGTAGCCCACGCGCATCTCACTGCGCAGGTATGATTTTTGTGTCAATGGGTTGCTAACTACGTAGGGCATCGAGAAAATGTGTTTAAACAAGCAACTAACTACATTAAGGTAGCAAAAAAACGCGTGCAAACCTCCCGACACCAGGAGTCGACGCCTATTTTTGCTGTTCTAAAGCCCTATATAGCCATATTGCACGGTATACTTTGCGGCTCTGTTGCCATGGCGCAACTCGGTGTGCGAATGTGATTTTTTGCAGTTAGGTTGCTAACCATCTAGGGCACCTGAAAAACGTGTTTAAACACCAAACCCACCACGTTCAGGTACCGAGAAACCCCGTGCAAATCTCCCGACACTACAGGTCGACGCGACTTTGGGGCTCTGTAGCCCACGCGCATCTCACTGCGCAGGTATGATTTTTGTGTCAATGGGTTGCTAACTACGTAGGGCATCGAGAAAATGTGTTTAAACAAGCAACTAACTACATTAAGGTAGCAAAAAACGCGTGCAAACCTCCCGACACCAGGAGTCGACGCCTATTTTTGCTGTTCTAAAGCCCTATATAGCCATATTGCACGGTATACTTTGCGGCTCTGTTGCCATGGCGCAACTCGGTGTGCGAATGTGATTTTTTGCAGTTAGGTTGCTAACCATCTAGGGCACCTGAAAAACGTGTTTAAACACACCAAACCCACCACGTTCAGGTACCGAGAAACCCCGTGCAAATCTCCCGACACTACAGGTCGACGCGACTTTGGGGCTCTGTAGCCCACGCGCATCTCACTGCGCAGGTATGATTTTTGTGTCAATGGGTTGCTAACTACGTAGGGCATCGAGAAAATGTGTTTTAAACAAGCAACTAACTACATTAAGGTAGCAAAAAACGCGTGCAAACCTCCCGACACCAGGAGTCGACGCCTATTTTTGCTGTTCTAAAGCCCTATATAGCCATATTGCACGGTATACTTTGCGGCTCTGTTGCCATGGCGCAACTCGGTGTGCGAATGTGATTTTTTGCAGTTAGGTTGCTAACCATCTAGGGCACCTGAAAAACGTGTTTAAACACCAAACCCACCACGTTCAGGTACCGAGAAACCCCGTGCAAATCTCCCGACACTACAGGTCGACGCGACTTTGGGGCTCTGTAGCCCACGCGCATCTCACTGCGCAGGTATGATTTTTGTGTCAATGGGTTGCTAACTACGTAGGGCATCGAGAAAATGTGTTTAAACAAGCAACTAACTACATTAAGGTAGCAAAAAAACGCGTGCAAACCTCCCGACACCAGGAGTCGACGCCTATTTTTGCTGTTCTAAAGCCCTATATAGCCATATTGCACGGTATACTTTGCGGCTCTGTTGCCATGGCGCAACTCGGTGTGCGAATGTGATTTTTTGCAGTTAGGTTGCTAACCATCTAGGGCACCTGAAAAACGTGTTTAAACACCAAACCCACCACGTTCAGGTACCGAGAAACCCCGTGCAAATCTCCCGACACTACAGGTCGACGCGACTTTGGGGCTCTGTAGCCCACGCGCATCTCACTGCGCAGGTATGATTTTTGTGTCAATGGGTTGCTAACTACGTAGGGCATCGAGAAAATGTGTTTAAACAAGCAACTAACTACATTAAGGTAGCAAAAAACGCGTGCAAACCTCCCGACACCAGGAGTCGACGCCTATTTTTGCTGTTCTAAAGCCCTATATAGCCATATTGCACGGTATACTTTGCGGCTCTGTTGCCATGGCGCAACTCGGTGTGCGAATGTGATTTTTTGCAGTTAGGTTGCTAACCATCTAGGGCACCTGAAAAACGTGTTTAAACACCAAACCCACCACGTTCAGGTACCGAGAAACCCCGTGCAAATCTCCCGACACTACAGGTCGACGCGACTTTGGGGCTCTGTAGCCCACGCGCATCTCACTGCGCAGGTATGATTTTTGTGTCAATGGATGATGGGTATATAGGTAGTATGTGAAGGTTTGTGGTGGTATGTCATGAATGGGGCAGTGTGTGCACACTCGTCAATTCTGGCCTAGCTCCTGGCAAATTACATTCGCTATACCTCGGGCAATATTTTTGAAATCAATAAAAATTACTAATTTAAACGCAACATTAGCTGTTGAGACTTCAAATATAGTAACAGTAAATATTGCAAACCTCAAATATGCAATTTAATTTGCAAAGTTTCTATTTTTACGAAATTTGACCCTGGCCACTTCGGCACTACGCCTCGGAAACTAACGTATACAATCAAAGCACTGTAACTTCCGACTCTTACACTAGAACGATTCCAAATATCAATCACGTTCTTTAAATAATTTATAACATAAATCAAGAATTATAGGCATAATTTCACTTAGAATTTAGTGTTAAAATGTCAGTTTTTGTAAACTCCGCCTCTTATGTAGGAGGCGTATCTCCTCAAGTATTGGGGCGTGGTATTCTCTCAAATCTTGCTATTTAGACAGCCTCACATCTAACCACAAACTGGACTCACTCCTGTCAATTTTTGTACTCTTTGTTTCTATGTAAAATGGTCTGATATCAGGGTCCCTGCTCACTTCTCCAAATAGAGTGGGATATAATGATTGGTATTCTGTGAATCCTCCACACTAGACCTGCAAAATAAGTCCAATAAAGATAGGTCATGAACGATTGTTTTTTTTTCACAATTTCACATTGCGCACATGTATAGTTGGGAATTCCCATTCTCAAAGGTCAAATTAGCCGCAGTACACTAAATTCTAGATCTTCCACCCCAAGAAGTAGTTCTAAAAAGAAAACACAAAATGGTCAGAATATTGTCCTACCGGGATAGAAAAACTAATTTGGGTGACAAATACATCATTTTGACACATACAAACAGAGTCACAGCCACCCAAATACAGTCCAACTAAATTCTCGGAACTACTTTCGCAATGTACAACGACCCGAAAGCAGTTTCTCACAAGAGCGACACCAACTCCTCACAGTGCTTACGTCACGCTTTGCTACATTCGGAACGACCTCGGCGATCATCTACGAAGATACACCTCGGCATTCGGAACGACCTCGGCGATCATCTACGAAGATACACCTCGGATATCAATCGTAGTACAAATACAACAAAGTTATGAGGTCAGGCGATTAACCTCATAGGTTAAGTAGTGCCGATGTAAACAACCAACATGGCAGATCATTTTGCAGAAAGTATCGAGTACACAAAAATGTTTGAGGATCAACTTTGATTTGAGTGAATATCAGTTACAGGCTTGGAAGAGCTTTAACTGCCCATAATCGTCCGTCATTTTTGGTGTGTGCCAGCGTTCCAAACGTCGGGAACGAGGCTAGATTCTATGATGGAACTACTTTCGCTCCTCGTGATATCCGAGGTGTATTTGCGTGGAAAATCGCCGATGGAGTTCCGAATGGCTTTGCTACTTAAACCATAACCAGCTGGTTCCCTGGACTAATATCACTACGTTAGATATTACCCCATGGTAGCGTCCAATGGGATACATTCGGACTTTATCCAAATGTCCGAGATACGGAGAGCGTAAAAACGTCAAAAAACGCTCAATTTTGACACAAAAATTGAAATATCTCTAAAACTAAGCTACGGAAGTGGAGCTCTCTGTGGGATTTATCATCAAATGTAAGAATTTTTAATGACGTACAACTTCGCGTGTAAAATGAGCACCTATTTTTTCTTCGTGATTTTTAGCTGATGAACTTTTGCTCTACTTTCATTTCGCACTCCAGTATGAATGTTACAGGAAATATGGACCCCAACTCTACAGAATCTCTTTAGATTGAGAATTTTGATAACTAGAATTTATTCTTACATTTTGCCATTCGACATTGCTTTTGAAATGAATAAATACAACCAAAATTCAAGCACCAATATCTTCAAATCAAAGTACTGAAAGTACTGTTGGAAGGAATTTTTGAACAATTTTAGGAGTTCAAGTTACTATTTCGATATCCTACATAATTTATTTATCATTTATAACCAAATGCGTTTCATATTTCATTTTACATGCACATTATTTTACTGATCGGGAAGTTGTATGTTTTGATTCACGGGCAGGACATACTTTCGTGGAGCTATGTCATGGAAAAATTTCTATGGTCATTCTCCCTCCTACCACTGATTCTAAATTATTTTAATACGGCAGTGTTCAGTCACTGAATTGCATCTAGTAGTAATCCAGAGATTGAGGAACAGTGATAGGTGGATTGATGGTCACGATGTAACCTAAACAATGTGATGCCATGGAGTTAAGGTCAAAACAAATTCATCACATGTTCTATGTATTTTGTTCCAAAGAATGGAGCTTAAGAGCAAATAATATTTTTCCATATTTTGAATTTTGAGAAGCGAGCAAAAGCGAAAAATAAATTTGTGCGGTTTCTAAGACATTTATTTACCATAAGTTAAAAAGAGCATAAAAAGTTTGGACTTTCTTATATAACATATAACCATATATCTATAGACTATAGTGTAATCACGTAATAAGCAGTTCTATGCTATATAAAGCAAGTTAACAATTACTCCAGATGAAAATTCAATTGAATTTAAAACTAGTTAGAAGTAGGGTAGAAGAGGTTTACACCTTCATGAGTTCATACGTAAAAGATAACTTCATTTTTCTTTGGTATTACTTTTATTAATACTAGATAACTAGGAAGCACAGATTACCAATTAACAGCGCCACACTAATCTTATAATGGACCAGCCCGGTTCACTCTTTGTGTATACAATGTAATTAGATTTTGGTAAATTATGCTAATGTCTAATAATACCACTAGAATTAAATCAAACCTGATATGTTATTTTGGGACATCAAAATTGTAGGAATGTAAAATTTTCTCCCTGTCCTACCTGCTCTCAATGGATCAATCTTCAAATTTACACTACAAATACACGTTTGACGTCACACATCAAGAAAAGGTGTGTAGAGAGAGTAAATGTTCAGTTTACGGTCTAAGACAGAGTGCACTTATCATATTTCTGAACAAAGGATTGTGTCATTGTAATTTCTAATGCCGTATGTAAGCAAGAAGTCATTACTGCTTTACCGTAACAGTGAAATTATGCTGATTTATTTTGCTATTTAGAACTCAAATTACTAATTTTCAGTTCAATTCTACTTGGCCGAGTGTCAAAAATTTTGATTTTACGATATTTATGGTGCGTTAATTTCATTTTTTTATTTTTGGATTTTAAGGTGCGAGAAATCAGACGAACATAACGATTAATTTGTTGTGGTCTAATAAAATAATAAGAAAACACATTTAAGAAATTCGCTTCGCGCTGTCATTAAACCTCCACGGACACCCATCCAAAGATTAACCCTACCTTTCGTTGCTTAACTTCGGTAAATGTCCAGCGCTTTACGCTCTCATAGTAAACTCCTGCTGTGAATAGCGGTCGTTAAAATTGTACTTATATACAAGCGTGTGGTAGATACTAATGCGCAATAATACAATAAACTTCTCTCCGTGCACAGTTAGAATGTTGTTTGATTAATGTGTAAAAAACACATTAAATATCATAATTTTAAGTATTTGTTTAAATTACTTTTTTTCAACTTATCTACTTTTGATAGTACACATATTTTTCTGCTGCACTATTTCTCGGTCGCATTGACTCATTGATTTCTATTGAGTTGAGGGTGTTGTTCGTTCTTTTTCAAATCTTGCAGAGCGCTGACATAGAAAGGAATTGTTTGAAAACAATTCCTTCCAAAAATAATTGGGTCAGATTCATGAGATTGGATTTGTTATGTTAAACTATACAGTAGAGATGGGAGTGTGGTGATGGTCAATGGTGGAGGACGTGTTTTATTATTGGGATGAGAAAATTTAAAAGTTTTATAGTTTTTAGAGTTTTAATGTCTTATTAATGTTTTATCTTGCTTTTAAAATGTTTTAATTGACACTTATGAGGACTTTTAATTCTTTTACTTGTGTGAAAAGTGTGATTCATAGTCGCGTTGAAGAAAACTTTGTAATGCGCGCGGAAATAGTCGCCATTGTTCATTGGGTGATAATTGTTTTTATGAACTTTTATGAATAGTAGTGTTGGAAAAGGAACTCTTAGACATAGGCTGACTCTGATAGGATTTTATTACATAGTTTTATTGACTTTTAAATTATACTGAATCTTAAAGAAAATCTTGTCAATTCTCGTCGCCCGAGATTCTGTGAGACAACGCTTTGTGCGCCATCTTGCATCGTGTTGCATAACTGTAAATTTTTATTCTTAACGTTTCCTATATTTTAAACATTACGTTCCTCGTTAACCCTTAATTTGAGTTGTGGTTTTGACTGACTGCACCCAGGGGCTGGTACTGATAGTGGAGGTTCTTCGAAAGATGCGCTCAAAAGGCAGGAGGGCTCAGAAGATGAAGGGCGAGATAACATCGGAGATGAACACTGTGGTGCGGAAACTTGCCAGATCAGCTAGTGAATTAAACGTAAGGAATACAGCTATACATGGATCTGAAGTAACATGTAACTATAATTTGAACATGAAAAAAACTGTGAGTAAAAAGTTAAATGCTGCTAAAAGAACCTTAAAAATTGCTGGAAATTTTACAGGGGGGGACTGGTAATTACAGCGGATGCTGCAACCTATGAGATCTTCAAATGTGCAGCAGTAGAGTATTATGAGAACTTGAATGAGAAAAGGGTGCATAAATCGAACTCTGTAGATAAAAAAGACGGCATAGTTGTTCAGACTGTTGTGAGGGTCAATTCGGAATATACAATCAATTTATATAATACAACTTCACGTATTCTAGTAAATGGTGAAAACTGTAAACTGTTTATCGATGTAGATTTTCCAGGTATACAGCTTGTAACAAGAAATGTGGTTTTAAATGGTCAACCCTTAGATACTGATGATTTAAATAGCTTATTGGTGGAAAGCCTGAGCAATTTTCTGCGTGAGTGCGACAAGACACCAGAAAAGCGAACTGAAGTAAGCATGTCCACTGATGCAAAAAGTAAGTGCACCCAAATTGATGATATTGAATGTCTTAAGTGTAAAAAAAACTGTAGGACCAAGAGCGTGTTCTGCACCAAGAAGAGACATTGGGTTCACTACAAGTGCCTCAAACTAACACAAGATGAAATACTATGTATTGAACAAAACAATGATGAGGATATTGACTTTAACTATTCGTTATGCACAAATCTGCCACTTGTTATTCCAGGTAGAACAAAGCCGCGCTCGCCAAAATCGTCAGCTGCTAGAGAGATTCTAGAGGATGAATTGTTGATTAATGAACCAGTAAGTAAAATGTCGTGTGTTGAGTCGATGGTTGTGTCTGATGATGACAGACTGACTGACTGTGAAGAAACATTCGTAAAAGGTAAAGCTAGCTCTAATTTACTTACAAACCGTGTGACAACCAATTCTATGAACAAGTCAAACACAGAGAACTCTAGTGAACCCCAGTGTTCAAAATGTGAAAAATCGGCTGAGCTGAGATTGAAGTCGTGTAGACTCGATAAATGGGAAAATGAGCTAAAAGTCAAGGAGAATAAAAATGCAGATTTACTGAAATCCAAGCTAAAGGTTGATACGTATGCTAAAAAACTGGAGAATAAAATTCATGAATTAGAAGCAACTATCTCAACATTACATAAGAGAATTAATTTACTCGAAGGCAGTGAAAAGGAATCAGGACCCACACAATGTGAAAACAAAAATATAAGTTCATCAGACAATGAATTAAATAACATCAGAGCTCTTCATAATAAAATAAGTAACATTGTATTTGCTCAATTAAACAAACAATTAGACAACATTGAAAAGACTATGAATACATGTGAATTAGATAAAAACAAAAATTGTGAGAATTCACCAGCTAAAGCAGCGGACTCACCTGAACCATTTTAACCTAAAGAGAATGAAATAAAAACGACAGGGATTCAAAGTGAAACATACTGCTATCCAACTGGGGTAACAGAAAATACCCAAAAACGTACGGAAAAACAACTGACAGGCGACCCAATATTTTATAAGCAAGCTGATAAGGACCCCACGACCAATGGCTCTAGATCTTGTCACCAAAGTGATCAAGCTTTCAAAACTCCACAATTATTTGATCATACACGCCCACCGCCTGGCTATACTTCTCTGCCTCAGCATACAATTGGAAGTCTATTACCGCAGAACTTTGCACAAAGAGGTGTCAAAAACAATCTACCCAATGAAAATATTGTTTATGGTTGTGAACAGCCTCCTCCTTTTCGGATGGTTGGTCTGCTACAAAACCAGTTATAAACAGTGTAGACCATATGTCTCTCCAGATCGCATCTTTCAATTGCAAGAACGTACGAACTGCAGCTGCTGCAATAAATGAACTTTTTAAGAAATGTGATTTGATATGCATTCAAGAACATTGGCTGTTTCAAGCTCAACTTAATCTGTTAGGTGAAATAAATTCTTCTGTTGACTTCGCTGGTAAGGGTGCTGATTACAGAAACCCGCTTCCACCAATCCAAATGCCACGTGGTTATGGAGGTGTTGCGGTTTTGTGGAAAAAAATTTTAATAGTTTCATCACAGTACTCCCAGATGGTTCAGAACGTGTACAATGTGTTGAATTAGGAAACAAAGGGAATAAAACCCGCAAGGTCCTAATAGTGTCGATATACTTTCCTTGTAAAGGTTATGCAACTAGTGATGATGACTTCTGTTCGTGTGTGGATGAACTCTTTGAATTTTTTACTAAATACTCATTGACACATAATATCCTAGTCGGAACAGATCTAAATGAAGATTTAAATAAAAAGGATAACAGTCGAAGATTAATGTACATCCGAAACTTTATTAAGGACTGTAACATACAATTTAGCCTCCTGTCCTCTACGTTTATACACCCAAATGGTAATGATAAATCTGAAATTGACTATTTCTTTAAGCATGGTGAGCCAAGTTTTGTAGACTGTGAAAAAAGAAATCTTAGAAATGGCGTCAAATGTGTCAGACCATCATCCAATAATCACAAGAATACCTGTAAGGCTGAACCTTGCAAGTAAAACGAGCAACACACTGAAAGACAAGTCATATCCTAGACATACGAACTGGGAACGAGTTAACCAGGAAATTTATCAGGAGCTTGTGATTGAACAATTAAGCAACTTTAATCCTGTCGATAACATCGAAGACAATATCAAGAAACTGAACGAAGTAATGACCCGGGCAAGTGCGGATGCTTCAGGATTGAAGAGAGGGGGGGGGGGGGAAATCAAATCCTAAGTTGGCTGTATGGAATGAGAATACAATGTATATCTGTAGCGATAAAGCTAGCAAGGTTAGCACATAGAAACTGGGCAAAAGCTGGGAAATGTTACAATCCAAACAACCCATTGTTTATTGAACGCAAAAGATGTAAAAAAGAATTTAGACGCCAATGTCGCATTGCTGTAGCAGACTGTCTTGCAAGAGAAAAAAGCGAAATAATGAAGACTAGAACTAGTAACTCTAAACTTTTTTATAAACTGATTAACAAACAACGTGGAAATCTCAAGAATTCTGTTAATGACCTCTACGTCAATGGTACTTGTTATTCGGGGGTATGTATTGTATGTATGTAACTATGGTGTATTTTGTTTGACATGGTATAGTGTATTTAAATAAAAATGATAAAATTACTGTTTATGTTATAAGTTTATGTTATTCTGTGACATATTTCCCCCCTCCGTATTAATGTCGCCCTCGACATTCGCAAAACTTAACTATATAATATCGAATTGTCTAATATGGAAACGACCGCGTCAAACATGGACAAACTATAAAACGAATTTATATAATTATGCTAATCTAGATGCAAAATTTATTTACATCTATAGGACGGAATAATCTTCGGTAATTAATGGTCATGAACAAAGCAAACAACAACGTCCAAACTACATTGAAATATACAAACTATTTCAATCTCAATACAATGACCACCATCTAATATAAATCCAACCTCTATACTCCAACATGCCTCTATAAGTTACCAAACCAAAAACAATCTAATACCTCAAATAAGCTCACACAAAATAAATAAACATATTAATTGCATTCAGATTCTACAAAAAATAAACACCCAAAGTCTAGATCAACATAATTTACATGGGATCCACGATGTAAAATCGTAACCAACATTAAAATAATTCAACTTATCTACAATTAAGTAACGATAAGATCATAAACTGACTACTCTATAAGCATCTGTAAACTGTTATATTAGTTAAGTGCTGTACACTTGAAATCCATAAAGTTCATAATTGTATCTAACAACTCAACTGTTTAACCCCCGTAGTTAATTCTTATTTATTTAATCAAATAATTTGTTGTAGCATCAGTATCCAATCATATAATTCTTAATGTTAGATAACTTAAAATTTACTATGATTTAATTCATAATACATAGTCTCCAGATGTCATCCATCTAGGTCGCTGTCTAGTACGTCTTTGTGGTATAACATATTTATTACCACTTGATTCATATGAATTGGTAGTGTCACTTTCCTCCTGATAGAGATGTATATTAACTTGATCATGGGATGTATCTGATCTACTGGATGAATCAATGGAGTTAGAGACGGGTATTGGAAAGCTGAATCCACAATCTCTCTATTTTGTTATTCTTGATAAAATTCTACTTTCAAAAGGTTGAAGTTCAATTGTATGATTTTTCGTACTCTTCACTGTCCCAACAGGTTCCGCACTTATCTTCATAAAGGCAGATTTCCAAACTTCATCAAGCTGATCATTCTTTTTATGTTTAATCAATCTGATAACATTTGTGTGGCGATATTTTCCACATTAATAAACTATAAGATAACTCCAACACTTTACTGGTTTCAATTTAAGTAACTGTTAATGTAGCAATAATTATTCCATGATCACATTACAATTCTAATCTAAACTAATAAGAAAAGCGATCTACTTATATACATCAATATCCCACCAAAGACGAGCAAGAAATCACGTGAAATTGTGAGGTTTCAATTACATAAAAAGGTGAACGGTGCCCTAACGGCACCGCACCGGCGACCTTATCAACGATGTCCAACGGCACCAACAACAACGGTGAAATATAAATTAATAATCGTTCGCGACATTCCCGCCAACAAAAGAATATAAGATCAACTTCAGAAAATGCATGAGTACAAATTCATAACAATCAACATGAAAAATTGTACAGACATAATACAAGTAATTATACAGAGATTATTTTTTGGAAAAGTGGAACTGTTCGGCACATGCCACAAATTCATCATGAACACTTCGAAACACTTCCTTTAGTTTATCCCGGATATCATTTTGGTTCAGGTTTTCCGAAAAACCAACACTAATAGTACGGTCAACACCCACAACTTCACCACCTCTAAATCTCTCAGTTTTATTCACGGTAAGGGTAACCGAAGTGAAAAGGATTTCTTCATCATCACCAGCATCACTCAAAATTTCAATTTCGCTATCACTACTAATGTCAATGACCGATGGAGCATTCTTGTCGTCCTCCGGTGTAGAAAAAGAATCAAATTTATGAGCATGATATAGAACGATAGCATTTTGATCAGAATCAGCACTATCCTCCACACATTGACTATCCACATTTGGTGTATTATCCAGATCTTCCACCACACTATCAGAACGAACATCATTAATTTCCATGACGTCGATAGCACATACGTTTTCCGTCGTAGGACCAATATCCATAGGCAGTGTATCATCAGTAGAAACAACATCAGTATTGATGCCGTCCATGTATAAATCTAACAGATCAACATCACAGTGAACATTACTGTTCAACGAAAACGTGTCAATGTCTTTGAATAGTTCACTTGAACGAATATCATCATCAAAGTCTTCGACGTCACTGATGTCTTCATAATAACTGGGAGTATAGCGCTGGATGTTCTTCACCATCTCACGAGCTACATCCGTTTAAATCCATGTGTTTTGCGAAGATGCGTTATCACGTAACTGCGACGAATAAATCGTGTTCTACAATTGCTCACAACACACTCAAATGATGTTGTCTCCAAATGTTTCTCTTTCACATGACGACGTATGACTTCTTTGTTTCATAAGATTTTCTGCAGGAATCACACACAAATAGCATTTTGACGTTTAACAGCCTTTGCAATATAAGGATAACCACTAGTAGATGACATCGGTTTATATATGAAACAAAGAACCGTTGCACGAGACAAGTGTAAAGAAATGGAGCCGTTGCACGGGAATTTATGAAGAGCCGTTGCACGAGAATTTCAATCGGTGGTTAGTACGGAGTCGTTACACGAAACTTGAAGTTGATGTGGAGCCGTAGCACAAGAATGTAAATTAGGTGTGTTGTATAGAGTCAATACACAATACTTGAAACCGTGTTTACGAAGATTCGTTGCACGTGAAATTAAAGTCGATGTACAGCAAAATCAATGTATACTGGATTCGTTGCAGGTGAAATTAAAGTCGATGTACAACACAGTCAATGTGTACTGAGCAAAATAAATTACGAGTCCATTATTACACTGTTTTTCATCAAAGTTTTTTTATGTAATTTAATCATGTTTTTCCTTAATAATGCACTGTTTAATCTTCTTCCTAGCTTTGTTTGCGGCCTTCCGAGTCTGTCGTTTACCGTCTTGTTTCACAGCTGATTCATGTCTTATTTTGCTCTCAAACGTATCACATTCATCATTGTCTTTGCGTTCTGTGGCAACCTCAAGCGGAAATAACAAATTTAAGGATCTGCCTAATATTCTGCCTGACGAAGTCTTTACTTTCGCAGATCGAACTAGACCGTCTTTGCTTTTCACTAATTTGACGATCTTTCCAAATTTCAAACTTCCTCTTGGTGTTTCCTCCTTTAATAAAACTATATCATTTTCATTTGGAGAGTAGTGGGAACACACTCTCTCCGTCTTAACTTTGGTTTGTGTTCTTTCTCTTAAACTTGTCAAATAATCATTTTTAAATCTGTCTAATAGCTTTTGACCTTTCTTCCATATCTTCAAAAGTTTACCAGCATTGCTTTCGTAAAGAACGAAGTCAGAATCATCATCAATATCCATATTAGGAATTCCCATTTTAGGATTTAGCGTGATGAAATGAGCTGATGTAATGGTGATATTTGAATTAATATCGTCTGACACATACACCAGCGGTCTAGAATTCAACACAGATTCGATTTCTTTGATAAGTGTTTGGAGTTGAATCATTGTAAGTAGTTTTCTTCCTATCGCCTTTCTCATGGAACGTTTCACAAGACCAACCAATCTTTCGTAGAACCCTCCCATCCAATGAGCAAGTTCAACGTTGAAAGACCATTTAATGCTCGAACTAGAGACATAACTCATCACTTCTTCATCATTTCGAATATCTTTCCATAACACTTTTAATACACTATCTGCAGATTTGAATTGTTGTGCATTGTCGCTAATGATTTCATCAGATCTTCCTCGCTGCGCAATGAAGCGTCTTAAACAGAGTAGAAACTCAACTGTAGTCATATCGACGACCAGTTCAAGATGAACGACACGTGTTACCAAACATGAGAATAAACAAATCCACACTTTCTTTTCACCATCAGAAGACTTAATTATCATAGGTCCTAGATAGTCGAGTCCGACTTTGGAAAACGGACAAGCTTCAGTTACTCTCGATGTTGGCAATGGACACATATAAGTATTCTGTAGGCTCCACCCTCGAAACGACGATACACACCACATAATTTCAGCATTGATTTAACTGTTGATCGTCCATGGGGGATCCAAAATCGTTGTCGAATGTAAGCCAACGCCTGTGATACACCGCTATGTAGCAGCTCTTTATGAGCCTTTTCAATCATCAGATGCGTGAATTTATCTTTTTTCGGCATCAGAATTGGATGTCGAGCACCCTCACTTAGCTCGGCATTTTCTAAACGGCCACCACAACGAATACGACCACTGCTATCAATGTGAAGTCCTAATTGTTGTAGGTTGCGATTCTTTTTCTGTATAGCTTCAATCACATCATGATACCATTTATTCTGGACACATTGTAGCCACACGTGTTCAGCAGATTGAATTTCATCACTTTGAATTTCTCCATTTTCACACACTTGTTTTCTCAATTTTAGAATAAAACGAAAACATAATGCTGTAACTCGTAGAAGTGTTGTCATTGACGAATATCTCTCGATATCAATACCAAATGGATACTCTGCCATGATTTTGTCTTCTTTAACACTATCCTTTCGTTGTATCTTTGCTAAGGAAGTTTCTTTCTTTATCACGATTTCACTTTCAACGAGAACTTTGCAATCATCTCCATCAATTTCATCACTTTCTGTGAAAATAGGCCATTCATATTCTTGGTTTTCCAACCATTTTGGACCATACCACCACATATCATCATTTTGGAGTTTGGCAACAGTTGTTCCCCTTGAAGCGACATCAGCGGGATTTTCAGAAGTTGATACATAGGCAAAGCCAACTTCCTCATGTTGTTTAATCTTATCTATCCTGTTTTTAACAAAGACTGTCAATAGTTTGGAAGATCGTAACCAACGAAGAACACACTGAGAATCTGTCATCACGTATGCCTTCTTGATAGGTAGCTTCTTGTTCTTTGACTAATGCTAGACATCTCACTCCAATCTCAACAGCTAACAATTCCAATCGGGGTATTGTTATTACTTTCAATGGAGCTAAACGGGTTTTAGCAAATACCATGTTGGATGATGTTCTTTCATCAACTGTCTGGTGAAGATAAACAACACAAGAGTAAGCCTTTTGTGAAGCGTCACAAAAGCACACTAGTCGATAATCCACATCTGAATTTCCCAAATCAAAGAATCTTGGTACAGAACAATTTGAAACATGTTCAAGATCCTTTTCTATCTCTATCCATAGTTGACTTTCTCGTTCACTCAAATCTTCGTCCCACTTCATGCCTTTTCGCCACAATTCCTGAATGAATATCTTGCCTCGTAAAACAACAGGACACACAAGACCTTACGGATCAAAGATTGAGGCCACTTGTTTGAGTACTTGACGTTAAGTGATGTTCTTTGATTCACATTTCATAATTGTTTTGAATGAAAGTGTATCTGCATGAATATCCCATCCATGACCTAGCACTTTCATAGAACTAGCATTAGCTTTATCAGTCTCATTGAATAGATGATTGACATCTTTATCATTTGAGATCCATTCCCTCAAATTCATAGACCAATCGTTGAACATCTGTTTGGATTCATTATACACAGTTTCAGCTTCTGACAGATTATCAACACCTGTGATGACATTATCCACATAAATACCATCCTTCAATTTCTTTGCGATTTCACTGTCATACGTATCAAGGTGGTATTCAATCGTGGAACCTAGCAAAAATGGGCTGGAAATCACACCAAAGGCAACTCTTGTGAAACGATATTCTTGCAGGTTGTCTTCTCTTGTTGAGGGGTTTTTAATATCCTTTAGCCAAATGAATCTGGTAACGTCTCGTTAACTCTTTTGAATACCAACTTGTAGAAATGCCTTTTCAATATCCGCAACTAAGACAAATTCGTGTAGTCTAAATCTCATTAGCATTCCACACAAGTCGTGTAAAAGTACAGGACCACGAAAGAGACACTCATTGAAGCTGTTGTTCTCTTTGCGTGTCTTCGACGAAGCATCATACACTACACGAAGTTTGGTAGTTGTTTTCTGAGGTGTTACGACACCATGATGTGGAAGATAATGCACTAACCCATCTGAACTTTTAGTATCCACTTTTTCAATCACACCTAACTTAAGCTGATCATTAATCACATTGTGATACTTCTGTTGAATATCTGGTTTGTTCTTCATTCGATTGACATTTAATTTCAATCTACCAAGAGCTTACTCTCTATTTGATGGCAACTGTGTATCTTCTTTCCAAGGTAATGTCACGAAATAGCTTGTATCTTCAAATTCAATTGTGTCTCGGAATATCTTCATTGCTATTTCATCATCTTCATCATTTTGTTTGTCCACAATACCAATTGATTCTACGTTCCAAAAGTCTTCCATTTCAACCTTAGATTTCTTTGTAGTATATATGATAGTGAATGCGTTTGCCATTTCTACGTTTGATCCATATGTGAGCACAAGTAAGTTAGCTTCATCTCCACTATCATCACTGTCGGTGCATCTACCACTAAGTATCCAACCAAGTTTGGATGACAGTAGGTACAAGCCTTTCTGAATTTCATTTTTTTCATTCATTACAAAGTCGAGGTAATAATCATTTCTGATCAGTAGCTCGGTTGGAGATGACTCACTATCAATCGGAATTTCGTCCAATAACTGAACACTATTCACAAGTTCTTGAACACGGTCTGATTGTAAATCTTTGGCAGGTCTTCTTTGTAATTCACCTTTTATAAGGGGAACAACATTCACATTAATCTCTGCATGACTTCCATTTTGTAATTTGACATCTGCCTTTGTAAACTTAGTTCTTATTTTCTTACTCTCTTTACTACCGAATGTAACAACATGAAGATCTTGTTTTCCATCACACTTCAATTTCAGCTTGTTAGCTAATGATTCGGATATGTAACTCCTATGTGATCCACAATCGAATAATATCCTCACGTTTTCTTTTTCTCCTGACGATGTGTTTGACACTGCGTCTGCATCAACACAGTTTCGTTCATTGACATAAGTCCACTTTCTTGTGAATCATCCATTTGTTGATCGACATTATTCCCTATATTGGTCATAGTTTGTTTGTAAACAAATTTCTTAGGACACAAACTTCGATGATGTACATCAGTTTTTCCACAATGCACACAAGCTTTGCTTGATTTGCATTCACTAAATGTGTGACCACTTCTTAAAAATTTGAAGCATTTTCCTTTCATTTTCTTCTTTCTTACTTCGATTGTTGTATATTATTACAAAACATACACTTCTGAGAACGAGAATTTCCCTTGAATTTCTTTGGTTTCACATCATCTGAAAGAAGAGTTGTTGATTGAGAAGTAGATTGTGACGACTTGCTTGATCCTTTTGACCTTTGACCCGTCGAATTTTCTAGCTACGTATTCCCTAAGTTGATCGCTCAACAATTTCATCGACCATTTTCTATCAACTCCCTTTTGTATCATCGAGCTACACTAATATATCTTCAGGTAGCTTTGATCAAACAATTGAAACGAATATATCTTGGTCAATATTCTGATTCAACACATCCAGACTGCGAAGAATTTTCTCAACTTTGTCCAAGAATATCCTGATTTGACTAACTTTGTTTGTCACCGGTGGTATGTTAATTAGCTTAGAGTAGTGAACATCGATAATTTCTTGTGAATTACCGAATCTTTTCTTCAAAATATCAATAGCTACATTGTAGTTATCATTGATGAGTGCTAAACCTGAGACAGCATGCATAGCTTCTCCAACTAATTTAGTTTTCAGGTAATTGAACTTTTCCACATTTGAAAGACTTTTATTGTTGTGAACGGCGCACTGAAAAGATTCCCAAAAGTCAAGCCAATTTATTTTGTTACCGTTAAATGTGACTATATTAATCTTTGGTATCTTCACAGACGACGAATGTTCTTCCTTTGTCTTTGAATCACGAAGCATTTGTTGAACAATTGTTGCATACTCATTTGCAAATCCATCAATTGTTTTGCAGTTGAATCCTTTTCATTTGAATCATCTTTTTGTACAACACTACTCGTATTCAACAATGTGTCGATGAAACACTCCAAATCACACTGAAGATCTAATGCTTGAGAACACAAATTTGTATCTTCAATTTCTATGTCTGCCATCAGTTCTACGTCATCATCTCCGATAGCATTAGCCAATTTTTCACTTTGAACTTCCAATTTTTCAGTGTATAACTGCAACTTTTTTACACACTTTTTCGCATACCTCTCTTTTTCATCCATATTTTCATTATCACCTTTGAGTAACACTGTAGCTACTGAAATTTCCTCCACCAAAATTCCTCGATACCTTGTTCTAACACTTTTTATATAACGCACTTGATCTTTCGACATTTTGACACTTTTTCAGCACTTCCGATTTTCCTTTCACTTTTACAAACACACTTTAATCCTCTTTTTTACTGTCGAAGATCCGGCTCGCGGGACTATTTAATGTGGCGATATTTTCCACATTAATAAACTAATAAGAAAAGCGATCTACTTATATAGATAAATATCTCGCCAAAGACGAGCAAGAAATCACGTGAAATTGTGAGGTTTCAACTACATAAAAAGGTGAACGGTGCCCTAACGGCACCGCACCGGTGACCTTATCAACGATGTCCAACGGCACCAACAACAACGGTGACATATAAATTATTAATCGTTCGCGACAATTTGTTCCAATAATAACTGGAACAGAAAGATTGTATTCGTTATCATGAACAACTAAAACAGGAACGTCTATTTCTTCCGTGGTAATCTCTGGAATCTTGATGGTTGCTTCTATGTAGCCTTTGTATGGTATATCATTATCATCTGCTCCTTTGATGTTTAAATTACTTAATTGGAAAATTTTTGGTTGTTCATCTAGTTGTTTCATAAATGATTCACTAATTGTTGTAATCATTGATCCACGGTCTATCAAAGCTTTGGTTGTTTTTCCATTGAAATGTATACTTGATTCATTTGAGTATCCTATCAATCTATCAAAGATATTGTAGTTCTTCGGGTCTTTCTTGTTATGGCCTAACCTTTGACCCTTAATGTTGGCTCTTACTAGTTTAAAGGCCTATTTTCTGAATTATCTTGTCTCCTACTTCCTCTTCTGTACCATCCTCTTTCCTCTCTCATATTGGGGTCTTCGCTGCTTATCTTTCTCTATGGATTGTATTCTTTCATCTAAACTATTCATCTTCTGCATTATCTCATCTAGTTTCTGTAAGGTTTCGTCTTTATATTTGTCCTGATCATTTTGTTTGGTTGTTTCTAAGTCTACTTTAAACTGGCTAATACGTCTCTTGCTTCGGTTTCATATTCTTCTCTTTCTGTAGTTTAAGTTTATTTTCTTCAGCTCTAACTTTGTTCCTTAATTCTTCATGGCTTATATTGTTATCAAAGTATGTTCTTGTAGATTTCTTAAGTTCTTCGTTGTACAATCCTCTCCAAAACTTATTTCTGAGCATTCTATTACGTTCAACTGTTTGTAATTCTTTTGTCGAATATGCTTGCATGAGCATTTCTTCTAAACGAAGACCCCATTCTACAATGGACTCATCAGACCTTTGTTCAGCTAAGAGAAATCTTGATAACTTGCATTCATTACTAGCTACATTACCAAAATTTTCTTCTAGAGCTTTCAAGATTTCTTGTACTAATGCATCTGTACCAACGTGCAGCATGGTTCTACGTGCCTGGTATTTAAGACATTTCCTTAAGGATTGCTTTAATACCTGTTCTGAGTATATGTGTCTTACACTTTCAAATTCTAATTTAAATTCTTCGAAAGTTGATTCATTTTTGGGAACAGGTTCTTTACCAGAGAATGGTGTTAGATTCAATTTAATCTGTTCGAGTTCTCTGATATTTGATGAACTATGATTCCGTTGTCTACTTTCTTGAGCTTCAATTTTTTTGCAATCTGCGTTCTCTTTCTTTAAGTTCTCTCTCTATTCTTAAAATCCTTTCTTCCCTTTTTGTTATTTCATAATCTCTGTCTTGTAGTGTCTCTTCTAGTTTTTCCATGTCCTTACATTTCTTATTGATCTTTTCCTCCATCTTTAGTAATCTACTTTCAGCATTGTTGTTTATTCTCTCTCTTGGAGTACTATAATCCCTAGGTGGTAGTCTTCTTGAACTTTCTTGTTGGCTATTTGACATCAAACATAATTTTCTGTCAAGTTCTTCTATCTCTCGTTCAATATCAATGTTCTCTTATATAAGTTGATTCATCCCTGTTAGGTCTTGTTCTTCTACTTCAATTTCTTTCTTTCGTCGTCTGCTTTGTATAATATGTTCTCTTTGTTTCTTAATTCCATCTAGTTCTCTTTTTAAACTTTCTTTCCTTCTATGTCGATGTCCACTGTCAGCCATATTTAAATTTGATAAACTATTGATAGTGTTTAACTACTGTTACTATTAAACTGTCAAGTCACAGAATATAATATCACTCTTTGATTAACAAGAGCAGCAATATCTGGTCACACTATATCAATTCAATCTTAACTTGTATGTTCAACAATCAGAACAACACTATCAGGTCACACTGTATCAGTTCAATCTGAATCTGTATGTTCAACAATCAGAACAACACTATCAGGTCACACTGCATCAGTTCAATCTGAATCTGTATGTTCATCAATCAGAACAACACTATCAGGTCACACTGTATCAGTTCAATCTGAATCTGTATGTTCAACAATCAGAACAAAACTATCAGGTCACACTGTATCAGTTCAACAATCAGAACAACACTATCAGGTCACACTGTATCAATTCAATCTAAACTTGTATGTTCAACAATCAGAACAACACTATCAGATCACACTGTATCAATTCAACAATCAGAACAACACTATCAGGTCACACTGTATCAGTTCAATCTGAATCTGTATGTTCAACAATCAGAACAACACTATCAGATCACACTGTATCAGTTCAACAGTCAGAACAACACTTTCAGATCACATTGTATCAGTTCAACAATCAGAACAACACTATCAGATCACACTGTATCAGTTCAACAGTCAGAACAACACTATCAGATCACACTGTATCAGTTCAACAATCAGAACAACACTATCAGATCACACTGTATCAGTTCAACAGTCAGAACAACACTATCAGATCACACTGTATCAGTTCAACAGTCAGAACAACACTATCAGATCACACTGTATCAGTTCAACAGTCAGAACAACACTATCAGATCTCAATGTATCAGTTCAACAGTCAGGACAACACTATCAGATCCCACTGTATCAGTTCAACAGTCAGAACAACACTATCAGATCACACTGTATCAGTTCAACAATCAGAACAACACTATCAGATCACACTGTATCAATTCAACAATCAGAACAACACTATCAGGTCACACTGTATCAGTTCAATCTGAATCTGTATGTTCAACAATCAGAACAACACTATCAGATCACACTGTATCAGTTCAACAGTCAGAACAACACTATCAGATCACACTGTATCAGTTCAACAATCAGAACAACACTATCAGATCACATTGTATCAGTTCAACAATCAGAACAACACTATCAGATCACACTGTATCAGTTCAACAATCAATCAATACTTTTCAATTTGTAAAACAACAACATAAACACCATCAACTCAAACTCAATCACTACAATTCAATTAAAAGAACCACAATATAAACACCATCAATTCACAATCAATCAATACTGTTCAGTTTGTAGAATACATGTAACAACATAAACACCATCGACTGATACTCAATCAATACTATTCAATTCATAAAACAACAACATAAACACCATAAATTCACAATCAATCAATACAGTTCAATTTGTATAACACAACATCAATGTCTTCAAGCCCTATATATAAAAAAATAACTTTCTCAATATATACTAATTCTTCAAAAAAATGTTCGTGCAACATTACCTAAATATTGAAATCAAATTATTAATATAGTTCCAAGTCAAATATTTTATGAAGTAGCTTAAAATCGAGTGTTTAATTCAATTTGTTCAATCTTGTTTGATAAGTTAATAAGTCTACAAGTTAATTCACTCACAGTTGTTCTTAATTTTATAAATTATTACATCTGAACATAGTCAATAAAACATAAACTATCCAATATTAAAACCTTAAACAGTACTTGTTCTTAGTTCACTTTACAATATCAATGTAAAATAAATAATTCATTAATTGACATTAACTTATTGTATAGAAGTATTATAGGATGTTTTAAGATGCATAAAATACTTTTACTACTCTCAAAAGCCTATGAGTTCTATTATTTCGTTCAATTAAGAGTATGAATTGAAATGATTCTCTAAAATTCTGAAATTGATCTATAACTAAAACTATATTATTTTCAATTAAGTAGTAACAAAATATATTGTAAATTTCAATAAGCCTATGGTTCACTCATAGTTAATTATATTTGTATAATAAGTAAGTAAATCCTAAAATTATGTCATCCAAATCCAAATTCAATATTCAATTTAAATTTCTTTTCTAAAGTCAAATCAATAATTGTAAATTAAATGCAAAACTTTGATTTAACTTAAGTTACAAGTAAACTTGCTTATACATGTACATAAGAACCTGTCTCAGTCAAGAATAGTGTCAATAAACTGAACAAGTTTCTACACTCTATCATCTGACCAATCAATATTATTTTCTACACTAAATATAACTAGCAGACGCTCTAAAATTCTAATCACACAATAATTGACCGATTATAACCTTCGTTGGTGACTACCGAATGAAATGTTTTCCGACACGGTATTAAATGTAATACTACAATCTTTTCCGAACGTTTCCTATTGTAATATCCGATGTTTTTGATACGATACTATTTATAATTTTACAGAGATGTGTGTATTCTACTGACAAGATGAAATGTATCTGTTTCAATTAATTGGATTTAATGTGATGTTGTGCATATAATGAATAGCTGATTATTGTACATCTATGTATAGAAAAAAATTTGCATCATGAATATAAAACAATGTGTGAAGTGAAAATACAATTTTAAATAGAAAAGACAGAGGTTTAATAGAGATTTATAAGATGACAGTTTAGTAAGACGGATTGATTGTATACAACAAATTAACACAAGAAAATAATTGGATTTTTTTCATATAATTTCAATGACTTTACATGGATATGACAGTAATTTTCTCGCTGTTGTATTCACAGCGTACTGTGAATACTACAAAACAAGATAGTACTGGTTATAAGCGTAGTCCTAAATATGAGACCCTACGTAACTTTTTTATCATTTGGACATTTTTCTGTTACTTAGGGTCTTAACGGATTGCTTTAAAAACGCATAGCAAAAAATTTAGTGTACAGACATCGAATTATTATTAAAATGCCACTTATGACAATACCTTTCCCGTCCTAAAAGAACTTAGAGAAAAGCAATTGAATAACAATCCAAAGTGTCAATTCACAACAAACCAAATTACAAAGTAAAAACCTTCAATAAATAAAAAAAAACATTCTTCTACCGCTTCAAAGTTTCCTCGTCGCCAATAAAGTGAAGGGTGTTGTATGTATATTTATTGGGTCGATGTGACCAGAATAGTGAAGCGAAGAACACGTCTGTCAGACTCAATGTCAACAGCTGAGAGAGAGAGAGCGACTTCCGAGGTGCTTCTGATTGGTCTACTCAGTGAACCGGCTATTAATCTGATCGGTTCGACACTGCAAAGCTTTAAATATTGGGGGGGGGGGGGGGTGAAATACTAACACAGTTTTATAGTTTAAACTTATTCTATTGACTTAGCATTATAAAATTGGAATATTTTTGAATACTTTCAAACAGTACAGAGTGTATTTTGTGTCCACGTGGATACTATTCTAAGATAATATTTTTGAATATACTCTATATTATATTTTTATTTTTTTAATAGACTGGAACGTACATGTGTATATATGTTATTCAAACTTTAAATTGACGTAATGGATATAAGGATTTTGTAGGGAAACACACGCACACAGCGACGCTGAAGGGAGATGTTACATCGATTTTCCGAAAGTGACCTGGACTGTCGGTGTCAAGAACGTCGCTGATGATTTTTAGAAGCCTGTTTCATTACATTCAATTTATACGTGGCTTAGCTTTGGTAAAGCAATAGTCAACCTATGTATTTACTGTATAATGGACTAGGGAAACAGGATATAATTAATCTAAGTTGTTCGAGGGTCGATCAACAAACGCGCAACTTGCTATAAAACTAAGTGCAACTCGACATATTTGAAAGCGTTATAATGTAGTTCAATAACTCAGCTTTAACTCAGGTACAACTTTTCAGGGTAATACAACTAAGGTTATGCATTTGATCTGATATTTTATCAATTTAAAACTGGCAAAAATGTGACATGCGGTACATTTGCGCATGCACGTGTGTTGCTATGAGACTATAATTTTAATAGAAGTATAATAAACACAAATTGGTTCAGTAATTGTTCAGTTGTATGAATGGCAAGTTAAATAGCATTGTAATGAACAAATAGCAGAAAATGAAGATAGGTACAGCAAATGTCTAAGAATCAACCCTTGTATATTACTCCTCCGGTTGAACTCGTCAGGAATTTTGTTGAAAGTTTTCATTTTGTGATTTATACGTAAGACTTTCTTGTGAAAGTCTTAAAATGGTCCGACTGACTAGTATATTTCTTGGAATATATACCTAGGGGCATTTATCTGCTTGAAGGTTCGAAAAAAATGTAACAATGAATTTGTACTTTAAAATTTTGCAGTTTCAATATCTTACTAAATTTCAACTTCCGAACAAAATAGTTTCATTCAGCCTTCAACTGAAGAACCTGAAAACGTATCTGTATCAGAGCTCTCTGAATCTGCAAGCAAACTGAGCATAACATCATACAATGCATTTATCAATTAACAAATCTATCAATTAGATAGTGTATTTTATACAGAAAATATTATTAAAGTACAGGTTATAAAGTCATTTAAAAAATAAAGAAATAAAGAAAATCAGTCGCACATAAATAACAATATTTTTATTTTTAAATAATGTCTACATTTGCGTGTATTCGATAATTACGCTTAGTCGATCGATTCAAATTTTATACAAAATAATCAATGTTCAAGCACGAAATTCTCATGATTAAGTGGTATTTTTTTCGGTGCAATGAAAAAAACTCCAATTATAGTTTATCCTACCTGAAGCCTAACTACTACAAGATTACAAAGCTCAAGGTCTGTTATCCTGCGGATAGATAGTCTTAGACTAGCTAAAACAAAATTAAACTTGAATTATGCAATTGAGAGATAAACCCATCAATTTATGCATAATGACCACAAGCAGACGAAATTTTACGCTTGAGAAATTTATGCATACTATAATAACGTAATACGAGCGGACGATGTTTAAATGTACTTTTGGGTTATAAGATTAAATAAACCCGTATTTAAAGTATTTGTGTCTATAAAACGTAATGGATAATATGTTTGCCCGTCATACCAGGGTTCAGGTTTTAATCCTATTGTCGACGGTTAAAAATAAAATTCAGGTGCGTACGGGTTTTCCTGTCGCGCAGGTTTCAGCGCATTAATTTAGATTGAACATTTCTGCTATGGATGATTTTTCTCAAGGCATTGATATATAGAAGCACAGCTAACAAAAATCATTAAAATATTTTTATTTGATGATAGGAATACATGGTAAAATATATACATTGTAATATTGTACAAAATAATATATACAACATATTGGTATTCACAGCGTCAGTTTAAATCAATTGATATTAATCCAACTGTTGAACTTTTTATGATAATATTTATTTTTCTACTTCACTACGTATTCTTCAAATTGTATGTCTTTTTTATTCAATGTCTCTGACCTTCACATACGAATTGAATTTTGGAGGGTAATGAAGCCACTTGACTAGATATTCTTTGTTGAAACCACTGGTAGGTAGATATTCTGACTTACATTTCGTTCTGAATATTGACGGACGCCGGTGACCTCCCGATGGTTCTGTGATGCGTGTTGGTGTAGCTTTCAGCAACGTTTTGAAGTACAGCTTAGTATTTGTCACATAGTTTAAAGTTCATGTAGCGATTCAACTTTGTCTTGATTGTTTTGATGGCGCGCTCCGCTACAGATGCCTTAGTTTCGTTTTGTGTGGGGAAGTATAATACATTATATTTCTTCATAACGTCTCGAACGACGTGTGCCCTGAACTCTTGACCTTTGTCTGTGTTCAAACGTTTGGGTCGTCGTCCTTCGATAAATATATTATTAACCGCCCTGGTGACTGTCATTCCTCGCTTATTCGACAAAGGTCTAAGCCACACGTATTTGGAAAATGTGTCTATCACTAATAATACGTAGTTAGTGTCTTCGTTGCTCTTAGCATATTTACTCATATCAATTAAATCAGCCTCCCAAAGATCATCTATGCCTACTGTCACGACATGATTTCTTCGGAAACGTCTTCTGACCGGTTTGTTGAGGCTATAATTTTTTTGTTGTTGTAGCCATTTTCTGATCTTATACTTGAACTATTGAAATTAAATTAAATTTGCCTTCATTATTTACGTAATGGTACTATTTGTCAGGCCCAGAAATACTTGCGGGACTGACAGGATCGTAGTAGAGAGAGTGTAAGTAGTTGTCCACTTCATTCATCGTCATCGTCCGTGCTAACGTCACTCTCTGTGTCCTCGTCACTGTAGTCTAATATTATGTCGTCGAACCAGTGACTGTACTTTTTGAGTACACGTGCGATCGCTTTCTTAGGATTATTGATATCCGATTCCACGATGCGTTTCAGTATTTTCTTGTGCGCTAGACTATCGTCGGGTTGAACGGCTATCAGTAAAACAGCGGAATATAGTCTCAAGAATTCCTCTTTGTCTTTGTCAAAGGTGAACTTATACGCTTTGGATCTCGCCTTTTACTCAGTCAGACCTTCTGCCTTATAATCGTTAAATTTCTCTGTCCATATGTCTTCAGTTTTTTGTCCAGCTTCGGTGACTAATGGTTCGAAATATTCTCGTACATCATCTAGATAATCAACCTCCTCATTCTTACTGGGGATCTCATCATCATGGATCCACGCTAATGGAGGTGTTTTCCTCGCTGGTTCTTCCTCGTGGCTATTTTCGACTTTTCTTTTCTTTCCTTCGGGACACCAAGATTTGACGTGACTTTGTACGTCATGGGTATCCTCAGACATAATTCCACAATCGTCGCACGAATTCATGTTCGCGTCTTTTATAATGTTTCCTTCAATCTGCTCCCCACTTCTGTAGTTATGTGCCATTATAAATTTTAGTGGTACGTTTTTTTGTGTCGGAATTCTCTCTTATTGCCTCCGGTGAATGGTCAAAACTATCGCTGTTTCCTGTTCTTCCGTCTTTTAACACAACGCGGTTGAATACTGGATGACCGAAGTAATTGTACCAGGAAGTAAGTTTTTCCGCAAGACATTGGTTTGCTCACCATACAGGTAAATGGGTGTTTAAGTTAAAGTATTCCTTGGTCAGTGATACTTTCGTATGGTGTATGAGTTCCCCGTTGCGGTAAAGGAATTATATGTAGTGGCGCTCCACACACCGGTGGTGGCGGTGGCAGCGGCGGATACGCTTCGCTGCGCTGTGGAGGCGGCGGCGGATACGCTTCGCTGCACTGCGGCGGAAGATACGCCTCGTTGATCTGCGGATACCCTTCATGGTGTTTTTTATGTTTGCATCTTTAATGCCTTAACATACCATCCCTCTGGGGATCCACCAAAAGGTGTATAAGTTGAAGTGTTCCTTGGTCAGTGATACTATATTATGATGTATGAGTTCCCCGTTGCGGTAAAGGAATTCTATGCGGTGGCGCTTCACACACCTGTGGCGGCGGCGGATACACTTCGCTGCACTGTGGAGCCGGCGGTGGCGGATACGCTTCGCTGCACTGCGACGGCGGATACGCTCCGCTGCACTGCGGCGGAGGATACGCATCGTTGATCTGCGGATACCCTTCATGGTTTTTTATGTTTGCATCTTTGATGCCTTAACATACCATCCCTCCGTGAAAAATTTGATGACACTCCACACACGTTAAACGTTCCATGTTCACTCTCTGATGACTAACGTTCAAATGAAAAGATGACACTAGTGGTCTCTATTTATACAAATTGTTTATACTTTCAACCAGTCAAATGCGTTCACTTACATGATTGAATGTAAGAGGGGCTTGTAGTAAGTCCAAAGATAATTTCAATTCTGACAGTCGTAACGATCGGACGTTCATTCAGAAATATTTGGAGTAAAACAAGTAAGGTATGTTTCGAAATTTCATGTAGTCTTGTCTGGTTTTTATGTAGTCCTGACTGTCTGTACTGTTCTTACGCCTGATGGTCTAAGACTGAGACTTTATTAATTGCAATATTTTTATGATAATAAATTTTGTAAAATTTTAAACCATTTTTATGACTATATAACATCGAGAGTTATACGATTTTATTCTTTTTTTCAGAATTCATAATGCATTCTTACCAGTGCGAACAATTTGGCGCTAGTTTCCCTAAACTCAGTCAGTTACTCCAACATCGAAGAATTGAGAACCACTGGCAGAAGTTTACATGCTCGAGTTGTAAGAAGGTGTTTAACAGGAAGGACAATTTAGAGAGGCACCAGAAGAAGCACGATAGTCCAACCACTCAACACTATACAGAGCGTTTGAAACCTTTTATTAGCGAGGATGCTATCAACAGGCATCTAAGACAAGAACATGGGTGGGGAGCTGAAAAGCGAGCACAAGAAAATCAAGAAGGTGGTGGTCCAATGAAAAAAAGTAAATTGGAGGAAAATAAACATAGAAGTTTGGACATAAGTAAAGTGGCTGAAAAACACATTGAAAAGTTTAAAACCTCAGCTACCTATTACAAAATAAACATCAATGAACCGGCCGAAATAAGTGATTTGCCTAACAATTTAAGTTATTTGAAGACCATGTTTCAGGAAGTTTCCATGGATAATCCTGGACTGGACTTTCCCATTGTACTACTATTTATGAGAAAATCTGAGATGACAGTTGATCGTATTTTTTCCGAAATTGAAAGAGTGTTACAATCCTACGAACAATTTGTGGTTTATGAAACGTTTGGTATGGAGTTAGTTCATGTACATATGCCTCCGGGAAGCGGATATAAGAAACCGATTATAGACATTTCAAAAATGCTAGAGAACAAGAAATGCATTATCCAGATCAAAAATGAAAACGAATTATGTTGCGCAAGGGCCATCGTGACAGCCATTGCTCGTCATGAAAACCACCCTCAATGGAACAACATACGGAGAGGATATAAACTTCATAAAGTATTGGCTGAACAGTTATATCAAAAAGCTAACGTTCATTTACAAAGTGTCCTAGAGAGGTGAAACAATTTCAAGCAGTTCTACCGATGTACTAACTTATTGTATTGTCAAAAGATCATTTCAATGGTATCGTATACAGCGGTCCTGAAAGTGGTATCCCGCTTTATTTTTATCTGCATAATAGTCATTTTGACGTCATTACAACTATGACTGGATTTCTTAACCGGAGCTATTTTTGTATGTAGTGCAAAAAAGGTAATCAGCATAAGGAAAGACCTGTATGTAATAACCATTGTCATTTTTTGCTGCCATTTACACACCAACAAGGAAGAGCACTGGCAACATTGAGGCTTATGTAACCGTACGTTCACACACCAAGCATGTTTTGGCCTTCATCTCAAGAAATCCGAGAAGGGAAAATCTACCTGTTTGATGTATTACAGATGTCTTCAATGCAGTCAGCTAATCAACCGGTCTAAGCACAAAGGTGATCATGTAAGGACATGGTTACAGGAAAAGACAGTGAGTGTGTTACCGTAGTAAACGAGCACAAAATTGCTAGAAATCGTTCAATTGGACATATAATTACCAAGCGTGAACAAAGGACTATAAGATGGTGTTCAATGAAAAAGTGATCAAAGAGGACTATCATACTGTACCCTATGGAATATAAATTCTGTTTTTGTACATGTTATTACAATCCTTTAACTGATTTTGTTGATAATTGTATATTATTGTTTATGTATATAGAGCTTGCTGTTGTAGAAGTGTAAATAAAATGTATGTTCTTTAAATGTCTCTTGTTATTTCTGTCAATAGTTTTGTTATTTATAATTGTGTTTATATGCGAAAGAAAGATACTTGACCTCCAATGACCTTAAGCAACCGTACACTATGTGGCCTGCAGTATTAGTAGTAGTATAAACCATTGGAGGTTACAACCGCGTCTGCTTTACTTCACGTATGATCATTGATATAGTTTAAAATACCACCAGCAGGTATAAGATGGAGCTATTATGACATTCTAATCAAACGTATTAGGTTTATAATTATCTGTTGGATGGCGTTGTAAATATATGCTAAAATGGCGGACTATAGGATAATTGAAACCTGTCGCCTGTTACAGAGTTTCAACTTTATACCAAAATGGCAGCGCCCATGTAGTGGCGGGATATCGGAAAATTTAAAAGGCGGGAAAAACGTCGTCTGCTCGAGTTAAACTGTTACGCCAGAGCGGGTTCGAAAATTCCCTCATTTTTACCTCATCCAAGATGGCGGCTTTATATAGAATATAGAGTGGGGTCACCGAGTGCATATCGACTAAACTCCCAGCCTTGACTACTCAAATACATAAAAGCCGTAAAACTAGGTTACATACATTTTATATAATATGTCATGTATATTTTGGAACTTTTAAATCAAAAGAACCCGGGTCAGTGGCGCAGTTGGTAACGCTCCGGGGTTTGAAATTTCGTGTCTCGAATGAGGTACGGGTTCGAATTCCAGCCGGGAAGGTTATAACCATCCATGAAAAATCGAAAATGCCGTCAATTTTCCTCCATTAATAAGATATATGAAGAAGTTACCGGCCTTTGGAAAGGGTAGGTGAGTACTAGTTATATCCAAGGGTCCAGGAAAGGTAAGTTAGGTGCGCTGGACGCCGTAAATGACCTAAAATTGTGTTGACACGGTGTTTAAACCAATATTAAAAAAACAGTATAAAAATACAATCAAAAGACGGGTCGATAAAGTGCAATATAGGAGTCATATGGACGTTCCGATTTTTTTCTTCAAATTATGCATCAGAGTGTGTTTACATTTAAGTCAAAATCAAAATTATGAACTTCCTTGCTTTATACACCGATTTTCTTTATAAAATATGTTTATTTAACTCCCAATCCAATTCGATTATACAAAAAAAGATTGATTATTGATCTCTTTGTTTACTATTGTTAAGGCATGCTAATTTGAAAAGACCCGTTATATTTATATAAATATATACATAAAGACAATATGCTCATTGCTATACAAACGCATTTATTTTTTATATCATTTAGCTTTAGGTATTCATGTGGATCCATATTGTAAAGAAGTAATACTTTCAAAATGTAAACGTATTTTATGTTTTTTATATTGTTTAAGGTTTAAACAAATCACTTTTTTGCTAACAGTTGCAACTGGGGCTCAAGCAAAACAAAATGCTAATATATAATAGACTCAAAACTCATTACTCTTTGTTATTATTCAGATGTAATACTAGCAAGTGCAAGTCAATTCTATTTACGAACATTAAACATTGTAAGTGTAAAATCAAGAGTTAGAACAAAAAAATAGTAAAAAGTTTGATTTGTATGTATATAGCTAACTTAGAAATGAGTTAAACACATAACTAAACCAAATTACTACGACAAAAAATGTACAAAACAAGTCATTACTTTATTTTCAATCCTTTTTAAATGGTACCCTATCAAAATACTGCTTTAACTGTTTCATAGAAGTTTAAAACATGATATTATATCTACGTTTAATTCATACATAATTGTCTGATTACAATTACATGTACATTTCTTGTTTGTGTATTCGGTTAAACGCCATAGCAACACATTGTACAGGTCATATAACGGCGGTCAGTCAACCAACTTACTCCTTCTGGAAAGGCTAAATGTCTGGATTTAACTGTTAACCAACTACTTAGCGCAAACTTTCATCAGTGACTGACAACTGCCCTTCATAATCAAAAGTTATTGGTAGGAGGGAGAATGACCGTAGAATTTATTTCATGACCAAGCTCATCGAAGGTATGCCCCGCCCGAAAATCGAACCAACGACCCCTAGATCAGTACGCGTGCGTACTACCAACTTAGCTAACCGAGCGGCTATGTATATTTATAATGCGTTTAATCAAACAATTATATATTCATAAAAACACGTTATTAAACAATATTTGAACGTACGCTGATACAGTCTGAATTAAAAAATATAAATGATATAAATTAATTAACGAAAACTTAAAAAATAATTATTCATTAATTAATTACCTCATAACCTAGCTGAATGCTAACAAGATTTAAGTTATATTCTCATATTTTCCACGATATGAATAGCTTATGTTGAAATAATTAACATTTTATCTTCCTGGATATGATCGTCTTTTGCGTTTTAATTTAAAAATCATAGCGCTAAATGCACTCAATCTATTAGAGTTGCTTTATCCTTTGATACAGGCTCGTAAAGCGCTAAAATCTGACCTGCTACGTAAAAACCTGTTACAAATGTTACTACAATAAACATGTTTATTATATTTTGTCTAGATAAAAAAAATGATGATATATTCAGGCAAATTTCAAAAAATGATAAAATGGTAACAAGCTTTGTGAAGGCTACAGGAAAAAACTTAGGTGTATTCAAGAGAATACATTTTTTGAAAATTTAAACATAACATTTTGAATGGGATATACATTCAATGTAAAAGTTAAACTCCACATTTTCTGATTTTTTTATTATAAGTTTATAAATCAGAATGCAACAGACACACTGTTATATTACTTGACAAAATATTTCCTTATTTTCTCGTTATTTTTGGGGTGTTTCCTATCCAGACCCATGTGGGTCAGGTTAGCTAAGAATAGATTAGTGTTAAAATATGTATTTACGGAGGAGAAGGTTATCCTAACCGCCTAAGAATGTTGAAAAGACAAGAAGCGACCAATGCAAATGTTTAAGTCTTACGTTCTCAATACTAAACTTGGTTCTATACTTTTGGCACAGTCATTTGCATATATATATATCCCTTTAAAAGAAAATCCAAGTAATTTTTTTTCAAATATTTATGCATATCAGCTAGTGTACAATCATATACAATCAAAATCGACAAAAAAAACGGGATCGTGTTACATGTTCAGGAAGTTATAATGCATTGTTGAATTATATATCCACATAACAAATATGATACTTAAATAAAATCCGTAGTAAGACAAAGAATTAATTCTATTCATTTTACCAAATTTACCTTATTAATGTACCTGATCAGAGTAATATATTTGTTCAAATGTAAGTTGATATTAACGTACACTCATAATAACTCTCCACGACAGTAACATCAAATTATTTAAGTTATATATTGAGTTTACTAAATATAAAACAGCGCACGCAGTGAATTACATGAAATTTGAAATCGTTGTAGATTGTTTACATACTGACGTTCTAGCAGCGCTTTTGACTGTTAACGAGTGACGTGTATTCGCAAAGTAAATGACTTAGGCCATAATTAATGACCATTAATGGCATTTCTCCTAAAGGCGCCATTTGCGATTGCATTATGCATTATGCACCATGCACATTTATACACGCCAGTTTATCTGAACTGGCGCAAGTAATTTCATATGAGAAGCAAAGAACAGATGCGGTGCTATCAACTTTTAAAACTGAAGTAAGTCGATTCGCAGCGGACTTTAAGTATTCAACTAGCTAAAGTAGTTTAGCAACTGTAGTACTACCGATTACATTAAATAGTTTGTAATATAATACTACTTTACAAAGTCAGTTGTTTTAACAGTAAGCAAGTATGATATGAATATACAGTGCACATCTAAATACGTTTATTCATTGACAAACCTAAATATAATGCGACGGTGATTCAGTCCTTTTCTCTTATTTTTCTGGACAGGCCTAGATTTCTTGACTCAAGTATTTAACCTAGTACATGTACATAACATGTTTTTTTACTCTGGTTGACATCCATAAATTCATTATATCGAAGTAATGTATTCGTTCGTCTTATATAAAATAATTCACCTTAAATGTAGACATTTACAAGATTTGCAAATACAACTATTGAATAAAACAGGAAGTTTTAAACGATACCTCAAATGGTTTGTATAAATACACGCTGTAAAAAAATCCGATGTAAATATTTAATCTTTAGACGCTAGTATTTAAATAAAAAGTATGAATCTCATAACGTAATGATCTTATGTGAGAGTGTACTATAAGGTGTTTCATAGACATTTTAAGAGATGCTCTATCAGGTATGTGCTTTTGATTTTATTCGTCATCTTGTCATGTTAAGTTACATTAGTTAGGACTTATTTCTAGAATAAGATACATGTCTACAAAAAGGACAAACATCGAATATAAGAATATGTTTTGCTAACTAGCTTGTCCAAGACATCTGGTTATGTTAGATACGGGATTTCGAACGTATTTCTACAATAAAATTAACTGTCTTAAAAAAAGGGCATAGATTTAGATGTTATATACAGGATTTACGTCTCAGTATTTGCGAGAAGATTAAATATTGAAAGCTATAATGTATGTTTCATGGTGGGCAGTACATTCAAACAAACTTGACATTTGATTTACTGAAATTTTTACTATTAGATTCGCTTTCAATCGCATTTACGACCAATTTATTTTCTTGTTAAAATGTATTCAAATCCCATCATGCATTTAAAATTAACCTGGGTAGATAATATCATATCATTTTGATCATGAGATACCTTGTGCATACATGAATATATATAATTAAACATGCGTACATTTTAAAACTTGATTCACAATGTTCATCTTCATGTAAAGGCATAATTACAGAAACGTATCAGGTCCTCCCACGAAGAAGTAATGATTAATGCGTAATACATAGAAGTTTTTAATTACTGCGACTAGATTTTTGTCGAAAACACATCAAACATATTGAGAAAAGTTTGTCTTGTGTAATGGGTTTTTTCTCGATTTGCACGAAGTGTAATTGTTTTCGACTAGATTTTTGTCAAATGGACAAAACCATCAAGCATATTGAAAAATCTTAAGTTACAATGCCTAAATATTTTCATCTCTGTCAGTAAATTGCATTATCAATGTGAATAAAAATAAGTCGACTTAGCGCGAAACATCGCATCAACGGCAGGCCCTATTACGTTAAAAAAGACGTATTAAGACTACTTCTGTGCGTTTTTGTATTGTAAAACACTCTGCTTTATGTTTGTTTTAAACATTTCACTATAGTCATAGTATTATTTGACAACATTGAACGTGCATTGAACTTCATTAGTTTCCGTATCGATTTACGGCTTAGTTCGTATACATTCGTCAAGTTCGTTGCTTCAATGAGTGACACTATAAGGTATGGATGAAAAGTAACGGTTGTATTCTATCAAACGATTTGTAGTGTAGATGTAAAGTACTGATTTGTCAATCGAAATACCCCGGGTTCGATTGCCGCATAGGTTGTTTATCTTTTTGTAATCTGGCAAACACTAGAAACATAGTAGGTTCAATAGGGCTTACTTTGAATATTATTTGAATATAACTTTACAACATTTGTAGTCTCTTTATTATCATACTCTTTTCTTTATTCATATTTTGTGACATAGTTAAAGACTGAATGACTTTCATAAAGGAACACGCAAATTATTCGTGAAATACTATTTCTCGGCAGGTTTTTTTTCAAAAAAATCATGGAATCTGTGCACCGTCGTGTTAACAAGTATTTGTAAAGCATGCACCAATAATGTTAAATTTCAAAAAAGTAAGGTTTGATGTGGGATCGAACCTCTAACCTCGTGATTGTTAGGTGGTACGTTTTACCACTACACCAAGTCCTTATATGTCTCTTAATGTCCTATAACTAAACCTTAAAGTAATATATTCGTAAATTTATGGAGGTTTCATACGGAAATTCACGACTATGCATACAGTGCATGTTTAATGTTGCAAAATAATATGTGATTCATGATATTTTGTTTAATAACATCAAATAATAAAACTTAAATATTAAGTTTTTTGTAAGTAATAAAACAGTGTATCAAGGCATGCCAATGCATTTGATGTGAACCTGCAGTATTCTTATTCTAATAATATAATCTGACACAATCAAAACTTCTGTGAAATACATAATCATTTACATATCAACAAACTTTTCAGAATTCAGAGATGTCAATTCTGTACCTTGTTTTGTTCTTAAATGGTAAGTTTTAAATCTTTGAGTTCATAAGACATTATTTGTAATACGGCGTCAAACATTTCCACATGTAACTTCAGATTTAATCAAATTAACCGGTTGACGCAACTGATCCTGCACAAGTATGTACAACTTATCAGAACATACTTTGAGACAAAGTTTACGCTTTAACAATATTACAGGAGGTACAATATATCGGTACATCATACAAAGGCACTGATAAATTATGTGAATGCCGTGATTTTGTAGGCGCCTACGTCACAAACTATGCCGCATGGTAAATACTTATTAAGACATTGTAGGGCATATTAAAATCAAACAGGAATAAATCATTTTTTGCTGTAAAGATGACTGTGAAATCAACGTTATCAAATTTGAAGACACTTTGTTACAAAAATCCAACCTAAAAACATTGGAATTTAATAGTAGATGAACCACATTACGTTTGTAATCACAATCTACCTATATTTAGGACAGTTATGTACATCGTACTCAATACTTGTTTATTTTACATATAGTCTCTGTTTCAGTCAGTTGGAGTTATTGTCAACCTTCTACACTAGTTATTAATGTGGCTGAGGTTACCAGTTACGATGATCTAACATTTGTATTCAATTTACCATCATCAACTAATTTAACAAGATGGACATTCTTGGCAGGATCTACTGGAACATTTCTGATGAGTTTTAAGAATGGGAGTTGTACAGTGTCACCGCCAAATTTGTATTTTGGTGAAGGCATATATACTTATGCGTGCAATAGTACATTTTATCAAGTTACCTTACAACCATATCTAATTGGATTAGTGAATAACGACATTTTTGCTTGCAAAGATGTAATGCAACCTGATGGAAAAGAATTAACATGGTTGATTAAAGTACTTGACGGTATTTAAAACTATATAATTATTTCTTTTATTTTAGCAATATATACATAAAAAGTCAATTACTGATTTTTTTTAAGATACATGCACACTTCCTGAATCAATATTGAATCAACGTTTTCCTCCAGTCATTCCATTTTTTGAATAAAGTTAAAACAGTACAAAACAAATTGTTTGTTTGTGTTGTTGTGTTTAACGCCGTAGAAACACATGGTTTAGGTCATATAACTACGGTCAGTCAAGCTACTCATTGTTTCTTGAAAGGCTAATTGCAAACTATGAACTATGAATTGCGAAAGTAATTTTTACGATAGTGGTGCTTTCGTTATTATAGCTAGTGACATTATGTATTATTACCTAATGCGCTATATAAATGTCAATTTGCTATTTTTAACTGTTTTTCAACTATTCTGAGTGAAACCGGATTAAACCTGTTATGTTTTACTGCGCTACGCCACTGCGCATGAAACAGTTTTGACTGTTGCCCTCGCGTGCGAACTGTTGCCCTCACGTGCGAACTGTTTCATAGAGTGCAGTGCCAAGGGAATTAACCGCATTAAAAAAAACTCCAACCGTCCAATGAGCGAGATCATTGCAAGCGTCTTTAGAGTTACCAAACGAAAAGTAGAAAAAAGTAAATTCTGTTAAAAATATCTACGATATGTTGCGGTTTAAAGACATTGAAGAGAGGGATCTCGAACTTTAGCTGAGAATCGTGACTCGCTAAGCACACGTAATGTCATCCGCTTCTGAAACTATCTTTATTGCCATGTTATATCTGTATTTGCATTAGGTAATAAAACACTTATTGCATGGGTGTTTGGGGAACAGTCAAAACTATTATCCCTCGGTATCGGGAACAACATTATACAGTTATTTCATGTGTGATAGGGAACAGTCAAACTGTTGGCCCGAGGTGGAAGGAATAGTGCTTTGAACAGTTTAAGCACTATTCCTGACATCGAGGGACAACCATTTGACTGTTCCCAAATCACACATAAAATAACTGTTTTATTACCTGATCAATTACTATTTTAACAGTACTTGACATGTTTAAAGCGTCTGGTAAAGTCTAAATTCCCATAGCAGTTACTTCCCTATACATAAGTACAGTAACAGTTCGTGACGTCATTACGTGACGTCATTACGAGACGTCAGAGCACGCGCGGGCAACAGTCAAAACTATTGACCGGTCAACAGTTCACTCAGAAAACAGTTAAAAATATCGAATTACACTTATATAACCAATCAGGTAATAATAAGAACTGTTGCCCTCGGCCTAACCCCTGATACCTCGGGAAAATAGTTTTGACTGTTCCCCAAACACCCATGAAATAAGTGTATATTGTACAATGATAATATAAGTATTATATGTACACATTAATGTCATTGGCAACATGACTTCACTGTACGCTAAATATATTGGACTGTTAAATGCATATCACGAATTTTAGTTTCATATCATGCACTAAGAGTTAAGTAATTTATACCACGATATTCTAGTGTTATATTCGATGAAATGCAGAGGTCGCATTTAAACAGTCGTTTGACTTTTATAATTTAAGCACCTCGACCACAATTTTTTAACTTATAATCTAATTTTCTAAATCTCTGAAATTGTAATTGAACATTAACACTTTCGAAACAGTAATATTGTGTTTAAGTCAAATTGACCTAAAACTATAAAATATGGTTATTCAACAGATAGAAAACCTAGCCAGTTATAGATGATTTCAGTACCTGTATGTGTGGTTTGTTTTGTATTTGTCTCAAAACATAAAAATGGCAATTGTAGACACAATCAAAACTGACGAACGATTTAAAACATACAAAAATGATAAGACCTGTAAGCGAGCAGCATAATATTGATGTAACTGTATTGATATAAATTATACTTGTTTATTTAGCGTATATTGCACTGTATTACAGATGGGTGTAATTGTGATCAAACAATAACGTTTGTTGTCAAAGACATAACTGAAGGAGATAATGTAACATTTATATGTAGAGTATCATCTGATGTAACATATGTCAACTGGAATAAGTTTAGATCAAACACAGCTGCTATGGGTGTACAGAATGGACAATGTGATACATCGGGAGCATCGTTTCTCGACAATACAAGTGAATATATCTACACTTGTAACAAAACAGTTTATCAAGTAACAAGATTGAAAGTACAAAGAAGTGAACATAATGACATGTATATGTGTACACCGTTAGACCAACAGGAAGGAAAAGGATCAAACTGGATCATCAAAGTGAAAGGTACAAATAAGTTATTATTCGGTTTTGATTTAAAAAGCGTGGTAACAAAAATCATTGTTGTATGGCTGTCAATATGCGAAACGAAACTTAAAACACTAATCTATATATTATTAAACCACAAGTCTTATAATTTATGTTTATGTAATTAGCGCGTAGAATTAATCAACCAATTTATGATTGTCTATCGCATCTAGGTTTTCCATTTTGTAGAAATAAATATAATGATTTTAGGGCCGGGACAAATATTCGATTACTCGGATCGTCACCGAATATTCGAATATTTAAAAACGACTACGAATATTCGAAATTCTCAGCAAAGAATTGGGCTTTTATAAATTTTTACCACACCAAATTGCAATTAAAATCGTAGTTTGAGAAGCACGTTTATAGTTGGCATATTTGTTTAATACGTGTCAATTAAGTAATTGTTTTGATTCGCAAATCGCAATTGACTGTACACAACATTAGTTAAAGACAGATCATGAAAGATCCATGCAAGATTCATTGAAACTCCGGATAGTGTTTATTTTATATTAACCGAAGTGGCCTTCTATTCAGCTAAACAACATAAGACATCAAAACTCGCAATTTGAGGAACTGACATGCTTGGTATTATATTTCAGCTTCATAAAAACGAATATTCGAATATATTCGAATATCAAAAAACGAATACTTGAACATCAAAATTTGTATTCGTTCCCAGCTCTAATACTTTTACATTGGTTCAATGATATATTTCAGCTCCAGTAACAAACGTTTCAATGACACCTGCTGACTCAACGGTTAACGTAAAGGAAAACATACCAGTAGAGTTTACATGCAAAACATCAACAGCAAGACCCGCTGCTTCTGTATATTGGTATAGACATCCAAATGGTAACAGTAACAATATAACTCAAATAACAGAAAATATCACTACAACAACTGACTACAATGATTTAAGTGTAACAACCAGTACGCTTCATTTTGTACCACAACGACAACATAATAACACCATGATATATTGTACAGCTAACAATTCTGTTAACACGAGTCCAGTTAGATCTAACAAGAAGATATTACTGAACATACTGTGTAAGTACACATATAGCTATTGATTGTATATCCTCATAAATGTTTATGGCAAGAATACATTGATAAAGGAGTATTGTATATAACTTTTTTCTTCATTGATTTATTTATTAAAAACATACTTATGATACATTGTTTACAGACACAAAGAAACCATAAAACATAATCAACAGTAAAAATGGCATCATACTACATTTTGTCATAATGATTGTGTAGAATTAGAGACAATATATGTGCGTGTCTGATTTTTATGTGGATTATTACATTATTTTGTAATTCATGGTATATTTCATACATGTGTACTAAATCTTTTGACAAAAAAATGTTTGACAACTCTGATTTATTTTATCCCGTCATTAAATATGTGTTAAGAGCAGTTTTATATGTGGTACTGTTTCTGATTAATTGTTGAGACCCTAAAGTCAATAGTTATTTGACATAATACGAATACAATTCAGTATAAGAATGTAACTTCCAATTCAACAATTATATAACAAGAGGTGTTTGTGTATTTTCAGTCAAGGCAGATGATCCGTACATACAACAAGGCCAAGAATATCGTGTGATAGAAAATACACAAGGGACTCTATCATGTATTGTTAAAGATGGAAATCCTACACCAACAATATCTTGGAGTTGTAATAATTTTTCACCATCAAATCAATCAACCATCAATTCAAATGGAAATATTGTGGCGACATTAACATGGACACCGTCAAGAACATATGGTGGAACTTGTACATGTACATCTACACAGACAAATTTTACAACTGAGACAATAAAAGTGTCCGTAGTAGTTGTATGTAAGTATGAACGTTGTTATTTAACAATAAAAGGTAACAATCAAACTTAATATAGATTTATAACCATTTTGTTGCATTACGTCGTTTGCAGTTTTCATTAATGTATTAATACAAATAATACACAACGACTAAAACATATAGACTTCATTAAATGTCTGTCATTTGAATTATCCAGTAAAGCATTACGCTGTCAAAGTATATATTAAGAAATTGAATTGGGACTGTCTTACTAGTATATACATTTTAAACAATTTTATGTTTTTATTGTCCTGTCTTAGATTGTCTCGAAATAGTTAACACTACGCCTTTCTTATTCTCTCCTTTTAGATGAAGTTAGTATTCTTGCTTTCTCAATTAACGGACTTACACATAAAATTGTAACCGTCAATGAGGGTTCATCAGTAATATTTAAATGCATCACAGATGGTAACCCACCTCCTGCAATGACTCTAACTAATGGTACTAATGTTCTTGTGTCGAGAACTTCTTCTCAGTTGAAGTATAACTTATCTCACGTTACATGTCAAGATATTGGTACATACAGTTGTTCCGCCCAGTATGATCCTAATGTTCACAAAGACGTTTCAAGTTTAGAATTAATTGTGCATTGTAAGTATCTTTTAGCCATACAGTAGTTGTTCACATTCTTTTAAGACATACACGTTGTAACGTTATGTAATAAATATAATGCACTGTACTTTACCCCGCAGTTCGAACTTTTATAAGTCATATTGCTATTGCCAGTAGGATACTCACTCTCTGGCATTAGACAGGTTTATAAAAGAACACTTTGCGTAATTGAAATACATTTAGAAGTACCTACTGTCTTAGTCCAAATTTAGTTTATGATAAAAATTACATGTAAAGTTACCACTTATCAAACACAGGTGTAATCCATTCGAGATGTTTAGTGAAGGCAGTTGGTAATAAAATACGATATTTAATACCAATCTAGGTTCACCAAGACCTATTGGAGATATGGATGAGGAAATATTGAGTGGAATAGGACAGTCAGTAGAATTAAACATCCAAGTTATTGCATACCCGGTCCCTTCCTTCACATGGTGGTCTCAAGTAAACGATCAGTGGAAAATGATACAGACTACAGACAAACGATTGATTAATTCCTCAGGGTTGCTGTCTTCTTTAACTATCAACAATGTCGATGGAGATGATTTTATGAGTTATAAAGTTATTGCAGAGAACAGTGTTGGGGAAATGGAACAAACCAACGAATTACGTGATGGTAAATAAAATATTATGATATATTAGCTTCATGAAACGTTTTGTTTTTTACATTTGCTGTTATATATATACATAGCTTTAATCTTATCAATTTTTAATAAGGCATTTGCTCGAAATTACAAGTAAAGTGATGCATTTGTGTGAAACATATTTTAAACTTGTATCTCTCACTGTTTTTTAAGTCTAAATACACGGTTTATAGTTGAACTCGATTACCTACATTTTAAGGTGTTTGTTATAATCGAACGCCCATCACCATTCAAATCTCGCGAATAGTTTCTTAAATGCTATTTCGAACATTGTAATCATCCACTTGTCGTCATATAGGTTCACCACATATGCCAACACAACTACAGTATTTTGAAAACGCTGTCCACATCATCATCAATACAACTGGCATGGGATCCTGGATATAATGGAGGTTCTACACAAATATTTTATATCAAATATAAGTCTACAGACGAGAGTTCCTGGAATTACCAGACAGTATCGGACGATTTGGAACAAACTCGAATTTATACTTTTTGACTAATTTGGAGGATAATATGAACTACTACATTAAAGTACTGGCCTCCAACAAATATGGAAACTCATCTGAATCGTCTATTTTGATTGAAAAGACAAAAGGTATAATGATTGTCAACATTGTATTACAAATAATGTTTTGAATACGTCTGATAATTAACTCCCGTTTGTTTTTGTGCTTTGGCCGTCAGCAACATGTCCACTTTTTACACTCTAGGATCAAGATATTCAAATAAATATAGTTCTCAATAAACAATTAACACATGTCACAATACAATTCATATTTGTTAGTTATCTGTGTTCGCTCACAACAACAAGCGTTTTACATTGATTACAGTTTGGAATTAATGAAATACTTGGTAGTTGTGATTGATGTCATTGATTTGTTATGCCATTCTATTTTTTATTTCAGAAAAAAAGACTTCAGAACCTCCAACAAAGGAGTTTTCAAATCTAGCATTCATGATTGGTGGTATTATTGGAGATTTAATTGCTCTTGTTGTTGTTCTTAGTGTTGTCTTTATATTAATTCGTAGAAGAATGTCAAGCAAAGGTCTTTATTATAAGACTTTTTTGATTACCTATTGTATAATTTTATTCCATGTGTAACACTAACAGTATGTTTTTCCTACAAATTTGTTGTTTCCATTTATTAAATAGTGTACATTGTAATATATTTTAGCATTAAACATTATTGTATTTTCCATCTTATAATAAATGTTATGACTAGATGATTTGAAATGTATTATGTTATATTCTCTGCTTTAGATTTGTAATTAAAATTTCAGTGCCAATCAAAGCACAGACGAACCATCAACTATTACTCAGTATGATGATATCGAAAGGTAAGGACAATTTACGTGCGTTCGTTGATATAAACATCTGATTAGACTTATTAGAGAAGCATATTTTCTACAGCGATACTCGCGATATCCCTCTTTGTCCAGGACAAATGTTAGTCATGGGCGAAATTATATTCTAAGATTTAGTAATTATCTTGTTAAACATGATGTTAGCCTTTCAATGGAGAATAATATTGACTGTCGCGATATCCAAACCTTTGTAAAATGCACGAAGCGATATTATATTTAAACTATCTTAATACCCAAATGTAATTTTTTTTTAGGGACAATGAATATGAGATGATAAACCAGGGCATTTCTCCTTCAAGACCGTATTCCGTTCTTCAAGAAAATGACAACATAACACATGGTATGTGATTTGTTTATAATTCGATGGTATTTTGATTCACTTATCAAATAATTGGTTTGACTATCCAAGTTGCTTTTGGTAAGTGACATGCATCAGAGACTGCATAGGCTCTATGTTTTGTATCTCTCTTGTGTCTTTTCTTGTAAAATTACGGATAATTTTAACTTAATACTAAACATTTAATGAATGGTTTATCGTAGTATGGTTACTTAAAATCATAATATATAAACTCGTCTGTTTCAGACAATAATTTATTCATGTTTATTGGATACAGGTTTTATATTGAGCCATATATTTATATATCACTAACTTTAAACTTACCTTCGTTTTGTTTCTTTTTCCAGCAGAGAGTAACAGAGAGAATACGTATGAAAACACAATATAACACGTTCATATTATGTACTCGTTTGCAATGTTGTTATTTGAAATGTCCTAATGATAGAGATTAGTGTGTTAGACTGAAATATTACATTCATGTTGTGTTGCTTTAGAGCGACGTTCTCAAAAACACTTTTGTTCTATTATTTACATGTACATTATGTATGGTTTATAGATATATTAGTTATATGTTTAAATACCAATGTTGCTTTGCTGAACAGTGTGATGACACGGTACTGTTTGTGTTAACATATTACATGTAAATCACTGGAATGAGTATAAGAGCACAGGATAATGCTCTTTCCTTAGAATTCGCTGAGGTTAGCACCACATGTACATAGCAAACTAGTTTATTTGTTTTATGTTTAAATAACTACGATTTGAATATTTTTGTATATTTACCACAAGAGCTGTAAAGAAGAGAAAGACTTGTGAAACTAAAAACATATATTCATATTATGATTGCAACAAAACCCAATATGTGCACTTACCTCAAAAGAGTGGAAGAACAAATGAATATGATTTGTGTTATGGTTCTTGTGAAACTTTGTATATTAAATTGAATTGCATAGAGTAGTCCTATGAAACACTGCATAAACAAATGTTTTTAATACTAACACAGCAGGATTTATTTCGATTTCTGTAAAAACTGTATAATTAGTACAAATTATATCAGAAATGTGTTTTTTGAACATTAACATGTATGAATAACAAGCTGGACTTACAATTATCTTTAATATTAGTATTATAGTGTTTATTGTGTTTATTTTTGTAACTACTTATATAACTATTTAAGACAGTATTTGGAACTAAAATTTCTATTCATATTAACATTGCTACAAAATTCAGGTCAAGAATGACATGGATTTCAAAAGAGTGAACAACTAATTAATTCGATGTTTTGTGGTTTTTGTTAATCAGTTTATATCAAATTTAATTGCATACAATATTTTTATGAATATATGCATTCACAAAATGTTTAATTAGTAACACAAAAATATTTAATTTATAATAGCTTTCCAATGGTTTCTGAATAAACTGTATACAAGTGTTTAAGGAATATGTAAAATTATATCACAACACTTCTCTGACACAAACTTGACTTATACTAATCTACATTATCATATAAATGTTCATAATGTAAATATTTTTGTAACTAATAAAACATATATAAAACTATTTAAATTCATATTTTGTAACTTTTTGTTTGCATTGTGTGAATGTACTGAATTTGTGATAATAAGAAAAATAAGAAAATATGAAATTAAATATTAATAAGGCACAATGAAATAAACATATTCAATTACTTTGTAATATATGTTTTACCCATCATTGACTTCGTATGACAAATAACTAACGTAGTGAATGACGACTAAGAATCAGTCAAACTAGCTGACGCTTGAAACGCTCCTTAACATTAATAAAAGATCTAACATTTGAATGAGTCATCTTTTTTTAGTTAAATCTGTAACACATACATTTTAAACTGAAATATACCATCGGCTATGTTTATTGTGTATTGTTTTTGTTTCGATCTTTTTGTTTGTAATTGATGTAACTATTATAACAAAAGGAAGACAAAAATATAAAAGAGACAATGTTCCATTTAATAAATTGAAAACAGGTGTTGTTTCTATTATACTGTCATGACAAGGAAGTTTTCTTTAAGATAATAATTTCACAATGCGTTTCTTGATTTCATCAAGTAAATAACAAACAAAGTAACTTTATCCGGCCTGTATAATTCACTACGGGTTTTTTTTTCAGATTTATGACGTCACATAAAAGAAGAGGACATTTTGCAATTGGGTTGAAATTTATCTATATTTTCAGTGTTAGTTTGTCGTTCATAGAGATAAACGGTTTGAAAAAAATCATGGCCATACTAATCAACAACCATACATGTTAAGTGTTAATGTTTATCTACTACGATGATGAAATATTTATTTACCTACATAACAATCATTATATTTGTCAACAATCATGACATTTATTTGCAAGGGTTATCTAAAACAATGAGGACATGTTTCTTTAACTACACGCCATGGGTCACCATGAACATAAATTTTCTGATAGGTTTAGTGACTTTCATTTAGTACATATGTATCTTATTACAATTTACATTTTAGCTAAAGTTTATTGTAAATCTTATCGATATTTCATCAACAAGGGGCAGACAATGCAGTACATATTTTTGTCACAAAAATCGTAAACCTTGTATATAATAACAAAGGAACAGGAAGTTTTAAACGTTCATAGAGAAGATAGGTTAAATCTTATTCATTACGTATATTTTTATTTAAACATATACGTACGGTAGTGGGTATAGTTATAATTGGTATAATCAATGAACCTGTAACAATCGAAGTTTCTAAAGGGGACCTTTCTATGAAGCATGCAGTCGTCAATTCGTGACCTTTCCCGGTGGTTTTTTTAACATAATAGAAAAAATCTAAATTGTAAACCAAGTGAAAGCGTATGTGAATACTGGTTATAGGCCAACAGTCCCTGATAAGCGGCCCGAATAGCTCAGTTGGTAGCACGCAAGTGTACTGATGCAGGGGTCGAGGGTTCGATTCCCCGGGCGTGGCATACTTTCGTGGAGCTTGGTCATTGAATTATTAGTAGGGTTGGGCAAATCACCAACTTTTTTTTTAAACGGGTGTTTTTTATGGCCAAATGATGCACTGAATCCAAATAAGACCTTTAAAATTGTCTCCGGTGACGTTTTAGGTTCACTTTTTGCGAAAATTCAAAATGGCCACCAAAATGGCTGATTTTGGTTATTTTGAACTATTTTATATTTTCACCATAGCTTGTAATATATCATTTTGTAGGTTTTTAAGGATGATAATCACATTTTTGAGGTTAAGAATAACAAAATATGTATGGGAAGCTATATTTATTGATAATTTTTACAATATTTCAGCCAAAATCACACAATTTCGTAGAATAATATCTACTTTTGCATTAAATCAATTTCCTATAAATCTTTTTATAGGCTTTTCAGCTTGCATATTACTATTGTCATACTTATTTCTACTTTTGATTATATTAATGCTACTATGAATGAATTTTTATCACCTTTATTAAGAATACACATACTAGCTTTAATAGCAATAACCAAATTGCATTCATCAAGCTATGCCGCTCTTTCTGTTTTATTGTATAATGACTTTAAACTGTAATTAATAATTAAAAAACAAACCATCTACTGGTTTTAAATGCTTTACTGTTTATAGATTTTGATGCATTGTAGATATTGTAAATGTTTTCCTTAATCATAAAAATTTAATTTTGAAATTATTCTATTAAGTTGAAGATTACTCGAACAAGCTTGTACTAGCTGTATCTTTACATTTATACATATATATGAAGTCTTGATTTCATAGTTGTGTAAAAAGTTATGAACCTTTAGACAAATATATTCCTTTTCCATGAATGGAAATGTTAGAAATTAACAATGACAGAGGTGAAAATAGCATAGTTAGCATATATAACTTCGATATCGAAGCTAAAAATGACCTCGAGATCTCACTTGGACGAAAAGGTTCTAAAGTAACATGGTGCAAGGTCATTAGAAGGACTTCAGACATGATTCTAACTTTAATTGATAGTCTTTGGAGACTTTAGGAGCACAGTTCCGGTTGCACTAAAGGAGTTATCAAGACCACTCTATCAGTACAATTTTGAATCCGTTGCAGCTTTTGATTTTGGTAGGCTAGTAGTACAATGTTTAAACCATGCAAAAGTCAATGTGGGAGTGGAGTGTACAAGACCATGCACAAATACTTCCATTGATTTCTGTGTCAAGTGCCTATGTTTTATAAGTCTTTAGATATGTAATTGCCTATGTGAAAGCTGATACTCCTTTGTGATGTAAGGTTAAGTAGAAGTGATCTGGCCATAATAACACAAAGGTATTGCACATTGTTCACCTTCTTTCATTTAGACATTGTTGTGTAGTTTTATACGCAATTTTTTCCTTCTAAATTAGGTTCATTTTCATCTTAAAAGTCGTCATTCAATTTAAAATATCATTAAGCATCTATCAAGTTGTTGAGATTTGCTTTAGTTTGATGGATTCTAGCCTGTATATTGAAGATTATCCTGTTGCTGTCTACATGGACTTATAGATATGCTTGTTATCTGTTGAGTTGATTGAGAGCTGATATGTAACATGTAAAAAGTACCGGTCCATCACAAGAGCCTTTGAACTTGCAAAGAGAGGCAATCACTATAAAAGCTTACATGATTAAGATATGTTATATGCTCACATATTTGATGGAGTGATAAAAACAAAAGAAAGATATCTATCTGCTGAATTATATTTTGAACAAACTAATATTGGTCCATTTACATTGAAATCAGTTGATTCTCTAAGGATTCACAAACAGAAAAACGATTGATATGTGAAGTAAGATATCTAAGAGCCACAACTGTGTCGCATTTACACCAAATGCGACACATAAAAAAGACAGTAAACTCAAAATGGAAATACTCCCTGAAAACAAATTAAACCAAAAACATAAAACTAGAAAATGATGTTTTGCTTAATTTAGACAGTGTTTTAAAGCAAGCTCTTTGATCATGTAGCAGATTTTGTAATTGTCTTACAGAATAATCGAAAATATGTATTGTCTTGCCGAAATATTGTATAAATTATCAATAAATTAAGCTTCCTCTACTTATTTTTGGTATTTTAACCTCAAAAGCGTGTTTATCAACCATAAAAACCTATAAAATAATATATTACAAGCTATAGTGACAGCATTATATTGTCCCGCAGAACCGAAATCGGCCATTTTGGCGGCCATTTTGAATTTTTGCAAAAAGTGAACCTAAAACGTCATCGTAGAAAATTTTAATTATGACATTCAGACTCAGCACATAATTTGGCCATAAGAAACACCCGTTTGGTCTGCAGCTTTTAAAAAAAGTTAATATTTGCCCAACCCTATTATTAGCAGCCCAGATAACTCAGTTGGAAGCATGGAAGTCTACTGATGCAGGGGTCTTGAGTTCCATTCGCCGGCGGGGCATACTTTCGTGGAGCTTGGCCATGAAATTATTTATACTGCCATTCTCCCTCCTACCAATGATTTTTGATTATGAATGGCAGTTGTCAGTCACTGACGAAAGTATGCGTCTAGTAGTTGGTTAACAGCTAAATCTAGCCTTTCTAGGAACAATAAGAAGGTTGACTGACCGCTGTTATATGACCTAAACAATGTGTTGCTACGGCGTTAAACACCCCCAAAAAACATTAACTTATGTATTTGGTCATTCTCCCTCCTACTAATGATTCTCAATTATGAAGGGCAATTGTCAGTCACTGACGAAAGTATGCGTCTATTAGTTGGTTAATAGTTAAATCCAGAGATTTGGCATTTCCAGGAACAGTGAGTAGATTGACTGACCGCCCTTATATGACTTAAACAATGTTATTTATAATAAATAGTCATGTTGACATTTAAAAGCACCCCACGGTTATAAAATCGTTTAGTGTTTTTACTTTTACCATCCCAAACAAAACCAGGATGTGGTGGATTAGAATCTATCATAACAACCACCTGATACTATAGTAGTGTGTAAACCAATGTATGAATATGCTTGAAGAACAACATAATATGTTATATGTTCTGATAATGGAAGACTTGTAAGATTAAATTTAGTTACGTCTTGTGAAAGGTCTTTTGAAATAATCATGGCCTGAAAAAGGAAATAAATGTTGCCAATGAAACAAGAATATATATTATTGTCCGTTGCTGTCTAGACTATTTTAATTTCCACATTAAATTCAGACTTATTGGATAAAACACAGTGAGATATCTTTAAGTAACTAATGTAAGTCTCTGTATCTGTATCTTTTATGACATGCATAATTGTGAAACTTGTATTGCTAAAAATGTTTTCCGAGTAAAGTAGATTATATCTGCATTTTATCTCTGTACACAGTGCCTGTACCTGACTTGGTGATCAATGTGGGTAATAATATGAAGGTTTATTGGAAAAAATCAATCTTGTCTTGGGAAAATATTAAACCATGACTTTTAGTAAATCTACAAACTGGTTTACTTTTCTAAAGATTTTTTCCAGTTTACCTTATCATATGAGTTACTTAAAGTAATTACCACAAAGGAGCAGGTACTCCACATCATCCCAACAAAAATGGGTTTATCTACATTCTTTTAATCCTAACTTCTCAAATCTGTGTAAATGCTTTATTGCTACTTTATCATTGCCATTACATACATCACGTGTCACAGACATGGTCCCTGCTGATTTAAATACCCACTTTACTGTATTTCTGCTTTCACTTTTGAAAACCAAGTATTTAAATTAGTGTAGTTAATGTATACATTAGTATCATCATTATCATGCAATTAACATAGCATAATAGAATGAAAGACTGAATTTGGATACATAATCATTTATTAAAAAAAAAAAACACAACATACACAAACTCAAAAATTAATAAGTTGTTCATATTCAGAACTCAATTTTTTCCAGCTGAATTAGGTTTGTATGGGATGCATATTATTGCTGAAAGGCTGTCATAACAATTTAAATCCTATTGTTCTGAGAACACAATTTTTCGGCGTAGTTGCCTTAGCTAGCTTTCGGAATACCCAAATCTATTTATAAAATCTCATTCTATTGGACAAATGCAAAATTTGCATGGAACCGTAGGAGGAAACTCCCCTAATTTCGGTTAATGCAGCACAATAAAACCCAAGAACTGAAAAGAGTGGTTTTCCGAGTTCGTCAGATTTGGAAAATTAAAAACAATCTTTTGTGTTTTTATAAGCGTTATAAATAAAGTAATGCACCGGCTAGGCTTTTCTATTTGAGCATTGGATATTTAATTGATAAATTAAATGATTGTTTGTCAGGTTATATTAAATATTTTTTCACATACCACAAAACCTTTATGACTGGTCTTTATGTGAAACAAACGGTAGATAAATGACTTTTTTGAAGTAGATCCCCCTTCGTATGAAGCGACTCTAAGCAATTTCTTTATTAATCAGTATACACGAGCATACAAATTATCTTCCTTTGATAAAATGAATAGTTTTTGTAAATTTTCCAGTATTTTGGACATGTTTTTAAATGTTAATATGTTTTAAATTATTAAAACTCATAAAATGTGAATTCTTTAAGACAATCTAATCTTAATTTAGATTATAAGCATTACAATGCATTTATACATTATAAGGCAAAAATGAGTAACATTTTACCAAAAAAGTGTTCTTATTAAATTTTTGTATTAAGTTATTTACCATACTGCAGTAAATACGCAAAACACACTCTTAAAAAGATACATGAGTACGGTAATGATCCATTTATTTTGGGCAATATCAACGGAAAACCTGGAAATGCAATCTGAATTTAATAATTAATTGCAAATGATGCAGATATTTCGTTAATTTTCTTTGACAGGTCATGCTTGTCTCCAAATTATATACCGTTTGTATTTTTAAAGACATTTCTTGTTTCAACTTTGCACATCCGGTAAATGCAGTTAAAAGCGCTAAACTTCAATGCTTTCAGCACTTTGAATTGATCTTCGTTCTCTGGTATTGGTTGTTTTTGGATGTGAATGTTGAATGATTACGCCAGGACTTTTATATACAACAAAATGGTCAGGCGAATACCAAGCTTTCACGAAGAATGAATATCTTACTCTAGTTATAAGCTCTTTTTCTGAAATGAAAACAACATAAAATAGCCATTGACATACTCTGTTATGACTGTAACATTGGGAATAATATGCATATTTAATATTGTTTACACTTGTTTGATATATAGTATATGACATTTATATAAATGTTAATAAGTGGCATAGCTTCAATAATGTTTCTTCTTCTATTTTTCAGGTTAAAACAATCATTGTTAACAATGCATGTCAATTTAAAAAACATAATAAAATTATTCATGTACCTGGAGAAAACATAAAAATCCATTTTGATGACGTACCAACTTCATACCAAATTTTTTTTGTAGCAACATTAAATATGCCGGTGGGTAAATCATATGTAGATTCCCCGACACTACATTCAAACCTGTTTGAGAAAAGTGTTTCCTACATACATTTACAATGTGCAATTGCAACATGAAAAATATTAGATTCTAGTAAATAATATTATTTTCTTTAGTATATCCTTAGCATCTACATGCTTCCTATGGTGTTAACCTACAGATAATGTTCGTCATCGAGCTTAAAGTTAGGCAAAACCGTGAACATGTTTTATATAAATTAAATATCAGCAACAACATGTAGTTGTGTTTTTGTTTCAACTTTTCTGTATAATGCATTCATCAGAAAATCTGTTTGATATAATGAACAAAACAATAGACGAGACGTCATCAATTTATATAACAATTAAATGTTTTATATTAACTTGTAACGTACTGTGATTCCAGATAAGAATTTTATCATGTGTTTTTCTTTATAAACGCAAAAATAATATTGTTATATGGTTGCATATCTAAGTATAAATAGAGCATACAAAAACTCAAAACTTATATCAGGCGCGATATGACCTTTCTGTGTTGGTGCACCTTAAAACCCAAACAAACAAACTTTTAACAGCATAAACAATATTATTGTATCAAGAGCATTTCTCACCATAGGGGATGTTGTTTTGAATCATCCGTTATACTCCATTGTGCTGCTAACATGGTATCTATAACTGAAAACTCAAGGGTCTCCTCAATGGATGGAAACTCTAGATTAATATAGTCTTTGACTATTATTGGAGCATACTCGTCTGTAATGATAATTGAAATCTTCAACATACTTCAAGTAAAAAGCAAAAATGTATAAACAAACTCACGATGTATGCCTTTAATAGAAACAAAACATTCAACAGACGTCATGAAACAACAAGAAATGATACTTTAATTGCTAATTTGTACCATTTTAATTTAAAAAAAACGAAAACATCATAGGACAAATAATAACGCAATTGTACATAAACTAGCGTGTATAATTTATCTGTAGTCGATTGCATAACAGTTGGTTAGATTAAACACTGGGTTAAAATCATGTTTAATTCCACTATTAACGATATCAAAATTACTTGCTTGAATCAAAGTATCAGATTAAATGTATCAGCCAATCGTAAAAGAATACTTTTATTGAATATTGTGTAATGCTAATGAGCAATGGAGAGCGTCAAAATTTCAAATGATTTATATTTGATTATTTACCTGTTTCATTATGTTTACAAGCAGTCTCTTCTTTTTCACAAAATTCACCATGAGGAGCACATATACAATGTCCTAAACATGTTTGTTTATCACAACGTCTAACTAATGACATCATACCTCCATGTTCAAGACGGAATTCACCATGTAATAAGTTGCTAGATAACCCAACCTATTTCATTATAATGTATAACGCATTGCACATATTATTTAAACATGCAAGGTTTATCGTAATCATAATTTGTGTAACCTGTTTTGTATTACACTTAACTTATTTAGTAATAATCAACTTTAAATTCAAATGTATTTATCTAAATTTAATGATCCATTTGAATTACAAAAAAACAACTTTTATTCGTGTTATGATAAAATCATTAAAAAAGGACTAAATTAGAACAAATGCAGTAAAACATTATGAAGACCAAATTTACTAACAAATCATATCAAAATACTTTAGAATCCCATTCATTGAGCTGAATCAAAACAAATACAAACGCAACAAACTATCGAAAGTCATTACTCAAAACATCAAATTTAAAAACAAACAAAACATATAACTTCCAATCAAAGGAATGTACCTTATTTAATGCTGTAATACTGATGAATATAGATTTAAATCTGGACAAAGGCTTAGGAAATATTTCATACTTTTGTACCATGCCATCCTCTAGAATAGGACCACTAGGGTCATGTTCAATGATAATTGGTGTATCGGTTTTCTGAAAATATATCGTAACAACATAATAACCTAAATGGGTCACAGTTGCTAGATAAGTTTAGTATATTAAAAATGCAATACACCTTTGCGATTTACTTACTTACAGAAGATACATTGATTGAATTTAATGTAAAAGTGAAATTGTAGGCATGAAAAAAATAATTCTCTTATTTTGTAATATGTAACGAACAGTATTTTATAATCTTGTAATATATAGTGATTGACGTCATAAGTACTTTCAACTTGGTACAAAATCCTTTCTTCTACATGACTTTAGTATGTAAAAAAAATTATCATATGATTATAAACTTACTGGATTAAGATCATTGCCCATGAAGTAACTACCAATATTAATAGTATAATCTTTGATACCAGAATGTAAATCTTGAAATCCTAACCAAGCTAATTTAATAGAAATAGGTGTCCATGTCATCCAATCACCAGGTTGTCTATTTAATGATGCAGCATGGTCCGTATTTATAGCAAATGTGCCTACCAATGCAACAGATAATAAATATACATAAATAATTATCAAAATACATAAATATACATTCTGAATCAAGTTTATTTGCTAATAAACAAGCATAATTGACTTTACATAAGTAAATAGCAAGACGCATAAGATGGCCGAACGCATCGAACGCATAGGTTTCTTAGACTTAAAGTGATGATTAACGTTCATGTAAAGACAATATGATGTTACGTTTACTAATGTGATCTTATCTATTACATTCAAGAAGTTGAAATTAAATAAATTAAAATTGTTCCATATAGAAACCAATAAAATCCACAAATCTTCTTAGAATAAAGATTATCATATACATGTACTTACTAGCTCATTTTAGGCCAAACATGACTTTATTATATAGATACACTTAATAAATCTTGCAGTAACTAGTGGTTTACTTACCCGTTGTTGGTGGTGTACTATCTATTAATATGTCTTTTAAAATAGAAGTATTACACAGTTCAGCACCATTACAAGATATCAGTTTTATATCATAAAAACTTCCATCATGTAATTCAAGTTCTGTAAATGTATAATCTCGAGCTATACCGGGAACCTGAATATTATGAAAATTAAGATAGATATCTACATAGATATCTACAAACAACATATAGACAGCTTAGTCTAGTAAACATTAAAAATATAATACATACTATTCAAAACATAAAACCAAATGTTTATATCACATGACTATGTCTACCAAAATGTAATTGAAAACGCGAAATGTTTTGAAATAATAATATATTTATTTTATGCATGCATCATCTGTGAATTTCAAATACTGAAATAAAATTAAGTCGAGTATCGAAAGCACATTGATATTTATATTTAAGTCGTTTTTAAATATAGCAAACCATAGACTTTATATACCCATTTGCTCTAAGTACAAATCGAAAATGCAAATATTAAGCTTAATTTCAGTAAAATACAAACACCATGTAATATCGTTTTTAATATACAAATGCATTATTACCCATGTTGATGAAGTATTAAAATCACCACCAACGTGGGATGATATAGATAAATAGTGATTATCTATAAATGATTCTTGATCTCTAACTTGCCATTCGACCTTTAAAATAGATCTTAGTACAGATGTACCCGGTATTACACTTCCTATAGGTGCTTGCCTTAATTCACTATCATAGCTTGGCGATGTAACATCTATTATTAAACCATTAGATGATGCTTCACTATACATTCCTTGAATATAAAAGTATTCAAAATATGTACCCAACTATCTTAATATAAAAGTGTTATCTAGTGAACCTGACATCCATAGTTCAATACGTTGATCACACAACAAGAATGTTTCTATTTTATCTCTAAATCAGTTCAGACAAAACATATTCCAAGAAGATACATTAAGAAAACTAGAAGCAGACCTAATTCTGCCTTCACTCTATTCAACTATCTAAATAAAAGAAATTCCTAATTATATCATTATATTGTTTTTTTCAAAATATATTACGATTGCCGCATACACAAATACTTGCACGAACCTACTAGAAAGTACTATTTACGAGTTTAACAAAGAGAAGATACGAGCTATGACTATAAAATACTTATTTTACCTACTATAACAAAATATACTATGAGATCCGTATAAACAAATACATGCATGTATTAAAGAGAAGGTGCATGGATGTATCATAAAGATCCAGCTGTGAGTTTAAAATAGAGTAGATATGAGCTATGACTATAAAATATTTATTTTACCAGCTTTGTTGTAAGCTCTGACTGTACAATATATTGTCTTATCAAGTGGCATGAAATCTCCTGTCACTATTTTATAATCAGGTACAAGTCCATGTAATGTTTCATGTACATTATGATTGGGCAATATATCATCACCACCTCTTGTTGTTCCTAGACGCCACACGTAATGTGATATTGTTGACTGTGGATCATAAAAACCGTACCATTTACATCCGATCACACGCCTGTACAATAACAATAATGTACAATTTATCAGTTTGAGACTCAATACAGTTAATCAGCAGCTGTTTAAGAATCAAAATAGTTGTCTGTAAATCATATGCACATCAAAATTGTGTTCCAACAAGGTGCACATTTCTGTTTATTCAATAGTCAATACCTAGCTTCGAACAACAACTATAATAGATGATCATTACATCAGGCATATTATGTAATGATAGTTTATCATTTTTATTTATTATGTTAACATGAAGTAATATTGTATTGTATGAGCAACCAATTTAAAATAGAATGAATTATTACGCTGTCTAAATACAGTTATTCGTCAAAGTTCGGAAATTGATGTTTCATCATCGACGATCTTCACAAGTCAATAAATAGTGACGAATATACATTTTTTTGTAATCTTTAATAAAATTGTTCAGTGACGTATAGATATTTAAGATATATATACGTGTTTACAACTGAAATCACAAGTTAATGCTAGGGGACTTTTAATCTTCTGTTCTCTTTCCCTGCTGAGTGTAGAATAAAAATTATATCTCTATAGATTTTATAAGAGTTTTTTCTCGCAGAGATTCTGGTAACGAGTATGATATACGAGTAATGAGTCATGATGTAATGAAACTATTTTGTACTGATTATATTACACATTGTCAAATACAACGAATGAAAATAAATAAATCAATAATATTACCTTGAAGACTGATATTGTATATCCGAACCTTGTATACCATCGACGACATGACCTGGTATAGGAGGTGTTGTATCAACTATAACACCATCAGATGATGATGATGAATACATCCCTGCAGCATTATATGCTGTAATTGTTATATAATATCTAACACCTTCGACTAGATGTAGGTTGGTAAGAACAACATCTGTAGAAAAACAAATAAAACAAACATTCATATCAGCAGAATGTCATTTAAAACATCAACTACGACTTGTTGTTTGAAGTTAAAAAATATTATATCGAGTGACAAGTTATCATTTTACCAACTAATAATTGTTGACCCCTTTACAGTAGAAGTAGGACTATCACAAGACATTAATGTAATTCCTTAAACGATTTAGCTTAGAGAAACCGCGCATTCACTTTACAGGTTTTTGTGAGGACAGCATAATACATACAAGTTGATTATTTAAAAGAATATGCTGTAAAAAAATGATTTTGGTATCGTAAGTAAATTAAGAGTGTGAACTTTCAGGTAATAAAGCGATGTTAGCCCTTAGCTCTACTTTTAACCATAGTTTAAGGGCAGAACATAATAACATATGCCATTTTAACCGTTTTAACCATGTACAAATGTATATAGAACATAAAAGTTCTGGCAATATGTAACAAAACATCTAATAGCACTTGTAAGAGTTGATTGCTATTGTATTGAGTTGGTTTTAAACGTTCGACACAAAGCATTACTTTGCTTAATTATGTTATAAGCAATGCAAAAACATAATGAATATTTATACACTCACTTTGTTCAAGTCCGCATGGAGAAAAACCTTTGACATTGTTACAATAAGCACAAGTACCCACACTAATATAACATTCTGTTACAGTACTATGTGGATCATGAAATTGTGTCCAACGTGCTGCTAACTCTGTTGTACTTGTTGTGTAATCGATATCATTTCCATCGCCCATAGTACTAGAATTAACATCAAATACACTTCCAGCTATAGGTGGTGTCTCGTCAACTAAGAACGCAAATGAACTAGTAGTTCGCCATAATCCAGCGTTATTAAATGCCTGGATAAAGAAATACATGCGTTACATATAAACATAAAAAATATCAGTAATAATGTTTGAAAATCTATTTCCACGTAAACTTATCCCACTGAGTAACTTAATTTGTTTTGGATATATTTCACCAAATTAAATAATCGCTGAACAAATATATCGTATGTAGCTTAATTCGCACCATAATTGTAAATCATTCTAGATAACCTAATGAAAACTGTGCTATGTTATGTGACAGAACTATTATCCGTTATGACGGTATATTTTCGACTTAATCCTACCGTAACAGAAACAAAATACGAATGTCCTTCCATCAATGATAATGGCATATCATTTGGTGTTTGATTACATTCTTCAGTTGTTCGTACATATTCCATTATATCACCATAACCTGCACTTGTTCCTATACACCATTTATAATATGCTATACCACTATCTTTATCTTCAAATAAATTATTCCAACTGAAAGAAAACAGAATTTACTAATATTTCTCTAAACTCAGTTTAATTTTAATAACACATGTATGCACATAAGTTTAAATGGAAATGACAATAAGTTGCTCTTAGTATGGTCAAAATAAATAATTGAAATGGTAACAACTAATGGAGTGTTTAATAAGGCTTGTATAAATTTTTATTTCTACAAACCTTGCACACAAACTCGATACTGATGTCGACACTGCCTAAATATTATGTAATATTAAGATCTCACATTTGAGCTAGTTAAAGTTTGTATAAACTAAACGAGCTCTTTTATAGTTGTGTAATGACTAAATTAGTTTGTTTTACACCATAGCGACACGTTGGTCATATAACGGCGGTAAGTCAACCTACTCACTCCTCCTGGAAAGGCTAAATCTCTGGATTTAGCAGTTAACCAACTACTAAGCACATACTTTCGTCAGTGACTGACAACTGCCCTACATAATTAAATCATTGGTAGGAGGGAGAATGGCCGTAGAAATAAGTTTATGACCATGCTCCACGACAGTATTCCCCGCCCGGAAATCGAACCCATGACCCCTCGAATCAAGTGTGTGAATGTTTATCCTCATTACTAAATGCAGTTATGAAGGTCTTAAAAATAACTTACCACGCTGACACATATTTCGTATCAGTTATATATCTCGATGGAATCTTTATGGTACCATTAAGAAGTGACGGTTGTGTTGTGTCAATTTTAATAGCTTCGGAAACACTTTGAGAATACTGCTTGACAAAATCAAAAGCTACAAGGAAAAATAATACAGTCTTGGTTAGATATTTAAGACTCACAAGCAGTAAACAAAGTAAACATTTCTGTAAAATATAGACACCTATAACAATAGGGAAATGATCATGAAACAAAAGCTTACATCTGTAAGCGATTCATGACAAAAACTCTTTAATAAATCATGTCATTTCTTGAAGTAATCAATAATGTATTGAAAGGTAGCTGTACAGGAAAATAAATAGACAAAATCCAAATTTACATTTCTCCTCAGCGGTATGAAAATACAATCTAATAATTCTATAGTATATGTAAAGAGGAAAATATGACTTTAACTGTGTTTCGTGCTTTTCTGCACTAATGCTTAAATATACGTTGTTTGAACCGCCTGTGTCCGGACAGAACAAAACTTAAACTGTAGTTAAAAGTAGGTGTATTGAACATATACTTCACGAAAAATGATAGTTTTTAATATTAATATTGCTGAAAAAATGTCTGTATGTAATATTAGTTAAAATACAAGAAGTTCAAACCTTTTACAGTGGCAAAGTATGCATGTCCATTCTTTAAAGATAGCTGATGAAATGTTTTATGATTAGTTAAACCAACAATTACAAAATCAACAATATCAGTACCACCATACGATGTGCCTGTTGAATTACAATAAAAATACGTAAGTCAGTACGATCATCGAGTCTGTTTTTGCAATGCGGAACGCCATATGCTTTCTCTAACTCTTTATTACGATATAAAATGTACGAAGATACACAAATAAGGTAAATACAAACATTGAACGTTTTGATATCCAGAACGTAAGTGTCATGTTTAAAGCTACAATGGTATTTGGTATAATGCAGAGTTGAAATATTTTAGTTCGTATTTATTCATATTTTTCATTTTTTTGTCTGAAGTTTCTTTTTCAATGTTTTTTCTTGTAATAAGCGCGCCCATTATTATGTAGCAAACAAAAGCAAATTTTGACAAAATATCTAACTCACCGATGGCAACTTCATAATATAAAATGCCACTTAAATGAGCCGACTGTCCGAGTTCTTCAACGTCTGAGAAAGAATTCCAATTAACAGACAAGTCGGTGGTGGAAGTCTGAAATGGTAATATCTATTGTAATATCATATAATAGTGTTGCAATAAGATTATGCATGCTAAATTATAAGTGAAATAAACATTTTAATTTATATCTACACTATGTCATGAAAATAAATGTATTGCTAATGAAACATTGGAGTGCTGAATTACTGAACATTAGCATTTATTATAAAGTGCTGAGGTAAGTCAACGTTTGATTGGGTCAATTTCATAACGTATTTCCTTTTGCAAATTGCTTACAGATTAATTGGTTAACTTGCATTAGAAAATATATGAATAGTAAAATGATTCATGCATAAATACTTGTTTTGTTTGGCTTGTTTGTAACATTTAATTTTACTAACCTGAAACAATTGTCCCTTTTCATTACCAATCCAGACATCAGAAGTTTCTGGTGGTGTTAAATCTATTGTTATACCATCACTGCATTCATTTACTTCATCTATATATTGTGTCCAAAATTCATGTTGTAACTGAGTAGATGCTGCATGTACACATGTTATATATCGATGTCCATGTTGTAATTCATCTTCATCAAATCTTACATTTAAATATCCATTTTCTGTATGAACAAACAATATTTCTCAGTTCATATGTATTTAATTGTTGAATAAGATAATCATTTCCAATATAATGAAATGTGTTTCAAAATATAGGTACATGTATTAATCTATCTAAGAGCAAGTTTGAACTGTTATTGGCAAGTCTGGCTGAAGAAATTCGCATATAAAATAAAAGTGACGGATAAATAAATTGCTCATCAATATGGCGATCTTACATTAAGTCACAATATCCAATAACTTTTGAGCAATATCTTTCTACAACTTAAATGTCCTTGTAGCTTAAATTGTTAGTCAAAGAAGCACAACAAATATAACATAAATATGTTAAAAATGAAAATTAGATAATAAAGTTTTAGATGAAAATTAAATCTCCATGTAAGGTTGTAATCCTGATAAGATTAAAGTTTACCTGTAGTACCACATTTGATGGCGTCAGGATGTGAACATGGATCAGACAGAGAAATATCACTTGTACTTTTATAAAACATTAGTGTATCATTCACAGTAAGTGTAAGCACAGCCCATTTGTAGTTTTTATGTCTGTAAACATGAACCAAAACAATTATGATATGCACGAGTTAACAATAAGTTAACTCTCTGATTCTGACAAACTCCGTCTAAACCAAACTAATAAAACGAATGAAGTAATCAGTAGTTTCATAATCTTATAATGATTTACAGCTGGTACAGTAGTTATAAATTGGCAACATTACTAAGTCAATATATGGGCGTAAACCAAATCAAGCAACAACGATATCTAATTTCATGTGCCTCTCAAGATACTATGTGATAACTTAAATTAAGTAATGTGTTTAAAATAGAAATGAATATTTCAACATACATGTATATGAATAAAATAATCCTACCTAAGTGTTGGCCATACGGCTGATAGTATATTATTGTATGGTGTATAATCAACGTCTTGAAATGGCCATAATGCATTCTCTTCTAAATATATACCTTGTCCTTCATGTCCAGTGGCTGAAAATGTCAGGTTAACGTGTGAGAAGATGCACAATCATTTACGAGTAATTTTACAAAAGGTTTAATTCACTGAGTAAAGACTTAGACCACAAACATCATATCTCTAAAAAACAAAGTCTCAAGAGTTAGTTGACTGTTCAAATACAACTAATATACTGTTAACGTCTGTCTGAATGGAGTCTCGTCTACAACTAATGTATATATCAGACAATCTCCCTCATTATGACATGTAATGGCATATGAAAGATTCGTGTAGATTGTATCTAATATAAACACACACATATCACATTAACGTCGTTTGAAAACGTTCTTGATCCAATTTAATCGAAAAAGACGATGAACAAAGTCAAATATATATATGTTATTATATAAATAGTTTTGGTAAATACTTAGTTAATACTGCAAACAACATGCTTTTGTTGAACTGTACAGCTTAAACCATCAATGTGAGACATGGATTTTAAATTCTTACTGGATGAGAGCACTGCTTCTCCATATGCATCCATGACAATACTAGGTCTAACTTGATTAATATTGGAACAATTTTTTATTTCAGTCGAGACGGCAGATGATAGTCCAACCTTATTATAACCTCTTATAGCCAGTTTCCAACATTTGGTGAATGTAATACTGTCATTTAATGGTATGCTGAAATTGAGCTGAAAACAGATCAACAATATTGATGAGATAATTATTGTCCGAACAAGAGGGAAAACTATCTTAATCGAAAGAACTATTCATTGTTGAATACATACACATACTCGTTATATCTCGTTACAGATATAAAAGGCATACATGAAACTCTTTTATCATTGTACGTTTTATAAAAACATTAGTGGATCATTCACAGTAAGTGTAAGCACAGCCCATTTGTAGTTTTTATGTCTGTAAACATGAACCAAACCAATTAAGATATACAGGAATAAACAATAAATAAACTCTTTGTTACTGTTTACAGTTACTTATTGTTCCAGTCAAAACTATTTGTCAGGCTTTTTTACTTTTTCTTTACTTATCACTTTCCGACGTGCACTAAATCCTGCCTGTAACACTCGAGAGAGGGGTAGTCAGTATACAGAGATAGATAGATTTTCGTATCACGAAATATTTCCTTAAATATTCTTCTATATATCAACATTACACCCTTTATAAGTACATGTTTTAGAATGAGGAATTATTTAAGACTGAGAAACTACTGTAGTAGTATGCAGTCATTTATTGTTTTAATATAATGCAATGATTAAACGCTTAAGTATTGAAGAATTCACAAGGAATATCACTTAAAGTAAGTGTTGATCTATATTATGATGTCTATTCTTAATTAAAGACAGATCATGACAGAAATAATATTCTTTTACCTGTGTATTGTATATATCACTTATATTAACATGTTTCCACTTTGTGATTAATCTTCCATTGTCATGATTATCAGTAAAAGCCCATTCATAATTATCCATCACTTTTAATTGTTCATCAATATCTTCAGTATCGCTATCAGTAAATGCTTCAAAGTGTACCTTTAGATAAATCAAACAATATCAGCTATTGTTACTAATCCAAGCAATATTGGACAGTAGATGACTGTGCATTTCGTGGTATTAGCATGTCTTGTTACTGTAATATGATTGTCAATTTAAAAATGTGTTGGACAAATCACAGCTAAGAAGGTTGATTTATAAAGAAGAATAAGAACTGACATTATATGATTGATTAACTCAATTATATGCTGGAAATGTTTCATATCCAAAATACACTGCACTGATTATAAATATATTGCTATGTTGTATTTAATGTCATAGTTATAGTTATAAAGTAATGGCTATATTCTAAAATAAAGATATATTTACTATAGTAAATGTACGTCTATCAAATTTACCTTTAAATTAGAGTCTTGAACTTCAACATGTATATCCCCAGTTAAAGGTGGACTAGAAATGATAGTGACACCATTACTATTCACAGGATGAAAACAATATTTTCCAGCACAATATTTGATCAATATACGATACATTCTTCCTGGTGTCAATGCCAAATTATTAGCTTCTAAAGAATTAGTAGTTCTAAGATGCTCATAGTCTCTGTCTTCAAACCGTGTCCAAAAATCTGGAAGGAGTATAATTCACATTTGTTCATTCCTTACAAAAATAATTGAAAATTGTATTATACATGTAGTAACTGTTTCAGGCTAAAAAGTGTAAGGTGTAAAAAAGTCTAACATCATTGATTTGCATAGACCATCTGCCTATACTGGAACTGAATTTGTTTACGGTCTTTACATCTAAATATCTGCAATATGCCGGCTATTAAAACTTCACTAAAACATTAATTATCGCGGATAACATAACTCATAACAAGTTTGTTACTGATATTTGATTTTAGGCATAAACAATATAATCTTTTACTGTGACACCGTGATCGACTTTAAAAGCATTGGTTCATTATCTTATGTAAGTGGAAAACGCTATCGGCTGTGATTTACTTGAGTTTTTTTCAGAAACGTCTTTTTTCAAGACATTTACCACTTACCAACAACAGGGGCCTTTTCCTCAATTGCCCAGTACACATCTTTTACAAAGTATAATTTATCATATGGAACATCCCAATAAGCTTGTAATCTATTTGTTGAAGATTGGTAGTCTATATCTTCTGCCCAGGGCAGTCGTTTATCCTAAAAAATACACATATATATATACATATTCATATATATTTATAGTCATATACATATACATGTGCAATTCGAAACATTATTTACATATCTTAACTTAATTTGTGTTAGAAGAAGACTGTGATTTTGAATTTGTCTCAATCGATAATTGGTAAATAAATGTTATACCAACTAGTAAGACCATATCAATTAATTTTATTATAACAATTTAATCGTTTGTATGTACATAAAATATAAATTTATTTACCTCGTAATGATGGCTTTTCTCTAAATTAAATGCTGAAATTATCAATGAAATATTTAATTTTGATTGTTGAAATAGATAAATACTTCTATCAAAATCTATCGTGAAATTCATTTCAAATGTACGTGTTTAAACAAATGTGTATTTTATAAAAATAACTAGAGCTATTTTAAAGAAAAACGATTCTATCTGTTGCAAAACAAGTACAAAATAAAATCCAAAAAACCTTCTGCATTCTATTCTAAAATGTACCACCAAATATTAAAATAGTAAAAAGACAATGTTTAATGGTAACGTTATAGTTAAAAAATAATAAATCTACATACACATACTTGCATTAATCTTGTTTCAAATATATTTAAGTATATACCAGTTTGATTAGATGAGTACAATCCTGGCCCATCATATATTGTTAACCAATCAAGTCGATCATTTTCAATAATCACAGTGACACCATCAGATACAGAAGTTATATTTCCAGCCTTTGTCATAGCTGTTACTGTGTGATAATATGTCTGAAACAGATTTATTAAGATAATTAAAACTGTATTGATTAAAAAAGAGTATCTGATGTACTCTTTTCTTAGGTACATTTTACTTTCCTTACATAAGCATTTATCTTTTTGCAGTGTCGGAAATGTATACTTCATCGTACAAAAGCAAAATCATAACATTCATTCATAATATACATATTATGCTAATAATATATACAATGTAAAATACAAAACATATAACAAGTGATTTTCTTCCTAATAAGTTTTATGAAATATTCTGATATCAGAAAAAATGTTTACAATGACTGAATTATATATACTTATCACAATGTAGCGTAAATAGTTATACTTACCGCGTAAGGAAGTAACTGGAGGTTTGTAAAATGTACAAAACTAACATTGACTACAGTTGCACTGTATATAGCTTCCATAGTCAGATTTCTATAAACCTGCACTTTAAAAGTAATGTCTTCATGTGGATGAACAAATCCACTCCAACCAACCCACAATGCTGTACTGTCAATTTGAAAGTCGACATCATGAATATCTCTGATCTGAAATTATGTTGTAAAGTATATATATGTACAAGTTTGAGACTGAGAATACTCCATGTATTCATAAATATATTAGTTTTCCAGTCGAACTTTAGTAATTATATGTTTTAAGTATTGTATTGTATTTAGTACAAGGACAAGTCTGAGGTAATGACCTCATTAAATGTTTAAAGTTAATCTTCAAATTACAGAGTCCTGGGCCCGGTTTCACGAACGCATTCCTATCTTAAATTTCTAGATTTACCTTAAATTTTCTATTTTTAGCATTTTTAAGTTTAAGTGCGTTTCACAAACATTTTACAATTTAATCAAATAGTCTAAGTTATGAGCAAAAATTTAATCGAGTGAATGTGTAGATTAAACCGATTGTAAACATTACTTAAATATAACCAAATGGTTAACGTTCGTCTAAATTTTTGTTTAACTGGTTATAGAGTCCCTACACGACGGGAATTCCGACGAAGAGACACTTAGTGTGAATTAGGAGGTATGTCGGAAGATGGAATGTATCAGAGTTACAGATTTTCACCTGCTACGATTTATTTCATTGTTGAACTCCTTCGTCTCCTCACATATAAGACGGAGTATGACTGTTTCTGCACCACTTCAAGACTTAGTGTTGACGGAGTTGAGTTTCTGTATTATTACTAGCAGATTAAAACGAATAAATTCTTTAATATATAAATCGATTGTCATTCTGTTAAGATTTAAGAGATGAAGATCATTCCGACAGAAAATTGATTAGTTAGTTTTATCAATTCCATTAATTCTAATTTAAATACACATCATGGGCGGATCCAGCGGGGGATCAGGGGGGTCCGGACCCCCTAGAATCTGGAAAACGTACATGTCCATTAGTGTATTTCTTGTTTGTAAGTCATTTTTAAGTAGTATGAAGTAATTGTTCTTGGTGCTTAACATAGATTTAATGGTTATGTAGTTTTTATTTATCAATATGTTTTTTCCGCAAAATGTGTGGTTGTGGTTCGAGGTTCGGAACCCCCCTCCCCCTAGAAGAGTTCGGACGCCCCTAGAAAAGTTCGGACCCCCCCCCTCAGAAAAAAAATCCTGGATCCGCCCCTGCACATTCGTCACCAAATCGCACCGTAATTCGAAGGTGTTTTATCATCATTATTACTATCGTTTTATAATACATTGTAATCATACCGTTATTCAATTTCTTCATTATTTCCTAAACTAAATACATGTAAACAACAATAAATTGGACTTTGTTGCCTTTTTCGCGTAAATATTTACACTTATATTCAGCATTTTTTTGTTTACGAGGACATATAAAGTATGCTAAATTCATTCATGATGTCTTTATTTAAGATTCACTAAGCTTGTAGATTTTAACAAAACAATGTAATATCGACAGTTAAATATATTCAGATACAAGTAATGAAAGTCGAACATAGATATTTAACATAGATAATTTAAATGTTTCTTACCACCATACTCTTGCAAGACATGCAATGCATTTTAAACACACTGTCAATGCAAACATAAAATGCAAAACCTATTGTAAGACAGTAAGAGAATATCAAGCATATTGTAAGACGGACATCTAATTACCTACTAATCACTTATTATAATAGTGTAATTTCGAAAAGTATTAAACCCTACAAGTACAGAAATATAGTGAAGGTATGATAATTGCGCATAATAGGAAAACACAAATGATTGGAAAAAATAAAAAAGAATGGACAAAAAGTGAAAAAATCAACATACACGGTGCGAACCTATGCCAGACAAAAACAATGTTGCAAGTACATCAGTCTAACCGTTTACGCTATAAAGTCCATCAATAAAACATGTTGGACATTTAGTACTCTAAGGTAATTTTGTTGGTTTAAGTTTTGGTCGCTTACATTAACCCCATATTTTTTAATACTTATGTAAGAAAGACTTCGTGAAATCCACTTAGAATATTTTTTAAGATACTCATAGTTACGGCAAAAATATTTAAGACAATCTTAAATTCATTTAAGTTATGACAGCGTTCATGCAACTGGGCCTAGGTTGTAATACTTAGGTTTTATTATGAATCATAATTATATGATTATCATATCATTAAGTTAGTACATAGACATATGTATAAGGACATTATATTAGTATATTTAATGCTATCAATCATTTCACTTACCTTGTTTTCATCATTAATATCAAGATCATATACTACACCCTTTGATGATAGTTCTGTATTATGTATATACGGTTCAGATTTACTTAGAACATATAATCCTGCTGTGTTCTCAGCTTTTATAGTTATATAATAACTTTCACCTTGATGTAGTAACCATGGTAAAGTTGTTACATTAATTATAGAACATGTTGGTGGTTCAGTAGTTTTACAGCTACCACCTGACATTAAACTACCGAATGGTTTTATATCAGTACCATGTTGACTTGAACCTATATAAATATATAGATATCAGGAATAAGTAAAACATATACTTAACATAGCCAAAACAATTGCGAACTCATATTTTATAGATACAATTTATAGGATAATCATATTTAAAGTGAAGAAAATCTTAAAGTCATATCGATAGTATGTGAACAATATTTTTACATTTTTTAAGAATGAACCAATAATACGTCGGACTACACGTTATCAAAAGTACTCTTACAAGTGTGGATACGATGATTGGAACAAATTAGTCTATACCACCGTCATTGTTCACCCTCGCAGACAAAATATTGTGTAACAGAACGCATTTAACCTAAACTGACATACATGAATATGTAGTCATACACATAACAGCTTAGTATTTATTTTATATTATTAGTATTTTATTAATAACATTACCTAATTCTATTAGTATAAGCTACAGGCAACTTAAATGAAAGTACACAAAATATTCATAATGAGCATATTTTTACATATTACCGACTGCCAATGAGAATGTTAATGGATTTATATCAATGTCATCTACAAAACAATCATCATTCCATTCAACAATCAATAGATCATCATCACTATCAGTTTCCTGTCTTATGGTCACATCACCATGAAATATTGGTGGTGTTATATCAACTTGAATAGGTCCAACACTCTGAAATAAATAGACATGCGATCAGCATACACAAAGAAATGGTATATTGTTCTAGTAAAGTCATTGTTTGTATCCACACTATATACTTCCAACAAAAGAGCCAAGCAAACTTTATGTCATGTGATAAGACTGCAAAGACAAGTGTGGAAAGATGAATCCCAATCCGACAACGTAATGGGCATTATAATTACTTTTTCTTAAATGATCAGGACGTATCTGTAAAGTGAGAGACAGGTCAATACAATCATATTTATTAGATATACTCGGTACATCTTTATCTTTACAAATACATGTGCTGGCACGTATAATTCGTACAAAAATCAAAACAACGTTTATATAAACAACACAATGAACTAGTTCACGGCAAGGGGTGCACAGAATGACAATAAAATGTATTATTTTAACATGTTTTATGAAGGCCTTCTTGGAGTAATGGTAAAGCGTTCTACCAAAACAAGCATGATTGACCAATGGGTGGGGGTATTAACTGCAACACCAATTTTGTTACGATTAACTATTAAACTTTTATTTTCAATACTGCCTACCTCTGGAATGGATTGGTTTATTCTTAATGTTTACACAAACACGTTTCATTATTTCGTTTGAACTGTACTAGATGTCTATGTCGAAAAAATGTAGACAAATAACAATACCTCGACACTTGTGATTCCAGATTTTGTCGTAGTTTTTATAAGAATATCAAACAATGTACCATCCCATACATTAGGATATAATATTGTTATAAACTTGTGATGATGAGATGACCGGAAGTCCATTATATCAGGATAATCAGATAAATGAGTTGCTATGCCAACATCAAAATCATATATTCCACTTGGTGTATCATATACATTCCATGATAACGTCAACTGAATTACAAATAATACAGAGCAAAGTGAATTAAAATAAAATATAATATTTTTTAGATAATTAGGCTAATTTGATATCTAATATGTGCATCTTGACAACTTTGTACTTGACCATCACGTGTAACAATCATTTTATTGCTCAAAATAATCATGTCACATAATAAACTATAGAATTATATTGAAGTAAGTTTTATTCGTATGCAAACACATATAAACGTACTATAGGCATACCAGAATACCAGAAACATTAAAATTGGAAATCAATCAAAGATCAGAAAGGGTATCAAAACATGCACTTTTGCAAAATGTTAGTATCTTTCTTGTCAAAATATCAACGAGATATGATTCAATTGTTGTACTCACGTGTGAATCGTATGATATAAAAGTTGTTGGTGCGGTAGATAATTTAGTTATACTGTCATCATTAAACTTAGGACCATACAATGTTATTTCTAAGCCAAGTAAATATCGACTTTTTGGGTAATTGTCAATTATTGATGTTGCCAATGCTGTCGCTTTATTTCTGTAAATTAAAATATTGGCAGTTTGATGATCAAACGGTTCCAATTAATAATTTCAATTTTTTTACGGAAATAATGATAAATGGTCATTAATTAGAATTAGTATGTAATTGTACATTAACAGTATATTTTTCACGAGATTTAAATACTGTAAATGGAATCCTACCCCTGGCTCATATGCAATAAACAAAGGCTAATAAGAAACTTTAGCCAAATATTATCAAATTACACAGGTTCAATATGTTTTGGTAACTTAAAAAATGATTAACAATAAAACTTACATTTGTGTGACTGTAGGATTGACAATTTCTTTAATTTCTCTATGTTTATTCAACATGTATATTTGACCACTTGTTGAATCTTGTAGTAGTCCTTGTTTGGTGACTGCATCTTTTATAACAATTTCTGTAACTTGGGGTTGTATTAAATCAACTGTAACACCATCAGAACATACTGGTATACTTCCATCTAATGCATGATTATAAGCTACGACTGTTATATAATATGTACCAATATCATTTACTTGGCACTCCGCTGATGTCTCATACGTTTTGTGTATCTGAAACAGTAAGTGTCTTAATAAATGTTGGCAATTCTCACAAAGGTGTTCCAGAGTATCTTTATCATTACAAGAAGCCGGACCTCGAATATTTCAAAGACTAGTGCAATGAACTACACTATCGATCCGTTAAACCTGTATATTACATAATTTCTAGCAATAATTCAATACTTTGAACTATAATGTACCTATAGTTGCATAGTCGCAAATTATGTCAGATGATTTATCATTTGAATTAAGTTCTACTTTGATAAAGATCTGGTTGTCTCAAGGTAAATTCGAGCAAACAACGTTGAACCTTATTAAAGGAAGTCAGGTCTTAATACCATGTGTTGGAAGGTGTTGAAAAGTATTAGATTAATTATATATTTTGTCATATACATGTACAATAAGATATACATTGCTCTACACCTGTAATTAACTTTAATTAGCTGCCATCTACGGTTTGCTGTCTGTCGAACGCCCTCGTGAGTGAAATTGTAGTATATGAAAGAATATTATAAAATATGTACTAGTATATTATCAATGTTGTGTATATCGAAATCACCATCCTCTAAACATCTAGTACTAAATCCATACAAATAAAACCAAACACTGCTTTCTTTGTCAAAGAAGTCATCCCAATGAGCTGAGAGTGTAGTACTTTGTTGAAAATCTACTTCTGGTTGACCAAACAAACCATCATGTACGGTACCAGCATGTGGTGAAGAAGTATCTATTGTGATCTGAAATAGACATTGAAATATTTGAAATTGTATTCGAAATTTAGGATGTTTATATCATCTTTTGATAAATTTGACTTTTTACGAGTGTTTTCTTCTTTGGATATATCGTGACATTTGCGCAAATATGTATTTTACAGGACTTTTTAAGTAAGAAGATTTTGCATAAAACATTATAGATGTTAAGATAATAATTTATGTAAACTTTTAAGTCGTCGTTTACATTACATAACATAACATAACATAACATAACATAACATAACATAACATAACATAACATAACAAAAACTTTATTAACTCTAATTGTGTTACAACATAAGAGTATACAGTACAATATAATGAGTATAAATATACGCATGACATTATCGTAACATTGCTAATAAACACAAAGTAAGGTATACATGTAGTATTGATTTTACAATTACATGAATATTGTTTTGGGGTTTTAATGAATAGATAAAATAGAGGTTCGAAAAACATGACGTCCGTTTTTAATAACGGATAATCCCTAATCTGTAGAAGTTTTGAAACAGACTATAATATACTGTGTTTATGTTATGAAAAAAAACAGCTGTATTTTGATTGATCAATTCTATCTTTATGAATGGACAAGTAAAATGAATTAATTTAATACAAAGACTGTTTAGAATGAGTTGGATGTCAATGAAAATATTGGAAGCCTATGTTTCCTAGATTTTTGGTGATTGTATATAGAGATTCTGGCTACGAAAAACACGTCATTGTAAAGCAAAATATATGTTTCAAATAGATATTAAATCAAAATTAACAAAATATGATATAAACTATGAGCACAGAAATAACTTAAGAACCTGAGATATATTTAATTAGCTTGTCTTACCTTACGGTATACCGTTGTGGTCAAGTATGCATTATTTGTTGCTGTTACTTGAATATAATAGTCACTTTCATGTTTACCATAAGTTCCATTTTCTAAAATTCCACCAGTAATTGAGTTTGTAACACGTGGTTTAATTTGATAATGTCTATGATAATATCCATTGAATGGTGTTTTATAACAATTTGGACCACGTGCATAATCTTTGTACTTTGTATTACATTCATCAAGACTCTGTGACAATACAATAAATATATGATGCATAATATCGCTTTGATATGAAACTATTTTAAATGTATAATAGAAATAAAAAACAACATTATGTTTACTACTCACGAAAGTATAGACATCTAGACAACCGAATAATATTTTGAGATACTCCAAATCGTTTTCTTCTCACTACAAAGATGTATTTATAAATCTAATAAATTGGCTAAACAAATTCCACTAAACGCAACTTCTTACATCAAATTTTATATACAATTCTTTGTCAAGTATCTGATGGTCATCAACATTACTAATTTAATTGTATGTGTTAATCTGTACAATGGCTATACACTAAATTGCTAAATTTCACGTGCCATTATCAGACAAATGTTTTCTATACCGATACAAGTGCAATTGATAGATGTGTAAAGAAACGCACCCACTGTACCATGTATCTGCATACACCATTTCGAAAATCCAGTACTTCCATTTTTAAATATAAATACTCGTTAATGTTGCATGTGGTAGATCGTCCGCAATTACTTTTCGAGACTACACCACTTTCAAAATTGCTTCTCAAAGTTTTTCGACACAAACAACAATAAGTTAAAATTGTCAGGACATGTACCTGCACACGGTATCCCCCAAAGGCTGTACTGGATATCACATTTATCCAAATTACATATTATTTAATTCCACAGCATTACTTCATTACTGTATTACGTATCTTACCTCAGCATCTCCTTGGGGTGGTTCATGTGAGTGCCCATGCAGTATTTCTTTGTTTGTATAATTGTCAAATATTCTCCAAAAGATCTCATGTATACCACTATGCTCATCATACACTTCCCATTCAAACCTATATCAGTATATAATTAATCAAATATCAATCAATTTAATCAAAATACGCATTGTCTTACACTTATAGTTACATCCATTTAATGGTAAAGTGACATTTACATTTAGTACCAAATGATTAAAAAAAAAACGCTAAATGAATATGAATATAATAATTACATTAATAAGAATTATAATTACAAATTAATCCAAATATAATTTTGATTAAAATAATTGCAATCATTAATTACTTGTCTAAAAGACAACTAACTTACGTAAGCTCATTTATCTCAGGAATATTATGAACACTTAAATTCAAATAATTTCCATCAGTTAACCATAGGTTTTCAATGATAGGATGTGATGTATCAATCATTACAGTAACATTATCTTCAATGTAAGCACCCATAACATCATATGTTCTAACTGTAAATTCTATTCTCTTCCCATCAACACATTCTTCATCAGTTATAATCATTTTCGCTTCATCAAAGTAATGTTGTGGTACATATACATTGTTACCATCCCATGTATTATCATCTAATGTTATTGTACGATCTACTTCACTCCTTACCGTCCCTAGAATGACAAAAAGGCTATTGAGATACAAACCAAGAGATAATTTGGAGTAGTAATACACAGTGTATGCGTCTTATTGGCAACGTGAGGAGATAAAAATAATGATTATTTTCTATATGTACAATATTGACAAGTATCAGATTGTATTTGAATTAGGTTTAATAAATTAATTATTTGATTTGTATTTAGGATTTAACCTTACAGAAAATCAATTTTCGGTTTCGAGTTTTAACCTATCAAAGAAATACAACTTATGTACACGACAACATGACTCGGAATGGAGTTATCATTATATACAATGTTCATGTCAATTAAGGTGCTAAGTAAGTGTAGATATCTAAACACTGCACACTATAGTTGGAGGACGAAGACACTCTCTCATAAAATATCCAAATGGTCACTGAAAGACAAACACATACTTTTTGCTTATATACATGTTATAGAGTCAATGTTACGTTTTTTTTTCTTTATCAAATAATGTAGTGATTAAACAGAAAAAGTTAATAAACATGAATGTCAATATATTGACATGAATCCCAAATTGTACTAGATAAAAAAACTTGGTGTGAGCAGGGATCCAAATTATGCCTTTTTGAGCAGAAAGCGAACTTTTTTTACATCACCATAAAACCAAATTGAAGACAAGCCAGTATATACCGTATTGTAATCTTTATAAGAGTGTAAAGAACATAAATAACCTGGTGGACAGCATTGACCTGATACAAGATAATCTCTTTCAAAATCGATATAAAACGTTCAACTTCTTCTGTGACGAAACTGCTCATGACAAATATGAATATTACAAAACACAAGTGGAGGATTTTGTTATCTTTAGAGTATTAAGAGCGATTGATTGGTATGCCAATTAAGTTCGCACTTTAAATTATATGTACACAGTATAGAACGATAACCCATTTAAATTTATATTTTAATTTTTACGAGTTATCCTCATTTCAGTTAAAATCGAAACAGAAAGTGGATTTACTTGTTAGGTAAACTTCCAAAAATTAAAGTGTTCCCCGACAGTATATTGGTCTAAAAACCTTATTTTCATGGATAATATACAGTGATTAATGTATCGAAATCAAGTATGTACATTCGTGTTTTTCTAATGGATATAATAATCTACTACAATGTATAATGTAGATGCATTTGGTTGTCAGATTATAATAAGATTGCTTAACCGTAACTAATTTACAACCCAAATTTTGTAACTAGCTTGAAAACTTTAATTGTTTGCTTTTTCATTGTTTCTTATTCAAACAATTAATAAGTAAATAAGTTTTTGTAAATATCGACAGGTATACTTGGTGCATTGAGTTGTATAATTGTAATGAGAGTGCTCATCTGTTTAAACTCATACAAGTCAACCCTAAATATTGATTCAATTCATTCGACTTCTACCGTAAAATACGGAATTGCGCGTAAGACAATTAAATATTACAAAAAATAGACGGGAAGAGTTTGTCCATTTGGTCTTTCAGTGAATTAATATAATACAAAACATGTTCAAATATACCAGCTGTACATTCGTAGCTCTTAAAATGATAAATGTATTTATATGTGATCAATGTGGTTTTATGAGTATAAAACATACGAAGATCATATTCTAATGTCACATAAATCCCGATAATTACAAAATTATGTATAATTAGCTACAACTATGTTACTACAAAAATCATATAAAACATAAAAATAAATCAGATGCATACCATTAATATTATGTATGGCAGAAGTATTTCTCTCTGAAATGTCAAACGTATCATCTAGTTCTAAAGTTCCACCTTGAACAGAATCTAACCAATGGCCAGTTGCATGTCTCTTATTAATAAATCGACCAGGCCATTGTAGCTCAAACTTATCAGTATATTCATTAATCCATTGATTGGAATTTGCTTGTAAAACTTCTGTTCGTTGACCTTGTAAATCAACAATGGAAGTATCATCCACAATAAGTAGACGACGGGCTGACTTTTTGTTTTCCGCTCGGTCAACTGCTGTGATTTCTATACCGTATGGACCATTTTCTTCAACCGTAAACTGAGTGGTCAGTAAATCAGCCTAATCAAATAAAACATGTCGTTGTTCTTAAAGTCATCTATAGTTAGAGCAAATGATGCACACAGGTGAGCTCTAGTTCTTTATAGAAAGTGATGCAGTGTGTCTCATAGAACCAAAATTACCATATAATATGCTAAGATGCTTATTATATACACTGGAAAAATATCTCTATTTTGCAGCAAAACCAATTTGAATGTCTTTTTTTTAATTTCTTTACAGAAATTAGTATATATTGTGTAAAACATTGTCTGCACTAAAAGATGCAATGTGTCAAGAGGTACTTATTACTACTGAACTATTCACATACTTAAAACACAGAGGGTAAAAGGGACAAGTTTTGTATATATAATCTTAATGATGTCTAGAATGTGCCATTGAGAAATACAAATAACTTCAATTACCGAATTCACGTTAAGCATACTTCTCTCCTATACTGATTTGAACACTTTTGAAAAATGTGCTCATTAATGGCTATAACAGATAATACCTCTAAATATAGCATAAAAATAAAATTTTCTATAAACACCAACAAGACATATAACATATGTTATTACTTATCATAATACTTCACTAAATGTGTATATGCTTTAATGCAACGTAGAAAAATCTTTTAATCATCCTCTGAAAATTTTAATTTACATTTTTCTTAAGAACCTTTTTATACTTTCCTTAATGTTCTTTGTAACAAATCATCATTGAAAAGTTAAATTTGCACCATTTGGATACTTGATAAAATTGTTCAACTAAATGCATGTATTTAAAAGATATCTATATACGACAAAAACATGAAAAGTAACTTTATAACTACCGACGACATTTTGACTGTTTTAACGATTTGGAGTTCACCTCTCGTCAGAATATTATGCGACAGTCTAAGTAGATACACTTCAAAGTCAAAATGTATTATTCCTGCGAGATCGTCAATCCAGTCACCCCAAAATACATCAAACGTTCTCTGAAACAATACATAGATCTTTAGTTAAATTTATCATATAATATAACTTGATGACTTTTTCATATATCATTAAGTCTTCTTTGAGTAAATACATCTTTGTCAATGAGTTCAATCATCAGCTTGAAATAAAACCACATCAAAATAAAGAGGATTTCCTGGTAAAACTTACTAAACTATGGGCTTGTTTATATGAGAACCTAAATGAATAAAAGAGATGTTAAACCAAATATCTGTATCACAATTTGTTATGATAATATCTTACACTAATTTAAGTTCATGTTTTCATGCTATAGCCAAAATAGATTAGCGGGAAAACTATTAATTTGTAAATAATATATTCTAATTATGCACATTCAGATTGTACTTTCATTTGTTTAAGAATCAATTTGGCGATACAATTATCATTCTAGTACGTTATATAACTTTACAGCATCATTTTGTCATGCTCAATTGAATCAAAAGTATGTCGATTCATTTCATGACTAGAAGACATTGAATTTACTTAAAAGAAAAAAAACAAGAATCACCAATACATGATATTAAATGTTAATATATTTCTTGTGTATTTTCTTACTTACATTTGTTGAGAAATCTGGTGTAATTAGTTGATTAATGAATGACGTATTTGATACACTGAGACCCATAGATAGATGATACGGTGGTACTCTATCAAACCCAAGTTCCATTATTCGGGAAGACCTAGAACCTTTCAGATAATAGCGACCTACTCTCATGTTTTCATCCCAGTTGATGTATGTAACTTTCCCACCATTAGTTGATTCAGCATAAAACCTTAACCTTCAAGGAAAGAGATTGATTTGTTCAGTTGTTTGTGTGTTCATTTTGATGAATGGGAGCTTTTACACACTATGTTATAAGCAAGTAAACACTAAGTTCATTTGCCAATAATAACCACAATATATGCTCGTATATTGAATGACAACAATATATACTCGTATATTGGTGAAACAATTTGAATTTGATGAGCCACGTTGGCCTGTACAATGCAATGTAAATAGGAGATAAACCACAGATGTGACATCTTAGTGGATAAATCATAGAAAGAAAAAACTGCAAATTTAATCCTATATCAAGTGTCACTCCTAGGATTTTGTAACCGACTCTATTGGTTTTCATATTTACAAATTTCCAAAGAAAATACAGAGCAATACTAATACATTTGGTCAGTAAAGGTACCAGGTCTTTGACGGCCTAAATAATCGCAAATAACCAAGTAACGACGTATTAGTCCTAACATGGGTATACTTATCGTGTTGCATATCGATCTAAGTTTTATAAAACGTACAAACAATTAAGTTAACAAACTAAAGTTATCATAAAAATACATACGCATCGCCATGTGCAAACATTAGACTAGTTGAATTCCAAGTAGGTATATCTTCGACTGATGTTTTTAAAAAATTAATCGAACAATCAGTTCTAAATCCACACATTCTATGTTCTGACCAGTTCATTTGTGAATAGCCTAGTTTTTTTAATTAGAATTGAAAGGTAAGATTCATACAATATTATTAAATATAAATAAATAAAATGTTATTCAACATGATATCAGTTACAATTTGATACTAGATTGACGAATGTGTCTATTGAATCATAATTAAAAACGCCAATGTGGCATCCGTTCAAAGACTTACCAATGCATTGCGAAAATCGTCGGAGCAATTAAGTACAAAAATGTCACGTTCAAGTTACCTATCCATCTTTTGTCAACCAGCAATAAGTATTTTAGTTAATGTATAGATAATGATTTCATCAATGCAATTATTGATAATGTAACTGAACGATGGAAAAGGGTGATTCTTGGACATTGTTGTGTATTTTACATTCTACCAATCATGTTGTACTACTGTTAAACGTGCTGATGAGCCACGCCTTCTGTATAGTTTTTGCAACATGTACTTTGGTCATTAAGATAGACATTTTGTATTAAACTAGCCACTATAGCATACAGTATTCTCTTACTACATGTATATGAACCCAAGACATAATAAAGTAACGACCAGGATTTTCAAGTGATATTATATTTCGGAAGCTTAACCTTATAAAATTTTAGTTTTATTACGTGTAAACTTTGGATATAATAGCATGACATTATTTATTTGGATCGTTTGTGCATATGACAGTGATGTAGAATCATGGTCATCGTACCAGGAACGCATTGAACATTTTTTCATTGAGAATGTCATTACTGATGGAAAGAAGGTGGCTAGACTTTTGAATATACTTGGCAAAAAAACGTACGGACTCTTGAGAAACCTATGTGCACCTAGAAAACCTTCAGATTTATCGTACGAGGATTTATGTGGACATTTAATTTCACATTTTGTCCTAAACCATTAGTGATAGCTAAACGTTTTCAAATTCATCGAAGAAATCAAATGGTTGGAGAGAATGTTCAAGATTACTTTGCTGCTTTAACGAAGTTATCTGAACATTGTCAGTTCCAAACAAATCTGGAAGATTCCTTACGTTGCAGATATGTCTGTGGTCTTCGTGAAGAGTCCATACAAAAGAAGTTGTTGTCGATAGTTGATTTGACCCTTTAACGATCAAACCAAATTGCAACAGCCATGGAGACAGCAACGAAATATGGAGCTGAACTACAATTTTCAGCTGCAGGGGTAGCTGTCAACCGAGTTGAAAACAACGGTTCAAAAGAAAAATCTCGTGACAAAAAGACCGCGAGGAAATCATGTTTTCACTGTGGAAGATCAAATCATGTGGCAGATAAGTGCAGATTTAAAAATGCTGTGTGTTTTAGCTGCCACACTATGGGACATATAAAAAGGTATGTTCGAGGATCGTTAAGACAGTGAACAAATGGTGAAGGGAAAATGATTGTTAACACACTCAAAAAAGGTGAACAACGGAAAATTATGGTTTCGCCTTTAATTGACAGTAAACAGATCGCAATGGAGGTAGACACTGGCTCAGCAGTATCGCTGATGTCTAGCGACAATTTTCAACACACTTTCGGACAAAGGTAGTTGAATCCGGCAGTTTCAATCCTGAAAACCTATTCAGGAGAAACATTTCAATAAGACGGTACAGTAAACGTAAATATGTGTTACAATGGACAATCAAAGACATTGAACTTTTGTATTCTGTAAGGTAACTGGTCAGCACTTTTTGGCAGAGACTGGCTCAGTCACATAAGGCTTGGGATAAGATTGCGTCTATAAATTCTGTGACGGATGACGGTGTAAAGGTTCGTTTGAACAAGGTACTGTCAAGCTATAAATCTGCGTTTGAAAATGGTATTGGTTGTGTTAAAGATGTTAACGTCAAATTGATCTTGAAGGAACACGCGAGCCCCTAGTTTCTAATAGCAAGATCTGTGCCATTTTTAATAAGGTCAGAAATCGAAAAGGAGCTAGACAACTTGGAGTCACAGGGAATTATTTCCGAGGTTAATTGTAGTGAATGAGCTACGCCAATTGTTCCTGTAGTGAAATCCCACGGTGATGTTCGGAAATGTGGGGATTTTAAAGTGTCGGTAAATCCGAAATTAAATACGAATAAATATCTACTTCCTAAGATCGGCGATGTTTTTGCTAATCTGTCAAATGGGCAAAAATACAGCAAGTTGGATCTTATACAAGCTTACCGACAGATGGAAGTCCAACAGGAAAGTAAGGAATTGTTGACAATTAACACTCATAGGGGATTATATAGGTACAATAGATTATTGTATGTAATTGCTTCTGCCCCTAATATATGGCAGCGTACCATGGACATGATACTTCAAGGACTGCCTGGAGTGCAATGTATTTTTGATGATATGATGATAACAAGTTCTAATGACTATGAACATTTAAATAATCTAGAAAAGGTTTTATGTTGATTCGCAGATTATGGTGTTAAAGTAAACAAAGACAAGTGTTTGCTCCTAGAATCTAGAATTAAGTTTTGTGGTCATGAGATTGATAAAGATTGATTATGTAAATGCACCGATAAGGTGGAGGCTGTGTTAAAACACCGCCATCACAAGATGTCTCTTCCTTAAGATGATATCTTGGTGTTCGGAATTATTACCATAAGTTCTTACATTGTTTACTGACTGTTAGCCCTACCAAAGGTATACCGGCTATGACAGCTGCTCGTATATAACGTTATGCATTGTATTTATCTGGGTTTGAATATGGTATTCAATACAAAAATACTAAAAGGCATACTTATGTTGACGGTTTATCGCGTTTACATGCGCCGTCGAATTAAAATAGTGAGGAGAGTTCAATTGAGGACGTATTTTTTCACATCTCAATTCGAACAGCTCCCTGTAACTAATCGTGAGATTAGCCGTGAAACAAAGAAAGAGAAAGTGTTGTCTCGTGCATTCACCTGTGTTCAAAACGGTTGGAGTGATAATGATAATGACCGGCTGTTAAAAGGCTATTATACACGTCGTAATAAGCTCTCTAATCACTCTGGATGTTTAACGTGGGACATTAGATTAACAATACCCGTGAAACTTGGCGAGCGTGTCATAGATTTATTGCATGCTAACCATTTAGGAAACGTCCAAATGAAAAAGTTGGCACGTAGCTATGTCTGGTGGCCAGGTATTGATTCTGACGTTGAACATATGGTCAAAAGATGTTCATCATGTCAAATGCAGTCTAAGTCGCCTGCTCAAGTTCACTTACACCCATGGGAATGGCCAACATCTAGTCGGAAACGAATTCATGTTGATTTTGTGAGGCCTTTTTTAGGTTTTATGTTTTTTTGTAATTGTGGATGCTCACTCAAAGTGGCATGAAGTTATTAAAATGAAATCAACAACTGCTAACAATACAATTAATGAAATACGGAATTTATTTGCTAGGTATTGCATTCCTAAACAAGTTGTTCATTCGTGAAGAATGGTCAAGGTTTATGAATTTGAATGGATTTTGTCATATAAGAACCGCAGTGGCCAAGCCATAAACAAATGGTTTAATTGAAAGGTTTAACTGTACTTTCAAAAGTTCGCTTTGCAGGCAATGAGTAGTAAATGGATTTGAACATTTGAACTTGAAAATTAATGTTTTCTTGCTCGGATATAGAAACACTCCACATTGCACGACTGGAGAAACGTCTGCGAAATTATTTTTCGGTCGTTATTTGTGCATTACATAAAATTTAATTAAACCGGATGTTCAGAAACATGTCACTGAAGCGCAAATGAAAAATGCATTCTCTAGAAATAGCAAAGGTCGAGAATTTGATTTAGGACAAAACGTTTTAGTTAGAAATTATAGGCTGACTTCAAAGGAAAAATGGATTTTAGGATCTATTGTTTCTCGTGACGGACCGTTGTTATATAAAGTAGATACAGGTAACGGCATTACCTGGAAGCGACATGTGGATCAAATTCGTAGTACTGAAATTAAGTCAGGATTTAATAATGAATCGCACACTTTAACTGAACCCAAAGTCCTCTCAGATGAAATTAGGATAGATTATGATCAAATTGATTCCAATGAAACTTCCACAGTGCCAGTCTGTTCAAGGGTAATTATTACTCCCTCAGTCGTACATTCTCAGAAACCTGCCAGAAGGTACCCATTAAGGGATAGACATACGCCACAACGTCTTGAGTATTTATAAATACTCGTACATAATCTACATTAATCCTCATTGTGAAATTACAATGATGTGCTTATGAAATGTTACATTAATATTCATTGTCACCTTTTACAGTTTCAGGTCATTTTTATTGTTGTGTACTTACATTCCACCAATCATGTTGTACTACTGTTAAACGTGCTGATAAGCCACGCCTTCTATAAAGTTTTTGTAACATGTACTCTGGTCATTTAGACAGTATTTATTTAGTCACTATAGCATACAGTATTTTCTTATCATATAAACCCAATACATAATAGACACAAGTAAAAAATTGCCGCGAAATGCAGCAAAGTGATTGTCACGGCAAACAAAAAAGAATTATTAAGTATAGTCTAAAGGTAACTTAAAAAAGCATTATATTGAATTGACATGTTAAGGTTTTTCAGTAATAAAATGGTAACTTGTTATAAAACGTTTTCCTGTTTAAATGTAAAGGTCTCGTTCCCAGAGCCTAGTGAGAGCGAGAATCGTGATAACCTTGGAGTACGAGAATGGTCTGGATCTAGACACCATCTTTATTCCGACAGGATGTTTGGTTTCAGTTGGATTTATTTCCAATAATTCATATTTGCATGACGCTTAAAAAGATCGGCAAAAGGGAAAACATAGTCTTTCAGAACAGAAGCTATTTACATGATGTATCGCTTCTGTTCAGTCAAGTGCTCCTTACATTGCGGATCTGTTCTTACCGTGTGACTATTGGTTCCCAAAAGTGATCTGCATAATAAGGGGCGATCGTTGGTCTCCGGGAAAAATTAAAAAAGTACATAAAAAGAGGCCTTCTAACCACAACAGCTATTTCCCAAAAACAAAACATGACGGAACCGGTTTAAGACGTAAAGATGTGTCATAATAATCATTAGAAAGTTCGTCCGCAGCTTAGCCCATACCGAACTGTCCAGAAGCAATAGGATGTTGATTTGCTGTACAAAATATGTTATCTCTTTATACTGCCTATCCCTCTTTCGAGTGTTACAGGCAGGATTAAGTGCACATCGGAAAGTGATAAATAAAGAAAAAGTTGAAAGATCCTGACAAATAGTTTTGGCAGGAACGGTGAGTAACAGATATCAACCGATTTGCAGGCCAGGATTTTAAATTATACAAAAGCATAACTGTCATTGATCGATATTTTGTTTGATATGGAAACGATCGATTCGATATATCTATAGAACCTACAATACCAGTATTCGATATATATCGTACATTGGGTAAAACCCTTGTACTAGGTTATTCCTTACGCTCCCTTCGCAGCTCAGTGAATACATTACATTCATTCTCTGCTTTAAAACGTGTTGAATTACAAGTATAAGCATTTCCAAAAATGCTTGAACCGCCGTTTAGCCGTGTATACTCCATAGAATAAAAACATTCAAGCGATATGAGCTAGCGTCTTATACCGTCTAAGGTATATTTATTTCAGAATACAATAATTAGCTTGCCCAACAGCGTGTTCAGTTATCTTGAACGGTAGAATCAGAAGAACTTAACAAATTGACAGCTCAACCCGAGACAACTCAATATCATACTAACGGATTGAGTTGTCCCAACTTTGTGTTGAGTATTCCACAAGTTGTGTTGGCTTCGGGTTGAGTTCTCCCGTATTCTTAACTTTAGCTAACAGTAGTTACTGAACATGGGGCTGGTAAAGATATGTAAAACCAGTGAGTCTATTTATAGAATACCAGGAATTAGCGCGCCCTATGTAAAACCATTGATTTAGATTCGCCCCGAAGTAGGGAAGTTAGGTTTGCAATTTTTCAACAAATGCGAGTTTTAGAAAGAATGAAACATGTTACATATAGTTAAGCATTTTTTCTTGGTCTTATATTGCAACTGTCAATTAACTGGCACACGTTCGATACATTGATATAGGTCTTTTCGGTAATTAATTAAAGCAGGTAACCCTACAAAACATGGCTTCGACGAGCCCATTCACGCACCCCTAATTTGACTTTTCGACGTCATTTTTTTCATAATGTGACCTCAAATGCATTGTTTTGATTGGCTTTAGGCAACTAGTGTTAAATACAAATTGCTCATCGCCGGTCCAACGATGATATTGACCTTTACTATGAATCTATAAACAGTCAATGAACGTTTACCAAATTCCAATATAGCCGCAAAGTTTTATACGCATTTGTTGAGTGTGTAAACAACGCCTTTTATGATATCATCATACTAGTGACGAATGCAACCTCGTATTACGTCATATATCGTGGCTACACTTTGTATTCAAGTTCAATTAGTTGCTCTTTGTTTATAGGTGAAAGATCAGAGATGCACGTTCTAAAAAATCAATAGTTACTTTCTCTTTTGTTAATTTTCCGTCATCTCACAAATGCATTACTGTCCAACATCTTTGAATTTCGACATTTTGACATTACAGGCGTGAACGTATGTTACAATTTTTTTTTAAAAACTCGCGAGACAGTCATGCAATTTAAATGCGTGTGTCACTGCCTAAAATGGAAATATCAGTCTGCACGTAGTAGCAGAGGTAGAAAGTCAACGAGTGAATCTTTCGAACCGGTGCATTGGAGAGTAGTCATAACTTTACTTGTTACGAAAGAATTTTGTTGCCGGATAAACGGAAGGATTTAACATGTATTTAATTCCGAAAAGATGTGCCTAAATACAAAAGGCAAGCTATTTCGAATAGAAATCATTTTTTAAATAACCTGCCAGCCAATATAGAAATTAGAAATATAAGGTTCAAAAGACATTTTCACACGTGAAAAAATTTACTCGGACACGAGAAAGCATAATCCATTCGAACAAATTAAAACTGGCGAGCTTTTCACCTAGGTGTAAATGTCCATCATTTTAACTCTCTTAAAATTATCTGGTCCGCTGCAGGGATACCTCAGGTCAAAAGTCCGTCAATATAGTACGAAACTCTTCATAATCAAAAAAGTCCGCAAAAAATAAACTTACATCTGCTCGATCTATAACCAGTAGCAAGTTCAATTACACAAAACGTTACAGTACGTAACTTACATAACGATACATTCGGAACTTCTTGGCCATACATTTGTTTACTTTAACACCGGAAATTTCAAAAAAGCGTCTAATATGTCCGAGATTATTCGCAGCAAATGGACGACCAGTTCCGAATGTATCGTTACGGAACATTCTGTAACGTTCGCGGTAACTGAACTCAGCTGGTCCGTAACTCTTACGCTGTTAAAATTAACTGGTCCGTTACACTTAATCATAGTTTGAATAGATAAGTCAATAGAACTCAGTAAAAGTAAGAATTAAAAGTCAATGTTACACGATTAGGCTTCTTTATTTATACAGTTCGCTAAAAAGGAAAAAAAGGTATATTATTAAAATATTACATTTGAACCCTATCAAATTTGTTTTCAAATGATAAAAGCTCTAACAGTTTAAGTATATAACATTTATAACAATATGTAATGAAGCAATCGACGATTCTTTTTAGTTAAAATCTGCAAACTTATTTCTTAAAAAATAATTTTGATATTGGTATTTATATATTAACATTTGAGTAATTTCCGAAAACTCTATCAATCATAACTTTTCAAATAAAATATTGACAAATCTCAATTACATTGTATATATCTACTGTACACACATTATGATACGCATATTTGTTAAACATATCCGTATACTAAACTGGTCAGTTGGTCCGGTTGGTCGGCAAATTATACCTACCCATTTTCATGCGAGTCGAAAGGATTTTCAGAAAAGTGTTGATGTAAAACGCTGATTTTTCGTGTGAGCATTGTTGATAGAAATATTGTTTATATGGTTTCCCCCAAAAATGCTTTGTCTATGTATTTTTTAACGGAAATGGGCTGTACTATGACTGCATTAAAAACAATAAATTTGTCGGCAGTGGAAATCGAAAGGATTTATGTCACGTGACTTTTGCCCATTGCAATCAAAATCTACCCACCACAATATCACGGCGTTTAGACGCCGTGAAATAAAACTGACATTGCGAGAACCAAATTATTGTTATGGTTATAAAAATAGACGTTTATGCATGTACTTCGATTATAATCGTTTATATTGTTCGTAGTTAATAAAATCGCTTACCACTTAGCCAAGTTACAGAAAACTTCAAATCTTGAACACCAATAACTGATGCATTTATTGCACTACTTATGTAATCACGTTGTAGATCTACAGCGTTATAAATTGGAGCGTATTTAGCTTTAACTGTCACACTTATGTCTTTCCAGGTCAATTCCCTTGTCCATACCTTCTCGTGACCATTAGAACGGTCAAGAAACTTATCACGGTCATTTCCTCCAAGAACCAAATGTTGTTCATATACATCAGGTTGATTATCGTTGTTAACTGAAATACCAAAAGATGTAAGCATAATAGTTACCCTTGATTAATATGAACGTTTCTTAAAATCTTCAAAAAGGGTGGTGAAAGGATAGTTGATTAACAATGGAATACCAGTAGCATTCATTTTAGATACAATAAATCATACTACTGATGCCTAAGAAGGATCAAGACCAACTGAGGTGTGAGTATAAACTTATTTTATCTTATCTTATCTTGGCGGCGTAATACACTCGTATTAAACTAATTCAGTGTAGCTGCCAAAGCTGACTTTGTGACATCCTTGTTTATTTTAAAAACACATTCTTTAGGGCAAATCATAATGGCGTACTGGAAGAAGAAGAAATCCTTCCTTCTATTGGTTTAATAAACAACATAAAATAAAGACTGCAAGAAATTAAATCCGTATTTTTTCATAAAAAAGAAAATAAAAACAATCAGTGGTATTTAAGCGTTGTAAAAGAAATTTCGTATATGCGCTACTTTTGTTCAAACATTAAATATTTCATTCATAAAATGAATTGAACATGTTTTGTTTTTTTATATAATGAAATAATTCTATATATTTAAATATACCATGAAATATACGTCACAACAAAAGTTTATTCATATAACTACAATCAAAAGTGTGTCTAAGAGGGATTTAAAGGCTGTTGAGATTGTTTAGTAATACTGTTTTACCTTTTCAGAGGAAATTGTCCTAAAAAGTTTTACTGCTTAATGTAATTTTAACATATTCTTGCAATTTCACTTATTTCTAACAACAAAATCCAAAATAGCCACATCGTAAAGAGTCATAAGTAAATTCTGATAACATTCGACGCAACCATTAATGATGAAATAAGTGACAATAATTTCTTAAAGCAACTGTTTTCTACAGACAGGTTACAATAATTGGATTGCAATTCATTCGAATTATGACCGTAGCGTAACTTTTCTCCGTAAATTTATATCAGAAGTAATTTTCCATGAATCAATGTCACATTAAATAAAATATGTAAACAAGTGTCTTTGACGAAAGAGGTGAGCAGAATGATTACTTTTAGGCAAAAGATGATTTAAAGGAATTAATAGACGTTGTTTGCGCATTTTCTTGTGTAAAAATTTAACTTCTTGAAAAAGTTTATCGGTACTCGGATGCCTTATTTCTTCCATTTTAAAAGGCACGAATCAGTGTAATCCCGTCATATTTATTAATTTACACAAATGTGTAATTTACAAAAAAGATGATATATTTTATTTTGTTAACAATGATACAATAAAGACGTAGATCATGCAAGCGAATTAATTGAAATGGAAACATGACAACGAAGTCATAATATTTTTTTTCTGGCATGTCACTGAAAACCGGAAATTCAATGCTGTCACTAATATACATGCACAATCCTTTTAATTACTTACTAAAACACGCTTTTGTGAAATGCAATAATTGCACACGCTTACTATATGGAATATATTCTACATGTTAAGTTCTCATTCAGAATTTTCGTTATTTCACTTTGATATCATGCTTGGTTTGGACATCACTTTAGCGAGATTTCGTCAAATTCTACGTTATTAGTCTTTTAAAAGATATTTCTCGCTTTACATTTTCTTATGGATTCGATGAAATACTCGGTATCAAATTCTCTGTGAAAAATATATATATGCATTTAGAACAATCCATTTCCACTTGTGTTATTATTTTTTGTTTATTTTCTCTTATCAAGTTCTCAATAATATTGCATATAAATAGAATGTCATACTTACATGTAGCACAATCTGCACCATTAAATCCATCCGAGCATTTACAACTACTAAATAACATATGTTCATCACATGTTCCTGGATAGCAACGTTTTCCTTCTCTCCATGAACATGTTTCTAAAACAAAGCAAAATATCAATTGTATTGTAGTGTAAGTATTTGAATTGATAGTTTGTCGTCATTTTCCTTCTACTCGAATCATATCAATATCAAAACAAGTTCTTTTTTAATTTGCAAGTTTTGTTTGCAATTTATTATTTAGATGATATATTCACAAAACAAACCAATATATACCAACGTAGATAGCATCAATCCGTCATGCAATGATTCCATTTGTCACGTCTGAAAGTTTTTAGATTATAACACATTAATATTACATCCCAACATGCAGATCTCAATACATTCCTTTTTTCTGAAACAGCCAGAACTTTCTCAAATGAAATAGATATACCTTTTGTTGGGTTTAACGCCGTAGTCACATATTGTATAGGTCATATCACGGCGGTAAGTCAAGCTGTTCCTGGAAAGGCCAAAACTCTGGATTAAGTCGTTGACCATTTACTAGTCTTATACTTCTGTCAGTGACTGACACCTGACTGCCCTATATAATTTAAAATCTGTGGTAGGAGGGACAATGGTCGTAGAAATTATTTATTGACCGAACTACACAAAAGTATTCGCTGCCTGCAAATCATTCCCACGACCTTCGATCGGTAGACTAGCGAGCTACTAACTGAGCTTGCTAGGCGGATCATAATACATACACGAACAGACAATTGGAAGTCTAAAATATGCTAATTGCTATACAATAGACTTACCTGAACATTTTGTTATATCAGGTTTACCAGTATATGCGTTTCTACCAATTATCTCTCTAAAAGGTTCTTGATTACATTTATCACATACTGTGTAAGTTCCTGTATTGCATCTAGGCTGATCACAGTATTCTATCTTTTTACACACTGTGAATAAAAATGTACCATTTGTTTACTGGTACTTTGCTGATAGAAAAGTTTAAAACCTACTTCTCTTCGACTAAACTTTTCTATTTTATGGGAAAATGCTAGGTTGATACGTTGAACAAGTATAGTGAAGTTTTACATGTACAAGTTGAACTATGCTATAGCAATGTTTTTTACGATTCAATTTCTTTCAGGGGAAATGATTCACCTCTAGATTACAAAAAATATTGTTGTCGAAAAGGTACAAAAGTAATGCGTGAAGCTTTAAACCACATTTTAACAGTTTTAGTCACTTTTCGGTGATTCGTTATCCTATTCATTGCCCTAAAAAGCCTAGATCTTTGGACTTCAGCATTAATCAAAACATTATAATATAATAACAGACGTACCGGATCCTAAGATAGTCGGTGGAATGGCCATAGGAATTGTTTAAAGACAAATCTTAACTAATATATGAAGATCTTGTCCTGGGTCCGGTTTCACGAACGCATTCCTATCTTAAATTTCTATATTTACCTTAAATTTTCTATTTTTAGCATTTTTAAGTTAAAGTGCGTTTAACAAACATTTTACAGTTTAATCCGTTCTTAAACAGTCTAAGTTATGAGAGAAAATTTAATCGAGTGAACGGGTAGATTAAACCAAATGTAAACATTACTTCAATTTAAAAAATGGTTTAACGTTTGTCTAAAGTTTATGTTTGACTGGCTATAGAATCCCTAGACGACGGAGATTTTGACGAAGGAACACTTAGTGTGGTTAAGGAAGTATGTCGCAATATATAATTTAATTTATCATTACATATTTTCATCTGGTACGATTCATTTCATCGTTGAATTTATTCGTCCCCTCACGTATAAGATGGAGTATGACAGTTTCTGCACTACTTCAAGCCTTAGTGTTGGCGGAGTTGAGTTGCTGTATTATTATATAAATTATAATAAAACAAGCAGATTAAAACGAATAAAACCTTTAATATCAATTTCGATCGTCGATATAACACATTGCAACCATATCCTTATTCAATACCTTCACTAGCCCCTAAATATATATACATGTAAACAACAATAAATGGGACTTTGTTGTCTTTTTCGCGTACATATTTACACCTATTTTCGCCAATTTTGTTTACGAGGCATGACATATCAAGTATGCTTAACTCATTCGTTATGTCTTTATTTAAGATTCACAGCTTGTAGATTTTAACAATAATTTGTAATATAAACTGTTCTTTCGTTCGATGCAAGTGATGAAAGTTGAACCATTTTAAAAATAGGCAATGTAAACGTTTTTAACCATCATACTCTTGAAAGACATGTAATGCATGTTAAATACACTGTCCAGCCAATCTGCGAATGTCAAACCTATTGTAAGTCAATAAGAGTATGTCAAGAATATTTGAGGTCATCATTCGCCAAAAGCCATTATAAGCGATTTTCGAACTGTTTAATGAAGGAATAGTTGTCACTCTATCTAACGGGCAATAACTTCAGGACTGATCCGTGCACTACAATTCAAGTAATGCTTTCGTGTGCCTGTCTGGAACATTTTTACCAATTCAAAAAGTTGTAAACCAAATATTTAGCAAAGGGTACTCTTATCACATACTAGTAATGCATTTGACATACCACCGTATTTTTATGTTAGCCAAAACGGGCATCATAGTTTGCATTGCAATTTTGCAAATTGTGTTAATCAAATTTAAAAACGCAGGTCTCCGAACTTAAATAATGACCAAAAAGATATGAGATTTCGTATGAATCTTATAACTATACCCTGATATCCTCCACTAATTGCCAATTTATCACTTATCATTCAATCTTAGCTGATACACAATATTGAATGAAGTGAAAGTAAGATAATTGTGCATAATAGGGAAACACAAATAATTGACAAAAAAGAATCGACCAAAATTGAAAAAAGTCAACCTTTACGGTTCGAACCTATGCGAGACAAAAACAATGTTTCAAGCACAACTGTCTAACCGTTTACGCTATGAGTCAATTAATAAAACGCGTTGGACATTTAGTACTCTAAGGTAATTTTGTTCGGGACGCTTATATCAACCCTAAATTTATACTTATTTCAGAAAGGCTTCGTGAAATCCACTTAAAATATTTTATAAGATACTCATAGTTACGACCAAAATACTTCAGACAATCTTGAATTTATTTAAGTTATGAAAGCGTTCGTGAAACCGGGCCCTGGATCGAACACACAACCCCTGAATTTTTTGGCAGTCAAATGGCATCCAATGCAAGCTTGTTAAGTTAAAAGTTTGAAATACGTTGACAAAAGAATACAAACACGATCACAATTTGACTTAGATGATTCATTCATTTCATTTGTTTTGCCAAAAAAGTCATATTATAAACAGAATTTTATACAAAATTGATATAACAAATCACTCACTTCTACACCAAGCGTTGTAATTACTTGTATCGTCACTATTGTAATATCCTTTATTACAATTTCTACATTTTCCGGGTTCATAACATTCACCACCACTATCATATATGGATCTAGTTTTAGTCTCATGGTAGTAGCCTTCCCTTCTAGTACACGTATTTGTTCCGTAACCCCCGCCACACCTTGCTAATCATTAAAAAAATAGATACATATCATTTCATGTAATCAAGCAATAAAGCAAAGTGACATGACGCGGTAAAGTTGAAATACTTCAGTACAAAAGTGCCCCTAAAAAGACATATGAAATAAAAAAAATATTTTCTCTATTATTTCGTTTAAATGTCATATCGCGATGGCAACATCACAGATGCAATGGTTTGAATAAGGAACAAGTGAAAAATCAGCATCGTTGCAATATTTAAAAGAGATGTACGTATTTTAATTATTTGCAGATTAAATGATACATACGCGATGCTAAGCCGAAAAGTTAACAAAACAATTGCTTTACAGCTTGCTACAGTGGCAAGTTGTCTTCCTTTTAGAATAGGAAATCATTGGTATAGAATGTCGACCCAATGCTAAAAAAGTGGTTTGCTGTACTCATCGGTATATCAGCAATATTTTGATGGTTTTTTATAGAAAAAGTTGTGCTCTTTACAAATCTGCCAGGTGATTTTTCAAATTTTTGGGCAGGAAGATGCTATTGGCCAAAAACCGATGACGTCACTAATTTCTAAAAAAATCGCCTTAAACTTTAAAATCGCATTGCGCACTTATTTGTCATGTTTCGAACAAATAAATTTGGTTGTAAATTATGATATGCTTCCACTCTAAGATTTTGTAAATGTTTTGAAAATAATCGGGTACTGGAAGCACTGATCATCAAAACAAGTGATTACGTCACATATTTACCATTTTCCGAGATATAAGTTTCAAACGTCAATAATTCTATGTTCTTAATCATTTTTTTAACAATCGATTACACGGAAGTTTTGACCATACCATGAAGATAAAAAATATATATTAGAAAAATACTTGATGATAAAAGATTAGCAAATACCAGCTCCCTAACCAGCCCTTACCAGTCACAGTTTTGTGCTTTTTTTGTGTTTTACGCTTTTCTCAACTGGGCCGACATACTAGTAGGTTTTCCAGGATGTTTTCAAAACGTATAAAACTGGCATTGGAGATTTGATGCGCAGCAAATAGAAACACTTTACTGCTTAGTCACATGCAAATCTAACAAAATTAAAAAATAAAATATTATATCTAATATGATTATTTGGTTAAGAAAGTCACTAACCCTCGGACGTACAATTAAAGATGAATGCGAGGCTGTGGTACATGTATAATGTTGGAACTATCTTGTCGGTTGAGTGATCATAGTAGTTAAACTTAGCAAGCATAACAAAAATAACATGTTTATCACTTACGGTTACAAGTTGGATATGAACTGCCATAACCAGTGCAACAATCATTATAATATTTGATGGTATACCTTAAACGATAGAATATAACTTTGCGGAAACTGTGTGCATACTAAGAAATAATGTTGAGAGTACAACCAATATAAGTTGACTAATAAGATTTTTAACCAAACAAAAGTAAAACAGAGGCTGGTTTTCAGAGACGGTCTTTCTTTTACTGAAGGTTCGATACACAAAATTTGCTTGTGATGTAGGAGGTCTGTGTTGTTCGTTTACTTGACATTGGTATTTGCATTGCTACAGGGCGTGTAGTGCGTAAATCCGTGAGGATATGAACGTGCAGTGTGATCATTAAGTGGATAGTGTGTTTCTTAACATTGTTGAGTTCATTGCCAATGCAAAGATACATTGTGAGCAGACTGCGGAATAGTCCGTTATTTGTTCACTTATGGAAATGGTCCTCAAAATTTCTACCAAAGTCATTAAAACACGATATCAGACCCTCGCATGCATTATAATGTTAATGTTGACAACTCGTAAGTGTTGAAACCGAACATTCGACAGACAACATTTTCACAGTCCGACGCCATTATATAGGTCACTCGCACAAGCCACAAGACATTCCTAAAACTTCCTCGACTTTAAACAACCATACTCTGTTTTAAATACATCCAAAACAACGATTCCGGAAATGATTAAAGAGTCACATCACCTATTTCGAGCAAACAAAACAGTTTAGACTCGATTTGAAAGATAAACGTAAATATTAACAAGGAACCGCCGATTCCGAAAAACATTCCCCAACAACAACAGTGCCTAGGATTAAAGAAATAGGGGATTCAAATACCAATACCTCTAAAAAATACGAGATTTTCAAAAATTAAAGTTTGTGTGTTGTTCAATAAGACAAAATTAAACCGTGGATATATGATGTCGTTTTGTTCGTCCAATAATTTATGCGATATATTTTATCACGAAAATCGAAGATTGAAAAAGTGGGATTTTATCAACTGAACAATCGTTAACGTAATATATATGCTTGACGTAACGTAACCCATTTATCGCAATTTTCGGTGGCTATATCTTGTTTTTCTAGTATTTCTTCAATATTTCACTGACGAATCTGCATTAAACTTCGCTAAAATGCTAATAATAGTATGATAAGCAACAAATGACAACATAAAATTATCCTACTGCTACATGAAGTACGTAAAAGTTCGGTCTTCGTTGTCGCGATGTCCAAAAAATGGCGACCAAAATATTGCGTAACTTCACCTTGCGCATGCGCTACGCATTCTAAGCATGCGCATCTACACTCGAAACAATTCAATTAAGACCTTATAATTTATATTCAATACAAAGTAGCATTAATATATACCCACTACTTAATACCGTCTCGAAAATATCTTCGGCGCTATGTAGATTTATTTTTTGTCTGAAGTATTAATTGTATAATTCGCTGTTCAGTAATTCCACCAGGATGTAATGTATAAAAAACTAGCATATTGAGACACCAATAATTCACAAAGAAAGTATACAGCAACTACAGCTTGTGCAATGCATTTGTTTATCACAAATAACCAATGGTATCATATTTCTCTATACCGAAAGAGACTTTCATTAGACAATTACCTATGGTAGAGCAAATTGTATGGTTAAAATATAGGTCAAAAGTTTGCTTAGACAGCTGCGCCGAAAGACTATAAGAAGTATGCCGGTTTTTTTCATTGTTATTGTAACAATTTCAATAATCAGTCTATAAGAGAGTCTGTTTTGATAAACACAAATTTAAAAAAAAGTCGATTGAATATGTTGTAAATATCTAGTTTTGGCTTCCAAAACTTTATATGCCGTGTTTTTACCATATTGATTTTTAGCCGGATTTTTCAACAAAAAAGTTCAGCTAATAGTTTGGCAAACTCCCCGCAGCGGTTATCTCCCTTAAGCACTGTGAGGAGTTTGATAGTTTGCCGGGCGGGCGATTGGGCGTGCGGCGTGTCGTTAACAATTGCGTTTAAGTTTTCAATTTAGCATATATCTCTGCCATTTATTGTCAAATCTTTATGAAATTTCATACAATGTTAACATACAATGCCATGAACAGAATTAGACAGTAACCACAACTCTACCTGGCTTTATTATGGATTTTTCACTTTGTAGTTTTTGCATTCAAGTTTTTAAATCCGGCTTTAAACATGTTTAATGTGGTTTCCACATTACATTTCTTGTTCATCAGATGCGGCATTAAAGTTTTTAAGCTCGTTTTTTTATCAAATACCCATTTGGTAATTAGATCGTTTGCATTATTCAATAAAGCAATCATTTTACACTAAAACGGTCATTGAATTATCAAAGCATTAAATAAAATTGCCCGTTTGTTCTAGGAAACATTCAATCTTATCGTCTTACAGACAATTGAAGCTGTGCAAGATTACGTTTCAATTAGAATTCGCTGTTATGAGCCTTAGTGAACATAGCAGAGGAATTCTGATTGATGCCGGGAATTCCCAATAAAAATCTATTTTTAGAATTTATTTGTTTACAAAGTCATTTTGTTTCTAGCAATTAAAGGTTTTATTTTTTAATTATTTTATAAATATCAGTGCGTAAATAAAAGCATATAGAATGAATACAACTAAAGCAGAAATTAACTTTAAAGTCTATTTCAACGAACATACTCGTAATGTAGCGTGGTTGAAGCACATGGTTTTCTTTTAATGACCGTCAAGGTCGGTCAAGGTCGATCTCGACGTCACGTGGTCAACATGTTGTCAAGATGGCGACATGGTATTGAATTTTAAGACCTATTGGAAACTTTCGCACATTTTACTTTCGGAATGGGCATTTTATACGTTGTCAGTAGGCAAATCAAAAGACTATACATTTCTATATCGAGATATTCTTCAGATTACATTGCACACTCGATGAATGTTAGTCCAGTCACTTTAGATTTCAACATCAAAATATTTGCAACAGAATGTTTTTTGCGAAAGTCTTGTTGTTCAATGGCCTCTTGAAAACATACAAAAAATCGAGAAAAATCTAATCAGGGGAAACTTGTTTAAATTGTATTTTATTTCTATACAATTAAGTTACAATGACATGGCTTAAACAGCTCACCATACTGAGGTCATCTCAGTCGTGTCGTGACGTCATCGGTTATTCATTTATTTTCCGATACGGAGAAAGTAAGAAACAACGTTCCTATTTGTTGTTTCACACATCTTTCCACTGGTCAGAACTTCTTTTTAGACTCTAACAAGTGACTATAACATCATGAGTTTTTATATATTTGTTGCCTGTGTCATTGTTTACAAGATATGACTGGATCGAGGGCGGTAGCCAATAATCTAGATCTGTGACCATAATCTGTTTCATGTTCACAAATTTTTTAATCGTCACTTTCATGACGTTAACATGCTAAGTGTAATTCGTATTTGTGTAGTATTGAAACGTAAATTTTATATAAACGAAGTAGTTCAAAATAAAATACGACTACATTTACTTTGGAGTAAATACTTTGCGACATTAATAAACTACGGAAGCCCAAGAGAGACACTATTTTCGTAATTACCAAAAAGAATCCCTATGACTAATTAATGTAATTATACCTGTAGGCCTTACTGCTTATGTCTATGTCTGTTGACCTATAAATCACTTTTGGTTTCAGAAAGTCAGTCCGAAAGTTATTTGGGACCGGCACAACTAAACAGTTGGTTTATTGCTATTCACAGGTGTCGGCACTGGTCAACTGACTTGTTTTGGACGGTTATCGATGCTAGGTTCGTTCTGAGTAAAACGGATAAACCTCAAGCCCCTGAAAATCTTCTAAAAGATATTAAATGTAACTACAGTGCCAGTTGTGATACGCGTATAATATACTCACAGAAAATATGGATTAGCGAGCACAGCTGATTACATGTTTTGAATGTGGAGGATTTAGTTGTACCAATGTGTATACAACATTGTGGTAGATGATTAAGATGATATTTTATGATGATTTCATGGGACATCCGGACCTTGCTTGGCAAATGTCTTTGTGGAAAATGTATGATGTGTTGTAGAAAGTTTTTATGAAACGTGAGTGGGAAAATACATGCAGGCTCGGATTGCAGGCTTGCCTGGCCTTACAGATATCGACAATAATACAAAGTAAAAAGAACAAAAACGGCACCATCAAAGAGATATAAACTCGACTTTAAGATTAGTTTGACTCTAAAATCACTCATCCGATTTTTTTAAATGAATAATGATCTAAACACTATTATGTTAGTCCATTCAATACAGCTTTTGACCTAGACAAAAATTCAACAGAAAATATAATAATACTGTGCGGAAGACCATCAATACAATAACACACACAAAAAAAGTTGCACTCAAAATAAATAGGGGAAAGGGATGAAAAATGAATTTAAAATAATGCATTTTCTACTTATATTAAAAGGCTCTGCAACGCTCCCGTACTTCTGTCCCGCAGTAAGTACAGCTTTTTGGTCACAAAAAGTAATGGATGCCGGTAGTATTTTGATTTGTCTTTCCGATGTGAGACTATACACCTACATTTAATATATTTTATATATGACAGTAAATTAATTAAAATACCATTTTTGGTGACGACCTTGACAAATAGAAATATTTTACTACGGTAGCGCGTTAGGACCAAAATTGATCATGTTTAGGGTTAAATTTGTGACACGATATTTTTGTTGTCTGAGTGCCGAGCACGAAACTGTAAACTCCCCAAATTAATGTTACCTCATAGAATCGTTTTAAAAAACGAGATGATAACCAAGTTAAGCTTAATTCACTTGATATATTATTTGTTTTTAGTTACAACATGAACATAGCATCACACTATATATTTGGGCTTAAACGATTTTTTACTTTCTTGAGTATGAGTTACATGTAGCTTTTTCTCCGTCATTATTTGAAAATTATAGACTGTTGTTGGTTTTGTTGTGCCACCGTACTAACCTGTTTGACCAAAACTTTGTCTTCAGGTTTGACAAAGTAAGGAAAGTCGAGAACGGGACTTGGCTAAATTTAAAAAATTCCCAAGCTGAGTTTACTTCTTTATCTTTCATGCATACCTTAATTGGATGCCAGACAACTTCAACATCATTTAACGTTGTAAAATCAGTAATTTTAAAACTCCCCAGAACTTACACAGAATTGAAAGAAGTCGTTCAGATATATATATATACATCACAAAGGAAGTAGACATCAAACCTGGCGAGAGATCATAATGCTCTATTGTTCATCATAAATTGGCCACACGAACAACCTCCCTTTGCACAAGTTTGTTACTAAAGTAGTCAATGCAACATCATGCGTGCAAGTTAAAAGCTTGTCTCAAATATATGACGCAACATCATGTCACATACAACTGTTACATACAGACTCAAATATGGAAAGACAACACAGTCTTAAATCCATGTGAGTAGGGATGTGAGTCTGTTAATGGAAATGTTCAGTCTGTAAAGACTAATTACAGACTAATTACAGTCTGTCCCTAAAGATATGTTATAGTGATTCGATATAGCTGTCGGCCGAATTGCGATTCAAGTTGCTGCTTCTGTAATAGCACGGACTTGAGTGTTCAATCATTTGCTCAGTGTCAAGATCTAGTTAAGCCTCTGATAGCGAAAATGCCGACAGTGACAATTATCAAAAGCTAAACCTCAGGTTATAAAAAACGGAACGTAACTAAGTACATTCCGTAACAAATGTATACTGTTACAAAATTTCATGTGTAAAAACAGTAACAAAAGTAACAAATGATACTTTAAATATTTGTGTATGTAATACCTATTATTCATCTGTATTACATACGTGTAGTAGCATGAACTACAACACTTGTTTGGAAGCATATGTTGACTCTAAAATCTGTTTTAGTAATCGATACACGAGAAGCTGATTCCAGAAATTCATAGTTTCAGGTATTATGTCGGTACTTATATCACATTTGTTCATTAAATGATAATTACATTCATATCAACGACATTTAAACCCTTTTAGACACATATGTAGTTTAAACTAAAAGTTGTTATCATCCATGATTTTTGAAAATTGTATACGATCTGATTCCAAAAATTCGCAGTTTTAAATCTCATTTTAGTACTTTTATCCCAAAACTGAACAATTATGTATCTTATTTATTATTGTTATACTAATTATAGTACATGTACAAGCACTAATTATACATGTAAAGCAGATTCCAGATAAATGACTCGTTTACGGATCATTTTTGACACATATATCAATTTTGTATTTAAAAAGAATTTGAATAATAAGTTGTATTTTTACAATTGTTTTCATTCGTAAATGATAATAGATAGTTATAAAGGGAGCTAATAAAAAATTGTTTTTCATTTGTATATGATAATAGATAGTTGTAAAGGGAGCTAATCCACATTTTTGTTCATGTTCTACGTTTTTCCCCTCGAATTTTTGGGTGCAACTTTTTTTTTGGATACTACTATGAATACGAACTTTCACGTAGTACAAAAATAAATTCTGTTGCAATTTTGTCTAGGTTAGCCTATTTTTTTAGCTGTATTAAATGGACTTTGTACCCTGATCAGGCTTTATCCAGCGTTTTAATAAATGTTAGTGCAATAGTATGGTCCGTCATAGATACCCATAAAAAGTATCTGGACATATACATATACCTCAGCGGTACACTTTAGCCCGTCAAAATTAGATTACAATTGTTTCTAGCCTACGAGGCATAAATTTAGATATCAAACAATCTTTTTACATGTACTTATAGATGTCATCAGAGTTTTTCATAGAAAGTAAGACTATGTTCAAAAGGCGAAAGACCACGCAGTGCATTTAATCGTCACTATTGTTCTGGAGTTATTACTCGATTAAAGTGAAATTTGTAGAACATGTTCTTGACCATATTCTTGTATTTTTTGTAATCAAGCGAACCGTGAGTTAGCACGAGGAGCAATAGAATAAAATGGCGAAAAATGAGACGTCTTGTCAATTGTTTTGTGTTTAATCCTTATATAGAAGTAGTTATAGACAACAACTATTATTATATTATGGCACTCTAACTTTGTTAATTTTGAAAAAAACGCAACTGTTTGATATTTTATAATATAAATAAAGATATTGAAAAGAGTGACCAACTCCATGTGGAGAATATTACGTACAAAATAGGAGTTCACTCCCCCTCCTAAGGAGTAAAAAATTGAGATTGGGTTTGTTCCCTTTACACCAGATTTTAGAGTTTAAAATCAATAGATAAATCGATAGTGTGCAGTGTCATAATCCGATAGAAAATCGATATAATAAAGATGATGTCTAAAATATATAGGACACCCATGGTGTCACACTAACAGATAAGATCGGACAATAGATTAGTATATGTGATTGAGCAAAATATTTTCATGATAATTTTTGGAAAAAAAACTAGAAGCCAATGTTATACTATGATACATGTATTAGTGTCGTTGACACGGGGGAAAGTTGGACGTTATAATAATACTTAAAACATACTTTCAAAGTACTGAAATATTCAGATTTCGTATTTCAATTACATAGCTAGATCAAACTCAAAATACTGATATCATTATTAATACTGAAAAATTTCATCCATGCATTGAAGTTTGTGCTCTAATAATAAAACAGGTATATTTCTGCAGTAAATAGTACCAGGGATTTTGTTTGATGCTATGTAAATCTCTGGCTTCACCAAACATAAAATATCTATAAGTTAATTGAAAGAAATTGACTGGCTAGATGATCCAGTAAAAATCTCTTACTAGTACCTTTATTACCTGGAGTTTTATTGATAAGTAAAAATTGTTGATGTTCGTTCTTAGTGTAGTGCAACCTCGTTTATTAAACCAGAATTTTCTCTGAATCATAATTTTTAAAGAGCGACAAAAAAGTACATTCATGAATATAGCATACTTTTCAGGGAGTTAAGTCTTTGGTTATAAAACGGACATGTATATTTTAATCAATAATCGTGGTAATAATATACATGTATTTATTCAATGTAATATAGCCGGGGGTAGACAGTAATCCTATTAGTGTCATCCTGTATAATTAAAGTTTTATGGTTGGTGACCGCTGTATAATGACCCCTTTATCATTAACACTATCAACATTAGGGGTATAATATGTATCACTGCATAATGATGATATAATTAAAATATACAATCATTTGATAACCTTATCATCAATATACGTGTGTGTACAGTATTGTTTTATTTTGAAAGGGGTCTGCATATATTGCCCCTTCGAGGCGGCTGGTCCCACTATTCAAAAATCTAAACAACAAACCCACGAAGAAGAAACACGAATGTTAGTATGAATCAGAGTATATTTGTCCAATTCCCAAAATAAAAGTCATTTCTGTGTGAATCAAAAATAGATAAATGATATTGCTTGCACGTTGAAAAAATCGTGCTAAAGAACTGTAATTAATTATCGTGCTTCAAATACCCAGACCACAATTAAAGCAAGAACGTATATTATTCTTATTTTCCTTAGAAATGCACTTACAAGCAAATTTATAATTTGTGAGTATCGCACATATATTTGCATGCCTAGGTTTTTTCATCAAAGTGTAATCTGAAAATATTAGCTGTCGTATTTCATTCATAAAAATATTATTAAATTCAACAAATTATTTCAAACAATGGTTACATCAACAACTCTTTTTATAATACATGTACATAGTTGCTTTCTTTAGGCGAGTACATAACTTCAGAGACATAGATATTATCTTTGTCTGATCGCCTACACAACAGTTAACGTTACCTGTAATGACCCAAGTGCGCATGTACTTAAACGCCCAATTTTCTTCAATTTTCCAATTTCAACGATTTTGTAACAAAAATGGAAGCAAGAAGACCATATTTCATTTTAAATTTAAAACTACCATCTTAAAGCTTATTACCCATAGATTGTGTGTATAGGAGGGAAAAAAATCAAATATAAAGCAAAAGTACCCTAATTTTCGATTGAAAATAGAAAAATTGCATGCCAGCAATATTTTTACTATATTTTTAATATGACTCATAGTAGTCAACTTTAAACTCAAATGGAAGCAAGAAGATGTTACTTAAACTCATTGAAAAATATACCAGATTAAAGAGGATGAACAAAACTTTGTCTCAATAGGAGGAAAAATATTGGCATATTTCAATATATTGTCGAAAATTATGATTATAATATTTCTTACTCTATATTCTATATGATAAATTTCTCTATCGATTCAATCAATATCGATTTTAACTAACTCATCAAGGGGGACAACTTTCGGTGGATTATCACAATAAGTTGGGTATGCCAAGTCTGTGTACGAGTACAGCATGTTAGTTTTCGAAAAATATGACTAAATGTAGTGAGTGTTTTGAACTGTAAGAGATACATTTTATTAATCAATTAATACGTTCATAGGTTTGTGTTTCGATTAATTAGAGTTTAATTACTTATATTTACTAATATTTGAAATAAAAAAGCGGATCGACGGGTTTCCGTATATTGAATCGTCTTAAAAGCGTCCAAAAACTCACAATATAACTTTAAGTTTCAAGAACAGTTGCATAATAAAGCCGCTTACTAACAAACACGTATCTGAAATCGGCAGTTTTTCGATGTAAAATCAACGAATTTTCTCATTACATCAGTCGATTTTACATAAAAGTTGCAAGGTGTATCTTTTCATAAAGTTCCTGGCATTTTATGTGAAAAAAATGGATTAGTTTGGGCAAAAATCCAGGGTTTTATCAAACCAACAATTTAAATCTAAACATACAAAATCATGCGTAAAAAAGGTACCAAGCACTCAATTTTATCCTTTAGAGCAAATTAGGGGTGTCTGAAAGTGCTCAAATTTGCTTCGTTGACACCAATATTTTTTTCATCGGGAGTGAATATCCCCTCTTGCACCACCCTAATCAACAACCCCATCGTTTCAACTATGCATAAGGGGAGAGGTATTAAACGGACGTATTTTAATTCCTCTGGATTTAACCTCAACTCAGGCTTGCTTTATCGAAGTTAAAAATTATCTGGTTCCCAGTCGTACTTTGGCGGGTCAAAGTAAGTTAACCAAAGCATAATAATGGATGAGCCCGATGTATAGCACATGCAAGGTATCGAATAACTCTGTTTTCAAATGATAATTTCTTACAGTCGGCTTAAATCAATAGAACTGAGTGCAAGAATTACCGTGGATATCTAATTTTAGTCGATAGGTTACATTTATGCTTACTAATGACAAATATCTATTACCAAACTCCAACCAAATTTACCATCGTTGAGGCAAAATAAAGAGAAGATAAAAGATAATCTTGTAACCTGAAGATACCCTGATGGGCGCCGACATTTTTGTGCTTTGCCTGACCAATAACGAGGTAAGGGACATGTAATCCAGGCAGACGGGCAGACATTGACGTACCGTTAAAAGTAAATAAATTAAGTTACAGAGTTTAGCCTTATTTATCCATTTGAATTCAAGTGTGTTTAAAGTGCTCCGATTGGCCTTTTGCACATGGAGATTTAAATTTTCCCCCAATCTGTGTCTCCTCTTACGACACTTCTGGATCCGATCCTAAAATGAATACTGCACTGTATATTGTACAAACACACACGAAAACACACATCTTTTATCTTAAATTATTTCTTTTAGAATGATGACACGTTACACGACTATTCTGTTTGCTAACCGGAATTCAAACATGAATGCAGTTGTTGGTAGGTGGGGTAAATCATAAATTTATCGGCAATGTTGGCTGTAAAATACTTAGTCAAACACGTGATCATAAAAATGCAGAAAAAACTTATTTTCCCTTATTAGATTTTTCTCGATTTTCTCATGTGCATTAAGGAACTAAAAACGGTTGTCTCTGTTTATTTTCTGATCCTTTTCAATCGTCAAACTTTAAATGTCTGACATGTTTTTTTCGAAGTTATGACTTCATTTTTTGAATTTAGATATTGAAAATAATCATGGTAAATTGAGTGTGCCTTTAGAATATACCATGTGCCAACTCCGTTGACTTTATGTCAATAATATGCAAATTTGTGGCAATTTTAAGTTTATAACGGGTTAAAATATGATAGGACATTCTGAATGCAATATAATACAAGTCGATATTAGAGTATCGTATAATTTGTTTTGTTTTCCAATTTTGACACTCTAGTTATTAGAATATATAGGAATTCATCTAGTCAACGTTAAAACAAATTACCTGTAAGCTGTCTTAGATCCCCATCCCCACCACCAGGTGCCATACTTGGTATATCTTACCCGTACACTTTGCGTTTTTGCGCAGTATTTAGCATTCCTGAAGATCAGATAAAAAAGAAATATAGAATATACAGCTTAATCAAATATCAACATCGATTATTACTTGCTTTCATGTATTTACCTTACTATGTAATACGAATATATACGATGTATAATGAAATTTAAACCAGGTTAAAAATAAAAAATAAAAAACGTAAATTATGACGAAAAATTTTTAATATTTCAACCATGTACTTATTTATTTGTAGTAAATTGAATTACATGTACTTAATTAATAGGAGTGTAACAATACGGTAAAAACCGTATTGCAGTATATTGCAATACACGAAATCCGTATTGCAATATATTGCAATATATTGCAATACATATTGTTCTTTGCGTATACATGCATAGCATAAATTAATGCACGAGCATCGTCTTAATTTTATCAACATTGTACATAGATATTTGTATTTTCAAATGATCTTCACGTATTACGCAAATGTTTGAATAAGTTATAAAAAAAGGTTTTGAATGGACTTTCAAAGAGAATTATTCTCTCACTTTACAAAAAATATTTCAAGTTTCCAAACAAATTTAAAATTAATTCAAACATTTAAATTTCAGACTGATAAAAACAATCAGTATGGAACATAAGTAGAAAACCCGGTTCAGAGAAAAACGAACCAGTTAAAAACCGTCAGAAGTCGTATAAGGGACTTTAGTCAGTTATTTCCCCTTCAAATAGGTAGGTCCTATTAGTTCGATTACTCTGATTTTACCCTTACTTTTCAATGTAAATTTGCCAAAATTAATCTTGAATAACTTTTTTGTAAATCATCTAATTTGTTTAAAATTCAAGGTAAGTATTTTTAAGGTAAGGAACTATCTAAATTGCATCACTTTTGTTAATATCTTAAATAACAAAAAAAAGATATTAGATGAAAGATTTTGTTATCCTAACATAGGAATTCAATGATAAAAACCGAGGATTCCAACTGTAAGGACCTACTTACCAATTGGATTGCTTCAGATTTTATCAGGGAAAGATAACTGACTAAAGTCCCTAATTGCAATATTAACCGGTATATCGGTTAACCGTTACACCCCTATTAATTAACACGTTTAGACATTTATACGCAAATTTAACGTAAGTAAATACAATATAGTATTTTCAAATTTCAAAAGAATTCAAACCTCTCCAATTTCATTGCATTGAATTTCCTTATTGTTATGGGTTTGAGGTCAACTTAGGCATGAAATAGTCCGGTTGTCTCATAATCAATGTCAAATTTACATTAGAAAACATGCGTAGAAAAACGTTGAAAACAGGTTATTACAACTTAAAATCAAAAATGTTATTTCTTATCATAAATTCATTATGTCAAGTCTTTTTCTATTTCGCTTGGTAATGATCCGTGTATTAATTAAAATACGTTTTACATTAACTCTGTGTTATTTGCCTATTGTTCAAAAACACCATTCGAGTGTATTCGAGCACTCTTACCTAATTTCCATAAGTATATAAGTAAGTTTATCTTTACACGAGTCAATTTTCTATACCCGTAACAATCCTGATTTTTTAAATGGAACGCGGTGGATTAACCCCGCATTGGAAACAAACTGGGATTATAAAGCGGCCTACCAATTCCGGATTTGTCAGGAGTTCGTCTGTCAATACAAAAATTGGACATAAATGGCAAAACAGCCAAAAATATAGAACGAAATCGCCGCTAGAAATACGATAAAATTGGAAGGTAAATCAAATATTCTGTTAATAAACTCATAATTAGAAATAAAACCTTTCAAAAATAACAGAAATGACTACCTTAATTCTGGAAATAATGCTATCCATAAAATCAACAGGAATATGTAACGTTTAATTTTCATAGTTGTTTGTTGGACAGTTAAAACAGATATGAAGCGGCCTGATGAAATAGACAGAGAGCAAAAATATAAACCATAAGAAATAAAGCAGATATATGGTACAATGTTTATGATTGGTAGATTTAATGCAGTACTTCCTGATTCAACAACCAATGAAATCATTAAGAATAAAGATTTATACAAAATAAAGCATTGAATTAATTTTGACAAGAGAACGCAAAGCACCATTTGGAATCAAATTTCAAGATTGAAACAATCACAAAAATAATATAATTATTCGTACATATTACGTTTAGCAACATTGATTAAACTGTTATAAACATCTTTTGACAATGTATTGGACAATAGTTACAATAATTGGTATTTTTACCACATGCGATGGTTCTTTTATCAATTATCAAACTGAATATGAATATGTCTTCGACTTTACATCTACACTTGATGTTAAAACTTTACATAAATTAGACGCTAAAGGAGAGGTTATTATTTTAATAATTTTATTTTGTTCTCGCGTTATATCGTTATGGATTGGTACATGTATAAACGTTAGCTTGAATAACATTTTGTGTAAGGCAAGAAATACCGTTTGAATGTCATTTGCATACATTAAATAATTAACTTTAGCGTCTTTACTGAAGTATGTTATGTTTTGATCAGTATATATAATTTGCACTTATCATATAGCCCAACAAAATTACTTTGATACAGTTTGTTTGTTTGTTTGGGTTTTACGGCGCACCAACACAAAAAGGTCATATCGCGCCGAAAGCAATCAATGATGCTATTAATTCAAACGGTATTTATGATGTAAATCTCTATATCTTATTATATACATTTATTTCCTTCAAAAAGTTAAGAATCGCATAGGATGGTACAGACTCAAAAAGTTCTTTAAGTGAGTTAACTTTAAAATGTTTGTCACGGATGTCTTTAAGATCCTGACAGTCAAGGAGAACGTGTTTGACATTGAAATGCTCGTCACATAGTATACATTTAGGTGCTTCCTCTCTTTTGAGACGGTATGCATGTGTTAATCTGGTATGACCAATTCTACATAGCGAAATCACTATCTGATCTCGACGATTAGAAAATATCATTGACGAAGATGAATCAAGGGTTGGCTTTATGTCACGCACGTAACTTATTAAAAATTGCATTGTTCCACATTGTTTGCCATTTTGACTTAATTAACGTGTTTATTGAACATTTGAATACTTTGATACAGACCAACCTTAGTAAACTTGATACAACCCATTCGACTTTATCATTACAAATAAGGGATCTTAGTCAGTTGTTTCCCATTGTATACTCTTCAAAAAGGTAGGTCTAATACAATGGATAACTCGGATTTTACTAGGGGTGTAACGGTTAACCGATATACCGGTTTATATTGCAAAACGACTTTTGACGGTTTTTAACCGGTTCGTTTTTTTCTCTGAACAGGTTTTCTAGTTATGTTCCATACTGACTGTTGATATCAGAGTCTGAAATTTCGGTGCTTGAATAAATGTTTAAATGTGTTCGGAAACTTGAAATATTTTGGTTAATAAGAGAATAATAATCTTTGAAAGTCCATTCAAAACCTTTTTTCTAACTTATTCAAACATTTGCATAATATGTGTATATCATTTGAAAATACAAATATTTATGTACAATGTTGATCAAGTTAAGACAATGCACGTGCATTAATTCATGCTATGCATTTATGCGCAAAGAATAATATGTATCGCATGATTTATTGCAATATATTGCAATACGGGTTTCGTGTATTGCAATATATTGCAATACGGTTTTTACCGTATTGTTACACCCCTAGATTTTACCCTTGTTTTTCAATGTAAATTTGCGCCAATTAATCTTGAATAACTTTTTTGTAAAGCATTTACAAATGTAATTTGTTTGAAAATCAAGCAAAGTATTGTAAAGGTAAAGAACTATATAAATTATATCATTCCTGTTAATATCTTATTTAACAAGAAAGATATTAGATAAAATATTTTATTATCCTTACATAGGAATTCACTGATAAAATCTGATGATTCCAACTGATTTGAAAAATCACTTACTAATTGGAATGCTTTAGACATTATTTAAGAAAGATAACTGACAAAAGTCTCTCATTATACAACTGCTTATGAAGGCACATGGCACAAAACAACACACCTACGGAGCCGAAGCTGGAAGATGTGCAAGTCTAATCTATACTCGGCCACGATTGTGTTCACGATTTGACTTTGAAACTAATACGTGTATCCATGGCTCATCCCACGGACCCTGGTAAAAACGTAACAGTCCGTACGGGTACGCAAGAGTTCGTACGAGACTTTGCGGAGCTTGATCGCACGGCGCCGCACAGAGCCCGCATGGCTATTTTTATGTTTATAGGACTGTAATTTTTACGGCCATTATTCAACCTACCACTAATTCTAAATCATGTCGGGCAGTTGTCGGTTACTGACTAAAGTATGTGCCTTGTAACTGGTTAACAGATCAATCCAGAGATTTAGCCCTTGCAGGAACAATGAGTTTGTTGACTGACCGCCGTGATATGACCTATGCAATGTGTTGCTACGGCGTTAAACCCCCAAAAATATCCCCAATACGATCTCATATATCACTATCCAATTATAATTGATTTGTTAATGCAGGGTTTTACTGATTTGAGAATTGACTTCATAAACAAAACTAATTTGAAATGACACAAAAATATAATTTAGTGTAAATTATAACAAAGTACGTATAAGTATCAATAATGGTCCTATCAAGATTTCAGAAGCTGCTTGCTGGTAAGTTAACCTAAATTGGATATATTTAAACATTATTGAGTAAAATGGCAAATAGTAATATTATATTAGGATATTTGTGTATTTCGGTGTAAGATCGAATTTTATTTCACGAGTGAGCTTAGGATGCAATATAATATCATTAGCTCACGAGTGAAATTTTCTGTTTATTATATGCTCCAAACACCTTTCGCAAATAATAATGATGAAAATTAAGAGATATTTAAATCATAAAGAGTTTAAAATCTTCCTTTTGCCTGAAATACACTCATATATTTTAACGACATCAAAGGCAAACTGGAGATTTATACTCAATTTTAAACGGCTATTTGATATACTCATAAGATTCAAGTATGAATCGAGCAGAGCTAAGTGTTTATACTACCCGGTTTTACTGGCACATATTACAAAGATTTTTTTTTCCTCTTCTTGCCATATGCAATCTTGAAGGGAATAAACTGACTAATGTCCCCATTAAAACAGCCCCATGCCAAGACCAACTCTGTCTATTGACTACAAAATAATATATGTCGTACGAGTTTTGTGATACATACTATCTACAAATAGTTACAAATAAACATATAATATACAAATGTATAAACAAAAAAATGTTTAAAACTTGTGTGCTTAAAGTTTATCAAAGAAACGAACACACTGCTCTTTACGAGAGAACATTTTTAAGAACATTAAAGGGGCATTATATCATGAAGAGAATAAGTTTGTATCATTTGATCGCTAAAAAACGAAAAAAAAACCATAAAACCAATTCATCGAGTACTAAATTCACTGTTAAATAAGCGTATTCATTTGAAAGGTTTGCTTAAATTCTCATTAAAATATGGTAATGTGACAAACAAATAACATTTTCAAATTTTTATGATCAATACATTCCTTTAAATCGTTTCCAATTTAATGATTGTTTTGTTTGATAAAATACACTAGTGAATCACGTGTCAATGAATTCTATTAATTTTTGTCAACAAAGCAAAGAAAAACGAATTCTGTATTCAATACCGACTGACAAGATTGCAAAGCAAACCTCATCATTATATAATTTATATATTTATATAACTTTTTCTTAATCATGCGCATGTAATTACAAAAACAGGACTTGTGCTGTAATCGGAGAGGAAATTGATCATTGCAAAACATTTAACACACAAACCCTATTTGCCCCTTGACAGTGCAAATATGCAGTAATTTGAAACTGCAGTTAACCCGACAAGTGTTTAGAGATAGGTGTGTCAGAACAGAGGAATCGGCTTTGTAAATTTGGTTTAACAGCCAGGAGACCGTATGTTGACGTGTCGCTAACTAGAGATGAATGCCATTAATTAGAGCTGTCAATGATGGAACTCGAAGCGTATCGACGATATCGATATATGGTGAAATAAATATCGACGGTATAGGTCGTTTGCGTTAAAGCTGGGCCCCTAAAATCATGAATTATCTCAATAACTATCGAATGGAATTAACTCAAATTTGTATGTGATCATAACTAGCATTTTCCTTCTCAAATTCAAAAATTCAGAATTTTTCTTTAAATACATAACATACTTCCCATAGACATGCAATGCAAATTTTGAAGCCAAAAAAAAGACTTTTGTTAAATGGGTATGTTCCATAATCAGAACAGCCATATAACAGTAGATACAAATAATTGCTAAGTATGAGGCCCGGTTAGAAATTTTATTTGATAACAAAGTACGGTATAGATAGATAGCGAAAACAACTTGTTTTCGCGAAAACAACTTTTTTTACGAAAACAACCTGTTAAATTAATATTATACGTTATTTCAAACAAAACTTAGTATTTTATGAATGCATTTAAAAATACTTTAAATGAGCAAGTTTTGGTACAAAATTCCGAAAAATATTGGCATTATAGCCGAATTTCTTATTTTAGTGGATCACAATGGGAAATCGATTGAATTGCCACCTGTAACCTTGAAATTCTTTACGAAAACAACATATAAAATGTTTATTTATCCATGTTTAGCATGGTAAAATCTTTTCCGTAATAAATATATTAATTGCATGCGTTTTTTTCTAATTCACTTATTTGCAATAAATGAAAGTCATGATGATATTACTGTTTTCCTTCACGAAAACAACTATAGCTAACTGTTTAGCTTACGTACGAAAACAACTTAACAAACTGTGAAATAAAAAATATCTGTGTTTTTTAATTATGTTCTTTTTAATCTTACATCGTTTCTTAAGACATTTAATTGGTGAGTAAATATAATAATAGGAAAACAGTGATTTCATCCATCGTAAAAAAAAACAATTTCCACGAAAACAACTTTTCCTACGAAAACAGCAATCTGTCAGTCTCACGTAAACAACTATTTCTACGAAAACAACTTTTCCTACGAAAACAACTTTTGTACGAAAACAACCATCAGTCAATCACACGCTTTTATACGAAAGCAACAATCAGCCAATCTCACAAAAACAACTTTTTCTACGAAAACAACTTTTCCTACGAAAACAACAATTAGTCAGCCTCACGAAAACAACATTTATACGAAAACAACCATTAGTCAATCTCACGAAAACAACTTTTATATGAAAACAACCATCAGTCAATCTCACGAAAACAGCTTTTATACGAAAGCAACAATCAGCCAAACTCACGAAATCAATTTTTTCTACGAAAACAACATTTATATGAAAACAAAAATCAGTCAGTCTCACGAAACAACTTTTTCTACGAAAACAACTTTTATATATTAAAAACAACCATTAGTTAATCTAACGAAAACAGCTCTATGCGAAAGCAACAATCAGCCAAACTCACGAAATCAATTTTTTCTACAAAAACAGCTTTTATATGAAAACAACAATCAGTCAATCCCACGAAAACAACTTTGTTACGAAAAAAACTTTTTCTACGAAAACAACATTTATACGAAAATAACAATCAGTCACTCTACGAAAACAACTCTTATATAAAAACAACAATCAGTCAATCTCACGAAAACAACTTTGTTACGAAAGCAACAATCAGTCAGTCTCACGAAAACAATCTTTTCTACGAAAACAACTTTTATATGAAAATAACAATCAGTCAATCTCACGAAAACAACTTTTTCTACGAAGACAACTTTTATACAAAAACAACAATCAGTCAGTCCAAAAAAACAACACTTATACGAAAACAACTAACAGTCAATCTCACGAAAACAACTTTTAAACGAAAGCAACAATCAATCAGTCTCACGAAAACAACCTTTTCTATGAAAACAAATTTTATATGAATACAACAATCAGTCAGTCTCACGAAAACAACTTTTCCTACTAACGCAACAATCAGTCAATCTGGACAGGTGTATTCCCCGGACCCACGTATGTTTTTTAGAGAAAATGGAACGATTACATGGACCCACCCCTTAACTTTCTTGTATAATAATGAATATCGCAAAGATTTTTACAAACGTTCAAACTAAGGTGTATTCTTTGATAATTTTTGCGCGTCTATTCTTTGAAGGAAATTGACCCACCTTTATTTCTTTATTCATGAATGGATCCTCATAAATAATATATCTGTTAAAAGCTAGGACAATGCCATTCTCAAAAAAGTTAGAATAACACAATTGGATGTTTAGTAAATAATAAGAGTGCATTTGAACACAACTATATAGAACCATATGTGGGCATCCATACACCTCTATATGCCTTTTATTTAAATTTTATATCTTTTAAACGATCCATTAAACTGGCGTCACACTGTTCCGAAATTGACACCAGATGGACATACGAATATGGAATTTCGAATTTCGCACGAAGTTGGCCCCGCAATTGTCCGACAATCAATCAGCACCGAAGCAATTACGATTCGTACAGAAGGTCACGCGATCGCAACCGATCCACACACGTATCTTTCTGAATTTCATGCGATGGCATCCGATCTACTAACGAAGTCACCTCAAAGACGCAGATTTTTACAAAGTTGTAACACGCAGGACATGCGAGGGCCATACGACGGGTATACGCTATCGTATTGTAAGTATGTGTTAGGATGTAGTCACGAACGCGTCACGTGACTCCCGGTTCATGGTCCCTGGTTCAACGCTTACGTTTATGAATTCAGAAAATTTACAAAGATTTTAAAGGTTTCTTATTCATATATCATAGACAATGGTCTGTCTCAAAGATTCATTGTTAGTGTACTTTATTTTGGATTTTTTTTCATAAGTAGTGCGTCACTTTTTCAGAAATAATTAAGCAAATAAATGTTCTTTCATTTTTCCAAAAATAGATCGCGATCCGACGATTTCGGAAAGACGAATATTCGTACTCGATTTTCTATTCGGGATCGTGAATATCCGAGTACTCGGATAGATAAGACAGTTATCTCATCAATAAAACATTTTGTGAAGCGAAGTGGCTTGAATTTTATTCTCAATACAATATGAGATCGGGAAGCGGGCTCGGGAGTGATAATTCTAGATTTGTTTTCTCATTTGAGCTAAAGGCTCTATACTAAACAGCGCGAGGCGGAATACCGAAGAATTTAAAGTCCCTTTATACCGCAATAAACCATACATTTAGAATAATGTATTTTTAATTAATAGAACACTGTAAGAATCAAAATGATGCAGAATATTCGTATACACATAAATAATACATGCGCATGTGTATCGAATATTCACATAACACATAGCATAATGATAGAATGCTTCATTCAGCTTCCGAAGAAGAATTTCTGTAAGTCTGTTGTGGCGGAGATTTATTTGTAAAGATAATGAAACTGACATTACTTATGTAAGAGAAAAACTCTTAAGATAAAGTGTAGTTTATATACATGTTTGTACATTCGCTAGCAACCTCATTATATACGTGCTGATGTTGAGTGTTTTTTAAGATTTTGAAAAAAAGACCCACTTTATTGGAATATTTCAGATTTTGTCAGCAACTATGACTTGTTAATTCTATGTTTATAAACAGGAAGGAAAATATAACTTAAAAGAAAAATAACGTTCAAGCAGTGAACAAAAGCCAGTTTGCGTGATGAAAATTTTGCGTTCGTGACTCCATTGTTCTCAATTCTGTAGATATGGTTGTTTTGACGAGAACAAAAACTTCCGTATAGAAACTTTATCTCGCGTGAGATTAAGATCACAAGTTTGTTTGTAAAGGTGTGTCATTTTAGACGTAACTAGATAAGGGGTGTGACCATTTATTGCAATGTCTTGTTAATAATGCCTTAGTACCTTTCCCAAAAATTTCAAAAATGCCCAAAATGCAAAAGATGTGGCGTAGCGGATGCTACGGATTGTTACGTTGCCACACTGTTGTGTGAATCATGTGTTTGGTACACAAACACCAACATTAATACTTAGGATATAGTTTATGTGGCGTAGCGGATGCTACGGATTGTTACGTTGCCACACTGTTGTGTGAATCATGTGTTTGGTACACAAACACCAACATTAATACTTAGGATATAGTTTATGTGGCGTAGCGGATGCTACGGATTGTTACGTTGCCACACTGTTGTGTGAATCATGTGTTTGGTACACAAACACCAACATTAATACTTAGGATATAGTTTATAACAACACAAGTTTGTATATGACGTTTAATAATGGTCCGTGATCGTTACTGTTTACAAACATACTTAATAAAGTTCTAAATCTAATATCATAACTTATATGTCCAGATTCAAATCAATGTTCCTAACTTATATGTTCGAGCCGCTAACAGCGCTCGAAAATCTTAATAATTATATATCCTAAAATTGCATGTTTCTACTCTGAGTTTCGAACGCTAACTGACAAGCAACGATATCAACTCACAACTTGACCATCTGTCAAATGTATGTATGTACTCTAGATATGTCTATATGATTAATTATACATGTTTAGGATCGCCCATTATGCGACAAAGAGGGCACCAAAAAATCATTAAAGTTGTATTGTTCACGCAGATTACCGGATGTAGTTGACAATTTAATACAGTGTGGAAATAAAACTAGTCTTGCAAAACAAAATGGTTTCACGAGCAATGCTATAAAATCATTATTTTTCGGAATTTTGTACCCAAACTTGCTCATTTAACGTATTTTATCATATACATTCATAAACTGATATCAAGTTTTGCTTGAAATAACGTACAATATTAATTTAACAAGTTGTTTCAAATATCATCATCACTGTCGTCTGTATCGTCAAAATCTATACATATTCTACACGTGCGATTTTAAAGACGGGCCTCTGCTTTACAATTCAGTAGACCGTCGAGTGTTTATTTAAGCGACAAATTTACAGTAAACACACGGGACTTTGTATAAATACACTGGAAGTATGACAATGTTATAATCAGAACAGCTTATTTTACCTCCCGCCGGAATTTTGATAAAAAATTCTAAATATTTTGAATTATACCTTATGGAAAAAATTTTTATTTATCTATTAAAAATTCTGAAAATTTAAATCCTAGAAGGAAAAATTGAACTAAGATAGTATTAAATTTTTTAGCAAAATCGCTGTTATAGTTTAAAAGATATTTACGGCAAATAGGGGCCAGCATTAACGCAAACGACCTATACACCGTTATATATCGATTCCTTCACTGCAGTACTATGCAGACCATTTATGTTGTCATTAACTCATAATATATGTATATTTGTCATGAATGTTATACCTTCTGTGAGCTATTTCCTGGTGTTGCCGTCAATGTTTTGGACCTTTCAGCTCATATTATGACAGCGCATCTGTTTCCATTTACGATAGAAGGTTTGTCTCACAAATTGTTTACTTGGTAAAGACTTTTATATTTTTACCTACATAGGCTTTATTATCGATATATTCTAAAATGCATATCGATTATTAACCGGAAAATGAATATCGACGATACAGCGATATCGTTGGAATCGTTGACAACTATTATTAATGTCTGGAACGGTTCACGGCATTTATTTTCTAAACGACAATGAAGACAAGATAGGTTCTTTGACGAGTCGCGGCTTCTATTGTACCGCTTCGACAAGAACAAAGTGTCTACCGACATCGTTGCGAACGCTTCTCTGAGGTATGTGCATTAGAACATAACCGCTTTGTGGAGGCGGTGTGACGGTTTTGGCAGGCACATTGCAGGTCACAAAACCAGCTCATATTCATTGATGGATTTTTAATTGCTGTTCGATGCAGAGGCACTGTGTTGGAACCCATCGTTGTTGAATTTATTCAGCGTCACAACGTTACGATCCAGCACAAAATAACCGGCCAAATGTCGCTAGAATATGGCAACACGAACGTGAACGTTCTACCCTGGTCTACATTTAGTCCCGATTTTTTCACCCATCGAACAAGTTTGAAACGTTTAGACAGTCGCGTACGTAAACGCGAGCCACAGCCGACGTCACATGATTAACTCAGGCAGGCACTGATGAAGGAGTGAGATAACATTCCCATTAGACAAGTGAACGGGTTGGTCAACCCCATGCACCGACGGTTAGGGGCTCTCATGGCTAGAAATGGGGATCATACCCGGAATTAGAACTTTAAATGGTGCACCTGACGTTAATGACGCTGCCATATCACATTTTACGACGTTTGTTTCAGGTCAAGGCTGTTTACAGTGTACCAAGAGACATTGCTTTATATGGCAAGAATGAACTTACTTTAAATGATATCAATATAGCTTACATAGGCGGGTCCAGCGAAGGGGGTGCATGAAGCAATTTTTCTCGGTGCTTAACATAGATTTAATGGTTATTTAGTTTGTATTAAAAATAGTTTGCATTATTCTGCAAAATGTGTATAATGTGGTTGTGGTGCGAAAGTTTGTACCTCCCCCCCCTCTCCCTAGAAAAAGTTTAGAACCCTCCCCCCCTAGAAAAAGTGTGGACCTCCTTCCCTAGAAAAAATTCGGACCCCCCAGGAAAAAAATCCTGGATCCGCCCCTGGCTCAAATATAATACACACACTGTAGCGTTGCGTTACTTTTATCTTTTAGTACATCTTAGTACTGAAGTACTGAACTATATCGCCGTTCTCAATCAGACTACGTGCAGTAAACAAATTTTTCAGAATAAAACATGCTAAAACATGCACGTTGACTTCTCAATAATATAATTTAGTTTCTCATTGTTCAACTAAGTCACGATGACACAGGCCGTCTAAAAACATCTGAAATATTGATCAATCTGTTATAAGTTGTAATGGTAAACGCTAGAGATTGAATGACAATGCCCCCCTCCCCCCCAAAAAAAATCTCAGATGTTGAAAAATGATAGTGCTGATTAATTTTTAAAATTTCCAATATCAAAATTAACCCTGTTTTTTTTGGACTGCATATAAAATAGACATTTATTTATTTTAAATACCTCCAATGAACAAGATTTTTTAAATAAATTTAAATATTGCTGAAATATGTTTATGTTATTAATTTTATAAAGTAGATCGAAACCGAAAGTAGAATTTTGTAGTCAATAATTAAAACAATATTACAATACTTCAAATAAATTTGCCGGATTATGATTGCCTGATCGATTCCGCGAAAAAATCCATATAAACCGTCTGTGAGTTCATATACACCGTGTCCCCTCGGGTAGCCTCTCAAAGTAATTCATATACTACACCTGAGCCATCTCGTCGCTGATTGGCTGAAAATACATCATATTCCAAATATGGAACGCATCAATATCAGATAGATTATGTTAAAATTGAAAGTCAGTACACGTCCATTTTATCAAACAACGACGGTTCATAGGAATGAATGTCTAATAATTACAACATTTTATTGTGGAATAATCTGAAGAACACGCAAAAATAAGCGTGATCGCCAAGAACTATTTCATGTGTACGACTTCCATATATGGCGAATGCGCAGAAATACACATTTGGTTAACATAAATTCATAACTTACGTCCGCCATTTTTTCATCGGTTCGAAACTGTTTTTCTTTAAGTCATGACATAAATGAATCTACAGTCCATTTATTTCTATCGCCCGTGTGTAATTTTTCTTTTTAAAAAATATCCTTGTACATTCCGATCTTTGAATACACGAGTATTATTAATTTAAACGTCAAATAGTAAATCCTACAACACATCAAAACATGGCCGCCACTATGACATCATAATCAAACGTACATGTAAATCAAGGTCAGTAGGAATGGGGTGCGCAGCAGGGAAATTGAACTAAAAACTGCATTTTGGTTTTTTGTACATTTTAGAGCTGTCGACGGTTTTTAATAGGATTTGAGGTATTATAAAATCGTAATAAAGATTTTTGACTAACGCTAACGCCTCGGGGTATATGTACCCTCGGGGTATAAGGACCCATATACACCGTCTAAAATCTTTATAACTAATAGTATTGATCACAGCATGTTTAAAGAAAAAAAACTTACGTGGAATTACGTACATATTAATCTCCAAGCAATTATGAGTAGGTATATTGAACATTAGCGTATAAATAGTGTGCTCTTATAAAAGTTCCCCTCATTTTAGACTTTCGGCGATTTCGCAGAGAGGCTCAAACTTTTTCTCGTACCCTGGGGTTATAAAGATTCTCGATCTAGACTCTGGTGACGAGAATGACTCAAGTTATATAATAAGATAATAAATAATAAAAGAATTCAAATTTCTGCAGTATATATTTATTTTAATCGACGTTTCGACATTTAAGTCTTCATCAGGATACAATGTTATTAGTTGTTATGCAATATATATCAAGTTATATAACAAATTGAAAACTATCGACGAAAATGTGTGACGAGTTTAACCTGCGGAGTGATACATGTGTCTCTCATTTACTACGCAGTCAATTTCTGATGTTCAATGTTCTGATACAATTACTTATTCTGATAATTTAAAATATGTTCAAAGGACTCTTTGACACACAAACGCAGACCCCTCCACCACAACACCATCAGTCCCGCCCAACCATACAACCCTTTCAAACGCACACACTAACACCACTATTCTTACCCTACACCATACACACACACCCTCCCACAGATCCCAAACCAAAACAATATAAGGGACATAGTCCAGCCTTTTTGTCTTGGCTCTTAAGTGTTGTGTCAATTTTATGTTACATTGTAACATTGTTGTGGAAGTTTCAGTTACGGTAACATAGAACATATCAAGAACTGTTATTTAAAACCACATGTGCTATATTAGGCTGTCCCCGGTAATTAGACAAGTTTCGCCTCAAGACTATTAAGTCGATGGATATTGTCTATAGTTTAATGTATTATTTCTTTTATTTCTTTATTGTTTTTATTGTTGAATTCCTTAACTTTATCCTTATTAAATCACAACTAAAAAAACAAGGTTATTGAATCTTGGGTATACATCACTCACTTATGCTATAGCAGTACATTGAACTTGAATACAACGTACGGGGTAGTTTTTCATAATTTATCGCCATGTATTAATTTTTTTCATAATGTATTGCCAAGTGTGAAGTAAGCAATTTTTCTTTCTTTTTACATAATTTACGCAGACAAAACATAATCATTGATCGGACATTTTTCCACGTCAAGGTTACAGACTGTTTGTTATTGTATGGTTTAAGGGGACCTTGAAATGCTCTTGATAAGCATTTCAATAGTTGTTGAATTAAAATCAAATTTATTGACACTCAAAATAAAAGATTCATTCAATAATGACGCCAATGATTTTAATGATATACCCTATTGAAATTATTACCTATTGATTATTATTATTAAATAAATCGTACACTTCCTTGTTTGTTTAACCAATGCCTACAGTGATAAATATCTAAAAGATGCTAAAGATTTATAATGTTATGCTGTCGCATTGATTTTAAAGAAAACCAAACAAAAACAGATCCACTGAGGTTTAAGTGTCATACGTTTTTTACTTGATTAAATTGTATAGATCTAAACAGTTTTAAAATGCAATATTCAAAATACATAACGTATTCAAATATTTGATTGAAATTCATAGACCTACGAAATTCATAATGACAAGTTCACACCAGGTAACCCGCTAAATCGGGCGCGCGAGGCTAATTCGGGCGATATCCAATACGATACATTTTTGAATCTCAGTCAGTGTAAGATTTTCCTTAATTATTCTTTATATATTGACTTTTATGTTAGACAAGTGGCACGGATCTGTCGGGCTGGGATTGGCGATTTAAAACATTGCTTTATATTTTCCAAAAATGAAAAATTAAGAAAGAAAACGCGAGTTAAAGACAGAGAAACCATAAAAAACCAGTTTTTTAAGTTTAAGGTCATGTTTTACCTACATTTTTGTAACCAACGGTGTAACTTCTGTTTTTGTCTTGTAGAGCTGTTCCTTTTCTACTATAAAGTCAATTTGCAGCCATTGAAACTGTATACTTTTCGAGAAATCGCCGTTTTACTTCACTGTACATAAAAATTGAGGCTAAATCGGGCGAAGTTGCTGTGTTTTTAGCGCTAAGTCGGGGAGCAGTTGCTTTTGTGATACATTGCATACAGATATATTTTCTATTTGACAAAGTTTATTTTCCACAAGAAAGAAACTAATTATATAATTTTGTATTCAGTTATATATAGAACTCATTGGATGACTGAATAACACTAGTTGTTATAGGTAAGTTTGTTGTACTCTTAAGAGTGCAGTGATTACCAGACTATCCTATCTTAATAGGTACTATTCTTGCATTGACCATTGACACAAGCCAACTTAATTGCCAAGTTATTAATAATAAATTTAATCGGCTTTTTTTCCAAACATTTAAAAAAACGTACCGGGAAGCTACCTGGAATTAAATGCTTTGAATGGCTAAAAGAACACCCCTGCATTTTTTCTAGAAATTAAACTACATTAGCTTTTCCGTGTCATTTATAGCATTAGCTCGTTTTTAAAAAGCCACTGCAACTTGATGAAACTATTCATTATTAACTTTGTCCTGTACTCTGATAGGGATCCGTACAAAACTGATGAATTACTTCCCTTACATTGTCGAAAGCATACCAAGATTTATCTCCTTTTAAAGATTTACACCAATAAATATGTCCGCTGTATGCCCTCAAAACAAATAGCGATGTCCTACCTACATGTAATGAATGCTGCATTTTCCAGTCATAGATCAATAATACTAAATATTCTGATTAAAACCCAGAACACATTAGCCCAATAATGTGTAGCAGTTATGAGCAGGGTTTATTTTCTCTAAAATAAAGTTTGTAAATTCATTTGTGATTCATTGTCATTAGTTTTCACGAACTCCGAACTTCAATCAATGTAGTTTCTTCTTTCCCATTATTCGCATTATATATCAAACTCCCCACAGCGGTTAGTTCCCTTTACTTAATCAATAACCCCTACCACCACAAGTATATTCGTCCCCCAGAGTGCCGAACATAATTTTTTATCTTTTATTTTACAATTCAATATTTTATACATTAAGTCTTCTTGTAGTATATTGTTCTAAGAATATAATGTAAATAATTTTTTTTTTATTCATAATTCCTAAATATAAAAAAGCGTGATGTAAGCACAGTGAGGAGTTCGGATGTTTTCACGGCAGTCGCCTTTTTTGTCTCATGGTATAAATAGCGACACGTGATCTACATGTAAGCAGTGGTTTAATAGCAACGTGTGACGTAAGCACTGTGAGGAGTTTGGTTATATAGACTATTTTGACATGAAATTGTACTTACCATATTCACCAGATAAGCCGTAAAATTAATATCTTGGTATATCTCAAGCAAAAATAACGCATTTTGGACATCGCCAATTGTTTTGTGAGCATTCGACCGACATTTTTATTAGTGTATAGTTATAAAGAGAGATAAATCTAGGTATATGTTTTTTAATAGAAGGGAGTTAATCCATCCAGTTTATTACGATGCCCTATCAGAGTACCGGACAGAGTTAATAATGCGTAGTTTGAACAAGTTGCAGTGGCTCTTTAAAAAATGAGCTAGTGCTATAGAATGACACGGAAAAATCTCACGTGGTTTACTTATAAGTTAAAAATGCAGGGGTGTTCTTTAAGAAGTATTTAATCTAAGTAGCTTCCCCTTATGTGTTTAATGTTTGATTAGAACAAAGCCGATTTACATGATTATTAATAACTTGGCAATTAAGATGGCTTGTGTCAATGGTCAATGCAAGAATAGTACCTAATTAAGATAGAATAGTCTGGTATTCACTATACTCTTAAGAATACAACAAACTTACCTATAACAATAAGTGTCAATCAATCGTTGAATGAGTTCTATATATAATTGAATACAATATTATATAGTTTGTCTCATTCTTGTGGAATATAAACTTTGTCAAATAGAAAAAATATACATAAGCAATGTATCACAAAAGCAACTACTCCCCGACTTGGCGCTAAATACACAGCAACTTCGCCCAATTTAGCCTCAATTTTTATGTACAGTGAAGTAAAACGGCGATTTCTCGAAAAGTATACAGTTTCAATGGCTGCAAATTGACTTTATAGTAGAAAAGGAACAGCTCTACAAGACAAAAACAGAAGTTACACCGTTGGTTACAAAAATGTAGGTAAAACATGACCTTAAACTTAAAAAACGGGGTTTTTATTGTTTCTCTGTCTTTAACTCGCGTTTTCTTTCTTAATTTTTCATTTTTGGAAAATATAAAGCAATGTGCTGAATCGCCAATCCCAGCCCGACAGATCCGTGCCACTTGTCTAACATAAAAGTCAATATATAAAGAATAATTAACGAAAATCTTACACTGATTGTGATTTAAAAAGTGTATCGTATTAGATATCGCCCGAATTAGCCTCGCGCGCCCGATTTAGCGGGTCACCTGGTGTGAAGTTAATTATACAAAAATTGCCTTTTTGAATTACGTATAGATCTAATCGCTTGACTAAGTACTTTATTGATGCAAACTCAACTTGCATTATCCATTTTCAAAGTAATTTTTTAATCTACTACTTCGAACGTTATTGGCTCGATTCCAATACACCAAAGGCACTGTGAACTGACTTTTTTATTTTATTAAAAGCCTATATCTATAAAACATATTTTATGACATCGTACATAGGAACTACAAAATTAAATAAATGAATAAATAATGATAGTTTAACAAATGTAATAACAACTCACCATATTTATAAGTACACACTACCAAAGTACAATTTAACTCATATTGTGAATTTATTTGATCAAGCAAATTTAGTCAATATCATCATTCAAAGTTTTTTTTTACTGACGTGTTGTGTGTGATCGTTTTATCTGAGGTTATGTTGTGTCACCTAAGGTCTGACCACCACCATCTGAAAGCCCTTTTCTGAGGTATTCTGATTGTTTTATATCACGTTATATTATTTTTCCCGAAAGTTTATCACCACTGCCTCAAAGCTCTATGTTTAATCATTATTTTTCAATATGAAATATTAATGTATTATTTTTTGTATATTCATTGTCACATTCCAAAATGTGTTATAATTTTACTATACTTTCATGCCTTTTTTCAATACTGAGGTGATGAAAGTTAATTTCCGTTACAATACAACATGATGATACTGTAGAACGGACTAGCCCTGTACATAGTAACATAACGCCACTGTTCAATCGACGTGAACCAGAGCAAAAGTGTCGAAACATTATCTTTAAAGGAACCCCTAATTAATTTTAGTATTAATTGACCGTATTCATTTTAGAAAAGATCAAAGTGAAACAATGACCGAGATCGAGGCAATCCTCATTCCCATGTTATACAATTTGACTTTAGGTGTTTACTTAAAGTATTTCAAGGCATTAACCTAGGTCAATTTTAGAACAGGTTGTAGAAAGTAGAGAAATATTGAGTCTTCAATCGGGTTTTTAAACACATTATAATTAGATGATAATTTAACATCATCAGGTAGCTTGTTCCATCATAGGTGCTTGAGTTTCTGTCATTGAATGTCTTTATCTGTTTTAGTGGTACATGTACCACATAGTTCGTATCTTTTGATTTGCCAGATCCGAGCTTGTCGCATTTAACATTTTATGAATACATGTAGTTGTCATTTATACAGCGAACACTATTCTTGCGCAAGTCGGACCTGTGATAGATGAAAACCTCGTGTGGCATACAATAAAAAATCCATTAGCTAGATAAATACATATTTCTACATAATTATACTTTTATATTTTAGATTGGACTTGTCAACATTTGGAACAATACAGACAAACAAAATATACTGCTGATTGTCCATAAGTTTATACTTCTTTAGACAGACATCAATGGCGTCTCAGGTTATTCATTACTTGTCGTAACATTAAAATTACAAAATTAATGCTTAGGTGTGATCCTTTCTTAACTATAGTACATGTAAAAGCTCGTTTGACATAAAAGTCGTCGATAGTGGTTAGATTCCCTGCCTAAGTACTTCAACCATTCCTCCACATAGGTTTTCGGATCCTTGTTAAGGGATGACATGTACTAGATTAAAAGAAAAATGGCCGATTGTATAAACGTTGGTTTAATTTAACCGCTGGGTTAAATTTATGTATTGGTAAAACTTTTGATAAAACACTGGGTTAGTGATTGTATAAAGGTTTGGTTAAAATTAACCAGGGTGACTTTTGGGTTAAATTTAACCCACCTCCAGTAGCTGGGTTAAGCATTTAACCAAATTAAAAATGAAACAAAATGGCCGCCATTTCGCTCGATATAATCGAATTTTTGGCGATTTTTCTCATAAGAACGTGTTGGAGACATAAAAGTACTGGATAAAATGGAAGTCCTATCTCAAGGAAAGTAATAAATATTACTTGAATGTACTGGACTTAAAACGAACTCTTCTAGTTTCACTTTCTATTCTAAAAGGCAGTGGCTAGAGTTACGGTACCGTAACTCTAGACCCAGGTTCTAGAGTTACGGAAGTTCCGTAACTGTAGACAACCATGCTTGGGTTGGCTAGAGTTACGGAAGCCAAATAACATGCGTCTGTTTCAACTTTTGGAAAACTTGTTTATATTCATTATAACTCGAAATAAACATATATTTACCGATGTCACTGATCCAATAATTGTTATCAACCGCCATTTTGGATATGACTAATAAACTTACCGGATGTTTAATATACGGCGATATGACGTTGTCTTCTAATTGTCACATAATAAGTTTTCTTGAGCGATAAGTTATAGAGTGTGATTATAATTTGGACTGAATATGTATAACTTTGTACGGAATTGAAAGCAAATATTTATAGGAAATAGACCATTCTTAGAGTAATTTTAATTGTGAATATTTTGCAAGTGTCTAGTAAGAAAGTCGGCGATTTTCGAACGTTAATTTGACTTAAATTTCGTGAACAAAAATTGGAATTTAGCTTGATAAAAAGAGCTTAGTACTTGGGGGGAAACGTCAAATGAATTGTTAGAAAGTCGATATTTTTGTGAAAAAAATCCAGCTTGTCATTCCACAACAAATCTTTAAAATTTTAACGAAATATTAACGATCTCGTTAAAAAATACCCATTTATAACCAAAAGTTATACATATGTGAACTCGACAGTTATTTAGTAGAAAAATCGCGTTTTTTTGTTTTTAAATTAAATTCGCTAATTCTACCAAAAATGCTCAGTATACGTATCGTACATTATCAATGTACATGTAAGTAAACCGCCGTACGTGATTGTTGTCTGCCTAATTGTTGTACATAAAGATTTTACGTGATTCTTAAGTATGCAAATCTTGGGGAAAATTGCCGAGATTTTAAAATTCAATGAACTAGTCAATGTTTTAGGTAAAGATCGCCGCTTTTAAACGTAGCAATGTAAAAATATATAATTCATCAACATTTTTATTAAATTGAAGACATTTTGTTTTTGACTCTTTCCAAAAATATGGTCGATTTTGCATTCGAAAATTGCCGTTTTTTCTTATAGGACAATTAAGTTTTTTATTTAAAAATACTAAAGAAATCGTAAATTAAGTAAAAAGATATTAATTCTGTCCAAATTAGACATATTCAGTCCAAATTATAAGCCAACTCTATATAACTTATTGCTCAAGTAAACTTAAGTATGTGACACTTCGAAGACGACAACGTCATATCGCCGTAACATTCGGTAAGTTATTTAGTCATATCCAAAATAGCGGGTGTAATAACAATTGGATAAGTCACGTAGGTAAATATTTGTTTATTTCGAGTAATATTGAATATAAACAAGTTTTCCAATGTTCAAAAGTTGAAACAGACGCATGTTATTTGACTTCCGTAACTCTTGCCAACCCTAGCAGGGTTGTCTACAGTTACGGAACTTCCGTAACTCTAGAACCTGGGTACCGTAACTCTAGCCACTGCCATTCTAAAAATAGAAATCAATGACATTGCCAAACATTTGAGAGAATTTCAAATCATTTGTCTCCGGATTGCTTGGATTATCTAAGGAATGCCTTCACAAGGTAGGTTTACTATCATTCTACTATGACTTTATTACAAAATAAATGCAAGAACATTGCAATGAACTGAAATTCCAACGATTTCAAATGGCCTTGTTACCAGCGTTCATCACTCATGATTATGTCAGATCGTCTGATCAACTGTTGAGATTCATATTTTATAGAAAATAGCAAACATTCGTCCGTAACACCTACCGATTTTTTTTTATTTATAAATGCTATTTCATTCTTTAGATAATACAAATTAACTATTTAATACTTAAAAGAGAATTTAAGACGACAAAGTAGCAAGCGTCCCGAAACCATTTCGTACCTGGGCTAAATTAATAATAAATCTAATGCATTTTATCAAGACTATTGATTTAAATATTGGATTTTATCAGCATCTTTATGACAATCGTCTGCTTTGAAAGCTGCCTTATATTTATTGTACTTTACCATTATATTATTTTGATGCATTTGTGATTTTTTTCAGGATGCTGTTTTCAAGAGCCAAGAAGCATAAACATTCACTATGAAAATCAGTTGAATTGGGCTACCACCATGTGTTGATGAAATATGGCTAACAGTTTTAAAAAATATGGTAATTAAATATGTAATGAAATAATACTTTTATTGTACAAAACTATTGTTATATCTCAAAGACCCTATAAATGAATGTATGGTCTATATCTACATACTTCAAAACTTTATGTATTTACAAATTAAATAAAATATTAAATTTGGATTATGATTCCATGTTTGCAACACCAATTGTCATCAGTCATGCCAATTTGTTTGGAAGGAAATGGCGTATATATATTAATTTCAATTATATGAATCAAGCATAATGATAGGCCTAATTTATTCACCCTTAACCTTTGGAATAACATGTTTTTCTAAAATATAAACATTGAATTCTGTACAAAATATAAGAAAATATAATAATATAAATATAATAAAACTGTTAAAGAAATGATGCATTATGGGACAATTAAAGTCTTGTTAAGTTTATACATTTTGGTAAAGTAACCTTTTGTGGTTATATTGCTTTATACAATCAGATGACAAAATTGGTTAGCTAACCCAGTCTGGTTAACGATAACCCAGAGTTAGCAATTAACCCAGGGTTAATTTAACCAACGTTTATACAATTGGCCGCTGATGAGCAAGAGTCGTATTTCAAAATTTGACGATGAAAGTTAATAAACAATGTTTTCATGTATCGAGAAAAATCAACCTATATATCACTTCAATACTGACATCCAATATACCACTTCAAGACAATGTGTCAATGAGACGCAGTATCAGTTGTTGCAGCGCGTATACATTTATATACTAATGGACAAAAGTCTTGTCCGGTCTACAAAAAACATAATATCTTTTTGTGTTTGTTATTGAACACTCATACATTTGGTATCGTAAGAAAGAGAATGTTATTATGCATTGAATAAAAAAAGAATTGTGAAATTTGAGCCAGTTCTGTCGGTACAGTAATATGTTGAAAATTGACATTGAGGATTTGCCAGTTACAAATGATTGCGTTGAGTCAGTTTTAAATGAAACATTTTTTTTCAATAGTGTGTGTAACCCACATTAACCCGAATAAGTTCGGTACTCCTTTTACGCATCGATGCTACAAGTTTGCGAAGGAATCTAACCGGAAGACTAGAAAAATCTTTCGGGTTAATATGGGTTACACACACTATTGAAAACAATGTTTCATTTAAAACTAACTAGTACTAGTACTATCTTTAAAAAGATAACTTATTATATACAATATTTTAATATATAGCTATATTGCAAGTATATGGCTGTTTAAAAATCTATGTTCAAAGTTTCTATTAAGAATCAATATTGCACAAGTATTTGTAGAAAAGACTATATCAATAAAAGATTACTTTAGTCGTCAGCTGTGTTTTGACTTTCTTCAATTGGTTTTACTGATTTTAAGGGGTCAGGGGGAACTCCCTGCTCGGCAGGTAAAAACAGTTTTAAAAGAAAAGGTTAAAATATAATTCATTTCAACAATTCTGTATATATCCAACAGTGCAACGGCACACTTACAGGGCCACTTAAAATATGGATTGAAATATAGTTAACAAGTAAAATAACCATATAATGTACAATTTAAAGTAGTGTAGTTTTGTCGAGCAGGGAGACCCGACTGTTGACTACATTTTTTAACCCACATCTGCATACATTTAAGTATCTATGTAATAGGTTAAAATAGAAAATAACTTACGTATGAAGTGTAGCTATACATTTACAACAACAGACTTCATTATGATCCTCACAGAACTTGTCGAGAACTTCCTCTTTATGAAGGTGACACCTCTCTATTGGGAATTCCGGTAAACTTGCTTGATTACTGGCTTGGTTTCCTTGACCAGCTCCAAGCAGTTGGTGATCCATCATTACTAGGAATTTTACGTGTAGATCTGTACATGTTTGACAACAGTAACCTTTGCATTGTATACAATAACGTCCAGCTTCTACTAATTTTCCATTAACATCACAATTAGCACAAATTAAATCAAACGTTTCATCTGACGAATTATCCTTGGAGTGTCCTTTCTCCGCCACTTTATGTTTGATTTGCTTCCTACTTTCGATTTCAACCTGTCTCCAAATTCTTTGTTAGTAACCTCCCTTTTTAAATTATACTACAAAGGGAATAAACCGTCTTTCTTTAAACATTTTTGTCGATCTTGATTAACTTCCTTTACGAAACAGTCTTATAATAACGTAGATGTGTATTTAAATGAATATATTGTGTTATCAGAGACATATATATGTTATCTATGTCTATGGTGTATTAATATGTATATGACTCATTTCATGGTAGGATTTCTGCAAAATAGTAGTTACAAATATTGAAATCTATTATGTTTACGAATCATTTATTGTTAATTCATTACTTGATGTCAACCATTCTATAACATTAGTGTATATTATATACAAGTATCAGAACCTCGTCCTTGGCGCAGGGGTTAGCATGTCTGACTTTGAATCCGGAGATCGCGGTTTCTAGCCCGGTCGCGGTAGGTCATACCCTAAACATGAGTTGTGGGCCTCGTGTTAGGGTAAGTTAGTACTGTTGATAGATAAAGTGTCCGAAAACTAATAGTAGGAACAGCTGGTCGTCGTATATATGACCTTAGACAACGGTGACCCCGTCTCAGCCAATCAAATTACTTAAAAAGTGTTTGATAAATCCCATAACACACGGTAAAGTGTTTGATATTATCAGATCGTTTTCTCCGTGCGTTAAACTCGAGAAAACATTGACTGAAAGTATGGGGTGGATCTAGACTTTTTTAAGTGGGGTGCACACTAAGAACAAAATGATATGTTATAGTTCGTATACAAGCGGCCATGAACATTGGAAAAGTCTAATTATGATATTATTTGTTGACAAGCGTAAGTCATTAAATAGTACAACCCCTTGTTAAAAGTCTAGATCCGCCCCATAATCAGTTTAATACAATTAACTGAAATGCTTCAATAAGCTTATCTGTATTTAGTCTGGATTACCTGCCCCTTACCACTATCGTTATCAGGTCAGGCAAAGCACGATCATGGCTGCACTCCCAGTTTTTATTCAGATAACAAAATTATAGTATACGTTTTCTTTATCTGCATGATCATTTGCTGACAATAGTAACTTTAGTAGGAATTCGGTACTATATAAGAAATTCAAAGACGATTTACTGATTGCTCGTATACTTAGCGAACAATTAAGCAAAAAACCATGTCTCGAAGTGAACACAATTCAGACGTGAAATAGTCTCGTTAGAATTTCGGAAACTTTATCTATCATAAATGTAACCGAACTACTAAAAAGGTATCCACTGTAATTCTTGTACAGTGATCTTTAGATTTAAGCCCGTGTAGTGAGAAATGTTCATATGAAAACTTTATCATCCAATACCTAATTCATTAATAGGGCGCGGCCATTATCATGCTTTGTCTGGCGTTCTTTTACCTGTCAAAGTACGACTGGGAACCGGACAAATTTATTTGAAAGCTAACCGAAGTTTTGAGAAATAAACTGTCCTTATTGCTTATTACCGGGAGACAAGGAAGCGCATTTTTTATAAGTCTAAAACTACTGCAAACGAATGATTTTATTGAATTCATCCGATCAAGTTAATACAACATGTTATGTTATTTTAAAGAAAACCAAGATCTATATTTAAGGCAAAAAGCTTTTCGATCAATTGTATTTTGGATAGTTCATACAAATGTTTAGGCGTCATCATGCACAAATGTTTATATGATAACATTATGTATTTAACAATATGATTGAGATTTTCTACCATTTTTGTTCACGACAATCGTCTTGATGGTTTTAAGCAGGTGAAAAAATATTGGTAGGGCTTGATTCAAAGGTCCACTTGTTCTTACAAAATAGAACGACCAGTATTATGTAACACAATGCAATTCACATCTATCCACTCCATTGATTACATATTAAACCGACTATATATGAGAAATGTTGTCTAAATTGAATATTCGCATGTTTGTTAGGTATAACAATGAAGAAAATGATGAAATTCGTAAAGCAATAACATGTACTTACAGCCTAATAACACTCTTGGTTAGCCAAAACATTCTTTAGTTCTGCGATAAAGAATTATTCCTATGACGACTCACCACTGTGATTATTTATCAAAAATGATTTTTATTCATTGTTTAACTGCCGATATGTACATGGGCACAAATATTTATATCCATGAATAACACAATCTAAATGTTGTTCATGAGTTTTAATTAGCTTTCGCACGAAATCCACGACACAAATATCGTACGCTTTAGATTAAGGCCAACCATATTTCTCTGCGTTTTATATAGCTTTAAGGGGACAGTAGTATAAATACGCGACAAAATAAATAAAAAAAGGACAGTATAAACATATAATTTCCTACCCGTTGTCTAAGTCGGATAGAGTACTCGTAGCAGTTTGATATGAGATTTATCAACTCGCTTCGCTCGTTGATAAATCCCATATCAAACTGCTACTCATGCTCTATTCTATACTAAATATGTGTTGAATACAACGTTAAAAAAGAAAGAAAAGAACAAGACACTGACGATATTTTCATGACAACTTCGGTTTTTTCTAACCTAGATAAGAAACAAATGTTATTTTGTCACCACTTTGCCATACATACATGTGACTTAAACATTGAAAATAAAAATAAAACTGCCGACAGAAACTACGGAAGTTTATTTTGGTCTACAGTAAAGTTCCGCTATTAAGACCGGCAAAATCGATGGTCTTAATAGCGAAACGGTCTTATTATAGAGACCCTTCTGTTCACAAATTAAGCGTTTGGGTCTTAATAATTGTCAAAAATCGCATGATTTTGAAATATCAAAAGTGGTCTTAATAGCGGAACTTTACTACTTGTAGTACCTAATTCCGGCAGTCGGAATTAATGAACTTGATGTGATTTCTACGAAATCTCTGTTAACATAATAAAAAGTTTATTTGGGTCTAGATCTAGTACCCAATTCCGGCAGTAAGAACTTTATGAATTTAATGTTATTTCTACGAAATCTTAGTTAACATAACTAAAATAATATTAAAAATTAATACACAGTATTAATCCAAATGTTTTTAGTAATTTTAGCGCTTTGATTTTCAGCCGAGGTGATTATTTTATTTGAAGCTGTATGAACTTCTGTTGCTCGATGTAAACTAGACCTATCCCTGAATGTGATAAGAATACCCCCATCCCCCAACGGGTGTTTGTCAAGAGATAAGGAGCTGAGAAAACGAGAAGACAAGATTTTCATCAAAAGGCCACAATTCAGCGAAAATTCAATGTACGATAATAAAAGGGAATATGCACATGTATTGCCTGATATGTCTGAAGTTTGAATCAAATTCGTAAAATAGGTGCTGGAATTGAGTCGAAATGTAAAAGCTACCGAGAGACTGACCGCTACTGCATCCAACTGACCGACAATCTAACTTACATTTTTTCGACATACATGGTATAATAAATATTATAAGCTGAGACATGCAAGACAAACGTAAGGTCTCTAATTCAATCGAGTTGGCCTTTTGCTGTCCATTGACTTTCGTAGAAATCTGGACTATGAGATTAAAACTACAACTAAACAAATACATGTACCCTCACTAATGGCTGTTGACTTTCCTACTTGATACAGAAGTAGAAGAAAGTATGACATAAAATATTTCATGACCCCACTCTACATATGTATGTAAGTCATACCTGGTATCGAAACCAGTACTTCGGGATTCGTAGTCGAACGCGGCATCGACTGATTTCATATGTATCGAATAACATATCGAATGTACGTATACAAATAAAACTTATTTCATCAAGTTTGTTTTGACAAATCTGCATGAGGTTGAAACTATATCTTTATATGTTTCATATACATCAGGGATAACAAAAAATCGATTCGTACTTTAACAGCCTTCTCCATGCTGAATGGATTTTTTTATTTGAGTTAAAGAGGTTTCGTATCTGTTCTCTACAAAAGACGTATCTTATGTCCTTTTACTTGAGTTTGCATAACTTACTGGCTTAGCCGAGTGGTTACGACGTTGAACTGGTATTAATTGTTTAGCCAGGTCTGTGTTGATTCAAATCCAATTCAAAACATACCACATTGTTTCCTTGTGCAAGAAACTTTATCATAATAGCTCAGTACTGGGGAACCATGAACCAGACTCGAAAGTGAGTAATCCAAGTTGAAAGGAATTTTGTCACAATCAAGCTAATGTATGTAGACCCTTATATGTATTTATGTAAATAAAATGTAGACAATAACCACAACGTTGCTGTACTGGATGCACAACACGAAACCAAGCTTTTATGTATATTATGTGATAATTATCTTCGATTACACTGTACCTAGTCTAGACTGTACCTTTTATTATGTAACCAACTTGATTATTCTATAACTTTCCAGAGTGTACTTTTGTTTTTTGTATTCATTGTGTTAACAATGAATACTCTGTTACTAGAAGAGTTTAATAGTAGTATTCCGATCAGAGTACGATTTAGATCGCCTGTCCCTAACAGCACCCAAGCCAGAATACTCTGCGAGACCAAATAGATCATGACTTGCAACATCATATAGAGACTGGTACTTAATGTATTTCTGCGCGAGAAATTGACCAGACCTCTGTATGACGTCACAGAATATACTTGAAGCGATTAACTTGTAACAGAGATAAGAAACATTATACTGTACAAGTGCTGATTCCCGCGTATCGGGTTTGTTTTAAAGATTAGTATATCCGGACTGTAACTGTTCGGGTCGTGTGCAATTACATCTGAATTTTACGGCGCATTGGATGCAATTCCTTTGATGAAATAAATTTAACATGACTATATCGTGTTTAAATACTTGTAAGTCAGTAAATTTTGGAAAATCCTCTGTTTTGTAGCGGTTTTTTTTGGGGGGGGGGGGAATCTTGTGCAATAAAATAGTGTGAACTATCATTGGAAAAGTCACACTATCAAGGGCTCTCATTTGACCCGAGCTTCCGGGTTTTGACGCAGGAAAATCATTCAGTATGCATTTTTGACGCTTGAGAATATATTCCTGAGGGTCAATTATGACTCGGAGCAATTTTTCAGCCGTGCGTCGGTATTTTTAAAAAGTGTGGAAATCGCCGATTTTAATCTATCAAGCCCTTTGTTTGTCTCGTTGTGCAGTAATTATGATGTATACAACTATAATCCCAGCAATCAATACGTCACGGCGACATCCTGATTATCGATCTATGTCAGACTGGATGTAGACTTGGGTCGTACGGGAGATATGCGTCAATGATTGACAGCACGCGCGGCGTTTGAAGTCGAATCACACCTTAGTGCCATCATTTGAACGTTTGAGGGGTGGAGTATTTAATTTAATTATACATCAACGGTGAACCACCAAATCTTATTTTTGATGATACAGAACTTATTCCAGTAGAAAAACATAAACATTTAGGAGTTACACTTGATTCAAATCGTAAATGGTCGACTCATATTAACAATATCATATCGTCTTCTTCTAACATTCTTGGAGTTTTGCGCAAAATTAAATATACTGTAAGTCGAAAAGCTCTGAACCAAATCTATCTCTCATTTTTAAGACCTCAGTTAGAATATGCTTGTGTCGTTTGGGATAATTGTAACCAATTCGAAAAGGACAAATTAGAAAAAATACAAATAGAAGCTGCACGAATAGTCACTGGACTCACTCGATCAGTAAGTCTGCGAAATATATACAACGAAACAGGCTGGTTAACTTTAGCAATTGACGATCATATCAAAAACTTGTACTAATGTATAAAATCAAAAATTTTATGGTACCAAATGATTTATTATCATTGTTCCAGAGAACTGAAGAAAATCCCCTAAACTATAACCTAAGATCAAGGAATGATTTTGTAATTCCCCAACAACGAACAGCGCTCTTCTCAAATTCTTTCATTCCTTCTGCCATTAATTCCTGGAATTCATTACCAGAAGAAGTAAGAAATAGTCAAACAATTAGTCAATTTAAACGAGATCTACTAAATTTATCATTCAAAACCAGTGAAGTACCTGCACATTATTTTATCGGATCTAGACGTAACTCTGTGATTCATACACGTCTCAGAAACAATTGTAGCGATCTTAAAAGTGATTCTCACAGAAATCACTTTACTGATTCTGACAAATGTATTATTTGTATTGAAAGTGAAACTGCAGAACACTTTTTCTTTAAATGCAATCTATATGTTAACCAACGAATTCAATTGTTTACCGATACTCGGCCATTTCATCCATTAAATGTTAATACCTTACTATGTGGTGATACTTCGCTTTCTCAAGAGGAAAATGAAACTATTGTGTATGCAGTACACAAATATATAAAAAATACAAAGCGTTTTGACTAGGATGTTCTCAACATACCACATTGGAAAATCTACACATCTCTTCTTCCACTTATTTCTTCTCTTTTATACTTCTTCTTATAGTTATCACAACCAATTTGTTATCTCGTTTAAATATTGTCAAATTACGATCTATTATTCACAACGTGTTAACATTTATAGTTATTATTACCACATTGTTATCTCGTCTATATATTGTCAAATATATTGTTAAATATGATCTATTACTCAGGACATGTTAATGGGGAGGACCGTAACTAAGTTAGAGAACTTGTGGTCCAACCCAATTACCTTCATTATTGTAATTTATGTGTACATTGTATTATGTAAATAGAGGTAATAAAATATGTTTCATCAGTTAATTATACATTAACCCCGCTCTCGACCAATGAACGTCATCCAAAAATGCTCTCGCTGCGTTCATGCGTATCTAGCATGATGCAACCTGTATACGTTTCGATGACACTTGTTGCCTTACTGTTTAGTTAATTGTTGCGTAATTATCGACTTTACGCGTTTAGAAGAAGTTTAGTGTGAGGTCAACCTAGTTTGTCGGCGTCTTTGAAGATTTGTTGACGACCTGCGAAAATAGAATGGTCGTGTTTTGTCTCATAATGGGCGATCCTAAACATGTCTAATTAATCATATAGACATATCTAGAGTACATACATACATTTGACAGATGGTCAAGTTGTGAGTTGATATCGTTGCTTGTCAGTTAGCTTTTGAAACTCAGACTAGAAACATGTAGTTTTTTTTAATAAACAATTATTAAGATGTTCGAGCGCTGTTAGCGGCTCAAACATATAAGTTAGGAACATTGCTTTGAATCTGGACTTAGATGTTATGATATTAGATTTAGAACTTTATAAGTATGTTTGTAAACAATAACGATCACGGACCATTATTAAACGTCATATACAAACTTGTGTTGTTATAAACTATATCCCAAGTATTAATGTTGGTGTTTGTGTACCAAACACCTGATTCACACAATTGTGTGGCAACGTAACAATCCGTAGCATCCGCTACGCCACAGTTTGCGTCGAGGTCACAACAATTAGATCATATATTCGTCCGATTTACGGCAGCTTAAATTCCGGAAAGGGAAATAATATTTTATTGTTCTCCTGCTCCTCGAAACTTTAACCTGCGTCAAGAATTTCGGAGATCTGCATTACTTCTCTAATACGGTAACAAAAAGTAATGTTTTCATGCTAAATTTCCTGAAATATTATTAGTGTACACATTTTTACGAAATATTTACTAAGTCTCTAAATTGTCAATAGCACATGCAATGCATAAAGTTTTCAATACGCCAAATGCCATTAAATTAAATTAACCTCAGTATAACGTTGATGTAGACTCAGTACAATGTCTACTTCTAAACTCACTACACTGCTGAATCTAGATGTGTGACGTCATTATATGTCCCATTGCATTGTAAAAATAATGCAGGTCGATCAATTACTGAAAGCAGATAGAATTTTGAGGAGATTTTTCGTTCTAGCAATATTAATGCTAACAATTAACAGGCTGGTTAATCTATACATGTAGTTGTATTTTGCTTAGACATATAGCACATTTTACAAAATAATAAAGACTATATTTATACACTAAGAGTCAAAAGGTTTGGTCTATTTTAATTTTAGAGGGGTGCTGACACAATTTTGTTGCAGGTTTAATTAAGTATAGTTGGTTGTTGTTAAGTTCTAAGCCTAATATACCTAAATAATCCAGGGCCATATGCATGTGTCTAAAAGTCAAAAGGGTGCTACCCTAACTCTCTAGTAATAGTGGTGACCATGATACAATAAGTAGCACCCTGACTTGGATACTGGAGTATCAAACCCTTCCAAGAAAATAAAAAATAATGTAGATTTCTTTTCTCTGTTGAGGTACAGTTTGAAGCACTGTGAGAGCTAAGGGATTATTAAATCTATAAAATCTATTCAATAAAGAATAAAGGCTTATGATGGAAAAGTTTCATCATTTCACCAACGTGTAATCTGACAAAAACTGGAGAGATTAAGGAAAAATTCCTGAATAAAAACTGTTAATACAACATACTCATTAAAAAAATACAATAACTGCATTTAACTTAAATATATTAATTATATAAATGATAATTATTATACTATCAATTAATGTATTGAATATATTAATTGTACTTGTTGAAGTCATCAACATAATTAATGTTTGGAACATTTTATCACTTTTTCGTCAAAGTAACTAGTTTGTGTGTAATAATGAACTCTGGTATTTAGATATAACACTTTGAATCTTAACATTTGTTTATTTTCTTACAAGATATAGATAATTTGTGCATATAAAACACTATCAACTATTTTCTAAAAAATAACCCCATTCACTTGACTGCATTAACCTCTTTGTTAATTCAAGTAATCAAATGAAAAAAAAAATGTATCAAACAATCTATTCTTAATTATAACTGCAAATTTTAACCTTCACCATTAAACACCATCAGTACAGGTAAAATTAATTTCTAAGACATTCATGATAAGCAAAAATGGGGTTTATATACATTATTTTCTGTTCAGTTACTATATAAATCATAGATTAGCAGCAGGGTGTTTGTCCAACTTTACTCAAAAATGTGTACTATGTAGCACACATAACAGATAACAATTACATAGTTTTAAATCTCATCTAGATAAGAGTTTTTTGCCTCGCAAACTAATTAAACAATGTGTTAGTCATATTGTAATAGTTCATAGCCTTGACTAATTACAACAGTAATCATAGTAATTAGTAATTTCAATCGTTCAATATTGTAAATAACTCGAGCAGATTTTTATTGTGAAAAGAGAATGAAAAAACATGTAATCATCACCATTAATAATTTCTCCGGCCATTCTGCCTCCTTCCACTGATTGTAAATCATGTAGGGCAGTTGTCAGTCACTGACGAAGTATGCACCTAGTAGTTTGTTAACAGCTAAATCCAGAGATAAAGCCACTCCAGGAACAGTGAGTAGGTGGACTGACCGCTGTCATATAACCTTTATAAGGTGTTGCTACAGCGTAAAACCCCCCCCAAAAATTGAAAAAAAAAACACAATGAATACCCCAGTACTTTCAGTGCTTTGATTATTATTGAGATCATTCTATAAATTTCTGGAAAGTTCTGTCAAAGGTGGAACATTGTGGAACATTCCAGATTTTTCTTCGTATTATGTTATTACAATGTTGATGATTCTCTAATTTTCTGGAATGTTCTGTCTGCTTATATTTTGATAAATTCTATAATATTCTAGAATGTTCTGTCAGATCAAGTATATAAGGGTATATGATCCTAGGTTAGAGGTGCAAAAATTAGTCAGCCTTTAGTTAGTCATTCATTTAGAGTCATTAGACGTCTACTATTTGGGTGTTCATAAATAATACAAGACACGTACAGAGTTAGAATATTTGGATTATTGAATTCGTATCTGTGTTTGAATTTAAATTGTGGGAATAGTTGGATTATAAAATTTACATTTGAAATTGGATTTAAATTTCGAAATACTTATAAAATTGGATATTTAACAACGTTGGATTTTAACCAGGATCAGTGAACATTGGATTTTAACCAGGATCAGTGAAATGTCGAAACTAACGGACTTAAGGTTTTATTTACTATTGTATATTTTCTTCTGTTTGTAACTTTTTATACAGTTCTGTAGTTGAATAAACATCTATTAGTTAATTATAGTTTGTTTCTGGTTTCATTCCTTTTCTGTACCGTAACTGAAATTGGGGGCTCGTCCGGGATATGAACAAACTTGTATTTTGTACTTGAACAAAATTTATTTTAAACAAAATTGAACATAAAATTTTATCTTCACTTTTGAGAATTACTTTCTGTTAACATATTTACACTTTGACATTTGTAGTTATTTAGAATTATACTTAATTATACAATTGAAAACAGCAGCAAACGAACATGTCATTCAATTTTGAAAGTTTTGTACAAACGCCTACTCAGGAGGAGTTTAATTTAGCTAAAAAGACAGATTTGCTCGATCTTGCCAAACATTATTCTTTATCTGAAATTAAGTCATCCATGGACAGCATGGATTACTTAATTTCAGATAAAGAATAATGTTTGGCAAGATCGAGCAAATCTTGACATTTGGTGGGACAGGGTCGGGTAAGACCAATTGATGCTAAAGTTCGAGCTATCTCTGAATTCCCTGTACCTATATGTAAAAGACAATAATTGATGCGATTTCTTAGTATGGCTGGTTACTACAGAAAATTCTGTAAAAAATTCTTTTATTGCTGCACCATTGACAAATTTACTTAAAAACGTCAAATTTGTTTGGAGTGACAAATGTCAACTTGCATTTGACAGACTTAAAGCCATACTCAAGAGTACACCAGTTCTCTTGGCTCCAGATTTCAGCAAAAGTTTTAAATTGCGGAGATGCTAGTGATATTGCTGCAGGAGCTATTCTCATTCAAGAAGATGAGAATGGCATTGATCATCCTGTATGCTATTTTTCAAAAAAGTTCAACCAGCATCAGAAAAATTATTCTACCATAGAAAAAGAATGTCTTGCTCTGATTCTTGCTATTCGGCAATTTGAAGTTTATTTAACTTCTTCCACATCTACCATTATAGTTTATAGTGATCATAATCCCCTCAGTTTTCTACACAAACTCAAAAATAAAATCAGAGATTGTTAAAATGGAGTTTGTTACTTCAAGGATATAATCTTGAATGATATATATATATATATTAAATGGTCAATTTATAAATTCCCAGAGAGTTCTTACAAACTACGGTCTTGACCTAACATATATTGGTACCGATAGATTTAAAAAATTGTTGGCTAGAACATGGGCTACATGAAACATTCGAAAAAAGTACAATAAAGAAAAACAAAATGAGATTAACCTCTGATTCGGTGGGCAGTGCCATTACACTCTACGCTTTAGTATCATAACAGTAGACCACGTGATTATAGACCTCGATAACAGAACAAAACAAACTTTTTTCAATTCAATTCACGATACATGAGCAAATTATATGGTTGTTTTATATAAACAAATAAGATAAATGATTAAACTGATGTTTATCTTCACCAACGATAAACTATTTAGTAAACAACATAACAAGCAATATATTTGTCAACAGTCATGACATTTATTTGCAATGGTAATGCAAACTAACGTGGACATGTTTCTTAAACTACATGCCTGACATCATACTTGTAAACATTAAATAAATAATTTTGTCGACGTTACAGATGAAAATACCACACCGCGAATGTTTGATTTATGGTGAAAATTGAAAAAAAGGCAAAAATATAAGGTCGTCACTCATGTTCATAGATGTATATACAAGCAGGAAATTCAGTGACTGACTCGCCGTGTAAACCGTTTGATTTTATGTATTTTAAGCGAATAACTTGATCATGAACATAAACATAAATTGGCTGATGAGTTTAGTGACTTTAATTTAGTCTAAATGCTTATAAAAGTGATCCTATTACAATTTAGCAGTTTTACAATTAAGTTAACGTCTATTGTAAATCTTATCGATATTTTATTAACAAGGACAGACAATGCAGCACATATTTTTGTAACAAAAATCGTAAACCTTGTAACTAATAACGAAGGAACAGGAAGTTTTAATTTTATTGATAATTTATAAACAAGGGCAGACACAAAAAATAGTCTTTTGGATAAACATTTTGAATGCATACCTTATACATATAACAAAGGAGCAGGAAGTTTTAAACGTCCATAGAAAATAGAGGTTATTTCTTATTCATAACGTATATTTTTGTTTTATATACACGTAAGGTAGTGGGTAAGGCTATAAATCGTTTTGTGTACTAATTATATGTTTTCAAGGTTTGCATGGAAATAAATAGATTGAGTAATAAATGATTTAGACGAATCAAACTGTGTTATCAAGGTACGACTCTATTTACTTGTTATGTTCTTTTTTCAGTTACGTCGAAAACTAAGACACGCCTCTTTTTATCTTTGTTTTTGTGATGTGAATACATTATATTTCATCGACATACGACATAAAGTTTAATACTGACTTCCTTCTCTATTCGACTATTTAACATTTAATTGTCTAGATACAAATGGTGCTAAAGTACACCGTTGTATGAATTACGGCAAGTTACTTTTTTAACTAAATGCAGCGAACGATTCACCATCAATTTCTGTGGATTGTGAGTAATTGAACATATGGAAGGATCATAATGTATTTTCGCTTATGTTTTATTTTTTATATTCATCCGTGGGTATATACTACAAACAAGTTAAGTTAGTATGTATTTATTTTGACGTAGTTATATATTTATGCTAATAAACTAAGTGCAAAAACGTTCTACGTCGAAGTGTATTTTAGCGACTTCATTCATGTTTGATCAATCATCACAAAACGTATATAAATATTGAATTGAACCATTTTGTATGCATCGTGATTAAAATGTAATGTAAAGCGTAGTATTGAAGGTATTGATCTTGTCATTTTACAGAGAATCAAAAACTAAATTCAGGCTTCAAGCTTTAAATTATTATTATACAGCTAATGAATGCAATTTGTTTTATCCCATTGCACGTTAATACGTCTAATTTTAAATAAGCAAGTGTCAATATATAATCATAACCTTTAAACTTTCAGACTTAGACTAAAGAATGTATGTCCTGTATTTATGTGCATTATTCACAAACGGTAAGTTCAAGTATTTAAGTGAGATATTATCAAACATTAATCGCAACTTCAAGTCACCCCCCCCCCCTCCAAAAAAATTGTATCAGTATAACCTATGTACAGCATATACTTGATATGCGTTTATAATTTAAAATATTTTCTTGGATATCTAAATAGGAGATGCCATTATTCGTGACATTCTCTAATGCCATTATTCGTGACATTCTCAATTACATTGTGTGTAAATAAGGATCGCAGCAGATTATAAACTTATACAAATATGTATGATGCCACATTAAATAAACAAATGAAAATCCAATTGAATTATCATTGTAGTAACATAAAATTAGAATTTGTTTTACAATTTATTTTGTGAAGTTTAGAGTTTCCTTTTCGTTTAACTTAAACATTAGTGGCATTATTCCAATAACTAAAGCGTAAATTGAGATAAATAAAGTTGTATTTTCTATCAATATTGCATTTTTAATAAATGATTTCAGTTCTGTTTTGTTCTTGTCAATCTTCAATGGTTGTTAATGTCGTTGAAATTGCCAGCACCAGCAGTTTTACATTTGTGTGTAATGAGCCATCATCAACTAATTTAACAAGATGGACATACCTAGCAGGATCTGCAGGAACATCATTGATGAGTTATCAGAATGGAATATGTACTGTATCACCATCTGATTCTTTTCTCAGTAATAGTGCGATGTATTCTTATACATGTAACAGTACAGTGTTTCAGGTAACCATCATACCATCTACCACAAATTATAACATGAACAACCGTATTTTGGCTTGCAGAGATGCAATGCAGCCTGAAGAAACTGGGTTTACTTGGTTGATTAAGATAGCATCAGGTAATTATATAATCATTTAACCTTTAATTTTTCTATTAGAAGCATTCTAAATAGTACTACTTTACTGAGTTACTATTCCTTCAACGGTGGTACAAGCATATACGATAATGAAGTGGCTTGTAATAATGCAGTCCAATCGGGCAATAGAATATATTCATGTATATAGATACATTTGTAGGTACAAGTATGTTTAGATAATTGTTCAATTTGTTAAATAAAAAGACACTAACACAGTGCTTTCTTAATTGGAAATAGGTGGGGTTATATAGGGCTCGAGTTTAACAAAAAAATCGACTTGCAAATATTTGCGAGTTGATTTTATTTCAACTCGCAAAATGAAAACGTCACTGGTATTTTTCTCAAAATTTTAATAGCATATATAATTATTCACACATGCATATGTGATATAAAAGCAACAAGTACGTTTAACTGTAGATATAACTAGGGCGTTATTGTGTGATAGACAAAGAAAATCAAACATTTTCATATATTGCATCTTTATTTAATTAAATGAATACTATTGGTCTATCTGGCCGTTTCAATGCTGATCTGTGCCTCATTAGTTTAGACAGTAATGTTTTCCGTCGATTTCAACTCGCGAAAATTTGCGAGTTAAACTAAAAGTTACTCGAAATTTTCAAAATCCACTCGCATTTTGCGAGTATGCGAGCTTAAATTCAAGCCCTTGGTTATACTTGAGCAAGTGCAATGTGTTAAAAATGTCATGATAAGTATTTAAAGTGGTAACCTTATTTATTGCTAGTTAACTCATTATTTGTGCAATAATTTTACTTACAATACAATACAATACAATACAATATTTCTTTATTTAGCATAATCTATACAGATCATTGCCTTAAACAAGGCGAACATGAATACCAGAGAAGAACATGACAATACATGAAACACACAAATAAATACAATAAATAAAACAATGACAAAAAAGGAAGGAAAAAACAACATACAATAAGAAAATGAATGGAATTAAATGAAATCAAAAATTAATACTAAATACCTAATTTCGTTCTTTAAATGCTGCATGGATAAAATAAGCTAATTTTTTATAAGTACTTTCTTTATTAGACTGCATTAAAATATTAAACTTATTTATTGTTGGCCAACTGTGGAAATATTTTGGTAAATGTTTAAATCGTAATTCCCGATATTTTGGGCATACAAGTACTAAATGGTATTCATTTTCAATTTGATTTAAATTGCAATTTTTACATAATAACAAAGTTTGATCATTACTATTATCATATCTAAATTTCTCAATATTCAATTTATGAGATGTGCATCTTAATTGTGTCAAAGCTATTCTACGTTTATCATTAATAATAGAATCAAGATATTTTTTAAATGCAAAATCTTTTTTAAAAACATTGTAACACGATAACTTACTTGAATTATTATTGATAGAGTGATAATTTTGCAAGTATTGATCTTTAATTCTTTCGCATATTATTCTAATTTCATAATTATCTATTATCTGTTTATCCCATACATAGTTAAATCCCAATTCGCAAAGCAAAGATTTTAACTTATAAGTCCAAGAAGTTTTGTTAGGAATATCTCCATTTTCATTTATTTGATTTTTGTATATTTTATGTATTAACGATTCTTTATTATTTACTATTTTACCCCAATATTTAATAATATTTATTTTACGAAGTACTAAAAATTGAAATCGACCGACCTCACCATAGACGATACAATTTGAAGTTCGCGTTTTTACACCAAGGATTATTTTTAAAAACTTAAGATGAACTCTTTCGATGTCCGGAGCACTATGGAACCCCCATAATGGAGACGCATAATTTAAAATAGGAGCCACCATTGAGTCAAAAAGTTTCAGTTTCTCACTAATTTTAAGCGGTAATACATCAAATAAAGATTGTAAAGAAAAAAGTGCTTTCATAGCTTGCTGAGATAATAACTTCTGTGTTTTATAAAATGAGCCGTTAAATGACAACGGTATCCCAAGGTAATTAAAACAATCTACATTATTTAACAATTTCCCCTTTAAAGAAATATTGATATTTTCATGTCTAGTTCCTGATTTAAAAGTCATAACTACCGTTTTGTTGACATTACTAGTAATACCCCACTTCAGACAATAGTTATCATGTTTATCGACTAGAGTTTGTAACCCTTCGATTGTGTATGAAAACAAAACGGTGACATCAGCGAATAAAGCAAACATATTTGTAATTCGTCAATATTTATAACATTTGTTTGTAAATTATCACTATTTATTGTATCATACATATCATTAATAAAGAATAAAAATAACAACGGAGATAACGATTCTCCTTGTTTAACACCCGTGTAACTATCAAAAAAGTCACTTAATGACCCATGTGCTTTAACACATGACTTAACACTAGAATACATGGACTTTATCATATTTACAATTTTAGAAGAACAGCCAATTTCCAATAACTTATACCATATTCCGTTCCGATGAACGTAACAAAGGCTTTTTGGAAATCAACGAAGCAACAGTACATTTTTTTCTTTTCAATTAATAGTTTAATAACTTTATTGATTAATGTATGAAGAATGTAAACACAATCAACGGTACTACGTTTGGCGTGAAACCCAAATTGAAAATCAGATAAAAGATTATTATTCTCTGCCCAGTATCTTAATCACGTGTCAAGCAAAGACGAAAATATTTTACAATCCTACACATAAGGACGGATTTCTCCAAAATCACCCCAGTTGATGATACCGTTACTATCACCATCTGTTTATTGTCAATGAAATTAAAATGACATTTTTCACAGCATGAACAATTAATTATCGCCACACACTGTAGTCTAGAGCTGATAAGCCGGATAATGTTACTTTCCTTGTTTCTGTATACTGGGGAACATTTTTGTATTCACACTTCAGACTTTCTGAAATAAAGAAAATCAACATTATGCAGCTGCTGCTGATGATGATTCTTTTCATTATCATTATTGTCACCATTATTATTAACCGCAGTAGTAGTAGTTGTTACAGAAAAAGCAGTGGTTGTAGTAGCAGTATGAAAAATAGAACTGGCAGTAGAAGCAGCAGTTACAGTTTTAGAAGTAGCCATTGTTAGTAGTAGCAGCATAAAAACAGGGGAGAAGTAGTACCAGCATTAGTATCATCTGCAGAAGTAATAGCAGTAAAAATAGCAGTAATAATTGTTAAAGCAGCAGCTTCTAATAGTAACATTCGTGAAAACTGTATTAGTTGGCATTAACAGTAGTAGCATAGTTGTAAACAGTATTACGAGTAAATATGAGCAGCAGAAGTAGCAACAGCTTTAGTTAGCAGCAAATTTAGCAGTAGCAGTAGTTGAATTACAAACAGTAGTAATAAGTATCAGTAAAACAGTATTTAGTTTTTATGTGTTTGTTGATTAAAAAAAATAAAACCATCTACAACTAATTATAAACTAGTGAGTTAATCTATATTTGTAAGATAAACGAAGATTAATTAAGTACATAACCGATGATGATCATTTATGTTTTTGTAACTTAAAAATAGAATTGCAGAATAAGGAAAGGGTTGTTTGTGTATAAATTATAACAATATGCTACCTGGATGTCATTGGTTTCATTTTTCGTCTCCTGCCTTTCTGTGGTGTGTTTTCAGGCTTCCGTTTTGTGGGCTTTAGTCTTGCTTTAGATAGTTTGTCTTGAAGTATTTCTTGGTCGGTTTGTGTACAGGTATCAATATTGTCAGTGTGAGCCTCTGCCCCAAGGTCATATTCTACATCTCCATTTTTCATTTTCATCAAGCATCCATCAAGCAGAAAGTTTGGCGCAGCAGCCGAGTGTCGTCCGGCTGTCAGGTAGTATGCTATCAGGCATTGAACATTCTTTGAAAGCAGCCTGATAGCACTGGCAGGTGGCATCGAGAGCTGTGGATTTCTGGGCACTGTTTGAGTTGGAGGTTTAATTGAAAGCTGTCTAATCTCATTATATGTAAAATTATCAGGATTCAGACGTTTTGGTGTGTACAGATATTTCACAAATTCAATGTAGTGTTCAGTGCTAAATGCAATATTCAGTTCACTGTTTTCTGAGAAAGTAATCTTAAACAGCTTTTTGAAGAAATTCTCATTGTTGAAAACAAGCTCAACTGTTGCTTGATGGGATATTCCATAAAATTTTGGAAGATAATCATTTCCTCCAAGACTCAGAGCTATTGAAAGCTTTTGCCCTACAAACTCATCTTTTCACGCTTGCTCAAGAAGTGACAGTATTGCAGTTATATTGTAAATGTCATATGTTCCTCCAGGTTTTTGCAGAATAACATACACATCATTTCTGAACTTAAGTCTGTCTAAATGTAGCCGAGGCCATAAATGCGCAAGAGCAAACAAGTGAAGAACAACAGAGTCAATGTCACCTGAGGTTACAATACTAGCGCAGCTTTCACCTTCTTTCAGCAAGTTGCTGTATTCAATCAACCAGTCGATTTGGGCCATTTCTGCTTCACCTTTCTTTTGTTTTATGTTGCGTAAAATGGTGTAGTCGGTGTTGATTGGAAAATGCACTTGTATGGGATGTGTATATATGTCACATATGCAATGAACTTTGCTACAGCCACATTCACTCTTGATGAATTCACTATCTATGTCCACTGTAAGAGTTCTGGGGATAGAGAGTTTGTTAATATTGCGTGCCAGGTAAGTGCTAACCAGATTTTTACCTTCACTTGTTGATACAATAGTGTTTTTTTCAAATTTGTCGATTGTTAAAATCTCATTTGCTGTCTTCAAATGCAATATTGATACATTTTTTTCTTTGTGTCGTTGCAACCTTGTTGCTGCCTTGAAGTCATCTGGTGTATAGCTGTATTTTTCTTCACATATTGCAAGACGTTTTACATTAGGAAACTGAATGGCACTTCTCATTATTACTCCTCCCTCCACATATTTTAGATACTGAGAGCCTGATGATGCTTTTGTTTTAAATTTTACTCCTGCGACTTCAAGAGTAGCTATACTGACGGAATCAGATACATTTTTGGGTATGCTCTTAACAGATGAATGTAGCATGTTTCTTTCTTCTAGGACACTAGTTTTGTCGACATCTTGTTCAATCTTCTCTATGCTCTTGATCAAAATATCTGTCAAAGCTTTCTTTATCCCAACTGATTTCCCGACTTTTGACTTGGAGCAAATTCTCAAAAACAGCGGGGCTGTGGCGTCTGTTACCAAACAAAGTGACTGCCTCGTCACTGTTAGCTAATTTTTTTCTCTGCAAGCGACAAGTTATTTCTTTAGCTGAATCTTTTTTAACACGGCTATAAATGCAATCACTGGTTCGCAGCATTTGAAAATATTCTGACTTCTTTTTTACCAAATCTTCAAATATTTCATTTCTGAAATCAACAACATCCGACCTGTTAAAGTGGAACTCAAATAAACATATTTTTTTCCAGGCTTCAACATCAAATTCATGTTTGTATTCAGTGTGAAGAGTCTTAATTTCACTTTCAACAATTGATTCATCCGACAGTAGGTCTGCAGATAAGAAACTAGATTTTGAAACTGCATACTATATATCCCTAGTGGTTTCACATGCAGGGTCAATTGAAGTCAAAATTTTTAACTGTATTTCTGCTGCTATTCTGTTGCAAATAAGAAACTAGATTTTGAAACTGCATAATATATATCCCTAGTGGTTTCACATGCAGGGTCAATTGAAGTCAAAATTTTTAACTGTATTTCTGCTGCTATTCTGTTGCAAATATCATAATGTCCAGTATGAGAAAAAATAAAATGTAGAACGTGTTTAACAGCAAAAGTAGGATGACCACCTATTTCTTTTACACTACTTTCTTTTCCTTTCAGCCACTGAAATATATTACTTCTCTTTATTTTTGAGTCTGCAGGAGATTGTTTTGATTTTAACAGCGTTGTAAAGTCACTGAATACAACAAATTGATCTAGGCCTTCCTGGTGCACTGCTAATCCTTTCAGTAATGGTATATTAAATGCCATGGTACTGAATCTCATTCAACCAACTGCAAAACATTAGTAACTCATTATTATGATGGAAAATAATTAAAATGTAAAAATCAACAAATTATCGTAGAAAATATAACATGAAATATTGCGTGGAAGCCACATTAAAGCAGCATTTTTCCGCTGATGGGGAAATTTAGATCAAGTTTATGTTGTTACAAATGAAAGTCATATTTAACAAATTACTTATGAGAAGGTGTACAAAGGGCAACAATTCATCTTAAATGACAGAGATATACAACAAATTTAAAACTTTAATGCAAAAATTACAAAGGGAAATAATCCATAATTAAACCAAGTAGAGTTGCGGTTGCTTTCTAATTCTGTTTATCAAATGGCATGTTATCATTGTATGCAGTTTCATAAAAGTCTGACAGTAAATGGAAGACTTAATGGTAAATTGAAAACTTTAACAAAAATGCTTACAACACCGGACACACGCCCGCCAACCTGACTGCCCGTGTTTCGCCAAACTATAAGGCTAATTTTCTTTGTTGAAAAATCCGGTTAACAAAATGATATTGATAGGCACAACAAATAAATATTATAGCATGTGTATACTGTCATTAATAAAATATGAAGTCACTGTCTGTATTATGTGTAAAACAATTATTATGCGTAAAAACAATTCAAAATCATGATTGTAAATTAAAATGTTAAATAAATATAATATAGAATATAATTATTAACTTACCATGTTTGCATGTAATATACGTGTTACAAGCATTGGCCAGTTTTCAAAATGGTCCCGACATCAAATTCAACTAAGCAGATGTCTACTAATTGATAAAATAAACCGTGTTGACAGTTAATTGTTTTCTCTCCTCAGGTTCTCTACAGGCTTAGGAGATTTATGACTTTTTAACAGTTGTACTGATAAATGCTGCTGATAAGCTAGGGCTGAAATTCATGCTCCTTTTCGGGCTTATGTGTAGGACTGTTTAGCAAAAATGCTCATAATTGATAAACCACGGTAATCATTTACGTCATTTAAGTTACCTTTTTTAGGTATAGGTACGATAAAACTTTTGAACCATGCTTCAGGGTACAACGAATTATCAAACATAAAATTGAATAAATTACATATAATGGGTGTTAAAACATCCGTTCCGTAAATAAATATTTCAGGGATTAAATTATCAATTCCCGCACATTTTCCCTGTTTAAGAGATAAAATTGCTGTTTTAACTTCATCATGCGTGAATGGTCGATCTAGCTGATCAACTTGACTACTGGACAAGTTATCTCCCTTTAATTCATTTTCTACAGTCAAATTTGAAATTTTACTGGCACACACTATGTATCGTTAAAGATAGTAGATGCCTGGCTTTATTGTTTAAGTAGATGACATCAACGGTTATTGTCAGATAACAGGTTTTTTGCATAAAACATTTTTTTCCCATTAACATGTTTCGTGCATTGTTAAATAAAAGAATAAGAAACGTTTTGTTGCAGATGGGGAACAGTGTTACGATGGTCTATGTTGAAATTATCATATACATTAAATGTGCTGTATGTGTATGTTGAATAACCTTATAATAAACAATATAATTTGTTATATATGATATGTTCTGATATTAACTCTTTTTATACAGACAATACATGTTCATATTGTGAACCAACAATCACATTTAATGTACAAGATGTATCAGAAGGAGATTATATAACATTTATATGTAGAGTATCACCTGATGTACCATATGTTAACTGGAATATGAACTTTGGATCAAACACAGTTGCCATGGGTGTTGGTCAGAATGGACAATGTGCTACTTCAAGCGGTTCAACATTTCTAGACAATACAAGTAAATACATCTACACATGTAACAATACAGTTTATCAAGTTACAAGATTAAATATACAAAGAAGTGATCATAATGACATGTATATGTGTACACCGTTTGGTCAGACAGATGGAGCAGGATCAAACTGGATTATAAAGGTTAAAGGTACGTAAGAGTTAGAATAAATTTAGTTTTGAAATGATAGATCTGATGTCAAAACAGCATATATGTGCATAAATGTAATATATAATATCACACAAACGTTTCATAGCAGAAACAACACTTCGGTTTTAAAATAAAGCTTAAATTGAGCTACTATTTCCTCACGATAAGTTTGGCGTATACCATCTGCAAGTTAGTTACGTCAAAAATAGGTATTTATATGTCAATAAGATAGTAAGTATTTGGATTTAATGGTTGGTTGTTTTTTATTCCTATTTTTTTGGGGGGGGGGGTTTATTCAACTTCTTTGGATTACATATATCGACATGAAAACTCTTTTTTCAATGTATGACTATTTTCTGTGATATTGATTACAATAATAATTGTTTTATTTATGTATACTAATGATTGTGTAAAGAGTAATTGTAAATCGTTATACATAGGTATTTTTAACAAATAATTGGTACTTTCTTATTTTTCCTATAAAGATTATAAGTTAATTGTAATCAGTAGTTTGTTTTAGACATTTAGTAAACATGTATAAAGCATTTTATAACTTCTCGTTTGTAGCCCCCAAAATACAATGTGTACTATTATTTTAGCACAAGTAAAATCAGTTACACTATCACCATATAACTATATGGTTAATGTCACAGAAAACACACTAGTACAATTTACGTGTACAACATCAACAGCAAGGCCTGCTGCCTCTGTTTATTGGTATAGACATCTAAATGGTAATGATAGAAACGAAACCCAAATAACAGACAGCATTATTACAACGACTGACTACAATGATTTTAGTGTAACAACAAGTATTCTACGTTTTGTACCAACAAGACAAGACAATGATACAAAGATATTTTGTAGAGCAAACAACTCTGTCAATACAAGTCCAGTAAGATCCAACGAGAAGAGGTTACTAAATGTCTTATGTAAGTACGGATCTTTCTTTATTAATACTTAACGTTCGGGGATTGGGATGAATGGCTACAATTTAAACGTAATGCAAAGTTTTTAATACTATTCATAAGTATATATTTTATATAATAATTGATATACTTTTCAGATCTATTCCTGAGAAGATTACAAAGGACAAGTATTTTAATAAACATCGATTGTGGTTGATATTATCTTATATACACGTATATATTACATTTGTATACTCAGGTAATAAGTCAACAAAATTCAACATACAATTGTTTTGAAAAGTCAAAACACTATAACGCACAAAACACACATTTATTTACCGCCGGCCTGAAGGCCAGTGGTATATTGGAGCCGTCAGAATCTGATGACCATGGTAGGAGCAGTTTATTATTTCTTTTAATTGTGTCCTCCTTTTTTATTTACAAATGTTGACAGTGAGAAATTGTATTAATTTTAGTTTTCTAGTAATGCAAGAAAATTTTGTGCTTTTTTGAGGGGCATTTTAAAGAGCATTTTATCCTTAATTTATGTTTTAAGACATTGTAAAATATCTGCTCCCCTAAATTGAGGTTCAGGCTAAACAATCACGTACCGTACATATTTAACACACTTTCTATGAACAGATTTGCTACAGACTCGCGGTAAATAAGCAAGTGCGAGAACTGAGAATTTTAGATCGGGTTAATCGTATACAAAGCGCTAAATGCATGATGTAAAAGTTATTAATTATTTGTACTTGTCTGTAGTAAGTTATTGAAAGTTATTGCATGCTGAACTTTTCGGCTGTTACTGTGTATCGTACAAACACCTGATCTCGTTCCTCACCTGATTTCGGTCCTTTCATAAAAAAGTTGTTTACTTTTCTATTTTATTGCGTATGACGTCATCAATTCGTGTGCACAATGTCAAGTAAACAATCAACGCAACTACAACTGTCAAACGAGAATAATGCGCAAGAAACAGGGTTTTAGAATGAAAATTTTGTGATGGTGAATATTTTTCAGTAAATCCTTATTACCTTTTTCTGCTCTGTCAGTACAATCCATTAAATATTGTTTAAAAGTATGTTATAATAAAAAAAGCACATGGCAGGTAGCCCTTGCTCATAAAGTCACGTGACAGTCATGTGGCAGCTTATTATGACGTCACAAAGAGCCAAATACGGTAGAAGTGCGAAATTAGGTCATCTATTTTTAGCCGCCATGACAGTTTTCAGAAAATGGTCGTGTTTTTTGGAAGAATTTGGATTTGTTTTAAATATAAAATATCAGCAAGTATATGATAAACAAATGGAATATAGATTAAAAGGTTCGTTTTTAATGTATTTTTCTGAAAGTATTGTTGCATTAATTAGAAATGGTTCATTGAGTCCTTAGAGGTGCGAGAACCCGTGTGTCCACCATAATTACTGTATTACTCACTCATGGAGGCCGCCATTAAGTCAAATTAGGTTTGACAATACAGCTGGAAGTATTTTTGCCATATATATTTTTGTCTTCCCTTTTGACGTATGTACACATAATGGTACCACTATCCGGCGGTATTTAATGCTTTGCATTAATCTTTTCTTGTACTTACGGTGTAGTCGTCAATTTATAAGTTTAGCAATCGTTTCTGTTTTTATTTAAAATGTCTTTTCAGACAAAGCAGAAGATCCGTATATTCATCAAAGTAACGAATATCGTGTGATAGAAAATACCCCAGGGACGTTATCTTGTAGTGCTAATGGTGGAAATCCTACACCAACATTATCTTGGAGTTGTAATAATTTCTTACCAACAAATCAAACAATCATTACCTCTAATGGAAATGTCTCTTCAATACTAAAATGGACACCATCAAGAAATCATGAAGGAACATGTACATGTACATCTACTCAAACAGGATTTCAGGATACCACCACCGATGTTTCATTGGTTGTTTTATGTAAGTATTCAAAATTATAATTTCCAGAACTGTAAAAATATATTTTATTATTCAATGGCCTGTAAAATGTTTACAAATTGCGACACAATCAACAAGAAACAAGTGTTCAAATCTATTTCAAAGGTTGAGTTTTCGACAAAACTGTTCTGTCGTCAATAGGCGTTTCTTTGATGTATTATGCATTTTTTCTAATTTGCTGCATTAAAAGGCATCAATACTGACATTGTATTCTTCATTAGCACATTGTTTGTTGTCCATCGGTATGCAGTAACTGTTGTGTTGTAATAGATAATGTCTTAATTTGTGAACTCCGACAAGAAAGTTTTATTTCTATCAATAAATTAGATAAGTCCAAGGTCTTGTGTATTACTTATAGTTGGAACAATGAACGAATGCTTATTTCATTTCATTCTGTTATCTTACCAAATTATTGTTTACAATAAGGATTTTCTCTCTCAGTTAAACCAGACTCGCTGGACGCTTTATATCGATATAAACAAAGCGCCCGGATGACACCGATCCGGTGTCATGCGTGTAATCTCCTACATCGTCAGTTTCACTTTCAGCGTGAGTAGAACCAGACACACGCGAGTTTTGTCTGAAGTTTTTTCAACTTCATAGGTAAATTGATATTATTTTTCCAATTATTCGTTGAAATTGTGTATATTCATTACGGAGAACGACGATTTATCGTCTTGTCCTGTAGTGGAAGTAGATAATACCACGAAACGTTGCGCTAGTCCTGGAGCACGTGCTACGACATCGAGTCCGACTCGCAACGTTTCGAAGTCTTCCTCTACTTCTAAGAATAAGTTAAGTTTATCTGGCATGGATAAACGTATTTCTCTGATGGAGACTAATATGAATAATAGCCTCTCGGCTATTATTCAGTCTCTTGACTCTTTGAAAGAAAGTGTTCAGAAGACGGGCGGTTCGGCCGCGCCGATATCTGATCACAATTTTACTGGGGACAGTGCTCCTTCTGGGAGGCACAGACCTGTTACAAATGAGAACAGTGCTCCCTCTGGGAGGCACAGACCTCTTATTAGTCTTAACAATGGGATAGACCCTGATATTGTGTCCCTTCATCCCAGTGAGAATGAAGTTAGGAACTTGTGCAGGTCAGGTTCAGTTTGTTCTGACAAGTCTGAAGGTTCCTTTTCAAATGCCAGCACAAATTCTCTGTCAGGCAAAAGTAGAAATCATGAACTTTCTAAGCAACCTGAACTTAGGGAATTTTTTGGTTTTGCTCATAATGAGGAAGAAACCTCTGAAAACGGGCTAGTTCTAGACCCTTACCAGTTAGATATCCTTAAAAAATCTTGGCGTTGTGACGCTCCAGACCGTATGTCTTCTTACAAAGAGGAATATCGTCGATGTTTCCCTATTAACCAAAAGTCGGTTGAAGCTCTACAAGTCCCTGGACTTGATGAATTATTAGAGCTTATGCTTCTTAAAAGACATGGACCCAAGAGTTTTAAACCATGGGGTAAAAACAAGAGTTTATGTACTCAGCCTTTGAAATCAATTGAAACTCTAGCTTATCAAGGACAATTGGCTTCAAGAATGAAAGTAATAGCTCTTGCTTACTTACAACAAGGTCTAGGCAACCTATTAAATAATTTAAACAATACAGAACCAAATCTTGACAGAGCAGTTCAAACTGTAAGAGATATGTTTGATATTTCTAATAAAGCTCTGGACCAAGCTGGGCGTTCAGGAGCTTTCCATCACATGATCAGGAGGAAAGCTGCCTTGTCAGATTCAGGGTTAATAACTCTGAAAGATATAACCTCCAAAGTTATGTTTCTACCATTAAGTAGTGAGGGTGTATTTGGACCTGGCTTACATGACAAACTTAAAGATAGAAAGGAACACAAAGACCAATTATCAGACCTTGTTCCAGAGTTTTTTAACAAGCCTAGTTTTAAAAGAAAATTGCCTAACAGTTATGAAAATAGGCTCTCAACCCCTCAGTACAAAATGGCTAAAACTGACACATATAGTAAATCAAGGCCTAAATCTAATGATGTAAAAGAGTCTAATTTCAGATACAAGAAAAATGATTCATATAATAGAACTGAGAAAAAAGATGCGGAGAACAAGCCTCCTTCTTTTCGGATACCCAAGAAACAATGACAATTTAGTAAGTCAAACTTTATCTCTTCTTCCCCATTATCCAGTCGAAGGAAGACTCAAATATTTCCTGTCAGCTTGGGAGAAAATTACCACAGATCAGTGGGTCTTGTCAATTATAAAAGAGGGCTACAAAATGAAATTCAGCCAACTACCAATTTTTTCAGGAATTGTGAAAACAAGGGTTCCACATGTACAAGAATCTTTAATTTTGGAAGAAATAAATTCTCTTTTAACAAAAAACGCTATAGAAGAAGTTCCTTTGAACCAAATTCATCAAGGTTTTTACAGTACCTTTTGTCTAGTAAAAAAGAAGAATGGCAAAATGAGACCCGTTATAAATCTAAGACCATTAAACAAGTATTTAGTAAAAAAGCATTTCAAAATGAACACTCTGACAAAAATAATAAATCTAGTCAGACCAAACGATTGGGCAGTTTCGATAGATTTAAGCGATGCATATCTCCATATATCAATTTTCTCAGCTCACAGGAAATATCTGAGGTTTTGTTTCATATATTACTAATTCAAAACAATGTGTTACGGTCCAACAGTTGCCCCACGAGTTTTCACCAAAATTTGCAGTGTAGTAACTGCTTACTTAAGAGCAATGAATATCAGACTAGCATCATACCTAGACGACTGGCTTTTCCTGAATCAAGTCAAAACACTTTTGATCCAAAACTTACAACAGAGCATAGAAGTAATGCTATCTTTGGGCTTTGTGATAAACCTGGAAAAGTCCAGCTTAATTCCACAACAAAGTTTAGTGTACATAGGAGCTTTGTTCAAACTAGACAAAGCAAGTGTTCTCCCTTCAATAGAGAGGCTGGAAAAGATTCAATTAGCAGTGAATCTTTTAACCCAAAATACTCCCAAAGCAATAGACTTTCTCCATCTGTTAGGCTTAATGGCTTCATGCATAGAACTCATTCCTCATGCACGCCTTTTTATGCGTCCAATCCAATTACATCTTCTGAGTTTTTGGCGTCCAACAAAACACAGCCTAGAGAAAGAAATTCCTGTTACACAACATCTGGTAAAACACCTTCAATGGTGGCAAAATCCAGCCAACATTATGATGGGTCGATCGTTACATCAACCAGTGGGAGAAATTACCCTCACCACAGATGCCTCAAAAACCATGTATGGGGGACATGTGGAGAACAGTTGGTATCAAGGAACATGGGACAAATTTCAAGCAACGATGCACATCAATCTGTTAGAGATGAAAGCAGTGTATCTTTGTTTAGAACATTTTGCACCAATCCTTCAAGGGAAAGTAGTATTGATAAAATCAGACAATACCACAGTAGTCCAATACATAAACAAACAAGGGGGTACCAAATCAAGCAAACTATGCATGGAAGTCTGGAACCTTTGGCAGTTTGCAATCAAAAACAAGATAACTATGAAGGCTGTACATCTATCAGGCATTCACAATATTTTAGCAGACCAATTGAGTCGACACAAAGTGTTACCTACAGAATGGACTTTGAACCAATCCATAGTCCAAAAAGTGTTTCAGAAGTGGGGCAGTCCAATGATGGACTTGTTTGCATCCCCACACAACCATCAAACACCAATATACTGTTCTTGGATGCCAAGCAACCAAGCATTTGCAATAGATGCTTTAATCATACCGTGGACAAACATGTTTGCATATGCATACCCACCTCTGTGTCTGATCCCCTGAGTCCTGAGACATATACGGCAATACCATTGTCAAATTATACTGATTGCACCACTGTGGCAGAGGAGACATTGGTTCCCAGAACTGTTGGAACTCCTCATAGCAAATCCAATCAGTCTTCCCCTGTGTCCAAACCTCCTGACACAGCCCAAAACACAGATTGTTCACCCAAACCCAGAAATTTTCAATCTAACAGCTTGGCTCCTATCAACAGACGATTCCAAGAGATTGGATTTTCTGAAAAATCTAGAAAACTTCTCATGGCAGCATGGAGAAATGGAATTAAAAAAGATTACACCAACAAGTTCAAAATGTTTTGTAGCTGGTGTAGTTCAGAACAAATTGATCCATACTGTGCCACTTTAACGCAGATTGCTGATTTCCTTGCTTATTTATATCAAAAAGGTTTGCAATATAGTACAATTAAAGGTTACCGTTCAATGTTATCAGCAGTTTTACCATGTATAGAAGGGCAAAAAGTCGGACAACATCCTTATATCATACAAATATTGAAAGGTGTATTTAATTCTAGACCCCCAGTAGTCAAATTAGTACCTGAATGGGATTTATTAAAGGTGTTATCTGCATTACAAAAGAAACCTTTTGAACCACTTGGTCAAGTGTCTTTGAAAATGTTAACATTAAAGACTGTGTTCATAATTGCTATTACTTGTTTCAGGAGATCCAGTGATATACAATCATTCCATATTGGGGAAGGAAATGTAAATATTCAAAGTACAGGTATTACTTTTATTAGACAAGGTTTAGCCAAACAAGACAGACAGTCGCATAGGAAGGCTTTAGTCTTTGTTCCAAGTTATCCAGAAAACAAGAAACTGGACCCTAAAAGGTGTATATACTACTATTTAAAAGCAACAGAACGTTTTAGAAAATCACCGGAAGTCTCTGGTAAGGATGAAACTAAAGTTTTTCTTAGTCTAAATGAACCACATAGACCAGTAACAGCACAAACAATTTCAAATTGGATTGTACAAGTGTTAAAAATCACTCTTGGTGACAATTCTCTAAAAGTGAAAGCTCACAGCACTAGAGCTTTAGGACCTTCCTTAGCCTTATATAGAGGAGCTTCAGTTGAATCCATTATGAATGCTGCAGATTGGTCAACGGAGTCAACCTTTACCAGGTTTAAACTCCGTGATTTAAATTGTAATGTTTTAAAGGAAAATTAACTTCAGCAAGTTGCTGAACGTGTAAATATGTTTTTAACATGCTCTGTTATTAAAGCATAAAAAGTTGATTATGTACATAGTTGGTATGGAACAACCAAGTAGTTGATAACAGTATCAAAGCAAGAAAGAATCTTGACACCTCCTTGGTAGGTAAGTACTGCTTTGAAATCATCCTTATTGTAAACAATAATTTGGTAAGATAACAGAATGAAATGAAATTCAAAAATTTTATTAAAATTTTATGAATGAAGTTATCTTACCAAATTATAACTAACCCACCACCACCCCTAGATTCTTTGTTTAAGGTGTCTGGGTTCTCCTCACGCTTCAGTATAGAAACTGACGATGTAGGAGATTACACGCATGACACCGGATCGGTGTCATCCGGGCGCTTTGTTTATATCGATATAAAGCGTCCAGCGAGTCTGGTTTAACTGAGAGAGAAAATCCTTATTGTAAACAATAATTTGGTAAGATAACTTCATTCATAAAATTTTAATTTTAATAAAATTTTTGAATTTGTTGTCAGTTTTATTTTCTTCTATCAAAGACGCAAATGAAAGGATTTTTGTGAAATTTATACCATACTGAGCAATGCAAGTTAAACTATTACGTATTTTCATGAGTACAAAATGTGCACGGACTGTTGTTTTAAATATAAATGTCTCCATTAGAGTTTTAATTTTGTTTAGAATAAAAAACTATCCGTCACAATTTGTCATACACGTACGAGTAATATATAATACGCAATAAAACAGATGATCATTACTTATTCTTACGTTTATTTGTTAAGTGAAGATAACATCACTCTCATATAATATGAGAATCAGTAAAGCATATTAAACTTTTTTACAGATCCTCCATCAAAGCCTATATTTATAGTATATGGTAGTATAGTTGATGGAGATATTGATGTTATAGAAGGTAACAATAGAACTATCAATTGTACATCTGAAAGTAAACCATCACCAGATAGATATACATGGACAGGATCCACAATAGTTAGTTCTATAGATATACAGTCAGTTAGTTTAAGTAATATAAGGAAGATTGATGCTGGAGAATATAAATGTAGTGTACAAAATACAATGAATCCATCTAATGGAGGAACTGTTGCTGGTATAAGCAGTAGTACCGTGAATATAGTTGTATTATGTAAGTATATATTATGCATTCTGGAAATTGCTGCGAAGTGTATTTTGGTAAAGTTTTCCTTTTTAATTGTCCCATCTAGTTGTCAATACTAAAAAGTGAATACAGTAAAATCTCGATTATCCGAAATCGGATCCAACGAATATCATAAATTATCCAAAACGATCGTCCAGTCCTGAACATTTTGCTATATAGAGTATAATTAAAAAAAAGTCCGCTTTATCCGAAACGGGTTATCCGAATATCATGGATTGTCCAAAATAAATGTTTGGTCCCTACGTAAAGAAAACTTTTGATTTTCACACATTTTATCCGATGGTGGTCAACTCTGTCGATCGTCAAGACAACTTATTATGAAGACAGACATAAGGGCGTGAAAAACAAAAGTACATGTATAATGTATATTATATTAATGTGTAAAAAGCGATTTAATATTTGCAAACTGGTAAGCGTAAATTATTGAAAATAGTCTAAACAGTGAAATATCAATAACTGAAATAAAAAAAATGTGTCGATAAATTAAAACTAGGAAAATCAGCTGTTTTAGACGGCGTTGTAAATGAATATATTAAATACTCAATTGATGTGCTATCGCCTTTATATCACAAGTTGTTTAATAAAATTTTTGACTCGGGAGTCATACCTGATTCTTGGTTAGTAGGTGTTATAAAACCAATATACAAGGGGAAAGGAGACCCTTTAAAACCGGAATTTTACAGACCAGTTACACTTTTAAACTGCATGGGTAAACTATTCACTTCTATCTTAAACGAAAGACTAACACTTTTCATAGAAACTAATAACCTTTTGAATATGAACCAAGCTGGCTTTAGGAAACACCATGCCACTACAGACAACGTTTTCATTTTACATATCTTGTCAGACTTTCTAAATAAGAAACATAAGAAACTATTCTGTTTATTTATTGACTTTCAAAAAGCATTTGATTCCGTCTGGCGCGTAGGCCTATGGGAAAACAATTTTGCAATATAATATACGAGGAAAAATATACTCTGTAATAAAAAATATGTATCATGGAATTAAATCATGTATAAGTATAAATAACAACACTTCAGATTTCTTTCAATGTTGTTGTGGTGTTGACAAGGTGAAAATTTGTCGCCTTTATTATTTTCACTTTTTATTAACGATATAGAGCATTATATTTCCTCTAATAATAATCAAGGTTTAGAGTTAAGTGACGAAACTCTAAATATATATATTAAACTCATCGTTTTACTTTATGCTGATGATACTGTAATCTTTGCAACATCAGAAAATGAACTCGAATCACTTTTAAATACCTTTTCTTCGTATTGCGATAAATGGAAATTAAATATAAATTTTGATAAGACAAAAATAATGTTTTTTGGTGACAGAAATGGGCGGAAAAGAGACATTCGTGTGAATGGAAATAGTTTGGAAATAGTAGATTCGTTTAAATATCTAGGTGTCATTTTTTCAAAAAATAGGAAGTTTGCATTAGCGAAAAAACATGTCGTAGAGCAAGCAAGAAAAGCCCAGTTTAATCTACTTAAAAAGATAAGAAACCTAGATTTATCATTTAACTGTCAACTTAAACTTTTTGACCAAACTGTTTTGCCTATTATAACTTTTAATTGCGAAGTTTGGACCACTGGAGACCTCTCTATGCTAGAAAAAATTAATACAGACTTCTTGAAACAAATACTACATGTTAAACGCAGCACACCACACGTAATGATATACGGTGATTTAGGAAGGTTTCCAATTTCAATAACAATAAAGAAGCGCAAACTTTCATTTTGGTGCAATCTCATCTAACAACAAATTATCGTCTTTGATATATCAATTTATTTACAATGACAGTATAAGTAATAATTATTCACGCCCTTACTCTTGGTTACATTCGGTTAAATCGATACTAGACGAATGTGGTCTTAGCCATGTATGGCTTAACCAAAATTTTCAAGGTTTTAAATCTAGTTTTCTACATGAAGCCGAAAGAATTCTAAAAGACCAATACATACAGTCCTGGCATGCTGAAATTAATACCTCTCAAAAATGTACAAATTATAGAATTTTCAAAACTGAACACAAATATGAACAATATTTTGACACACTACCTGTAACTTATATACAACACTATGTTAACTTTCGTATGGGAAATAATCGATTCCCAATCGAGACAGGTCGATGGCATAATATTCCTCGTAATGATAGAAAATGTATATTTTGTTCTTCCAACGAAATCGGAGATGCATTTCATTATCTTTTTAATTGTTCTTTTTTCAGTTCTGATAGACAAAAGTTTTTATCCCCACTAGGTCGACCTAACATAATTACTTATTACAAATTAATGAATACCACAAATCATGTCAAGTTAATTAAACTGTGCAAATATTTATCATGTATCTTTAAAACCTTCAAACTACTACCTGGCATTTAACTATGTTCTTTCATTTTCATTTCAATTTTGTAAACAATATTCAGTTTCTAAAATGTTATCGTTTTACTGTAATATTAAATGTGTATATACATATATATGTATGTGTATGTGTATATATATGAATGCATTGATATATGTGAAGATATGCACATTCACTTGTGTATATGTGCACATGTATATATGTATACATTTCGTACACTGTATCTTATATAACATGTTCAACCAGTAGCCTCAACTTGTTTTATAACTGCTGTACCTTATATCACATAATTGTGCTAAGAGTATATGAATAAACTGTAAAAACTGTAAACTGTAAATTGACTTTAAATTCTAAGAAATACAATTGTAATTATCAATTAGAGTAAACTTGTGTTCTCTATTTATTTGACTTAAATTATATTATTGGTTTCATGGTTGGTACAGGTCCATGAAGGTCATTGAATTTTAATTTGCTTCTTAAAAATCACCAATTTAAAAAAAAGCGGAAAAAGTCTTTGATTTTTGGAAAATATTTATTTATCTGTGAATTCCTCATAAAAGCCTGTAAAGTAAACAACCAAATTATTGATTACATCGAATTATGTTAAGGAATGTTGGATATCATATTTCAGCCCGCTTTATCCGAAATCCCGGATTTTCCGAATTATTTTTTCTGTCCCTACAAATTCGGATAATCGATATTTAACTGAATGTTATAAATTCATCTAAGCTGCGATGTCATTTATTCTGTAAGAATTGACATTTACTTATTATATGCCCGAAAGAATTTCGGGCATATTATGTTATACCCCCTGGCGTCCGTCCGTCCGTCTGTCCGTCCCTCCGTTCGTCCGTCTGTTAGCAATTTGGTTTCCGGAGTATAACTTAAGTTCCATTTGGCCCACAATATTCAAACTTCATACGATGATTGTCCATATCGGGTAGGAGACACCTATTGATTTTGGGGTCACAAGGTTAAAGGTCAAGGTCACTATTACTTTAAAACTGAAATCAGTTTCCGGAGCATAACTTAAGTTTCATTTGGCCCACAGTATTCAAACTTCATGGGAGGATTGTCCATATCGGGTAGAAGAACCCTATTAATTTTGGGGTCACAAGGTCAAAGGTCAAGGTCACTATTACTTTAAAACTGAAATCAGTTTCCGGACCATAACTTAAGTTCCATTTGGTCCACAATATTCAAACTAAAAAAAAACACTTTCGGGCATATAATGGTCCGCCTACCGGTGCTCTTGTTTCCATTGTGCAATAATTGTTTATTAGATATCAATTTTTGAGAGAGTACTATCATTATTTTAACGTTACATTTCATTTCCGTGCTTAAAAAGTGCATTAAACTCTTTTCTTCGAACAGTCTGAATTCTGATATAATACACATTATATTGTACATATATTGGATTACATAAAGAAACGTGTTTATAAAAAATGATATACATTTTTTCACATGCTGTACTTTGTTAACTTGTTTGCAGACCCACCTACGGGACTCCCTATAAACGTTATATAATAGATACATTACCTCTATTGTTGTGTCGCTTACATTGGTTTGAATGATTCTGATATTGCAGATCCACCTGTTGTGTTGCCTATGAATGACATATCGAAACAAAATGGGACACTGCTAAATGTGGTGTGTAACTTCACAACGGGAATGCCTGACACCGAGTCAGTTGAATGGACACGAGATTTTGACAATGGAAAATGGAATACTGCAACATTAGACATTCATTCTCTTAAAAGGAGTGATACTGGGATATATACTTGTACAGCATCCAATATCATGATACAAACTGGAGAAAGTAAATCTCACATTGGTCAACATAATCAAAGTTTTCATCTTAATGTACAATGTAAGTACATACGAAGTTCAAAGCTGTATTTTAAATATTTGTTTGTATTCATACATACATCTTATATCTTTCTATGCATCTTTTATATTGTATCAATAAAAATGTAAATAAATAACATCTGGTAAATGCATCGATATGCAATGTGTCTCTGCAATCAACAACGTACTCTTAAAAATATTATACAGTTTCTACAAGTTTTTACAATTTATTGAATCTATGGTGACCACATTTTTTCTTTGAAAAGGACTTAAGTTATCTAAGAACCTTTCAATAAATACTCTAGCAATCAGTTAACAACAATATATTACTAAGTCGTAATATAATCAAAATTGTATTTTAATCAGATGCAGCAAGCATTACATCATTTACAATAGATGGATTTACGAGTCAAACGATGACTGTAAATGAAAGTGAGTCAGTAAGATTTATTTGTAATGCCGATAGTAATCCAACAGCTGAGATGACTTTGATCTATGAAAGTAAAACTTTGAAGACTGTGACATCAAACACTATGGAATACAAAATTGCTGATGCAAGATGTTTAGATGCAGGAACTTACTTATGTTCTGCACAAAATATGTATAATGATGAAAATGGAGTTCAAAACACGGTGCAGCTGTTCGTCAATTGTAAGTGCACGAATACTGTCTTCTTATCATGTTAAACTGTAAAATTGTATTTATCTTTATTAAAATGCTTATATTACAAGTAATTATTTTTGCATATACCAAAACGATTGTTTATGATCAGTATTCAGTGTGACATTAAATAACATTTCACAATTAATACATTTTCTGAATGACTAGTCATATAAAATGGGTATACTATGTAATGAAATCAAATAACATGGTCTTTATATGTGAATTTACTTAATTCTGGTGGTGCAAAATTGTAATTTTAAATCTTCTAACCTTGTTAAAGCAACACTTAGTAGATATTTTACTACCTAGGTTATCCGAGAATAGGCCAAGACATAAATGTAAATATAACAAGTGAAAAGAACAGCACATTAACAATAGTACTCAATGTTATTGCCTATCCAACGCCAACATTTACCTGGTATCAGCTTTATGTCGGTAATTGGACTCCTCTACATGAAGGTGATAACTACGCCATACATTCAGCACACCTACAGTCTAATCTTACGTTACATAATGTTGGCATAAAAGATTTTACAAGTTATAAAGTGATTATAGAAAATGGTTTTGGTCAGATGGAACAAATTTATACCCTGTCACCATATGGTAAGATGTAGCAAATTATACAAAAAATATGTAGTAATTTTATAGATTCATTCTAAAAGGATACTATATATTTGTGTCTTAAGTGGTTATTAACTCAAACAGACTGTAGAATTTGTATATCTTTTTAACTATGTTGCCTACGCGTAACATTCAATGTCCTCGAAACTAGAAATTATTAAGAAAAGTAACATCTGCTATCAATGATAATTCGTAATATCGCAATGTTACAATCGATCTATATCCGTACCTAAGCAAGTAGATATTTAGAGATACAATTTAGACATAAAATAAATAACTATATTGATATATTATTCTGGAAAACTGTTCTTTTTTTATTGTGTTGCACTTAAAACTATACAATAGCTTTTTCGCGGCATCTCATTAATTTATCAGTTTAGGATGATCTATTTGTATAACTGTTATATTTATTCTTTAAAAAATACAAACAGATAAACCCGAGCCACCGACAAGGTTAAGACATATTGAAGGTCTAACTACAACATCGTCAATACATATTGAATGGAAACCAGGATTTGATAATGGACCTTCTCAAACGTTTTACATCAAGTATAAGAAGAGTTCTGATACAGTATGGAACTATCTCAGTGTGTCTGATAATGGTGAATCCGCAATGAACATAACTCTGACTGGTTTGCTAGAGAACACACAATATGATGTGATCATATTTGCTTCTAATGTGAAGGGAAATTCGACCGAGTCAAACGTTTTAATCACAAAAACAAAAGGTAACTCATTTTATTTTTGTACTCTACAAATGTGATAAAATGGCACTGTCATCTGGTAGATTTGTTTAATTAATTAACAAACAATTGTATTGTTTGATATGTATTAGCTTATTTTTTCTAATTGATAGGTAGTGAAATAACTTTTAATAATTTCTTTTCTTTGAAATAATTCTCGAAAGGGTACTTAACCTGAAGTGTTAACATATGAAACAATTAGTCACACTGAGCATATATTCTACAATAATGCACTATGTCGAAGAGTCTATATAATGCTTTATTGTACAATTTGAATAAACAATTGTATGTCAATGTTATAACTCCTTTCATGTAATAGAAAGAGGTACATTCTTCCAACTACCTTAGCTACTATACTTTTTGAAAATTTGTAATGTGTTATTTGCAGCCATCCAACTTCAACCAACAACACCTGGAACATTGATTGGTGGTATAACAGGTGGTGTTGCTGGATGTATTATAATTGTTGTGGTCATCATGTTCATTATCAGAAAATATTCCTTGCTTAAAGGTATGTAGAAGAAATTATATACATTGTGATTTTAAAACATTTTCATTTATTTGAAAACGTCGCTTCGCCTTTTTGTAAATAGTATTGGTACAACATTAATATACAGTGACTGCAAAATTCCATTGAGAGACAACTAATGACGTCGTTTATTAGACAGTTTATGTCTTCCCTAAAATGTGAAGTCCATTCTAATCACAATAAGCTGTATGCACTAAGAATGCTTTTCGTGAATCCCGAAATACAACAACAATATTTTGAATATATAAAAACGACATTTGAAAAACAAATTGTAGCGTTCACAAATGTGTCGGTTATTGTTTTGAAGAATGTGTTATCTCGTTTAATTCTAAATTTCAGTTTGTTCCAAGGGTTTGGCACAAGAAAAAGGGTAAGTCAGACAAAAGAAATATACATTTTTGTAAGAATACATTGTTACCATTTTAACACCGCATATATGCCTTTATAGATATTGGCAAATAATTTAACATCTATAGTTTTTCGTATGTTGCATTTTTGGTAGAAGTTTTATGACACTTATTGTTATAAAGCATGTTTATTGATTGGTTAATCATTTTAAAAATTTAATTTAGATAATGCTAAGCGAGATTAACTGAATATGGCTAAATGCTACATTATTCCTATTATCATTATGACGTTAACATGATATTGAATCTTTAACTAAACTTTTATTAACTTTTATTCTTTAAATAACAGTTTTCGCATTTTCTAAATCATTTAAATCTGATTTGTGCATATCAACATCGATATCAATACCGTATATTTTTATTGTAGCGACGAAACTAACCACTCAGCAGAAGAACATGCTTACTACAATGTTCGAAGGTATATGTATATTTGTTACCATATCATAACCGTCATTATGATGAATTTTCAAGTTGGTTGGAACACGCAATTCACAATTATACCACTTCTCACAACACACTATCCTGATTTGTCTTTTTTATGTATTAGGTTTAAGATTAATTGATTATTATAATATTTTGCTACTCTACAATTTTGAAATTCGTTTACGTCGATAAGTTGAAACAATTCTTTGATGGTAAAAAACTGTTATGTCAATGTTTGCAATTATACCAATTGTTGATGCAGAACACTTGATAATTAGTGATGAAATTGTCCATTAAGTTAAGATAACTGCATACATACTTGTTCATAATTCTATATTTCTTTTTTATAAATAGACTTGAAGATAGAACAAGTCACGACAACGACGTAACATTAAACAGCACTATTGAAAGGTACAATGTATGAGTTTTCTTAAATATAATCTTATTTATAATATATGTTTTTAAATGGTCGTCCCTACACAAACACTATAGTATGTTCTTTTTCCACTGTTGATTAGTGCACTTTATTCAAAGTATGCCAAAAGCACTTACACGGTAATTGCAGCATAACAAAAATCATAAATCTGTTCTAAAGGCATACAAACAGACATATGATGTTTATCTATTACATAGTGTGTTTTGTTTCTTGTAGTGATACTAACGAAACCAAACCATTGGCTAATGAAACGGCTTACTACAATGTTTCAAGGTCTTTTAGTCTCTTATTTATATACGAAATTGTTAACATGTTACAGAAGGATATGCGAGTATATGTTGATTATTTTGTGAAATCAACACTATAGCTTGGGCTTATTGGCCATAAACTTCAAAACAAGTTTAGAAACTTACTAAAACCATTGACATTTTCTCCAAAGGGACGAATCTATAATTTTCAAATAAGACAAATTTAATGTCAGGTTTTTTTATCCTAGTACGATTTCTTATAATATATACGTTTTATTTAAATAACTTGTGTGTTGTTCTAAACAAAAACATTGTTCTGGATTTATTTTTAATACAAAGTACATATATGTAATATATTGAGCAACTCTGATTTCTTTAAATAATGTTTTGAAATTGTTATTTTGTTGAATACTGCTACCCAATATCAGTGTATTCAAATTAAATAACAACTATATCTGCAATATGTATCGTTTTTACATTAATGAAAAACATTTATTTCAGTGACCCCGAGTACGAAACGATAAACCAGAATAACGTAGAATCATCCCCGTACTCGACTATAGATCAAACAGAGCTATGCACAATTTCTGGTATGAATTTCTTTGTTTTGATATTTCTATATTGTAACAGACAACTTTAAATTATGTCACTTCAATTTGTCTTACAATTAAAAAGTTTATATGAGAGTTTGAATCATCGTGTAGAATTGGCTTATTGATATGTATACATTCTGACATATAAATTTTACAATACCTATTCCAGATGACACGAACCAGGAGAAGACGACAGAATACGAAAACCTAAAAGTAGAAGTGTTTTAGATGCATCGGTTTTATTGTATTGGTCAGTGAAAAATACAGTGTGAAGCTTCGACACTATGAAGTGAACAATGCATTACTGTTTATGTGTAATATTGTAATGTTATGCCATGTAACGTTATGTTATGACAATGTTATGGAACATTTTGAACGACAAGGATGATATCTATAATTATTATATATCTTATAAATCTTATCAATCGTCAATATGCATTTGTACCTCGTGACCGTCCAATATATTCCCGTATTGGATCCAAAATATATAATATTTTCGTATTTGACGGTTAGGTACATGTGCACGTAACGATGCTCGTACCCAGCTTTAAAATTTATATTTGACTCGCCTATTGGCTCGTACAATATGACTTTTAAGCTGTGCACTCGTTCAAATATATCCCTTTTTGTACAGTAAAATGTATAATAACCTATTAGTAGTCATGCTTTTTTCTGTTAAACTCTCACTCAATGTTATCATACTGATTGTAGATTTTATATTTTAGATAATATAAAGCAGTAAAATACACACTTTTGTATAAACTTACTTTTATAATCTGGATTGTAAATGGGACATATGAGAGTATTTTTGTAGACCGTACATACCCTGTTTTTACATATCTATAAACGATAAATATATGTCAATACATATGAATGCAGTTAAGTTTCACGCAAGTAATATACACACTCCTTGGTTATTATACTATCTTTAGTCCCAGTAGTGTTTGAAAAGAAGATATATAAATACTTTGGTTACCATGACTTCCATAGTCCATAGTTATGTAGCAACTGGAAATTTCTATAACATTGAATACAGCTTCTGCTAGTTGCAAATCTGCCAAATTTAGTAACATTTTTTCTATGGTTAAAACAGATGTATAATTCAAGTAAAACTATTATAAATGCACGGTGCACCACGGTCCAATCACAGTAGTTCATCTTGTGTATTTCACGCTTATGTAATCTAATAAACATTACCTAATATGATGCATGTGACTTATTCCTTGTTCTTATAATTAAACATCTTACAATAAAAATCATTGTAAGTTAAAAATCAGAAAGCATTCATAATACCCTCCTTCTATGTCGAATCCACTTAAAATTGAAAATTGTAGATTAATGAATACTTTCTGAAATTCATATTATAATATATCGTATCTTTTAGGCATTGAACTTTAATTTTTTGATATTGACTTACGATACTTTTTTCTTAGAGATTTATGGAAATGATCACAGAATCTAAGTCAGTGTGATGAGTCAGTATGAAAAAAGTACTAAAAATTAAGGACAATTTCGGTAGTTTTTTTGTGCGCAACGTTCTGCGCATCTGTCAAAAACGACGTCAACGTTGATACAAAATTTTTATTCCAATAAAGGGTGGTGTTTTCGGCGATTTTCAATAAAAATCCGCAAAAAATATCCGTCCGATAACTAAACATTTCGTATTAACAAGGGAATTTACTATTTTCTTCCAAAGTATATTAATTCCCTTAGATTGACGTACGCCATTTACTTTATGACTTTTCTGTTTGCGATTTTCGGACATTAACCAGCGACTTTACGAGTTGATATTGTACGATTATATTGAACTGTCCTATTGCATAATTACACTGTTATCGCATACTGTATATATTATTTTCCACGTTCTATAAATAGAATTTTGCAGTAGAAAATAAAATGAGTAGGTTAATTTAATGTCGATATCACGTCTGGCTGAATAGTCGTATGGTTAAAGTGAAATGCTTCAGAACATCTAATTTTGGAATGGACGCGAATTAGAATCTAAAGATGCCATTTTTATTTGTTCGGGACTTCAGTCCTGAACAAATATATTTACCGTATTTCAGAACCTTTCCCACTTTGAAAATTTACCGAATCCAGAAGTAGTCCCTCAGTATATAAGTATAGAGAAATTCAAAATAATCATCTGCTATGACAGGCGCAATAATTCATGAAATACACTTGTTAATCGGTCTATACTGAAGCGTATGTATAATAGCTTATTATTGGGGTCGATAAGTGTCATTTTTCACGACAATCTTTCACTTTGTGATACAAGCACCAACTTTAGTACAGTTGTTGTACATAGTGTGTAGTTTACAAAAAGCACGATTTCCACCTCCAAATTCAAGATGGTCGCCATTTTTTCAAGATGGCCGCCGATTATAGGGATTTTTGTCCTATTCATAGTAAATAGCATTGTTTTATTATTTTTATTAAAGTATATATCGAAATAATTTCAGTATTTTATGACTTATAAACAATTCTGTTAAAAAAATCCATTTAATGGCTGTCAATTCAAAATGGCGGCCATTACAAGACGCTAAATAATTTTATACACTTACGCTTATTCTCGGATGAAATTCATTGCATTTAATTGATTCAGAACATTTCTCATGTATAAGAATGTATCTCAAAGTAAAACCAGTGCATCTGGTGGCATCACTACAGTGAAACATAGGCATCCGGCACGGTTCCGGTTCGAAAACATTATATATATGACCGCATGTGCTGTGATACTCAGCATGTAGATCAGTGTCAGTTTATAGTATGCTTACTGCTGTATTGGCACAGGATATCTTTCTTTGTTTGTGTGCCATTTAACTAAAACAGGTTTATGTAAATTATATTAAAGTGTACCTTTTTATATTATATAACTATCGTTAGGATCCAATGTTAATAGGACTTATCACAATGGTGTTCAGCTCACACGGAATTCAAATAATACTGAATGAACTATTTGGTTAAATGTAAGATACTCTTCCATTGACACACATTTAGGAATGATGATCCCGGACTACTATGAATTAAATTCGATGGCATTCGTATCAATTAGTACAAATCAGAAGTTAATCCGTTATCATCCACGACTACGGTTTGAATCCGAACTACTTTTTAACATATTCAAAAAGTACTACATGTCTCAGTAGCTACATATCCATTTTTTGTCAGTACCCAACAGATTTCCTTCTTCTGTAAATGTGTGGCCAAGATATTTAAAAGTATACACCGATAGTTGTATCACATATCTCAATGTGCTTTTACGGTAAAGCAGAAAATGTCCACAAAATTCATCATGTAATTCTATAACGACCGATGTGGAGAAGTGCTGCTGTCTCTATCAGACACATACAAAGTTCAAGTCTCCCAAAATTGTAAGTAGCTTAAAATGAATATTCTATATTAAATTCAGATTGCTTTTAGGTTTAATCCATCTTTGCTAGACAATGGAGCTGGTATTAAATGAATCTTTGTAATGCAAGAGTGCAAATTATCACGAAATTTCCTTCATCAAATGACTACTATTTGCAAATTTGCTAGATAACGAGCAGCCTAACAGAATAGTCATTCGAAGCCACACAACCAACAAACTCTATACAGGTCAGAAACATCAGCTGACTAATACTTTTCAGACTACGATCATAATACCTGACAATCAACCTATTTCCGATGCAAATTTTAGTTATGGATTCTTTCTCGTACATTCTTTTTCTTAGAAAATATAAAAGGACGCACACGTGTCAATTTGATGCAAAAGAGAGCGCCATACAGTAATCAAAGCGCAATCAAAACAAAGTTACCAACAATTGGCAAAAAGTTGTACGTGGTAGTGACAACAAGTTCGAACTACATTGGGTTCTGATCTGAAAAAATACTAACCATGCGTTTTGTTATGTTGTGACAATATGTGAGATTTCACTATCAAATGCATTTATCAGTTTTACAATAGAATGAATCCTTGCAATCACGATGGATAAGATTCAATCCACTTTATACTATAAAACAACAGGCAAAATATGTTATAATAAAGCATGTGTGACTGATAATGTTGAATTAAACGTGTTTGTTTCATTAAAAATGTGCAGATTTGATAAATCTTGGATTAAGTTTGGTCAGGGCTAGTATATAAGGAGGTTACCAATACACAAAATGACGGATTGAAAATCTAATAGAATGTATTTTATTGGTAGTCATTTTATGTCAGCCTTTGAAAAAGCTAAGTCAATATTTACCAGTCAGGATCAAGATTTCAAAACACTCCAGATATTTGTCATAATTATGTGCGATTAGAACAGTCTTTTAGACAATGTTGCGACGTTAGCTTGACTTGTCTGTCCAAGAGCAGATATCTTATAGTGCAAATCCACATACAAGGGCGTCTTTCTATCAACATGTCAAAGGTTCTGTCTTCCACGTTGCATGTATTTTGGGTCAATTGATAGTTATCAAGATCAAAATCAAGTCGACTATCTGGTAAAACAATAGCAAATGGTAAAAGCTATTGGCCAACCTTTCACCGTTTGCCAAAAGATGTCATCAGTTAATCAAATGTGGTGACAAGAGGGAATGTCATGAGCGATGCAAATGCTATCGAGTCAGTTTTAAATGAACTCGTTTATGAGCTTGCGTGTGCAAATAATGAAATCATCACACAGACTAAACCATGTTTGCATTCATATAATTATCACAACAATATTTGAACTATCTATACGACCTTGACCTTTAATTGTTGACTTCTAGACATGTGTGCATCACGCATTATTGTTGAAACTTTAGTTATTGACAAGGATTAAGAAAATCCTTGCTTCATTTTCGTGAATTGTGTTAAATTTCTGATAAAATCTCTTTTTATATATACCTTCTCAATTGACATTGACCTTTGAACTACACAACACGTGGACATCATTAAACATAACATAGTAAACACTTGATGAAGGCAATCCAACATATTCATATTTCATTGTTAAAATAATAGTCTCAAATAAACTAATTGTTTGATTATTTAATTAGTATTTACGGGGTATTAACATCCTCCTTGGTTCAAGGACCTTGACCTTGGAAGTATATCTCATGATGTAAATCAATGTCTTAACATGGTTAACATTTGTAAAATTCAAAAAGACCATAATGTATCATCCTATAATACATTCAAAGCGGTAAAAAGAAGTTAAGTCGCTTTGGGATACTGATTTCCATGCGCATGCGTAGAAACGACGGCCATCTTGGATTTTGAAGTGGAAATCGTGCTTTTTGTGAATGGTAGGCCATGCAGGTCATCTGTGCCAAATTTGGTGCTTGTATCACCAAGTGAAAGATTGTTGCAGTTATCGACCCCACTAATTGTTGTAGATTGTGATTCTTTTTCTGTCGTATAGCTTCAATCACATCATGATACCATTTATTCTGGACACATTGTAACCACACGTGTTCAGCAGATTGAATTTCATCACTTTGAATTTCTCCATTTTCACACACTTGTTTTCTCAATTTTAGAATAAAACGAAAACATAATGCTGTAACTCGTAGAAGTTTTGTCATTGTCGAATATCTCTCGATATCAATACCAAATGGATACTCTGCCATGATTTTGTCTTCTTTAACACTATCCTTTCGTTGTATCTGTGCTAAGGAAGTTTCTTTCTTTATCACGATTTCACTTTCAACGAGAACTTTGCAATCATCTCCATCAATTTCATTACTTTCTGTGAAAATAGGCCATTCATATTCTTGGTTTTCCAACCATTTTGGACCATACCACCACATATCATCATTTTAGAGTTTGGCAACAGTTGTTCCCCTTGAAGCGACATCAGCGGGATTTTCAGAAGTTGATACATAGGCAAAGTCAACTTCCTCATGTTGTTTAATCTTATCTATCCTGTTTTAACAAAGACTGTCAATAGTTTGGAAGATCGTAACCAACGAAGAACACACTGAGAATCTGTCATCACGTATGCCTTCTTGATAGGTAGCTTCTTGTTCTTTGACAAATGCTAGACATCTCACTCCAATCGCAACAGCTAACAATTCCAATCGGGGTATTGTTATTACTTTCAATGGAGCTAAACGGGTTTTAGCAAATACCATGTTGGATGATGTTCTTTCATCAACTGTCTGGTGAAGATAAACAACACAAGAGTAAGCCTTTTTTGAAGCGTCACAAAAGCACACTAGTCGATAATCCACATCTGAATTTCCCAAACCAAAGAATCTTGGTACAGAACAATTTGAAACATGTTCAAGATCCTTTTCTATCTCTATCCATAGTTGACTTTCTCGTTCACTCAAATCTTCGTCCCACTTCATGCCTTTTCGCCACAATTCCTGAATGAATATCTTGCCTCGTAAAACAACAGGACACACAAGACCTAACGGATCAAAGATTGAGGCCACTTGTTTGAGTACTTGACGTTTAGTGATGTTCTTTGATTCACATTTCATAATTGTTTTGAATGAAAGTGTATCTGCATGAATATCCCATCCATGACCTAGCACTTTCATAGAACTAGCATTAGCTTTATCAGTCTCATTGAATAGATGATTGACATCTTTATAATTTGAGATCCATTCCCTCAAATTCATAGAACAATCGTTGAACATCTGTTTGGATTCATTATACACAGTTTCAGCTTCTGACATATTATCAACACCTGTGATGACATTATCCACATAAATACCATCCTTCAATTTCTTTGCGATTTCACTGTCATACGTATCCAGGTGGTATTCAATCGTGGAACCTAGCAAAAATGGGCTGGAAATCACACCAAAGGCAACTCTTGTGAAACGATATTCTTGCAGATTGTCTTCTCTTGTTAAGGGGTTTTTAATATCCTTTAGCCAAATAAATCTGGTAACGTCTCGTTGACTCTTTTGAATACCAACTTGTAGAAATGCCTTTTCAATATCCGCAACTAAGACAAATTCGTGTAGTCTAAATCTCATTAGCATTCCACACAAGTCGTGTAAAAGTACAGGACCACGAAAGAGACAATCATTGAAGCTGTTGTTCTCTTTGCGTGTCTTCGACGAAGCATCATACACTACACGAAGTTTGGTAGTTGTTTTCTGAGGTGTTACGACACCATGATGTGGAAGATAATGCACTAATCCATCTGAACTTTTAGTATCCACTTTTTCAATCACACCTAACTTAAGCTGATCATTAATCACATTGTGATACTTCTGTAGAATATCTGGTTTGTTCTTCATTCGATTGACATTTGATTTCAATCTACCAAGAGCTTACTCTCTATTTGATGGCAACTGTGTATCTTCTTTCCAAGGTCATGTCACGAAATAGCTTGTATCTTCAAAGTCAATTTTGTCTCGGAATATCTTCATTGCTATTTCATCATCTTCATCATTTTGTTTGTCCACAATACCAATTGATTCTACGTTCCAAAAGTCTTCCATTTCAACCTTAGATTTCTTTGTAGTATCTATGGTAGTGAATGCGTTTGCCATTTCTACGTTTGATCCATATGTGAGCACAAGTAAGTTAGCTTCATCTCCACTATTATCACTGTCGGTGCATCTACCACTAAGTATCCAACCAAGTTTGGATGACAGTAGGTACAAGCCTTTCTGAATTTCATTTTTTTCATTCATTACAAAGTCGAGGTAATAATCATTTCCGATCCGTAGCTCGATTGGAGATGACTCACTATCAATCAGAATTTCGTCCGATAACTGAACACTATTCACAAGTTCTTGAACACGGTATGATTGTAAATCTTTTGCAGGTCTTCTTTGTAATTCCCCTTTTATAAGGGGAACAACATTCACATTAATCTCTGCATTACTTCCATTTTGTAATTTGACATCTACCTTTGTAAACATAGTTCTTATTTTCTTACTCTCTTTACTAACGAATGTAACAACAGATCTTGTTTTCCATCACACTTCAATTTCAGCTTGTTAGCTAAGGATTCGGATATGTAACTCCTATGTGATCCACAATCGAATAATATCCTCATGTTTTCTTTTCTCCTGCCGATGTGTCTGACACTGGTAAGAGCCGTCTGCATCAACACTGTTTCGTTCATTGACATAAGTCCACTTTCTTGTGAATCATCCATTTGTTGATCGACATTATTCCCTATATTGGTCATAGTTTGTTTGTAAACAAATTTCTTAGGACACAAGCTTCGATGATGTACATCAGTTTTTCCACAATGCACACAAGCTTTGCTTGATTTGCATTCACTAAATGTGTGACCACTTCTTAAAAATTTGAAGCATTTTCCTTTCATTTTCTTCTTTCTTTCTTCGATTGTTGTATATTGTGTACACTCGTCACTCCAATGAGCGTTATTACAAAACATACACTTCTGAGAACGAGAATTTCCCTTGAATTTCTTTGGTTTCACATCATCTGACAGAAGAGTTGTTGATTGAGAAGTAGATTGTGACGACTTGTTTGATCCTTTTGACCTTTGACCCGTCGAATTTTCATTAACTTTAGTATCTTTGACAGCTCGTTCGCGAGCAACTACGTATTCCCTAAGTTGATCGCTCAACAATTTCATCGACCATTTTCTATCGACTCCCTTTTGTATCATCGAGCTGCACTAATATATCTTCAGGTAGCTCTGATCAAACAATTGAAACGAATATATCTTGGTCAATATTCTGATTCAACACATCCAGACTTCGAAAAATTTTCTCAACTTTGTCCAAGAATATCCTGATTTGACTAACTTTGTTTGTCACCGGTGGTATGTTAATTAGCTTAGAGTAGTGAACATCGATAATTTCTTGTGAATTACCGAATCTTTTTTTCAAAATATCAATAGCTACATTGTAGTTATCATTGGTGAGTGCTAAACCTGAGACAGCATGCATGGCTTCTCCAACTAATTTAGTTTTCAGGTAATTGAACTTTCCCACATTTGAAAGACTTTTATTGTTGTGAACGGCGCACTGAAAAGATTCCCAAAAGTCAAGCCAATTTATTTTGTTACCGTTAAATGTGACTATATTAATCTTTGGTAACTTCACAGACGACGAATGTTCTTCCTTTGTCTTTGAATCACGAAGCATTTGTTGAGCGAACAATTGTTGCATACTCATTTGTAAATCCATCAATTGTTTTGCAGTTGAATCCTTTTCATTTGAATCATCTTTTTGTACAACACTACTCGTATTCAACAATGTGTCGATGAAACACTCCAAATCACACTGAAGATCTAATGCTTGAGAACACAAATTTGTATCTTCAATTTCTATGTCTGCCATCAGTTCTACGTCATCATCTCCGATAGCATTAGCCAATTTTTCACTTTGAACTTCCAATTTTTCAGTGTATAACTGCAACTTTTTTACACACTTTTTCGCATACCTCTCTTTTTCATCCATATTTTCATTATCACCTTTGAGTAACACTGTAGCTACTGAAATTTCCTCCACCAAAATTCCTCGATACCTTGTTCTAACACTTTTTATATAACGCACTTGATCTTTCGACATTTTGACACTTTTTCAGCACTTCCGATTTTCCTCTCACTTTTACAAACACATTATAATCCTCTTTTTTACTGTCGAAGATCCGGCTCGCGGGACTATTTAATGTGGCGATATTTTCCACATTAATAAACTAATAAGAAAAGCGATCTACTTATATAGTTAAATATCCCGCCAAAGACGAGCAAGAAATCACGTGAAATTGTGAGGTTTCAACTACATAAAAAGGTGAACGGTGCCCTAACGGCACCGTACCGGTGACCTTTTCAACGATGTCCAACGGCACCAACTACAACGGTGACATATAAATTAATAATCGTTCGCGACAATTTGTTCCAATAATAACTGGAACAGAAAGATTGTATTCGTTATCATGAACAACTAAAACAGGAACGTCTATTTCTTCCGTGGTAATCTTGATGGTTGCTTCTATGTAGCCTTTGTATGGTATATCATTATCATCTGCTCCTTTGATGTTTAAATTACTTAATTGGAAAATTTTTGGTTGTTCATCTAGTTGTTTCATAAATGATTCACTAATTGTTGTAATCATTGATCCACGGTCTATCAAAGCTTTGGTTGTTTTTCCATTGAAATGTATACTTGATTCATTTGAGTATCCTATCAATCTATCAAAGATATTGTAGTTCTTCGGGTCTTTCTTGTTATGGCCTAACATTTGACCCTTAATGTTGGCTCTTACTGGTTTAAAGGCCTATTTTCTTAATTATCTTCTCTCCTACTTCCTCTTCTGTACCATCCTCTTCCTCTCTCATATTGGGGTCTTCGCTGCTTATCTTTCTCTATGGATTGTATTCTTTCATCTAAACTATTCATCTTCTTCATTATCTCATCTAGTTTCTGTAAGGTTTCGTCTTTATATTTGTCCTCATCATTTTGTTTGGTTGTTTCTAAGTCTACTTTAAACTGGCTAATACGTCTCTTGCTTCGGTTTCATATTCTTCTCTTTCTGTAGTTTAAGTTCATTTTCTTCAGCTCTAACTTTGTTCCTTAATTCTTGATAGCTTATATTGTTATCAAAGTATGTTCTTGTAGATTTCTTAAGTTCTTCCTTGTACAATCCTCTCCAAAACTTATTTCTGAGCATTCTATTACGTTCAACTGTTTGTAATTCTTTTGTCGAATATGCTTGCATGAGCATTTCTTCTAAACGAAGACCCCATTCTACAATGGACTCATCAGACCTTTGTTCAGCTAAGAGAAATCTTGATAACTTGCATTCATTACTAGCTACATTACCAAAATTTTCTTTTAGAGCTTTCAAGATTTCTTGTACTAATGCATCTGTACCAACGTGCAGCATGGTTCTACGTGCCTGGTATTTAAGACATTTCCTTAAGGATTGTTTTAATACCTGTTCTGAGTATATGTGTCTTACACTTTCAAATTCTAATTTAAATTCTTCGAAAGTTGATTCATTTTTGGGGACAGGTTCTTTACCAGAGAATGGTGTTAGATTCAATTTAATCTGTTCGAGTTCTCTGATATTTGATGAACTATGATTCCGTTGTCTACTTTCTTGAGCTTCAATTTTTTGCAATCTGCGTTCTCTTTCTTTAAGTTCTCTCTCTATTCTTAAAATCCTTTCTTCCCTTTTTGTTATTTCATAATCTCTGTCTTGTAGTGTCTCTTCTAGTCTTTCCGTGTCCTTAAATTTCTTATTGATCTTTTCCTCCATCTTTAGTAATCTCCTTTCAGCATTGTTGTTTATTCTATCTCTTGGAGTACTATAATCCCTAGGTGGTAGTCTTCTTGAACTTTCTTGTTGGCTATTTGACATCAAACATAATTTTCTGTCAAGTTCTTCTATCTCTCGTTCAATATCAATGTTCTCTTCTATAAGTTGATTCATCCCTGTTAGGTCTTGTTCTTCTTCTTCAATTTCTTTCTTTCGTCGTCTGCTTTGTGTAATATGTTCTCTTTGTTTCTTAATTCCATCTAGTTCTCTTTTAAAACTTTCTTTCCTTCTATGTCGATGTCCACTGTCAGCCATATTTAAATTTGATAAACTATTGATAGTGTTCAACTACTGTTACTATTAAACTGTCAAGTCACAGAATATAATATCACTCTTTGATTAACAAGAGCAGCAATATCTGGTCACACTATATCAATTCAATCTTAACTTGTACGTTCAATAATCAGAACAACACTATCAGGTCACACTGTATCAATTCAATCTGAATCTGAATGTTCAACAATCAGAACAACACTATCAGGTCACACTGTATCAGTTCAACAGTCAGGACAACACTATCAGGTCACACTGTATCAGTTCAACAGTCAGGACAACACTATCAGGTCACACTGTATCAGTTCAACAATCAGAACAACACTATCAGATCACACTGTATCAGTTCAACAGTCAGGACAACACTATCAGGTCACACTGTATCAGTTCAACAATCAGAACAACACTATCAGATCACACTGTATCAGTTCAACAGTCAGAACAACACTATCAGATCACACTGTATCAGTTCAACAGTCAAAACAACACTATCAGATCACACTGTATCAGTTCAACAATCAGAACAACACTATCAGATCACACTGTATCAGTTCAACAGTCAGAACAACACTATCAGATCACACTGTATCAGTTCAACAGTCAGAACAACACTATCAGATCACACTGTATCAGTTCAACAGTCAGGACAACACTATCAGATCACACTGTATCAGTTCAACAATCAGGACAACACTATCAGGTCACACTGTATCAGTTCAACAGTCAGAACAACACTATCAGATCACACTGTATCAATTCAACAGTCAGGACAACACTATCAGATCCCACTGTATCAGTTCAACAATCAGGACAACACTATCATGTCACACTGTATCAGTTCAACAGTCAGAACAACACTATCAGATCACACTGTATCAGTTCAACAATCAGAACAACACTATCAGATCACACTGTATCAGTTCAACAATCAGAACAACACTATCAGATCACACTGTATCAGTTCAACAGTCAGAACAACACTATCAGATCACAATGTATCAGTTCAACAATCAGAACAACACTATCAGATCACACTGTATCAGTTCAACAGTCAGAACAACACTATGAGATCACACTGTATCAGTTCAACAATCAGAATAACACTATCAGGTCACACTGTATCAGTTCAACAATCAATCAATACTTTTCAATTTGTAGAACAACAACATAAACACCATCAACTTAAACTCAATCACTACAATTCAATTAAAAGAACCACAACATAAACACTATCAATTTACAATCAATCAATACTGTTCAGTTTGTAGAACAACAACATAAACACCATCTGTATCTGTTTCAATTATTTGCATTTAATGTGATGTTGTGCATGTAATAAATAGCTGATTATTGTACATCTATGTATAGAAAAAAATTTGTATCATGAATATAAAACAATGTGTGAAGTGAAAATACAATTTTACATAGAAAAGACAGAGGTTTAATAGAGATTTATAAGATGACAGTTTAGTAAGACGGATTGATTGTATACAACAAATTAACACAAGAAAATAATTGGATTTTTTTCATATAATTTCAATGACTTTACAAGGATATGACAGTAATTTTCTCGCTGTTGTATTCACAGCGTACTGTGAATACTACAAAACAAGTTAGTACTGGTTATAAGCGTAGTCCTAAATATGAGACCCTACGTAACTTTTTATCATCTGGACATTTTTCTGTTACTTAGGGTCTTAACGGATTGCTTTAAAAACGCATAGCAATAACTTTATTGTACAGACATCGAAAATTTTGCAATAAAACGATACACCAATGGAAATATAAATGAAAAATACACATGATAGAAGTATAAATATTTCAAATTCTAACCTTAGACAGTCAATTAATCCATTTAAAATCCTTCATTGACGAGTACTTTCAGTTTGTCACAATAACCGTGCAATAATAGCCAAAGCAATCCGAATTTAAATTGGGTCACGCCATTTGTAAGAATTGATTTTGAACGAATTTATTAGGTATACTAATGACTGTTGGCAGTAAGAAGGACTACTCTGGAGAGATTTATTTTCGTTTAAGCGAAGCGACCCTTTATTTACCGGTACGAATTCAGTTCTAAATGGAGGTGAGCGGCGACAACCCTGGGTAGCAGGAAAAGTTATGTGTTTTTGTAAGCGAAAAAACTGATTATTATCTTTTGCTTTATGGAAAGAATAAAAGTAAACTTTTATCTATCGATTGGTGTTAATTTGACCCACATCCATTTACTTTTTGAAAAAAACATTTTGTTATGCGTTTTTGAAGCAATCCGTTTAGACCCTACATAACAGAAGAACGTCAGTATAATAAAATAGTTATGTAGGTCTTATATTTAGGACTAGTGTTACAGTTGTGGTATTTTCTACGTGTAATATTTCGTAGTCATCACAATGGTGGGTGGGGTTGAATGGAAGACAACTATAAATATAAATATACAATTTATATTTTTCATAAAGTAAGACGAATAGAACAACGGATGTATCAAACATCAATCATGAAACAGCAGTGATTCATTATATTATAATATAAGTTATATAAAAATACAAAATGGCGAAGATTCGGAAATGGGCGATGGTCAATGTGAAAAAATTACAAAAAGTACAACTTAACAGTAATTAATAATCAAAATCTAACAGAACAAGTAATTAGTAATAATTTTTAATAATGAGGAAGACCATATACCTATAAATATAAATATACAATTTATATTTTTCATAAAGTAAGATGAATAGAACAATGAATGTATCAAACATCAATCATGAAACAGCAGTGATTGATATTTTTTCGCGCACTTTCTATTAATATAGGTAGGTCCGTGGGTCATTTGCATATAAAAAGAGGGTATTGATAAAAGAAAGTAAAGAAAGGAATAGATAGATTAATAGTAAATAGTTAAATAACCTGATTACATGTATTGTACATGTATGTATGTATTGTATGTATATAGAACAGCAAAAATGGCCGCCTCATCCTGGTGTCCCGAGGTTTGCACGCGTTTTTTGCTACCTGAATGTAGTTACTTACTTGTTTAAACACATTTTTCCGATGCCCTACGTAGTAGGCAACCAATTTACACAAAAATCATACCTGCGCAGTGAGATGTGCAGTGGCTACAGGGCCCCAAAGTCGCCCCTTATCCTGGTGTCCCGAGATTTGCACGGGTATTCTCGGTACCTAAACGTGGTGGGTTTGGTGTTTAAACACGTTTTTCAGGTGCCCTAGATAGTTAGCAACCTAACTACAAAAAATGACTTTGGCACACCGAGTTGCGCCATGGCAACAGAGCCGCAAAGTATACCGTGCAATAGGGCTCTATATGGCTATAGAACAGCAAAAATGGCCGCCTCATCCTGGTGTCCCGAGGTTTGCACGCGTTTTTTGCTACCTGAATGTAGTTACTTACTTGTTTAAACACATTTTCCCGATGCCCTACGTAGTTAGCAACCTATTTACACAAAAATCATACCTGCGCAGTGAGATGCGCAGTGGCTACAGGGCCCCAAAGTCGCCCCTCATCCTGGTGTCCCGAGATTTGCACGGGTATTCTCGGTACCTAAACGTGGTGGGTTTGGTGTTTAAACACGTTTTTCAGGTGCCCTATATTGTTAGCAACCTAACTACAAAAAATCACTTTGGCACACCGAGTTGCGCCATGGCAACAGAGCCGCAAATTATACCGTGCAATATGGCTCTATATGGCTATAGAACAGCAAAAATGGCCGGCTCATCCTGGTGTCTCGAGGTTTGCACGCGTTTTTTGCTACCTGAATGTAGTTACTTACTTGTTTAAACACATTTTCCCGATGCCCTACGTAGTTAGCAACCTATTTACACAAAAATCATACCTGCGCAGTGAGATGCGCAGTGGCTACAGGGCCCCAAAATCGGCCCTCATCCTGGTGTACCGAGATTGGCACGGGTATTCTCGGTACCTAAACGTGTTGGGTTTGGTGTTTAAACACGTTTTTCAGGTGCCCTAGATGGTTAGCAACCTAACTACAAAAAATCACTTTGGCACACCGAGTTGCGCAATGGCAACAGAGCCGCAAAATATACCGTGCAATATGGCTCTATATGGCTATAGAACAGCAAAAATGGTCGCCTCATCCTGGTGACCCGAGGTTTGCACACGTTTTTGTTCTACCTGAATGTAGTTACTTACTTGTATGAACACATTTTCCCGATGCCCTACGTAGTTAGCAACCTATTTACACAAAAATCATACCTGCGCAGTGAGATGCGCAGTGGCTACAGGGCCCCAAAGTCGCCCCTCATCCTGGTGTCCCGAGATTTGCACGGGTATTCACGGTACCTAAACGTGGTGGGTTTGGTGTTTAAACACATTTTTTAGGTGCCCTAGATGGTTAGCAACCTAACTACAAAAAATCATTTTGGCACACCGAGTTGCGCCATGGCAAAAGAGCCGCAAAGTATACCGTACAATATGGCTCTATATGGCTATAGAACAGCAAAAATGGCCGCCTCATCCTGGTGTCCCGAGGTTTGCACGCGTTGTTTGCTACCTGAATGTAGTTACTTACTTGTTTAAACACATTTTCCCGATGCCCTACGTAGTTAGCAACCTATTTACACAAAAATCATACCTGCGCAGTGAGATGCGCAGTGGCTACAGGGCCCCAAAATCGCCCTTCATCCTGGTGTCCCGAGATTTGCACGGGTATTCTCGGTACCTAAACGTGGTGGGTTTGGTGTTTAAACACGTTTTTTAGGTGCCCTAGATGGTTAGCAACCTAACTACAAAAAATCACTTTGGCACACCGAGTTGCGCCATGGCAACAGAGCCGCAAAGTATACCGTGCGATATGGCTCTATATGGCTATAGAACAGCAGAAATGGCCGCCTCATCCTGGTGTCCCGAGGTTTGCACGCGTTTTTTGCTACCTGAATGTAGTTACTTACTTGTTTAAACACCTTTTACCGATGCCTTACGTAGTTAGCAACCTATTTACACAAAAATCATACCTGCGCAGTGAGATGCGCAGTGGCTACCGGGCCCCAAAGTCGCCACTCATCCTGGTGTCCCGAGATTTGCACGGGTATTCACGGTACCTAAACGTGGTGGGTTTTGTGTTTAAACACGTTTTTCAGGTGCCCTAGATGGTTAGCAACCTAACTACAAAAAATCACTTTTGCACACCGAGTTGCACCATGGCAACAGAGCCGCAAAGTATACCGTGCAATATGGCTCTACATGGCTATAGAACAGCAAAAATGGCCGCCTCATCCTGGTGTCCCGAGGTTTGCACGCGTTTTTTGCTACCTGAATGTAGTTACTTACTTGTTTAAACACATTTTCCCGATGCCCTACGTAGTTAGCAACCTATTTACACAAAAATCATACCTGCGCAATGAGATGCGCAGTGGCTACAGGGCCCCAAAGTCGCCCCTCATCCTGGTGTCCTGAGATTTGCACGGGTATTCTCGGTACCTAAACGTGGTGGATTTGGTGTTTAAACACGATTTTCAGGTGCCCTAGATGGTAAGCAACCTAATTACAAAAAATCACTTTGGCACACCGAGTTGCGCCATGGCAACAGAGCAGCAAAATATACCGTGCAATATGGCTCTATATGGTAATAGAACAGCAAAAATGGCCGCCTCATCCTGGTGTCCCGAGGTTTGCACGCGTTTTTTGCTACCTGAATGTAGTTACTTACTTGTTTAAACACATTTTCCCGATACCCTACGTAGTTAGCAACCTATTTACACAAAAATCATACCTGCGCAGTGAGATGCGCAGTGGCTACAGGGCCCCAAAGTCGCCCCTCATCCTGGTGTCCCGAGATTTGCACGGGTATTCTCGGTACCTAAACGTGGTGGGTTTGGTGTTTAAACACGTTTTTCAGGTGTCCTAGATGGTTTGCAACCTAACTACAAAAAATCACTTTGGCACACCGAGTTGCGCCATGGCAACAGAGCCGCAAATTATACCGTGCAATATGGCTCTATATGGCTATAGAACAGCAAAAATGGCCGGCTCATCCTGGTTTCCCGAGGTTTGCACGCGTTTTTTGCTACCTAGATGTAGTTACTTACTTGTTTAAACACATTTGCCCGATGCCCTACGTAGTTAGCAACCTATTTACACAAAAATCATACCTGCGCAGTGAGATGCGCAGTGGCTACAGGGCCCCAAAGTCGCCCCTCATCCTGGTGTCCCGAGATTTGCACGGGTATTCTCGGTACCTAAACGTGGTGGGTTTGGTGTTTAAACACGTTTTTCAGGTGCCCTAGATGGTTAGCAACCTAACTACAAAAAATCCCTTTGGCACACCGAGTTGCGCCATGGCAACAGAGCCGCAAAGTATACCGTGCAATATGGCTCTATATGGCTATAGTACAGCAAAAATGGCCGCCTCATCCTGGTGTCCCGAGGTTTGCACGCGTTTTTTGCTACCTGAATGTAGTTACTTACTTGTTTAAACACATTTTCCCGATGCCCTACGTAGTTAGCAACCTATTTACACAAAAATCATACCTGCGCAGTGAGATGCGCAGTGGCTACAGGGCCCCAAAATCGCCCGTCATCCTGGTGTCCCGAGATTTGCACGGGTATTCTCGGTATCTAAACGTGGTGGGTTTGGTGTTTAAACACGCTTTATAGGTGCCCTAGATGGTTAGCAACCTAACTACAAAAAATCACTTTGGCACACCGAGTTGCGCCATGGCAACAGAGCCGCAAAGTATACCTTGCAATATGGCTCTATATGGCTATAGAACAGCAAAAATGGCCGCCTCATCCTGGTGTCCCGAGGTTTGCACGCGTTTTTTGCTACCTGAATGTAGTTACTTACTTGTTTAAACACATTTTTCCGATGCCCTACGTAGTAGGCAACCAATTTACACAAAAATCATACCTGCGCAGTGAGATGTGCAGTGGCTACAGGGCCCCAAAGTCGCCCCTTATCCTGGTGTCCCGAGATTTGCACGGGTATTCTCGGTACCTAAACGTGGTGGGTTTGGTGTTTAAACACGTTTTTCAGGTGCCCTAGATAGTTAGCAACCTAACTACAAAAAATGACTTTGGCACACCGAGTTGCGCCATGGCAACAGAGCCGCAAAGTATACCGTGCAATAGGGCTCTATATGGCTATAGAACAGCAAAAATGGCCGCCTCATCCTTCTGTCCCGAGGTTTGCACGCGTTTTTTGCTACCTGAATGTCGTTACTTACTTGTTTAAACACATTTTCCCGATGCCCTACGTAGTTAGCAACCTATTTACACAAAAATCATACCTGCGCAGTGAGATGCGCAGTGGCTACAGGGCCCCAAAGTCGCCCCTCATCCTGGTGTCCCGAGATTTGCACGGGTATTCTCGGTACCTAAACGTGGTGGGTTTGGTGTTTAAACACGTTTTTCAGGTGCCCTATATTGTTAGCAACCTAACTACAAAAAATCACTTTGGCACTCCGAGTTGCGCCATGGCAACAGAGCCGCAAAGTATACCGTGCAATATGGCTCTATATGGCTATAGAACAGCAAAAATGGCCGCCTCATCCTTGTGTCCCGAGGTTTGCTGGCGTTTTTTCTACCTGAATATAGTTACTTACTTGTTTAAACACATTTTCCCGATGCCCTACGTAGTTAGCAACCTATTTACACAAAAATCATACCTGCGCAGTGAGATGCGCAGTGGATACAGGGCCCCAAAGTCGGCCCTCATCCAGGTGTACCGAGATTGGCACGGGTATTCTCGGTACCTAAACGTGGTGGGTTTGGTGTTTAAACACGTTTTTCAGGTGCCCTAGATGGTTAGCAACCTAACTACAAAAAATCACTTTGGCACACCGAGTTGCGCAATGGCAACAGAGCCGCAAAGTATACCGTGCAATATGGCTCTATATGGCTATAGAACAGCAAAAATGGCCGCCTCATCCTGGTGTCCCGAGGTTTGCACGCGTTTTTGTTCTACCTGAATGTAGTTACTTACTTGTATGAACACATTTTCCCGATGCCCTACGTAGTTAGCAACCTATTTACACAAAAATCATACCTGCGCAGTGAGATGCGCAGTGGCTACAGGGCCCCAAATTCGCCCCGTATCCTGGTGTCCCGAGATTTGCACGGGTATTCTCGGTACCTAAACGTTGTGGGTTTGGTGTTTAAACACGTTTTTTAGGTGCCCTAGATGGTTAGCAACCTAACTACAAAAAATCACTTTGGCACACCGAGTTGCGCCATGGCAACAGAGCCGCAAAGTATACCGTGCAATATGGCTCTATATGGCTATAGAACAGCAAAAATGGCCGCCTTATCCTGGTGTCCCGAGGTTTGCACGCGTTTTTTGCTACCTGAATGTAGTTACTTACTTGTTTAAACACCTTTTCCCGATGCCCTACGTAGTTAGCAACCTATTTACACAAAAATCATACCTGCGCAGTGAGATGCGCAGTGGCTACAGGGCCCCAAAGTCGCCACTCATCCTTGTGTCCCGAGATTTGCACGGGTATTCTCGGTACCTAAACGTGGTGGGTTTGGTGTTTAAACACGTTTTTCAGGTGCCCTAGATGGTTAGCAACCTAACTACAAAAGATCACTTTGGCACACCGAGTTGCGCCATGGCAACAGAGCCGCAAAATATACCGTTCAATATGGCTCTATATGGCTATAGAACAGCAAAAATGGCCGCCTCATCCTGGTGTCCCGAGGTTTGCACGCGTTTTTTGCTACCTGAATGTAGTTACTTACTTGTTTAAACACCTTTTCCCGATGCCCTACGTAGTTAGCAACCTATTTACACAAAAATCATACCTGCGCAGTGAGATGCACAGTGGCTACAGGGCCCCAAAGTCGCCCATCATCCTGGTGTCCCGAGATTTGCACGGGTATTCTCGGTACCTAAACGTGGTGGGTTTGGTGTATAAACACGTTTTTCAGGTGCCCTAGATGGTTAGCAACCTAACTACAAAAAATCACTTTGGCACACCGAGTTGCGCCATGGCAACAGAGCCGCAAAATATACCGTGCAATATGGCTCTATATGGCTATAGAACAGCAAAAATGGCCGCCTCAATCATGGTGTCCCGAGGTTTGCACGCCTTTTTTGCTACCTGAATGTAGTTACTTACTTGTTTAATCACCTTTTCCCGATGCCCTACGTAGTTAGCAACCTATTTACACAAAAATCATACCTGCGCAGTGAGATGCGCAGTGGCTACAGGGCCCCAAAGTCGCCACTCATCCTGGTGTCCCGAGATTTGCACGGGCATTCTCGGTACCTAAACGTGGTGGGTTTGGTGTTTAAACACGTTTTTCAGGTGCCCTATATTGTTAGCAACCTAACTACAAAAAATCACTTTGGCACTCCGAGTTGCGCCATGGCAACAGAGCCGCAAAGTATACCGTGCAATATGGCTCTATATGGCTATAGAACAGCAAAAATGGCCGCCTCATCCTTGTGTCCCGAGGTTTGCTGGCGTTTTTTCTACCTGAATGTAGTTACTTACTTGTTTAAACACATTTTCCCGATGCCCTACGTAGTTAGCAACCTATTTACACAAAAATCATACCTGCGCAGTGAGATGCGCAGTGGCTACAGGGCCCCAAAATCGGCCCTCATCCTGGTGTACCGAGATTGGCACGGGTATTCTCGGTACCTAAACGTGTTGGGTTTGGTGTTTAAACACGTTTTTCAGGTGCCCTAGATGGTTAGCAACCTAACTACAAAAAATCACTTTGGCACACCGAGTTGCGCAATGGCAACAGAGCCGCAAAATATACCGTGCAATATGGCTCTATATGGCTATAGAACAGCAAAAATGGTCGCCTCATCCTGGTGTCCCGAGGTTTGCACGCGTTTTTGTTCTACCTGAATGTAGTTACTTACTTGTATGAACACATTTTCCCGATGCCCTACGTAGTTAGCAACCTATTTACACAAAAATCATACCTGCGCAGTGAGATGCGCAGTGGCTACAGGGCCCCAAAGTCGCCCCTCATCCTGGTGTCCCGAGATTTGCACGGGTATTCACGGTACCTAAACGTGGTGGGTTTGGTGTTTAAACACATTTTTTAGGTGCCCTAGATTGTTAGCAACCTAACTACAAAAAATCATTTTGGCACACCGAGTTGCGCCATGGCAAAAGAGCCGCAAAGTATACCGTACAATATGGCTCTATATGGCTATAGAACAGCAAAAATGGCCGCCTCATCCTGGTGTCCCGAGGTTTGCACGCGTTGTTTGCTACCTGAATGTAGTTACTTACTTGTTTAAACACATTTTCCCGATGCCCTACGTAGTTAGCAACCTATTTACACAAAAATCATACCTGCGCAGTGAGATGCGCAGTGGCTACAGGGCCCCAAAATCGCCCTTCATCCTGGTGTCCCGAGATTTGCACGGGTATTCTCGGTACCTAAACGTGGTGGGTTTGGTGTTTAAACACGTTTTTTAGGTGCCCTAGATGGTTAGCAACCTAACTACAAAAAATCACTTTGGCACACCGAGTTGCGCCATGGCAACAGAGCCGCAAAGTATACCGTGCGATATGGCTCTATATGGCTATAGAACAGCAAAAATGGCCGCCTCATCCTGGTGTCCCGAGGTTTGCACGCGTTTTTTGCTACCTGAATGTAGTTACTTACTTGTTTAAACACCTTTTACCGATGCCTTACGTAGTTAGCAACCTATTTACACAAAAATCATACCTGCGCAGTGAGATGCGCAGTGGCTACCGGGCCCCAATGTCGCCACTCATCCTGGTGTCCCGAGATTTGCACGGGTATTCACGGTACCTAAACGTGGTGGGTTTGGTGTTTAAACACGTTTTTCAGGTGCCCTAGATGGTTAGCAACCTAACTACAAAAAATCACTTTTGCACACCGAGTTGCACCATGGCAACAGAGCCGCAAAGTATACCGTGCAATATGGCTCTACATGGCTATAGAACAGCAAAAATGGCCGCCTCATCCTGGTGTCCCGAGGTTTGCACGCGTTTTTTGCTACCTGAATGTAGTTACTTACTTGTTTAAACACATTTTCCCGATGCCCTACGTAGTTAGCAACCTATTTACACAAAAATCATACCTACGCAATGAGATGCGCAGTGGCTACAGGGCCCCAAAGTCGCCCCTCATCCTGGTGTCCTGTGATTTGCACGGGTATTCTCGGTACCTAAACGTGGTGGATTTGGTGTTTAAACACGATTTTCAGGTGCCCTAGATGGTAAGCAACCTAATTACAAAAAATCACTTTGGCACACCGAGTTGCGCCATGGCAACAGAGCAGCAAAATATACCGTGCAATATGGCTCTATATGGTAATAGAACAGCAAAAATGGCCGCCTCATCCTGGTGTCCCGAGGTTTGCACGCGTTTTTTGCTACCTGAATGTAGTTACTTACTTGTTTAAACACATTTTCCCGATACCCTACGTAGTTAGCAACCTATTTACACAAAAATCATACCTGCGCAGTGAGATGCGCAGTGGCTACAGGGCCCCAAAGTCGCCCCTCATCCTGGTGTCCCGAGATTTGCACGGGTATTCTCGGTACCTAAACGTGGTGGGTTTGGTGTTTAAACACGTTTTTCAGGTGTCCTAGATGGTTTGCAACCTAACTACAAAAAATCACTTTGGCACACCGAGTTGCGCCATGGCAACAGAGCCGCAAATTATACCGTGCAATATGGCTCTATATGGCTATAGAACAGCAAAAATGGCCGGCTCATCCTGGTTTCCCGAGGTTTGCACGCGTTTTTTGCTACCTAGATGTAGTTACTTACTTGTTTAAACACATTTGCCCGATGCCCTACGTAGTTAGCAACCTATTTACACAAAAATCATACCTGCGCAGTGAGATGCGCAGTGGCTACAGGGCCCCAAAGTCGCCCCTCATCCTGGTGTCCCGAGATTTGCACGGGTATTCTCGGTACCTAAACGTGGTGGGTTTGGTGTTTAAACACGTTTTTCAGGTGCCCTAGATGGTTAGCAACCTAACTACAAAAAATCCCTTTGGCACACCGAGTTGCGCCATGGCAACAGAGCCGCAAAGTATACCGTGCAATATGGCTCTATATGGCTATAGTACAGCAAAAATGGCCGCCTCATCCTGGTGTCCCGAGGTTTGCACGCGTTTTTTGCTACCTGAATGTAGTTACTTACTTGTTTAAACACATTTTCCCGATGCCCTACGTAGTTAGCAACCTATTTACACAAAAATCATACCTGCGCAGTGAGATGCGCAGTGGCTACAGGGCCCCAAAATCGCCCGTCATCCTGGTGTCCCGAGATTTGCACGGGTATTCTCGGTATCTAAACGTGGTGGGTTTGGTGTTTAAACACGCTTTATAGGTGCCCTAGATGGTTAGCAACCTAACTACAAAAAATCACTTTGGCACACCGAGTTGCGCCATGGCAACAGAGCCGCAAAGTATACCTTGCAATATGGCTCTATATGGCTATAGAACAGCAAAAATGGCCGCCTCATCCTGGTGTCCCGAGGTTTGCACGCGTTTTTTGCTACCTGAATGTAGTTACTTACTTGTTTAAACACATTTTTCCGATGCCCTACGTAGTAGGCAACCAATTCACACAAAAATCATACCTGCGCAGTGAGATGTGCAGTGGCTACAGGGCCCCAAAGTCGCCCCTTATCCTGGTGTCCCGAGATTTGCACGGGTATTCTCGGTACCTAAACGTGGTGGGTTTGGTGTTTAAACACGTTTTTCAGGTGCCCTAGATAGTTAGCAACCTAACTACAAAAAATGACTTTGGCACACCGAGTTGCGCCATGGCAACAGAGCCGCAAAGTATACCGTGCAATAGGGCTCTATATGGCTATAGAACAGCAAAAATGGCCGCCTCATCCTTCTGTCCCGAGGTTTGCACGCGTTTTTTGCTACCTGAATGTCGTTACTTACTTGTTTAAACACATTTTCCCGATGCCCTACGTAGTTAGCAACCTATTTACACAAAAATCATACCTGCGCAGTGAGATGCGCAGTGGCTACAGGGCCCCAAAGTCGCCCCTCATCCTGGTGTCCCGAGATTTGCACGGGTATTCTCGGTACCTAAACGTGGTGGGTTTGGTGTTTAAACACGTTTTTCAGGTGCCCTATATTGTTAGCAACCTAACTACAAAAAATCACTTTGGCACTCCGAGTTGCGCCATGGCAACAGAGCCGCAAAGTATACCGTGCAATATGGCTCTATATGGCTATAGAACAGCAAAAATGGCCGCCTCATCCTTGTGTCCCGAGGTTTGCTGGCGTTTTTTCTACCTGAATATAGTTACTTACTTGTTTAAACACATTTTCCCGATGCCCTACGTAGTTAGCAACCTATTTACACAAAAATCATACCTGCGCAGTGAGATGCGCAGTGGATACAGGGCCCCAAAGTCGGCCCTCATCCAGGTGTACCGAGATTGGCACGGGTATTCTCGGTACCTAAACGTGGTGGGTTTGGTGTTTAAACACGTTTTTCAGGTGCCCTAGATGGTTAGCAACCTAACTACAAAAAATCACTTTGGCACACCGAGTTGCGCAATGGCAACAGAGCCGCAAAGTATACCGTGCAATATGGCTCTATATGGCTATAGAACAGCAAAAATGGCCGCCTCATCCTGGTGTCCCGAGGTTTGCACGCGTTTTTGTTCTACCTGAATGTAGTTACTTACTTGTATGAACACATTTTCCCGATGCCCTACGTAGTTAGCAACCTATTTACACAAAAATCATACCTGCGCAGTGAGATGCGCAGTGGCTACAGGGCCCCAAATTCGCCCCGTATCCTGGTGTCCCGAGATTTGCACGGGTATTCTCGGTACCTAAACGTTGTGGGTTTGGTGTTTAAACACGTTTTTTAGGTGCCCTAGATGGTTAGCAACCTAACTACAAAAAATCACTTTGGCACACCGAGTTGCGCCATGGCAAAAGAGCCGCAAAGTATACCGTGCAATATGGCTCTATATGGCTATAGAACAGCAAAAATGGCCGCCTTATCCTGGTGTCCCGAGGTTTGCACGCGTTTTTTGCTACCTGAATGTAGTTACTTACTTGTTTAAACACCTTTTCCCCGATGCCCTACGTAGTTAGCATCCTATTTACACAAAAATCATACCTGCGCAGTGAGATGCGCAGTGGCTACAGGGCCCCAAAGTCGCCACTCATCCTTGTGTCCCGAGATTTGCACGGGTATTCTCGGTACCTAAACGTGGTGGGTTTGGTGTTTAAACACGTTTTTCAGGTGCCCTAGATGGTTAGCAACCTAACTACAAAAAATCACTTTGGCACACCGAGTTGCGCCATGGCAACAGAGCCGCAAAATATACCGTTCAATATGGCTCTATATGGCTATAGAACAGCAAAAATGGCCGCCTCATCCTGGTGTCGGGAGGTTTGCACGCGTTTTTTGCTACCTGAATGTAGTTACTTACTTGTTTAAACACCTTTTCCCGATGCCCTACGTAGTTAGCAACCTATTTACACAAAAATCATACCTGCGCAGTGAGATGCACAGTGGCTACAGGGCCCCAAAGTCGCCCATCATCCTGGTGTCCCGAGATTTGCACGGGTATTCTCGGTACCTAAACGTGGTGGGTTTGGTGTATAAACACGTTTTTCAGGTGCCCTAGATGGTTAGCAACCTAACTACAAAAAATCACTTTGGCACACCGAGTTGCGCCATGGCAACAGAGCCGCAAAATATACCGTGCAATATGGCTCTATATGGCTATAGAACAGCAAAAATGGCCGCCTCAATCATGGTGTCCCGAGGTTTGCACGCCTTTTTTGCTACCTGAATGTAGTTACTTACTTGTTTAATCACTTTTTCCCGATGCCCTACGTAGTTAGCAACCTATTTACACAAAAATCATACCTGCGCAGTGAGATGCGCAGTGGCTACAGGGCCCCAAAGTCGCCACTCATCCTGGTGTCCCGAGATTTGCACGGGCATTCTCGGTACCTAAACGTGGTGGGTTTGGTGTTTAAACACGTTTTTCAGGTGCCCTAGATGGTTAGCAACCTAACTGCAAAAAATCACTTTGGCACACCGAGTTGCGCCATGGCAACAGAGCCGCAAAGTATACCTTGCAATATGGCTCTATATGGCTATAGAACAGCAAAAATTGGCCGCCTCATCCTGGTGTCCCGAGGTAAGCACGCGTTTTTTGCTACCTGAATGTAGTTACTTACTTGTTTAACACATTTTTCCGATGCCCTACGTAGTTAGCAACCTATTTACACAAAAATCATACCTGCGCAGTGAGATGCGCAGTGGCTACAGGGCCCCAAAATCGCCCCTCATCCTGGTGTCCCGAGATTTGCACGGGTATTCTCGGTACCTAAACGTGGTGGGTTTGGTGTTTAAACACGTTTTTCAGGTGCCCTAGATGGTTAGCAACCTAACTACAAAAAAACACTTTGGCACACCGAGTTGCGCCATGGCAACAGAGCCGCAAAGTATACCGTGCAATATGGCTCTATATGGCTATAGAACAGCAAAAATGGCTGCCTCCTCTTGGTGTCCCGAGGTTTGCACGCGTTTTTGCTACCTGAATGTAGTTACTTACTTGTTTAAACACATTTTCCCGATGCCCTACGTAGTTAGCAACCTATTTACACAAAAATCATACCTGCGCAGTGATATGCGCAGTGGCTACAGGGCCCTAAAGTCGCCCCTCATCCTGGTGTCCCGAGATTTGCACGGGTATTCTCGGTACCTAAACGTGGTGGGTTTGGTGTTTAACCACGTATTTCAGGTGCCCTAGATGGTTAGCAACCTAACTACAAAAAATCACTTTGGCACACCGAGTTGCGCCATGGCAACAGAGCCGCAAAATATACCATGCAATATGGCTCTATATGGCTATAGAACAGCAAAAATGGCCGCCTCAATCATGGTGTCCCGAAGTTTGCACGCCTTTTGTGCTACCTGAATGTAGTTACTTACTTGTTTAATCACCTTTTCCCGATGCCCTACGTAGTTAGCAACCTATTTACACAAAAATCATACCTGCGCAGTGAGATGCGCAGTGGCTACAGGGCCCCAAAGTCGCCACTCATCCTGGTGTCCCGAGATTTGCACGGGCATTCTCGGTACCTAAACGTGGTGGGTTTGGTGTTTAAACACGTTTTTCAGGTGCCCTAGATGGTTAGCAACCTAACTACAAAAAATCACTTTGGCACACCGAGTTGCGCCATGGCAACAGAGCCGCAAAGTATACCTTGCAATATGGCTCTATATGGCTATAGAACAGCAAAAATTGGCCGCCTCATCCTGGTGTCCCGAGGTAAGCACGCGTTTTTTGCTACCTGAATGTAGTAACTTACTTGTTCAACACATTTTTCCGATGCCCTACGTAGTTAGCAACCTATTTACACAAAAATCATACCTGCGCAGTGAGATGCGCAGTGGCTACAGGGCCCCAAAATCGCCCCTCATCCTGGTGTCCCGAGATATGCACGGGTATTCTCGGTACCTAAACGTGGTGGGTTTGGTGTTTAAACACGTTTTTCAGGTGCCCTAGATGGTTAGCAACCTAACTACAAAAAAACACTTTGGCACACCGAGTTGCGCCATGGCAACAGAGCCGCAAAGTATACCGTGCAATATGGCTCTATATGGCTATAGAACAGCAAAAATGGCTGCCTCCTCTTGGTGTCCCGAGGTTTGCACGCGTTTTTGCTACCTGAATGTAGTTACTTACTTGTTTAAACACATTTTCCCGATGCCCTACGTAGTTAGCAACCTATTTACACAAAAATCATACCTGCGCAGTGAGATGCGCAGTGGCTACAGGGCCCTAAAGTCGCCCCTCATCCTGGTGTCCCGAGATTTGCACGGGTATTCTCGGTACCTAAACGTGGTGGGTTTGGTGTTTAACCACGTATTTCAGGTGCCCTAGATGGTTAGCAACCTAACTACAAAAAATCACTTTGGCACACCGAGTTGCGCCATGGCAACAGAGCCGCAAATTATACCGTGCAATATGGCTCTATATGGCTATAGAACAGCAAAAATGGCCGCCTCATCCTGGTGACCCGAGGTTTGCACGCGTTTTTTGCTACCTGAATGTAGTTACTTACTTGTTTAAACACATTTTCCCGATGCCCTACGTAGTTAGCAACCTATTTACACAAAAATCATACCTGCGCAGTGAGATGCGCAGTGGCGACAGGGCCCCAAAGTCGCCCCTCATCCTGGTGTCCCGAGATTTGCACGGGTATTCTCGGTACCTAAAAGTGGAGGGTTTGGTGTTTAAACACGTTTTTCAGGTGCCCTAGATGGTTAGCAACCTAACTACAAAAAATCACTTTGGCACACCGAGTTGCGCCATGGCAACAGAGACGCGAAGTATACCGTGCAATATGGCTCTACATGTATATGGCTATAGAACAGCAAAAAAGGCCGCCTCATCCTGATGTCCCGAGGTTTGCACGCGTTTTTTGCTACCTGAATGTAGTTACTTACTTGTTTAAACACATTTTCCCGATGCCCTACGTAGTTAGCAACCTGTTTACACAAAAATCATACCTGCGCAGTGAGATGCGCAGTGGCTACAGGGCCCCAAAGTCGCCCCTCATCCTGGTGTCCCGAGATTTGCACGGGTATTCTCGGTACCTAAACGTGGTGGGTTTGGTGTTTAAACACGTTTTTCAGGTGCCCTAGATGGTTAGCAACCTAACTACAAAAAATCACTTTGGCACACCGAGTTGCGCCATGGCAACAGAGCCGCAAAGTATACCGTGCAATATGGCTCTTTATGGCTATAGAACAGCAAAAATGGCAGCCTCATCCTGATGTCCCGAGGTTTGCACGCGTTTTTTGCTACCTGAATGTAGTTACTTACTTGTTTAAATACATTTTCCCGATGCCCTACGTAGTTAGCAACCTAATTACACAAAAAATTTACCTGCGCAGTGAGATGCGCAGTGGCTACAGGTCCCCAAAGTCGCCCCTCATCCTGGTGTCCCGAGATTTGCACGGGTATTCTCGGTACATAAACGTGGTGGGTTTGGTGTTTAAACACGTTTTTCAGGTGCCATACATGGTTTGCAACCTAACTACAAAAAATCACTTTGGCACACCGAGTTGCGCCATGGCAACAGAGCCGCAAAGTATACCGTGCAATATGGCTCTATATGGCTATAGAACAGCAAAAATGGCCGCCTCATCCTGGTGTCCCGAGGTTTGCACGCGTTTTTTGCTACCTGAATGTAGTTACTTACTTGTTTAAACACATTTTTCCGATGCCCTACGTAGTTAGCAACCTATTTACACCAAAATCATACCTGCGCAGTGAGATGCGCAGTGGCTAAAGGGCCCCAAAGTCGCCCCTCATCCTGGTGTCCCGAGATTTGCACGGGTATTCTCGGTACCTAAACGTGGTGGGTTTGGTGTTTAAACACGTTTTTTAGGTGCCCTAGATGGTTAGCAATCTAACTACAAAAGAACACTTTGGCACACCGAGTTGCGCAATGGCAACAGAGCCGCAAAGTATACCGTGCAATATGGCTCTATATGGCTATAGAACAGCAAAAATGGTCGCCTCATCCTGGTGTCCCGAGGTTTGCACGCGTTTTTTGCTACCTGAATGTAGTTACTTACTAGTTTAAACACATTTTCCCGATGCCCTACGTAGTTAGCAACCTATTTACACAAAAATCATACCTGCGCAGTGAGATGCGCAGTGGCTACAAGGCCCCAAAGTCGCCCCTCATCCTGGTGTCCCGAGATTTGCACGGGTATTCTCGGTACCTAAACGTGGTGGGTTTGGTGTTTAAACACGTTTTTCAGGTGCCCTAGATAGTTAGCAACCTAACTACAAAAAATCACTTTGGCACACCGAGTTGCGCCATGGCAACAGAGCCGCAAATTATACCGTGCAATATGGCTCTATATGGCTATACATGTAGAACAGCAAAAATGGCCGCCTCATCCTGGTGTCCCGAGGTTTGCACGCGTTTTTTGCTACCTGAATGTAGTTACTTACTTGTTTAAACACATTTTCCCGATGCCCTACGTAGTTAGCAACCTATTTACACAAAAATCATACCTGCGCAGTAAGATGCGCAGTGGCTACAGGGCCCCAAAATCGCCCCTCATCCTGGTGTCCCGAGATTTGCACGGGAATTCTCGGTACCTAAACGTGGTGGGTTTGGTGTTTAAACACGTTTTTCAGGTGCCCTAGATGGTTAGCAACCTAACTACAAAAAATCACTTTGGCACACCGAGTTGCGCCATGGCAACAGAGCCGCAAAATATACCGTGCAATATGGCTCTATATGGCTATAGAACAGCAAAAATGGCCGCCTCATCCTGATGTCCCGAGGTTTGCACGCGTTTTTTGCTACCTGAATGTAGTTACTTACTTGTTTAAACACATTTTCCCGATGCCCTACGTAGTTAGCAACCTATTTACACAAAAATCATACCTGCGCAGTGAGATGCGCAGTGGCTACAGGGCCCCAAATTCGCCCCTCATCCTGGTGTCCCGAGATTTGCACGGGTATTCTCGGTACCTAAACGTGGTGGGTTTGGTGTTTAAACACGTTTTTCAGGTGCCCTAGATGGTTAGCAACCTAACTACAAAAAATCACTTTGGCACACCGAGTTGCGCCATGGCAACAGAGCCGCAAAATATACCGTGCAATATGGCTCTATATGGCTATAGAACAGCAAAAATTGCAGCCTCATCCTGGTGTCCCGAGGTTTGCACGCGTTTTTTGCTACCTGAATGTAGTTACTTACTTGTTTAAACACATTTTCCCGATGCCCTACGTAGTTAGCAACCTATTTACACAAAAATCATACCTGCGCAGTGAGATGCGCAGTGGTTAGAGGGCCCCAAATTCGCCCCTCATCCTGGTGTCCCGAGATTTGCACGGGTATTCTCGGTACCTAAACGTGCTGGGTTTGGTGTTTAAACACGTTTTTCAGGTGCCCTAGATGGTTAGCAACCTAACTACAAAAAATCACTTTGGCACACCGAGTTGCGCCATGGCAACAGAGCCGCAAATTATACCGTGCAATATGGCTCTATATGGCTATAGAACAGCAAAAATGGCCGCCTTATCCTGGTGTCCCGAGGTTTGCACGCTTTTTTTGCTACCTGAATGTAGTTACTTACTTGTTTAAACACATTTTCCCGATGCCCTACGTAGTTAGCAACCTATTTACACACAAATCATACCTGCGCAGTGAGATGCGGAGTGGCTACAGGGCCCCAAAATCGCCCCTCATCCTGGTGTCCCGAGATTTGCACGGGTATTCTCGGTACCTAAACGTGGTGGGTTTGGTGTTTAAACACGTTTTTCATGTGCCATACATGGTTAGCAACATAACTACAAAAAACACTTTGGCACACCGAGTTGCGCCATGGCAACAGAGCCGCAAAGTATACCGTGCAATATGGCTCTATATGGCTATAGAACAGCAAAAATGGCCGCCTCATCCTGGTGTCCCGAGGTTTGCACGCGTTTTTTGCTACCTGAATGTAGTTACTTACTTGTTTAAACACATTTTCCCGATGCCCTACGTAGTTAGCAACCTATTTACATAAAAATCATACCTGCGCAGTGAGATGCGCAGTGGCTACAGGGCCCCAAAATCGCACCTCATCCTGGTGTCTCGAGATTTGCATGGGTATTCTCGGAACCTAAACGTGGTGGGTTTGGTGTTTAAACACGTTTTTCAGGTGCCCTAGATGGTTAGCAACCTAACTACAAAAAATCACTTTGGCACACCGAGTTGCGCCATGGCAACAGAGCCGCAAATTATACCGGGAGCTCTGTAGCCACTACGCATCTCACTGCGCTGGTATGATTTTTGTGTAAATAGGTTGCTACTACGTTGGGCATCGGGAAAATGTGTATAACAAGTAAATAACTACATTAAGGTAGCAAAAAACGCGTGCAAGCCTTGCGACACCAGGATGAGGCGGCCAGTTTTGCTGTTCTATAGCCATATAGAGCCATATTGCACGGTATACTTTGCGGCTCTGTTGCCATGGCGCAACTCGGTGTGCGAATGTGATTTTTTGCACTTAGGTTGCTAACCATCTAGGGCACCTGAAAAACGTGTTTAAACACCAAACCCACCACGTTCAGGTACCGAGAAACCCCGTGCAAATCTCCCGACACTACAAGGCGTCGCGATTTGGGGCTCTGTAGCCCACGCGCATCTCACTGCGCAGGTGTGATTTTTGTGTCAATGGGTTGCTAACTACGTAGGGCATCGAGAAAATGTGTTTAAACAAGCAACTAACTACATTAAGGTAGCAAAAAACGCGTGCAAACCTCCCGACACCAGGAGGCGACGCCTATTTTTGCTGTTCTAAAGCCCTATATAGCCATATTGCACGGTATACTTTGCGGCTCTGTTGCCATGGCGCAACTCGGTGTGCGAATGTGATTTTTTGCACTTAGGTTGCTAACCATCTAGGGCACCTGAAACACGTGTTTAAACACCAAACCCACCACGTTCAGGTACCGAGAAACCCCGTGCAAATCTCCCGACACTACAAGGCGACGCGACTTTGGGGCTCTGTAGCCCACGCGCATCTCACTGCGCAGGTATGATTTTTGTGTCAATGGGTTGCTAACTACGTAGGGCATCGAGAAAATGTGTTTAAACAAGCAACTAACTACATTAAGGTAGCAAAAAACGCGTGCAAACCTCCCGACACCAGGAGGCGACGCCTATTTTTGCTGTTCTAAAGCCCTATATAGCCATATTGCACGGTATACTTTGCGGCTCTGTTGCCATGGCGCAACTCGGTGTGCGAATGTGATTTTTTGCACTTAGGTTGCTAACCATCTAGGGCACCTGAAAAACGTGTTTAAACACCAAACCCACCACGTTCAGGTACCGAGAAACCCCGTGCAAATCTCCCGACACTACAAGGCGACGCGAATTTGGGGCTCTGTAGCCCACGCGCATCTCACTGCGCAGGTGTGATTTTTGTGTCAATGGGTTGCTAACTACGTAGGGCATCGAGAAAATGTGTTTAAACAAGCAACTAACTACATTAAGGTAGCAAAAAACGCGTGCAAACCTCCCGACACCAGGAGGCGACGCCTATTTTTGCTGTTCTAAAGCCCTATATAGCCATATTGCACGGTATACTTTGCGGCTCAGTTGCCATGGCGCAACTCGGTGTGCGAATGTGATTTTTTGCACTTAGGTTGCTAACCATCTAGGGCACCTGAAAAACGTGTTTAAACACCAAACCCACCACGTTCAGGTACCGAGAAACCCCGTGCAAATCTCCCGACACTACAAGGCGACGCGACTTTGGGGCTCTGTAGCCCACGCGCATCTCACTGCGCAGTTGTGATTTTTGTGTCAATGGGTTGCTAACTACGTAGGGCATCGAGAAAATGTGTTTAAACAAGCAACTAACTACATTAAGGTAGCAAAAAACGCGTGCAAACCTCCCGACACCAGGAGGCGACGCCTATTTTTGCTGTTCTAAAGCCCTATATAGCCATATTGCACGGTATACTTTGCGGCTCTGTTGCCATGGCGCAACTCGGTGTGCGAATGTGATTTTTTGCACTTAGGTTGCTAACCATCTAGGGCACCTGAAACACGTGTTTAAACACCAAACCCACCACGTTCAGGTACCGAGAAACCCCGTGCAAATCTCCCGACACTACAAGGCGACGCGACTTTGGGGCTCTGTAGCCCACGCGCATCTCACTGCGCAGGTATGATTTTTGTGTCAATGGGTTGCTTACTACGTAGGGCATCGAGAAAATGTGTTTAAACAAGCAACTAACTACATTAAGGTAGCAAAAAACGCGTGCAAACCTCCCGACACCAGGAGGCGACGCCTATTTTTGCTGTTCTAAAGCCCTATATAGCCATATTGCACGGTATACTTTGCGGCTCTGTTGCCGTGGCGCAACTCGGTGTGCGAATGTGATTTTTTGCACTTAGGTTGCTAACCATCTAGGGCACCTGAAACACGTGTTTAAACACCAAACCCACCACGTTCAGGTACCGAGAAACCCCGTGCAAATCTCCCGACACTACAAGGCGACGCGACTTTGGGGCTCTGTAGCCCACGCGCATCTCACTGCGCAGGTATGATTTTTGTGTCAATGGGTTGCTAACTACGTAGGGCATCGAGAAAATGTGTTTAAACAAGCAACTAACTACATTAAGGTAGCAAAAAACGCGTGCAAACCTCCCGACACCAGGAGGCGACGCCTATTTTTGCTGTTCTAAAGCCCTATATAGCCATATTGCACGGTATACTTTGCGGCTCTGTTGCCATGGCGCAACTCGGTGTGCGAATGTGATTTTTTGCACTTAGGTTGCTAACCATCTAGGGCACCTGAAAAACGTGTTTTAAACACCAAACCCACCACGTTCAGGTACCGAGAAACCCCGTGCAAATCTCCCGACACTACAAGGCGACGCGAATTTGGGGCTCTGTAGCCCACGCGCATCTCACTGCGCAGGTGTGATTTTTGTGTCAATGGGTTGCTAACTACGTAGGGCATCGAGAAAATGTGTTTAAACAAGCAACTAACTACATTAAGGTAGCAAAAAACGCGTGCAAACCTCCCGACACCAGGAGGCGACGCCTATTTTTGCTGTTCTAAAGCCCTATATAGCCATATTGCACGGTATACTTTGCGGCTCAGTTGCCATGGCGCAACTCGGTGTGCGAATGTGATTTTTTGCACTTAGGTTGCTAACCATCTAGGGCACCTGAAAAACGTGTTTAAACACCAAACCCACCACGTTCAGGTACCGAGAAACCCCGTGCAAATCTCCCGACACTACAAGGCGACGCGACTTTGGGGCTCTGTAGCCCACGCGCATCTCACTGCGCAGTTGTGATTTTTGTGTCAATGTGTTGCTAACTACGTAGGGCATCGAGAAAATGTGTTTAAACAAGCAACTAACTACATTAAGGTAGCAAAAAAACGCGTGCAAACCTCCCGACACCAGGAGGCGACGCCTATTTTTGCTGTTCTAAAGCCCTATATAGCCATATTGCACGGTATACTTTGCGGCTCTGTTGCCATGGCGCAACTCGGTGTGCGAATGTGATTTTTTGCACTTAGGTTGCTAACCATCTAGGGCACCTGAAACACGTGTTTAAACACCAAACCCACCACGTTCAGGTACCGAGAAACCCCGTGCAAATCTCCCGACACTACAAGGCGACGCGACTTTGGGGCTCTGTAGCCCACGCGCATCTCACTGCGCAGGTATGATTTTTGTGTCAATGGGTTGCTAACTACGTAGGGCATCGAGAAAATGTGTTTAAACAAGCAACTAACTACATTAAGGTAGCAAAAAACGCGTGCAAACCTCCCGACACCAGGAGGCGACGCCTATTTTTGCTGTTCTAAAGCCCTATATAGCCATATTGCACGGTATACTTTGCGGCTCTGTTGCCGTGGCGCAACTCGGTGTGCGAATGTGATTTTTTGCACTTAGGTTGCTAACCATCTAGGGCACCTGAAACACGTGTTTAAACACCAAACCCACCACGTTCAGGTACCGAGAAACCCCGTGCAAATCTCCCGACACTACAAGGCGACGCGACTTTGGGGCACTGTAGCCCACGCGCATCTCACTGCGCAGGTATGATTTTTGTGTCAATGGGTTGCTAACTACGTAGGGCATCGAGAAAATGTGTTTAAACAAGCAACTAACTACATTAAGGTAGCAAAAAACGCGTGCAAACCTCCCGACACCAGGAGGCGACGCCTATTTTTGCTGTTCTAAAGCCCTATATAGCCATATTGCACGGTATACTTTGCGGCTCTGTTGCCATGGCGCAACTCGGTGTGCGAATGTGATTTTTTGCACTTAGGTTGCTAACCATCTAGGGCACCTGAAAAACGTGTTTAAACACCAAACACTCCACGTTCAGGTACCGAGAAACCCCGTGCAAATCTCCCGACACTACAAGGCGACGCGACTTTGGGGCTCTGTAGCCCACGCGCATCTCACTGCGCAGGTATGATTTTTGTGTCAATGGGTTGCTAACTACGTAGGGCATCGAGAAAATGTGTTTAAACAAGCAACTAACTACATTAAGGTAGCAAAAAACGCGTGCAAACCTCCCGACACCAGGAGGCGACGCCTATTTTTGCTGTTCTAAAGCCCTATATAGCCATATTGCACGGTATACTTTGCGGCTCTGTTGCCATGGCGCAACTCGGTGTGCGAATGTGATTTTTTGCACTTAGGTTGCTAACCATCTAGGGCACCTGAAAAACGTGTTTAAACACCAAACCCACCACGTTCAGGTACCGAGAAACCCCGTGCAAATCTCCCGACACTACAAGGCGACGCGACTTTGGGGCTCTGTAGCCCACGCGCATCTCACTGCGCAGGTATGATTTTTGTGTCAATGGGTTGCTAACTACGTAGGGCATCGAGAAAATGTGTTTAAACAAGCAACTAACTACATTAAGGTAGCAAAAAACGCGTGCAAACCTCCCGACACCAGGAGGCGACGCCTATTTTTGCTGTTCTAAAGCCCTATATAGCCATATTGCACGGTATAATTTGCGGCTCTGTTGCCATGGCGCAACTCGGTGTGCGAATGTGATTTTTTGCACTTAGGTTGCTAATCATCTAGGGCACCTGAAAAACGTGTTTAAACACCAAACCCACCACGTTCAGGTACCGAGAAACCCCGTGCAAATCTCCCGACACTACAAGGCGACGCGACTTTGGGGCTCTGTAGCCCACGCGCATCTCACTGCGCAGGTATGATTTTTGTGTCAATGGGTTGCTAACTACGTAGGGCATCGAGAAAATGTGTTTAAACAAGCAACTAACTACATTAAGGTAGCAAAAAACGCGTGCAAACCTCCCGACACCAGGAGGCGACGCCTATTTTTGCTGTTCTAAAGCCCTATATAGCCATATTGCATGGTATACTTTGCGGCTCTGTTGCCATGGCGCAACTCGGTGTGCGAATGTGATTTTTTGCACTTAGGTTGCTAACCATCTAGGGCACCTGAAAAACGTGTTTAAACACCAAACCCACCACGTTCAGGTACCGCGAAACCCCGTGCAAATCTCCCGACACTACAAGGCGACGCGAATTTGGGGCTCTGTAGCCCACGCGCATCTCACTGCGCAGGTGTGATTTTTGTGTCAATGGGTTGCTAACTACGTAGGGCATCGAGAAAATGTGTTTAAACAAGCAACTAACTACATTAAGGTAGCAAAAAACGCGTGCAAACCTCCCGACACCAGGAGGCGACGCCTATTTTTGCTGTTCTAAAGCCCTATATAGCCATATTGCACGGTATACTTTGCGGCTCTGTTGCCATGGCGCAACTCGGTGTGCGAATGTGATTTTTTGCACTTAGGTTGCTAACCATCTAGGGCACCTGAAAACGTGTTTAAACACCAAACCCACCACGTTCAGGTACCGAGAAACCCCGTGCAAATCTCCCGACACTACAAGGCGACGCGACTTTGGGGCTCTGTAGCCCACGCGCATCTCACTGCGCAGGTAAGATTTTTGTGTCAATGGGTTGCTAACTACGTAGGGCATCGAGAAAATGTGTTTAAACAAGCAACTAACTACATTAAGGTAGCAAAAAACGCGTGCAAACCTCCCGACACCAGGAGGCGACGCCTATTTTTGCTGTTCTAAAGCCCTATATAGCCATATTGCACGGTATACTTTGCGGCTCTGTTGCCATGGCGCAACTCGGTGTGCGAATGTGATTTTTTGCACTTAGGTTGCTAACCATCTAGGGCACCTGAAACACGTGTTTAAACACCAAACCCACCACGTTCAGGTACCGAGAAACCCCGTGCAAATCTCCCGACACTACAAGGCGACGCGACTTTGGGGCTCTGTAGCCCACGCGCATCTCACTGCGCAGGTGTGATTTTTGTGTCAATGGGTTGCTAACTACGTAGGGCATCGAGAAAATGTGTTTAAACAAGCAACTAACTACATTAAGGTAGCAAAAAACGCGTGCAAACCTCCCGACACCAGGAGGCGACGCCTATTTTTGCTGTTCTAAAGCCCTATATAGCCATATTGCACGGTATACTTTGCGGCTCTGTTGCCATGGCGCAACTCGGTGTGCGAATGTGATTTTTTGCACTTAGGTTGCTAACCATCTAGGGCACCTGAAAAACGTGTTTAAACACCAAACCCACCACGTTCAGGTACCGAGAAACCCCGTGCAAATCTCCCGACACTACAAGGCGACGCGACTTTGGGGCTCTGTAGCCCACGCGCATCTCACTGCGCAGGTATGATTTTTGTGTCAATGGGTTGCTAACTACGTAGGGCATCGAGAAAATGTGTTTTAAACAAGCAACTAACTACATTAAGGTAGCAAAAAACGCGTGCAAACCTCCCGACACCAGGAGGCGACGCCTATTTTTGCTGTTCTAAAGCCCTATATAGCCATATTGCACGGTATACTTTGCGGCTCTGTTGCCATGGCGCAACTCGGTGTGCGAATGTGATTTTTTGCACTTAGGTTGCTAACCATCTAGGGCACCTGAAAAACGTGTTTAAACACCAAACCCACCACGTTCAGGTACCGAGAAACCCCGTGCAAATCTCCCGACACTACAAGGCGACGCGACTTTGGGGCTCTGTAGCCCACGCGCATCTCACTGCGCAGGTGTGATTTTTGTGTCAATGGGTTGCTAACTACGTAGGGCATCGAGAAAATGTGTTTAAACAAGCAACTAACTACATTAAGGTAGCAAAAAACGCGTGCAAACCTCCCGACACCAGGAGGCGACGCCTATTTTTGCTGTTCTAAAGCCCTATATAGCCATATTGCACGGTATACTTTGCGGCTCTGTTGTCATGGCGCAACTCGGTGTGCGAATGTGATTTTTTGCACTTAGGTTGCTAACCATCTAGGGCACCTGAAAAACGTATTTAAACACCAAACCCACCACGTTCAGGTACCGAGAAACCCCGTGCAAATCTCCCGACACTACAAGGCGACGCGACTTTGGGGCTCTGTAGCCCACGCGCATCTCACTGCGCAGATGTGATTTTTGTGTCAATGGGTTGCTAACTACGTAGGGCATCGAGAAAATGTGTTTAAACAAGCAACTAAGTACATTAAGGTAGCAAAAAACGCGTGCAAACCTCCCGACACCAGGAGGCGACGCCTATTTTTGCTGTTCTAAAGCCCTATATAGCCATATTGCACGGTATACTTTGCGGCTCTGTTGCCATGGCGCAACTCGGTGTGCGAATGTGATTTTTTGCACTTAGGTTGCTAACCATCTAGGGCACCTGAAAAACGTGTTTAAACACCAAACCAACCACGTTCAGGTACCGAGAAACCCCGTGCAAATCTCCCGACACTACAAGGCGACGCGACTTTGGGGCTCTGTAGCCCACGCGCATCTCACTGCGCAGGTATGATTTTTGTGTCAATGGGTTGCTAACTACGTAGGGCATCGAGAAAATGTGTTTAAACAAGCAACTAACTACATTAAGGTAGCAAAAAAACGCGTGCAAACCTCCCGACACCAGGAGGCGACGCCTATTTTTGCTGTTCTAAAGCCCTATATAGCCATATTGCACGGTATACTTTGCGGCTCTGTTGCCATGGCGCAACTCGGTGTGCGAATGTGATTTTTTGCACTTAGCTTGCTAACCATCTAGGGCACCTGAAAAACGTGTTTAAACACCAAACCCACCCCGTTCTGGTACCGAGAAACCCCGTGCAAATCTCCCGACACTACAAGGCGACGCGACATTGGGGCTCTGTAGCCCACGCGCATCTCACTGCGCAGGTGTGATTTTTGTGTCAATGGGTTGCTAACTACGTAGGGCATCGAGAAAATGTGTTTTAAACAAGCAACTAACTACATTAAGGTAGCAAAAAACGCGTGCAAACCTCCCGACACCAGGAGGCGACGCCTATTTTTGCTGTTCTAAAGCCCTATATAGCCATATTGCACGGTATACTTTGCGGCTCTGTTGCCATGGCGCAACTCGGTGTGCGAATGTGATTTTTTGCACTTAGGTTGCTAACCATCTAGGGCACCTGAAAACGTGTTTTAAACACCAAACCCACCACGTTCAGGTACCGAGAAACCCCGTGCAAATCTCCCGACACTACAAGGCGACGCGAATTTGGGGCTCTGTAGCCCACGCGCATCTCACTGCGCAGGTATGATTTTTGTGTCAATGGGTTGCTAACTACGTAGGGCATCGAGAAAATGTGTTTAAACAAGCAACTAACTACATTAAGGTAGCAAAAAACGCGTGCAAACCTCCCGACACCAGGAGGCGACGCCTATTTTTGCTGTTCTAAAGCCCTATATAGCCATATTGCACGGTATACTTTGCGGCTCTGTTGCCATGGCGCAACTCGGTGTGCGAATGTGATTTTTTGCACTTAGGTTGCTAACCATCTAGGGCACCTGAAAAACGTGTTTAAACACCAAACCCACCACGTTCAGGTACCGAGAAACCCCGTGCAAATCTCCCGACACTACAAGGCGACGCGACTTTGGGGCTCTGTAGCCCACGCGCATCTCACTGCGCAGGTGTGATTTTTGTGTCAATGGGTTGCTAACTACGTAGGGCATCGAGAAAATGTGTTTAAACAAGCAACTAACTACATTAAGGTAGCAAAAAACGCGTGCAAACCTCCCGACACCAGGAGGCGACGCCTATTTTTGCTGTTCTAAAGCCCTATATAGCCATATTGCACGGTATACTTTGCGGCTCTGTTGTCATGGCGCAACTCGGTGTGCGAATGTGATTTTTTGCACTTAGGTTGCTAACCATCTAGGGCACCTGAAAAACGTATTTAAACACCAAACCCACCACGTTCAGGTACCGAGAAACCCCGTGCAAATCTCCCGACACTACAAGGCGACGCGACTTTGGGGCTCTGTAGCCCACGCGCATCTCACTGCGCAGATGTGATTTTTGTGTCAATGGGTTGCTAACTACGTAGGGCATCGAGAAAATGTGTTTAAACAAGCAACTAAGTACATTAAGGTAGCAAAAAACGCGTGCAAACCTCCCGACACCAGGAGGCGACGCCTATTTTTGCTGTTCTAAAGCCCTATATAGCCATATTGCACGGTATACTTTGCGGCTCTGTTGCCATGGCGCAACTCGGTGTGCGAATGTGATTTTTTGCACTTAGGTTGCTAACCATCTAGGGCACCTGAAAAACGTGTTTAAACACCAAACCAACCACGTTCAGGTACCGAGAAACCCCGTGCAAATCTCCCGACACTACAAGGCGACGCGACTTTGGGGCTCTGTAGCCCACGCGCATCTCACTGCGCAGGTATGATTTTTGTGTCAATGGGTTGCTAACTACGTAGGGCATCGAGAAAATGTGTTTAAACAAGCAACTAACTACATTAAGGTAGCAAAAAAACGCGTGCAAACCTCCCGACACCAGGAGGCGACGCCTATTTTTGCTGTTCTAAAGCCCTATATAGCCATATTGCACGGTATACTTTGCGGCTCTGTTGCCATGGCGCAACTCGGTGTGCGAATGTGATTTTTTGCACTTAGCTTGCTAACCATCTAGGGCACCTGAAAAACGTGTTTAAACACCAAACCCACCCCGTTCTGGTACCGAGAAACCCCGTGCAAATCTCCCGACACTACAAGGCGACGCGACTTTGGGGCTCTGTAGCCCACGCGCATCTCACTGCGCAGGTGTGATTTTTGTGTCAATGGGTTGCTAACTACGTAGGGCATCGAGAAAATGTGTTTAAACAAGCAACTAACTACATTAAGGTAGCAAAAAACGCGTGCAAACCTCCCGACACCAGGAGGCGACGCCTATTTTTGCTGTTCTAAAGCCCTATATAGCCATATTGCACGGTATACTTTGCGGCTCTGTTGCCATGGCGCAACTCGGTGTGCGAATGTGATTTTTTGCACTTAGGTTGCTAACCATCTAGGGCACCTGAAAACGTGTTTAAACACCAAACCCACCACGTTCAGGTACCGAGAAACCCCGTGCAAATCTCCCGACACTACAAGGCGACGCGACTTTGGGGCTCTGTAGCCCACGCGCATCTCACTGCGCAGGTATGATTTTTGTGTCAATGGGTTGCTAACTACGTAGGGCATCGAGAAAATGTGTTTAAACAAGCAACTAACTACATTAAGGTAGCAAAAAACGCGTGCAAAACCTCCCGACACCAGGAGGCGACGCCTATTTTTGCTGTTCTAAAGCCCTATATAGCCATATTGCACGGTATACTTTGCGGCTCTGTTGCCATGGCGCAACTCGGTGTGCGAATGTGATTTTTTGCACTTAGGTTGCTAACCATCTAGGGCACCTGAAAAACGTGTTTAAACACCAAACCCACCACGTTCAGGTACCGAGAAACCCCGTGCAAAATCTCCCGACACTACAAGGCGACGCGACTTTGGGGCTCTGTAGCCCACGCGCATCTCACTGCGCAGGTGTGATTTTTGTGTCAATGGGTTGCTAACTACGTAGGGCATCGAGAAAATGTGTTTAAACAAGCAACTAACTACATTAAGGTAGCAAAAAACGCGTGCAAACCTCCCGACACCAGGAGGCGACGCCTATTTTTGCTGTTCTAAAGCCCTATATAGCCATATTGCACGGTATACTTTGCGGCTCTGTTGTCATGGCGCAACTCGGTGTGCGAATGTGATTTTTTGCACTTAGGTTGCTAACCATCTAGGGCACCTGAAAAACGTATTTAAACACCAAACCCACCACGTTCAGGTACCGAGAAACCCCGTGCAAATCTCCCGACACTACAAGGCGACGCGACTTTGGGGCTCTGTAGCCCACGCGCATCTCACTGCGCAGATGTGATTTTTGTGTCAATGGGTTGCTAACTACGTAGGGCATCGAGAAAATGTGTTTAAACAAGCAACTAAGTACATTAAGGTAGCAAAAAACGCGTGCAAACCTCCCGACACCAGGAGGCGACGCCTATTTTTGCTGTTCTAAAGCCCTATATAGCCATATTGCACGGTATACTTTGCGGCTCTGTTGCCATGGCGCAACTCGGTGTGCGAATGTGATTTTTTGCACTTAGATTGCTAACCATCTAGGGCACCTGAAAAACGTGTTTAAACACCAAACCCACCACGTTCAGGTACCGAGAAACCCCGTGCAAATCTCCCGACACTACAAGGCGACGCGACTTTGGGGCTCTGTAGCCCACGCGCATCTCACTGCGCAGGTATGATTTTTGTGTCAATGGGTTGCTAACTACGTAGGGCATCGAGAAAATGTGTTTAAACAAGCAACTAACTACATTAAGGTAGCAAAAAACGCGTGCAAACCTCCCGACACCAGGAGGCGACGCCTATTTTTGCTGTTCTAAAGCCCTATATAGCCATATTGCACGGTATACTTTGCGGCTCTGTTGCCATGGCGCAACTCGGTGTGCGAATGTGATTTTTTGCACTTAGCTTGCTAACCATCTAGGGCACCTGAAAAACGTGTTTAAACACCAAACCCACCCCGTTCTGGTACCGAGAAACCCCGTGCAAATCTCCCGACACTACAAGGCGACGCGACTTTGGGGCTCTGTAGCCCACGCGCATCTCACTGCGCAGGTGTGATTTTTGTGTCAATGGGTTGCTAACTACGTAGGGCATCGAGAAAATGTGTTTAAACAAGCAACTAACTACATTAAGGTAGCAAAAAACGCGTGCAAACCTCCACCAGGGGTCGACGCCTATTTTTGCTGTTCTAAAGCCCTATATAGCCATATTGCACGGTATACTTTGCGGCTCTGTTGCCATGGCGCAACTCGGTGTGCGAATGTGATTTTTTGCAGATAGGTTGCTAACCATCTAAGGCATCTGAAAAACGTGTTTAAACACCAAACCCACCACGTTCAGGTACCGAGAAACCCCGTGCAAATCTCCCGACACTACAGGTCGACGCGACTTTGGGGCTCTGTAGCCCACGCGCATCTCACTGCGCAGGTATGATTTTTGTGTCAATGGGTTGCTAACTACGTAGGGCATCGAGAAAATGTGTTTAAACAAGCAACTAACTACATTAAGGTAGCAAAAAACGCGTGCAAACCTCCCGACACCAGGGGTCGACGCCTATTTTTGCTGTTCTAAAGCCCTATATAGCCATATTGCACGGTATACTTTGCGGCTCTGTTGCCATGGCGCAACTCGGTGTGCGAATGTGATTTTTTGCAGTTAGGTTGCTAACCATCTAGGGCACCTGAAAAACGTGTTTAAACACCAAACCCACCACGTTCAGGTACCGAGAAACCCCGTGCAAATCTCCCGACACTACAGGTCGACGCGACTTTGGGGCTCTGTAGCCCACGCGCATCTCACTGCGCAGGTATGATTTTTGTGTCAATGGGTTGCTAACTACGTAGGGCATCGAGAAAATGTGTTTAAACAAGCAACTAACTACATTAACGTAGCAAAAAACGCGTGCAAACCTCCCGACACCAGGGGTCGACGCCTATTTTTGCTGTTCTAAAGCCCTATATAGCCATATTGCACGGTATACTTTGCGGCTCTGTTGCCATGGCGCAACTCGGTGTGCGAATGTGATTTTTTGCAGTTAGGTTGCTAACCATCTAGGGCACCTGAAAAACGTGTTTAAACACCAAACCCACCACGTTCAGATACCGAGAAACCCCGTGCAAATCTCCCGACACTACAGGTCGACGCAACTTTGGGGCTCTGTAGCCCACGCGCATCTCACTGCGCAGGTATGATTTTTGTGTCAATGGGTTGCTAACTACGTAGGGCATCGAGAAAATGTGTTTAAACAAGCAACTAACTACATTAAGGTAGCAAAAAACGCGTGCAAACCTCCCGACACCAGGGGTCGACGCCTATTTTTGCTGTTCTAAAGCCCTATATAGCCATATTGCACGGTATACTTTGCGGCTCTGTTGCCATGGCGCAACTCGGTGTGCGAATGTGATTTTTTGCAGTTAGGTTGCTAACCATCTAGGGCACCTGAAAAACGTGTTAAACACCAAACCCACCACGTTCAGGTACCGAGAAACCCCGTGCAAATCTCCCGACACTACAGGTCGACGCGACTTTGGGGCTCTGTAGCCCACGCGCATCTAACTGCGCAGGTATGATTTTTGTGTCAATGGGTTGCTAACTACGTAGGGCATCGAGAAAATGTGTTTAAACAAGCAACTAACTACATTAAGGTAGCAAAAAAACGCGTGCAAACCTCCCGACACCAGGGGTCGACGCCTATTTTTGCTGTTCTAAAGCCCTATATAGCCATATTGCACGGTATACTTTGCGGCTCTGTTGCCATGGCGCAACTCGGTGTGCGAATGTGATTTTTTGCAGTTAGGTTGCTAACCATCTAGGGCACCTGAAAAACGTGTTTAAACACCCAACCCACCACGTTCAGGTACCGAGAAACCCCGTGCAAATCTCCCGACACTACAGGTCGACGCGACTTTGGGGCTCTGTAGCCCACGCGCATCTCACTGCGCAGGTATGATTTTTGTGTCAATGGGTTGCTAACTACGTAGGGCATCGAGAAAATGTGTTTAAACAAGCAACTAACTACATTAAGGTAGCAAAAAACGCGTGCAATCCTCCCGACACCAGGGGTCGACGCCTATTTTTGCTGTTCTAAAGCCCTATATAGCCATATTGCACGGTATACTTTGCGGCTCTGTTGCCATGGCGCAACTCGGTGTGCGAATGTGATTTTTTGCAGTTAGGTTGCTAACCATCTAGGGCACCTGAAAAACGTGTTTAAACACCAAACCCACCACGTTCAGGTACCGAGAAACCCCGTGCAAATCTCCCGACACTACAGGTCGACGCGATTTTTGGGGCTCTGTAGCCCACGCGCATCTCACTGCGCAGGTATGATTTTTGTGTCAATGGGTTGCTAACTACGTAGGGCATCGAGAAAATGTGTTTAAACAAGCAACTAACTACATTAAGGTAGCAAAAAAACGCGTGCAAACCTCCCGACACCAGGGGTCGACGCCTATTTTTGCTGTTCTAAAGCCCTATATAGCCATATTGCACGGTATACTTTGCGGCTCTGTTGCCATGGCGCAACTCGGTGTGCGAATGTGATTTTTTTCAGTTAGGTTGCTAACCATCTAGGGCACCTGAAAAACGTGTTTAAACACCAAACCCACCACGTTCAGGTACCGAGAAACCCCGTGCAAATCTCCCGACACTACAGGTCGACGCGACTTTGGGGCTCTGTAGCCCACGCGCATCTCACTGCGCAGGTATGATTTTTGTGTCAATGGGTTGCTAACTACGTAGGGCATCGAGAAAATGTGTTTAAACAAGCAACTAACTACATTAAGGTAGCAAAAAACGCGTGCAAACCTCCCGACACCAGGGGTCGACGCCTATTTTTGCTGTTCTAAAGCCCTATATAGCCATATTGCACGGTATACTTTGCGGCTCTGTTGCCATGGCGCAACTCGGTGTGCGAATGTGATTTTTTGCAGTTAGGTTGCTAACCATCTAGGGCACCTGAAAAACGTGTTTAAACACCAAACCCACCACGTTCAGGTACCGAGAAACCCCGTGCAAATCTCCCGACACTACAGGTCGACGCGACTTTGGGGCTCTGTAGCCCACGCGCATCTCACTGCGCAGGTATGATTTTTGTCTCAATGGGTTGCTAACTACGTAGGGCATCGAGAAAATGTGTTTAAACAAGCAGCTAACTACATTAAGGTAGCAAAAAACGCGTGCAAACCTCCCGACACCAGGGGTCGACGCCTATTTTTGCTGTTCTAAAGCCCTATATAGCCATATTGCACGGTATACTTTGCGGCTCTGTTGCCATGGCGCAACTCGGTGTGCGAATGTGATTTTTTGCAGTTAGGTTGCTAACCATCTAGGGCACCTGAAAAACGTGTTTAAACACCAAACCCACCACGTTCAGGTACCGAGAAACCCCGTGCAAATCTCCCGACACTACAGGTCGACGCGATTTTGGGGCTCTGTAGCCCACGCGCATCTCACTGCGCAGGTATGATTTTTGTGTCAATGGGTTGCTAACTACGTAGGGCATCGAGAAAATGTGTTTAAACAAGCAACTAACTACATTAAGGTAGCAAAAAACGCGTGCAAACCTCCCGACACCAGGGGTCGACGCCTATTTTTGCTGTTCTAAAGCCCTATATAGCCATATTGCACGGTATACTTTGCGGCTCTGTTGCCATGGCGCAACTCGGTGTGCGAATGTGATTTTTTGCAGTTAGGTTGCTAACCATCTAGGGCACCTGAAAAACGTGTTTAAACACCAAACCCACCACGTTCAGGTACCGAGAAACCCCGTGCAAATCTCCCGACACTACAGGTCGACGCGATTTTGGGGCTCTGTAGCCCACGCGCATCTCACTGCGCAGGTATGATTTTTGTGTCAATGGGTTGCTAACTACGTAGGGCATCGAGAAAATGTGTTTAAACAAGCAACTAACTACATTAAGGTAGCAAAAAACGCGTGCAAAGCTCCCGACACCAGGGGTCGACGCCTATTTTTGCTGTTCTAAAGCCCTATATAGCCATATTGCACGGTATACTTTGCGGCTCTGTTGCCATGCCGCAACTCGGTGTGCGAATGTGATTTTTTGCAGTTAGGTTGCTAACCATCTAGGGCACCTGAAAAACGTGTTTAAACACCAAACCCACCACGTTCAGGTACCGAGAAACCCCGTGCAAATCTCCCGACACTACAGGTCGACGCGACTTTGGGGCTCTGTAGCCCACGCGCATCTCACTGCGCAGGTATGATTTTTGTGTCAATGTGTTGCTAACTACGTAGGGCATCGAGAAAATGTGTTTAAACAAGCAACTAACTACATTAAGGTAGCAAAAAACGCGTGCAAAGCTCCCGACACCAGGGGTCGACGCCTATTTTTGCTGTTCTAAAGCCCTATATAGCCATATTGCACGGTATACTTTGCGGCTCTGTTGCCATGGCGCAACTCGGTGTGCGAATGTGATTTTTTGCAGTTAGGTTGCTAACCATCTAGGGCACCTGAAAAACGTGTTTAAACACCAAACCCACCACGTTCAGGTACCGAGAAACCCCGTGCAAATCTCCCGACACTACAGGTCGACGCGACTTTGGGGCTCTGTAGCCCACGCGCATCTCACTGCGCAGGTATGATTTTTGTGTCAATGGGTTGCTAACTACGTAGGGCATCGAGAAAATGTGTTTAAACAAGCAACTAACTACATTAAGGTAGCAAAAAAACGCGTGCAAACCTCCCGACACCAGGGGTCGACGCCTATTTTTGCTGTTCTAAAGCCCTATATAGCCATATTGCACGGTATACTTTGCGGCTCTGTTGCCATGGCGCAACTCGGTGTGCGAATGTGATTTTTTGCAGTTAGGTTGCTAACCATCTAGGGCACCTGAAAAACGTGTTTAAACACCAAACCCACCACGTTCAGGTACCGAGAAACCCCGTGCAAATCTCCCGACACTACAGGTCGACGCGACTTTGGGGCTCTGTAGCCCACGCGCATCTCACTGCGCAGGTATGATTTTTGTGTCAATGGGTTGCTAACTACTTAGGGCATCGAGAAAATGTGTTTAAACAAGCAACTAACTACATTAAGGTAGCAAAAAACGCGTGCAAACCTCCCGACACCAGGGGTCGACGCCTATTTTTGCTGTTCTAAAGCCCTATATAGCCATATTGCACGGTATACTTTGCGGCTCTGTTGCCATGGCGCAACTCGGTGTGCGAATGTGATTTTTTGCAGTTAGGTTGCTAACCATCTAGGGCACCTGAAAAACGTGTTTAAACACCAAACCCACCACGTTCAGGTACCGAGAAACCCCGTGCAAATCTCCCGACACTACAGGTCGACGCGACTTTGGGGCTCTGTAGCCCACGCGCATCTCACTGCGCAGGTATGATTTTTGTGTCAATGGGTTGCTAACTACGTAGGGCATCGAGAAAATGTGTTTAAACAGGCAACTAACTACATTAAGGTAGCAAAAAACGCGTGCAAACCTCCCGACACCAGGGGTCGACGCCTATTTTTGCTGTTCTAAAGCCCTATATAGCCATATTGCACGGTATATTTTGCGGCTCTGTTGCCATGGCGCAACTCGGTGTGCGAATGTGATTTTTTGCAGTTAGGTTGCTAACCATCTAGGGCACGTGAAAAACGTGTTTAATCACCAAACCCACCACGTTCAGGTACCGAGAAACCCCGTGCAAATCTCCCGACACTACAGGTCGACGCAACTTTGGGGCTCTGTAGCCCACGCGCATCTCACTGCGCAGGTATGATTTTTGTGTCAATGGGTTGCTAACTACGTAGGGCATCGAGAAAATGTGTTTAAACAAGCAACTAACTACATTAAGGTAGCAAAAAACGCGTGCAAACCTCCCGACACCAGGGGTCGACGCCTATTTTTGCTGTTCTAAAGCCCTATATAGCCATATTGCACGGTATACTTTGCGGCTCTGTTGCCATGGCGCAACTCGGTGTGCGAATGTGATTTTTTGCAGTTAGGTTGCTAACCATCTAGGGCACCTGAAAAACGTGTTTAAACACCAAACCCACCACGTTCAGGTACCGAGAAACCCCGTGCAAATCTCCCGACACTACAGGTCGACGCGACTTTGGGGCTCTGTAGCCCACGCGCATCTCACTGCGCAGGTATGATTTTTGTGTCAATGGGTTGCTAACTACGTAGGGCATCGAGAAAATGTGTTTAAACAAGCAACTAACTACATTAAGGTAGCAAAAAACGCGTGCAAACCTCCCGACACCAGGGGTCGACGCCTATTTTTGCTGTTCTAAAGCCCTATATAGCCATATTGCACGGTATACTTTGCGGCTCTGTTGCCATGGCGCAACTCGGTGTGCGAATGTGATTTTTTGAAGTTAGGTTGCTAACCATCTAGGGCACCTGAAAAACGTGTTTAAACACCAAACCCACCACGTTCAGGTACCGAGAAACCCCGTGCAAATCTCCCGACACTACAGGTCGACGCGACTTTGGGGCTCTGTAGCCCACGCGCATCTCACTGCGCAGGTATGATTTTTGTGACAATGGGTTGCTAACTACGTAGGGCATCGAGAAAATGTGTTTAAACAAGCAGCTAACTACATTAAGGTAGCAAAAAACGCGTGCAAACCTCCCGACACCAGGGGTCGACGCCTATTTTTGCTGTTCTAAAGCCCTATATAGCCATATTGCACGGTATACTTTGCGGCTCTGTTGCCATGGCGCAACTCGGTGTGCGAATGTGATTTTTTGCAGTTAGGTTGCTAACCATCTAGGGCACCTGAAAAACGTGTTTAAACACCAAACCCACCACGTTCAGGTACCGAGAAACCCCGTGCAAATCTCCCGACACTACAGGTCGACGCGACTTTGGGGCTCTGTAGCCCACGCGCATCTCACTGCGCAGGTATGATTTTTGTGTCAATGGGTTGCTAACTACGTAGGGCATCGAGAAAATGTGTTTAAACAAGCAACTAACTACATTAAGGTAGCAAAAAACGCGTGCAAACCTCCCGACACCAGGGGTCGACGCCTATTTTTGCTGTTCTAAAGCCCTATATAGCCATATTGCACGGTATACTTTGCGGCTCTGTTGCCATGGCGCAACTCGGTGTGCGAATGTGATTTTTTGCAGTTAGGTTGCTAACCATCTAGGGCACCTGAAAAACGTGTTTAAACACCAAACCCACCACGTTCAGGTACCGAGAAACCCCGTGCAAATCTCCCGACACTACAGGTCGACGCGACTTTGGGGCTCTGTAGCCCACGCGCATCTCACTGCGCAGGTATGATTTTTGTGTCAATGCGTTGCTAACTACGTAGGGCATCGAGAAAATGTGTTTAAACAAGCAACTAACTACATTAAGGTAGCAAAAAACGCGTGCAAACCTCCCGACACCAGGGGTCGACGCCTATTTTTGCTGTTCTAAAGCCCTATATAGCCATATTGCACGGTATACTTTGCGGCTCTGTTGCCATGGCGCAACTCGGTGTGCGAATGTGATTTTTTGCAGTTAGGTTGCTAACCATCTAGGGCACCTGAAAAACGTGTTTAAACACCAAACCCACCACGTTCAGGTACCGAGAAACCCCGTGCAAATCTCCCGACACTACAGGTCGACGCGACTTTGGGGCTCTGTAGCCCACGCGCATCTCACTGCGCAGGTATGATTTTTGTGTCAATGGGTTGCTAACTACGTAGGGCATCGAGAAAATGTGTTTAAACAGGCAACTAACTACATTAAGGTAGCAAAAAACGCGTGCAAACCTCCCGACACCAGGGGTCGACGCCTATTTTTGCTGTTCTAAAGCCCTATATAGCCATATTGCACGGTATATTTTGCGGCTCTGTTGCCATGGCGCAACTCGGTGTGCGAATGTGATTTTTTGCAGTTAGGTTGCTAACCATCTAGGGCACGTGAAAAACGTGTTTAATCACCAAACCCACCACGTTCAGGTACCGAGAAACCCCGTGCAAATCTCCCGACACTACAGGTCGACGCAACTTTGGGGCTCTGTAGCCCACGCGCATCTCACTGCGCAGGTATGATTTTTGTGTCAATGGGTTGCTAACTACGTAGGGCATCGAGAAAATGTGTTTAAACAAGCAACTAACTACATTAAGGTAGCAAAAAACGCGTGCAAACCTCCCGACACCAGGGGTCGACGCCTATTTTTGCTGTTCTAAAGCCCTATATAGCCATATTGCACGGTATACTTTGCGGCTCTGTTGCCATGGCGCAACTCGGTGTGCGAATGTGATTTTTTGCAGTTAGGTTGCTAACCATCTAGGGCACCTGAAAAACGTGTTTAAACACCAAACCCACCACGTTCAGGTACCGAGAAACCCCGTGCAAATCTCCCGACACTACAGGTCGACGCGACTTTGGGGCTCTGTAGCCCACGCGCATCTCACTGCGCAGGTATGATTTTTGTGTCAATGGGTTGCTAACTACGTAGGGCATCGAGAAAATGTGTTTAAACAAGCAACTAACTACATTAAGGTAGCAAAAAACGCGTGCAAACCTCCCGACACCAGGGGTCGACGCCTATTTTTGCTGTTCTAAAGCCCTATATAGCCATATTGCACGGTATACTTTGCGGCTCTGTTGCCATGGCGCAACTCGGTGTGCGAATGTGATTTTTTGAAGTTAGGTTGCTAACCATCTAGGGCACCTGAAAAACGTGTTTAAACACCAAACCCACCACGTTCAGGTACCGAGAAACCCCGTGCAAATCTCCCGACACTACAGGTCGACGCGACTTTGGGGCTCTGTAGCCCACGCGCATCTCACTGCGCAGGTATGATTTTTGTGACAATGGGTTGCTAACTACGTAGGGCATCGAGAAAATGTGTTTAAACAAGCAGCTAACTACATTAAGGTAGCAAAAAACGCGTGCAAACCTCCCGACACCAGGGGTCGACGCCTATTTTTGCTGTTCTAAAGCCCTATATAGCCATATTGCACGGTATACTTTGCGGCTCTGTTGCCATGGCGCAACTCGGTGTGCGAATGTGATTTTTTGCAGTTAGGTTGCTAACCATCTAGGGCACCTGAAAAACGTGTTTAAACACCAAACCCACCACGTTCAGGTACCGAGAAACCCCGTGCAAATCTCCCGACACTACAGGTCGACGCGACTTTGGGGCTCTGTAGCCCACGCGCATCTCACTGCGCAGGTATGATTTTTGTGTCAATGGGTTGCTAACTACGTAGGGCATCGAGAAAATGTGTTTAAACAAGCAACTAACTACATTAAGGTAGCAAAAAACGCGTGCAAACCTCCCGACACCAGGGGTCGACGCCTATTTTTGCTGTTCTAAAGCCCTATATAGCCATATTGCACGGTATACTTTGCGGCTCTGTTGCCATGGCGCAACTCGGTGTGCGAATGTGATTTTTTGCAGTTAGGTTGCTAACCATCTAGGGCACCTGAAAAACGTGTTTAAACACCAAACCCACCACGTTCAGGTACCGAGAAACCCCGTGCAAATCTCCCGACACTACAGGTCGACGCGACTTTGGGGCTCTGTAGCCCACGCGCATCTCACTGCGCAGGTATGATTTTTGTGTCAATGCGTTGCTAACTACGTAGGGCATCGAGAAAATGTGTTTAAACAAGCAACTAACTACATTAAGGTAGCAAAAAACGCGTGAAAACCTCCCGACACCAGGGGTCGACGCCTATTTTTGCTGTTCTAAAGCCCTATATAGCCATATTGCACGGTATACTTTGCGGCTCTGTTGCCATGGCGCAACTCGGTGTGCGAATGTGATTTTTTGCAGTTAGGTTGCTAACCATCTAGGGCACCTGAAAAACGTGTTTAAACACCAAACCCACCACGTTCAGGTACCCAGAAACCCCGTGCAAATCTCCCGACACTACAGGTCGACGCGACTTTGGGGCTCTGTAGCCCACGCGCATCTCACTGCGCAGGTATGATTTTTGTGTCAATGGGTTGCTAACTACGTAGGGCATCGAGAAAATGTGTTTAAACAAGCAACTAACTACATTAAGGTAGCAAAAAACGCGTGCAAACCTCCCGACACCAGGGGTCGACGCCTATTTTTGCTGTTCTAAAGCCCTATATAGCCATATTGCACGGTATACTTTGCGGCTCTGTTGCCATGGCGCAACTCGGTGTGCGAATGTGATTTTTTGCAGTTAGGTTGCTAACCATCTAGGGCACCTGAAAAACGTGTTTAAACACCAAACCCACCACGTTCAGGTACCGAGAAACCCCGTGCAAATCTCCCGACACTACAGGTCGACGCGATTTTGGGGCTCTGTAGCCCACGCGCATCTCACTGCGCAGGTATGATTTTTGTGTCAATGGGTTGCTAACTACGTAGGGCATCGAGAAAATGTGTTTAAACAAGCAACTAACTACATTAAGGTAGCAAAAAACGCGTGCAAACCTCCCGACACCAGGGGTCGACGCCTATTTTTGCTGTTCTAAAGCCCTATATAGCCATATTGCACGGTATACTTTGCGGCTCTGTTGCCATGGCGCAACTCGGTGTGCGAATGTGATTTTTTGCAGTTAGGTTGCTAACCATCTAGGGCACCTGAAAAACGTGTTTAAACACCAAACCCACCACGTTCAGGTACCGAGAAACCCCGTGCAAATCTCCCGACACTACAGGTCGACGCGATTTTGGGGCTCTGTAGCCCACGCGCATCTCACTGCGCAGGTATGATTTTTGTGTCAATGGGTTGCTAACTACGTAGGGCATCGAGAAAATGTGTTTAAACAAGCAACTAACTACATTAAGGTAGCAAAAAACGCGTGCAAACCTCCCGACACCAGGGGTCGACGCCTATTTTTGCTGTTCTAAAGCCCTATATAGCCATATTGCACGGTATACTTTGCGGCTCTGTTGCCATGGCGCAACTCGGTGTGCGAATGTGATTTTTTGCAGTTAGGTTGCTAACCATCTAGGGCACCTGAAAAACGTGTTTAAACACCAAACCCACCACGTTCAGGTACCGAGAAACCCCGTGCAAATCTCCAGACACTACAGGTCGACGCGACTTTGGGGCTCTGTAGCCCACGCGCATCTCACTGCGCAGGTATGATTTTTGTGTCAATGGGTTGCTAACTACGTAGGGCATCGAGAAAATGTGTTTAAACAAGCAACTAACTACATTAAGGTAGCAAAAAACGCGTGCAAACCTCCCGACACCAGGGGTCGACGCCTATTTTTGCTGTTCTAAAGCCCTATATAGCCATATTGCACGGTATACTTTGCGGCTCTGTTGCCATGGCGCAACTCGGTGTGCGAATGTGATTTTTTGCAGTTAGGTTGCTAACCATCTAGGGCACCTGAAAAACGTGATTAAACACCAAACCCACCACGTTCAGGTACCGAGAAACCCCGTGCAAATCTCCCGACACTACAGGTCGACGCGACTTTGGGGCTCTGTAGCCCACGCGCATCTCACTGCGCAGGTATGATTTTTGTGTCAATGGGTTGCTAACTACGTAGGGCATCGAGAAAATGTGTTTAAACAAGCAACTAACTACATTAAGGTAGCAAAAAACGCGTGCAAACCTCCCGACACCAGGGGTCGACGCCTATTTTTGCTGTTCTAAAGCCCTATATAGCCATATTGCACGGTATACTTTGCGGCTCTGTTGCCATGGCGCAACTCGGTGTGCGAATGTGATTTCTTGCAGTTAGGTTGCTAACCATCTAGGGCACCTGAAAAACGTGTTTAAACACCAAACCCACCACGTTCAGGTACCGAGAAACCCCGTGCAAATCTCCCGACACTACAGGTCGACGCGATTTTGGGGCTCTGTAGCCCACGCGCATCTCACTGCGCAGGTATGATTTTTGTGTCAATGGGTTGCTAACTACGTAGGGCATCGAGAAAATGAATGTGTTTAAACAAGCAACTAACTACATTAAGGTAGCAAAAAACGCGTGCAAACCTCCCGACACCAGGGGTCGACGCCTATTTTTGCTGTTCTAAAGCCCTATATAGCCATATTGCACGGTATACTTTGCGGCTCTGTTGCCATGGCGCAACTCGGTGTGCGAATGTGATTTTTTGCAGTTAGGTTGCTAACCATCTAGGGCACCTGAAAAACGTGTTTAAACACCAAACCCACCACGTTCAGGTACCGAGAAACCCCGTGCAAATCTCCCGACACTACAGGTCGACGCGACTTTGGGGCTCTGTAGCCCACGCGCATCTCACTGCGCAGGTATGATTTTTGTGTCAATGGGTTGCTAACTACGTAGGGCATCGAGAAAATGTGTTTAAACAAGCAACTAACTACATTAAGGTAGCAAAAAACGCGTGCAAACCTCCCGACACCAGGGGTCGACGCCTATTTTTGCTGTTCTAAAGCCCTATATAGCCATATTGCACGGTATACTTTGCGGCTCTGTTGCCATGGCGCAACTCGGTGTGCGAATGTGATTTTTTGCAGTTAGGTTGCTAACCATCTAGGGCACCTGAAAAACGTGTTTAAACACCAAACCCACCACGTTCAGGTACCGAGAAACCCCGTGCATATCTCCAGACACTACAGGTCGACGCGACTTTGGGGCTCTGTAGCCCACGCGCATCTCACTGCGCAGGTATGATTTTTGTGTCAATGGGTTGCTAACTACGTAGGGCATCGAGAAAATGTGTTTAAACAAGCAACTACCTACATTAAGGTAGCAAAAAACGCGTGCAAACCTCCCGACACCAGGGGTCGACGCCTATTTTTGCTGTTCTAAAGCCATATATAGCCATATTGCACGGTATACTTTGCGGCTCTGTTGCCATGGCGCAACTCGGTGTGCGAATGTGATTTTTTGCAGTTAGGTTGCTAACCATCTAGGGCACCTGAAAAACGTGTTTAAACACCAAAGCCACCACGTTCAGGTACCGAGAAACCCCGTGCAAATCTCCCGACACTACAGGTCGACGCGACTTTGGGGCTATGTAGCCCACGCGCATCTCACTGCGCAGGTATGATTTTTGTGTCAATGGGTTGCTAACTACGTAGGGCATCGAGAAAATGTGTTTAAACAAGCAACTAACTACATTAAGGTAGCAAAAAACGCGTGCAAACCTCCCGACACCAGGGGTCGACGCCTATTTTTGCTGTTCTAAAGCCCTATATAGCCATATTGCACGGTATACTTTGCGGCTCTGTTGCCATGGCGCAACTCGGTGTGCGAATGTGATTTTTTGAAGTTAGGTTGCTAACCATCTAGGGCACCTGAAAAACGTGTTTAAACACCAAACCCACCACGTTCAGGTACCGAGAAACCCCGTGCAAATCTCCCGACACTACAGGTCGACGCGAATTTGGGGCTCTGTAGCCCATGCGCATCTCACTGCGCAGGTATGATTTTTGTGACAATGGGTTGCTAACTACGTAGGGCATCGAGAAAATGTGTTTAAACAAGCAGCTAACTACATTAAGGTAGCAAAAAACGCGTGCAAACCTCCCGACACCAGGGGTCGACGCCTATTTTTGCTGTTCTAAAGCCCTATATAGCCATATTGCACGGTATACTTTGCGGCTCTGTTGCCATGGCGCAACTCGGTGTGCGAATGTGATTTTTTGCAGTTAGGTTGCTAACCATCTAGGGCACCTGAAAAACGTGTTTAAACACCAAACCCACCACGTTCAGGTACCGAGAAACCCCGTGCAAATCTCCCGACACTACAGGTCGACGCGACTTTGGGGCTCTGTAGCCCACGCGCATCTCACTGCGCAGGTATGATTTTTGTGTCAATGGGTTGCTAACTACGTAGGGCATCGAGAAAATGTGTTTAAACAAGCAACTAACTACATTAAGGTAGCAAAAAACGCGTGCAAACCTCCCGACACCAGGGGTCGACGCCTATTTTTGCTGTTCTAAAGCCCTATATAGCCATATTGCACGGTATACTTTGCGGCTCTGTTGCCATGGCGCAACTCGGTGTGCGAATGTGATTTTTTGCAGTTAGGTTGCTAACCATCTAGGGCAGCTGAAAAACGTGTTTAAACACCAAACCCACCACGTTCAGGTACCGAGAAACCCCGTGCAAATCTCCCGACACTACAGGTCGACGCGACTTTGGGGCTCTGTAGCCCACGCGCATCTCACTGCGCAGGTATGATTTTTGTGTCAATGGGTTGCTAACTACGTAGGGCATCGAGAAAATGTGTTTAAACAAGCAACTAACTACATTAAGGTAGCAAAAAACGCGTGCAAACCTCCCGACACCAGGGGTCGACGCCTATTTTTGCTGTTCTAAAGCCCTATATAGCCATATTGCACGGTATACTTTGCGGCTCTGTTGCCATGGCGCAACTCGGTGTGCGAATGTGATTTTTTGCAGTTAGGTTGCTAACCATCTAGGGCACCTGAAAAACGTGTTTAAACACCAAACCCACCACGTTCAGGTACCGAGAAACCCCGTGCAAATCTCCCGACACTACAGGTCGACGCGACTTTGGGGCTCTGTAGCCCACGCGCATCTCACTGCGCAGGTATGATTTTTGTGTCAATGGGTTGCTAACTACGTAGGGCATCGAGAAAATGTGTTTAAACAAGCAACTAACTACATTAAGGTAGCAAAAAACGCGTGCAAACCTCCCGACACCAGGGGTCGACGCCTATTTTTGCTGTTCTAAAGCCCTATATAGCCATATTGCACGGTATACTTTGCGGCTCTGTTGCCATGGCGCAACTCGGTGTGCGAATGTGATTTTTTGCAGTTAGGTTGCTAACCATCTAGGGCATCTGAAAAACGTGATTAAACACCAAACCCACCACGTTCAGGTACCGAGAAACCCCGTGCAAATCTCCCGACACTACAGGTCGACGCGACTTTGGGGCTCTGTAGCCCACGCGCATCTCACTGCGCAGGTATGATTTTTGTGTCAATGGGTTGCTAACTACGTAGGGCATCGAGAAAATGTGTTTAAACAAGCAACTAACTACATTAAGGTAGCAAAAAACGCGTGCAAACCTCCCGACACCAGGGGTCGACGCCTATTTTTGCTGTTCTAAAGCCCTATATAGCCATATTGCACGGTATACTTTGCGGCTCTGTTGCCATGGCGCAACTCGGTGTGCGAATGTGATTTTTTGCAGTTAGGTAGCTAACCATCTAGGGCACCTGAAAAACGTGTTTAAACACCAAACCCACCACGTTCAGGTACCGAGAAACCCCGTGCAAATCTCCAGACACTACAGGTCGACGCGACTTTGGGGCTCTGTAGCCCACGCGCATCTCACTGCGCAGGTATGATTTTTGTGTCAATGGGTTGCTAACTACGTAGGGCATCGAGAAAATGTGTTTAAACAAGCAACTACCTACATTAAGGTAGCAAAAAACGCGTGCAAACCTCCCGACACCAGGGGTCGACGCCTATTTTTGCTGTTCTAAAGCCCTATATAGCCATATTGCACGGTATACTTTGCGGCTCTGTTGCCATGGCGCAACTCGGTGTGCGAATGTGATTTTTTGCAGTTAGGTTGCTAACCATCTAGGGCACCTGAAAAACGTGTTTAAACACCAAACCCACCACGTTCAGGTACCGAGAAACCCCGTGCAAATCTCCCGACACAACAGGTCGACGCGACTTTGGGGCTATGTAGCCCACGCGCATCTCACTGCGCAGGTATGATTTTTGTGTCAATGGGTTGCTAACTACGTAGGGCATCGAGAAAATGTGTTTAAACAAGCAACTAACTACATTAAGGTAGCAAAAAACGCGTGCAAACCTCCCGACACCAGGGGTCGACGCCTATTTTTGCTGTTCTAAAGCCCTATATAGCCATATTGCACGGTATACTTTGCGGCTCTGTTGCCATGGCGCAACTCGGTGTGCGAATGTGATTTTTTGAGGTTAGGTTGCTAACCATCTAGGGCACCTGAAAAACGTGTTTAAACACCAAACCCACCACGTTCAGATACCGAGAAACCCCGTGCAAATCTCCCGACACTACAGGTCGACGCGAATTTGGGGCTCTGTAGCCCACGCGCATCTCACTGCGCAGGTATGATTTTTGTGTCAATGGGTTGCTAACTACGTAGGGCATCGAGAAAATGTGTTTAAACAAGCAACTAACTACATTAAGGTAGCAAAAAACGCGTGCAAACCTCCCGACACCAGGGGTCGACGCCTATTTTTGCTGTTCTAAAGCCCTATATAGCCATATTGCACGGTATACTTTGCGGCTCTGTTGCCATGGCGCAACTCGGTGTGCGAATGTGATTTTTTGCAGTTAGGTTGCTAACCATCTAGGGCACCTGAAAAACGTGTTCAAACACCAAACCCACCACGTTCAGGTACCGAGAAACCCCGTGCAAATCTCCCGACACTACAGGTCGACGCGACTTTGGGGCTCTGTAGCCCACGCGCATCTCACTGCGCAGGTATGATTTTTGTGTCAATGGGTTGCTAACTACGTAGGGCATCGAGAAAATGTGTTTAAACAAGCAACTACCTACATTAAGGTAGCAAAAAACGCGTGCAAACCTCCCGACACCAGGGGTCGACGCCTATTTTTGCTGTTCTAAAGCCCTATATAGCCATATTGCACGGTATACTTTGCGGCTCTGTTGCCATGGCGCAACTCGGTGTGCGAATGTGATTTTTTGCAGTTAGGTTGCTAACCATCTAGGGCACCTGAAAAACGTGTTTAAACACCAAACCCACCACGTTCAGGTACCGAGAAACCCCGTGCAAATCTCCCGACACTACAGGTCGACGCGACCTTTGGGGCTCTGTAGCCCACGCGCATCTCACTGCGCAGGTATAATTTTTGTGTCAATGGGTTGCTAACTACGAAGGGCATCGAGAAAATGTGTTTAAACAAGCAACTAACTACATTAAGGTAGCAAAAAACGCGTGCAAACCTCCCGACACCAGGGTCGACGCCTATTTTTGCTGTTCTAAAGCCCTATATAGCCATATTGCACGGTATACTTTGCGGCTCTGTTGCCATGGCGCAACTCGGTGTGCGAATGTGATTTTTTGCAGTTAGGTTGCTAACCATCTAGGGCACCTGAAAAACGTGTTTAAACACCAAACCCACCACGTTCAGGTACCGAGAAACCCCGTGCAAATCTCCCGACACTACAGGTCGACGCGACTTTGGGGCTCTGTAGCCCACGCGCATCTCACTGCGCAGGTATGATTTTTGTGTCAATGGGTTGCTAACTACGTAGGGCAATCGAGAAAATGTGTTTAAACAAGCAACTAACTACATTAAGGTAGCAAAAAACGCGTGCAAACCTCCCGACACCAGGGGTCGACGCCTATTTTTGCTGTTCTAAAGCCCTATATAGCCATATTGCACGGTATACTTTGCGGCTCTGTTGCCATGGCGCAACTCGGTGTGCGAATGTGATTTTTTGCAGTAAGGTTGCTAACCATCTAGGGCACCTGAAAAACGTGTTTAAACACCAAACCCACCACGTTCAGGTACCGAGAAACCCCGTGCAAATCTCCCGACACTACAGGTCGACGCGACTTTGGGGCTCTGTAGCCCACGCGCATCTCACATGCGCAGGTATGATTTTTGTGTCAATGGGTTGCTAACTACGTAGGGCATCGAGAAAATGTGTTTAAACAAGCAACTAACTACATTAAGGTAGCAAAAAACGCGTGCAAACCTCCCGACACCAGGGGTCGACGCCTATTTTTGCTGTCTAAAGCCCTATATAGCCATATTGCACGGTATACTTTGCGGCTCTGTTGCCATGGCGCAACTCGGTGTGCGAATGTGATTTTTTGCAGTTAGGTTGCTAACCATCTAGGGCGCCTGAAAAACGTGTTTAAACACCAAACCCACCACGTTCAGGTACCGAGAAACCCCCGTGCAAATCTCCCGACACTACAGGTCGACGCGACTTTGGGGCTCTGTAGCCCACGCGCATCTCACTGCGCAGGTATGATTTTTGTGTCAATGGGTTGCTAACTACGTAGGGCATCGAGAAAATGTGTTTAAACAAGCAACTAACTACATTAAGGTAGCAAAAAAACGCGTGCAAATCTCCCGACACCAGGGGTCGACGCCTATTTTTGCTGTTCTTAAGCCCTATATAGCCATATTGCACGGTATACTTTGCGGCTCTGTTGCCATGGCGCAACTCGGTGTGCGAATGTGATTTTTTGCAGTTAGGTTGCTAACCATCTAGGGCACCTGAAAAACGTGTTTAAACACCAAACCCACCACGTTCAGGTACCGAGAAACCCCGTGCAAATCTCCCGACACTACAGGTCGACGCGATTTTGGGGCTCTGTAGCCCACGCGCATCTCACTGGCGCAGGTATGATTTTTGTGTCAATGGGTTGCTAACTACGTAGGGCATCGAGAAAAATGTGTTTAAACAAGCAACTAACTACATTAAGGTAGCAAAAAACGCGTGCAAACCTCCCGACACCAGGGGTCGACGCCTATTTTTGCTGTTCTAAAGCCCTATATAGCCATATTGCACGGTATACTTTGCGGCTCTGTTGCCATGGCGCAACTCGGTGTGCGAATGTGATTTTTTGCAGTTAGGTTGCTAACCATCTAGGGCACCTGAAAAACGTGTTTAAACACCAAACCCACCACGTTCAGGTACCGAGAAACCCCGTGCAAATCTCCCAACACTACAGGTCGACGCGACTTTGGGGCTCTGTAGCCCACGCGCATCTCACTGCGCAGGTATGATTTTTGTGTCAATGGGTTGCTAACTACGTAGGGCATCGAGAAAATGTGTTTAAACAAGCAACTAAACTACATTAAGGTAGCAAAAAACGCGTGCAAACCTCCCGACACCAGGGGTCGACGCCTATTTTTGCTGTTCTAAAGCCCTATATAGCCATATTGCACGGTATACTTTGCGGCTCTGTTGCCATGGCGCAACTCGGTGTGCGAATGTGATTTTTTGCAGTTAGGTTGCTAACCATCTAGGGCACCTGAAAAACGTGTTTTAAACACCAAACCCACCACGTTCAGGTACGAGAAACCCCGTGCAAATCTCCCGACACTACAGGTCGACGCGACTTTGGGGCTCTGTAGCCCACGCGCATCTCACTGCGCAGGTATGATTTTTGTGTCAATGGGTTGCTAACTACGTAGGGCATCGAGAAAATGTGTTTAAACAAGCAACTAACTACATTAAGGTAGCAAAAAAACGCGTGCAAATCTCCCGACACCAGGGGTCGACGCCTATTTTTGCTTTTCTAAAGCCCTATATAGCCATATTGCACGGTATACTTTGCGGCTCTGTTGCCATGGCGCAACTCGGTGTGCGAATGTGATTTTTTGCAGTTAGGTTGCTAACCATCTAGGGCACATGAAAAACGTGTTTAAACACCAAACCCACCACGTTCAGGTACCGAGAAACCCCCGTGCAAATCTCCCGACACTACAGGTCGACGCGACTTTGGGGCTCTGTAGCCCACGCGCCATCTCACTGCGCAGGTATGATTTTTGTGTCAATGGGTTGCTAACTACGTAGGGCATCGAGAAAATGTGTTTAAACAAGCAACTAACTACATTAAGGTAGCAAAAAACGCGTGCAAACCTCCCGACACCAGGGGTCGACGCCTATTTTTGCTGTTCTAAAGCCCTATATAGCCATATTGCACGGTATACTTTGCGGCTCTGTTGCCATGGCGCAACTCGGTGTGCGAATGTGATTTTTTGCAGTTAGGTTGCTAACCATCTAGGGCACCTGAAAAACGTGTTTTAAAACACCAAACCCACCACGTTCAGGTACCGAGAAACCCCGTGCAAATCTCCCGACACTACAGGGTCGACGCGATTTTGGGGCTCTGTAGCCCACGCGCATCTCACTGCGCAGGTATGATTTTTGTGTCAATGGGTTGCTAACTACGTAGGGCATCGAGAAAATGTGTTTAAACAAGCAACTAACTACATTAAGGTAGCAAAAAAACGCGTGCAAACCTCCCGACACCAGGGGTCGACGCCTATTTTTGCTGTTCTAAAGCCCTATATAGCCATATTGCACGGTATACTTTTGCGGCTCTGTTGCCATGGCGCAACTCGGTGTGCGAATGTGATTTTTTGCAGTTAGGTTGCTAACCATCTAGGGCACCTGAAAAACGTGTTTAAAACACCAAACCCACCACGTTCAGATACCGAGAAACCCCGTGCAAATCTCCCGACACTACAGGTCGACGCAACTTTGGGGCTCTGTAGCCCACGCGCATCTCACTGCGCAGGTATGATTTTTGTGTCAATGGGTTGCTAACTACGTAGGGCATCGAGGAAAATGTGTTTAAACAAGCAAACTAACTACATTAAGGTAGCAAAAAACGCGTGCAAACCTCCCGACACCAGGGGTCGACGTCTATTTTTGCCTGTTCTAAAGCCCTATATAGCCATATTTGCACGGTATACTTTGCGGCTCTGTTGCCATGGTGCAACTCGGTGTGCGAATGTGATTTTTTGCAGTTAGGTTGCTAACCATCTAGGGCACCTGAAAAACGTGTTTAAAACACCAAACCCACCACGTTCAGGTACCGAGAAACCCCGTGCAAATCTCCCGACACTACAGGTCGACGCGACTTTGGGGCTCTGTAGCCCACGCGCATCTAACTGCGCAGGTATGATTTTTGTGTCAATGGGTTGCTAACTACGTAGGGGCATCGAGAAAATGTGTTTAAACAAGCAACTAACTACATTAAGGTAGCAAAAAACGCGTGCAAACCTCCCGACACCAGGGGTCGACGCCTATTTTTGCTGTTCTAAAGCCCTATATAGCCATATTGCACGGTATACTTTGCGGCTCTGTTGCCATGGCGCAACTCGGTGTGCCGAATGTGATTTTTTGCAGTTAGGTTGCTAACCATCTAGGGCACCTGAAAAACGTGTTTAAACACCAAACCCACCACGTTCAGGTACCGAGAAACCCCGTGCAAATCTCCCAACACTACAGGTCAGACGCGACTTTGGGGCTCTGTAGCCCACGCGCATCTCACTGCGCAGGTATGATTTTTGTGTCAATGGGTTGCTAACTACGTAGGGCATCGAGAAAATGTGTTTAAACAAGCAACTAACTATATTAAGGTAGCAAAAAACGCGTGCAAACCTCCCGACACCAGGGGTCGACGCCTATTTTTGCTGTTCTAAAGCCCTATATAGCCATATTGCACGGTATACTTTGCGGCTCTGTTGCCATGGCGCAACTCGGTGTGCGAATGTGATTTTTTGCAGTTAGGTTGCTAACCATCTAGGGCACCTGAAAAACGTGTTTAAACACCAAACCCACCACGTTCAGGTACCGAGAAACCCCGTGCAAATCTCCCGACACTACAGGTCGACGCGACTTTGGGGCTCTGTAGCCCACGCGCATCTCACTGCGCAGGTATGATTTTTGTGTCAATGGGTTGCTAACTACGTAGGGCATCGAGAAAATGTGTTTAAACAAGCAACTAACTACATTAAGGTAGCAAAAAACGCGTGCAAACCTCCCGACACCAGGGGTCGACGCCTATTTTTGCTGTTCTAAAGCCCTATATAGCCATATTGCACGGTATACTTTGCGGCTCTGTTGCCATGGCGCAACTCGGTGTGCGAATGTGATTTTTTGCAGTTAGGTTGCTAACCATCTAGGGCACCTGAAAAACGTGTTTAAACACCAAACCCACCACGTTCAGATACCGAGAAACCCCGTGCAAATCTCCCGACACTACAGGTCGACGCAACTTTGGGGCTCTGTAGCCCACGCGCATCTCACTGCGCAGGTATGATTTTTGTGTCAATGGGTTGCTAACTACGTAGGGCATCGAGAAAATGTGTTTAAACAAGCAACTAACTACATTAAGGTAGCAAAAAACGCGTGCAAACCTCCCGACACCAGGGGTCGACGCCTATTTTTGCTGTTCTAAAGCCCTATATAGCCATATTGCACGGTATACTTTGCGGCTCTGTTGCCATGGCGCAACTCGGTGTGCGAATGTGATTTTTTGCAGTTAGGTTGCTAACCATCTAGGGCACCTGAAAAACGTGTTTAAACACCAAACCCACCACGTTCAGGTACCGAGAAACCCCGTGCAAATCTCCCGACACTACAGGTCGACGCGACTTTGGGGCTCTGTAGCCCACGCGCATCTAACTGCGCAGTTATGATTTTTGTGTCAATGGGTTGCTAACTACGTAGGGCATCGAGAAAATGTGTTTAAACAAGCAACTAACTACATTAAGGTAGCAAAAAACGCGTGCAAACCTCCCGACACCAGGGGTCGACGCCTATTTTTGCTGTTCTAAAGCCCTATATAGCCATATTGCACGGTATACTTTGCGGCTCTGTTGCCATGGCGCAACTCGGTGTGCGAATGTGATTTTTTGCAGTTAGGTTGCTAACCATCTAGGGCACCTGAAAAACGTGTTTAAACACCAAACCCACCACGTTCAGGTACCGAGAAACCCCGTGCAAATCTCCCAACACTACAGGTCGACGCGACTTTGGGGCTCTGTAGCCCACGCGCATCTCACTGCGCAGGTATGATTTTTGTGTCAATGGGTTGCTAACTACGTAGGGCATCGAGAAAATGTGTTTAAACAAGCAACTAACTACATTAAGGTAGCAAAAAACGCGTGCAAACCTCCCGACACCAGGGGTCGACGCCTATTTTTGCTGTTCTAAAGCCCTATATAGCCATATTGCACGGTATACTTTGCGGCTCTGTTGCCATGGCGCAACTCGGTGTGCGAATGTGATTTTTTGCAGTTAGGTTGCTAACCATCTAGGGCACCTGAAAAACGTGTTCAAACACCAAACCCACCACGTTCAGGTACCGAGAAACCCCGTGCAAATCTCCCGACACTACAGGTCGACGCGACTTTGGGGCTCTGTAGCCCACGCGCATCTCACTGCGCAGGTATGATTTTTGTGTCAATGGGTTGCTAACTACGTAGGGCATCGAGAAAATGTGTTTAAACAAGCAACTAACTACATTAAGGTAGCAAAAAAACGCGTGCAAATCTCCCGACACCAGGGGTCGACGCCTATTTTTGCTTTTCTAAAGCCCTATATAGCCATATTGCACGGTATATTTTGCGGCTCTGTTGCCATGGCGCAACTCGGTGTGCGAATGTGATTTTTTGCAGTTAGGTTGCTAACCATCTAGGGCACATGAAAAACGTGTTTAAACACCAAACCCACCACGTTCAGGTACCGAGAAACCCCGTGCAAATCTCCCGACACTACAGGTCGACGCGACTTTGGGGCTCTGTAGCCCACGCGCATCTCACTGCGCAGGTATGATTTTTGTGTCAATGGGTTGCTAACTACGTAGGGCATCGAGAAAATGTGTTTAAACAAGCAACTAACTACATTAAGGTAGCAAAAAACGCGTGCAAACCTCCCGACACCAGGGGTCGACGCCTATTTTTGCTGTTCTAAAGCCCTATATAGCCATATTGCACGGTATACTTTGCGGCTCTGTTGCCATGGCGCAACTCGGTGTGCGAATGTGATTTTTTGCAGTTAGGTTGCTAACCATCTAGGGCACCTGAAAAACGTGTTTAAACACCAAACCCACCACGTTCAGGTACCGAGAAACCCCGTGCAAATCTCCCGACACTACAGGTCGACGCGACTTTGGGGCTCTGTAGCCCACGCGCATCTCACTGCGCAGGTATGATTTTTGTGTCAATGGGTTGCTAACTACGTAGGGCATCGAGAAAATGTGTTTAAACAAGCAACTAACTACATTAAGGTAGCAAAAAACGCGTGCAAACCTCCCGACACCAGGGGTCGACGCCTATTTTTGCTGTTCTAAAGCCCTATATAGCCATATTGCACGGTATACTTTGCGGCTCTGTTGCCATGGCGCAACTCGGTGTGCGAATGTGATTTTTTGCAGTTAGGTTGCTAACCATCTAGGGCACCTGAAAAACGTGTTTAAACACCAAACCCACCACGTTCAGGTACCGAGAAACCCCGTGAAAATCTCCCGACACTACAGGTCGACGCGACTTTGGGGCTCTGTAGCCCACGCGCATCTCACTGCGCAGGTATGATTTTTGTGTCAATGGGTTGCTAACTACGTAGGGCATCGAGAAAATGTGTTTAAACAAGCAACTAACTACATTAAGGTAGCAAAAAACGCGTGCAAACCTCCCGACACCAGGGGTCGACGCCTATTTTTGCTGTTCTAAAGCCCTATATAGCCATATTGCACGGTATATTTTGCGGCTCTGTTGCCATGGCGCAACTCGGTGTGCGAATGTGATTTTTTGCAGTTAGGTTGCTAACCATCTAGAGCACCTGAAAAACGTGTTTAAACACCAAACGCACCACGTTCAGGTACCGGGAAACCCCGTGCAAATCTCCCGACACTACAGGTCGACGCGACTTTGGGGCTCTGTAGCCCACGCGCATCTCACTGCGCAGGTATGATTTTTGTGTCAATGGGTTGCTAACTACGTAGGGCATCGAGAAAATGTGTTTAAACAAGCAACTAACTACATTAAGGTAGCAAAAAACGCGTGCAAACCTCCCGACACCAGGGGTCGACGCCTATTTTTGCTGTTCTAAAGCCCTATATAGCCATATTGCACGGTATACTTTGCGGCTCTGTTGCCATGGTGCAACTCGGTGTGCGAATGTGATTTTTTGCAGTTAGGTTGCTAACCATCTAGGGCACCTGAAAAACGTGTTTAAACACCAAACCCACCACGTTCAGGTACCGAGAAACCCCGTGCAAATCTCCCGACACTACAGGTCGACGCGACTTTGGGGCTCTGTAGCCCACGCGCATCTCACTGCGCAGGTATGATTTTTGTGTCAATGGGTTGCTAACTACGTAGGGCATCGAGAAAATGTGTTTAAACAAGCAACTAACTACATTAAGGTAGCAAAAAACGCGTGCAAACCTCCCGACACCAGGGGTCGACGCCTATTTTTGCTGTTCTAAAGCCCTATATAGCCATATTGCACGGTATACTTTGCGGCTCTGTTGCCATGGCGCAACTCGGTGTGCGAATGTGATTTTTTGCAGTTAGGTTGCTAACCATCTAGGGCACCTGAAAAACGTGTTTAAACACCAAACCCACCACGTTCAGGTACCGAGAAACCCCGTGCAAATCTCCCGACTCTACAGGTCGACGCGACTTTGGGGCTCTGTAGCCCACGCGAATCTCACTGCGCAGGTATGATTTTTGTGTCAATGGGTTGCTAAGTACGTAGGGCATCGAGAAAATGTGTTTAAACAAGCAACTAACTACATTAAGGTAGCAAAAAACGCGTGCAAACCTCCCGACACCAGGGGTCGACGCCTATTTTTGCTGTTCTAAAGCCCTATATAGCCATATTGCACGGTATACTTTGCGGCTCTGTTGCCATGGCGCAACTCGGTGTGCGAATGTGATTTTTTGCAGTTAGGTTGCTAACCATCTAGGGCACCTGAAAAACGTGTTTAAACACCAAACTCACCACGTTCAGGTACCGAGAAACCCCGTGCAAATCTCCCGACACTACAGGTCGACGCGACTTTGGGGCTCTGTAGCCCACGCGCATCTCACTGCGCAGGTATGATTTTTGTGTCAATGGGTTGCTAACTACGTAGGGCATCGAGAAAATGTGTTTAAACAAGCAACTAACTACATTAAGGTAGCAAAAAACGCGTGCAAACCTCCCGACACCAGGGGTCGACGCCTATTTTTGCTGTTCTAAAGCCCTATATAGCCATATTGCACGGTATACTTTGCGGCTCTGTTGCCATGGCGCAACTCGGTGTGCGAATGTGATTTTTTGCAGTTAGGTTGCTAACCATCTAGGGCACCTGAAAAACGTGTTTAAACACCAAACCCACCACGTTCAGGTACCGAGAAACCCCGTGCAAATCTCCCGACACTACAGGTTGACGCGACTTTGGGGCTCTGTAGCCCACGCGCATCTCACTGCGCAGGTATGATTTTTGTGTCAATGGGTTGCTAACTACGTAGGGCATCGAGAAAATGTGTTTAAACAAGCAACTAACTACATTAAGGTAGCAAAAAACGCGTGCAAACCTCCCGACACCAGGGGTCGACGCCTATTTTTGCTGTTCTAAAGCCCTATATAGCCATATTGCACGGTATACTTTGCGGCTCTGTTGCCATGGCGCAACTCGGTGTGCGAATGTGATTTTTTGCAGTTAGGTTGCTAACCATCTAGGGCACCTGAAAAACGTGTTTAAACACCAAACCCACCACGTTCAGGTACCGAGAAACCCCGTGCAAATCTCCCGACACTACAGGTCGACGCGACTTTGGGGCTCTGTAGCCCACGCGCATCTCACTGCGCAGGTATGATTTTTGTGTCAATGGGTTGCTAACTACGTAGGGCATCGAGAAAATGTGTTTAAACAAGCAACTAACTACATTAAGGTAGCAAAAAACGCGTGCAAACCTCCCGACACCAGGGGTCGACGCCTATTTTTGCTGTTCTAAAGCCCTATATAGCCATATTGCACGGTATACTTTGCGGCTCTGTTGCCATGGCGCAACACGGTGTGCGAATGTGATTTTTTGCAGTTAGGTTGCTAACCATCTAGGGCACCTGAAAAACGTGTTTAAACACCAAACCCACCACGTTCAGGTACCGAGAAACCCCGTGCAAATCTCCCGACGCTACAGGTCGACGCGACTTTGGGGCTCTGTAGCCCACGCGCATCTCACTGCGCAGGTATGATTTTTGTGTCAATGGGTTGCTAACTACGTAGGGCATCGAGAAAATGTGTTTAAACAAGCAACTAACTACATTAAGGTAGCAAAAAACGCGTGCAAACCTCCCGACACCAGGGGTCGACGCCTATTTTTGCTGTTCTAAAGCCCTATATAGCCATATTGCACGGTATACTTTGCGGCTCTGTTGCCATGGCGCAACTCGGTGTGCGAATGTGATTTTTTGCAGTTAGGTTGCTAACCATCTAGGGCACCTGAAAAACGTGTTTAAACACCAAACCCACCACGTTCAGGTACCGAGAAACCCCGTGCAAATCTCCCGACACTACAGGTCGACGCGACTTTGGGGCTCTGTAGCCCACGAGCATCTCACTGCGCAGGTATGATTTTTGTGTCAATGGGTTGCTAACTACGTAGGGCATCGAGAAAATGTGTTTAAACAAGCAACTAACTACATTAAGGTAGCAAAAAACGCGTGCAAACCTCCCGACACCAGGGGTCGACGCCTATTTTTGCTGTTCTAAAGCCCTATATAGCCATATTGCACGGTATACTTTGCGGCTCTGTTGCCATGGCGCAACTCGGTGTGCGAATGTGATTTTTTGCAGTTAGGTTGCTAACCATCTAGGGCACCTGAAAAACGTGTTTAAACGCCAAACCCACCACGTTCAGGTACCGAGAAACCCCGTGCAAATCTCCCGACACTACAGGTCGACGCGACTTTGGGGCTCTGTAGCCCACGCGCATCTCACTGCGCAGGTATGATTTTTGTGTCAATGGGTTGCTAACTACGTAGGGCATCGAGAAAATGTGTTTAAACAAGCAACTAACTACATTAAGGTAGCAAAAAACGCGTGCAAACCTCCCGACACCAGGGGTCGACGCCTATTTTTGCTGTTCTAAAGCCCTATATAGCCATATTGCACGGTATACTTTGCGGCTCTGTTGCCATGGCGCAACTCGGTGTGCGAATGTGATTTTTTGCAGTTAGGTTGCTAACCATCTAGGGCACCTGAAAAACGTGTTTAAACACCAAACCCACCACGTTCAGGTACCGAGAAACCCCGTGCAAATCTCCCGACACTACAGGTCGACGCGACTTTGGGGCTCTGTAGCCCACGCGCATCTCACTGCGCAGGTATGATTTTTGTGTCAATGGGTTGCTAACTACGTAGGGCATCGAGAAAATGTGTTTAAACAAGCAACTAACTACATTAAGGTAGCAAAAAACGCGTGCAAACCTCCCGACACCAGGGGTCGACGCCTATTTTTGCTGTTCTAAAGCCCTATATAGCCATATTGCACGGTATACTTTGCGGCTCTGTTGCCATGGCGCAACTCGGTGTGCGAATGTGATTTTTTGCAGTTAGGTTGCTAACCATCTAGGGCACCTGAAAAACGTGTTTAAACACCAAACCCACCACGTTCAGGTACCGAGAAACCCCGTGCAAATCTCCCGACACTACAGGTCGACGCGACTTTGGGGCTCTGTAGCCCACGCGCATCTCACTGCGCAGGTATGATTTTTGTGTCAATGGGTTGCTAACTACGTAGGGCATCGAGAAAATGTGTTTAAACAAGCAACTAACTACATTAAGGTAGCAAAAAACGCGTGCAAACCTCCCGACACCAGGGGTCGACGCCTATTTTTGCTGTTCTAAAGCCCTATATAGCCATATTGCACGGTATACTTTGCGGCTCTGTTGCCATGGCGCAACTCGGTGTGCGAATGTGATTTTTTGCAGTTAGGTTGCTAACCATCTAGGGCACCTGAAAAAACGTGTTTAAACACCAAACCCACCACGTTCAGGTACCGAGAAACCCCGTGCAAATCTCCCGACACTACAGGTCGACGCGAATTTGGGGCTCTGTAGCCCACGCGCATCTCACTGCGCAGGTATGATTTTTGTGTCAATGGGTTGCTAACTACGTAGGGCATCGAGAAAATGTGTTTAAACAAGCAACTAACTACATTAAGGTAGCAAAAAACGCGTGCAAACCTCCCGACACCAGGGGTCGACGCCTATTTTTGCTGTTCTAAAGCCCTATATAGCCATATTGCACGGTATACTTTGCGGCTCTGTTGCCATGGCGCAACTCGGTGTGCGAATGTGATTTTTTGCAGTTAGGTTGCTAACCATCTAGGGCACCTGAAAAACGTGTTTAAACACCAAACCCACCACGTTCAGGTACCGAGAAACCCCGTGCAAATCTCCCGACACTACAGGTCGACGCGACTTTGGGGCTCTGTAGCCCACGCGCATCTCACTGCGCAGGTATGATTTTTGTGTCAATGGGTTGCTAACTACGTAGGGCATCGAGAAAATGTGTTTAAACAAGCAACTAACTACATTAAGGTAGCAAAAAACGCGTGCAAACCTCCCGACACCAGGGGTCGACGCCTATTTTTGCTGTTCTAAAGCCCTATATAGCCATATTGCACGGTATACTTTGCGGCTCTGTTGCCATGGCGCAACTCGGTGTGCGAATGTGATTTTTTGCAGTTAGGTTGCTAACCATCTAGGGCACCTGAAAAACGTGTTTAAAAACCAAACCCACCACGTTCAGGTACCGAGAAACCCCGTGCAAATCTCCCGACACTACAGGTCGACGCGACTTTGGGGCTCTCACTGCGCAGGTATGATTTTTGTGTCAATGGGTTGCTAACTACGTAGGGCATCGAGAAAATGTGTTTAAACAAGCAACTAACTACATTAAGGTAGCAAAAAACGCGTGCAAACCTCCCGACACCAGGGGTCGACGCCTATTTTTGCTGTTCTAAAGCCCTATATAGCCATATTGCACGGTATATTTTGCGGCTCTGTTGCCATGGCGCAACTCGGTGTGCGAATGTGATTTTTTGCAGTTAGGTTGCTCACCATCTAGGGCACCTGAAAAACGTGTTTAAACACCAAACCCACCACGTTCAGGTACCGAGAAACCCCGTGCAAATCTCCCGACACTACAGGTCGACGCGACTTTGGGGCTCTGTAACCCACGCGCATCTCACTGCGCAGGTATGATTTTTGTGTCAATGGGTTGCTAACTACGTAGGGCATCGAGAAAATGTGTTTAAACAAGCAACTAACTACATTAAGGTAGCAAAAAACGCGTGCAAACCTCCCGACACCAGGGGTCGACGCATATTTTTGCTGTTCTAAAGCCCTATATAGCCATATTGCACGGTATACTTTGCGGCTCTGTTGCCATGGCGCAACTCGGTGTGCGAATGTGATTTTTTGCAGTTAGGTTGCTAACCATCTAGGGCACCTGAAAAACGTGTTTAAACACCAAACCCACCACGTTCAGGTACCGATAAACCCCGTGCAAATCTCCCGACACTACAGGTCGACGCGATTTTGGGGCTCTGTAGCCCACGCGCATCTCACTGCGCAGGTATGATTTTTGTGTCAATGGGTTGCTAACTACGTAGGGCATCGAGAAAATGTGTTTAAACAAGCAACTAACTACATTAAGGTAGCAAAAAACGCGTGCAAACCTCCCGACACCAGGGGTCGACGCCTATTTTTGCTGTTCTAAAGCCCTATATAGCCATATTGCACGGTATACTTTGCGGCTCTGTTGCCATGGCGCAACTCGGTGTGCGAATGTGATTTTTTCAGTTAGGTTGCTAACCATCTAGGGCACCTGAAAAACGTGTTTAAACACCAAACCCACCACGTTCAGGTACCGAGAAACCCCGTGCAAATCTCCCGACACTACAGGTCGACGCGATTTTGGGGCTCTGTAGCCCACGCGCATCTCACTGCGCAGGTATGATTTTTGTGTCAATGGGTTGCTAACTACGTAGGGCATCGAGAAAATGTGTTTAAACAAGCAACTAACTACATTAAGGTAGCAAAAAACGCGTGCAAACCTCCCGACACCAGGGGTCGACGCCTATTTTTGCTGTTCTAAAGCCCTATATAGCCATATTGCACGGTATACTTTGCGGCTCTGTTGCCATGGCGCAACTCGGTGTGCGAATGTGATTTTTTGCAGTTAGGTTGCTAACCATCTAGGGCACCTGAAAAACGTGTTTAAACACCAAACCCACCACGTTCAGGTACCGAGAAACCCCGTGCAAATCTCCCGACACTACAGGTCGACGCGACTTTGGGGCTCTGTAGCCCACGCGCATCTCACTGCGCAGGTATGATTTTTGTGTCAATGGGTTGCTAACTACGTAGGGCATCGAGAAAATGTGTTTAAACAAGCAACTAACTACATTAAGGTAGCAAAAAACGCGTGCAAACCTCCCGACACCAGGGGTCGACGCCTATTTTTGCTGTTCTAAAGCCCTATATAGCCATATTGCACGGTATACTTTGCGGCTCTGTTGCCATGGCGCAACTCGGTGTGCGAATGTGATTTTTTGCAGTTAGGTTGCTAACCATCTAGGGCACCTGAAAAACGTGTTTAAACACCAAACCCACCACGTTCAGGTACCGAGAAACCCCGTGCAAATCTCCCGACACTACAGGTCGACGCGACTTTGGGGCTCTGTAGCCCACGCGCATCTCACTGCGCAGGTATGATTTTTGTGTCAATGGGTTGCTAACTACGTAGGGCATCGAGAAAATGTGTTTAAAGAAGCAACTAACTACATTAAGGTAGCAAAAAACGCGTGCAAACCTCCCGACACCAGGGGTCGACGCCTATTTTTGCTGTTCTAAAGCCCTATATAGCCATATTGCACGGTATATTTTGCGGCTCTGTTGCCATGGCGCAACTCGATGTGCGAATGTGATTTTTTGCAGTTAGGTTGCTAACCATCTAGGGCACCTGAAAAACGTGTTTAAACACCAAACCCACCACGTTCAGGTACCGAGAAACCCCGTGCAAATCTCCCGACACTACAGGTCGACGCGACTTTGGGGCTCTGTAGCCCACGCGCATCTCACTGCGCAGGTATGATTTTTGTGTCAATGGGTTGCTAACTACGTAGGGCATCGAGAAAATGTGTTTAAACAAGCAACTAACTACATTAAGGTAGCAAAAAACGCGTGCAAACCTCCCGACACCAGGGGTCGACGCCTATTTTTGCTGTTCTTAAGCCCTATATAGCCATATTGCACGGTATACTTTGCGGCTCTGTTGCCATGGCGCAACTCGGTGTGCGAATGTGATTTTTTGCAGTTTGGTTGCTATCCATCTAGGGCACCTGAAAAACGTGTTTAAACACCAAACCCACCACGTTCAGGTACCGAGAAACCCCGTGCAAATCTCCCGACACTACAGGTCGACGCGACTTTGGGGCTCTGTAGCCCACGCGCATCTCACTGCGCAGGTATGATTTTTGTGTCAATGGGTTGCTAACTACGTAGGGCATCGAGAAAATGTGTTTAAACAAGCAACTAACTACATTAAGGTAGCAAAAAACGCGTGCAAACCTCCCGACACCAGGGGTCGACGCCTATTTTTGCTGTTCTAAAGCCCTATATAGCCATATTGCACGGTATACTTTGCGGCTCTGTTGCCATGGCGCAACTCGGTGTGCGAATGTGATTTTTTGCAGTTAGGTTGCTAACCATCTAGGGCACCTGAAAAACGTGTTTAAACACCAAACCCACCACGTTCAGGTACCGAGAAACCCCGTGCAAATCTCCCGACACTACAGGTCGACGCGACTTTGGGGCTCTCACTGCGCAGGTATGATTTTTGTGTCAATGGGTTGCTAACTACGTAGGGCATCGAGAAAATGTGTTTAAACAAGCAACTAACTACATTAAGGTAGCAAAAAACGCGTGCAAACCTCCCGACACCAGGGGTCGACGCCTATTTTTGCTGTTCTAAAGCCCTATATAGCCATATTGCACGGTATACTTTGCGGCTCTGTTGCCATGGCGCAACACGGTGTGCGAATGTGATTTTTTGCAGTTAGGTTGCTAACCATCTAGGGCACCTGAAAAACGTGTTTAAACACCAAACCCACCACGTTCAGGTACCGAGAAACCCCGTGCAAATCTCCCGACGCTACAGGTCGACGCGACTTTGGGGCTCTGTAGCCCACGCGCATCTCACTGCGCAGGTATGATTTTTGTGTCAATGGGTTGCTAACTACGTAGGGCATCGAGAAAATGTGTTTAAACAAGCAACTAACTACATTAAGGTAGCAAAAAACGCGTGCAAACCTCCCGACACCAGGGGTCGACGCCTATTTTTGCTGTTCTAAAGCCCTATATAGCCATATTGCACGGTATACTTTGCGGCTCTGTTGCCATGGCGCAACTCGGTGTGCGAATGTGATTTTTTGCAGTTAGGTTGCTAACCATCTAGGGCACCTGAAAAACGTGTTTAAACACCAAACCCACCACGTTCAGGTACCGAGAAACCCCGTGCAAATCTCCCGACACTACAGGTCGACGCGACTTTGGGGCTCTGTAGCCCACGAGCATCTCACTGCGCAGGTATGATTTTTGTGTCAATGGGTTGCTAACTACGTAGGGCATCGAGAAAATGTGTTTAAACAAGCAACTAACTACATTAAGGTAGCAAAAAACGCGTGCAAACCTCCCGACACCAGGGGTCGACGCCTATTTTTGCTGTTCTAAAGCCCTATATAGCCATATTGCACGGTATACTTTGCGGCTCTGTTGCCATGGCGCAACTCGGTGTGCGAATGTGATTTTTTGCAGTTAGGTTGCTAACCATCTAGGGCACCTGAAAAACGTGTTTAAACGCCAAACCCACCACGTTCAGGTACCGAGAAACCCCGTGCAAATCTCCCGACACTACAGGTCGACGCGACTTTGGGGCTCTGTAGCCCACGCGCATCTCACTGCGCAGGTATGATTTTTGTGTCAATGGGTTGCTAACTACGTAGGGCATCGAGAAAATGTGTTTAAACAAGCAACTAACTACATTAAGGTAGCAAAAAACGCGTGCAAACCTCCCGACACCAGGGGTCGACGCCTATTTTTGCTGTTCTAAAGCCCTATATAGCCATATTGCACGGTATACTTTGCGGCTCTGTTGCCATGGCGCAACTCGGTGTGCGAATGTGATTTTTTGCAGTTAGGTTGCTAACCATCTAGGGCACCTGAAAAACGTGTTTAAACACCAAACCCACCACGTTCAGGTACCGAGAAACCCCGTGCAAATCTCCCGACACTACAGGTCGACGCGACTTTGGGGCTCTGTAGCCCACGCGCATCTCACTGCGCAGGTATGATTTTTGTGTCAATGGGTTGCTAACTACGTAGGGCATCGAGAAAATGTGTTTAAACAAGCAACTAACTACATTAAGGTAGCAAAAAACGCGTGCAAACCTCCCGACACCAGGGGTCGACGCCTATTTTTGCTGTTCTAAAGCCCTATATAGCCATATTGCACGGTATACTTTGCGGCTCTGTTGCCATGGCGCAACTCGGTGTGCGAATGTGATTTTTTGCAGTTAGGTTGCTAACCATCTAGGGCACCTGAAAAACGTGTTTAAACACCAAACCCACCACGTTCAGGTACCGAGAAACCCCGTGCAAATCTCCCGACACTACAGGTCGACGCGACTTTGGGGCTCTGTAGCCCACGCGCATCTCACTGCGCAGGTATGATTTTTGTGTCAATGGGTTGCTAACTACGTAGGGCATCGAGAAAATGTGTTTAAACAAGCAACTAACTACATTAAGGTAGCAAAAAACGCGTGCAAACCTCCCGACACCAGGGGTCGACGCCTATTTTTGCTGTTCTAAAGCCCTATATAGCCATATTGCACGGTATACTTTGCGGCTCTGTTGCCATGGCGCAACTCGGTGTGCGAATGTGATTTTTTGCAGTTAGGTTGCTAACCATCTAGGGCACCTGAAAAACGTGTTTAAACACCAAACCCACCACGTTCAGGTACCGAGAAACCCCGTGCAAATCTCCCGACACTACAGGTCGACGCGAATTTGGGGCTCTGTAGCCCACGCGCATCTCACTGCGCAGGTATGATTTTTGTGTCAATGGGTTGCTAACTACGTAGGGCATCGAGAAAATGTGTTTGAACAAGCAACTAACTACATTAAGGTAGCAAAAAACGCGTGCAAACCTCCCGACACCAGGGGTCGACGCCTATTTTTGCTGTTCTAAAGCCCTATATAGCCATATTGCACGGTATACTTTGCGGCTCTGTTGCCATGGCGCAACTCGGTGTGCGAATGTGATTTTTTGCAGTTAGGTTGCTAACCATCTAGGGCACCTGAAAAACGTGTTTAAACACCAAACCCACCACGTTCAGGTACCGAGAAACCCCGTGCAAATCTCCCGACACTACAGGTCGACGCGATTTGGGGCTCTGTAGCCCACGCGCATCTCACTGCGCAGGTATGATTTTTGTGTCAATGGGTTGCTAACTACGTAGGGCATCGAGAAAATGTGTTTAAACAAGCAACTAACTACATTAAGGTAGCAAAAAACGCGTGCAAACCTCCCGACACCAGGGGTCGACGCCTATTTTTGCTGTTCTAAAGCCCTATATAGCCATATTGCACGGTATACTTTGCGGCTCTGTTGCCATGGCGCAACTCGGTGTGCGAATGTGATTTTTTGCAGTTAGGTTGCTAACCATCTAGGGCACCTGAAAAACGTGTTTAAAAACCAAACCCACCACGTTCAGGTACCGAGAAACCCCGTGCAAATCTCCCGACACTACAGGTCGACGCGACTTTGGGGCTCTCACTGCGCAGGTATGATTTTTGTGTCAATGGGTTGCTAACTACGTAGGGCATCGAGAAAATGTGTTTAAACAAGCAACTAACTACATTAAGGTAGCAAAAAACGCGTGCAAACCTCCCGACACCAGGGGTCGACGCCTATTTTTGCTGTTCTAAAGCCCTATATAGCCATATTGCACGGTATATTTTGCGGCTCTGTTGCCATGGCGCAACTCGGTGTGCGAATGTGATTTTTTGCAGTTAGGTTGCTCACCATCTAGGGCACCTGAAAAACGTGTTTAAACACCAAACCCACCACGTTCAGGTACCGAGAAACCCCGTGCAAATCTCCCGACACTACAGGTCGACGCGACTTTGGGGCTCTGTAACCCACGCGCATCTCACTGCGCAGGTATGATTTTTGTGTCAATGGGTTGCTAACTACGTAGGGCATCGAGAAAATGTGTTTAAACAAGCAACTAACTACATTAAGGTAGCAAAAAACGCGTGCAAACCTCCCGACACCAGGGGTCGACGCATATTTTTGCTGTTCTAAAGCCCTATATAGCCATATTGCACGGTATACTTTGCGGCTCTGTTGCCATGGCGCAACTCGGTGTGCGAATGTGATTTTTTGCAGTTAGGTTGCTAACCATCTAGGGCACCTGAAAAACGTGTTTAAACACCAAACCCACCACGTTCAGGTACCGATAAACCCCGTGCAAATCTCCCGACACTACAGGTCGACGCGATTTTGGGGCTCTGTAGCCCACGCGCATCTCACTGCGCAGGTATGATTTTTGTGTCAATGGGTTGCTAACTACGTAGGGCATCGAGAAAATGTGTTTAAACAAGCAACTAACTACATTAAGGTAGCAAAAAACGCGTGCAAACCTCCCGACACCAGGGGTCGACGCCTATTTTTGCTGTTCTAAAGCCCTATATAGCCATATTGCACGGTATACTTTGCGGCTCTGTTGCCATGGCGCAACTCGGTGTGCGAATGTGATTTTTTCAGTTAGGTTGCTAACCATCTAGGGCACCTGAAAAACGTGTTTAAACACCAAACCCACCACGTTCAGGTACCGAGAAACCCCGTGCAAATCTCCCGACACTACAGGTCGACGCGATTTTGGGGCTCTGTAGCCCACGCGCATCTCACTGCGCAGGTATGATTTTTGTGTCAATGGGTTGCTAACTACGTAGGGCATCGAGAAAATGTGTTTAAACAAGCAACTAACTACATTAAGGTAGCAAAAAACGCGTGCAAACCTCCCGACACCAGGGGTCGACGCCTATTTTTGCTGTTCTAAAGCCCTATATAGCCATATTGCACGGTATACTTTGCGGCTCTGTTGCCATGGCGCAACTCGGTGTGCGAATGTGATTTTTTGCAGTTAGGTTGCTAACCATCTAGGGCACCTGAAAAACGTGTTTAAACACCAAACCCACTACGTTCAGGTACCGAGAAACCCCGTGCAAATCTCCCGACACTACAGGTCGACGCGACTTTGGGGCTCTGTAGCCCACGCGCATCTCACTGCGCAGGTATGATTTTTGTGTCAATGGGTTGCTAACTACGTAGGGCATCGAGAAAATGTGTTTAAACAAGCAACTAACTACATTAAGGTAGCAAAAAACGCGTGCAAACCTCCCGACACCAGGGGTCGACGCCTATTTTTGCTGTTCTAAAGCCCTATATAGCCATATTGCACGGTATACTTTGCGGCTCTGTTGCCATGGCGCAACTCGGTGTGCGAATGTGATTTTTTGCAGTTAGGTTGCTAACCATCTAGGGCACCTGAAAAACGTGTTTAAACACCAAACCCACCACGTTCAGGTACCGAGAAACCCCGTGCAAATCTCCCGACACTACAGGTCGACGCGACTTTGGGGCTCTGTAGCCCACGCGCATCTCACTGCGCAGGTATGATTTTTGTGTCAATGGGTTGCTAACTACGTAGGGCATCGAGAAAATGTGTTTAAAGAAGCAACTAACTACATTAAGGTAGCAAAAAACGCGTGCAAACCTCCCGACACCAGGGGTCGACGCCTATTTTTGCTGTTCTAAAGCCCTATATAGCCATATTGCACGGTATATTTTGCGGCTCTGTTGCCATGGCGCAACTCGATGTGCGAATGTGATTTTTTGCAGTTAGGTTGCTAACCATCTAGGGCACCTGAAAAACGTGTTTAAACACCAAACCCACCACGTTCAGGTACCGAGAAACCCCGTGCAAATCTCCCGACACTACAGGTCGACGCGACTTTGGGGCTCTGTAGCCCACGCGCATCTCACTGCGCAGGTATGATTTTTGTGTCAATGGGTTGCTAACTACGTAGGGCATCGAGAAAATGTGTTTAAACAAGCAACTAACTACATTAAGGTAGCAAAAAACGCGTGCAAACCTCCCGACACCAGGGGTCGACGCCTATTTTTGCTGTTCTTAAGCCCTATATAGCCATATTGCACGGTATACTTTGCGGCTCTGTTGCCATGGCGCAACTCGGTGTGCGAATGTGATTTTTTGCAGTTTGGTTGCTATCCATCTAGGGCACCTGAAAAACGTGTTTAAACACCAAACCCACCACGTTCAGGTACCGAGAAACCCCGTGCAAATCTCCCGACACTACAGGTCGACGCGACTTTGGGGCTCTGTAGCCCACGCGCATCTCACTGCGCAGGTATGATTTTTGTGTAATGGGTTGCTAACTACGTAGGGCATCGAGAAAATGTGTTTAAACAAGCAACTAACTACATTAAGGTAGCAAAAAACGCGTGCAAACCTCCCGACACCAGGGGTCGACGCCTATTTTTGCTGTTCTAAAGCCCTATATAGCCATATTGCACGGTATAATTTGCGGCTCTGTTGCCATGGCGCAACTCGGTGTGCGAATGTGATTTTTTGCAGTTAGGTTGCTAACCATCTAGGGCACCTGAAAAACGTGTTTAAACACCAAACCCACCACGTTCAGGTACCGAGAAACCCCGTGCAAATCTCCCGACACTACAGGTCGACGCGACTTTGGGGCTCTGTAGCCCACGCGCATCTCACTGCGCAGGTATGATTTTTGTGTCAATGGGTTGCTAACTACGTAGGGCATCGAGAAAATGTGTTTAAACAAGCAACTAACTACATTAAGGTAGCAAAAAACGCGTGCAAACCTCCCGACACCAGGGGTCGACGCCTATTTTTGCTGTTCTAAAGCCCTATATAGCCATATTGCACGGTATACTTTGCGGCTCTGTTGCCATGGCGCAACTCGGTGTGCGAATGTGATTTTTTGCAGTTAGGTTGCTAACCATCTAGGGCACCTGAAAAACGTGTTTAAACACCAAACCCACCACGTTCAGGTACCGAGAAACCCCGTGCAAATCTCCCGATACTAAAGGTCGACGCGACTTTGGGGCTCTGTAGCCCACGCGCATCTCACTGCGCAGGTATGATTTTTGTGTCAATGGGTTGCTAACTACGTAGGGCATCGAGAAAATGTGTTTAAACAAGCAACTAACTACATTAAGGTAGCAAAAAACGCGTGCAAACCTCCCGACACCAGGGGTCGACGCCTATTTTTGCTGTTCTAAAGCCCTATATAGCCATATTGCACGGTATACTTTGCGGCTCTGTTGCCATGGCGCAACTCGATGTGCGAATGTGATTTTTTGCAGTTAGGTTGCTAACCATCTAGGGCACCTGAAAAACGTGTTTAAACACCAAACCCACCACGTTCAGGTACCGAGAAACCCCGTGCAAATCTCCCGACACTACAGGTCGACGCGACTTTGGGGCTCTGTAGCCCACGCGCATCTCACTGCGCAGGTATGATTTTTGTGTCAATGGGTTGCTAACTACGTAGGGCATCGAGAAAATGTGTTTAAACAAGCAACTAACTACATTAAGGTAGCAAAAAACGCGTGCAAACCTCCCGACACCAGGGGTCGACGCCTATTTTTGCTGTTCTAAAGCCCTATATAGCCATATTGCACGGTATACTTTGCGGCTCTGTTGCCATGGCGCAACTCGGTGTGCGAATGTGATTTTTTGCAGTTTGGTTGCTAACCATCTAGGGCACCTGAAAAACGTGTTTAAACACCAAACCCACCACGTTCAGGTACCGAGAAACCCCGTGCAAATCTCCCGACACTACAGGTCGACGCGACTTTGGGGCTCTGTAGCCCACGCGCATCTCACTGCGCAGGTATGATTTTTGTGTCAATGGGTTGCTAACTACGTAGGGCATCGAGAAAATGTGTTTAAACAAGCAACTAACTACATTAAGTTAGCAAAAAACGCGTGCAAACCTCCCGACACCAGGGGTCGACGCCTATTTTTGCTGTTCTAAAGCCCTATATAGCCATATTGCACGGTATACTTTGCGGCTCTGTTGCCATGGCGCAACTCGGTGTGCGAATGTGATTTTTTGCAGTTAGGTTGCTAACCATCTAGGGCACCTGAAAAACGTGTTTAAACACCAAACCCACCACGTTCAGGTACCGAGAAACCCCGTGCAAATCTCCCGACACTACAGGTCGACGCGACTTTGGGGCTCTGTAGCCCACGCGCATCTCACTGCGCAGGTATGATTTTTGTGTCAATGGGTTGCTAACTACGTAGGGCATCGAGAAAATGTGTTTAAACAAGCAACTAACTACATAAGGTAGCAAAAAACGCGTGCAAACCTCCCGACACCAGGGGTCGACGCCTATTTTTGCTGTTCTAAAGCCCTATATAGCCATATTGCACGGTATACTTTGCGGCTCTGTTGCCATGGCGCAACTCGGTGTGCGAATGTGATTTTTTGCAGTTAGGTTGCTAACCATCTAGGGCACCTGAAAAACGTGTTTAAACACCAAACCCACCACGTTCAGGTACCGAGAAACCCCGTGCAAATCTCCCGACACTACAGGTCGACGCGACTTTGGGGCTCTGTAGCCCACGCGCATCTCACTGCGCAGGTATGATTTTTGTGTCAATGGGTTGCTAACTACGTAGGGCATCGAGAAAATGTGTTTAAACAAGCAACTAACTACATTAAGGTAGCAAAAAACGCGTGCAAACCTCCCGACACCAGGGGTCGACGCCTATTTTTGCTGTTCTAAAGCCCTATATAGCCATATTGCACGGTATACTTTGCGGCTCTGTTGCCATGGCGCAACTCGGTGTGCGAATGTGATTTTTTGCAGTTAGGTTGCTAACCATCTAGGGCACCTGAAAAACGTGTTTAAACACCAAACCCACCACGTTCAGGTACCGAGAAACCCCGTGCAAATCTCCCGACACTACAGGTCGACGCGACTTTGGGGCTCTGTAGCCCACGCGCATCTCACTGCGCAGGTATGATTTTTGTGTCAATGGGTTGCTAACTACGTAGGGCATCGAGAAAATGTGTTTAAACAAGCAACTAACTACATTAAGGTAGCAAAAAACGCGTGCAAACCTCCCGACACCAGGGGTCGACGCCTATTTTTGCTGTTCTAAAGCCCTATATAGCCATATTGCACGGTATACTTTGCGGCTCTGTTGCCATGGCGCAACTCGGTGTGCGAATGTGATTTTTTGCAGTTAGGTTGCTAACCATCTAGGGCACCTGAAAAACGTGTTTAAACACCAAACCCACCACGTTCAGGTACCGAGAAACTCCGTGCAAATCTCCCGACACTACAGGTCGACGCGACTTTGGGGCTCTGTAGCCCACGCGCATCTCACTGCGCATGTATGATTTTTGTGTCAATGGGTTGCTAACTACGTAGGGCATCGAGAAAATGTGTTTAAACAAGCAACTAACTACATTAAGGTAGCAAAAAACGCGTGCAAACCTCCCGACACCAGGGGTCGACGCCTATTTTTGCTGTTCTAAAGCCCTATATAGCCATATTGCACGGTATACTTTGCGGCTCTGTTGCCATGGCGCAACTCGGTGTGCGAATGTGATTTTTTGCAGTTTGGTTGCTAACCATCTAGGGCACCTGAAAAACGTGTTTAAACACCAAACCCACCACGTTCAGGTACCGAGAAACCCCGTGCAAATCTCCCGACACTACAGGTCGACGCGACTTTGGGGCTCTGTAGCCCACGCGCATCTCACTGCGCAGGTATGATTTTTGTGTCAATGGGTTGCTAACTACGTAGGGCATCGAGAAAATGTGTTTAAACAAGCAACTAACTACATTAAGGTAGCAAAAAACGCGTGCAAACCTCCCGACACCAGGGGTCGACGCCTATTTTTGCTGTTCTAAAGCCCTATATAGCCATATTGCACGGTATACTTTGCGGCTCTGTTGCCATGGCGCAACTCGGTGTGCGAATGTGATTTTTTGCAGTTAGGTTGCTAACCATATAGGGCACCTGAAAAACGTGTTTAAACACCAAACCCACCACGTTCAGGTACCGAGAAACCCCGTGCAAATCTCCCGACACTACAGGTCGACGCGACTTTGGGGCTCTGTAGCCCACGCGCATCTCACTGCGCAGGTATGATTTTTGTGTCAATGGGTTGCTAACTACGTAGGGCATCGAGAAAATGTGTTTAAACAAGCAACTAACTACATTAAGGTAGCAAAAAACGCGTGCAAACCTCCCGACACCAGGGGTCGACGCCTATTTTTGCTGTTCTAAAGCCCTATATAGCCATATTGTACGGTATACTTTGCGGCTCTGTTGCCATGGCGCAACTCGGTGTGCGAATGTGATTTTTTGCAGTTAGGTTGCTAACCATCTAGGGCACCTGAAAAACGTGTTTAAACACCAAACCCACCACGTTCAGGTACCGAGAAACCCCGTGCAAATCTCCCGACACTACAGGTCGACGCGACTTTGGGGCTCTGTAGCCCACGCGCATCTCACTGCGCAGGTATGATTTTTGTGTCAATGGGTTGCTAACTACGTAGGGCATCGAGAAAATGTGTTTAAACAAGCAACTAACTACATTAAGGTAGCAAAAAACGCGTGCAAACCTCCCGACACCAGGGGTCGACGCCTATTTTTGCTGTTCTAAAGCCCTATATAGCCATATTGCACGGTATACTTTGCGGCTCTGTTGCCATGGCGCAACTCGGTGTGCGAATGTGATTTTTTGCAGTTAGGTTGCTAACCATCTAGGGCACCTGAAAAACGTGTTTAAACACCAAACCCACCACGTTCAGGTACCGAGAAACCCCGTGCAAATCTCCCGATACTAAAGGTCGACGCGACTTTGGGGCTCTGTAGCCCACGCGCATCTCACTGCGCAGGTATGATTTTTGTGTCAATGGGTTGCTAACTACGTAGGGCATCGAGAAAATGTGTTTAAACAAGCAACTAACTACATTAAGGTAGCAAAAAACGCGTGCAAACCTCCCGACACCAGGGGTCGACGCCTATTTTTGCTGTTCTAAAGCCCTATATAGCCATATTGCACGGTATACTTTGCGGCTGTGTTGCCATGGCGCAACTCGATGTGCGAATGTGATTTTTTGCAGTTAGGTTGCTAACCATCTAGGGCACCTGAAAAACGTGTTTAAACACCAAACCCACCACGTTCAGGTACCGAGAAACCCCGTGCAAATCTCCCGACACTACAGGTCGACGCGACTTTGGGGCTCTGTAGCCCACGCGCATCTCACTGCGCAGGTATGATTTTTATGTCAATGGGTTGCTAACTACGTAGGGCATCGAGAAAATGTGTTTAAACAAGCAACTAACTACATTAAGGTAGCAAAAAACGCGTGCAAACCTCCCGACACCAGGGGTCGACGCCTATTTTTGCTGTTCTAAAGCCCTATATAGCCATATTGCACGGTATACTTTGCGGCTCTGTTGCCATGGCGCAACTCGGTGTGCGAATGTGATTTTTTGCAGTTTGGTTGCTAACCATCTAGGGCACCTGAAAAACGTGTTTAAACACCAAACCCACCACGTTCAGGTACCGAGAAACCCCGTGCAAATCTCCCGACACTACAGGTCGACGCGACTTTGGGGCTCTGTAGCCCACGCGCATCTCACTGCGCAGGTATGATTTTTGTGTCAATGGGTTGCTAACTACGTAGGGCATCGAGAAAATGTGTTTAAACAAGCAACTAACTACATTAAGGTAGCAAAAAACGCGTGCAAACCTCCCGACACCAGGGGTCGACGCCTATTTTTGCTGTTCTAAAGCCCTATATAGCCATATTGCACGGTATACTTTGCGGCTCTGTTGCCATGGCGCAACTCGGTGTGCGAATGTGATTTTTTGCAGTTAGGTTGCTAACCATCTAGGGCACCTGAAAAACGTGTTTAAACACCAAACCCACCACGTTCAGGTACCGAGAAACCCCGTGCAAATCTCCCGACACTACAGGTCGACGCGACTTTGGGGCTCTGTAGCCCACGCGCATCTCACTGCGCAGGTATGATTTTTGTGTCAATGGGTTGCTAACTACGTAGGGCATCGAGAAAATGTGTTTAAACAAGCAACTAACTACATTAAGGTAGCAAAAAACGCGTGCAAACCTCCCGACACCAGGGGTCGACGCCTATTTTTGCTGTTCTAAAGCCCTATATAGCCATATTGCACGGTATACTTTGCGGCTCTGTTGCCATGGCGCAACTCGGTGTGCGAATGTGATTTTTTGCAGTTAGGTTGCTAACCATCTAGGGCACCTGAAAAACGTGTTTAAACACCAAACCCACCACGTTCAGGTACCGAGAAACCCCGTGCAAATCTCCCGACACTACAGGTCGACGCGACTTTGGGGCTCTGTAGCCCACGCGCATCTCACTGCGCAGGTATGATTTTTGTGTCAATGGGTTGCTAACTACGTAGGGCATCGAGAAAATGTGTTTAAACAAGCAACTAACTACATTAAGGTAGCAAAAAACGCGTGCAAACCTCCCGACACCAGGGGTCGACGCCTATTTTTGCTGTTCTAAAGCCCTATATAGCCATATTGCACGGTATACTTTGCGGCTCTGTTGCCATGGCGCAACTCGGTGTGCGAATGTGATTTTTTGCAGTTAGGTTGCTAACCATCTAGGGCACCTGAAAAACGTGTATAAACACCAAACCCACCACGTTCAGGTACCGAGAAACCCCGTGCAAATCTCCCGACACTACAGGTCGACGCGACTTTGGGGCTCTGTAGCCCACGCGCATCTCACTGCGCAGGTATGATTTTTGTGTCAATGGGTTGCTAACTACGTAGGGCATCGAGAAAATGTGTTTAAACAAGCAACTAACTACATTAAGTTAGCAAAAAACGCGTGCAAACCTCCCGACACCAGGGGTCGACGCCTATTTTTGCTGTTCTAAAGCCCTATATAGCCATATTGCACGGTATACTTTGCGGCTCTGTTGCCATGGCGCAACTCGGTGTGCGAATGTGATTTTTTGCAGTTAGGTTGCTAACCATCTAGGGCACCTGAAAAACGTGTTTAAACACCAAACCCACCACGTTCAGGTACCGAGAAACTCCGTGCAAATCTCCCGACACTACAGGTCGACGCGACTTTGGGGCTCTGTAGCCCACGCGCATCTCACTGCGCAGGTATGATTTTTGTGTCAATGGGTTGCTAACTACGTAGGGCATCGAGAAAATGTGTTTAAACAAGCAACTAACTACATTAAGGTAGCAAAAAACGCGTGCAAACCTCCCGACACCAGGGGTCGACGCCTATTTTTGCTGTTCTAAAGCCCTATATAGCCATATTGCACGGTATACTTTGCGGCTCTGTTGCCATGGCGCAACTCGGTGTGCGAATGTGATTTTTTTGCAGTTTGGTTGCTAACCATCTAGGGCACCTGAAAAACGTGTTTAAACACCAAACCCACCACGTTCAGGTACCGAGAAACCCCGTGCAAATCTCCCGACACTACAGGTCGACGCGACTTTGGGGCTCTGTAGCCCACGCGCATCTCACTGCGCAGGTATGATTTTTGTGTCAATGGGTTGCTAACTACGTAGGGCATCGAGAAAATGTGTTTAAACAAGCAACTAACTACATTAAGGTAGCAAAAAACGCGTGCAAACCTCCCGACACCAGGGGTCGACGCCTATTTTTGCTGTTCTAAAGCCCTATATAGCCATATTGCACGGTATACTTTGCGGCTCTGTTGCCATGGCGCAACTCGGTGTGCGAATGTGATTTTTTGCAGTTAGGTTGCTAACCATATAGGGCACCTGAAAAACGTGTTTAAACACCAAACCCACCACGTTCAGGTACCGAGAAACCCCGTGCAAATCTCCTGACACTACAGGTCGACGCGACTTTGGGGCTCTGTAGCCCACGCGCATCTCACTGCGCAGGTATGATTTTTGTGTCAATGGGTTGCTAACTACGTAGGGCATCGAGAAAATGTGTTTAAACAAGCAACTAACTACATTAAGGTAGCAAAAAACGCGTGCAAACCTCCCGACACCAGGGGTCGACGCCTATTTTTGCTGTTCTAAAGCCCTATATAGCCATATTGCACGGTATACTTTGCGGCTCTGTTGCCATGGCGCAACTCGGTGTGCGAATGTGATTTTTTGCAGTTAGGTTGCTAACCATCTAGTGCACCTGAAAAACGTGTATAAACACCAAACCCACCACGTTCAGGTACCGAGAAACCCCGTGCAAATCTCCCGACACTACAGGTCGACGCGACTTTGGGGCTCTGTAGCCCACGCGCATCTCACTGCGCAGGTATGATTTTTGTGTCAATGGGTTGCTAACTACGTAGGGCATCGAGAAAATGTGTTTAAACAAGCAACTAACTACATTAAGGTAGCAAAAAACGCGTGCAAACCTCCCGACACCAGGGGTCGACGCCTATTTTTGCTGTTCTAAAGCCCTATATAGCCATATTGCACGGTATACTTTGCGGCTCTGTTGCCATGGCGCAACTCGGTGTGCGAATGTGATTTTTTGCAGTTAGGTTGCTAACCATCTAGGGCACCTGAAAAACGTGTTTAAACACCAAACCCACCACGTTCAGGTACCGAGAAACTCCGTGCAAATCTCCCGACACTACAGGTCGACGCGACTTTGGGGCTCTGTAGCCCACGCGCATCTCACTGCGCAGGTATGATTTTTGTGTCAATGGGTTGCTAACTACGTAGGGCATCGAGAAAATGTGTTTAAACAAGCAACTAACTACATTAAGGTAGCAAAAAACGCGTGCAAACCTCCCGACACCAGGGGTCGACGCCTATTTTTGCTGTTCTAAAGCCCTATATAGCCATATTGCACGGTATACTTTGCGGCTCTGTTGCCATGGCGCAACTCGGTGTGCGAATGTGATTTTTTGCAGTTTGGTTGCTAACCATCTAGGGCACCTGAAAAACGTGTTTAAACACCAAACCCACCACGTTCAGGTACCGAGAAACCCCGTGCAAATCTCCCGACACTACAGGTCGACGCGACTTTGGGGCTCTGTAGCCCACGCGCATCTCACTGCGCAGGTATGATTTTTGTGTCAATGGGTTGCTAACTACGTAGGGCATCGAGAAAATGTGTTTAAACAAGCAACTAACTACATTAAGGTAGCAAAAAACGCGTGCAAACCTCCCGACACCAGGGGTCGACGCCTATTTTTGCTGTTCTAAAGCCCTATATAGCCATATTGCACGGTATACTTTGCGGCTCTGTTGCCATGGCGCAACTCGGTGTGCGAATGTGATTTTTTGCAGTTAGGTTGCTAACCATATAGGGCACCTGAAAAACGTGTTTAAACACCAAACCCACCACGTTCAGGTACCGAGAAACCCCGTGCAAATCTCCCGACACTACAGGTCGACGCGACTTTGGGGCTCTGTAGCCCACGCGCATCTCACTGCGCAGGTATGATTTTTGTGTCAATGGGTTGCTAACTACGTAGGGCATCGAGAAAATGTGTTTAAACAAGCAACTAACTACATTAAGGTAGCAAAAAACGCGTGCAAACCTCCCGACACCAGGGGTCGACGCCTATTTTTGCTGTTCTAAAGCCCTATATAGCCATATTGCACGGTATACTTTGCGGCTCTGTTGCCATGGCGCAACTCGGTGTGCGAATGTGATTTTTTGCAGTTAGGTTGCTAACCATCTAGGGCACCTGAAAAACGTGTTTAAACACCAAACCCACCACGTTCAGGTACCGAGAAACCCCGTGCAAATCTCCCGACACTACAGGTCGACGCGACTTTGGGGCTCTGTAGCCCACGCGCATCTCACTGCGCAGGTATGATTTTTGTGTCAATGGGTTGCTAACTACGTAGGGCATCGAGAAAATGTGTTTAAACAAGCAACTAACTACATTAAGGTAGCAAAAAACGCGTGCAAACCTCCCGACACCAGGGGTCGACGCCTATTTTTGCTGTTCTAAAGCCCTATATAGCCATATTGCACGGTATACTTTGCGGCTCTGTTGCCATGGCGCAACTCGGTGTGCGAATGTGATTTTTTGCAGTTAGGTTGCTAACCATCTAGGGCACCTGAAAAACGTGTTTAAACACCAAACCCACCACGTTCAGGTACCGAGAAACCCCGTGCCAATCTCCCGACACTACAGGTCGACGCGACTTTGGGGCTCTGTAGCCCACGCGCATCTCACTGCGCAGGTATGATTTTTGTGTCAATGGGTTGCTAACTACGTAGGGCATCGAGAAAATGTGTTTAAACAAGCAACTAACTACATTAAGGTAGCAAAAAACGCGTGCAAACCTCCCGACACCAGGGGTCGACGCCTATTTTTGCTGTTCTAAAGCCCTATATAGCCATATTGCACGGTATACTTTGCGGCTCTGTTGCCATGGCGCAACTCGGTGTGCGAATGTGATTTTTTGCAGTTAGGTTGCTAACCATCTAGGGCACCTGAAAAACGTGTTTAAACACCAAACCCACCACGTTCAGGTACCGAGAAACCCCGTGCAAATCTCCCGACACTACAGGTCGACGCGACTTTGGGGCTCTGTAGCCCACGCGCATCTCACTGCGCAGGTATGATTTTTGTGTCAATGGGTTGCTAACTACGTAGGGCATCGAGAAAATGTGTTTAAACAAGCAACTAACTACATTAAGGTAGCAAAAAACGCGTGCAAACCTCCCGACACCAGGGGTCGACGCCTATTTTTGCTGTTCTAAAGCCCTATATAGCCATATTGCACGGTATACTTTGCGGCTCTGTTGCCATGGCGCAACTCGGTGTGCGAATGTGATTTTTTGCAGTTTGGTTGCTAACCATCTAGGGCACCTGAAAAACGTGTTTAAACACCAAACCCACCACGTTCAGGTACCGAGAAACCCCGTGCAAATCTCCCGACACTACAGGTCGACGCGACTTTGGGGCTCTGTAGCCCACGCGCATCTCACTGCGCAGGTATGATTTTTGTGTCAATGGGTTGCTAACTACGTAGGGCATCGAGAAAATGTGTTTAAATAAGCAACTAACTACATTAAGGTAGCAAAAAACGCGTGCAAACCTCCCGACACCAGGGGTCGACGCCTATTTTTGCTGTTCTAAAGCCCTATATAGCCATATTGCACGGTATACTTTGCGGCTCTGTTGCCATGGCGCAAGTCGGTGTGCGAATGTGATTTTTTGCAGTTAGGTTGCTAACCATCTAGGGCACCTGAAAAACGTGTTTAAACACCAAACCCACCACGTTCAGGTACCGAGAAACCCCGTGCAAATCTCCCGACACTACAGGTCGACGCGACTTTGGGGCTCTGTAGCCCACGCGCATCTCACTGCGCAGGTATGATTTTTGTGTCAATGGGTTGCTAACTACGTAGGGCATCGAGAAAATGTGTTTAATCAAGCAACTAACTACATTAAGGGAGCAAAAAACGCGTGCAAACCTCCCGACACCAGGGGTCGACGCCTATTTTTGCTGTTCTAAAGCCCTATATAGCCATATTGCACGGTATACTTTGCGGCTCTGTTGCCATGGCGCAACTCGGTGTGCGAATGTGATTTTTTGCAGATAGGTTGCTAACCATCTTGGGCACCTGAAAAACGTGTTTAAACACCAAACTCACCACGTTCAGGTACCGAGAAACCCCGTGCAAATCTCCCGACACTACAGGTCGACGCGACTTTGGGGCTCTGTAGCCCACGCGCATCTCACTGCGCAGGTATGATTTTTGTGTCAATGGGTTGCTAACTACGTAGGGCATCGAGAAAATGTGATTAAACAAGCAACTTACTACATTAAGGTAGCAAAAAACGCGTGCAAACCTCCCGACACCAGGGGTCGACGCCTATTTTTGCTGTTCTAAAGCCCTATATAGCCATATTGCACGGTATACTTTGCGGCTCTGTTGCCATGGCGCAACTCGGTGTGCGAATGTGATTTTTTGCAGTTAGGTTGCTAACCATTTAGGGCACCTGAAAAACGTGTTTAAACACCAAACCCACCACGTTCAGGTACCGAGAAACCCCGTGCAAATCTCCCGACACTACAGGTCGACGCGAATTTGGGGCTCTGTAGCCCACGCGCATCTCACTGCGCAGGTATGATTTTTGTGTCAATGGGTTGCTAACTACGTAGGGCATCGAGAAAATGTGTTTAAACAAGCAACTAACTACATTAAGGTAGCAAAAAACGCGTGCAAACCTCCCGACACCAGGGGTCGACGCCTATTTTTGCTGTTCTAAAGCCCTATATAGCCATATTGCACGGTATACTTTGCGGCTCTGTTGCCATGGCGCAACTCGGTGTGCGAATGTGATTTTTTGCAGTTAGGTTGCTAACCATCTAGGGCACCTGAAAAACGTGTTTAAACACCAAACCCACCACGTTCAGGTACCGAGAAACCCCGTGCAAATCTCCCGACACTACAGGTCGACGCGATTTTGGGGCTCTGTAGCCCACGCGCATCTCACTGCGCAGGTATGATTTTTGTGTCAATGGGTTGCTAACTACGTAGGGCATCGAGAAAATGTGTTTAAACAAGCAACTAACTACATTAAGGTAGCAAAAAACGCGTGCAAACCTCCCGACACCAGGGGTCGACGCCTATTTTTGCTGTTCTAAAGCCCTATATAGCCATATTGCACGGTATATTTTGCGGCTCTGTTGCCATGGCGCAACTCGGTGTGCGAATGTGATTTTTTGCAGTTAGGTTGCTAACCATCTAGGGCACCTGAAAAACGTGTTTAAACACCAAACCCACCACGTTCAGGTAGCGAGAAACCCCGTGCAAATCTCCCGACACTACAGGTCGACGCGACTTTGGGGCTCTGTAGCCCACGCGCATCTCACTGCGCAGGTATGATTTTTGTGTCAATGGGTTGCTAACTACGTAGGGCATCGAGAAAATGTGTTTAAACAAGCAACTAACTACATTAAGGTAGCAAAAAACGCGTGCAAACCTCCCGACACCAGGGGTCGACGCCTATTTTTGCTGTTCTAAAGCCCTATATAGCCATATTGCACGGTATACTTTGCGGCTCTGTTGCCATGGCGCAACTCGGTGTGCGAATGTGATTTTTTGCAGTTAGGTTGCTAACCATCTAGGGCACCTGAAAAACGTGTTTAAACACCAAACCCACCACGTTCAGGTACCGAGAAACCCCGTGCAAATCTCCCGACACTACAGGTCGACGCGACTTTGGGGCTCTGTAGCCCACGCGCATCTCACTGCGCAGGTATGATTTTTGTGTCAATGGGTTGCTAACTACGTAGGGCATCGAGAAAATGTGTTTAAACAAGCAACTAACTACATTAAGGTAGCAAAAAACGCGTGCAAACCTCCCGACACCAGGGGTCGACGCCTATTTTTGCTGTTCTAAAGCCCTATATAGCCATATTGCACGGTATACTTTGCGGCTCTGTTGCCATGGCGCAACTCGGTGTGCGAATGTGATTTTTTGCAGTTAGGTTGCTAACCATCTAGGGCACCTGAAAAACGTGTTTAAACACCAAACCCACCACGTTCAGGTACCGAGAAACCCCGTGCAAATCTCCCGACACTACAGGTCGACGCGATTTTGGGGCTCTGTAGCCCACGCGCATCTCACTGCGCAGGTATGATTTTTGTGTCAATGGGTTGCTAACTACGTAGGGCATCGAGAAAATGTGTTTAAACAAGCAACTAACTACATTAAGGTAGCAAAAAACGCGTGCAAACCTCCCGACACCAGGGGTCGACGCCTATTTTTGCTGTTCTAAAGCCCTATATAGCCATATTGCACGGTATACTTTGCGGCTCTGTTGCCATGGCGCAACTCGGTGTGCGAATGTGATTTTTTGCAGTTAGGTTGCTAACCATCTAGGGCACCTGAAAAACGTGTTTAAACACCAAACCCACCACGTTCAGGTACCGAGAAACCCCGTGCAAATCTCCCGACACTACAGGTCGACGCGACTTTGGGGCTCTGTAGCCCACGCGCATCTCACTGCGCAGGTATGATTTTTGTGTCAATGGGTTGCTAACTACGTAGGGCATCGAGAAAATGTGTTTAAACAAGCAACTAACTACATTAAGGTAGCAAAAAACGCGTGCAAACCTCCCGACACCAGGGGTCGACGCCTATTTTGCTGTTCTAAAGCCCTATATAGCCATATTGCACGGTATACTTTGCGGCTCTGTTGCCATGGCGCAACTCGGTGTGCGAATGTGATTTTTTGCAGTTAGGTTGCTAACCATCTAGGGCACCTGAAAAACGTGTTTAAACACCAAACACATCACGTTCAGGTACCGAGAATCCCCGTGCAAATCTCCCGACACTACAGGTCGACGCGACTTTGGGGCTCTGTAGCCCACGCGCATCTCACTGCGCAGGTATGATTTTTGTGTCAATGGGTTGCTAACTACGTAGGGCATCGAGAAAATGTGTTTAAACAAGCAACTAACTACATTAAGGTAGCAAAAAACGCGTGCAAACCTCCCGACACCAGGGGTCGACGCCTATTTTTGCTGTTCTAAAGCCCTATATAGCCATATTGCACAGTATACTTTGCGGCTCTGTTGCCATGGCGCAACTCGGTGTGCGAATGTGATTTTTTGCAGTTAGGTTGCTAACCATCTAGGGCACCTGAAAAACGTGTTTAAACACCAAACCCACCACGTTCAGGTACCGAGAAACCCCGTGCAAATCTCCCGACACTACAGGTCGACGCGACTTTGGGGCTCTGTAGCCCACGCGTATCTCACTGCGCAGGTATGATTTTTGTGTCAATGGGTTGCTAACTACGTAGGGCATCGAGAAAATGTGTTTAAACAAGCAACTAACTACATTAAGGTAGCAAAAAACGCGTGCAAACCTCCCGACACCAGGGGTCGACGCCTATTTTTGCTGTTCTAAAGCCCTATATAGCCATATTGCACGGTATACTTTGCGGCTCTGTTGCCATGGCGCAACTCGGTGTGCGAATGTGATTTTTTGCAGTTAGGTTGCTAACCATCTAGGGCACCTGAAAAACGTGTTTAAACACCAAACCCACCACGTTCAGGTACCGAGAAACCCCGTGCAAATCTCCCGACACTATAGGTCGACGCGACTTTGGGGCTCTGTAGCCCACGCGCATCTCACTGCGCAGGTATGATTTTTGTGTCAATGGGTTGCTAACTACGTAGGGCATCGAGAAAATGTGTTTAAACAAGCAACTAACTACATTAAGGTAGCAAAAAACGCGTGCAAACCTCTCGACACCAGGGGTCGACGCCTATTTTTGCTGTTCTAAAGCCCTATATAGCCATATTGCACGGTATACTTTGCGGCTCTGTTGCCATGGCGCAACTCGGTGTGCGAATGTGATTTTTTGCAGTTAGGTTGCTAACCATCTAGGGCACCTGAAAAACGTGTTTAAACACCAAACACACCACGTTCAGGTACCGAGAATCCCCGTGCAAATCTCCCGACACTACAGGTCGACGCGACTTTGGGGCTCTGTAGCCCACGCGCATCTCACTGCGCAGGTATGATTTTTGTGTCAATGGGTTGCTAACTACGTAGGGCATCGAGAAAATGTGTTTAAACAAGCAACTAACTACATTAAGGTAGCAAAAAACGCGTGCAAACCTCCCGACACCAGGGGTCGACGCCTATTTTTGCTGTTCTAAAGCCCTATATAGCCATATTGCACGGTATACTTTGCGGCTCTGTTGCCATGGCGCAACTCGGTGTGCGAATGTGATTTTTTGCAGTTAGGTTGCTAACCATCTAGGGCACCTGAAAAACGTGTTTAAACACCAAACCCACCACGTTCAGGTACCGAGAAACCCCGTGCAAATCTCCCGACACTACAGGTCGACGCGACTTTGGGGCTCTGTAGCACACGCGCATCTCACTGCGCAGGTATGATTTTTGTGTCAATGGGTTGCTAACTACGTAGGGCATCGAGAAAATGTGTTTAAACAAGCAACTAACTACATTAAGGTAGCAAAAAACGCGTGCAAACCTCCCGACACCAGGGGTCGACGCCTATTTTTGCTGTTCTAAAGCCCTATATAGCCATATTGCACGGTATACTTTGCGGCTCTGTTGCCATGGCGCAACTCGGTGTGCGAATGTGATTTTTTGCAGTTAGGTTGCTAACCATCTAGGGCACCTGAAAAACGTGTTTAAACACCAAACCCACCACGTTCAGGTACCGAGAAACCCCGTGCAAATCTCCCGACACTACAGGTCGACGCGACTTTGGGGCTCTGTAGCACACGCGCATCTCACTGCGCAGGTATGATTTTTGTGTCAATGGGTTGCTAACTACGTAGGGCATCGAGAAAATGTGTTTAAACAAGCAACTAACTACATTAAGGTAGCAAAAAACGCGTGCAAACCTCCCGACACCAGGGGTCGACGCCTATTTTTGCTGTTCTAAAGCCCTATATAGCCATATTGCACGGTATACTTTGCGGCTCTGTTGCCATGGCGCAACTCGGTGTGCGAATGTGATTTTTTGCAGTTAGGTTGCTAACCATCTAGGGCACCTGAAAAACGTGTTTAAACACCAAACCCACCACGTTCAGGTACCGAGAAACCCCGTGCAAATCTCCCAACACTACAGGTCGACGCGACTTTGGGGCTCTGTAGCCCACGCGCATCTCACTGCGCAGGTATGATTTTTGTGTCAATGGGTTGCTAACTACGTAGGGCATCGAGAAAATGTGTTTAAACAAGCAACTAACTACATTAAGGTAGCAAAAAACGCGTGCAAACCTCCCGACACCAGGGGTCAACGCCTATTTTTGCTGTTCTAAAGCCCTATATAGCCATATTGCACGGTATACTTTGCGGCTCTGTTGCCATGGCGCAACTCGGTGTGCGAATGTGATTTTTTGCAGTTAGATTGCTAACCATCTAGGGCACCTGAAAAACGTGTTTAAACACCAAACCCACCACGTTCAGGTACCGAGAAACCCCGTGCAAATCTCCCGACACTACAGGTCGACGCGACTTTGGGGCTCTGTAGCCCACGCGCATCTCACTGCGCAGGTATGATTTTTGTGTCAATGGGTTGCTAACTACGTAGGGCATCGAGAAAATGTGTTTAAACAAGCAACTAACTACATTAAGGTAGCAAAAAACGCGTGCAAACCTCCCGACACCAGGGGTCGACGCCTATTTTTGCTGTTCTAAAGCCCTATATAGCCATATTGCACGGTATACTTTGCGGCTCTGTTGCCATGGCGCAACTCGGTGTGCGAATGTGATTTTTTGCAGTTAGGTTGCTAACCATCTAGGGCACCTGAAAAACGTGTTTAAACACCAAACCCACCACGTTCAGGTACCGAGAAACCCCGTGCAAATCTCCCGACACTACAGGTCGACGCGATTTTGGGGCTCTGTAGCCCACGCGCATCTCACTGCGCAGGTATGATTTTTGTGTCAATGGGTTGCTAACTACGTAGGGCATCAAGAAAATGTGTTTAAACAAGCAACTAACTACATTAAGGTAGCAAAAAACGCGTGCAAACCTCCCGACACCAGGGGTCGACGCCTATTTTTGCTGTTCTAAAGCCCTATATAGCCATATTGCACGGTATACTTTGCGGCTCTGTTGCCATGGCGCAACTCGGTGTGCGAATGTGATTTTTTGCAGTTAGGTTGCTAACCATCTAGGGCACCTGAAAAACGTGTTTAAACACCAAACCCACCACGTTCAGGTACCGAGAAACCCCGTGCAAATCTCCCGACACTACAGGTCGACGCGACTTTGGGGCTCTGTAGCCCACGCGCATCTCACTGCGCAGGTATGATTTTTGTGTCAATGGGTTGCTAACTACGTTGGGCATCGAGAAAATGTGTTTAAACAAGCAACTAACTACATTAAGGTAGCAAAAAACGCGTGCAAACCTCCCGACACCAGGGGTCGACGCCTATTTTTGCTGTTCTAAAGCCCTATATAGCCATATTGCACGGTATACTTTGCGGCTCTGTTGCCATGGCGCAACTCGGTGTGCGAATGTGATTTTTTGCAGTTAGGTTGCTAACCATCTAGGGCACCTGAAAAACGTGTTTAAACACCAAACCCACCACGTTCAGGTACCGAGAAACCCCGTGCAAATCTCCCGACACTACAGGTCGACGCGAATTTGGGGCTCTGTAGCCCACGCGCATCTCACTGCGCAGGTATGATTTTTGTGTCAATGGGTTGCTAACTACGTAGGGCATCGAGAAAATGTGTTTAAACAAGCAACTAACTACATTAAGGTAGCAAAAAACGCGTGCAAACCTCCCGACACCAGGGGTCGACGCCTATTTTTGCTGTTCTAAAGCCCTATATAGCCATATTGCACGGTATACTTTGCGGCTCTGTTGCCATGGCGCAACTCGGTGTGCGAATGTGATTTTTTGCAGTTAGGTTGCTAACCATCTAGGGCACCTGAAAAACGTGTTTAAACACCAAACCCACCACGTTCAGGTACCGAGAAACCCCGTGCAAATCTCCCGACACTACAGGTCGACGCGACTTTGGGGCTCTGTAGCCCACGCGCATCTCACTGCGCAGGTAGGATTTTTGTGTCAATGGGTTGCTAACTACGTAGGGCATCGAGAAAATGTGTTTAAACAAGCAACTAACTACATTAAGGTAGCAAAAAACGCGTGCAAACCTCCCGACACCAGGGGTCGACGCCTATTTTTGCTGTTCTAAAGCCCTATATAGCCATATTGCACGGTATACTTTGCGGCTCTGTTGCCATGGCGCAACTCGGTGTGCGAATGTGATTTTTTGCAGTTAGGTTGCTAACCATCTAGGGCACCTGAAAAACGTGTTTAAACACCAAACCCACCACGTTCAGGTACCGAGAAACCCCGTGCAAATCTCCCGACACTACAGGTCGACGCGAGTTTGGGGCTCTGTAGCCCACGCGCATCTCACTGCGCAGGTATGATTTTTGTGTCAATGGGTTGCTAACTACGTAGGGCATCGAGAAAATGTGTTTAAACAAGCAACTAACTACATTAAGGTAGCAAAAAACGCGTGCAAACCTCCCGACACCAGGGGTCGACGCCTATTTTTGCTGTTCTAAAGCCCTATATAGCCATATTGCACGGTATACTTTGCGGCTCTGTTGCCATGGCGCAACTCGGTGTGCGAATGTGATTTTTTGCAGTTAGTTTGCTTACCATCTAGGGCACCTGAAAAACGTGTTTATACACCAAACCCACCACGTTCAGGTACCGAAAAACCCCGTGCAAATCTCCCGACACTACAGGTCGACGCGACTTTGGGGCTCTGTAGCCCACGCGCATCTCACTGCGCAGGTATGATTTTTGTGTCAATGAGTTGCTAACTACGTAGGGCATCGAGAAAATGTGTTTAAACAAGCAACTAACTACATTAAGGTAGCAAAAAACGCGTGCAAACCTCCCGACACCAGGGGTCGACGCCTATTTTTGCTGTTCTAAAGCCCTATATAGCCATATTGCACGGTATACTTTGCGGCTCTGTTGCCATGGCGCAACTCGGTGTGCGAATGTGATTTTTTGCAGTTAGGTTGCTAACCATCTAGGGCACCTGAAAAACGTGTTTAAACACCAAACCCACCACGTTCAGGTACCGAGAAACCCCGTGCAAATCTCCCGACACTACAGGTCGACGCGACTTTGGGGCTCTGTAGCCCACGCGCATCTCACTGAGCAGGTATGATTTTTGTGTCAATGGGTTGCTAACTACGTAGGGCATCGAGAAAATGTGTTTAAACAAGCAACTAACTACATTAAGGTAGCAAAAAACGCGTGCAAACCTCCCGACACCAGGGGTCGACGCCTATATTTGCTGTTCTAAAGCCCTATATAGCCATATTGCACGGTATACTTTGCGGCTCTGTTGCCATGGCGCAACTCGGTGTGCGAATGTGATTTTTTGCAGTTAGGTTGCTAACCATCTAGGGCACCTGAAAAACGTGTTTAAACACCAAACCCACCACGTTCAGGTACCGAGAAACCCCGTGCAAATCTCCCGACACTACAGGTCGACGCGACTTTGGGGCTCTGTAGCCCACGCGCATCTCACTGCGCAGGTATGATTTTTGTGTCAATGGGTTGCTAACTACGTAGGGCATCGAGAAAATGTGTTTAAACAAGCAACTAACTACATTAAGGTAGCAAAAAACGCGTGCAAACCTCCCGACACCAGGGTTCGACGCCTATTTTTGCTGTTCTAAAGCCCTATATAGCCATATTGCACGGTATACTTTGCGGCTCTGTTGCCATGGCGCAACTCGGTGTGCGAATGTGATTTTTTGCAGTTAGGTTGCTAACCATCTAGGGCACCTGAAAAACGTGTTTAAACACCAAACCCACCACGTTCAGGTACCGAGAAACCCCGTGCAAATCTCCCGACACTACAGGTCGACGCGACTTTGGGGCTCTGTAGCCCACGCGCATCTCACTGCGCAGGTATGATTTTTGTGTCAATGGGTTGCTAACTACGTAGGGCATCGAGAAATGTGTTTAAACAAGCAACTAACTACATTAAGGTAGCAAAAAACGCGAGCAAACCTCCCGACACCAGGGGTCGACGCCTATTTTTGCTGTTCTAAAGCCCTATATAGCCATATTGCACGGTATACTTTGCGGCTCTGTTGCCATGGCGCAACTCGGTGTGCGAATGTGATTTTTTGCAGTTAGGTTGCTAACCATCTAGGGCACCTGAAAAACGTGTTTAAACACCAAACCCACCACGTTCAGGTACCGAGAAACCCCGTGCAAATCTCCCGACACTACAGGTCGACGCGACTTTGGGGCTCTGTAGCCCACGCGCATCTCACTGCGCAGGTATGATTTTTGTGTCAATGGGTTGCTAACTACGTAGGGCATCGAGAAAATGTGTTTAAACAAGCAACTAACTACATTAAGGTAGCAAAAAACGCGTGCAAACCTCCCGACACCAGGGGTCGACGCCTATTTTTGCTGTTCTTAAGCCCTATATAGCCATATTGCACGGTATACTTTGCGGCTCTGTTGCCATGGCGCAACTCGGTGTGCGAATGTGATTTTTTGCAGTTAGGTTGCTAACCATCTAGGGCACCTGAAAAACGTGTTTAAACACCAAACCCACCACGTTCAGGTACCGAGAAACCCCGTGCAAATCTCCCGACACTACAGGTCGACGCGACTTTGGGGCTCTGTAGCCCACGCGCATCTCACTGCGCAGGTATGATTTTTGTGTCAATGGGTTGCTAACTACGTAGGGCATCGAGAAAATGTGTTTAAACAAGCAACTAACTACATTAAGGTAGCAAAAAACGCGTGCAAACCTCCCGACACCAGGGGTCGACGCCTATTTTTGCTGTTCTAAAGCCCTATATAGCCATATTGCACGGTATACTTTGCGGCTCTGTTGCCATGGCGCAACTCGGTGTGCGAATGTGATTTTTTGCAGTTAGGTTGCTAACCATCTAGGGCACCTGAAAAACGTGTTTAAACACCAAACCCACCACGTTCAGGTACCGAGAAACCCCGTGCAAATCTCCCGACACTACAGGTCGACGCGACTTTGGGGCTCTGTAGCCCACGCGCATCTCACTGCGCAGGTATGATTTTTGTGTCAATGGGTTGCTAACTACGTAGGGCATCGAGAAAATGTGTTTAAACAAGCAACTAACTACATTAAGGTAGCAAAAAACGCGTGCAAACCTCCCGACACCAGGGGTCGACGCCTATTTTTGCTGTTCTAAAGCCCTATATAGCCATATTGCACGGTATACTTTGCGGCTCTGTTGCCATGGCGCAACTCGGTGTGCGAATGTGATTTTTTGCAGTTAGGTTGCTAACCATCTAGGGCACCTGAAAAACGTGTTTAAACACCAAACCCACCACGTTCAGGTACCGAGAAACCCCGTGCAAATCTCCCGACACTACAGGTCGACGCGACTTTGGGGCTCTGTAGCCCACGCGCATCTCACTGCGCAGGTATGATTTTTGTGTCAATGGGTTGCTAACTACGTAGGGCATCGAGAAAATGTGTTTAAACAAGCAACTAACTACATTAAGGTAGCAAAAAACGCGTGCAAACCTCCCGACACCAGGGGTCGACGCCTATTTTTGCTGTTCTAAAGCCCTATATAGCCATATTGCACGGTATATTTTGCGGCTCTGTTGCCATGGCGCAACTCGGTGTGCGAATGTGATTTTTTGCAGTTAGGTTGCTAACCATCTAGGGCACCTGAAAAACGTGTTTAAACACCAAACCCACCACGTTCAGGTACCGAGAAACCCCGTGCAAATCTCCCGACACTACAGGTCGACGCGAATTTGGGGCTCTGTAGCCCACGCGCATCTCACTGCGCAGGTATGATTTTTGTGTCAATGAGTTGCTAACTACGTAGGGCATCGAGAAAATGTGTTTAAACAAGCAACTAACTACATTAAGGTAGCAAAAAACGCGTGCAAACCTCCCGACACCAGGGGTCGACGCCTATTTTTGCTGTTCTAAAGCCCTATATAGCCATATTGCACGGTATACTTTGCGGCTCTGTTGCCATGGCGCAACTCGGTGTGCGAATGTGATTTTTTGCAGTTAGGTTGCTAATCATCTAGGGCACCTGAAAAACGTGTTTAAACACCAAACCCACCACGTTCAGGTACCGAGAAACCCCGTGCAAATCTCCCGACACTACAGGTCGACGCGACTTTGGGGCTCTGTAGCCCACGCGCATCTCACTGCGCAGGTATGATTTTTGTGTCAATGGGTTGCTAACTACGTAGGGCATCGAGAAAATGTGTTTAAACAAGCAACTAACTACATTAAGGTAGCAAAAAACGCGTGCAAACCTCCCGACACCAGGGGTCGACGCCTATTTTTGCTGTTCTAAAGCCCTATATAGCCATATTGCACGGTATACTTTGCGGCTCTGTTGCCATGGCGCAACTCGGTGTGCGAATGTGATTTTTTGCAGTTAGGTTGCTAACCATCTAGGGCACCTGAAAAACGTGTTTAAACACCAAACCCACCACGTTCAGGTACCGAGAAACCCCGTGCAAATCTCCCGACACTACAGGTCGACGCGACTTTGGGGCTCTGTAGCCCACGCGCATCTCACTGCGCAGGTATGATTTTTGTGTCAATGGGTTGCTAACTACGTAGGGCATCGAGAAAATGTGTTTAAACAAGCAACTAACTACATTAAGGTAGCAAAAAACGCGTGCAAACCTCCCGACACCAGGGGTCGACGCCTATTTTTGCTGTTCTAAAGCCCTATATAGCCATATTGCACGGTATACTTTGCGGCTCTGTTGCCATGGCGCAACTCGGTGTGCGAATGTGATTTTTTGCAGTTAGGTTGCTAACCATCTAGGGCACCTGAAAAACGTGTTTAAACACCAAACCCACCACGTTCAGGTACCGAGAAACCCCGTGCAAATCTCCCGACACTACAGGTCGACGCGAATTTGGGGCTCTGTAGCCCACGCGCATCTCACTGCGCAGGTATGATTTTTGTGTCAATGAGTTGCTAACTACGTAGGGCATCGAGAAAATGTGTTTAAACAAGCAACTAACTACATTAAGGTAGCAAAAAACGCGTGCAAACCTCCCGACACCAGGGGTCGACGCCTATTTTTGCTGTTCTAAAGCCCTATATAGCCATATTGCACGGTATACTTTGCGGCTCTGTTGCCATGGCGCAACTCGGTGTGCGAATGTGATTTTTTGCAGTTAGGTTGCTAATCATCTAGGGCACCTAAAAAACGTGTTTAAACACCAAACCCACCACGTTCAGGTACCGAGAAACCCCGTGCAAATCTCCCGACACTACAGGTCGACGCGACTTTGGGGCTCTGTAGCCCACGCGCATCTCACTGCGCAGGTTATGATTTTTGTGTCAATGGGTTGCTAACTACGTAGGGCATCGAGAAAATGTGTTTAAACAAGCAACTAACTACATTAAGGTAGCAAAAAACGCGTGCAAACCTCCCGACACCAGGGGTCGACGCCTATTTTTGCTGTTCTAAAGCCCTATATAGCCATATTGCACGGTATACTTTGCGGCTCTGTTGCCATGGCGCAACTCGGTGTGCGAATGTGATTTTTTGCAGTTAGGTTGCTAACCATCTAGGGCACCTGAAAAACGTGTTTAAACACCAAACCCACCACGTTCAGGTACCGAGAAACCCCGTGCAAATCTCCCGACACTACAGGTCGACGCGACTTTGGGGCTCTGTAGCCCACGCGCATCTCACTGCGCAGGTATGATTTTTGTGTCAATGGGTTGCTAACTACGTAGGGCATCGAGAAAATGTGTTTAAACAAGCAACTAACTACATTAAGGTAGCAAAAAACGCGTGCAAACCTCCCGACACCAGGGGTCGACGCCTATTTTTGCTGTTCTAAAGCCCTATATAGCCATATTGCACGGTATACTTTGCGGCTCTGTTGCCATGGCGCAACTCGGTGTGCGAATGTGATTTTTTGCAGTTAGGTTGCTAACCATCTAGGGCACCTGAAAAACGTGTTTAAACACCAAACCCACCACGTTCAGGTACCGAGAAACCCCGTGCAAAATCTCCCGACACTACAGGTCGACGCGACTTTGGGGCTCTGTAGCCCACGCGCATCTCACTGCGCAGGTATGATTTTTGTGTCAATGGGTTGCTAACTACGTAGGGCATCGAGAAAATGTGTTTAAACAAGCAACTAACTACATTAAGGTAGCAAAAAACGCGTGCAAACCTCCCGACACCAGGGGTCGACGCCTATTTTTGCTGTTCTAAAGCCCTATATAGCCATATTGCACGGTATACTTTGCGGCTCTGTTGCCATGGCGCAACTCGGTGTGCGAATGTGATTTTTTGCAGTTAGGTTGCTAACCATCTAGGGCACCTGAAAAACGTGTTTAAACACCAAACCCACCACGTTCAGGTACCGAGAAACCCCGTGCAAATCTCCCGACACTACAGGTCGACGCGACTTTGGGGCTCTGTAGCCCACGCGCATCTCACTGCGCAGGTATGATTTTTGTGTCAATGGGTTGCTAACTACGTAGGGCATCGAGAAAATGTGTTTAAAACAAGCAACTAACTACATTAAGGTAGCAAAAAACGCGTGCAAACCTCCCGACACCAGGGGTCGACGCCTATTTTTGCTGTTCTAAAGCCCTATATAGCCATATTGCACGGTATACTTTGCGGCTCTGTTGCCATGGCGCAACTCGGTGTGCGAATGTGATTTTTTGCAGTTAGGTTGCTAACCATCTAGGGCACCTGAAAAACGTGTTTAAACACCAAACCCACCACGTTCAGGTACCGAGAAACCCCGTGCAAATCTCCCGACACTACAGGTCGACGCGAATTTGGGGCTCTGTAGCCCACGCGCATCTCACTGCGCAGGTATGATTTTTGTGTCAATGGGTTGCTAACTACGTAGGGCATCGAGAAAATGTGTTTAAACAAGCAACTAACTACATTAAGGTAGCAAAAAACGCGTGCAAACCTCCCGACACCAGGGGGTCGACGCCTATTTTTGCTGTTCTAAAGCCCTAATATAGCCATATTGCACGGTATACTTTGCGGCTCTGTTGCCATGGCGCAACTCGGTGTGCGAATGTGATTTTTTGCAGTTAGGTTGCTAACCATCTAGGGCACCTGAAAAACGTGTTTAAACACCAAACCCACCACGTTCAGGTACCGAGAAACCCCGTGCAAATCTCCCGACACTACAGGTCGACGCGACTTTGGGGCTCTGTAGCCCACGCGCATCTCACTGCGCAGGTATGATTTTTGTGTCAATGGGTTGCTAACTACGTAGGGCATCGAGGAAAATGTGTTTAAACAAGCAACTAACTACATTAAGGTAGCAAAAAACGCGTGCAAACCTCCCGACACCAGGGGTCGACGCCTATTTTTGCTGTTCTAAAGCCCTATATAGCCATATTGCACGGTATACTTTGCGGCTCTGTTGCCATGGCGCAACTCGGTGTGCGAATGTGATTTTTTGCAGTTAGGTTGCTAACCATCTAGGGCACCTGAAAAACGTGTTTAAACACCAAACCCACCACGTTCAGGTACCGAGAAACCCCGTGCAAATCTCCCGACACTACAGGTCGACGCGAATTTGGGGCTCTGTAGCCCACGCGCATCTCACTGCGCAGGTATGATTTTTGTGTCAATGAGTTGCTAACTACGTAGGGCATCGAGAAAATGTGTTTAAACAAGCAACTAACTACATTAAGGTAGCAAAAAACGCGTGCAAACCTCCCGACACCAGGGGTCGACGCCTATTTTTGCTGTTCTAAAGCCCTATATAGCCATATTGCACGGTATACTTTGCGGCTCTGTTGCCATGGCGCAACTCGGTGTGCGAATGTGATTTTTTGCAGTTAGGTTGCTAATCATCTAGGGCACCTGAAAAACGTGTTTAAACACCAAACCCACCACGTTCAGGTACCGAGAAACCCCGTGCAAATCTCCCGACACTACAGGTCGACGCGACTTTGGGGCTCTGTAGCCCACGCGCATCTCACTGCGCAGGTATGATTTTTGTGTCAATGGGTTGCTAACTACGTAGGGCATCGAGAAAATGTGTTTAAACAAGCAACTAACTACATTAAGGTAGCAAAAAACGCGTGCAAACCTCCCGACACCAGGGGTCGACGCCTATTTTTGCTGTTCTAAAGCCCTATATAGCCATAATGCACGGTATACTTTGCGGCTCTGTTGCCATGGCGCAACTCGGTGTGCGAATGTGATTTTTTGCAGTTAGGTTGCTAACCATCTAGGGCACCTGAAAAACGTGTTTAAACACCAAACCCACCACGTTCAGGTACCGAGAAACCCCGTGCAAATCTCCCGACACTACAGGTCGACGCGACTTTGGGGCTCTGTAGCCCACGCGCATCTCACTGCGCAGGTATGATTTTTGTGTCAATTGGGTTGCTAACTACGTAGGGCATCGAGAAAATGTGTTTAAACAAGCAACTAACTACATTAAGGTAGCAAAAAACGCGTGCAAACCTCCCGACACCAGGGGTCGACGCCTATTTTTGCTGTTCTAAAGCCCTATATAGCCATATTGCACGGTATACTTTGCGGCTCTGTTGCCATGGCGCAACTCGGTGTGCGAATGTGATTTTTTGCAGTTAGGTTGCTAACCATCTAGGGCACCTGAAAAACGTGTTTAAACACCAAACCCACCACGTTCAGGTACCGAGAAACCCCGTGCAAATCTCCCGACACTACAGGTCGACGCGACTTTGGGGCTCTGTAGCCCACGCGCATCTCACTGCGCAGGTATGATTTTTGTGTCAATGGGTTGCTAACTACGTAGGGCATCGAGAAAATGTGTTTAAACAAGCAACTAACTACATTAAGGTAGCAAAAAACGCGTGCAAACCTCCCGACACCAGGGGTCGACGCCTATTTTTGCTGTTCTAAAGCCCTATATAGCCATATTGCACGGTATACTTTGCGGCTCTGTTGCCATGGCGCAACTCGGTGTGCGAATGTGATTTTTTGCAGTTAGGTTGCTAACCATCTAGGGCACCTGAAAAACGTGTTTAAACACCAAACCCACCACGTTCAGGTACCGAGAAACCCCGTGCAAATCTCCCGACACTACAGGTCGACGCGACTTTGGGGCTCTGTAGCCCACGCGCATCTCACTGCGCAGGTATGATTTTTGTGTCAATGGGTTGCTAACTACGTAGGGCATCGAGAAAATGTGTTTAAACAAGCAACTAACTACATTAAGGTAGCAAAAAACGCGTGCAAACCTCCCGACACCAGGGGTCGACGCCTATTTTTGCTGTTCTAAAGCCCTATATAGCCATATTGCACGGTATACTTTGCGGCTCTGTTGCCATGGCGCAACTCGGTGTGCGAATGTGATTTTTTGCAGTTAGGTTGCTAACCATCTAGGGCACCTGAAAAACGTGTTTAAACACCAAACCCACCACGTTCAGGTACCGAGAAACCCCGTGCAAATCTCCCGACACTACAGGTCGACGCGACTTTGGGGCTCTGTAGCCCACGCGCATCTCACTGCGCAGGTATGATTTTTGTGTCAATGGGTTGCTAACTACGTAGGGCATCGAGAAAATGTGTTTAAACAAGCAACTAACTACATTAAGGTAGCAAAAAACGCGTGCAAACCTCCCGACACCAGGGGTCGACGCCTATTTTTGCTGTTCTAAAGCCCTATATAGCCATATTGCACGGTATACTTTGCGGCTCTGTTGCCATGGCGCAACTCGGTGTGCGAATGTGATTTTTTGCAGTTAGGTTGCTAACCATCTAGGGCACCTGAAAAACGTGTTTAAACACCAAACCCACCACGTTCAGGTACCGAGAAACCCCGTGCAAATCTCCCGACACTACAGGTCGACGCGACTTTGGGGCTCTGTAGCCCACGCGCATCTCACTGCGCAGGTATGATTTTTGTGTCAATGGGTTGCTAACTACGTAGGGCATCGAGAAAATGTGTTTAAACAAGCAACTAACTACATTAAGGTAGCAAAAAACGCGTGCAAACCTCCCGACACCAGGGGTCGACGCCTATTTTTGCTGTTCTAAAGCCCTATATAGCCATATTGCACGGTATACTTTGCGGCTCTGTTGCCATGGCGCAACTCGGTGTGCGAATGTGATTTTTTGCAGTTAGGTTGCTAACCATCTAGGGCACCTGAAAAACGTGTTTAAACACCAAACCCACCACGTTCAGGTACCGAGAAACCCCGTGCAAATCTCCCGACACTACAGGTCGACGCGACTTTGGGGCTCTGTAGCCCACGCGCATCTCACTGCGCAGGTATGATTTTTGTGTCAATGGGTTGCTAACTACGTAGGGCATCGAGAAAATGTGTTTAAACAAGCAACTAACTACATTAAGGTAGCAAAAAACGCGTGCAAACCTCCCGACACCAGGGGTCGACGCCTATTTTTGCTGTTCTAAAGCCCTATATAGCCATATTGCACTGTATACTTTGCGGCTCTGTTGCCATGGCGCAACTCGGTGTGCGAATGTGATTTTTTGCAGTTAGGTTGCTAACCATCTAGGGCACCTGAAAAACGTGTTTAAACACCAAACCCACCACGTTCAGGTACCGAGAAACCCCGTGCAAATCTCCCGACACTACAGGTCGACGCGACTTTGGGGCTCTGTAGCCCACGCGCATCTCACTGCGCAGGTATGATTTTTGTGCCAATGGGTTGCTAACTACGAAAAAATGTGTTTAAACAAGCAACTAACTACATTAAGGTAGCAAAAAACGCGTGCAAACCTCCCGACATTAGGGGTCGACGCCTATTTTTGCTGTTCTAAAGCCCTATATAGCCATATTGCACGGTATACTTTGCGGCTCTGTTGCCATGGCGCAACTCGGTGTGCGAATGTGATTTTTTGCAGTTAGGTTGCTAACCATCTAGGGCACCTGAAAAACGTGTTTAAACACCAAACCCACCACGTTCAGGTACCGAGAAACCCCGTGCAAATCTCCCGACACTACAGGTCGACGCGACTTTGGGGCTCTGTAGCCCACGCGCATCTCACTGCGCAGGTATGATTTTTGTGTCAATGGGTTGCTAACTACGTAGGGCATCGAGAAAATGTGTTTAAACAAGCAACTAACTACATTAAGGTAGCAAAAAACGCGTGCAAACCTCCCGACACCAGGGGTCGACGCCTATCTTTGCTGTTCTAAAGCCCTATATAGCCATATTGCACGGTATACTTTGCGGCTCTGTTGCCATGGCGCAACTCGGTGTGCGAATGTGATTTTTTGCAGTTAGGTTGCTAACCATCTAGGGCACCTGAAAAACGTGTTTAAACACCAAACCCACCACGTTCAGGTACCGAGAAACCCCGTGCAAATCTCCCGACACTACAGGTCGACGCGAATTTGGGGCTCTGTAGCCCACGCGCATCTCACTGCGCAGGTATGATTTTTGTGTCAATGGGTTGCTAACTACGTAGGGCATCGAGAAAATGTGTTTAAACAAGCAACTAACTACATTAAGGTAGCAAAAAACGCGTGCAAACCTCCCGACACCAGGGGTCGACGCCTATTTTTGCTATTCTAAAGCCCTATATAGCCATATTGCACGGTATACTTTGCGGCTCTGTTGCCATGGCGCAACTCGGTGTGCGAATGTGATTTTTTGCAGTTAGGTTGCTAACCATCTAGGGCACCTGAAAAACGTGTTTAAACACCAAACCCACCACGTTCAGGTACCGAGAAACCCCGTGCAAATCTCCCGACACTACAGGTCGACGCGACTTTGGGGCTCTGTAGCCCACGCGCATCTCACTGCGCAGGTATGATTTTTGTGTCAATGGGTTGCTAACTACGTAGGGCATCGAGAAAATGTGTTTAAACAAGCAACTAACTACATTAAGGTAGCAAAAAACGCGTGCAAACCTCCCGACACCAGGGGTCGACGCCTATTTTTGCTGTTCTAAAGCCCTATATAGCCATATTGCACGGTATACTTTGCGGCTCTGTTGCCATGGCGCAACTCGGTGTGCGAATGTGATTTTTTGCAGTTAGGTTGCTAACCATCTAGGGCACCTGAAAAACGTGTTTAAACACCAAACCCACCACGTTCAGGTACCGAGAAACCCCGTGCAAATCTCCCGACACTACAGGTCGACGCGACTTTGGGGCTCTGTAGCCCACGCGCATCTCACTGCGCAGGTATGATTTTTGTGTCAATGGGTTGCTAACTACGTAGGGCATCGAGAAAATGTGTTTAAACAAGCAACTAACTACATTAAGGTAGCAAAAAACGCGTGCAAACCTCCCGACACCAGGGGTCGACGCCTATTTTTGCTGTTCTAAAGCCCTATATAGCCATATTGCACGGTATACTTTGCGGCTCTGTTGCCATGGCGCAACTCGGTGTGCGAATGTGATTTTTTGCAGTTAGGTTGCTAACCATCTAGGGCACCTGAAAAACGTGTTTAAACACCAAACCCACCACGTTCAGGTACCGAGAAACCCCGTGCAAATCTCCCGACACTACAGGTCGACGCGACTTTGGGGCTCTGTAGCCCACGCGCATCTCACTGCGCAGGTATGATTTTTGTGTCAATGGGTTGCTAACTACGTAGGGCATCGAGAAAATGTGTTTAAACAAGCAACTAACTACATTAAGGTAGCAAAAAACGCGTGCAAACCTCCCGACACCAGGGGTCGACGCCTATTTTTGCTGTTCTAAAGCCCTATATAGCCATATTGCACGGTATACTTTGCGGCTCTGTTGCCATGGCGCAACTCGGTGTGCGAATGTGATTTTTTGCAGTTAGGTTGCTAACCATCTAGGGCACCTGAAAAACGTGTTTAAACACCAAACCCACCACGTTCAGGTACCGAGAAACCCCGTGCAAATCTCCCGACACTACAGGTCGACGCGACTTTGGGGCTCTGTAGCCCACGCGCATCTCACTGCGCAGGTATGATTTTTGTGTCAATGGGTTGCTAACTACGTAGGGCATCGAGAAAATGTGTTTAAACAAGCAACTAACTACATTAAGGTAGCAAAAAACGCGTGCAAACCTCCCGACACCAGGGGTCGACGCCTATTTTTGCTGTTCTAAAGCCCTATATAGCCATATTGCACTGTATACTTTGCGGCTCTGTTGCCATGGCGCAACTCGGTGTGCGAATGTGATTTTTTGCAGTTAGGTTGCTAACCATCTAGGGCACCTGAAAAACGTGTTTAAACACCAAACCCACCACGTTCAGGTACCGAGAAACCCCGTGCAAATCTCCCGACACTACAGGTCGACGCGACTTTGGGGCTCTGTAGCCCACGCGCATCTCACTGCGCAGGTATGATTTTTGTGCCAATGGGTTGCTAACTACGAAAAAATGTGTTTTAAACAAGCAACTAACTACATTAAGGTAGCAAAAAACGCGTGCAAACCTCCCGACATTAGGGGTCGACGCCTATTTTTGCTGTTCTAAAGCCCTATATAGCCATATTGCACGGTATACTTTGCGGGCTCTGTTGCCATGGCGCAACTCGGTGTGCGAATGTGATTTTTTGCAGTTAGGTTGCTAACCATCTAGGGCACCTGAAAAACGTGTTTAAACACCAAACCCACCACGTTCAGGTACCGAGAAACCCCGTGCAAATCTCCCGACACTACAGGTCGACGCGACTTTGGGGCTCTGTAGCCCACGCGCATCTCACTGCGCAGGTATGATTTTTGTGTCAATGGGTTGCTAACTACGTAGGGCATCGAGAAAATGTGTTTAAACAAGCAACTAACTACATTAAGGTAGCAAAAAACGCGTGCAAACCTCCCGACACCAGGGGTCGACGCCTATCTTTGCTGTTCTAAAGCCCTATATAGCCATATTGCACGGTATACTTTGCGGCTCTGTTGCCATGGCGCAACTCGGTGTGCGAATGTGATTTTTTGCAGTTAGGTTGCTAACCATCTAGGGCACCTGAAAAACGTGTTTAAACACCAAACCCACCACGTTCAGGTACCGAGAAACCCCGTGCAAATCTCCCGACACTACAGGTCGACGCGAATTTGGGGCTCTGTAGCCCACGCGCATCTCACTGCGCAGGTATGATTTTTGTGTCAATGGGTTGCTAACTACGTAGGGCATCGAGAAAATGTGTTTAAACAAGCAACTAACTACATTAAGGTAGCAAAAAACGCGTGCAAACCTCCCGACACCAGGGGTCGACGCCTATTTTTGCTATTCTAAAGCCCTATATAGCCATATTGCACGGTATACTTTGCGGCTCTGTTGCCATGGCGCAACTCGGTGTGCGAATGTGATTTTTTGCAGTTAGGTTGCTAACCATCTAGGGCACCTGAAAAACGTGTTTAAACACCAAACCCACCACGTTCAGGTACCGAGAAACCCCGTGCAAATCTCCCGACACTACAGGTCGACGCGACTTTGGGGCTCTGTAGCCCACGCGCATCTCACTGCGCAGGTATGATTTTTGTGTCAATGGGTTGCTAACTACGTAGGGCATCGAGAAAATGTGTTTAAACAAGCAACTAACTACATTAAGGTAGCAAAAAACGCGTGCAAACCTCCCGACACCAGGGGTCGACGCCTATTTTTGCTGTTCTAAAGCCCTATATAGCCATATTGCACGGTATACTTTGCGGCTCTGTTGCCATGGCGCAACTCGGTGTGCGAATGTGATTTTTTGCAGTTAGGTTGCTAACCATCTAGGGCACCTGAAAAACGTGTTTAAACACCAAACCCACCACGTTCAGGTACCGAGAAACCCCGTGCAAATCTCCCGACACTACAGGTCGACGCGACTTTGGGGCTCTGTAGCCCACGCGCATCTCACTGCGCAGGTATGATTTTTGTGTCAATGGGTTGCTAACTACGTAGGGCATCGAGAAAATGTGTTTAAACAAGCAACTAACTACATTAAGGTAGCAAAAAACGCGTGCAAAACCTCCCGACACCAGGGGTCGACGCCTATTTTTGCTGTTCTAAAGCCCTATATAGCCATATTGCACGGTATACTTTGCGGCTCTGTTGCCATGGCGCAACTCGGTGTGCGAATGTGATTTTTTGCAGTTAGGTTGCTAACCATCTAGGGCACCTGAAAAACGTGTTTAAACACCAAACCCACCACGTTCAGGTACCGAGAAACCCCGTGCAAATCTCCCGACACTACAGGTCGACGCGACTTTGGGGCTCTGTAGCCCACGCGCATCTCACTGCGCAGGTATGATTTTTGTGTCAATGGGTTGCTAACTACGTAGGGCATCGAGAAAATGTGTTTAAACAAGCAACTAACTACATTAAGGTAGCAAAAAACGCGTGCAAACCTCCCGACACCAGGGGTCGACGCCTATTTTTGCTGTTCTAAAGCCCTATATAGCCATATTGCACGGTATACTTTGCGGCTCTGTTGCCATGGCGCAACTCGGTGTGCGAATGTGATTTTTTGCAGTAGGTTGCTAACCATCTAGGGCACCTGAAAAACGTGTTTAAACACCAAACCCACCACGTTCAGGTACCGAGAAACCCCGTGCAAATCTCCCGACACTACAGGTCGACGCGACTTTGGGGCTCTGTAGCCCACGCGCATCTCACTGCGCAGGTATGATTTTTGTGTCAATGGGTTGCTAACTACGTAGGGCATCGAGAAAATGTGTTTAAACAAGCAACTAACTACATTAAGGTAGCAAAAAACGCGTGCAAACCTCCCGACACCAGGGGTCGACGCCTATTTTTGCTGTTCTAAAGCCCTATATAGCCATATTGCACGGTATAGTTTGCGGCTCTGTTGCCATGGCGCAACTCGGTGTGCGAATGTGATTTTTTGCAGCTTGGTTGCTAACCATCTAGGGCACCTGAAAAACGTGTTTAAACACCAAACCCACCACGTTCAGGTACCGAGAAACCCCGTGCAAATCTCCCGACACTACAGGTCGACGCGACTTTGGGGCTCTGAAGCCCACGCGCATCTCACTGCGCAGGTATGATTTTTGTGTCAATGGGTTGCTAACTACGTAGGGCATCGAGAAAATGTGTTTAAACAAGCAACTAACTACATTAAGGTAGCAAAAAACGCGTGCAAACCTCCCGACACCAGGGGTCGACGCCTATTTTTGCTGTTCTAAAGCCCTATATAGCCATATTGCACGGTATACTTTGCGGCTCTGTTGCCATGGCGCAACTCGGTGTGCGAATGTGATTTTTTGCAGTTAGGTTGCTAACCATCTAGGGCACCTGAAAAACGTGTTTAAACACCAAACCCACCACGTTCAGGTACCGAGAAACCCCGTGCAAATCTCCCGACACTACAGGTCGACGCGACTTTGGGGCTCTGTAGCCCACGCGCATCTCACTGCGCAGGTATGATTTTTATGTCAATGGGTTGCTAACTACGTAGGGCATCGAGAAAATGTGTTTAAACAAGCAACTAACTACATTAAGGTAGCAAAAAACGCGTGCAAACCTCCCGACACCAGGGGTCGACGCCTATTTTTGCTGTTCTAAAGCCCTATATAGCCATATTGCACAGTATACTTTGCGGCTCTGTTGCCATGGCGCAACTCGGTGTGCGAATGTGATTTTTTGCAGCTAGGTTGCTAACCATCTAGGGCACCTGAAAAACGTGTTTAAACACCAAACCCAACTCGTTCAGGTACCGAGAAACCCCGTGCAAATCTCCCGACACTACAGGTCGACGCGATTTTGGGGCTCTGTAGCCCACGCGCATCTCACTGCGCAGGTATAATTTTTGTGTCAATGGGTTGCTAACTACGTAGGGCATCGAGAAAATGTGTTTAAACAAGCAACTAACTACATTAAGGTAGCAAAAAACGCGTGCAAACCTCCCGACACCAGGAGTCGACGCCTATTTTTGCTGTTCTAAAGCCCTATATAGCCATATTGCACGGTATACTTTGCGGCTCTGTTGCCATGGCGCAACTCAATGTGCGAATGTGATTTTTTGCAGTTAGGTTGCTAACCATCTAGGGCACCTGAAAAACGTGTTTAAACACCAAACCCACCACGTTCAGGTACCGAGAAACCCCGTGCAAATCTCCCGACACTACAGGTCGACGCGACTTTGGGGCTCTGTAGCCCACGCGCATCTCACTGCGCAGGTATGATTTTTGAGTCAATGGGTTGCTAACTACGTAGGGCATCGAGAAAATGTGTTTAAACAAGCAACTAACTACATTAAGGTAGCAAACAACGCGTGCAAACCTCCCGACACCAGGGGTCGACGCCTATTTTTGCTGTTCTAAAGCCCTATATAGCCATATTGCACGGTATACTTTGCGGCTCTGTTGATATGGCGCAACTCGGTGTGCGAATGTGATTTTTTGCAGTTAGGTTGCTAACCATCTAGGGCACCTGAAAAACGTGTTTAAACACCAAACCCAACACGTTCAGGTACCGAGAAACCCCGTGCAAATCTCCCGACACTACAGTTCGACGCGACTTTGGGGCTCTGTAGCCCACGCGCATCTCACTGCGCAGGTATGATTTTTGTGTCAATGGGTTGCTAACTACGTAGGGCATCGAGAAAATGTGTTTAAACAAGCAACTAACTACATTAAGGTAGCAAAAAACGCGTGCAAACCTCCCGACACCAGGGGTCGACGCCTTTTTTTGCTGTTCTAAAGCCCTATATAGCCATATTGCACGGTATACTTTGCGGCTCTGTTGCCATGGCGCAACTCGGTGTGCGAATGTGATTTTTTGCAGCTAGGTTGCTAACCATCTAGGGCACCTGAAAAACGTGTTTAAACACCAAACCCACCACGTTCAGGTACCGAGAAACCCCGTGCAAATCTCCCGACACTACAGGTCGACGCGACTTTGGGGCTCTGTAGCCCACGCGCATCTCACTGCGCAGGTATGATTTTTGTGTCAATGGGTTGCTAACTACGTAGGGCATCGAGAAAATGTGTTTAAACAAGCAACTAACTACATTAAGGTAGCAAAAAACGCGTGCAAACCTCCCGACACCAGGGGTCGACGCCTATTTTTGCTGTTCTAAAGCCCTATATAGCCATATTGCACGGTATACTTTGCGGCTCTGTTGCCATGGCGCAACTCGGTGTGCGAATGTGATTTTTTGCAGTTAAGTTGCTAACCATCTAGGGCACCTGAAAAACGTGTTTAAACACCAAACCCAACACGTTCAGGTACCGAGAAACCCCGTGCAAATCTCCCGACACTACAGGTCGACGCGACTTTGGGGCTCTGTAGCCCACGCGCATCTCACTGCGCAGGTATGATTTTTGTGTCAATGGGTTGCTAACTACGTAGGGCATCGAGAAAATGTGTTTAAACAAGCAACTAACTACATTAAGGTAGCAAAAAACGCGTGCAAACCTCCCGACACCAGGGGTCGACGCCTATTTTTGCTGTTCTAAAGCCCTATATAGCCATATTGCACGGTATACTTTGCGGCTCTGTTGCCATGGCGCAACTCGGTGTGCGAATGTGATTTTTTGCAGTTAGGTTGCTAACCATCTAGGGCACCTGAAAAACGTGTTTAAACACCAAACCCAACACGTTCAGGTACCGAGAAACCCCGTGCAAATCTCCCGACACTAAAGGTCGACGCGATTTTGGGGCTCTGTAGCCCACGCGCATCTCACTGCGCAGGTATGATTTTTGTGTAAATGGGTTGCTAACTACGTAGGGCATCGAGAAAATGTGTTTAAACAAGCAACTAACTACATTAAGGTAGCAAAAAACGCGTGCAAACCTCCCGACACCAGGGGGCGACGCCTATTTTTGCTGTTCTAAAGCCCTATATAGCCATATTGCACGGTATACTTTGTGGCTCTGTTGCCATGGCGCAACTCGGTGTGCGAATGTGATTTTTTGCAGCTAGGTTGCTAACCATCTAGGGCACCTGAAAAACGTGTTTAAACACCAAACCCAACACGTTCAGGTACCGAGAAACCCCGTGCAAATCTCCCGACACTACAAGGCGACGCGATTTTGGGGCTCTGTAGCCCACGCGCATCTCACTGCGCAGGTATGATTTTTGTGTAAATGGGTTGCTAACTACGTAGGGCATCGAGAAAATGTGTTTAAACAAGCAACTAACTACATTAAGGTAGCAAAAAACGCGTGCAAACCTCCCGACACCAGGTGGCGACGCCTATTTTTGCTGTTCTAAAGCCCTATATAGCCATATTGCACGGTATACTTTGCGGCTCTGTTGCCATGGCGCAACTCGGTGTGCGAATGTGATTTTTTGCAGCTAGGTTGCTAACCATCTAGGGCACCTGATAAACGTGTTTAAACATCAAACCCAACACGTTCAGGTACCGAGAAACCCCGTGCAAATCTTCCGACACTACAAGGCGACGCGAATTTGGGGCTCTGTAGCCCACGCGCATCTCACTGCGCAGGTATGATTTTTGTGTAAATGGGTTGGTAACTACGTAGGGCATCGAGAAAATGTGTTTAAACAAGCAACTAACTACATTAAGGTAGCAAAAAACGCGTGCAAACCTCCCGACACCAGGGGGCGACGCCTATTTTTGCTGTTCTAAAGCCCTATATAGCCATATTGCACGGTATACTTTGCGGCTCTGTTGCCATGGCGCAACTCGGTGTGCGAATGTGATTTTTTGCAGCTAGGTTGCTAACCATCTAGGGCACCTGAAAAACGTGTTTAAACACCAAACCCAACACGTTCAGGTACCGAGAAACCCCGTGCAAATCTCCCGACACTACAAGGCGACGCGATTTTGGGGCTCTGTAGCCCACGCGCATCTCACTGCGCAGGTATGATTTTTGTGTCAATGGGTTGCTAACTACGTAGGGCATCGAGAAAATGTGTTTAAACAAGCAACTAACTACATTAAGGTAGCAAAAAACGCGTGCAAACCTCCCGACACCAGGGGGCGACGCCTATTTTTGCTGTTCTAAAGCCCTATATAGCCATATTGCACGGTATACTTTGCGGCTCTGTTGCCATGGCGCAACTCGGTGTGCGAATGTGATTTTTTGCAGCTAGGTTGCTAACCATCTAGGGCACCTGAAAAACGTGTTTAAACACCAAACCCAACACGTTCAGGTACCGAGAAACCCCGTGCAAATCTCCCGACACTACAAGGCGACGCGACTTTGGGGCTCTGTAGCCCACGCGCATCTCACTGCGCAGGTATGATTTTTGTGTAAATGGGTTGCGAACTACGTAGGGCATCGAGAAAATGTGTTTAAACAAGCAACTAACTACATTAAGGTAGCAAAAAACGCGTGCAAACCTCCCGACACCAGGGGGCGACGCCTATTTTTGCTGTTCTAAAGCCCTATATAGCCATATTGCACGGTATACTTTGGGGCTCTGTTGCCATGGCGCAACTCGGTGTGCGAATGTGATTTTTTGCAGCTAGGTTGCTAACAATCTAGGGCACCTGAAAAACGTGTTTAAACACCAAACCCAACACGTTCAGGTACCGAGAAACCCCGTGCAAAACTCCCGACACTACAAGGCGACGCGACTTTGGGGCTCTGTAGCCCACGCGCATCTCACTGCGCAGGTATGATTTTTGTGTAAATGGGTTGCTAACTACGTAAGGCATCGAGAAAATGTGTTTAAACAAGCAACTAACTACATTAAGGTAGCAAAAAACGCGTGCAAACCTCCCGACACCAGGGGGCGACGCCTATTTTTGCTGTTCTAAAGCCCTATATAGCCATATTGCACGGTATACTTTGCGGCTCTGTTGCCATGGCGCAACTCGGTGTGCGAATGTGATTTTTTGCAGCTAGGTTGCTAACCATCCAGGGCACCTAAAAAACGTGTTTAAACACCAAACCCAACTCGTTCAGGTACCGAGAAACCCCGTGCAAATCTCCCGACACTACAAGGCGACGCGACTTTGGGGCTCTGTAGCCCACGCGCATCTCACTGCGCAGGTATGATTTTTGTGTATATGGGTTGCTAACTACGTAGGGCATCGAGAAAATGTGTTTAAACAAGCAACTATTTACATTAAGGTAGTAAAAACGCGTGCAAACCTCCCGACACCAGGGGGCGACGCCTATTTTTGCTGTTCTAAAGCCCTATATAGCCATATTGCACGGTATAATTTGCGGCTCTGTTGCCATGGCGCAACTCGGTGTGCGACTGTGATTTTTTGCAGCTAGGTTGCTAACCATCTAGGGCACCTGAAAAACGTGTTTAAACACCAAACCCAACACGTTCAGGTACCGAGAAACCCCGTGCAAATCTCCCGACACTACAAGGCGACGCGATTTTGGGGCTCTGTAGCCCACGCGCATCTCACTGCGCAGGTATGATTTTTGTGTAAATGGGTTGCTAACTACGTAGTGCATCGAGAAAATGTGTTTAAACAAGCAACTAACTACATTAAGGTAGCAAAAAACGCGTGCAAACCTCCCGACACCAGGGGGCGATGCCTATTTTTGCTTTTCTAAAGCCCTATATAGCCATATTGCACGGTATAATTTGCGGCTCTGTTGCCATTGCGCAACTCGGTGTGCGAATGTGATTTTTTGCAGCTAGGTTGCTAACCATCTAGGGCACCTGAAAAACGTGTTTAAACACCAAACCCAACACGTTCAGGTACCGAGAAACCCCGTGAAAATCTCCCGACACTTCAAGGCGACGCGACTTTGGGGCTCTGTAGCCCACGCGCATCTCACTGCGCAGGTATGATTTTTGTGTAAATGGGTTGCTAACTACGTAGGGCATCGAGAAAATGTGTTTAAACAAGCAACTAACTACATTAAGGTAGCAAAAAACGCGTGCAAACCTCCCGACACCAGGGGGCGACGCCCATTTTTGCTGTTCTAAAGCCCTATATAGCCATATTGCACGGTATACTTTGCGGCTCTGTTGCCATGGCGCAACTCGGTGTGCGAATGTGATTTTTTGCAGATAGGTTGCTAACCATCTAGGGCACCTGAAAAACGTGTTTAAACACCAAACCCAACACGTTCAGGTACCGAGAAACCCCGTGCAAATCTCCCGACACTACAAGGCGACGCGACTTTGGGGCTCTGTAGCCCACGCGCATCTCACTGCGCAGGTATGACTTTTGTGTAAATGGGTTGCTAACTACGTAGGGCATCGAGAAAATGTGTTTAAACAAGCAACTAACTACATTAAGGTAGCAAAAAACGCGTGCAAACCTCCCGACACCAGGGGGAGACGCCTATTTTTGCTGTTCTAAAGCCCTATATAGCCATATTACACGGTATACTTTGCGGCTCTGTTGCCAGGCGCAACTCTGTGTGCGAATGTGATTTTTTGCAGCTAGGTTGCTAACCATCTAGGGCACCTGAAAAACGTGTTTAAACACCAAACCCAACACGTTCAGGAACCGAGAAACCCCGTGCAAATCTCCCGACACTACAAGGCGGCGCGACTTTGGGGCTCTGTAGCCCACGCGCATCTCACTGCGCAGGTATGATTTTTGTGTAAATGGGTTGCTAACTACGTAGGGTATCGAGAAAATGTGTTTAAACAAGCAACTAACTACATTAAGGTAGCAAAAAACGCGTGCAAACCTCCCGACACCAGGGGGCGACGCCAATTTTTGCTGTTCTAAAGCCCTATATAGCCATATTGCACGGTATACTTTGCGGCTCTGTTGCCATGGCGCAACTCGGTGTACGAATGTGATTTTTTGCAGCTAGGTTGCTAACCATTTAGGGCAACTGAAAAACGTGTTTAATTACAAAACCCATCACGTTCAGGTACCCAGAAACCCCGTGCAAATCTCCCGACACTACAAGGCAACGCGACTTTGGGGCTCTGTAGCCCACGCGCATCTCACTGCGCAGTTATGGTTTTTGTGTAAATGGGTTGCTAACTACGTAGGGCATCGAGAAAATGTGTTTAAACAAGCAACTAACTACATTAAGGTAGCAAAAAACGCGTGCAAACCTCCCGACACCAGGGGGCGACGCCTATTTTTGCTGTTCTAAAGCCCTATATAGCCATATTGCACGGTATACTTTGCGGCTCTGTTGCCATGGCGCAACTCGGTGTGCGAATGTGATTTTTTGCAGCTAGGTTGCTAACCATCTAGGGCACCTGCAAAACGTGTTTAAACACCAAACCCAACACGTTCAGGTACCGAGAAACCCCGTGCAAATCTCCCGACACTACAAGGCGACGCGATTTTGGGCTCTGTAGCCCACGCGCATCTCACTGTGCAGGTATGATTTTTGTGTAAATGGGTTGCTAACTACGTAGGGCATCGAGAAAATGTGTTTAAACAAGCAACTAACTACATTAAGGTAGCAAAAAACGCGTGCAAACCTCCCGACACCAGGGGGCGACGCCTATTTTTGCTGTTCTAAAGCCCTATATAGCCATATTGCACGGTATACTTTGCGGCTCTGTTGCCATGGCGCAACTCGGTGTGCGAATGTGATTTTTTGCAGCTAGGTTGCTAACCATCTAGGGCACCTGAAAAACGTGTTTAAACACCAAACCCAACACGTTCAGGTACCGAGAAACCCCGTGCAAATCTCCCGACACTACAAGGCGACGCGACTTTGGGGCTCTGTAGCCCACGCGCATCTCACTGCGCAGGTATGATTTTTGTGTAAATGGGTTGCTAACTACGTAGGGCATCGATAATACGTGTTTAAACAAGCAACTAACTACATTAAGGTAGCAAAAAACGCGTGCAAACCTCCCGACACCAGGGGGCGACGCCTATTTTTGCTGTTCTAAAGCCCTATATAGCCATATTGCACGGTATACTTTGCGGCTCTGTTGCCATGGCGCAACTCGGTGTGCGAATGTGATTTTTTGCAGCTAGGTTGCTAACCATCTAGGGCACCTGAAAAACGTGTTTAAACACCAAACCCAACACGTTCAGGTACCGAGAAACCCCGTGCAAATCTCCCGACACTACAAGGCGACTCGATTTTGGGCTCTGTAGCCCACGCGCATCTCACTGCGCAGGTATGATTTTTGTGTAAATTGGTTGCTAACTACGTAGGGCATCGAGAAAATGTGTTTAAACAAGCAACTAACTACATTAAGGTAGCAAAATACGCGTGCAAACCTCCCGACACCAGGGGGCGACGCCTACTTTTGCTGTTCTAAAGCCCTATATAGCCATATTGCACTGTATACTTTGCGGCTCTGTTGCCATGTCGCAACTCGGTGTGCGAATGTGATTTTTTGCAGCTAGGTTGCTAACCATCTAGGGCACCTGAAAAACGTGTTTAAACACCAAACCCAACACGTTCAGGTACCGAGAAACCCCGTGCAAATCTCCCGACACTACAAGGCGACGCGACTTTGGGGCTCTGTAGCCCACGCGCATCTCACTGCGCAGGTATGATTTTTGTGTAAATGGGTTGCTAACTACGTAGGGCATCGATAAAACGTGTTTAAACAAGCAACTAACTACATTAAGGTAGCAAAAAACGCGTGCAAACCTCCCGACACCAGGGGGCGACGCCTATTTTTGCTGTTCTAAAGCCCTATATAGCCATATTGCACGGTATATTTGCGGCTCTGTTGCCATGGCGCAACTCGGTGTGCGACTGTGATTTTTTGCAGCTAGGTTGCTAACCATCTAGGGCACCTGAAAAACGTGTTTAAACACCAAACCCAACACGTTCAGGTACCGAGAAACCCCGTGCAAATCTCCCGACACTACAAGGCGACGCGATTTTGGGGCTCTGTAGCCCACGCGCATCTCACTGCGCAGGTATGATTTTTGTGTAAATGGGTTGCTAACTACGTAGGGCATCGAGAAAATGTGTTTAAACAAGCAACTAACTACATTAAGGTAGCAAAAAACGCGTGCAAACCTCCCGACACCAGGGGTCGACGCCTATTTTTGCTGTTCTAAAGCCCTATATAGCCATATTGCACGGTATACTTTGCGGCTCTGTTGCCATGGCGCAACTCGGTGTGCGAATGTGATTTTTTGCAGCTAGGTTGCTAACCATCTTGGGCACCTGAAAAACGTGTTTAAACACCAAACCCAACACGTTCAGGTACCGAGAAACCCCGTGCAAATCTCCCGACACTACAAGGCGACGCGAATTTGGGGCTCTGTAGCCCACGCGCATCTCACTGCGCAGGTATGATTTTTGTGTAAATGGGTTGCTAACTACGTAGGGCATCGAGAAAATGTGTTTAAACAAGCAACTAACTACATTAAGGTAGCAAAAAACGCGTGCAAACCTCCCGACACCAGGGGGCGACGCCTATTTTTGCTGTTCTAAAGCCCTATATAGCCATATTGCACGGTATACTTTGCGGCTCTGTTGCCATGGCGCAACTCGGTGTGCGAATGTGATTTTTTGCAGCTAGGTTGCTAACCATCTAGGGCACCTGAAAAACGTGATTAAACACCAAACCCAACACGTTCAGGTACCGAGAAACCCCGTGCAAATCTCCCGACACTACAAGGCGACGCGATTTTGGGGCTCTGTAGCCCACGCGCATCTCACTGCGCAGGTATGATTTTTGTGTAAATGGGTTGCTAACTACGTAAGGCATCGATAAAACGTGTTTAAACAAGCAACTAACTACATTAAGGTAGCAAAAAGCGCGTGCAAACCTCCCGACACCAGGGGGCGACGCCTATTTTTGCTGTTCTAAAGCCCTATATAGCCATATTGCACTGTATACTTTGCGGCTCTGTTGCCATGGCGCAACTCGGTGTGCGAATGTGATTGTTTGCAGCTAGGTGGCTAACCATCTAGGGCACCTGAAAAACGTGTTTAAACACCAAACCCAACACGTTCAGGTACCGAGAAACCCCGTGAAAATCTCCCAACACTACAAGGCGACGCGATTTTGGGCTCTGTAGCCCACGCGCATCTCATTGCGCAGGTATGATTTTTGTGTAAATGGGTTGCTAACTACGTAGGGCATCGAGAAAATGTGTTTAAACAAGCAACTAACTACATTAAGGTAGCAAAAAACGCGTGCAAACCTCCCGACACCAGGGGGCGACGCCTATTTTTGCTGTTCTAAAGCCCTATATAGCCATATTGCACGGTATACTTTGCGGCTCTGTTGCCATGGCGCAACTCGGTGTGCGAATGTGATTTTTTGCAGCTAGGTTGCTAACCATCTAGGGCACCTGAAAAACGTGTTTAAACACCAAACCTAACACGTTCAGGTACCGAGAAACCCCGTGCAAATCTCCCGACACTACAAGGCGACGCGACTTTGGGGCTCTGTAGCCCACGCGCATCTCACTGCGCAGGTATGATTTTTGTGTAAATGGGTTGCTAACTACGTAGGGCATCGAGAAAATGTGTTTAAACAAGCAACTAACTACATTAAGGTAGCAAAAAACGCGTGCAAACCTCCCGACACCAGGGGGCGACGCCTATTTTTGCTGTTCTAAAGCCCTATATAGCCATATTGCACGGTATAATTTGCGGCTCTGTTGCCATGGCGCAACTCGGTGTGCGAATGTGATTTTTTGCAGCTAGGTTGCTAACCATCTAGGGCACCTGAAAAACGTGTTTAAACACCAAACCCAACACGTTCAGGTACCGAGAAACCCCGTGCAAATCTCCCGACACTACAAGGCGACGCGACTTTGGGGCTCTGTAGCCCACGCGCATCTCACTGCGCAGGTATGATTTTTGTGTAAATGGGTTGCTAACTACGTAGGGCATCGAGAAAATGTGTTTAAACAAGCAACTAACTACATTAAGGTAGCAAAAAACGCGTGCAAACCTCCCGACACAAGGGGGCGACGCCTATTTTTGCTGTTCTAAAGCCCTATATAGCCATATTGCACGGTATACTTTGCGGCTCTGTTGCCATGGCGCAACTCGGTGTGCGAATGTGATTTTTTGCAGCTAGGTTGCTAACCATCTAGGGCACCTGAAAAACGTGTTTAAACACCAAACCCAACACGTTCAGGTACCGAGAAACCCCGTGCAAATCTCCCGACACTACAAGGCGACGCGACTTTGGGGCTCTGTAGCCCACGCGCATCTCACTGCGCAGGTATGATTTTTGTGTAAATGGGTTGCTAACTACGTAGGGCATCGAGAAAATGTGTTTAAACAAGCAACTAACTACATTAAGGTAGCAAAAAACGCGTGCAAACCTCCCGACACCAGGGGACGACGCCTATTTTTGCTGTTCTAAAGCCCTATATAGCCATATTGCACGGTATACTTTGCGGCTCTGTTGCCATGGCGCAACTCGGTGTGCGAATGTGATTTTTTGCAGCTAGGTTGCTAACCATCTAGGGCACCTGAAAAACGTGTTTAAACACCAAACCCAACACGTTCAGGTACCGAGAAACCCCGTGCAAATCTCCCGACACTACAAGGCGATGCGACTTTGGAGCTCTGTAGCCCACGCGCATCTCACTGCGCAGGTATGATTTTTTTGTAAATGGGTTGCTAACTACGTAGGGCATCGACAAAATGTTTTTAAAAAAGCAACTAACAACATTAAAGTAGCAAAAAACGCGTGCAAACCTCCCGACACTAGGGGGCGACGCCTATTTTTGCTGTTCTAAAGCCCTATGTAGCCATATTGCACGGTATACTTTGCGGCTCTGTTGCCATGGCGCAACTCGGTGTGCGAATGTGATTTTTTGCAGCTAGGTTGCTAACCATCTAGGGCACCTGAAAAACGTGTTTAAACACCAAACCCAACACGTTCAGGTACCGAGAAACCCCGTGCAAATCTCCCGACACTACAAGGCGACGCGACTTTGGGGCTCTGTAGCCCACGCGCATCTCACTGCGCAGGTATGATTTTTGTGTAAATGGGTTGCTAACTACGTAGGGCATCGAGAAAATGTGTTTAAACAAGCAACTAACTACATTAAGGTAGCAAAAAACGCGTGCAAACCTCCCGACACCAGGGGGCGACGCCTATTTTTGCTGTTCTAAAGCCCTATATAGCCATATTGCACGGTATACTTTGCGGCTCTGTTGCCATGGCGCAACTCGGTGTGCGAATGTGATTTTTTGCAGTCAGGTTGCTAACCATCTAGGGCACCTGAAAAACGTGTTTAAACACCAAACCCAACACGTTCAGGTACCGAGAAACCCCGTGCAAATCTCCCGACACTACAAGGCGACGCGAATTTGGGGCTCTGTAGCCCACGCGCATCTCACTGCGCAGGTATAATTTTTGTGTAAATGGGTTGCTAACTACGTAGGGCATCGAGAAAATGTGCTTAAACAAGCAACTAACTACATTAAGGTAGCAAAAAACGCGTGCAAACCTCCCGACACCAGGGGGCGACGTCTATTTTTGCTGTTCTAAAGCCCTATATAGCCATATTGCACGGTATACTTTGCGGCTCTGTTGCCATGGCGCAACTCGGTGTGCGAATGTGATTTTTTGCAGATAGGTTGCTAACCATCTAGGGCACCTGAAAAACGTGTTTAAACACCAAACCCAACACGTTCAGGTACCGAGAAACCCCGTGCAAATATCCCGACACTACAAGGCGACGCGACTTTGAGGCTTTGTAGCCCACGCGCATCTCACTGCGCAGGTATGATTTTTGTGTAAATGGGTTGCTAACTACGTAGGGCATCGAGAAAATGTGTTTAAACAAGCAACTAACTACAGTAAGGTAGCAAAAAACGCGTGCAAACCTCCCGACACCAGGGGGCGACGCCTATTTTTGCTGTTCTAAAGCCCTATATAGCCATATTGTACGGTATATATTGCGGCTCTGTTGCCATGGCGCAACTCGGTGTGCGAATGTGATTTTTTGCAGCTAGGTTGCTAACCATCTAGGGCACCTGAAAAACGTGTTTAAACACCAAACCCAACACGTTCAGGTACCGAGAAACCCCGTGCAAATCTCCCGACACTACAAGGCGACGCGACTTTGGGGCTCTGTAGCCCACGTGCATCTCACTGCGCAGGTATGATTTTTGTGTAAATGGGTTGCTAACTACGTAGGGCATCGAGAAAATGTGTTTAAACAAGCAACTAACTACATTAAAGTAGCAAAAAACGCGTGCAAACCTCCCGACACCAGGGGGCGACGCCTATTTTTGCTGTTCTAAAGCCCTATATAGCCATATTGCACGGTATACTTTGCGGCTCTGTTGCCATGGCGCAACTCGGTGTGCGAATGTGATTTTTTGCAGCTAGGTTGCTAACCATCTAGGGCACCTGAAAAACGTGTTTAAACACCAAACCCAACACGTTCAGGTACCGAGAAACCCCGTGCAAATCTCCCGACACTACAAGGCGACGCGACTTTGGGGCTCTGTAGCCCACGCGCATCTCACTGCGCAGGTATGATTTTTGTGTAAATGGGTTGCTAACTACGTAGGGCATCGAGAAAATGTGTTTAAACAAGCAACTAACTACATTAAGGTAGCAAAAAACGCGTGCAAACCTCCCGACACCAGGGGGCGACGCCTATTTTTGCTGTTCTAAAGCCCTATATAGCCATATTGCACGGTATATTTGCGGCTCTGTTGCCATGGCGCAACTCGGTGTGCGACTGTGATTTTTTGCAGCTAGGTTGCTAACCATCTAGGGCACCTGAAAAACGTGTTTAAACACCAAACCCAACACGTTCAGGTACCGAGAAACCCCGTGCAAATCTCCCGACACTACAAGGCGACGCGACTTTGGGGCTCTGTAGCCCACGCGCATCTCACTGCGCAGGTATGATTTTTGTGTAAATGGGTTGCTAACTACGTAGGGCATCGAGAAAATGTGTTTAAACAAGCAACTAACTACATTAAGGTAGCAAAAAACGAGTGCAAACCTCCCGACACCAGAGGGCGACGCCTATTTTTGCTGTTCTAAAGCCCTATATAGCCATATTGCACGGTATACTTTGCGGCTCTGTTGCCATGGCGCAACTCGGTGTGCGAATGTGATTTTTTGCAGCTAGGTTGCTAACCATCTAGGGCACCTGAAAAACGTGTTTAAACACCAAACCCATCACGTTCAGGTACCGAGAAACCCCGTGCAATTCTCCCGACACTACAAGGCGACGCGACTTTGGGGATATGTAGCCCACGCGCATCTCACTGCGCAGGTATGCTTTTTGTGCAAATGGGTTGCTAACTACGTAGGGCATCGGGAAAATGTGTTTAAACAAGCAACTAACTACATTTAGGTAGCAAAAAACTCGTGCAAACCTCCCGAACCAGGAGGCGACGCCTATTTTTGCTGTTCTAAAGCCCTATATAGCCATATTGCACGGTATACTTTGCGGCTCTGTTGCCATGGCGCAACTCGGTGTGCGAATGTGATTTTTTGCAGTTTGGTTGCTAACCATCTAGGGCATCTGAGAAACGTGTTTAAACACCAAACCCATCACGTTCAGGTACCGAGAAACCCCGTGCAATTCTCCCGACACTACAAGGTGACGCGATTTTGGGGATCTGTAGCCCACGCGCATCTCACTGCGCAGGTATGATTTTTGTGCAAATGGGTTGCTAACTACGTAGGGCATCGGGAAAATGTGTTTAAACAAGCAACTAACTACATTTAGGTAGCAAAAAACCCGTGCAAACCTCCCGACACCAGGAGGCGACGCCTATTTTTGCTGTTCTAAAGCCCTATATAGCCATATTGCACGGTATATTTTGCGGCGCTGTTGCCATGGCGCAACTCGGTGTGCGAATGTGATTTTTTGCAGTTTGGTTGCTAACCATCTAGGGCACCTGAAAAACGTGTTTCAACACCAAACCCACCAGGTTCAGGTACCGAGAAACCCCGTGCAAATTTTGCGACACCAGGATGAGGGGCGACTTTGGGGCTCTGTAGCCCACGCGCATCTCACTGCGCAGGTATGATTTTTTTGCAAATAGGTTGCTAACTACGTGGGGCTTCGAGAAAAGGTGTTTAAACAAGTAACTAACTACATTAAGGTACCAAAAAACGCGTGCAAACCTTGCGACACCAGGATGAGGCGGCCATTTTTATTGTTTTAAAGCCCTATATAGCCATATTGCACGGTATACTTTGCGGCGCTGTTGCCATGGCGCACCTCGGTGTGCGAATGTTATTTTTTGCAGTAAGGTTGCTAACCATCTAGGGCACCTGAAAAACGTGTTTCAACACCAAACCCACCAGGTTCAGGTACCGAGAAACCCCGTGAAAATTTTGCGACACCAGGATGAGGGGCGACTTTGGGGCACTGTAGCCACTGCGCATCTCACTGCGCAGGTATGAATTTTTTGCAAATAGGTTGCTAACTACGTGGGGCAACGAGAAAATGTGTTTAAACAAGTAACTAACTACATTAAGGTACCAAAAAACGCGTGCAACCTTGCGACACCAGGATGAGGCGGCCATTTTTCCCGTTCTACAGCACTATATAGCCATATTGCACGGTATTTTAGGCGCTGTTGCCATGGCGCACCTCGCTGTGCGAATGTTATTTTTTGCAGTAAGGTTGCTAACCATCTAGGGCACCTGAAAAACGTGTTTCTACACCAAATCCACCAGGTTCAGGTACCGAGAAACCCCGTGCAAATTTTGCGACACCAGGATGAGGGGCGACTTTGGGGCACTGTAGCCACTGCGCATCTTACTGCGCAGGTATGATTTTTTTTGCAAATAGGTTGCTCACTACGTGGGGCATCGCGAAAAGGTGTTTAAACAAGTAACTAACTACATTAAGGTACCAAAAAACGCGTAAAACCTTGCGACACCAGGATGAGGCGGCCATTTTTCCTGTTCTAAAGCCCTATATAGCCATATTGCACGGTATACTTTGCGGCGCTGTTGCCATGGCGCACCTCGGTGTGCGAATGTTATTTTTTGCAGTAAGGTTGCTAACCATCTAGGGCACCTGAGAAACGTGTTTAAACACCAAACCCATCACGTTCAGGTACCGAGAAACCCCGTGCAATTCTCCCGACACTACAAGGTGACGCGACTTTGGGGATCTGTAGCCCACGCGCATCTCACTGCTCAGGTATGATTTTTGTGCAAATGGGTTGCTAACTACGTAGGGCATCGGTAAAATATGTATAAACAAGCAACTAACTACATTTAGGTAGCAAAAAACCCGTGCAAATCTCCCGACACCAGGAGGCGACGCCTATTTTTGCTGTTCTAAAGCCCTATATAGCCATATTGCACGGTATATTTTGCGGCGCTGTTGCCAAGGCGCAACTCGGTGTGCGAATGTGATTTTTTGCAGTTTGGTTGCTAACCATCTAGGACACCTGAAAAACGTGTTTCAACACCAAACCCACCTGGTGCAGGTACCGAGAAACCCCGTGCAAATTTTGCGACACCAGGATGAGGGGCGACTTTGGGGCACTGTAGCCACTGCGCATCTCACTGCGCAGGTATGAATTTTTTGCAAATAGGTTGCTAACTACGTGGGGCAACGAGAAAATGTGTTTAAACAAGTAACTAACTACATTAAGGTACCAAAAAAACGCGTGCAACCTTGCGACACCAGGATGAGGCGGCCATTTTTCCCGTTCTAAAGCACTATATAGCCATATTGCACGGTATTTTAGGCGCTGTTGCCATGGCGCACCTCGGTGTGCGAATGTTATTTTTTGCAGAAAGGTTGCTAACCATCTAGGGCACCTGAAAAACGTGTTTCTACACCAAATCCACCAGGTTCAGGTACCGAGAAACCCCGTGAAAATTTTGCGACACCAGGATGAGGGGCGAATATGGGGCACTGTAGCTACTGCGCATCTCACTGCGCAGGTATGAATTTTTTGCAAATAGGTTGCTAACTACGTGGGGCAACGAGAAAATGTGTTTAAACAAGTAACTAACTACATTAAGGTACCAAAAAACGCGTGCAAACCTTGCAACACCAGGATGAGGCGGCCATTTTTGCTGTTCTAAAGCCCTATATAGCCATATTGCACGGTATACTTTGCGGCGCTGTTGCCATGGCGCACCTCGGTGTGCGAATGTTATTTTTTGCAGTAAGGTTGCTAACCATCTAGGGCACCTGAAAAACATGTTTCAACACCAAACCCACCAGGTTCAGGTACCGAGAAACCCCGTGAAAATTTTGCGACACCAGGATGAGGGGCGACTTTGGGGCTCTGTAGCCACTGCGCATCTCACTGCGCAGGTATGAATTTTTTGCAAATAGGTTGCTAACTTCGTGGGGCAACGAGAAAATGTGTTTAAACAAGTAACTAACTACATTAAGGTACCAAAAAACGCGTGCAAACCTTGCGACACCAGGATGAGGCGGCCATTTTTCCTGTTCTAAAGCCCTATACAGCCGTATTGCACGGTAAAATTTGCGGCGCTGTTGCCATGGCGCACCTCGGTGTGCGAATATGATTTTTTGCAGTTAGGTTGCTAACCATCTAGAGCACCTGAAAAACGTGTTTAAACAACAAACCCACCAGGTCCAGGTACCGAGAAACCCCGTGCAATTCTCCCGACACTACAAGGTGACGCGATTTTGGGGCACAGTAGCCCACGCGCATCTCACTGCGCAGGTATGATTTTTTTGCAAATGGGTTGCTTACTACGTAGGGCATCGGGAAAATGTGTTTAAACAAGCAACTAACTACATTAAGGTAGCAAAAAACTCGTGCAAACCTCCCGACACCAGGGGGCGACGCCTATTTTTGCTGTTCTAAAGCCCTATATAGCCATATTGCACGGTATACTTTGCGGCTCTCTTGCCATGGCGCAACTCGGTGTGCGAATGTGATTTTTTGCAGCTAGGTTGCTAACCATCTAGGGCACCTGAAAAACGTGTTTAAACACCAAACCCAACACGTTCAGGTACCGAGAAACCCCGTGCAAATCTCCCGACACTACAAGGCGACGCGACTATGGGGCTCTGTAGCCCACGCGCATCTCACTGCGCAGGTATGATTTTTGTGTAAATGGGTTGCTAACTACGTAGGGCATCGAGAAAATGTGTTTAAACAAGCAACTAACTACATTAAGGTAGCAAAAAACGCGTGCAAACCTCCCGACACCAGGGGGCGACGCCTATTTTTGCTGTTCTAAAGCCCTATATAGCCATATTGCACGGTATACTTTGCGGCTCTGTTGCCATGGCGCAACTCGGTGTGCGAATGTGATTTTTTGCAGCTAGGTTGCTAACCATCTAGGGCACCTGAAAAACGTGTTTAAACACCAAACCCAACACGTTCAGGTACCGAGAAACCCCGTGCAAATCTCCCGACACTACAAGGCGACGCGAATTGGGGCTCTGTAGCCCACGCGCATCTCACTGCGCAGGTATGATTTTTGTGTAAATGGGTTGCTAACTACGTAGGGCATCGAGAAAATGTGTTTAAACAAGCAACTAACTACATTAAGGTAGCAAAAAACGCGTGCAAACCTCCCGACACCAGGGGGCGACGCCTATTTTTGCTGTTCTAAAGCCCTATATAGCCATATTGCACGGTATACTTTGCGGCTCTGTTGCCATGGCGCAACTCGGTGTGCGAATGTGATTTTTTGCAGCTAGGTTGCTAACCATCTAGGGCAAGTGAAAAACGTGTTTAAACACCAAACCCAACACGTTCAGGTACCGAGAAACCCCGTGCAAATCTCCCGACACTACAAGGCGACGCGACTTTGGGGCTCTGTAGCCCACGCGCATCTCACTGCGCAGGTATGATTTTTGTGTAAATGGGTTGCTAACTACGTATGACATCGAGAAAATGTGTTTAAACAAGCAACTAACTACAATAAGGTAGCAAAAAACGCGTGCAAACCTCCCGACACCAGGGGGCGACGCCTATTTTTGCTGTTCTAAAGCCCTATATAGCCATATTGCACGGTATACTTTGCGGCTCTCTTGCCATGGCGCAACTCGGTGTGCGAATGTGATTTTTTGCAGCTAGGTTGCTAACCATCTAGGGCACCTGAAAAACGTGTTTAAACACCAAACCCAACACGTTCAGGTACCGAGAAACCCCGTGCAAATCTCCCGACACTACAAGGCGACGCGACTTTGGGGCTCTGTAGCCCACGCGCATCTCACTGCGCAGGTATGATTTTTGTGTAAATGGGTTGCTAACTACGTAGGGCATCGAGAAAATGTGTTTAAACAAGCAACTAACTACATTAGGGTAGCAAAAAAACGCGTGCAAACCTCCCGACACCAGGGGCGACGCCTATTTTTGCTGTTCTAAAGCCCTATATAGCCATATTGCACGGTATACTTTGCGGCTCTGTTGCCATGGCGCAACTCGGTGTGCGAATGTGATTTTTTGCAGCTAGGTTGCTAACCATCTAGGGCACCTAAAAAACGTGTTTAAACACCAAACCCAACACGTTCAGGTACCGAGAAACCCCGTGCAAATCTCCCGACACTACAAGGCGACGCGACTTTGGGGCTCTGTAGCCCACGCGCATCTCACTGCGCAGGTATGATTTTTGTGTAAATGGGTTGCTAACTACGTAGAGCATCGAGAAAATGTGTTTAAACAAGCAACTAACTACATTAAGGTAGCAAAAAAACGCGTGCAAACCTCCCGACACCAGGGGGCGACGCCTATTTTTGCTGTTCTAAAGCCCTATATAGCCATATTGCACGGTATACTTTGCGGCTCTGTTGCCATGGCGCAACTCGGTGTGCGAATGTGATTTTTTGCAGCTAGGTTGCTAACCATCTAGGGCACCTGAAAAACGTGTTTAAACACCAAACCCACCAGGTTCAGGTACCGAGAAACCCCGTGCAAATTTTGCGACACCAGGATGAGGGGCGAATTTGGGGCCACTGTAGCCACTGCGCATCTCACTGCGCAGGTATGATTTTTTTGCAAATAGGTTGCTAACTACGTGGAGCATCGAGAAAAGGTGTTTAAACAAGTAACTAACTACATTAAGGTACCAAAAAACGCGTGCAAACCTTGCGACACCAGGATGAGGCGGGCCATTTTTCCTGTTCTAAAGCCCTATATAGCCATATTGCACGGTATACTTTGCGGCGCTGTTGCCATGGCGCACCTCGGTGTGCGAATGTCATTTTTTGCAGTAAGGTTGCTAACCATCTAGGGCACCTGAAAAACGTGTTTCAACACCAAACCCACCAGGTTCAGGTACCGAGAAACCCCGTGAAAATTTTGCGACACCAGGATGAGGGGCGACTTTGGGGCACTGTAGCCACTGCGCATCTCACTGCGCATGTATGAATTTTTTGCAAATAGGTTGCTAACTACGTGGGGCAACGAAAAAATGTGTTTAAACATGTAACTAACTACATTAAGGTACCAAAAAACGCGTGCAAACCTTGCGACACCAGGATGAGGCGGCCATTTTTCCTGTTCTAAAGCCCTATATAGCCATATTGCACGGTATATTTTGCGGCGCTGTTGCCATGGCGCACCTCGGTGTGCGAATGTTATTTTTTGCAGTAAGGTTGCTAACCATCTAGGGCACCTGAAAAACGTGTTTCAACTCCAAACCTACCAGGTTCAGGTACCGAGAAACCCCGTGCAATTTTTGCGACACCAGGATGAGGGCGACTTTGGGGCATTGTAGCCACTGCGCATCTCACTGCGCAGGTATGAATTTTTTGCTAATAGGTTGCTAACTACGTGGGGCAACGAGAAAATGTGTTTAAACAAGTAACTAACTACATTAAGGTACCAAAAAACGCGTGCAAACCTTGCGACTCCAGGATGAGGCGGCCATTTTTCCTGTTCTAAAGCCCTATACAGCCATATTGCACGGTAAAATTTGCGGCGCTGTTGCCATGGCGCACCTCGGTGTGCGAATGTGATTTTTTGCAGTTAGGTTGCTAACCATCTAGAGCACCTGAAAAACGTGTTTAAACACCAAACCCACCAGGTTCAGGTACCGAGATCCCCCGTGCAATTCTCCCGACACTACAAGGTGACGCGAGTTTGGGGCACTGTAGCCCACGCGCATCTCACTGCGCAGGTATGATTTTTTTGCAAATGGGTTGCTAACTACGTAGGGCATCGGGAAAATGTGTTTAAACAAGCAACTAACTACATTTAGGTAGCAAAAAACTCGTGCAAACCTCCCGACACCAGGAGGCGACGCCTATTTTTGCTGTTCTAAAGCCCTATATAGCCATATTGCATGGTATACTTTGCGGCTCTGTTGCCATGGCGCAACTCGGTGTGCGAATGTGATTTTTTGCAGTTAGGTTGCTAACCATCTAGGGCACCTAAGAAACGTGTTTAAACACCAAACCCATCACGTTCAGGTACCGAGAAACCCCGTGCAATTCTCCCGACACTACAAGGTGACGCGACTTTGGGGATCTGTAGCCCACGCCTATCTCACTGCGCAGGTATGATTTTTGTGCAAATGGGTTGCTAACTACGTAGGGCATCGGGAAAACGTGTTTAAACAAGCAACTAAGTACATTTAGGTAGCAAAAAACTCGTGCAAACCTCCCGACACCAGGAGGCGACGCCTATTTTTGCTGTTCTAAAGCCCTATATAGCCATATTGCACGGTATACTTTGCGGCTCTGTTGCCATGGCGCAACTCGGTGTGCGAATGTGATTTTTTGCAGTTTGGTTGCTAACCATCTAGGGCACCTGAGAAACGTGTTTAAACACCAAACCCATCACGTTCAGGTACCGAGAAACCCCGTGCAATTCTCCCAACACTACAAGGTGACGCGATTTTGGGGATCTGTAGCCCACGCGCATCTCACTGCGCAGGTATGATTTTTGTGCAAATGGGTTGCTAACTACGTAGGGCATCGGGAAAATGTGTTTAAACAAGCAATTAACTACATTTAGGTAGCAAAAAACTCGTGCAAACCTCCCGACACCAGGAGGCGACGCCTATTTTTGCTGTTCTAAAGCCCTATATAGCCATATTGCACGGTATACTTTGCGGCTCTGTTGCCATGGCGCAACTCGGTGTGCGAATGTGATTTTTTGCAGTTTGGTTGCTAACCATCTAGTGCACCTGAGAAACGTGTTTAAACACGAAACCCATCACGTTCAGGTACCGAGAAACCCCGTGCAATTCTCCCGACACTACAAGGTGACGCGACTTTGGGGATCTGTAGCCCACGCGAATCTCACTGCGCAGGTATGATTTTTGTGCAATTGGGTTGCTAACTACATAGGGCATCGGGAAAATGTGTTTAAACAAGCAACAAACTACATTTAGGTAGCAAAAAATTCGTGCAAACCTCCCCATATCAGGAGGCGACGCCTATTTTTGCTGTTCTAAAGCCCTATATAGCCATATTGCACGGTATACTTTGCGGCTCTGTTGCCATGTCGCAACTCGGTGTGCGAATGTGATTTTTTGCAGTTTGGTTGCTAACTATCTAGGGCACCTGAGAAACGTGTTTAAACACCAAACCCATCACGTTCAGGTACCGAGAAACCCCGTGCAATTCTCCCGACACTACAAGGTGACGCGACTTTGGGGATCTGTAGCCCACGCGCTTCTCACTGCGCAGGTATGTTTTTTGTGCAAATGGGTTGCTAACTACGTAGGGCATCGGGAAAATGTGTTTAAACAAGCAACTAACTACATTAAGGTAGCAAAAAACCCGTGCAAACCTCCCGACACCTGGATGAGTCGGCCATTTTTCTTGTTCTAAAGCCCTATATAGCCATATTGCACGGTATATTTTGCGGCGCTGTTGCCATGGCGCAACTCGGTGTGCGAATGTGATTTTTTGCAGTTTGGTTGCTAACCATCTAGGACACCTGAAAAACGTGTTTAAACACCAAACCCAACACGTTCAGGTACCGAGAAACCCCGTGCAAATTTTGCGACACCAGGATGAGGGGCGACTTTGGGGCACTGTAGCCACTGCGCATCTCACTGCGCAGGTATGATTTTTTTGCAAATGGGTTGCTAACTACGTAGGGCATCGGGAAAATGTGTTTAAACAAGCAACTAACTACATTTAGGTAGCAAAAAACTCGTGCAAACTTCCCGACACCAAAAGGCGACGCCTATTTTTGCTGTTCTAAAGCCCTATATAGCCATATTGCACGGTATATTTTGCGGCGCTGTTGCCATGGCGCAACTCGGTGTGCGAATGTGATTTATTGCAGTTTGGTTGCTAACCATCTAGGGCACCTGAAAAACGTGTTTAAACACCAAACCCATCACGTTCAGGTACCGAGAAACCCCGTGCAATTCTCCCGACACTACAAGGTGACGCGAATTTGGGGATCTGTAGCCCACGCGCATCTCACTGCGCAGGTATGATTTTTGTGCAAATGGGTTGCTAACTACGTAGGGCATCGGGAAAATGTGTTTAAACAAGCAACTAACTACATTTAGGTAGCAAAAAACCCGTGCAAACCTCCCGACACCAGGAGGCGACGCCTATTTTTGCTGTTCTAAAGCCCTATACAGCCATTTTGCACGGTATACTTTGCGGCGCTGTTGCCATGGCGCAACTCGGTGTGCGAATGCGATTTTTTGCAGTTTGGTTGCTAACCATCCAGGGCACCTGAAAAATGTGTTTAAACACCAAACCCACCAGGTTCAGGTACCGAGAAACCCCATGCAAATTTTGCGACACCAGGATGAGGGGCGATTTTGGGGCACTGTAGACACTGCGCATCTCACTGCGCAGGTATGATTTTTTTGCAAATAGGTTGCTAACTACGTGGGGCATCGAGAAAAGGTGTTTAAACAAGTAACTAACTACATTAAGGTACCAAAAAACGCGTGCAAACCTCCCGACACCAGGAATGTGATTTATTGCAGTTTGGTTGCTAACCATCTAGGACACCTGAAAAACGTGTTTAAACACCAAACCCACCAGGTTCAGGTACCGAGAAACCCCGTGCAAATTTTGCGACACAAGGATGATGGGCGACTTTGGGGCACTGTAGCCACTGCGCATCTCACTGCGCAGGTATGATTTTTTTGCAAATAGGTTGCTAACTACGTGGGGCAACGATAAAATGTGTTTAAACAAGTAACTAACTACATTAAGGTACCAAAAAACGCGTGCAAACCTTGCGACACCAGGATGAGGCTGCCATTTTTCCTGTTCTAAAGCCCTATATAGCCATATTGCACGGTATACTTTGCGGCGCTGTTGCCATGGCGCACCTCGGTGTGCGAATGTTATTTTTTGCAGTAATGTTGCTAACCATCTAGGGCACCTGAAAAACGTGTTTCAACACCAAACCCACCAGGTTCAGGTACAGAGAAACCCCGTGAAAATTTTGCAACACCAGGATGAGGGGCGAGTTTGGGGCACTGTAGCCACTGCGCATCTCACTGCGCAGGTATGAATTTTTTGCAAATAGGTTGCTAACTACGTGGGGCAACGAGAAAATGTGTTTAAACAAGTAACTAACTACATTAAGGTACCAAAAAACGCGTGCAAACCTTGCGACACCAGGATGAGGGGGCCATTTTTCCTGTTCTAAAGCCCTATACAGCCATATTGCATGGTAAAATTTGCGGCGCTGTTTCCATGGCGCACCTCGGTGTGCGAATGTGATTTTTTGCAGTTAGGTTGCTAACTATCTAGGGCACCTGAAAAACGTGTTTAAACACCAAACCCACCAGGTTCAGGTACCGAGAAACCCCGTGCAATTTTCCCGACACTACAAGGTGACGCGATTTTGAGGCACTGTAGCCCACGCGAATCTCACTGCGCAGGTATAATTTTTTTGCAAATGGGTTGCTAACTACGTAGGGCATCGGGAAAATGTGTTTATACAAGCAACTAACTACATTTAGGTAGCAAAAAACTCGTGCAAACCTCCCTACACCAGGAGGCGACGCCTATTTTTGCAGTTCTAAAGCCCTATATAGCCATATTGCACGGTATACTTTGCGGCGCTGTTGCCATGGCGCACCTCGGTGTGCGAATGTTATTTTTTGCAGTAAGGTTGCTAACCATCTAGGGCACCTGAAAAACGTGTTTAAACACCAAACCCACCAGGTTCAGGTACCGAGAAACTCCGTGCAAATTTTGCGACACCAGGATGAGGGGCGAATTTGGGGCACTGTAGCCACTGCGCATCTCACTGCGCAGGTATGAATTTTTTGCAAATAGGTTGCTAATTACGTGGGGCAACGAGAAAATGTGTTTAAACAAGTAACTTACTACATTAAGGTACCAAAAAACGCGTGCAAACCTAGCGACACCAGGATGAGGCGGCAATTTTTCCTGTTCTAAAGCCCTATACAGCCATATTGCACGGTAAAATTTGCGGCTCTGTTGCCATGGCGCAACTCGGTGTGCGAATGTGATTTTTTGCAGTTCGGTTGCTAACCATCTAGGGCACCTGAAAAACGTGTTTAAACACCAAACCCACCAGGTTCAGGTACCGAGAAACCCCGTGCAATTCTCCCGACACTACAAGGTGACGCGACTTTGGGGATCTGTAGCCCACGCGCATCTCACTGCGCAAGTATGATTTTTGTGCAAATGGGTTGCTAACTACGTAGGGCATCGGGAAAATGTATTTAAACAAGCAACTAACTACATTTAGGTAGCAAAAACCCGTGCAAACCTCCCGACACCAAGAGGCGACGCCTATTTTTGCTTTTCTAAAGCCCTATATAGCCATATTGCACGGTATACTTTGCGGCGCTGTTGCCATGGCGCAACTCGGTGTGCGAATGTGATTTTTTGCAGTTTGGTTGCTAACCATCTAGGGCACCTGAAAAACGTGTTTAAACACCAAACCCACCAGGTTCAGGTACCGAGAAACCCCGTGCAAATTTTGCGACACCAGGATGAGGGGAGACTTTGGCGCACTGTAGCCCACGCGCATCTCACTGCGCAGGTATGATTTTTTTATAAATAGGTTGCTAACTACGTTGGGCATCGAGAAAAGGTGTTTAAACAAGTAACTAACTACATTAAGGTACCAAAAAACGCGTGCAAACCTTGCGACACCAGGATGAGGCGGCCATTTTTCCTGTTCTAAAGCCCTATATAGCCATATTGCACGGTATACTTTGCGGCGCTGTTGCCATGGCGCACCTCAGTGTGCGAATGTGATTTTTTGCAGTTTGGTTGCTAACCATCCAGGGCACTTGAAAAACGTGTTTCAACACTAAACCCACCAGGTTCAGGTACCGAGAAACCCCGTGAAAATTTTGCGACATCAGGATGAGGGGCGACTTTGGGGCACTGTAGCCACTGCGCATCTCACTGCGCAGGTATGAATTTTTTGCAAATAGGTTGCTAACTACGTGGGGCAACGAGAAAATGGGTTTAAACAAGTAACTAACTACATTAAGGTACAAAAAACCGCGTGCAAACCTTGCGACACCAGAATGAGGCGGCCATTTTTCCTGTTCTAAAGCCCTATATAGCCATATTGCATGGTATATTTTGCGGCGCTGTTGCCATGGCGCACCTCGGTGTGCGAATGTGATTTTTTGCAGTAAGGTTGCTAACCATCTAGGGCACCTGAAAAACGTGTTTCAACACCAAACCCACCAGGTTCAGGTACCGAGAAACCCCGTGAAATTTTTGCGACACCAGGATGAGGGGCGACTTTGGGGCACTGTAGCCACTGCGCATCTCACTGCGCAGGTATGAATTTTTTGCAAATAGGTTGCTAACTACGTGGGGCAACGAGAAAATGTGTTTAAACAAGTAACTAACTACATTAAGGTACCAAAAAACGCGTGCAAACCTTGCGACACCAGGATGAGGCGGCCATTTTTCCTGTTCTAAAGCCCTATACAGCCATATTGCACGGTAAAATTTGCGGCGCTGTTGCCATGGCGCACCTCGGTGTGCGAATGTGATTTTTTGCAGTTAGGTTGCTTACCATCTAGGGCACCTGAAAAACGTGTTTAAATACCAAACCCACCAGGTTCAGGTACCGAGAAACCCCGTGCAATTCTCCCGACACTACAAGAAGACGCGACTTTGGGGATCTGTAGCCCACGCGCATCTCACTGCGCAGGTATGATTTTTTTGCAAATGGGTTGCTATCTACGTAGGGCATCGGGAAAAGGTGTTTAAACAAGTAACTAACTACATTAAGGTACCAAAAAACGCGTGCAAACCTTGCGACACCAGGATGAGGCGGCCATTTTTGCTGTTCTATAGCCAAACATAGTCATATTGCACGGTATAATTTGCCGCTCTGTTGCCATAGTGCAAGTCGGTGTGCGAATGTGATTTTTTGCAGTTAGGTTGCTAACCATCTAGGGCACCTGAAAAACGTGTTTAAACACCAATCCCACCACGTCCAGGTACCGAGAAACAACGTGCAAATCTCGGGACACCAGGATGAGGGGCGACTTTGGGGCAATGTGGCCACTGCGCATCTCACTGCGCAGGTATGATTTTTTGCAAATAGGTTGCTAACTACGTAGGGCATTGAAAAAATGTGTTCAAACAAGTAAGTAACAACATTAAGGTAGCAAAAAACGCGTGCAAACCTCGGGACACCAGGATGAGGCGGCCATTTTTGCTGTTCTATAGCCAAACATAGCCATATCGCACGGTATACTTTGCCGCTCCTTTGCCATGGCGCAAGTCGGTGTGCGAATGTGATTTTTTGTTGTTAGCTTGCTAACCATCTAGGGCACCTGAAAAACGTGTTTAAACACCAAACCCACCACGTCCAGGTCCCGAGAAACAACGTGCAAATCTCGGGACACCAGGATGAGGGGCGACTTTGGGGCTCTGTAGCCACTGCGCATCTCACTGCGCAGGTATGATTTTTGTGCAAATAGGTTGCTAACTACGTAGGGCATCGAAAAATGTGTTCAAACAAGTAAGTAACTACATTAAGGTAGCAAAAAACGCGTGCAAACCTCGGGACACCAGGATGAGGCGGCCATTTTTGCTGTTCTATAGCCAAACATAGCCATATTGCACGGTATACTTTGCCGCTCTGTTGCCATGCAGTGACAAGTTCTTCTTGTTTTATTCTGCTGAAAAAGTGGACAATAACGATTTTCAATTTAGATATAACTACAACCGATAGTTCACAGACAATGATTTATTATGGCATTTGTTACAACAAACTTTTCTAATTAAGATAGTTATCACGAGCTGCATGCTCAATGATTTTACGTTATTTTGATATTTTATCCAATTAATTCACGAACATAAATTATTAAAAAGGCATGGTATCATGTATAACAGTAGTATGTGAAGGTTTGTGGTGGTATGTGGTAGTGTGTGTTAACTCGTCAATTCTGGCCTGGCTCCTAAGAATTTACATTCGATATTCCTCGGGCAATATGCTGGGAATGTGTTTAACGTCATAATTCAAATGCAACATCAAGTGTATTATCATAGTGTAAACTGTAACATAAATAATATTTATAGACTGGTTTAAAAGAGGCAAAGAATAGTGAATCTGGAACTCAGAATGTGTTTTGTGTGCATTAACTTCAAATAAGATCTTTATTGTTTAACCCTAAACTGGTCAATCCCGCATTTTTAAGCGACTGGGTCCCCCTACAAAATGGCTGCCAAAGCCTTGACATTGATGTTTTCAACTGGATCTAGAAAATAGAAAATTTCCAAAATGACCTTTTTTTCGTTCGCCTCCCCCATTAAAAGATGTCTCAGAGGGGGTACAAAGGGAGGCTGTCTCCCCCCCTTTGTTGCTGGGGTTTGAAGGGGGCACAACGCCCTTCATCCCAAGATACCTCGTCTTAGTGGTTACAGTATTATAAGACACCTCGTCTCAGTGGTTACAGTACTATAAGGCACCTCGTCTCAGTGGATATAGTATAATAAGACACCTCGTCTCAGTGGATACAGTATAATAAGACACCTCCTCTCAGTGGTTACAGTACTATAAGGTACCTGGTCTCAGGTACCTGGTCTCTGTGGTTACAGTTCTATAAGGTACCTCGTCTCTGTGGTTGCAGTACTATAAGGTACCTCGTCTCTGTGGTTACAGTACTATAAGGTACCTCGTCTCAGTGGTTACAGTTCTATATGGTTCCTGGTCTCAGGTACCTGGTCTCTGTGGTTACAGTTCTATAAGGTACCTCGTCTCTGTGGTTGCAGTACTATAAGGTACCTCGTCTCAGTGGTTACAGTACTATAAGGTACCTCGTCTCAGTGGTTACAGTAATATAAAGTACCTCGTCTCAGTGGTTACAGTGCTATAAGACACCTCGTCTTAGTGGATACAGTATAATAAGACACCTCGTTTCAGTGATTACAGTACTACAAGGCACCTTGTTTCAGTGGTTACAGTACTACAAGGCACCTCGTCTCAGTGGTTACAGTAGTGTAAGACACATCGTCTCAGTGGTTACAGTACTATAAGGCACCTCGTCTCAGTGGTTACAGTTTTATAAGGCACCTCGTCTCAATGGATACAGTATAATAAGACACCTCGTCTCAGTGGATACAATATAATAAGATCTCTCGTCTCAATGGATACAGTATTATAAGATCCCTCATTTCAGTGCTTACAGTATTATAAGATCCCTCGTCTTAGTGGATACAGTATTATAAGATCCCTCGTTTCAATACTATAAAGCACCTCGTCTAAGTGGATACCATACTATAAAGCACCTCGTCTCAGTTGATACCATACTATAGGGCACCTCTTCTCAGTGGATACCATACTATAGGGCACCTCTTCTCAGTGGATACCATACTATAGGGCTCCTCGTCTCAGTGGTTACAGTACTATAAGGTACCTCCTCTCAGTGGTTACAGTAGTGTAAGACACCTCGTCTCAGTGGTTACAGTACTATAAGGCACCTCGTCTCAGTGGTTACAGTACTAAAATTCACCTCGTCTCAGTGGTTACAGTTTTATAAGGCACCTCGTCTCAATGGATACAGTATAATAAGACACCTCGTCTCAGTGGATACAATATAATAAGATCCCTCGTCTCAATGGATACAGTATTATAAGATCCCTCGTTTCAGTGCTTACAGTATTATAAGATCCCTCGTCTTAGTGGATACAGTATTATAAGATCCCTCGTTTCAATACTATAAAGCACCTCGTCTAAGTGGATACCATACTATAAAGCACCTCGTCTAAGTGGATACCATACTATAAAGCACCTCGTCTCAGTGGATACCATACTATAGGGCACCTCTTCTCAGTGGATACCATACTATAGGGCACCTCGTCTCAGTGGATACCGTACTATGAGAATCCTCGTCCAGTGAGTACAGTACTTTTAGTCACATTGTGACAGTTGATTCAGAAGCAATATATAAAATACAAATTGATCTGTCGTTTTTTGTATGCACCAAAATGTACCTAATCATTAAATATTTTCTGCAAAAAAAAATAAAAACATTCTATTGCGTTTATAAAGTATTGTCAGTAGTTAGAAAATATTTGATGTGGCTCATTAATAAATAATATTCATTTATCCAGAAATATACCAAGGATCCTATATTAGAAGGATTCGTAACGGAAGGAAAGTAACGAAAGTTCCCGGTCGTCGCGAGACGATGCGAGTGCGCCATTCCGTCTCATTCCCCATTTTCACGAAAAGGCGAGCTATTTCTATCCACGGATATCCACTTTAAACTAATCCATCGAAAGATGGTTTATGTACTCATTAAGAAAATTATGTCCGACAGTCATAAATAAGTTGGTCGTTTATGACTTAATTGTCCAATTTTGGTAATTTTCATGTTAATTCTAAGACATTAATTATCGACCCAAGCGCGACACATGTGTGAAATGGCGACCAATCGAAAATGTAGGCTGCACTGTAGCGCAGTCTCTGAGTGAAATGATCACTAAATATGTTTTAAAGTTGGATTTGTCGATAGATCTGTGATGTTTGAATGGATTTGGTAACTTAATAAATCGAAATTACCTAGCTTAGATAATCAATTTCATCTTCAAATATGGCCATTTTCGGTTAAAAACAACGATTTTCATGGATTGAAGTCCTTTACGGACAATTTTATTTAGCAGTTGTCACATTCAACGCGCGTTTGAACAGCATTTTGTTTTTACTAATGTGGAAAAAATACATTAAAAAATGGTATCCAATAAACCTTTTCCTTGCATATGCTTGATTATATCTAAAAATCAACTTTAAAACATCCCATTTCCCGGCTGATTTTTACATGGTTTTTGAACTATTGAGCTTAATCATAGACCCAGTTAATGTAGTATCCTCATTTAAATGTGTTCTAATCCCACGGTGGCGAACCCACGTGACTTCATCCGGGTATGTTTTACCATATTTGGAATATAGGTCACTCGCATAAGGTAGGTTTTTTTGCTTTTTTCTTACTAATCACGTAGTGTTTTTTTCCAAGAATACGCGCATAAACCCCCTGTTTACGAGATATGATTGCTGCAGTAATTGTTTTCCTGAAATATTTAGTCGTCTCGGAGTAATTTGGTACACAAATTTCGATGCGATTGAAATTGTCAGGGTAGCGTTCATTGTATTTCAACGGTTTATGTGTTTAAATGCCTTAATTTGTGCCGACAGTTATGCACATGGTATAATTATTTCATGTACACTTCCAATTAACCCTCTATAGACGATAACGATCTTTGAAAAGAGCTAGTTTGTAAATTATGAGAGAATGTGGATAATGATAACGTTCATTGCCCGTGATTTTCCGGATAACGTTCATTTCCTACGTAGAGTTGTCCAATTTACTCACCACAGTTTCTTAAAAATGACCTAAATAGTGCATTGCATTTTATGACTACGTACAGTGATGTATCATGTGACCTTTCTTTGATTTTCAAACATTATACAAATTGCATGGGATACAACTTAGAGTTTACATGTATATACATATGCAAAGGATTCAACATAGATTTTAGTTGACCACTTAATGTAGATTTAATACAATGACTTTTTAGTGACGCACAAAAAATACGTATACCCTGACGTGTAAAACTATTAAATAGGTAAAAAATTAAAAGTCAATGTACGAAGGTGCATGAATTCTAGGATGACTCTATTTTTTGCATAGACATTTTTAAATATATTTACATTAGCAATCTTTCTTATTGTTCAACTATTTTCTTTATGTTTTAAATTTCAGAAATGGGCAAGACAAAATTAAAATTAACACCTAATAGAAAAAAGATAGAAGAGAAAATGGATGTAGATCGGCACAATCAAATCCTAAAAAAGCCAAGAGTGGTCCTCAGTATTGGCCTGACTCAAAAGTTACCTCAAAGTATCACGATATAAATAATATTTCAATTGAAAGTCCCATTGGTGCTGTTAGTAATACTCACCATGACGTTTCTTCAAACTGCGATGGCTTAATGAGAACAGAGATTTATTTTAAACAAAGTTACATTGAATATGGCAATTTATAAGGCTATTTTGATTAATTTCCCAATGTATTATACTGAGTGTGTTTTTTTTTGTATGGCAGAAGGGATTTCTGCTAGAATCCAAATTATACAATAAAAATCAAAAGTTAAGTGATTAAGTGTTTACATGGATCACATGGATAACGTTCAAGTTTACATTGTATATACAATTGATCATGACTTTGTATGATTATTTTTCTTGTTTAATATTTTAAGTATGCATACACAAATTTGAAGAATTACAAGTTAGAAGTCATCTGACATGTCGTATATAGATAATATATTTGAAAACAGTGAATCTCTTCTTTGTTTTTTGTGGCTTTTCAATCTCAGTCATGAGACGGATAGTTAATCTGCTAAATCTGCTAAACGTTCCAGTTGTGTGTGAGCATTAGACTTTATTCCTGTTAGCAATTAAGCGCAATTGTCAGAAGCTGGTTCGAACCCATCACATTTATCATTGAGAGGTTGCAGATCGGCCTCTAAGTCATTTATATCATGGAGGAAGTTAGTTCGACGTGGATTCTATTTTAGATTTGCATATATGCACTGCTATACCGTGGTCACATCGATAAGACACGTGATGTTGCATAGATAAAAAAAACACAATTCGTTTATGAATATAAACTTTTAATGAAAGAATAATTCACTATAGTAATATCTGTTTAAAAAAATCCCTAAAAAAGTCGTGAACACATGCACTTTTTCAGTCTTCTAAATGACCATGGGCTAACGGATATTTCTATTTTAGAGTAAGACACAACCATGTTTAATTACATAAATTTCATTGGTTGTTCAGTAGTTCAAAGTGAATATCATAATTCATGAATTTACTAATTTAGCATGTTCTCTGAGCTGAGAAGGGAGCGTAATCCAAAAGATACTTCACTTTAGAAAGTGAACGATAGTTAAACATACTGTCCATGTGCTAGACAGTACCTCCCTATTTGTACATATATGTATGCTCAAACTTTTCATAGATAACTTTTTTAAAATCATGCTGTGTGATTTTTCAATTCTCTGCAACAAGCAAACGATAATAGGATCCCAGGGTAGGTTGCACAGTTTGTCATTCTACCTTATGTGGCATCGAATTTGGACTAACGTTAATAAATGAAGTCGACTATGACAGATGTTGAATGACTTAATCGATTAAAAAAAGTAAAAATATGTTAACTCGTGGATGACGAATCTAATACTTCGAAGACGTCGCTGGTTATTCCTTTCCATGAAAATTACAATTGTCGATTTTGCCCGCTGGAAAAATAAATTTATGGACATTTGTCGACACTGTGGAATGGTAGGTGAGAACTGGTTATATGCAAGGGTAAAGGAAAGCTACCCAAATCAATCAAACGTGTTACTTGTTAATTGTCGGACATAGATCTACTTATGTCTAACAAGGTCTGCTCTAGATAAGAAGCCATTGCCACAACAGTAGTTTCTATACTGGCCATTGCATCTTCTTTCATGCTCATCAACACATTTTTTGTTTTTGAACATATATCCACACATGTATGTAACACAAAAACGACATTGTCTGAAATATATAAAAAATAACATGATTGGATTAGTGAACAATTTGAGATTCATGTACACATGTATATATTTTACTACTTCTGGATCGTCATCATTATCCTACTATAGTCTAGGGATCTTATTACCTTGAGTGTACGATATCTCATCATAGTTATAAATAAAAATAATCAGAGGTTTGCAACATTAGACTGTCAGCCGTTTGAAAATGACTCCTTCAGATTGAAGAGATACAGAAACGATACAAAACGATTCAGAGCGTATGTGTCACAATAGCGCCAGATAATTAAGGTACACTTTTACTGCTAAAGTACGTTGGCATTTATAAGACGTTCAAAGATCGATCATAGTTATGTTAATTGATTAACAAAACAAAACAAAAAACTAAGATTCTAAAACATGCAAGATAGTAGTACGACACCGGGATTTTAAAACGACGTAAAGAAATTGCAATACCATGGACTGCAACTTGGTCCTTATTACGACTGCATATACTTTCTGTTTTGAAATATCTTTGATTGTGAACTTCAATTACTAAAATCTGCAAGGTATTTAATTAATTGGACTAATTATGTACCTTTTCCATCTTTTAAAGAAACTGTGGTGAGTAAATTGGACAACTCTACGTAGGAAATGAACGTTATCCGGAAAATCACGAGCAATGAACGTTATCATTATCCACATTCTCTCATAATTTACAAACTAGCTCTTTTTAAAGATCGTTATCGTATATAGAGGGTTAATTGGAAGTGTATATGAAATAATTATACCATGTGCATAACTGTCGGCACAAATTAAGGCATTTAAACGCATAAACCGTTGAAATACAATGAACGCTACCCTGACAATTTCAATCGCATCGAAATTTGTGTACCAAATTACTCCAAGACGACTAAATATTTCAGGAAAACAATTACTGCAGCAATCATATCTCGTTAGCAGGGGGTTTATGCGCGTATTCTTGAAAAAAAACACTACGTGATTAGTAAGAAAAAAGCAAAAAACCTACCTTATGCGAGTGACCTATATTCCAAATATGGTAAAAAATACCCGGATGAAGTCACGTGGGTTCGCCACCGTGAATCCGCTATTTTGATAACTAAAAAGCGATCGGTTTATTGTGTTTTAAAGGCTAATGACTAGTAGTCTATATTAGATGCCCCTTACTACTATCGTTATCGGGTCAGGGAAGTCGTAATTATGGCGGTCTCCTCAGTTATTATTCAGGTATTACGTTTTCTTGATTTTGCATGAACATTTGCTGACGCAAGTTACTTTAGGAGAGTTTGATACTATTTAGGACATTCGATTTCGATTTTCTGATTACACGTACATTTATCGAACAATTTACACGAACAAGACTCACTTGAACACAATTCGAACGTGAGTTAGTCTCGTTAGAATTTAGGATACTTTATTTAGAAAAAATGAAACCAAACAACTGAAAAAAGGTACTAACTGTAATTCTTATACAATGATCCCTTGATTTAAGTCTGTGTAGTGAGAAATGCTCATTTGAAAACATAATTATCCAATATCTAATTCAGTAAATGGGCGCGGACATGATCGTGATTTACCTGACGTACCTTTACCTGCCAAAGTACGACTGGGAACCAGACAAGAATCAAACCTGCATAGATTGACATGCAATTACTTCCACATTATCATGCTTAACTAAATTAATTGTGTTTATTTGCTCAAAATTTGCTACATTTTTCAAAAATGCATGTTGCTAATTCGATAGCTACGGGTCGTAATTGCCAATTATCTGTATCCAATCAGGCGAGGGGCGTTACCAGTATCCACTGAGACGAGTTTTAATCACGCCCTCATGAATATCGTTCAAACTTAACGTTTACAAGTAGGAATGCCCTACTGAATATTCATTGTTATTTGATTTTTTTAAAACTAATCGAAATATTAAAGCTTGACAACTATGGTGGCTGATTTATGCCATGTCGCATTGTTGTCCCGCGGGGCGCCACACGAAAACACGAAAGTACGACAAAATGGTCTTTTTGTCGTATCATCGTCCCGCGAGGCGCCATGCAAAAACACAATCATACGACATTTTTATCATTTGTCGTGTTTTCGCCTGTGAAAGCACAATGTAACAATGTATTTTTACGACAAAACTTTTACAAAGATACGACACATTTTCGTGTCGTGTTATTGCCTTTATTTTGTCGTATCTTTGTGTTTTCGTCTCACAACCCGCGGGACGATGATACGACAAACAGACATTTGTCGTATGATTGTGTTTTCGTGTGGCGCCTCGCGGGACAAAGATACGACAGATTAGATCTGTCGTATAATTGTATTTTCGCTCTTTCGCCTTCCGCTCACACATGCGCAGAAGACTATTGAAGATGTACGCATGTGTGAGCGGAAGGCGAAAGAGCGAAAATACCGTTTCTAAAATTTTTTATAAGAATTTGTATTAGATTACTGTACTGAAACTGCAAGAGATTTTATAGAGAAAAATAACTACAAAATGGTCAATTACAAATAATACTACTTTATACAAATATATCATCTAAAATTGGTATTTGAGATGGAAAATGTATGTTAAACTCTGCATTATCATATAAAAACCTTCTCTCCATTGTCGTTTTTTGCACTAACAGTTGGACACTAGAGTTGGTAATGTTGGCATATTATGTGCCTTAGCTTTCAAATTATGCTGTTTATTGTATTGGTTTTTTTTTATAATTAGAATATGGTGATATTAAAAACAGAAAATGTGCAACGATTTTGTCTTTATATGCTGACTTTGGTACGATTATTTGTGGGAATTCGGGAATAAATCAATATAAGTTAAACATTCTTTCCAGTTTATCGATATTTGTGTAGTTTATTTTACCTTTGTTCATTTTCAGTACACAAAATAGATTAAACAATCAAAACCCCATTTTGCCCCAAATTCTCCATTTCGTCCATTTCGCCTCAAAATCTCCATTTCGTGTTTCAGTCATACCCAATTTACATCGCAAAAAAGATGAAAAAAAATGTATTTTACACCTGTACAAACAGAATCAACGAAAAAATTATGATCCACTACGGCTTTTCATTGTTTTTACGATAACTAACTACGATCACGCTGTAGAGCGTCTGGTTTCGCCATTTTCGGGAAATGCGTTACCCTATGACTTCTGGAAAAACCCACGTCACGTGGTGAAAATTTCTAAAAATAGCAATTACGAAACTTGACGAAGATAGGTAATCGGGAAAAAACGGATTGTATCGAGTGTCGAAGTTTACCGAAGTTAGTTACAGTTCCAGAACCTTAAAAGTTACGTATCAATAACTCTGCGGATTAATAAATATATGTGGAGCTGTGACTCTCAAAGTGTAAAACCCGGAAACTGGACGTAGTGAGGCTAACTCAATAATTATTGGGTAATATGTCAGACTTTTTACTAGAAACCGGTTCACATCTGGAGACGTAAGTCATTTTACCCATGAAATATTGTGTTTGACACGTAACTTTTTATTGTTACAATATAAAAAAACACTTTGGAAAGCAAAAGAAGTCTACCCAAAAAAAAAATAATCTACGAACGAAGCAAAATTTCGTAAAACACTGCATTACAATAGTGTGGCCTTTATTTTTTCTCGCGTGTCAGGGCCATCCAATCGAAGAGGGGATTTTCTCTGTTTCCCCCGTACGTCATTTTCAGTGCTTATAAAATCATCCAATAGAACGGCGGATTTCCGAAATCCCCAGACAGACTTCATTATACAGAAATGTAGGTCAAAATCCAGCTTAGACAGCTACGCCGAAAAATAGATAACTAAGTCCCTCAAATGAAAATGTATTAAAACTTGCTACTGTTTATACAGTATAAGAATTATTAATAAATGAGCTACGTCAAATATTTTCAAAGTACTGATTCTACTGCATTAACGCTATTGTATGTTTTATCTTACTTTGCAGTAAAATATTTGCAAATAAGTTAATGTTTTGGTGCATACAAATTCGAAATATCCATAAGTATATGTGTCATAGTACTGTATCAACTGAGACGAGGCACTGTATCTACTGAGACGAGGTGTATTATAGAACTGTAACCACTGAGACGAGGTGCCTTATAATACTGTAAACACTGAGACGAGGTGTCTTATAATACAGTTACCGCTGAGACGAGGTGTCTTATAATACTGTAAACACTGAGACGAGGTGTCTTATAATACTGTATCCACTGAGACGAGGTGTCTTATAGCACTTATCCACTGAGACAAGGTGCTTTATAGTATGGTTTCCACTGAGACGAGGTGTTTTATAGCACTTCTTCTACTGAGACGAGGTGCCTTATAGTACTGTAACCACTGAGACGAGGTGTCTTATAGCACTTCATCTACTGAGACGAGGTGCCTTATAGTACTGTAACCACTGAGACGAGGTGTCTTATAGTACTGTATCCACTGAGACGAGGTGTCTTATAGCACTGTTACCACTGAAAGCATGTTTTTATCAGCATTTTGTGTCATTACTCTGCACTCAACGACCCCGATTTTTTCTTGGGATGAGGGGCGTTATGCCCCCTTCAAACCCCAGCAACAAAGGGGGGGGGAGACAACCTCCCTTTGTAACCCATCTGAGACATCTTTTAATTGGGGAGGCGCACGAAAAAAAGGTCAATTTGGAAATTTTCTATTTTCTAGATCTAGTTGAAAACATCAATGTCAAGGCTTTGGCAGCCATTTTGAAGGGGGACCCAGTCGCATAAAAATGCGGGATTGACCAGTTTAAGGTTAAACAATAAAGATCTTATTTGAAGTTAATGCACACAAAACACATTCTGAGTTCCAGATTCACTATTCTTTGCCTCTTTTAAACCAGTCTATAAATATTTTTTATGTTACAGTTTACACTATGATGATACACTGAACAAAACTTATAAGTATACATGTATACTTATGTTCATATCTACATAAATGCTTGTCCGATTTAAGTCAAATTTTTAACAAATATAGTTTAAAGACTGAACAACATTAATATGTTTATTTCATTAAATAGCACAAAAGTTTTAAAAATTAATAACAAAAACATCACAGCGTAAGAAAAGTCAAAGTAACAAATCGAGGATTGCGATCTGCGTGAATAAGTGAATGTTATTAAATGATAGTGGCATTCGGTTAAAAGTGTCTACGATTCTCTCTGTCATAGCGAATGTGACCTCCATGGCTGTTGATAACCGATTGGCATTGCTTTCTCGTGGATCTCACATTGTGATGGAGATGATTCTGACGTATACCTGCCCACTTGCGTACAATCCTTTCATACAGTTCAGCTAGGGGTTGGGCTGCAACACCACGGCGTACACGGTGGTTCAATTTATCACATACGTGTTCTTTTATGTTTAGCTAGAGATTCCGGTGGTATGCACATCAGCGTGATGTTGTTGTCATGAAGTATTTCTGTTGTTGCTCTTGCTGTGTGGGCAGGTGCGCCATTCATTTTAACAATGAAATAGCTATTCCTAGCTGTTTTATTGTAAGCCGGCCCATTTTGAGTTTTTCAACATCAACAACATGTTTATTTTGTATCAGGCCTCCAGCCATAACAAGTAGAACAAGTAATAATGTGATCATAATGTACATGGTAAACAACATTGGCAGATGACAATGAATGTTTTTCGGATGTGTGGGTCGTTATATTGCAATTTTGATTCTGGCCAGTCACGATTTCCTCGTGCATCTAAAAATCGATATATAGTCAAAAGCAGATGTACAAAATTTTGAAAAATATTGGTTCATATAAAAGTTATACGCAATTAAAATATGTATATTTATAAGTTTTGTTAAGTGTAATGTTGGGGTTATATTGCATTTAAATGCATTATCATAAGTCATACTAATGATGAATACAAGCCTAAAAGCTTGTTTTTTATAAACTAAAATATAATTATCAAATTTGTTTATCTATCATTCGGTTATATAGACAAAGTACAGTATGTATTTTATTTGTTTAAACAATTTATTTTTTAAACATATCATACATACATGTATATGAGTAATACAACTAAAACTACTGAAGATATTATTTTCCTAGGCCCATTATTTAAGAATTGTGCTGAACCTTAAGACGATGGCTTGCATGCCACAAATGGCAACTCAAAACTTTACTGTTTTAAAGAAAAATATCAACCAAGGAATATCATAACAGTACAGATTTAATAGTATAACTCTCAATTTCAAATAATAATAACAAATTATTATATTATTTAATATTCTTGATATATCTCAAGTCCTAGGTAGTCTACTAGTTTCTTTCTTCCTATATTTTCCTGCAGTTTAGATTTCATTCTTATACTTCTAAAGTGTCTTTTTTCCTATATTTATAATATTTTGTCTATCAATCCTGAATGTGTATTTTTTCAAAATACTGAAATTTTTCATGTCCAGTACAAGATTAATTGTTTATTGCTTGTACATGTAATATAATTGAGTGTATTGTCTATATGTTTACTTTTATAAAACTTGTAAGTTGTAACATTAATGAATTGAGTGTTTTTGAATGGCTGTAGAGTGTCTTTATTCATGTTTTAGAAACAATTTGCTTCATACCAATTCTCATAACTCTTTGTTGTTAAGACTTAGAAAAAATCTTTCACACAAAGATGATTCAAAAATTGTCTAAGTGTATTATCTGTCTGGGTAATATAAACTCTATTAATTGTGCAGCTAACAAATGCCAAAACAGAATTATAGTTCTCATGCAGGTCTTATTTTCACTTGAGTAAAATCAAGCAAGTGCTGGCACATTAAGAAGGATTTCTTACTCTAAAAGTTAGCAGTGCTTCTAGTGGGATTAAAAATCAAGGACCCCCTCATTCACTGCCAATGCAACCTTATACTGCTCCTAAAATGTATTTCATCCAAACTGTATGTACCATAGCAACAGACAGGAAATATTTCTTGAAAATGCTGCTTCTGAAAATAAAAAAAAAGTAACATGGAAAGTAACATAAAAAGTCTAGAGGTTTAATAATAACCATTAAACATTGTCTCAACCCACATTATTCAAGATTTTCAAAAACTTAAGTCCAAGATCAAAGTTTGCTCTTTTGTTGGGGTATTTTTTTTTCTTATCAACACATGTAGCACATTTTTAATCGGACTTTTCGGCAATACAATTCGGTTTATTGTTTGAAACCCAGGTAACCTGTCAGGGCTGTGGATCGTTAAGCAAGTGGCGAACCGATCCGAACCACGATTTATGTGTAGCGATTCACGAATCGAACCACGTTTCACCAGTTAATGGAGAAGCATACAGAATTTATGTAATAACAAAAAAGTGAAGAATAACAGAAGCTTTTACTAAATGGAAAACCATGTACTCCAAACATTTCTATTACCAGACGTTTTATGGAAATTTTCAGTGATAACAGTTTTGTTTAAATGTGTATCAATCGAAATTGTGAATTAAATTAAAGTTTTCATTAGTTGTGCGGCTCGTTTTCAGTGGTAATTAAGCTGAAAATGTTCCTTCATTATTTCCAAAAATAGATCGCGATCCGACGATTTTGAACGTGACGAATATTCGTACTCGATTTTCTGATTGTGATCGCGAATACCCGAGTACTCGGATAGTCGCAGCAGCCCTATAGACTGTCAGTCGCATTTTACCATTTCATTTCAAGATATTAGGCATGCAAATGTCTTGTAGAAAGATTGTTCACATCCCTGCCACTTAAATGTCTAGATCTAAGGTATAATCCATTAGATTATGTTTATCATTATCACAAACTATATATGTTCTGCTATAATATTACATTGTAATCACCATATAATTCTATAATTATATATAAGTTCATCATATATATTTATATATGATAGGCTAAATAGGTAGACCACATCTACCATGTATAAATGTATATAAACAATCACTATTTTTTGCACACTGTGTTAAAAATTGACATTTATACCATGCATCATTATGAAACCAACTATTTACTCCAATAAGGGACTTTAGTCAGTTATCTTTCCCTGATATAATCTGAAGCAATCCAATTGGTAAGTAGGTCCTATCAGTTGGAATCTTCGGATTTTATCATGGAATTCCTATGTAAGGATGACAAAATATTTCATCTACATGTAATAACTTTCTTGTTAATAAAGATATTAACAAAAGTGATTAAGATACATGTTGTTCTTTATCCTAAAAATAGTTAGCTTGAATTTCAAATAAATTGAATGATTTACAAAAAGTTATTTAAGATTAATTTTGGCAAATCGACATTGAAAAGAAAGGGTAAAATCCGAGTAATCCAACTAATAAGACCTACCTATTTGAAGAGTATACAAGGGGAGATAACTGACTAAAGTCCCTTATTGTATTGTATTGTATTGTATTGTACTGTACTGTACTGTACTGTACTGTACTGTACTGTACTGTACTGTACTGTACTGTACTGTACTGTACTGTACTGTACTGTACTGTACTGTACTGTACTGTACTGTACTGTACTGTTATACTTAACACTTAACAACTTTTCTAAGTATACACATTTCCCCTGCAGATAATTCCAACGGTTGTTAAAATGTTTAAACGAAATTTTGTGAATCAACTGTGGGATACTATATCTTTCATGTGACACTAAAAACGTCATTATCCACCGTGTAGTAACTGACTTCCAAGATGCACATGTATTTTGTGCTTTTTACTTATATGAGCCAAACGGTTTACATTTCCACGTTTATTTTGTACATGTCGATATTTATAGTGATTTACACTTAAAAAGAACGCCTAAACTTTCACAAGTCGTAAGTATGAAACGAATTAGCTTGAAATGAAGAGGCCAGGCTATCGAAATGATACATGCTGGCTCATCAGTACGAGAGGTAAATTGAATTGAATTGCTATTTCATGTCATGCTCGCATCATATTCATCACTGAGATATTCTAATCATGGCTGCAATGCAGAAATCTTCAACAATCGTGACAAAGTGAACCCATTTTTCAGCTTGTCCTTTCTTTCAGGCGTAATTTAACCCTTTGACTGTGATGAAACTTTTAAGAAAGTTTGAGCAAACCGGAAGTGTTAAAGACCTGCCAAGCAAGAGAAGACGTCATGTATGACGACAAGACGACAAGAATGGGCCATGATACCACGGGATATCATTCTGAACTACATAATCTCATTGCGAGCAAGGTGTCTTGCCGTTATACGAGCTGAAGGTGGCCATACTCGTCATTGATGTGAATTTGAACTTTGTTGGTGCCAATATTGTTACTGCTTATAAGAAGTCCGTTACTTTTCAATTTATTCTTCGTTTTGCTAATAAATGAAATACTATTTGAAGAAGATTTTTCACAAATATATCAATAGCATACGTATCAACCCAGTTATAACCAAATATATAGGTGTATACTTGGAAAAGTTGTTAAGTGTAATCCCCGCCTGGGAATTGAAACCAAGTGAGCCAGACGGGCAACTTAGGAGCATGTTAAGCGGTCTCTTCAGCTACCCAGTCTTCAGCTGAAAGGTCATGGCACTTTAAACCTCAGTTTGAGAAAATATAACTAAATGAAATCCTAGCTTAGGGGTAAAAACAGCAAAAATTGCATTTTTGCCCTTTTTGCACCACTCAAGTGTTGCAATGGTATTAAATAATACTAACTGGGGTCGAGGTTCAAATGGCTCTTTTTGACAGCCAATCACCCTGAGAATAACTTGACTTATAGTTGCATATCTGCCAGTCAATTACTAATGAAAAAGAGCACCTTGAAATAGCTATATTGCATAAAGGTAAAAAAATGGCCAATTTTCGCCCATGTCCCAATTACTAATAGGGTTATGTATACATTAAGTGATAATTATAAGTAGTATAAATTACACTGAATTGGTGATTTAATAACCTTTTTGAAAAATGATGTGATTTATACTGAGTAACTTCTGTAATACAGGAAAAAAGAAGAAGAAAGTTTTATAGAACTTTTTATTCAGTTTTTATTTCAAATTTATTGCATTTTAACATAAATCACTTTTTACGCAGAGTTTTGCCAAACTTTTTTTTCCAGTTATGTAAAACATAAAAATAAGTTCAAAAGTTTAAAAAAGTCTATTTCGTAAAAAAGTGTAGTTACAATAGTCTTGCAGGCAACCCTCGTACAATGTTCATTAGGTGCAAGTAAGTCGATTTTAATGTTTATGTGCTTAGACAGCTCGTCTCATACAATACAAGGTAATTTGTCACTGTAGGTACCGTTTTATGAGGCAGGTCTAAACCGTTTTAAATCACCTCGATACAATGGATACAGTGTGATATGACTCAACATCTTAGTAGATACCGTATTTTAAGAAGCAATTTCTCAGTGGCTAACATACCATATTGTACATCGTCTCAATGGTTACCATACTATAGAGTACCTTGTCTCATTGTTTATCATACAATAAAATATCTCGTCCCAGTGGATACCTTACTATAATGTGTCTTGCCTCAGTGGTTACTATACTAAAATGTACCTCGTCATAATGGTAACCATACTATAAAGTATCTCGTCTCATTGCTAATCATACAATAAGATACCTCGTCTGAGTGGATTCCATACTATAATAAACCTCGCCTCAGTTGTTATCATACTTTAATGTATCTCGCCTCAGTGGTTACCATACTATAGGGTACCTCGCCTCAGTGGTTACCATACTATAGGATACCTCGCCTAAGTGGTTACCATACTATATTGTACCTCGCCTCAGTGGTTACAATACTATAGGATACCTCGCCTCAGTGGTTACCATACTATATTGTACCTCGCCTCAGTGGTTACCATACTATAGGATACCTCGACTAAGTGGTTACCATACTATATTGTACCTCGCCTCAGTGGTTACTATACTATATTGTACCTCGCCTCAGTGGTTACAATACTATAGGATACCTCGCCTCAGTGGTTACCATACTATATTGTACCTCGCCTCAGTGGTTACCATACTATAGGATACCTCGACTAAGTGGTTACCATACTATATTGTACCTCGCCTCAGTGGTTACCATACTATATTGTACCTCGTCTCAGTTGTTACCATACTATAGGGTACCTCGCCTCAGTGGTTACAAAACTATAGGATACCTCGCCTCAGTGGTTACCATACTATATTGTACCTCGCCTCAGTGGTTACAATACTATAGGATACCTCGCCTCAGTGGTTACCATACTATAATGTACCTCGTCTCAGTTGTTACAATACTATAGGGTACCTCGCCTCAGTGGTTACCATACTACGATGTACCTCGCCTTAGTGGTTACTATACTATAATGTACCTCGCCTCAGTGGTAACAGTACTATAATGTACCTCGCCTCAGTGGTTACCATACTATGATGTACCTCGCCTCAGTGGTTACCATACTACAAGGTGCCTCGTCCCAGTGAAAACCACGTTATAATGTACCTCGCCTAAGTGGTTACTATACTTTAATGTACCTCGTCTCAGAGATACCACAGTATAAGACACCTCGTCTCAGTGGTAACATTGCCATAAGGCACCTCGTCTCAGTGGTAACAGTATTATACGACACCTTATCTCAGTGGTTACAGTACTATAAGACACCTCGTCCCAGTGGTTACAGTACTATAAGACACCTCGTCCCAGTGGTTACAGTATTATAAGATATCTCGTCTCAGTGGATACAGTACTATAAGATATCTCGTCTCAGTGTTAACAGTTCTATAAGACACCTCGTCCCAGTGGTTACAGTACTTTAAGACACCTCGTCCCAGTGGTTACAGTACTATAAGATTTCTCGTCTCAGTGGATACCTTACTATAAGATATCTCGTCTCATTGGTAACAGTACTATTCGACACATAATCTCAGTGGTTATAGTACTATTACACTCCTCGTCTCAGTGGTTACAGTACTGTAAGGCACCTCGTCTCAGTAAATACAGTTCTATAAGAAACCTCGTCTAAGTGGATACAGTTCTATAAGACACCTCGTCTCAATGGTTACAGTATTGTAATACACCTCGTCTCAGTGGTTACAGTTCTGTAAGGCACCTCGTCTAAGTGGTTACAGTATTATAATGCACCTCGTTTCAGTGCATACAATTCTAGAAAACACCTCGTCTCAGTGGATACAGTTTTACAAGACACCTCATCTCAGTGGTAACAGTACTATAAGACACCTCGTCTCAGTGGTTACAGTACTATAAGACACCTCGTCTCAGTGGTTACAGTTCTATAAGACACCTCGTCTCAGTGGTTACAGTATAATAATACACCTCGTCTCAGTGGTTACAGTTCTATAAGACACCTCGTCACAGTGGTTACAGTTCTATAAGACACCTCGTCACAGTGGTTACAGTTCTATAAGACACCTCGTCTCAGTGGTTACAGTTCTATAAGACACCTCGTCTCAGTGGTTACATTACTATAATACACCTCGTCTCAGTGGATACAGTTCTATAAAACACCTCGTTTCAGTGGTTACAGTACTATAATACACCTCGTCTCAGTGGTTACAGTTCTATAATACACCTCGTCTCAGTGGATACAGTGCTATAAGAAACCTCGTCTCAGTGGTTACAGTACTATAATACAACTCGTCTCAGTGGTTACAGTACTATAATACAACTCGTCTCAGTGGTTACAGTTCTATAAGAAACCTCGTCATAGTGGTAACAGTTCTATAAGAAACCTCGTCTGAGTGGATACAGTTCTATAAGACATCTCGTCTCAGCGGTTACAGTACTATAATACACCTCGTCTCAGTGGTTACAGTTCTAAAATACACCTCGTCTCAGTGGATACAGTACTATAAGACACCTCGTCTCATTGGTTACAGTACTTTAATATACCTCATCTCAGTGGATACAGTACTATAATACACCTCGTCTCAGTGGATACAGTTCTATAATACACTTCGTCTCAGTGGATACAGTACTATAATACACCTCGTCTCAGTGGATACAGTGCTATAAGACACCTCGTCTCAGTGGTTACAGTACTATAAGACACCTCGTCTCAGTGGTTACAATTCTATAAGACACCTCGTCTCAGTGGATACAGTACTATAATACACCTCGTCTCAGTGGATACAGTACTATAATACACCTCGTCTCAGTGGATACAGTACTATAAGACACCTCGTCTGAGAGGTTACAATTCTATAAGACACCTCGTCTCAGTGGATACAGTACTATAATACACATTGTCTCAGTGGATACAGTACTATAAGACACCTCGTCTCAGTGGTTACAGTACTATAAGACACCTCGTCTCAGTGGTTACAGTACTATAAGACACCTCGTCTCAGTGGATACAGTGCTATAAGACACTTCGTCTTAGTGGTTACAGTACTATTATACACCTCGTCTCAGTTGTTACAGTATTATAATACACCTCGTCTCAGTGGATACAGTGCTATAAGACACCTCGTCTCAGTGGATACAGTACTATAAGACACCTCGTCTCAGCGGTTACTGTACTATGATATACCTCGTCTCAGTGGTTACAGTATCATAATACACCTCGTCTCAGTGGATACAGTGCTATAAGACACCTCGTCTCAGTGGATACAGTACTATAAGACACCTCGTCTCAGTGGTTACAGTTCTATAAGACACCTCGTCTCTGTGGTTACAGTACTATAAGACACCTCGTCTCAGTGGATACAGTTCTATAAGACACCTCGTCTTAGTGGTTACAGTACTATAATACACCTCGTCTCAGTGGATACAGTGCTATAAGACACCTCGTCTCAGTGAATAATATACTTATGCTCTCCAAAGGGGACTCTTAAAACCAATCCTTGCAGTTATATATTCTATTGCTGTCGAAAAATAAATTACCGTCTATGTTATTCTTAGTATTATATTATATATGTAGTAAATTGTGTGTGCATACATACAGCTATTATGTATATAGAAATGGCATTTTCAGTACTTTGATGAAATATAAAATATTGTCAATTAATAATTTTAAATATTATTGAATATTAAAATGAATATTCAGTAGGGCGTTCCTACCGGCGAACGTAAGTTTTCAGCGATATTCATGAGGGGCGTGTCTAAAACTCGTCTCAGTGGATACTGGTAACGCCCCTCGGCTGATTGGATACAGATAATCTACTCCCCCAAACTTGTCATCAACAACAATCGGAATACCTCGCGCAATGTCTGAATCAGCTGGCAGATCACGTTAAGTCAATTTTTCATGTAATCTAAAATACAGAGAAAGTGACGACCAGAATGCCTGCTTTGAAATTAACCGAAGACTTATTTTATAAAGATGTATTCAAATCGTTTGACTTTAAGGGTATGTAAAGTGATCGTTTTTCACATTGTCACCTGTTTTCGCGACACGGCAGAAATGTAATGTTGCGTTGTAAGTCTTAGGCAAAATAAAATAAAAGATATTCGGCACTGTGAAGGATTTATTTTGTTTGAGGGCCTATTAATTAGATAAGCTAGGGGAGATAACTGCGTAATTTATTGCATTCAGAAAAATCTGACAACATCTCATTCAATTATATGTCAGAATCATATTTCAATTCTCAAAGAAATGTATTGTACACATTTATTTATCTTATGAATAGAGATGAAGGTAAAAAAGCCTCGATAAAACATTCATTTTTTAAGATAGAAATCAGGGATGAGCCGAGAGGGCGATTCGGGCAAAGAAGTCGCCCTGTCTGTGAAAACTTCGCTCTATTAGCACATCAAAGCGAAATCGAAGTCGCCGTCATTTTCGGAAAATCAATGAAACAAATTATAACCCAGATTATGACAGTCCTCGAGACCTCGATTAAACGACGGATGGAGCGTATGTTACATCCGCATTTCTTATGTAATCTACCAATCAACTACGCGGGAGGTGTGCTGTTAGTAAATAAACGCTTCAAAAGCCGATAATAATTGACTCAAACGTTTATTAATGGCCCCTGTGTAATCTTGTCACCTTTATGACCAACCAGCGTCTGCTTAAAATTCAATAGTGCTATATGTCGGCCCGATAAATTGATATCGTAATTAAACGATAGAAATTAACAAACACATGTCAAACAGTGATTTGACAATAATAAAAGTAGATTAAGCTTTTTGGATGTTTGCCGTTCAATTGATAATTGTATCTAATTATGAGCATGTTATGAGGCAGTTAAAAAGACGTAATTAGCAGTTTGCTAATGATTGCAGTTATTTGTTTTTTTAAGCGTGATGTTATATACTTCGCTATCCACGCTATCGCCAATTAAACAAAACAAGGTTAAATCAGTATTTCAATAATCTTATTTTGATTATTAATTCTTCTTAATTAAGCAATAAGTAACGGGGAAATTCCCTCAATTTTTTCGATTTCAAGATTAAACACCGCGTGGTTCAATTGAATTTATGAAAATTGTCAAAGTATTCGTCACATAATCCACCAGCTAAAGTCGTGTTGCAGACTCTAAAAAATCAATAATAAGCATTTATTGCTACATAATATGTCATATCTAAGAAAAGGTTTGTCCTTTACAGCAGAAGTAATTAAATAAAAAATATTTAAACAAAGAAAGGTCAAAAAGGAGGACACTGATAGTATATTTTCCATATGGTCTTATATGCATTTTTAATCTCTTTTGATGAATGTATACTAGCAAGTAAAAATGCTATACCAAAAAGAAGAATTTTTATTGAAATGAAAATTAGATATTTAAGTTTACAATTTGATACCATATCAATGTGTTCTCAGAATTTTGTGTAAAACATAGAACAAATAACTCAGTAACCAAACATCCAGGGTGTGGTTTAATACTCTCACTACTTGTGAGTTACAGCAGACATATCATTTACTGAATGCAATAGTAATAACATACATTTAAAGGATAAAAGTTCTAGAAAAGTTTGCATTAGAGAAGTTTGTGAATACTGTTCAAAACATTCCATTCCGGTCATCGACATTTCCCGCTGGTCTATCCTCCCAACTTCTCCCTCACACCACCGCACTTCTTCCTAAATTACTGGGAGGGAGAAGTCACTTCTCCCTAAATTTGGAACCCAGGCTCATCCCTGGAAATGTTTCTTTAAACAATGCCCGGTAACGTTAAGTTACGGAAACGTGCCGGTTTTATCATGAACGTCTCTTAGCGACGTCACGAATGGTGCGTTGGTAAGTATTTCCGATGTAAAAAGTCATAAATAAATATTTTAATGAGGAAACGAACGAATAAAACGACCAAATATATTTTGAATTGTTATCATTGAATAAGCATCGTAAAAAGCTCATTTGAAATTATTTTGTAAGCGGAAGTTGGAGATTGGACGCGTTGCATTCCTTGTGTTTTTATTATATGTAAGAGGGGAATTTTCGTAGTATGATATAAAATGTCAAGCTCCTGTGGTATAACCCTTTAATGCTGTTTATTCCTCCACAGTAACCCATTACTCCTAGCTGGAGTGAAACAAGATTTTCTTAAAATAGCTGTGCCCCTAGTATAAACAGTCAGTTTATATTATTTAGTGAAATAGCAAAGTGATGGCATTTTATAGTCTAAGTTTCATGCTAATGACGAACTTTACAGCTATTACCCCTGGTTATTGAGCTATTACTATCTATTTACCAATCTCCCTGCCCGGAGCTTTTACTCTGCTTAGTGCAGTAGACATATTGGAACACCCTCAGGTTCCAATTTAGGCCTGGCTGTAGTGAAGCTATCGCTGGTTAATTTGTTGCTCAAAGAAATTAGCAGTGCCCGTCATTAAGTTTGAACCCAGAACCTCTGAATACTTTAGCGCTAGGCTTCTTCTCCTAGTGTATCCTCCTAATGTGTCTTTAATTATTTAAGCTCAAATTGGTTTCACTAAATCTCATCCTCCAAGAAATCATATAGCTTTATACATTATAATTTCTAGGTAACAAGGATTATAAATGATAGAATACAAGCCAACATCAATACTGCATCAACAGAAGCTGTAGAAACATCATTACAATTCCTTACACGTCTCTTGTTTGTAACAACTAGTAATAATCCAATTAGAAGATTTCTGAAAAGGTAAAGAATTTAGAATATTTATAGTGCAATTGTTGTACATCTTAGTTTATAGATGACAATTTATGATTATATTTTAGTTTGTTGGACTTTAGTTTTCTAAACCTTGACTTACACAGTCATGTAGGTGGTAGGGTTCACTCATCAGTGTTGGGGGAAAAACAACAACATAGGTTTTTGCTGTGATTTGAACAAAGGTCCAGCTGGCTATCAAACATGTTCTTGTTCAAAGTTGTTACCACTAAGACCAGGGACAAGGAAATCGCCGGTTTTTAGACCGATTTTTTCATTTAGGACCGATTGAGATTTCAATATCCTTAAAAAATCAATCCAGGAAAAACTCTTAAATTTTGACCTCAAACCTTTAATTTCCATAATTTTCAAGAAAACATATTGATAAAATATTATCATACATCAATCAGTTACATAAACCCATTGTTTATTGTTGTAATATCCTGCTTAATTGTCCACAGTTTACATCAAGGACCCTGTATATGTATTCATGGTTACAGGTATCATCCGGGGTTGATGCAGTGATATTGTTTTGATCGAGCACAGCAAGCCAAGACCTACAGGCTCTTTATTCTTTAAAAACAAGTGCTGTTCATATTCTGATTCTCACTGTTCCACAGTTTTGAAATGTTTAGAACTGTATTAACATGTAGCTGGTTTGCTTTATATTGGCTTTTGGTATGACACAAACAGTTATGATCGATTAGGTTTTTAATTGTCATGATCTCATATGTTCATTCTAGTCTAGATGACTTTTTGTGATGACTAGTCAATCAGCTAAAATAAGAAAATATTTTAAAACACACATCCATAATAACATGCCATATTTCTTATTTTTCAGTTATTTTTTGGGTCTACCTATAAGTATTACAAAAGATGTTGTGAAACCTAAGATAGAACATTGTCTATGTCTAGTGTGTGACGAAAATGTTACTGTACCTAATAATGCTGACACCCTTGGAAATATAACATCAGATCTTCAAGACAAACATAAACTATCTCATTCTAAACTGAGACATAATGTTGATGTTATAGCTTGTTTAATAGAAAACTTCTCTATAGGTTAGTATTATATCATGACAGGGTTCATACAAAGTGGAAAAATCATGGAAAATGAGATTTTTCTGGAAAAATCATCAAATTTAGAGAATAGGGAAATATCATGGAAAATAAATAGAAAATAAAAAAACGTCATGCAAACATTTCATGGTGTCATTAAAAAATCTATTTTATGTATATTTTTATTTAAACCCATAAAAATGAATGAAAACATACATTCAAGCATGAATCACAACTTTTAAATGTTGGGGTACGAAAATGAGATTTTTATTACGACTTTCTCTGATAGTTTATTAATATTTCTCCCCCAGCAGTATAATATTGATAATTTACACATTTCCATGTGCAGTGTGATAATTGCATTTGTTTTATGTTATCCTTTATCTGTCATAACAAAAATATGTTATATCCTATAATATGTTATAGGAGGGGGGAGGGGTTAATTGCTGGATGTGGGGATCGAACCCATGACCTCCTGCATGCAAGTCAGACATTTTTCCTACTAAGCTAGATGGACCAAAGAATATTACAACATATACAATATATTCTACCCTGCTGCAAGTTTGTTTTAAATATTTCAGGTGAAGACTGTATACAAGATACATGTGACCACCGACTATCATACCTCACTGATGTGCAACAATGTTTTTATTTCTCATTCTCAAAGTATGTATATGATATGTGATAAATTTGTTATGAAAATATTTGGCATTTTTTGCAATTTACATTGATAGATTGGTCAAAAGTGTTTAAGTTAAATTTTTACTCTACTGTCTGTGGTGCATACATTAAACCTGCTGATTTAAATACTCACTGCAGTAGTTCTGTATTCACTATCTATAAAATAAGTTATCCATATCTACCTATAAGGATTATTAAACAAATATCTAGTGTATAAATCAGCAGGGTTAATGTATAAGCCACTGACAGTTAAATAAAAAATAACAATATTTCTAGTGATTATGATATGCATGCAATATTTTTTGTTTCTGTGATTTTAACCTTAAGGTGAATGCTACTTCCTTTGATACCAATCTCTGCCTCTCTGATACTTAAAGACCTTTTTTTCTGATGATGAAGTGATAGAATTTATCAACTGTTCAATTAATACAAAATGTAAATTTCAATAATTCTGTGTCAAATTAGTAAATGTCCAATTCATAAATTTTAAATTCTGTGTTTAATTAGTAAATGTTGTTTTTTCTCTGTAAGTTTGATCTTTCATTGGTGGAACAAAATCAAGTAGCACATCATATACTTGAAACAACTAAACTTGTCAATAGAGTATGTCAGAGATCTGTAGTTGCTATGACAACATTGAAACAAAATGGTTATTTGTATGATAAATCTAAATTTCCAAGTAAATTGTTACAGATAGATAGAGATGTTCTAAAAACAGGTATGCTATACTCTCTATGAGAATTTACTGCTCATATTTGTAAATTTTGAGTTATTTATTTCCGAAATTTCATTTCTAGATCTAAAAGAATAAATGCTATTGTATTTTTATTAATTTCTGATATAGGTGTAAGTTGATTCGAATGCTTTCTGTAATTAAATGATTATTAAATTTTCCCAAAAAATGTTATTGATAAAGGTGATATAAGTAAGGCTCTAGTTTGAAGTCCATTTGTAATCTTCTCAGGCGCTGGAAAAATTACTGAATTCTAACATTCATCCTCAAAATACTAAAATTTCACGTTTGTTTATCATGAATCTGGCAGAAATTCTTGATTGGAATTTATAATCTCATATGGAAAGAATGATAAACAAACGTCTAGGATTTAGCTCTTAACCAACTACATGTACTTAGCACATACTTTCGCCAGTGACTGTCAACTGCCCTACATATATAAAAACTTTGATAGGAGGGAGAATGGCTGTAAAAATAACTTCATGACCAAGCTCCAAGAAAGTATGACTGGCCTGTGAATCAAACCCGCGACCCCTTTATCTGTAGACTTGCATACTACCAATTGAGCTAGCCCAGCGGCTTTATCTATTTCATGGACCATGGAAGTGTCACATACTATATGCATTTTACATAATATATTTTGTTTGTCTTTTAACAACTAGCAGGGTCTGTTATTGTTATTTAAAATATAATTGGTCATGTTAGCAACACTGATTTCAACAGAATGGTCTAGTTGTTTTATAGACCTTGATATATTTTATCTGTGAAATACATGGATGAAAGTTTTTGTATTTATAATGGTTTTAGTATTTTAACCCTTTACTGGTTGCGACATGTGTGAAAAGTAGCCATTTTTTCACCATTACGCGCAAGGGCTATTTCAAGATGCTCTAATTTCATCATTAATTATCATACAGATATACAACTTGGCCAAGTTATTACCTTGGCGAATGTCTTTCAGAAAAACCAAGTTGAGCCCTTATCCCCGTTACCATGGCAACGCTGGGGCGGAGCAAAAACGGCAAAAATGCAATTTTCGCTCTTTTTCAACCCCTTATTTGCGTTTCAAACAGTAATACTTTCCAAAATTGAGGTCTAAAGTGCCAGGTCTTTTCAGATACTGAAAACGTGTTTTCTTATCAGCATTTGGCGCCATTTTTCTGCACTCAATGACCCTGATTTTTTTTCTGGCGATAAGGGGCGCTGCGCCCCCTTCAAACCCAAGCAACAAAGGGGGGCACATCCCCCCCTTTGGAACCCCCCTGAGACATCTTTTTGGGAGGGAGGCGCGCGAAAAAAAGCTCATTTTTTTGGAGACAACTCTCCTTAAGTGAAATTCACTTATTCCAGTTAAAAAACGCCATTTTCAAGGCTGTGGCAGCCATTTTGGAGGGGGGGTCTAGACACGTAAAAATGCGGAATTGAGCGGTTAAGGGTTAAAAATAACATACTTTATGTGGGGTATATGATTGTCTTTTCTTGTTATACATTTATACATTAATAGTAGGTTTTCAGTATTTTTATAATTTTCAACTTCCACCCATGTCCGTAAAATTGTAATTATGGATGGGAGTTTCATTATGTTAACACAATAGGTACACAGTTTTAACGACTAATTTATATCAGTACTGGATATTTGGTCCAGCAAAATGGATTTTTTTAAAGGACTGAATAAAAGTTTAGTGGACAAAAAAAATTGAGGGAACTGGTTTAAATAATTTTGTATTGAATATGGGAAATGTAAGCTGTAAAAATTGGTGGACTGTCAGACCACTCACATTCCAAAAAACACTGGACCGACACTAATTTCATTAGACTCCGTCCACGGTCCTCTGGCTTAAAATCGAAGACTGGGTGCATAATTGAACAATTTGTATCATTCATTGCAACTTTTTTATTTTCTATTATAGGCTACAGATTTATATGAGTTATTATTTTAGAGTTATAAAAGTGAGTTAAAGATCTCAGATAGTACAGATATAAATGTATGGTGTAATCATTAGTTAAAACCTGTCTTAGACGTACTTTGTGGACATAACAAATTACAGAAAAAACATATCATAGAGGTAACAGTTTATACTTTCTTCCCCCTTTGATTACTTCATGTACATTCTGTCTGTTCTGAAATACTATATCTAGGTTTAAAATCTGTGTTCGCAGGTTTAGCAAAAAACAGTTGTAACCCAATATAAGGAAAGAGGGAATTACCTCCGTTTTGTGCTAAACTGGCAACTAAACTGATTATTTACTAACTTGATGTAATCAGAAAACTTCAACTGAATATGCCTGTTGAGAATCTAGCCTTAAATCAACGTTTTTAGATTGAAGTTGGATGAAATGAGGATAGGAAAATTTGGTCGAAACTTGATCATCTTGAAAATGAGACTGAATGAAATGCCTTTGTCTTACTGGATAGTTTGTGTAATGATTTTCTCCTATCCAATACAGTTTTTCACATACAATAGTTTATTATTTATCAAATTGTATATATCATTGTGATTCTCTACATTATATTCAGTATATTTTACCAAAGATTTTAACCAATGAGCCATCTGCTATGAAGTATATAATACCAGAATTATCTAAACAGGATTCAAATTGTGACTCTCTTCATAATGAAGGTAAAATTCTTACAATTTACACTAATTTATTGAGATAATTACTATAGTAACATAAAGATAATATTTTAATATTAAACATAAAAGTGATTGATTTTTATTATTGAATTAGATGTCAACATTAATTTTTTATCTTTATAACTGAATTCGACATCATGTGATATAATTACATGTATTAAGTCTATTTTGCTCAACATTCAATCAATAATCATTCTCGTGGATTGTGAATCTACTATGTAATGTAAGATGGTGTTTGTTCAAAGCTCTAAAAATTTATTCAACAATATTCGTTTTTTGACTCTTGTAATCCATGTGACAATGTTCATGTTCAGGACTCTGGTAATTCATGTGACAATGTTCATGTTCATGTCTCTGGTAATTCATGTAACAATGTTCATGTTCAGGACTCTGGTAATTCATGTGACCATGTTCAGGTCTCTGGTAATTCATGTGACAACGTTCATGTTCAGGGCTCTGGTAATTCATGTGACAATGTTCATGTTCAAGACTCTAGTATTTCATGTAACAATGTTCATGTTTAGGACTCTGGTAATTCATGTAACAATGTTCATGTTCATGTCTCTGGTAATTCATGTAACACTGTTCATGTTCAGGACTCTGGTAATTCATGTGACCATGTTCAGGTCTCTGGTAATTCATGTGACAACGTTCATGTTCAGGGCTCTGGTAATTCATGTGACAATGTTCATGTTCAAGACTCTAGTATTTCATGTAACAATGTTCATGTTTAGGACTCTGGTAATTCATGTAACAATGTTCATGTTTAGGATTCTGGTAATTCATGTGACCATGTTCAGGACTCTGGTAATTCATGTAACAATGTTCATGTTCAGGACTCTGGTAATTCATGTAACAATGTTCATGTTCAGGACTCTGGTAATTCATGTGACAATGTTCATGTTCAGGACTCTGGTAATTCATGTGACAATGTTCATGTTCAGGACTCTGGTAATTCATGTAACATTGTTCATGTTCAGGACTCTGGTAATTCATGTAACATTGTTCATGTTCAGGACTCTGGTAATTCATGTAACAATGTTCATGTTCAGGACTCTGGTAATTCATGTAACAATGTTCATGTTCAGGACTCTGGTAATTCATGTAACATTGTTCATGTTCAGGACTCTGGTAATTCATGTGACAATGTTCATGTTCAGGACTCTGGTAATTCATGTGACAATGTTCATGTTCAGTACTCTGGTAATTCATGTGACAATGTTCATGCTCAGGACTCTGGTAAATCATGTGACAATGTTCATGTTCAGTACTCTGGTAATTCATGTGACAATGTTCATGCTCAGGACTCTGGTAAATCATGTGACAATGTTCATGTTCAGGACTCTGGTAATTCATGTGATAATGTTCATGTTCAAGACTCTGGTAATTCATGTAACAATGTTCGTGTTTAGGACTCTGGTAATTCATGTGACAATGTTTATGTTCAGTAGTCTGGTAATTCATGTGACAATGTCCATGTTCAGGACTCTGATCATTCATGTGACAATGTTCATGTTCAGTAGTCTGGTAATTCATGTGACAATGTTCATGTTCAGGACTCTGGTAATTCATGTGACAATGTTCATGTTCAGTAGTCTGGTAATTCATGTGACAATGTTCATGCTCAGGACTCTGGTAAATCATGTGACAATGTTCATGTTCAGGACTCTGGTAATTCATGTGATAATGTTCATGTTCAAGACTCTGGTAATTCATGTAACAATGTTCGTGTTTAGGACTCTGGTAATTCATGTGACAATGTTCGTGTTTAGGACTCTGGTAATTCATGTATTAATGTTCATGTTCAGGACTCTGGTAATTCATACAACTATGTTTATATTCAAAGCTCTGTTAATTCTTCCTACATTATTTAGGTCAAAGCCTTTATAATTTATGCTTCATATTTTTAGATGGACAACGTGAAGCATTAATCATGTGTCTAAGGAGATCTAGAGTATTAGGACAATTAAAGAATAATAAACATGTGGATCATGGTATCAAAGATAAGTGGTGTGGTATAGTTGATGTAAAGTTATTACAACAAGCTCTTAATTGTAAAGGTAATCTTTCTTATACATAATGCTTACATTATGTATTTTTTCAGCACAGCTGTCTTAGCCAAGTTTTTGCTTATATACTTAACCAATACAATTTGCTCTTCTGGTATGTGTGTTGCAATAACAGTAGTTGCTGAATATTTTCTCTGTGTATTATTGGTGACTCACTATGCTAATTGATTATATATTCATCATGGTACGCTCCGGGCAGTATGACTGAACAGTGAAATGATTATTTTCACTTAAAACAAAATGTACCCTGCATTGTGCTGAATATTTTATAAAGATATTTCTTGTTGAAGACTACTACAGTCATTGTTGTTTATTCAAAATCACGTTATTTAAGAATGCACATTGTGTTTTGATAATGTTTTTGATTGATAATGATGGTCTCTGCAGTGGTTGACATTGACACTGCCAATCAGTTTTGACAGGCCATACCCTTCCATGGAAGTTAAATAGTATTGTTGATTTTCCCCTAATAGAGAAAATTTGTTGACTTGTGAAAGTTTAGCAAGTACTGGTTTGGTGAGTTAGTTGCAGTGAAAAACTTAAACAATTAATTATGTTAAGTAAGATTTATGACTTATATATAAATGTAATCATGAATATTTTCAGATTCGTCTTGATGCTTTAGCTCTCCTTTGTGAAAACCAGAAAACTACAGAAGTAATTGAAGAAACAGAAGTTCAGCTAATTTGAAATTTTATACCAAGCAATTTGACCAATCAAAATCCTGCATTTAGACAACATTTCCTGTCTTTGTTGAAAAAGGTATGTTGATTGTTTAACTTTGATACCTGATGCAGAAAAAACATATTGTTTGCAATTGGTATGCAATTGTCTGCCTTACTCAGAGGAGGGGGACTAAACAATTTGAAATGGGAGAGGGCCGGGTAATTCATGTGATTTGGGAGTTACGCATTATCTCAATAGCTTATTTAGTAATTTATTATGGGTGATATTGATATGTATTGCTAATGTGGGAAATAAATACCCTAAAATGTAAGGAACATCCAACATTAAATTTCACAATTGGTACACATATTTTATTAACATTGTCTTTTGACTTTGCTGTAAAATTTTAGTACATTGGAATTATACCATTGGCACTGTATAATAATCTTTACCGGTACTTATCGAATAAGTTCATCATTTGAAACTTTAACATTTCTAAGTTTCATACATGTAACTGTTAAAGTGATTTTTGTTTGAATTAATGTTCTTTAAACTAATGAAAATACCTAATAAAAGTTCACTTATCATATTAGTCTTGCACTGCACTGTGCTGTATTTCTTTATTTTCAGATGCTGACCTTATGACCTTGGTGTTCAGATGTGTCCTTGACCTTTTACATTCAGATGACCTTAAAGTAAGAGAGACAACATCAGCTATTGTGACACAGATTATTTCCCTACCATTAGATTTATCTTTATTATTGATATCTGCTTTGTGATTTACTAAAATTTATTGCTACAGCTACGTGTATCTTTAATATACATGATTATAAATCCATTATAACCTTTTGCCATGATCCTGTTGTTAATACTGGTTAAATGACCAAAACAAATGTTGAAAAAGTGACTTTTAAGTACTACGAAATGTGATTTTATGTATAGCTCTATTAAAGATCTGTTTAATATTAATTGTACCATAATACTACTGTATATGTACATTATCTATAGTCTCTTCTACATTTGAACACCTCTTGATTTTAGCAAATATCTCTGTAAAGCTGCCTTGATTTTTGTATTACACCATGAATTTAGAGGCACTTAGTCTTTAATATTAAGTCTTTATATGACAACTCCCACTGAAGGTGAAGTTAACAAATATATGATTCTTTAGGCAATGAGTGATGTTTCGTTTTTAGTCCATAAATTTTGAAACATCACTCATTGCCTGAACGATTGCATATTTGTTTATATTAGATTAGATTATTCGCAGCGAATGGCCGAGGAGTTCCGAATGTATCATTACAGAACATTCTGTAAGGTTTAGTGTAATTGAACGTGCTACTGATTTTGGAATAAACAATACACATTTTACTCATGAGATAAAGAATCAAAGAGCCATATGTTGATTTATTTATCCACATATGATTCATAATATTCTTGCTCAATATTTTATTGTAGAAAATTACTTGCAGTTTGCATGCAAAGTTTCTTCTATATAATTTCTATAATTTTAAAGCTTTTGAAGGATGGACAAGATTGGAAATCTGCTGAAAGTCATTATATTTTACCTTCTGTTTTAGTGCAACAAATGAAGAAAACATAATAGCTACTATGAGTTAAACTTGTCGATTCTTTGTATGTTGATTCGTGTATTGCTGATTAATTAGCTGGAATGATATTTCTCATCATTTTTTTTATTTCATTTCAACTTCAAGTCAGAAAGGGAACAAATAAGTATGTTAAAGAATTTGGATAACAAAGTTAAGAGAATATAATGCACAATGTTCTGTAGAGACCTCAAAAGTTCTAAAAACTTCGATTCACCAATAAAAACACTGCAAAACGATTCACAAGTTTATTTTGACATCTTCTTTCTCGGTACAGCATAGGGGTAAGGTGCATTCGGAACATCCTCAGCCATTCGCTACACGAATAACCTCGGACGTATTTAGGCGCCATTTTTAAACTATGTAAACAAATACACGATCGTTTAGGCGATGACTGAAGTTCCGTTTTTAATCCGTAAATTTAAAATTACACAGTTCAATGATACCGATGAACAATATTTGCTTCAATTTAAAATAAATAAATATGTTTAGACAAAGATCTGTGTGTAGACTACAAGAACTATTTTGCGTAACCGTTACGTGCTTCGCCTCGCGTAGGTAGTAAAATCACCAAAATCCGGTGAAGACCCCCAACGAATCCTTCCGAGATTATTCATTTATGAAAGGTCGAGGGTGTTTTCCGAATGGGGTATGGTGGTAAAAGATATGCTTGATTTATGTCAATAATAAGTTCTGGTATTTAATTGAGCGACTACTATAATAATAATAAATATTCAAACTCCCCGCAGCGGTTATCTCTCTTTATCAAATCAATAACCACTGCCACCACAAGTAAAATTCGTCCCTCAGAGAGCCGAAAAACTTTTTTCATCTTTTCTTTTACAATTCAATATTTTCAATAATTTAAGTCTTCTCTTAGTAAAATATGATGTTCAAAGTATATAAAGGTAAAAAAATAGTTTAATTATCAATTTGTAGAAATAACAAAGTGTGACATAAGCACTGTGAGAGGTTAGGGCAATCTATAAATAGATAGCATTACTAGCGTCGCGTGGTTTACGTGGCGGCAGTGATTAAGTAGCAAAGCGTGACGTAAGCACTGTGAGGAGTTTGTATAATATTATGAACATGATTACCTCCCCTGAATTATCTCTCAAACACACAATGGCTGTGTTATCTGCCACGATGTTATCTATCATAATGCATTTGCAACCAGCTAGACGTCCTATCTGGCAATCATGGTTTGATTCCTTCTATTAAATTTGCCAATAATGTTGATTTCTTTTCGTATAGGTAGATTGTGTTACTACCTTGAAATGGACAAACTAGTTCAATGTACTGGTAAAAGCAGTGTTCACAGTAAGTGATAAGATGAGCCAATTACATACACTTTTGGTTTACTGTTTAGTATGTTTTGGTGAACTGTGTAGACTCCAAACATAGAACAAAACTTGCCATTCTATGATGAATAAGTAAACATTCTGATCCAGTCTATCTTGTCATCCAAATGTTTAAATCTACTGGATTATATGTATGAATTCCTATCTACATGTATATTACTTATATATCATATGTGTAACATGAATATTATAATGACACTGGCTATGGTGCAATATACTAGTGTATTTTTGGTCATTCTGATCCAGTTTATCTTGTGGTCCCAATGTTTGTATCTTCTGTATTACTTTTTGTATGCATATTTTGAATATTGGATCAATATAACAACACTGGCTATGATGCAATATACTACAGAAACAATAGTTGATCTATTTAACACTTTAACACAAGTCAAAAGGATAATAAACATAACTATGATAAGATATTTGAAAATGTATATAATATCGTACATAATTCTACAATATTTTTAATTGAATGGCTAAAAAATGATGTTATTGATAATGCTTCTGCCTTTTTACTTATGATGATTTTACCGTAAGTTTTTTTTGTGGAAAGCGCCACAGAACTGTCTCCAAGATAACCTATGTGACAAATAATAGTAGAACACCCCAGTTTTGCTGACCAGAGCTAATGCTAAGTGCTAAAACTACTTATTGTTTAGTCTGTCAGATACCCTAATAGACCAACGTCCAATACTGTTCTTGATACACTTGCCTGTTGAGTCGGAGATTCGAACCCTTTTCATACCATAGTACAAGTATTTTTTCCAAATTTCTTACAAAAATCAACGACATTCACAAAAAACGAAAATTGGAAGAAATGATTTCGTGTTTAGATGCATTTGATTTTTTAATGGAGTCCCCCTAGAAATTCGCCAATAGTTTTCATTCGCAAAATGCCGGTATAAAATTAATATTAAATACATTTTAATACTTTGAATAAAACTTATATCAGTAGCCCCCGGCGCCCCAGATAAAATTATTGTAGCACTGTCACGGTGCAAAATATTTCTTAGTCTTACTAAGTAAAACATGAAAAACTATATAAAATCGTTTTATTTTCCTACAAGGTCAATATATAGTGACTCATGTAGAACTTGCCTTTGTTTGGAATAGAACACGTTCGTTGTGCTGTGGAAGGAAAAGTCAGAGGTGATCTTATACTAGATGATTAAAACAAATTTACTGAAAGGTAGGTACACTAACAGGAGAATTAATCAAAACATTTGTGGCTCAATCTTTGTATATCTTTTGAAAATCATATCATATTTTTTATTTGGTCGGGACGTAAGTCCTGAACAAATATATACAACATAATTCAGACCCTTTCTTCTTTGAAAATTTACCGAATCCAGAAGTAGTCCCTCAGTATATATGTATTTGAACGGTAATCCCCCCCTTGCTGAGGATAAGCACTTCTAAGCGTTTTGACTGGTCCCCTGGTTTGGACAACTTCGGAAAGGTAGTCTCCCTTATTTTGGGTGTAACACCACTAAATTTTTGTCGGGTGTAACACCACTAAATTTTTGTCGGGTGTAACACCACTAAATTTTTGTCGGGTGTAACACCACTAAATTTTTGTCGGGTGTAACACCACTAAATTTTTGTCGGGTGTAACACCACTAAATTTTTGTCGGGTGTAACACCACTAAATTTTTGTCGGGTGTAACACCACTAAATTTTTGTCGGGTGTAACACCACTAAATTTTTGTCGGGTGTAACACCACTAAATTTTTGTCGGGTGTAACACCACTAAATTTTTGTCGGGTGTAACACCACTAAATTTTTGTCGGGTGTAACCCTATTTTTGGTAGTGTGATGCCTATTTATTACTTACTCATACACTTAATTAATATTTCTTTCTTTTCGTATTTTAGTGTACCTTTTAGCGCCTTTTCGCCGGTAAATGTCCTTTTTGCCTCGTATTGAAGTCTTTTCGCCCGCATTTAATGCATGAACGGATGCAAAAATGTCCTTTTCGTATATTAGTGTGCTTTTAGCGCCTTCTCGCCGCTAAAAGTCCTTTTTTTCCTTGAATTGAACGTCTTTTCGCTCAAATTTAGCCCTTTTCATAGTATAATAAATGATTTTTTTGAAGAAACAATGTTCTTTTCGTATATTAGTGTACTTTCTAGCGCCTTTTCGCCGGCAAATGTCCTTTTTTGCCTCGTATTGAAGTCTTTTCGCCCGCATTAAGTCCTTTTCATACTCTATCTAATGCATGAACGGATGCAAAAAATGTCCTTTTCGTATAATAGTGTACTTTCTAGCGCCTTTTCGCCGGTAAATGTCCTTTTTTTGCCTCGTATTGAAGTCTTTTCGCCCGCATTAAGTCCTTTTCATACTCTATTAAATGCATGAACGGATGCAGAAAGGTCCTTTTCGTATATTAGTGACGTTTTTGCGCCTTTTCGTCTGTAAAAGTCCTTTTTGCGTCGAATATAAAGGTTTTTTTGCCGGATTTAAGTCCTTTTCATACCCTATCCAGAGTTTGAAAAGACGATAAAATGTCCTTTTCGTATATTAGTGTCCTTTTTGCGCCTTTTCGCCGGTAAATGTCCTTTTTGCGCCTTTTCGCCCAAAAAGTCCTTTTCGTATATTAGTGTAACCCGAATCATTGTTTATCGTCATGATGTTCTATTCAGTATTGGATTCTATATAATCAAAAATTAATTTTAAAACAAAAAAGGAAAGAGTTGTGAATAGTAGTCTATAGTGTCTGACTTTATTGCTGTTACCAACTTCCCTCCTTGATGGTCATAGAATTAATCTATATCCTTTTTAAAAGGAATTCAGTCTTGTAACGTTTAACAAAATTCAATATGTTATTTTATTTAATATGCAGATTCAAAGTTTCTTTCTTCAAAAAGAAAGTACTTTAGTACTTTAAAATATAGGCAAGTAATGTATTAACTTTATTTATTCAAATTATATAATAAATTAACATATATAATGTACTTAAAGATGTTTTTTGTCTCTTGTAATTGTTTGTAAGTTAAGTCACAGATTAATTTTAAAGGGTTTTCATTTTATTTAGTCATATGACCTCGAAACCCTGATATAGTCTTAATTGTCTTGCTTCATTTTGGACATAAGTAATTACATACTATACTTAGTATGCACTATGGGTGGCTTCATTGTTGGTGTTAGGGGACAAGTATCAGGTGTTTAGCACTTATTGAGATCATAATGTATATTATATTTGACATACATGACATAATAAACCATATTATCATTCATGTATAAGTAAGTATATTGTCAGTGAATTAGATGTGTCTCTGATATTGTGTATTTTTTCAAATTGACTCATGCATTTTTTGTTAAAGGAATTTTAATAATTCATTGAATAAAATAATTTTATTAAAAATCAGATTCAATTTTTTTAGAAAATTAACAAACATTGTATTTTTCAAATTTATTAGTGTCATTCATCACGAAGAAATTAAATAGTAGAATAGCTTATAGTATTTTATTTGTTCAGATTTGGTTCATTTTCACAAATTATAAGTAATCAACCATCTAACTTAATATGACAATAATTTAAAGAAGACGATTGTACAAACATGTCATGGGTCATAAAACACCAGGGTGCAATTTCCAAGTTGCTTATTGCAATACCCTCTCACTGATAAGACAGTATTGTTTCCTTAGATTATGACACTTTCATTGCTTTGTTAATTAGATTGAATGTCTGAGAGGAGGAGTCATATACACCATATGTGACATTTGTGACTACATTTTGTTGATTAAAAACTCCTAATGTTATGTGCCTTAAGATAAAAATATGGTTATTAACTTAAATCTAACTGTAATATTTCAATGAAAAAAAGGACAAGTCCGTACAAACGTTCCGGAATAATCAGGTACGGTTCGACCGAACTTTAAACCCAACCCGATAACGTTATGGACGAAATCGGCGATTTTTCCAATATCTTCTAATCTCTATTATCTATGTCTCTGATTTCACGAGCACATTTACTCCTTGAATTGTTGCAACCAAGGACGCAACAAAACTCTCCTACATAACCACGATAACGGCCTCTAATACGAGACGAATTCTTATGTTGAGCGGCAATCCATTATTCGAAACTGTAATTAACCGAATTAGGTCGACTTGCCAATTCTCCATTGCGTGTTTTAGTCCTATCATGTTGCTCTATTGCCGGATGAAAAATCTAATCTATGGAAATAAGTCGCAGGCGATTATCATGATAACATACTAACCCGAAATATCCGAATCAATTTTTGCAGTAAAATATGCGGAGTGGATCGGGTTTTTTGCTTAAATTCAATGCTCGGAGCTGAAATTACGGTTTGTTAACTCTGGACGTAGCTAAAGCCCCGCCCAAAAAGGTCTAAATGTTTTACATATCGTTAGCGGGTCACGCAAATCCCGATATTCTCTAAATAGCACGAATAATAAGCGTTGACGTATATTACTTGGAAAGAGATGTTGTAATACACGGCTAAACGTCGATTTCAAGCATTTTTGGAAATGCTAATACTTGTCATAGACTTATCTTCAGCGTACCCGTCCAATAACAGTATACACACGGGTTTGCTGAAGACCTTAAGCTAGAATAAGCGTATTTATCACGATTATGTATCTAAATAGACTGTAGCAGACTAAACATATATTTACAGCGGTTTGCAATGGATATTGCATGATTGACTAATTTCTTCTTTATAAGCCGCACTCTCCTATAAAACGCATCTTTTCAAATGTATTTGAAGTTTTAACAAGAGTAAAGGGTCATGCTCAGTACACTTTCAGTAGCACTGTACTGTCAGTACTTTGATTGATCTCGTCGTATGTTGTCTCGCAATGCTATATTTGAAAAAAAAATCGGGATAAATCATTTTCATACCATTTCGAGGAAACGATTAAACGCACGACGTTAAAAGCCTTGACACATTGAACACTAATATTTTGCTTTTAACATCCTTCGATAGACATATTCCATTACATCGTCGAACAATTACTAAATATATTTGGTCCAAATTTGCTTCACTAGAACACTAGCTTTACATTCGGTTATACTTTTACTAAGAAGTTTCGAAAATCTGTCTGAAAACACGCGAGTTCCTAGTCTTATGGAAGCGGTTTAGGGCCATCATTGACTTCTTTTTTTTCATTTCAGAAGCAATAGACTACTGTACAGAAGTTAGTGGCCGACTTCAATGGATTTTTAATGTTTATGTACATGTATTTAATACAACAAAAACACAGTTCGTACTTCAGTTATCAACTATGTCGTTTTAGATTCGGATAACTGGTTTGAAAAATGCATGGCTACAAATAATATCAAAGTTGATTCTAGTTTGACGTTGGAGGAAAAGATGGCCATAGTCCGAACGGATGAATTAAAAGGCAAGGGTTGTAACTGGGCGTATTCATGGGTACCGGGTCAACCGGATTTCATTGAAAGTGAAGATTGTATTTTTCGTGATCTGAGCTACGATGATAAAAATCATATTGACGGTAATTGCGACTTTGCGCCCAATGTTGGATTTGCCTGCAGATTTCGCGCACCAAAAGTCAAAAGTCAATCAGCGAGAGAAACTTGACTTTTATCTGAAGAAGAAACCGAACAAAATGTACCTAAATAATTATATAGTGGTTGAAGCAAGATCTAATAAACAATTTCGTGACTTTACCTATAAGTACTTGTATATTAAACAATGATTTACCATCACATTTTGCATCTCAGTTTTGTTTATTTGTTTGTTTTTGTTAGGTTTAACGCCATAGCAACACATTGTATATGTCATATAACGGCGGTCAGTCAACCTCCTCACTGTTCCTCGAAAGGATATATCTCTGGATTTAGCCGTTAACCAATACTAAGCACATACTTTCATCAGTGACTGACAACTGCCCTACATAATTAAGAATTATTGGTAGGAGGGAGAATGGCCGTAGAAATAATTTCATGACCAAACTCCACGAAAGTATGTCCCGCCCGGAAATCTAACTCACGACCCCTCGATCAGTAGTATTGCGTGCTACCAACTGAGCCAGGCGCGGGTGACCGTATTTTGCATCTCTTACCAGGTATTCCTGGTTTGTTTTGCGAATACTGTACAAACTAAACTTGAGTAGTGTCAGTCATCACAATTATACTGGATAAATTTTCGTAAGAATTTTGAATTAATTATAATCCGGGTCGATAGCGCAGTTGGTAGCGCGCCGGGATTTGGATACTTGTGCCCGAGGGGGTGCGGGTTCGAATCCCACCCGGGGAGGTTATACCCTTCCATGAAAATTTGACAATAATGTCGATTTTCCTCCATTGAGTAGATACAGGTCGTATTCTAGGTCATGCGTGTTTTTGTACTTTAAACATTGGACTTGTCCACTAAATAGGTAAATAAGCTGATCCATGAACAACATTTTACGGATAAAAACATACAACTTTGATATTTAACACTTATTTTAAATACTGTATTTGCACATCTTTAAATTTTGTAATGGTTTGTTTATAAGATAAGTGTCAAACACCTAAACTTTAAAACTGAAAAAAATAATACACCCCTAAATATTGGTGTGTAATGAAACTGGCCATGCTTATATACGCAATGTTTACGTGGACGACCTGTAATATGGAGAAGTTTCCGGCCTTGTGGAAGGGTAGGTGAGTACTGGTTATAGACAATGGTCCAGGAAAGCTAGGTTAGGTGCGCTGGACGCCGTAAAATGACCTAAATCGTGTTGACAGGGCGTTAACTCCAATAAATAAAATAAATTAAAAAAATAATTAAGGTTGTTAATTGAATCATTAAATAATCGATGTAGTTTAAACGCCTTTGAATCTTCTGAATCCTCTAAATAGACAAATTTCAAACAGATACTCAGATAGTGGTACTCGTCACCGAGTTTACGACATTGGTTACATGATGTTCAATATATAGTAGTCATTGCCTGCCTTTCATCATGATTCATTTCTATTTCAATATACTATTCGACCTCTATAAAAATGCGTGTCTCTACAATACGTCTGAAAAACAACCTAGCTCTATATTTCTTAATATTATTTGCTTAAATTTTGCGATCCATGAGCATCTTAAGTTTTAATAAAGGGGCTTTCAGTTATGCAACATGTTTCTCGTGGAATATCCATTCCCGCAGGGAAATACACAGTATTATTCCTGCATTGAAAGTAATTACTATAAAATCTCGCACACGGTATTTTGAACGTTATTTGACGTCGTTGCCATGATGTAACATTACGTCACTTCACGTCACGCTTATCTGTTGGCAAACGTCAGTTACCAAGGAAGAGCCGAGCGCGTCGACTGATTTTTTCTTTTATTTATTTTTTACGAAAAACAAATAAAAATTGAGGTTTCAAATATGGACTGGGAGGATTCGTCCTCATCTTCTTCGAGTAGCAGTGAGTCATTGGAGCAAGAATACAGTATGCATTCTTTCAATATTCTAAATGAATTAAGAGAAACAGGACAGCTGACCGACGCCATTATTAAAGTTGAACAACACAGGTATCGTGTCCATCGCCCAATTATGTCTGCATGCAGTCCATACTTTAGAGCTCTCTTTACACATGAGCAACTTTCCTCCAGAGGCCAAGAAGTTGTCATACCAGGAGTCAGTGCTGATATTATGAGCATGATAATAGATTATGCTTACACTAAGCAAGTTGATGTCAACGCTGAAAACGTAGAACTACTCCTTCCAGCTGCTGACCAGTTTCATGTCATTGGTATTGTTAAAGCTTGTTGTGACTTTCTAACTTCTAATCTCACGTATGACAATTGTATTGGTATTTGCAAGTTCGCCAAGGCTTTCTTCTGTCATACTCTAGAACATGCCAGCTTTAGATTCTTGCTACACAATTATAGTCAAGTTTCAACCAACAGCAATGAGTTTCTGCAGCTTTCCGTGGATGAACTATATGAGGTTTTAAAACAGGATCAATTGAATGTAAAAAATGAAGAAATAGCTTTTGACTCTGTGATTAGATGGATTGACTATGACCCCGAACGCCGGAAAAACAGCATGCCAATATTACTTAGAGCTATCAGATTGGGACTCTTGACCACTCAATACTTTGTCGAGAAGGTAAGTTAACTTATAGCTAGATATGATTATGATACAAACAAACCAATTATTGTAATTAAGTTGCGTTCTTTATGAATAATAATTTTATAACATGTGAATTATTAACGCAAAGTCTCTGATAGGCTGTCTCATGCTGCAATGTGATCTTTGAAAGGTAAACAAATACTGTCAAATACTTGTACTAGGCAAAGAAAAGAAGCATACAGAGCTCTAAAACTTCCTAACACTGTCTTATTTGAATATGGAATGTATAATTTAATATGGAATTCACTATTTATAAAATAGACTACATGTAGCCCCTTTAACCTTTATAACCATGAGCATTCATGTAGCCTTTTTAACCTTTATAAACATGAGACTTCATGTAGCCCCTTTACAAATATGAGACTAAATGTATCACATGTGTTGGGACATTTTCACTAAGGATTAAACACTAAAATCCAGTCCAAATTTAGTTCATGCGCCGCATGGACAAAATCCACTAAATACAGTCTCTATCAACCAATAACTAGTATAATGAACTAGAATAGAAATTTTGTTGCATGAACAAAATTTGAAAACTACAATACGAATAAGCTATAACACAGTCTATTTTGTTGAACAAAAAGAACTGTACAGTGAGTAAAGTGAATTCCATGTTATATGATACATTCCATATTCAAATAAGACTGTGTTTCCTGGACATGCAAATAGCTTTTTAGAAAACTTGATCATGCATCTGTCATAAGAAATTTTACTATAAACATTTTAAGATTATTCGTGTAATACAGTTTGACAAGTTTACAAATGATACTACTATATGATAAATATGATTATAATATTCCAATTTAAAGAGTTTGAAATCTCGAACCCGATGGTTCAAGACAAATAGTTTGAGCAAACCGGGTGTATTCGACCCAGTTTAATTCAACATTATTTCTATATTTTCATTGTGTTTTTTTCGTTTTCTAGAAGCAGTTTACCGCACAAATAAATTAGAGAAATAAATTGCTGGCAGATACAAATTAATGTTCGACACATCCGGAAAAGTCGAATTACTCGAGTTTGAACTGACGAATTTTCACTGTACAACTTTTATTAATTTCAATATTTATATGTTTTAGGTAAAACCTCACATATACGTCAGAGAGTCTGAGTTCTGTAAACCAATTATAATAGATACTATCAGGTTTCTATATGACCTTGAACTTGGAGGTGAAAACGAGGTAAAACTTATATCTCTATTATTTATAACCCTCTAGGCTTGTTTGCTTTTTCATTATAACTTAAAAACTAATCAAGCTGTTCTAGAAAATCAGGGGAATATTTCAGTGTTATAAAAATTAGCTTATTTATAGGGTCAGTAGTACAGAGGTAGGACGCATGCTTAAGGATCTTAAGGTCCTGGGTTCAAACACCAAAAAGGAAACTTCTTATTTCATTGACTAAAGTATTTACCAGCAATTACTTCACTCCATCCAAGCCAAAATGAGTTAAGCGAGTGTGCTATAGTTCCGTTGCGTTTATTGGTTTACTGTATGATGTATGCAGCAAATGATTCTTCATGGAGATTGATAAATATGCAGAACTAAGCGAAGTGACCAAATTGACATGACTGTTTTTGTTTGCAAATGTAGACTTGTGTTACCCTGTTTCCCATTCAACTTTTAACCCGGGTCGGTTGCGCAGTTGGTAGCGCGTCTGGATTTTGAATCTAGTGTCCCGAAAGTGCAGTGTTGCTCTTAAAAAAACTTTTTTTAAATTTCATTATCTTTTTAATGTTATAAAAAATATTTTACGTGTAACGATGTTATGTTTTTATAACTGTTTAAGTTAAGGTAGGTCGGTACCTTACTCGGAGGGAAAAACGAAAAAAATATTTTGTTCACCGATTATAATAAAAGTTGGCAGGCAGATACCTTCATGCTTCTTGTTTGTTTTTCTGGTTTAGTCAGCGCAACGTAATATTAACGTCGTTGTTTTGAAGGTAATTTTACTTTGAAAGCGATATTGTGAAAAACTGAAAACGTTCACTTTCCTTTTTTTATTTCATTAAAACAACACAAAAAGTGTGTAGTTTTCAAAAATCGCGATAAGAATTTGACCACCGTTCTGCTTTAATTTGAAAATAAAAGTTATAACTCGGCAATTGGTGAAACCTTTTAGACGTGAAAACCCTAAATTCAGTGATGAAATGTACAATCTTTACGACTGACGTGATATTTAGATAATCGAAACAAAATGATTGTATGCAACAACATTTCAGAAACATTTCGATATCTTTGTCCTCGGACATTCAATACTTTAAATATATGGGTTTAATGTACTTGTCTGTGTTTTTCGCGCGAACTATTGTGACGTCCGTGACGTCGTGAAAAAAACGACAACGTCGCTAAGGTTACTAGAAAAACAAACAAGAAGCATGAAGGTATCTGCCTGCCAACTTTTATCATAATCGGTGAATATAATACTTTTTTCGTTTTTCCCTCCGAGTAAGGTACCGACCCACCTTAAGACAGTTTTTTGTTAATTAAATTTATAAAGCTGATCCTAGGGTCGTTTATTTTACTTAAAAACTCTATGTAAGTTGTCTACCGTAAAATCTCGATTTAACGCTACAAGAACATTTTTAAATGGGTGCGTTTAATAGAGTATAAAAACATGGGCGTTTAAAGAGTATAAATAAAAAGGGAAGTTATTAGATTAAATATGGAACGATAATAGTACATTTTTGAAAAGTGTAATTGTACACATCTTTGACATGGCTAATTTAAATACTCGATAATCGATAGTGAGTACAGAAAAACATGTAGTGGTACTGAATATTTAAATCAGCTAGTAGATTTTATCACCCCCTCGCCTCCCCCGAAGCTTTCCAAGAAGCTCAGCCCCCAAGGCCCGGACTTCCATAGACCTAGTCCCCCCAAGGGACTGGCTCTCCATTGGCCTGGTCGCCCCAGGGCCAGCTCCCCTAGGTCCAACTTACCCAGGACCAGTTTCCCCAGGGTCCTAAAAGCTCTACCCCCAAGGACCAGCCCCCCAAGGGCCAACCACCCAAGGGCCAGCCTTTCCAAGGGCTAGCCCCCAAGAGCGGTTCGAATACACTATTTGTGAAAAACACGCACGCATTTTTCACAACTTGTGAAAAACACGGGTTGTGAAAAATGAGGTTCAACACAGCTTTTAAGTTCTTAATTAAGAAATCACTTTTATTTCTACTCCATAGGTGTATCTGTCGAATTCCCTAGCTCGACCTAGAGTTCCACATGAGATATTATTTGTTATCGGAGGTTGGAGTGGAGGTTCACCTACTAATGTTGTTGAGACATATGATACTAGAGCTAATAGCTGGACTGTTTGTGAACCGATGGAATCAGGTATGTATTGTTTCTGTAGTACTTATGCAATGGAATTATGAGGACCATCAGAACGATTTTATGTGGGAGCAGTGGAGCAGTAGTAGGACGCGCGCTTAGGGATCGTGAGGTCCCGGGTTCGATCCCCACCAGGGGCACTGCTAATTTTCTTGAGCAAGAAATTACTCTACAATTGTTCCGCTCCATCCAGGTTGAATGGTATGGTGACGGATCGCCGGCCTGAGGGTGATTTCAATGATCAGGAGTTACCGTACTAGATTGTTAAATCGGCTGAACATGTATATGGAAGCAGACTTTAAACCGCACTTTAACTTAACTTTTTAACGATTTTTCTTCATTCAGATTCGAAATCGGGGACATGTTTGTACATGTAAGTAAAATAACCAGTCGACTTAAAGTAACTTAAAGATTGATATGTGCAAAAATCCGGCGCCAAAAAGGCATTCTTCTTGTTGCACCAAATACAGATAGACTATCAATCGTAACTAGTCGGCAATGTCCGTGACCTGAACATATAATATATGACAAAATTGATGGAGTTCAGAGTGCTCGACTATGTCAACTATTGTAATGTCTCCTATTTTAGGTCCACGTTCCTACCATGGTACGGCCAATCTGGACGGTTTAATCTACATCATTGGAGGCTTTGATGGAATGGAATATTTTAATTCTGCTAGAAGATTTGATCCTGGTACCAAAGTTTGGTCTGAGATCGCACCCATGAATTCAAAGAGGTAATTATCTTACGTATTCTAGTTTTGTACGTTTATTCGACCACATGACGATGGACTTTTTACTCATTGTATGTACGGTGTATGCGCATATAACGTGTATGACATTCTTTCCATAAATGGTACTAGTGTATCCGATAAAGTTTCGAACCTTCTGTGGATAGATGGTGATTTCCTCACATAGATGTGTAAATGGCTACCTATAGGCTATAGGTTCATACTCTAGAAGGTGATTTTGATAATTAGAAATTATCGTCAAAGACTGCTCAACTGAACATGAACATGTATAGTTATGGAAGCAGACTTAACACCAAACTTTCAATATTAACTTCCTCGTATATATCTGATGTGATATAAGTACAGATGTACTGGGCGACATGTTGTATGCTATGTGTGGTTACAGTCAAAAGGTTAAAATTTGTTTTGTTCAGAGTTACTGCCCTTAGTTATATACATCTTTTAAGTATATCTTTAACTGATAAAAAAGCTATGCTTTATCCTTTATACCCCTGCTACATACACACCCTCCTCATCAGAAATCGTCATAGAATTCTTGGAGCTTGATTGTCTGTGGGACTATCTAAGGGTGCAGTCACACATTTTTAGTGGGGTATTAACGTTGGGCTTCATATGTAACCCAATAGACATATATGGACCGAACTAGGATCGAAATTACCATCTTTCGTATCGTTATCAAACACTATAACCTGTCGTCATAAAAACTGGCATTATTTCCAGGGAGTAGGTACAAGTGCCACATTTTACGTCTGCTACATCTGTTTCAGATGTTATGTAAGTACAGCTGTACTGGGCGGTATGTTGTATGCAATGGGTGGTTATGATGGTCACCATAGACAAAATACAGCAGAGAGATACTTACCACAAACTAACCAATGGTCATTTATAAATCCTATGAACAGACAAAGAAGTGACGCCAATGCTACGGCATTAAATGGTGCGTATTACGTAATAGTTATGTGTGTAGTTTAGTTGTTTCTACTTTTAATTTCATAAACTGCAAGCCAGAGTGTTAGTGAATTCATCCACGATTCATTTTCCATGCACAAGGTGAACGAGGTTGGGGTTTTGCCAACGAAAACATGGTTTTTTTTTCAAACTAACGGAAATGAACGATTGGTTTATGTTTTCCCATTCGCCATCCTCCAGCACTTATCGTTAATGTCCGTACATGTAAGAAAATTGACCAAGAGTACCTAATTCGCTCTGTAATAATTTGCACTTATTTCTAATTATTCAAATTGAGGATGACCGAATATGTCTAGTTACAATTATGTGTGAGGATCAGACCTGAACACTAACAACTGCATAAGAATAAGGGAGAACATTTTGCAAATAGTAACATTGAACGCTTAAAATCGTTCAAAAATGACACAAAATACCCAACTACCATATATACATACACAAGGCGTTATCATCTCCTGAGACAAATTTATCAAATGGACGATGATGTTTGTCGTAATATTTTTTATGGCATAGTGGTTGTATCTGAATAGAAGGAACATTGGTGCAGTAGTAGGACGTGCGCTCATGGATCAAGAGATCCCGAATTCGAACACCACTAGAGGCGCTTCTAATTTCCGTGAGCGAGAAATATTCTTAAAGTTGTTCCAACCATCCAGATGTATATGGGTCTTGTGAGGGGTCACCCGTCTTAACTGGAGTTTCAATGCTTAGGGGTTATCGTACTAAACTGTAACGTCGTCTGAACTTGTATTGTGAAATAGAGGCAGACTCTAAACCGCAATTGTTTTTCAAATGACTATGTTCATATCGTTAGGTAAGATTTATATCTGCGGTGGATTTAATGGGCAAGAATGTTTGAATAGTGCTGAAACCTACGATCCAGAAACCAACCAATGGACTGATATTGCTCTCATGAGGAATCGTAGATCTGGAGTGGGAGTTATAGCCTTCCGGTAAGTACGAATTTTAGACTTGACCAGTTATTGCAAATTAATTTCTAATGCGAGGGTTGATTATTAAATTCACGGAATTCTGTTCTAAATATACCATTTTTTCAAATAACATTAAAACTCATATAAGTGTACATCGCAATTTTGTTAAAATATTGAGAATTTTGAAAAAAACGACTCTTCTCCGCTAAAAGTTTAATCCATTCTGCAGTGAAAATGGTTGACTATCTAGTTTGCCTTATTTTGGCGAATTCATCCTGATGAAATAACTCAGCCTCCATACATAAACTCTCCATGTTAAATATTCAAATTCAAGCGTCGAATTTCTTAGAGCTAAACGCCAAAACATTGATTAGTTACTTTGTGTTTGAATATTTGTCAACAGCTCATAATAATCTATCTATCATAAAAGTCACCTATTAAATCGTCGATATATTACTTAACACCAGAAAAATACCTTTTCACTGTTAGCAGCGAATTGGTAATACCATTCATAAGGAATAAATATTTATTTTGTCCTAAAAGACCCTTACAAACAAATTTTTCCTGATTTATGAATTCGATGTTGGTCAATCATCGGATACTGACATCGTATCGTGATAGTCTGGATTACCTGCCCCTTTCCACTATCGTTTTCGATTCAGGCAAAGCTCAATAATGGCCGCGCCGTCAATTTATCTTCAGGTTACAAACTTTTATTTTACTTTTTCTTTATTTTGCATGACGATTTTCTGACGGCGGTAAATTTGGTTGGAGTTTACTCATTCAAAGTCGACTTTTCATTTGGAGTTAAATATAGAGGACGATTGACCAAAAACCATGTCTTTAAAATGTTCACAATTTGGACGTTGAATAGTGTCGTTAGAATTTAGGATAATCTATTTTATTAAGCATGAATGGAATCGAAAGTCTAATATAAGGTATCCGCTGTAGTTCTTGTACTAAAATCATTTGATTTAAGCCTTCATAATGAGAAATTTTCATTTGAAAACATGATTATCCGATACTAGTATCTTGTACAATACATTGTGCGCAGCCATTATTCTGCTTTGTCTGACGTACTTTTACCCATCAAGGTACGACTGGGAACCAGACAACGTAACGTGATTGCTTCAAAGTCAAGTTAAAGAGATCAAACCGCAGGCGGCCAGCACAGCTCCGAGCCAAAAAACATTTGTACATACAGCGTGTTTGTCTCGGAACAGTGCCGACTGCCTATGGAACAAACTAATATCAAATCTTCATATCTTATAAGCTTAAACATGTACATAGCTTCGTTATGTTATTATTACATTATTTTCTTTATTTCATACAGTGATTGTATATATGCTCTTGGTGGCTTTAACGGAATGTCAAGAATGAGTTGTGTTGAAAAATATAATCCACATAGAAATACATGGACTAATGTAGCGGACATGTTTAGTCCAAGATCTAACTTTGCTATCGAGGTTAGTATGATCAGATTTTTATGTGAACTCGCATTGATAAAGCATTTTCTGTCGCAATGATAATGTCAATGTTTATTAACTTTCGAGAGCATTTGTACCTAGTTCGAACACAAGTACGTAATTAGAAATCACTGATATTCACCCCGATGTTACATGTGCCATTTGTAAATTACAAATTGTGACGCTGCAAATCACAGGCAATTGTATTTGCTTAGAAATAGTTCAGGCAAAGCACTTTGTATATAATCCTATTCCTATCCATTGGCAGTGAGTTGTTCGACTGACTGCCACCGTATGACTGAAAATGTGTGAAAATATTGACGTTTAGCATCAACAAATCGTCGTCGGCCCCTTTGACTGGATTAAGTTCAAAATCAATGGGTGAAACAGAAGACCCCAGCATGGCTGTCGACGATGCATGGAAATACCAAACTGATTAATTATGAAAAAACGTAGTCCAATACCTAGATTGCACTTTTACGGGTGATGGTAGTGTAAAGGTACAATTGAAAGTAGTACAGATGGTGAATCGCATATCTGGCTATCCGTGGCGATTTTTCAGCGTGTTTGATAAGGTTGTTGTTGGGGTTTTTTTTGGGGGGTGGATATAAAGCTAAAGCAACAAATTATATCGGTTATATCATGTGTGGTCAGTTAACCAACTCACCTTTCATGGAAAAAGTTAAACAACTGGAATAGTATGGAGTGAAAATCATTGACATTCACCGATAATCGCAGATCACTGACGGATTAATATGGATTGTTATAAACAATGCTGCATTGAATCTCTGGCAGTTCAGAAATACATTCCGTGAATGTGCAACCTAGAGGCATAACAGAAATAATGTTTGTTATATTCAGGTACTTGATGACATGATATTTGCTATCGGTGGATTTGATGGTATGAGTACAGTATTAACTGTTGAATGTTATGATGAATCAACCGACGAATGGTAAGTTTCTTTTTTCATTGATATACAATGTAATATCAAACAGTAGTCGTGTCAGTAAGTTGATACCATTCATAAATCGCTGAGTCGAACCGTGATGATTAAATCACTCGTTCTTAAGACGTGTCTTTTAGGGTAGCATATTATCAAAATCTTATTATGATATGATAATATCAATCGTTGATAAAACGGACCCACAATTTGTCCATGTACACTCTGTGAGGAACAAGAAACTCGATGTTGAAGAATCTGTCCATACCAACCTGTCTAAAACAAAAAGCTTGTTGAAGAACTTAACATACAACTCTCATATCTTGATAATTGTTGGCTGCTGAAATTGGTAAGAGTGATCTTAATCGGGTCGTTACGACGTTGGACTGATTTGATCGACAGATAGCCTGCTGGTCGTTGGTTTGAATATTGTTCAAAGTCTACCTCATTGTTTCCCTGATCAAGTCTACTACATGTATTGTCTAGGAAGCCGTCTAGCTGGTGATTAAAATAAGTTTTAACTTAACTGTTGACTTCTCTTTAAACTAGTCCTTTAAAAAGTGACTTTGTTAAAAGGCATCGTTGATATAGTTTACCAATCAATGTAATGTCTACATCAATGGTATTAACAATTCCACTGTTGCACGTATCTCTCCTTATTTGACTTGTTGTCAAAACGTTGTTTCTATACTGATATACTGTTATGTTTTATTGATCCATTTATCATGCTCATGTTAAACACTATTCAGACATTTTTCTTGGCAGCTGCCTAAGCCAACTTTTGTCCTTTATTTTAACCAATACAATTTGCTCTACTATTTCTGTTTGTCCAATAAAATTCTCTTCCGGTATAGATAAATGGGTAAAAGATATGGTGCCATTGGTTATTTGTGATAAACAAGTATATATGCCTAGCACGGACAGTAGTTGCTGACTTAACATGACTATTTGTACTTAAACCAAAATGAACCCTGTGTATAGCTCGTTAAGGATAACTTGAGACAAAATACAATGATACCATTTTTATACACAGGTGGATTTAAGTTTAGAACACGTAATTATCGACTATTATCAGTGTGTTTTTTGATGTATTAAATTTAGTACGAGAACACACCTTCCACGCATTATGACATGTCCACAAATCAGCTGACCTCCCTGTTTTATGTAATACCCGAGTCCCAAATATGTAAACAAATTGAGTCGTTTGTCTCAAATTATCATAAACGAGCTATATAGCACCGAATATCTTTTAAAAGATAGTTCTTGTTATTAGATACCTCCCATTAATGTTTTCAGGTATGATGCATCAGATATGAATCTATACCGTAGTGGACTTAGCGCATGCGTACTACGTGGTTTACCAAACGTGTATGAATACATTCAGAAAGACCGAGATGAGCACGCGGTTGGAAAGAAAAAAAACAAGACCTCGAAGTCATGCTGAATAATATTTGATAAAAAATATGTGCAGAAAACAAAGAAAATGAAGAGAAAAAAGAAAATATAAATAATAAACTGTCTTATTTTTGTATTTTCTAAATTAAGTACGAAAATGTACCCATAAAATATATTACGTTTGTAAATGAATACAATATTAATTAAATCTGCGTAAAAATAATAAACGCTACATAAATTTTTGCGTATTTCATGCGTCAACAAACTGTTCTAAATAAGCATTACAGAGTGAAAAAAAGAAAGTACAACCCCTTAGAAAAGAGTGACTGCTCCGTAACATCATGGTATTCCGAAACATGTTATTGACATAACAAAATGCGGTTCAACCGGAAACGGCCCAAACTATCGAAGCCACTCGATATACACAGCGTCTCTAGACGATTTGGAATCATACCGTTCGCCTTTAGACATAGCAATCTATCAATATTTTATCAATGATATTATCTTTATTTTAATATAAACACTTCAAAAGCACGAGATTTATCTACCAGGCGACCATATAACATAGCAACGCATAAATAAACAAAATAAACAACAGTTACATCAGTGAAATCAGTAGTGAAAGAGGGGAGTCTATCTGTAAATATGATTCAGGGGCGGATCCAGGATTTTTTCCGGTGTGGGGGTCCGAACTTTTTCTAGGGGGTGGGGTCCAAACTTTCGAACCACAACCACATTATACACATTTTGCAGAATAATGCAACATATTGATAATAAAAACTACATGGCCATTAAATATATGTTAAGCACAAAGACAAATTGCTGTCAATAAATACACTAATGAAAGGTACATTTTGGAAATTCTAGGGGGTCCGGACCTCTCTGACCCCCCACTAGATCCGCCTATGTGAATCAATTAAGCCATAGTGATTTTAAAATGGTGTTTGAGGGTCATTATAGTCAGAGGCAGCTACAATATATATCAATATAATAAGACATGGTACAATAACAGCAGCAATGATACCAAACAATGATACCCTATCAACTGCTATACATACATCATTCCATGTTATATTTTCATCATTAGCATCACTTTTCGCTATTTCTTTCTCTTGTCCCTTCTCATGATTAGCCGAGTTATTCTCCGATGCGTTTTTCAAGTCAACCTTTGTTGAGTCGGTCTCTTTATCGCTGTGTTCAACTTTACTTCCTTTTGGTTTACTTCTCTTGACAAAACTAATCATCACTAGATATTTATAAATCGTTGGTATTGGTTCGCCATTTTTTCTCTTTGAAATCGAAGATGTATGAATATTTATAGCTGCAGATATTGCTATGGCAACCACAGCAAACAGAATAAATATGCATAACACTGGTACCGGGTTGGTTCCTTTTGGAATAGTGTTAGTTATGACGCTTAGAAAGACAGCCAACGAGAGAAGATTGGTTAAAGAAAAGCCAACACGTGTGCCTGCATCTCTTGGCAGAAAGAACACCAAAACGGACAAACAACCTATCACACACATTGGCAAAATCATTGTTAGAACATAATACGTTGCCTGGCGACTCATCTTGATTTTGTAGCTTGCACTAGCAAGGTAATAACCTATACCTATGCGGTAGTCTACGTCAGCTGTATCGACTCGCCATTCTCCTGGCTGCTCGAAAAATCTCGTAATGACGCCTGGGTTTCCTGCCGTAAATGTCATCTGATTAATGTCGTGGCCGTAAGCATAGAGTGTTAGATAACATACCTGTTTATCAAATGGCCAAAACTTCATATAGAACGCGCATGTTAAAGAAGCAAAGTTTCCAGGATCATAAAAGGCAGTACCATCGTATGAGTATTTTATTCTCATCCAACTAAAATCAACAGTTTTCAGTTCAATAGAATTACCAAAGATGATCAGCGGAACAAATACGTCAGCTTTTGGAAGTACAATTTCTGATATGTTTCCGTAGTCAGACGGTGTCCACGCCATGCGTTCATCCTTCCATCTTATATAGAGCTGTATACCTAAGTCGTAGGTTCCCTTGACACTGTCCACTTCCGGCATGGTGAGAATGGCCAATGTAATGTTGACATTTAAGATTTCTGATTGGTTGTTCAGAGGTCTTGCGTTCTTCTCGTATGACGTCAGCAAATCAGTCTGTAAGTTCGTAAAATTTTCGTATGTTTGTCCTTCAGCGATTTGGCACAAACTACCCATCACTAACACTACTAGATACAAGCTTTGAATCCACATTTTTAATAGTTTCAAACGATTGAGTTTATATAATAAAGTGTTTCTGAAATCAAGCAAAAATGATGACTATATTACTTCTTTCCAGTTGAAAATGTGTTATACCACATGTAATGATTAATTTATTAAGTAGTTACATGTAATCCATTTAAAATTATTTAATAATTAATCCAATTTAGCTTGAAACCGGCTAATAGTATTCTCCAAATTATTCAAATAAATACTTGTGCCAAAGTATTTCAAATTTCTGACCTAGGAATGTTCGCGCTGGCACCGGTATTGAAATACTATAAGTATTGGATTTATATTCGTTTGTTATAATAGCTTTGAGCGAGTGTAAGTCCATACTACAAGTATGAATGAGGTATCAACTTTATAATGGAATTCAAAAGTAATGTGACCTTACGTCCACATTAGCCTTCCATTATTATTATTATTATATACCGCATTTGTATAGCGCTCTTTTCATATATAATATGTGTTCAAAAGCGCTTCACAATCATATACATAATTAGGAAAAACGAGCTAAAATGAAAACGAAATGATTAAGACATAATATACTTTATTGTATAAATTCCATTGGCCACTGGTAATTGTACCATTTTCTATAACCCTGTTATAGTCCTATTTTATGTAGTAAAGTATAACCTCTGCAGAGCAACATTCTACAGAAACTTTTGAATTTTCCCTTAGGCCATATTAAATTGATCATTTTTTCTATGGATTTTTTCTGGAAAATAATGGGGCGAGCAAGCGAAGAAAAAAAATAGAAAAAACTCTTAAAGCAGTTGCTTTATATAGTGGTTTAAACACAATTTTATGATCGAGTGAGGAAATAAAGATATTCTTTGTAAAAAATCGTCAAATAAGATGCGAGCGAATCCATGAAACACATCTTCACGTTGTTCTGGCCTTAAGCATAACTTATAGTTTATAATTGGTTTATGGCTTAAGGAGTTGTGAAGAGTTTTGTTGCGAATGTCTTAAAAGCACAAGATGGCAATCTTGGTTTTCATGAAATGATACTTTTACTCAAATTTTGTCGGTCTAACTTTCATGCATTTTATCATTAAATTTACTTATTAATTGATAAGTCATAATTAATTTATTGATAATTATTTCAAAGCATTCATATTCATAGGCCTAAGAAATGTTAACAAATTATAGTATTGACATCAATATCTAAGAAAGACAGTTTTATTATTTGGCAAGCCAAGTTGGATTGACTTGTATGGTTATGTCAAACGTGTACATTTCTTTATTAGACTATCTTTTTTTAGACGATACTTTTAGTATGTCAAAACTCATAGGCAGATCTTGTAGGGGGAGATTTTCAGTGCGTCCCACTGGGTGCCGGCACGGTCCTTGTCCCGCACGTGGTACGTCATATACATTTGGACATGATAAGCGTCGCTAAAACGATACCATATATAAATTTAATTTTAATTGACCGACTGTATTTATATAATTATAAAAATATGAAATTATAAAGAATTTATTCCATGACTTCACATTTAAGTTTTTGTACAAACATCGTCTGTATTTTATAATTGTTGCGTAAATGGCCATACATTTAGTAGCCAATATAATGGTTTAATGTTCACATCATATCTATGATAAATATTATTGATAATATTTATATAAAGAATAGAATATTTCAAAATACTCTTCTTTGAAACACGCGAGTATAAATTAAGATGAAATAATATCATAAATAAAAGACCAATTATTTAATAATGATAGAGGCTACCGGCCCATAACATGATACATACATTTGTAATTACATATACATGAAAATATGCATAATATTAAGTTGAAAGACAAATATGGAATTATCATTTGACAATATTACATACACATTTATTATGTTTTAATACATACATGTACATCTCCCAGTCTCTACTTCAAGCTTTAGAGTACCTGATCTCAGTTCAGATAAAACATGACGGAACTTTCGAACACATTCTATATCTAAATAAAATTCATGACAATAACTAGATTTAAAGTTTTTATATATTATAAGTTTTCTATTGGATTCTATATCAGAATACCAAGTCTGTAAATAATTGTCCGTCAATCGTTTTATAAATTGCTTTATAAATATATCAGTATTGTCAATATATTGTCTCATCAAGACATAACCAAAACCATTCTTACAAAAAAGTTCCAGTGCACATTATACCCAATTATTACTTCCACAACTGTCATAATGTTTTAACATCAAATAACACTTTTTAGCGTTTCTGGACTCTGGCATTTTTAATAATTTAATCCAATAGGATATACATCGTCTTGAACTGTCTAAATACATAGAGTAACGACCACAGTCACCCAGTATGGCAGCATTACATGATTTTAAGCTAGAACGCTATATCTTTTACAAGCATAGCGATGAACAGATTCAGTATATTTACGCTGAGTGTGTCCCCATCGCTCACTACCATATTAGATTATAGGTTTTATTTTCATGTCAAATAGTTTAAAGAATATGCTATTTGGAAGTTGTCCATAGTTATAAAGAGATGATAGCATTGAGATTAAAACATATTTTGCCTTGATTGCCATTTCATTTGCCATAGTGTTCAATGATATCTGTGAAGTAAAAGTCACTCCAACATAAGTAAATGATGAGACAATCTTAAGTTCAGAGTTGTGGTAGTACCACTTCTCATTACGTGCTAGTTGACCACCTCTCTTGAAAATCAGAATTTTGGATTTTTGTGAATTTACCTGTAGTTTTGTGGTAGTACAAAACTCACTTAGGACATTCAATTGTCTTTGTAGACCTATAATTGTGTCTGAGACTAGACCAACGTCGTCTGCAAATAACAGACTTTCGGTAATAGATGGAAACAGCTGTACGACTTTAATACCACATTTGTCAAGTTTTTCAGCAAGTTCATTTATAAAGAATGTGAAGAGTACTGGTGAACACATACAACCCTGCTTGAGGCCAACAGGGCAGTCAAAATAATCAGTGTATCCTCGGTTACTATCAGAAGTTCTGACACAAGCTATGACTGACTTATACAGAGATTGTAAAGCTAGGAGAAGTTTACCACGTACACCAGTCTGTATAAGAACACTCCATAGCTTATTTCGTTGAATAGAGTCAAATGCAGTTTTCAATGAATGTCATATATAGTTTCCCTCCCTTTTTACTTAAGCATTTAGATATTAAACTTTGTAGGATAAAAGCATTGTCAATTGTACTGTAGCCAGATTTAAATCCCGACTGTGCTTCATTGATTTTATTCGTAATGTTGGCAAAGAAAGTAAGCCTTCGATTTGAGATACTTGAATATATTTTGCCAATTATATTAAGAAGCGAAATGCCACGATAATTAGCTGGATTGTTAGTGTCAGCTTTCTTGTGAATCGGCACAATGATAGCTGTACTCCATTCTGTAGGATATTCTTTAGTTACATATAAACGGTTAAAAGTACATTCTATTTAACAATGGTAATAACAGTTCTGCTGTATTATTAAATAAACTGAAACCAATTATGCCGCAAATACATGAATAGTAAGACATTCATTGTAAATTAACTAGAGGATAGATAATATTACCATTGTTTAAATTATCTCCCTTTGTAAAAATAACCGATCTTTTATAATTTTTTTCTCCTATTATCAAACATTTTGTATCATTGATTATGACTTTTGTTAGTTTAAGATAATTAGTGATTTACTTATCACTAACAGAAATTATACAATTACCTGTATAATAAGCTTTATTGTTTTTTACGCTTTATGCACGATAGAAGTATCATTCTGAGGGGAGTGGGAATCGGTACGAGGAGTAGGAATCGGTAACGATGATTTGCTCCTTAAGAGTACACCCGATGCCTTGCTCCTTAAGAGTACATCAAATGTTTTGCTCCTTAATAGTACACTCGATGCTTTCCTCCTTAAGAGTACATCCCATGCTTTGCTCCTTAAGTGTACACCCGATGATTAGGCAACTTCAATGTATACGTCATTTCTTCAAATCCTAAATGAGCACATTGCTTATAAACTATGTGAGTAGGAGTCACCATTTCTAGACTCCACCCTGTTAACTATGTTTTAAGCAGTCATATATACCTATGCACTACCGAATTGACATTTAAACATGATGGAATCTGAGACAGCAATAATTAATATTTTTTTCAATTCGTCTCTCGGGTAACCATATACATTCAAGTTATGTAAATAGCTCACAGTTGATCAAAATGTAAAACGATCTTAATTGACCTGACTATACAGTGCAATACATCGTTGTATACATGTTGTTTTTAAGCTCTTTGCGTTCTAATTCATGAAAGTGAGTCGAAGACATCGCTCGCAACTAGGACTTAAATTCTTACCCAAATATGGCTTTCGAAATACGTAAAATCGTGTCATGTATTTGTGAATCATATCTGTTCTATTTTTCTCAACCCTGATGACATTGGAGTTTTATTTTAAAAAATCGTATGATTTATACACCCTCGTCCTGTGACTAAAACAGGATGAAACCTGAGATATCAATAATTAATCATTCTTTTCAAATCTTCACCTGAGTAATCATACCTGTTTAATGGGGTTTTTATAATATGACTATGATAGTTGAACTTTCTTCAAGTTGGTACGTCAATTGGTTTGAGGATATTATTTGTTCCATGAAAAACAAATAAACGATTGTATTGAACAGATTCTTATAGACATTGTATTTTAAACATCAAACTATTGCAGAATGTCGCATTATTGGCTTGAAATTTACAGCTACTTTCAACAACTTCAAGTCATCGAGGTTCAACTGTATTTCAAATAGATAGTATAATAATTTGCAGTGTCATGGTAATTAACCTTATACCTTATATGAAAGGTGATCTTTTCTCAGTATACAACTAAGTTTCATGATATAAAATCATTAACTCTGACTTTAAATCTATAGTCGTGATTCATTTTGAGAGTTTTAGAAAAGTTGGTGTTTAAGTTGAAATCTCTGAGTGAGTAGCTTTACTTTTGAACGTTTTTTTTATCTAGCTATTTATCAAATTTATTTGACAAGCGTTAAGACATTAGGCCGAGCTATTAACATCGTTGTTTATCATGCTGAGCGATATATGTTTTTATATATTAAACACATATATTATAGACACTCAGGTGGCACTATAGATACTTGCTCTCTATTCTTTCTGTGTGGCATAACCAATCTGCTCAGTTCTTTCAACTCCTCGCTATTCGGCCATTGGATTATCAGTATGGATTTGCCATCATATAGATTGAATTTTTTGTAAACGCATTGTTGATAAGTCATATGTCAGATACTTGCAACAAGACAGTCATGTATGCTAAGGTTTATATAAGACAACTTTAAAGTTTGCAAGTCATTTGTCCATCATGAGCATCATTGGAAACCTACGTTCAATCCATTATCACTCATTAGCCCCAGAATGGAGTGATTTGTAACTGCAAGGTGGGCATGACAAAGGAGTGACAACATTTGACTGGTTATTTCTCCATAGTCAGGTCCATAAGAGGTTGAATCCCATCTCAGTATTTCATTGAGCATGTAACTTTATCTTTATTGCTAAGATCTAAGCATGGACCCTAGGCTATATATAATTTATATAGTGTACTTGAATTGAGGGTCCAGGAAGCAGACTCAAAAAAAACTAAGGGAATGCTTGGTAAGTCAGGGTTAAATACAACATAGACCAGTATATAGAAATAAATATATTTTATTAAATATTTTGTTCATATAAAACACGTTCTAATAATAACAGACACAAAATATCTAAGTACCACATATATAACCTCAAAAAAATTCTAACAACATGAACATGACAAAAACGGACATACACTCACAAGCACTATTGTAATGGTAGTTACAAGTATTTCAATGTTTAAAATTAATGATCATCAACAAAAAACTTAAATCATTTGGATTACAATTTTTTTTAATGAATGAGTCAAACATTAGAGCGAGTAAAAACCTTAATGTGTGTTATATAGGTAATATTTCAAATTAACAAATAACAACAATAACTATCCAGCTTTATTCTCCAAAATTTTGGCATCAAATGTATACATGTTTGATGTATTAAAGTAATACATTTGCGAAGAACTTGCAACTTACCATTTTAATGATTAATTCAAGTATTATCTTCATGTATCATTTAGCTTATGCAACTAATACATCTAAATCATTTTACATGATTAAAAATTGACTTACTATTTCATTTCACAATACATTGTAATACATCCTTAACTAAAATATAGTAAAAAAAATAAAAAATGTGATTTTTGTGGCATAAAATAATTAAAACTGCCCAATGAAATGATAGTAAAAATCTCATATTGAAGTGATTGAAAATTATTGCCAAAAAATGTGGGGTTTTTGGAAATAAAGATTATGGTAATACCCTTAAAACATTTCAATGTGATTTTATATGAGAGAGATCACTCTTGTGGAAGCTTAGATCACTCTTGTGGAAGCTTAGATCACTCTTGTGGAAGCTTAGATCACTCTTGTAGATCACTCTTGTGGAAGCTTAGATCACTCTTGTGGAAGCATATCTAAGATCATTAAATACTATGAGAACAAAATGTTGACTGATAAGATTGTGACGTTAATTAGAATGACACAAATTTCAGTTATAAACTTATAATTAAGTATAAACTTTCAGAATGGGGTCATGTGATAATGTCACGTGATGTTGTCACATGACCAAGTCATAAGACTGTCACATGCTTATGTCACATGACAGTCATGTGATGATGTCACATGACCAAGTCATAAGACAAAGTCATATGCTTATGCCACATGACAGTCATGTGCTCAAGTCAATGACAATATTACATGACAATGTCACATGACAAATTTACATGGTATACACTTAACACCCTCAGATGACAACAAATATGGCTCCAAAAACGATAAAAAATGAAACTTGCCTAAAATTGTATGCAGTTAAAGTAAACATACTACATGTACTTGAATTAAAAAGAATCAAAGTCAGTATCCTTAACAGCCTATAAAATGTGTTAAATATTCAACATTTCAAATTGAAAAAACTTATCTACTTAAATCTGGTCTCTAAACAGAGAAAGATTCCAAAGTCAGTAATGTAAATAGCTGTAAAGATCATTATCAAAACTTTTAACATAAAAATATATATTTTTTAGAAAAAAGGACAATAATTTTTTCAAAGGACATATTTTTTTCATTAAGACAGTTCAGTAGACAATCTGGACTCATGTTTACATAACTATATATACAATGCACATACAGACAACATAGTTTTACATAGAAAAAAACACTTAAAATATATCTACAATAAATTTGGTTTCCATAGTAACAAACAAACAAAAAATTAAATACAAAATATCTTGTTAAGAAAATGTACAACTCTAACCATGTAATTATTTAAGTTCCACATTTTTAATTTTTTGTATTAACACTAATTTTAACAAGAAACAGCGAAAATCTTATATACAATATATTTAACACGCTGATTTCAACATTTACCAAAATATATAAATAAGTTTCGAAAAAAACTTCAACCACAATATCATCAGTGTAAAAACATAAAACTCACGGCTTAAATAGACATGAATATTCAATTCAACAAGAGATTAAATTCCGTACAAGAAAGGAGAGCCTTATAAGATCATTAATGTGTGCAGTGTCCAATCATAATATCTGAATCAATTTGATCAACATGTGGACAACGAAAACACAAAAAAGCACAGAAATTCTGTGCAATATAAATAATGTTTTTGTAACAGCAGAATGCAGACCTGATGCCGAGGGACTTCAATACATTGCGAAAAAAACTGTTTTCACACGCATAAAAACATCGATGGGAAAATCATGATATGAGTATGAAATATAAAAAAAAGCGAAAAAATAAAAATGTACAAAATCACTGCAATGGTATTTTGATAGTAAATGTACATTTATAATTTCATTTGTACAGCATGATTCACATCTATTGCTAATAACAAGGTGACGAAATAATGAAATAATCTCTTTTTTAAAAAATCTTTCTACGATGAAATTCATGGAGCGAAACTTTGAAGCATGATGGGAAGACTAACTGAGATCGAAAAAATAAAAATACTTGTAAACAGGGACAATACAGATCAGGGTCAGGTTTACCTGTCTTAAAAATTGCAGGTAAAAAATCTTTTTTTGTTTTGATTGATTTATCAATCAGGATGATAAATATTTTCGAAAAAAGTACAAAATTACAACAGTACAGTGTACTTGTAAAAACATTTTATTATTACAAAATGAATCAACAACTTTTAAAAATAAATACCATACATCAAAGAATAAGTTTTCAATTTTTTCAATAAAAAAAACATGTTTCAAACCAGTTGACTACTGATCATTGTATATAACATTGGAAAGTTACTTAAAAATTATCATTATAAAAACGAAATTTTTCATAAATAAAATCTATGCATACAGTAAATCATTTAACGGGATTCCTAAAAACATTGACAATAGTTCCAATATCATAACAAATAGCTTAACCATAATGTCCTGTGTAAAGGTCAATTTTCATAACTGAATTTTGATTAAACCCCAACTTTGTAACAAGATTTTGTTGTAGACTATCATAAAGCCTATGGTAGAAAATTTAATGAAGTTTGGATGGCAAGTTTTTGCACTGCAATATAATGACACAGTCATAATCGTAATAGATCATGGGGGCGGGGCAGGGAGGGGAGGGGTACAAAATAAATAAACTCGATATAATATCAGTTACATATAATATGGCACATAGGTTTTTGAACATACAACAAATCTTAATATCATTTCTACTGTATCTCGATAACAATATTTAAATTTCTAAATAAATGCTTATTTAAAATCCCTAATCCTAAATCCAGAATGCCAAATTTTATCTAAGAAGAAAGATGTCCCTATATTTAGACCATTCCAGTATTAAGATCATAGGTTTTGATGATCCATGTACATAAAAGTGAACAAGTTCTTTGCAAATATACCACAGTTTATAGTTTACTTTATACTAATTTATTTTAGCTCGATTGTGAAACAAGTTCTTACCACTTAGATTAATCACTTTCAAGTTCGCTTCCTGGTCCCCCAGTACTGAGCTAGTAGGATAAAGTTTCTAGCTCAAGGAAACAATGGGGTAGGTCTTGGATGGGATTTGAATCAATGCGGAGCTGGCTATCCAATGATTACCAGTCCAACATCGTAACCGCTAGGCCATGTCCCCTCCACAGTTTATAACCAAGGAGGTAGAAATCCATACTTTGACAACTACTACATGAAGTCTAAAATCCAGGACTTCACAACTCTGGTACATGAAAATTTCCATAGCATAATACAGCTTCGATAAATTTGAGATAAAAAATATATTTCAATTACAAAAATGCAAGAAGCATGTATGAATCAATTTCAGGTCAATTTGCATGAGCTATCTAAGGCTAAGCATATATTTTCTTAAATATACAGCTAAAATAATATTAAGCTTTGTATAAGTCCAGAAAACACAGAAAATATAAACAAACACAAACAATAAATGAGACATATAAATACAATCTTGAATTGTAGGATACAGGATGTCTTAACATAATTATTTGGTTCTTGGTCTCATAATTTATCTGGTTGTGTCTAAATTCATAAATAATTTGTGACCAAAAATACAAAATTAAACAAATAACTAAGAAAATGACTTAAGTACAGTGCTCTCAAAAAGTCCTTTGTATGGTAAGTTTTCTTACAATTTCATTAGTCCTAGACCTTTTGGAGGACATTGTTCGCAAAACAACTCAAATATTAAAGTCCTAGGAATGAACCATACATATAAAAGTATTTTTTTTTCAGTTACAACGTGGTTTTAATCTTAAGATAGCTATACATTGCTGTATACTGTTCCAGCAAATTTGAAAGAAACAGTTTAAATTAAATGCTGTTGATATAATCAGCATTGAGAGAGTCACTTGAAAAGCAGATCGGTTACATGGAAACAATTGTAAATTATACACAAAAAGTATAAAAAAAACAATAACAAAAATCTTCCATATTAATAAGAATAACAAAATAAATGAACTGGCATCATTTTCTCATAGATGTTACTGGCCTAAATGTTGTGTATATACATGTATGTATGAGTACATTTACAATTAAAAAAAAAAAAAATTAAAATATTCCATTGTAATGCCAAATGTAAATAACAGTTAATACATTTACCTATGTTGATAGAAAAGATCACTGTCATACAGTAGATAGCATTTTCTTTCAATACTACAGTATAAAGTACCAAACTACAGTGACCTTTTCCAATTTCCTAATCTCAATTGCTACATTATATTATCATTTATTAGCAATAATAAAATATATTCTATTTCATTCTTCTACCAGCATTAAAAAATCTTCATAAAGTACCTAATTGAAATTCGATTGACCAAAACATTGTTATTTTAATGAAATCACCCATAAAGCATTATGCCTAAAATAATTGAAAATACCAAAAAGAAACTCCAATAAGCACAAAGATTCTTAGAAACTGGGTTAAAAAATTTGGTAAGAAATTTTGAAAATTCTGATAAATGTTATTTCTTAAATAATTTCATCAAATTGGTGATTTTGTAATACTGAAATTTTCATTGATAGAAATAACAAACTGAGCCATAACACAAAAAATGATGAAAATTAAAATGCTACACAAGAAAATAAAACACATACATGGACAAAATACTCAGAATTAATTTTCGATTTTGAGAAATTTACCCTGAATAACTAACATTGCTTTAAAGAAATGTATCTGTTTCCATGTGACAACTGGCAAGATTATACAAAACTGAATTTGCATTTAAAATATGAATAATGAATGCATGAGAACCAAGCATTTCACATTTACTAACAAAATATTAATGATAAAATGTTTAATTTCTGTAGACCTCATAACAATTTCTAAATTCAAATTAAACATATACATGTATATCATACTGACAAAAACTTTGAGTAAAAAATCATAATATCATGTTAGAACAAACATGTAACAGTAATACAAGAAAAAATACCAGACTACCTTTTTGCTTTTAAAATAAAATACCTATAATATGATGTCATCAAATGTCTCATACCAAATTAGAAGACTCCATGTTTGCAACAACATGTGAATTTTGAAAATAGAACTTATTTCATAACAGTCAATTTCAATGCTGCATGACTGCAATCAACCAAAATGATATTACATGACATAGTGTGAAATGCATTAAAGGCATTCTATCTTAATAACAGCAAATATGTTCAGTGTTATTAAAATTCCAAACATTGATACTGATTGGTGTAAATTCCCCAATTCTACCTAATTTGCATAAATGAATAATTTATGCTAATTCGTTAAGGTTAATATATCTTGCAAGTGTGTTAAAACATTAAACAAAACAATTTCTCTCAAAATAGAAATTGTTGGTCAATTTTTGGTATTTGTGTTGTGAGTGCATAAAAATCTTCAAAATTGTAAAAATTACAAAAGTTTATCATAAAAATTTATGTACAAAAATTAAAATTTACAGTAAAATTTAGGCACAGTGCATATTTGTAAACAAAATTGCAAAAAATCAAGATCTCGGAAATAAAATAAAAAAAATATATTTTAAAAAAATTGATGAAAAAATGATGAAAACTCATGAATGGAAAAAAATGATAAAACATAATTTGTTAATATCAAAGGATGGGAGGAGTTACACATGATAGACAGGACAGTTTGTGTTTATATTTATTGCACATAGTTAAAGAATAAACTGGCCACATTGGACGGAGTAACAATACATTGTATATACAATATATAACTTGCAGTACAAAAAAATTTGATGGTTGACCTGAATTTTTTTATGTGAAAAATATCTTTTATATAACTACATGTACACTATCATAGAGTATATTCAAACATATTATCATATAACAGAGGCTGTCTAAGATTATGTGCCTGTTTAAACAAAGATCTTAATAACTCTGAAGTGCAAAAATGTGCAAAAAAGTTGGTAATCTGTATTGACAAAGTCATGGAATATTTCTGTGTCTTTTTACATGAAAACATACATAAAATACCCTCCAAAACCCCATGGATGAAATCCTGTTTTTTGGAATAAACAGATTACCTATGAGAAACAGAGCCAAATATTCTCAAAACCTTATACTCAAACAGGCACTGGTAACCTTAGCAACCTCTGGGGTATGAGAATATGAGTGTCATTTCTCATATATGTATTTAGTCATCTTACAAAGGGACATAACTTTTACAGTACCTCATATAAACCATGTATGCATGATGTACCTTCTATTTTACAAAGGGACATAACTACAATCTAAAACAAAGGGATGTAACTCTTAATATCTGAGCAAATATTTAAATCTTTAAGTATGATATATACAGCTTCATATATTGTGCAATCAGATTTACCGTTCAGATTTATCTTACTTTAATAGGAAATTCCTAATAAAAGTAATAACTTTACATAACATATGCTTACAATTATAAATCTGCAAATGACTGCATTTCGAAGTATTTTAACATGATGCCTATTTCAAAGCTTTGATCCCAGGTATTTTCGAGGATATCATTCTGCACCAATACAGACAGTTGCAGAATAGTAAAAAATTAAGTTTCCGCAGTAATTTCGTTAAATGAGGTACTTTCAAATACTTTAAAACTTACAAAAATGCTAGTAACAAACAATATTTGCAATTGCATGAGAATTGAGAAATTAAAATAATTCAGGGGACAAAGATTGAGTTTTATGAAGAAATTTACATTGGCAAAACTCGAAGTTGAAATGAAAATCATTGAGTAAAGTTAAATTGTTTTGGTAACATTACGTAATTACAAAATTTTCAGTTCTAACAAGACATAATATATACATGTATAAAAAACAACATTTTTTAAAAAATATCATTAGTATTATAATTATATACAGAAATTGTACAAATATGTTTATGTAATTAAATAATATAAATAATTAATAATGCATTAATTGTAATAAATGAACAAGATAACAGCCATCGCCATAAATTTTCAGGGCACTAGCATAATTCATCATGTTATATAGTGTAGGGCTAAAACTCAACTAGCCCGACTATATAAAATAAATAATTTTTACTAGCTTAAATCAGTTTTAACTAGTCCTGGGCTAGGGGCAATTGGGTTAAGGGGATGACTGGTATAATGCAATAAAATGATAAATCTAATTACATTACAAAAATTTCATGAAAATATGATTAACTCACAATCAATTAATACAAAATATTTTAATACAAAAAATTGATGAAAACATATATAAAACATGAAAATATTGATTATAAAACAACAATAATAACAACATTATTTTACATGTTAAAACACTTGGTTGATTTGATAAAATAAAAAATGAGTATTCACAATGACTGATTGATAATATCTTCTCTCTCTTTCTGAAAATATACAAAAGATATATACATAATATCTTATATTGTATATGTGTTTAAAATATCATATTATATACTGTTTGCATTAACTTCAATGTAACTAAATTTTTAAGTTGAACTTTAAACATACTTCATTCCCTTTTTGGCATCAATATTTGAATAGTTTGAATAACCATATGATTTTATTGGTACCAGATTTTGCTGGTACCAGTACTTGTACAGTACCAGTTTATTCTTATATTTATCCAACAGTGACCTTGACCTTTGACCTACTGACCTTAAAATCTATGAGGGGTCATCTTATAACAATGGCAAACCTTGCTACCAGATATGATATCACTTAATACTTCTTAAGTAATTAAGCAGATAAGAACTAGCAAACCGACAAATGAAAATACAGACGGACGGACAAGGAATGTCAAACAATAACAAGACTGGGAGTAATTTTTTGAATAATCAACAATTTTCATTTTAAAATCAAGAGAATAAGGTAATTTAATTATTACAATTTCTTATAAAAGAAGAGCTCCACTTACCATTCATCATACATTCATTCTCTGTACATGAAAGACCTGGAACATTATATTACCCCACCCACCCCTAGACTGGTACACTGTTAAACCTGTCATGTGTGTATTTGATATATAGATTGGTTCTCTTCATTTTTATGACAAAGTTTGTAGTTGTAAATTAGATTGTGGTGAACACCAGCCACATGATCCACCACATAAACCCTGAATTATCTCCCCATCCTGAAATATACAACAAACATTTATGCTTTATTATCTCCCTTTAATATTATATAGCTTAGACTATAATCACAAGTCAGCTAATGTCGTCAAGTGGTCACTATGTTGAATTGGTAATCACTGGATAGACAGCTCCATGAGGTTCTAATCCCTTCCAAAACCTAGCCCCTTGTTTCCTTGAGCAAGAAACTTTATCCTACTAGTTTAGCACTAGGGGACCTGGAAGTCGACTTAAAAGGAATAGATCTAAATTGTAAGAACTTGTTTCAAATTGGAGCTATAATACATGAGTATAAAGTAATGTCAGCAATATCTCTAATCCATGATATCTTGGCAATAAGCATTTTGACTGGGCTCAGTAAAACTGTTTAACTCAGAGAACAGACATACAAGATAAAAGCATGCCAAGTAAAAGATTCATTATGGTTCATCACATAATTAGATCCATCAGTACATGTGTGTATGAAAATTTTCAAAACATCAAATTAATAGAATAATCCTACCTGTAATCTTTGAATTTTCTGTGTGGCATGGTTGCCCTGGGACATCCATGTTGTATTTTGAGTGACAATAAGTCCTGTCCCTGAGAGATTGATACTAAATTGTCCTTGTGGACATTCATTAGAACTATAGCAGTCACCTGCTGAACCATATGGAATGTTTTTACCATTGACAGACTTAGCAAACGTTAAATCTGTCACTGAAAATATAAGAAAATAACATGATGTTAGAGTCCCATTATCAAAAGAAACATTTCCATGAACTGCAGCCCGGGTCAGTAGTGCAGTTGGTATTTTGAATCTAGTGTCCCGACGGAGATACAGGTTCAAATCCCACCAGGGAAGGTTATACCCATACATGAAAATTTGACAATAATGTCAGTTTTCCTCCATTAATAAGATTTAAAGAAAAGATTCTGGCTTTGTGGAAGGGCAGGTGAGTACTGGTTATAGACAAGGGTCCAGGAAAGCTAGTTTAAGTGTGCTGGATGCCTAAAATAACCTATAAAATTGTGTTGACACAGTTTTAAACCCAGGATAAATAAATCCATGAACTGCAAATAAATAGACATGTAAATCTATTTCAAACACCTCCAAAGAAAAAGAATATTTGAATTATTGAAATCATCACTTAATATGTTACATTATCTATTGTGTTTTAAAGTGAAAGTAGATCAAAACCAAAAGTAGAATTTGATTGTCAATACTTAAATCCTTAGTTTTGAACTTTTGATCTAAGTATGAATCAGATGTAGTCTTGAGATAGAAACACTTTCTTCATAAAATTGCATATTTAAGCTTATGAATTCACAACATTTTAACAAACATTTCAGACCTTTTTCTGAAGATTTTAACATTTGAATAAAAATGCAAATTCAAGGCTATTTTACAGAATTCAAGATCTTTCAGTCCAATTTAACTACAGTTGGAGTATTTTTCCAAGGCTCTACCGAAGTCTTTCAAGGCTAGAACTGTTTTTGAGTACTTTTCAAGACTAAGGGAGTTAAGTCTTGGTTTGATAGTTAACATATTTTTTATAAAGTTACCTACCTTGCACTTTCAAAGTGAGTATATCTATTTTAACTTTTGAGTATGAAGTTTTTCCAGCATTTCTATATGTCCTTACTCTACAATCTGTACAAGTTTCTGGACGTGTACCATTGTTTGGACATGTTTTCTGTCTTTTTAACCTTATAAGATAAAAATGTAGCACAATGTTAAATACTATGTTGTTGGTACAGTCAGGCTTCATTTTGCTGTAAGCTCGCACAAATAAAGGGTAATAATTCCAAATAGCTACTGATCAAGTTTCGATAAAGAAGAAAGGAGGCAGCTGCTGTTTGGAAAGGATTTAACTCTGCTGCATCAAAGGGAGGATGTCTGCCATATCAAACTTTGACTTTTCATTGAAAAGAGGGCATAGATATTAAAACAAACAAAAGCTAGTTGAGTTTAAAGTTAATAAGATTTGTTATTAAGATTAGTAATACAAACAATGACAAAATAAACAAACATGTAGAATACAAAGTAGTTTACCTGTAAGGATATATCTCGGAGAAATTTTCAGTTTCCCCTGCTGGAAGATTTAGAAATTCTTGAGGGATGAGTTTTTTCATATTTTTACAATAAATCTGAAATGAAATACAATATAATCACAATAGATGGTACAATATTAGGACATTCAGACATTAGTTTAGTCCTGGTTAGAATAGACATTTATATCAGTTTTATTTGCCAATAAGTTTGAAGGCTTCTTAGATTTGTCATATATTGAAATGACATAAAGTTTTTAACAACATATTTGCTTGTGCTGCAGGAAAAGTCTTACCTTATGCACAAACATAGGTAAAGAAACTACCAAAATATTGAGAGGCATTTAAATAAAGTATAAATCTCAAATGGTTAACTGTTGTCTTTGAACAGTATTACAGATAAGTATGCTAAACTCCTAATATCAAAATTTGCTTCCAAGAAGCAGCCTGTCATAGCCATCCATAAAAATTTAAAAATAACTTTGATTTGGGTGGATAGCGCAGTTGGTAGCGTGCTGGGATTTGGAATCTCGTGCCCAAGGGGGTGTGAGTTCGAATCCCACCCGAAGAGGTTATACCCTTCTATGAAAATTTGACAAAAATGTCGATTTTCCTCCATTGATTATATAATATAGAGAAGTTTCCTGCCTTGTGGAAGGGTAGGTGAGTACTGGTTATAGACAATGGTCCAGGAAAGCTAGGTTAGGTGCGCTTGATGCGGTAAAATGACCTAAATTGTGTTGACACAGCGTTAACTCCAATAAATAAATATAATAAAGATTTTCAATCATGTTGAACACATTGAAGTGTAAGACAGTAATTGTAAAGAAGATTAGAAAAACTGGTTAAATAATATACTAATTTATTCTAGCCCAAATGTGAAACAAGTTCTTACAACTTAGAGTTATCTCTTTCAAGTCTGCTTCCTAGTCCCACAATACTGAGCAAGTAAGATAAAGTTTCTTGCTCAAGGTAACAACTAGGTAGATTTTGGATGGAATTTGAATCAATGCATCCAAAACCTGGTTAAATGATCCCTAAAAAACTAAAAAAAACTAACCTCCAATAGTCTTCCATGTACAAATAATCTATAACTTCCATCTTGTCTGATTGACGTCTGCTCCTTTAATTGTTTACATGATTTAGCATAACCTAAATTGTTAAAGAAAAAGACACACAATTAGTTCATAGTAGATGGAATACAAGATTTGATTAGATGGACAGAAAACAAAAAGAGACAATGAATATATTCATTTAAGGGTTAGCACAAAAAGACTTCAGTGACTTCACTAAATTGATTGATAGATTTTAAAGGATAAGATATCTGTATGTATTAAATGTTATTACCACCTGCTTTAAAAAGACAAAAGTCATGAGAAGCACATATGTGTTCAAAAGATTTTGGTTAATGTCTCCTGTAAATTGTCTCCTCTATATTACTACTATTCTGACTGCTGAAAAGGGGTTAAAACTTAGAAAAAACCACACATTGAGCACCAGAATGCTTAGACCTGTATGACATCTAAAAACAAGGGGACCACAATGGAAATAAGAGATTGATCTCTTATTTAGTATCATCCCTGTTATTGATGTACATGACAAAGGGCATTTAACATACTGTGATATTCACCATTAAATTTTGTACACCATGTGTCATGTCATTGTTACCAAAATGAATTACATAAAATATTTTAACAATTTAACATTACAAAATAGTAGCTAAAACTGTAACTTACAAGGTTCATTATAACACATTCTTCTACCACTGGGTCTATGAGGTTTAGAACATAATTTCTTTCTTTTTCTTTCACCATTACTATCAACACATTGTACAAGTCTTCTTTCATAACCATTGCCACAACGTGATGAGCACTATGATATGATAAACAATGTATAAAACTTTAAGCTCACTGTATTTTATATTTAAAATGATGACTCCAAACATCAAGAAACAAGGCATTGTGTTTCACACTTGATGCATTATATGTTTGTTTGTATGCTATATAGTCTTGTTTCAGTCTTGTTTTCATTTGGGCTTAATAGCCTTAGAAAATACTATGTAATAAACATATACTATGACATTTGCATCAAGTTCTCTGTTTTTTTTTGGTTTAATTCGACAACATCGTAGCAATACATTGTATAGGTAATATCATCTGGTCAGTCAACCTACTCACTTCTTGGAACGGCTAAATCTCTGGATTTAGCTGTTAATCAGTTACTAGGCATACTACCCTCAGAAATTGACAACTGCCCTGATTTAGAATCAGCAGTAGGAGGAAAAATGGCTGTTGAAATCAATTTATCACCAAGCTCAATAAAAGTATGCTATGTCAGGGAATCGAATCTAAAACATCTCCATAAGAAAACATGCATACTTCTAACTGAGCTTACTGTGCAGCTATGAGTTTTTACACAAATGATTTCAATAATAACAATATATATCTACCTCTCCCCATTTTCCAGTCATCCATCTATATCTAGCATGACAAGAACCATGGTTACATATCTGTGATTCTTTAGGTTTATTAGATAATTGACAACCATATGGTACGTCACCAGGTAATATCCAACCTTCTTTGGTTACAGCTTGACATACTGCTTGTCTTGTCTGTACACCTTCACCACAACTTACTGAACACTGCAATAGATACAATAACAAATTGTAATGTATAATGTTTTACACTGCATTTAAACATTTTTTACAGTCATATGGTGGTAGTCAGTTTTTCTACTCATGATGCCTGAATAGACATAGTTCTCTGGATTGAAGCTTTTGACTAAGCACATGTTTTTGCTAGTGTTCAAGAGAAAGGTAGCTTGCATGGTCTCAAGTTATAAATGACAACATATATGAATACATATGGTATTTATATACAAATGTAGTGTATTATGTGATTAAGGACCATACCAGCTTCCTTTGTTCCAAACTGAATTCAGGTAATTATTAGTGACAAAAATTATTAGAAAAGGTTATCATAAGTTGATAAATGGATAAGTGTGACAGTCCTAGAATCTATACATACCTCAGACCAAGGGCTAGTATTCCACATAAAAGGACAAGGGAATTCACTACATCGTCTTTTAGATTTAGGTTTATTACTACTAGAACATAATGAAGAGTTGACTACTTTATTGGTGACATCTGTACAAGTTACATCTCTTGTTTTATAACCAAAACCACAATCTTTAGAACACTGTAATATAACATAGAGAAAATATGGATATTACAGCATAATGATAAACAAAAGCACAGCTATACAATTAGCTATATATTTTACTTGCCCAAACCAAATACTAGCAGTATTCAGTTGACCTAATAGAAATATAAGTTATAAGGGGCAATCTAACTACATGTACCTTTAATGTTAAGCCCTGAAGTAATGAACCGTATGCTTTTGTGATGCTTTTGCAATATTTTTTCAGTTATTTCATATATGTCAATAAAAAACAGTTTAAATCTCTTGACCTTAGTTTTTCACCAGTATCAAACAAATACCAGTTTGACAGCATACTTTTAACACCCCATCTGTTTGGAAAAATGCACATCCCCAGGGACGCTAATTAGAAACAATAAGGTATCAGAGTTTGATTTAAAAATTTCATACCAAACATTAAATTTTTTAAAAGAATCAACATCCAGCAATTTATTATCAAATTTATTTCAATGTTTTAACTTTACTTATTCATCAGGAAAAAACTAATATGAAACAATATCAGTCATACCTCTGACCATGGTGCAGCATTCCACATATATTCAGCACATTCCTTGTTACCACATTTACGTTCAGTTCTAGGTTTTTTACCACCAAGACACATACTATCTGGAACAATGTCACCATGTCCTAGACGACATACAACCTTTCTTTGTTGCATACCTGGACCGCAAGTAGTTGAACACTGTAATGGTAAAAAATATACAATATAAATACATGGATTAAAGTTAAAAAATTTCAACATACTAAAATTCCTGAAGATCTATTATTTCAACAGTATTCACATAAAGGGAAGGCCCATTCTCAGTACCCTAATATCCTTAAATTCCACATAATTTCTGAAAACTTCTATACATGTAAAAATATTTTCAAATCAAAGCACTGAAAATGCTGATAGAACAATTTTACAAAATACGTCAATATCTATAACATAAATTCTGTTGGATGGTGCCATGTATTCTTCAATGAATAAGAAATGAACAAATAAAACCTAAGAAAACAATTTTTTTTAAATCATAAGACCATCAATGGGTTCCATTCCATTTGCAAATGAATACAGTATTCATCGTAAGCCTTTCTTCATAAGCTTGTTCATATTGACCAGATAATAAGGAATAATATACAAGTTTCAGAAGCTGCACCCTGCCAAAAAAAACACACATGCAAAAATGACTTAACAACAAACTTACTTTTCCCCATCTAGTATAAGCCCATGATGGACAAGGGTGTAACATACAACGTTTATTATTTCTAGGTTTAGGATCTAAACAAGCTGATGATGGTTGAGTAGCACCTGTCTCTGATACACATATAACATCACGTTGTGATGACCCTGTACCACATGTCACTGAACACTGTAAATAGAAAATATAAAAATTGACAATTTCAATCCTCTCCTGTTACAGGTAACACATAGTCCACATAAGTTCTATTATAAAGACCACCTTGGTTATTTCAAATCATGTGATTTTTGACAATTTTTAATTTCACAATGCTTGCTATATTTAGATTGGTAAGATAGTGGAAACACCATGACTTGCCATTATATACAAGGTTACTAAATATAGTAATAACAATGACTTTATTTAATGAAAAGTCACATTTTTGGATACATCCAGTCTTCCACATGGACCTCTGGATTCATACTAGAAACTTCACCTATGTTGAATAATTTTTTTAAACCCACTCAAACTCAAAGTTAACATGAAATGAAAAATAACAACAACAAAATAACAAAACATTAAAAATCAATTTAAAATAATATTATAACATATTACATATATGTAATCAATAACCATTAAGCAGAATCTATAACTAATACTTAATATTCTAAAATAGAAAATTTTAATCATACACTAAAATTCACAAAATTAGGTTCCAAAATACAAAATATGTAAAAAAAATACACAAGTAAAATCATTAAAATCATTTATATATCAAAAGGTAGTTTGTTTACGATACATAATCTTAAATTTACATAAATCATAAATCTACATAATCACATATATGGCATTAAATCAATTTTATATTGGACGAAATATAATCATTTTCTGCTGAGTTAGCTTTATTTATGTGTCTACCAAAGATATTAAACGCTAATTTTTCAAAATACAAAATTTTCAAGGTGAAAATGATAACGTCATGACTGAATGCTGCCAAACAAACAATTTCATATTCTTATAGCAGAAACCTGCGAGTAATTCACAGTATTTTAATTATTGTTTTTCCGATCAATGCCAGAAATTAAGCATTTTCATACCAATTTATATGTCAAATGTAATCCAATTAATAAATCATACATACGTAATGGAAGCACCGCTGGTGTCTGTTATTGGAACAAAAATGATTAAAACAGATCAGTGCAATTGGCAGATTTTCAATTTTTTGTGCAGTTAAAATTGAGCATCATCAACATACGTATATATTAATGTAAAACATTGATGAGTATTAATGTTAAGACAATAAACTACTAGTACAATAACATTTTAACTGAAAAAAAATCTTTAATTAAAATATAATATGGTTGCCAATTGATAAGCTTCCATCATTTTAAGCATGAAAGCACTATTTTACTTTCAATTACATATGCTTGTCAACCCTTAAGGAGATCAACCTTAAACTTATGATTACATCAATATACTGGACAAAATCTATTGAGACAATTCTCAACCTAAGGATCTCAACAACAAATTAGATAAAAATGTGTAGAGATTATTCTCAAACTTGATGTACTCATCAACAAATTTGATTAAAACATTGAGAAAATTCTTAAAATTGCGTTACCATTGTTATCCAATTCATTGAGATAAATTAAAAAAAAAATGAAAGTTTAATGTACATAACATTCAAAAAAGTATTAATACCAAAAGTATAATAGAGCAAATAAGCTGAAAAAAGTTTAATAAAACAAGTCAAGAAAACACAATAAAATATTTGACAGTCGGCATACAATAAATAATACAAGGTACAAAAATTAAACATGAAAAAATTATTGATTTTTTTTCCCAAAACTAAACAATGTTTGAATGTCAGCAGGTTTTGTGTAGATTTGGCATTATGCAAGGATAACATCCTGGGGAACAACTTGCAGAAAAATATAATACCATGAAATATTATCCAAGTACATCACAAATTTCTGAATTGTATTGATAAGATCATTTTAAATATTACTAGATTAACCAGATTATTGTACAGAAATACACCAAAATATATGATCAAAATATATTTAAATCACTGAGAGAGCTATTATACCCTGTACCAATAAAATAAAATTGAAAAGTTAAAGTGTGGTTTAAAAGTCTGCTTCCTTATACATGTTCAGGCAATCCCTCACAGTACCCATTTACACCTGGGTGAAGTGGAACAATTGTAGGCTAATTTCCTGCTCAAAGAAATTAACAGTGCCCCTAGTGGGGATCAAACCTGGGACCTCTTGATTCCTAAGCGCCCGTTCTACCACTGGACCACTGCTCCTATAAATTGGTTATTGAATTATTGATATACCGGTATATGCGTTTTATCATCCTTAATGATATAAAGATATGTTTCACATCATGAATAAATCTCTTTTTCATTGCCATAGAAATCATATTCCCTTAATATCATACTTTACTACTAACAAATCTTCATTGCTGAATCTTCAAAATTTTCGACTTTACACAAACAAGATTATGACATTTTTCATGATAGCCTGGAAGTAAATTTCAGACATTTTTAATGAAAAACAGGAAAAACATTGTGCCAACTATCATTTTCACATAATTAACAAGTCTGTAACACTAATAAAACAATACTGGATAATATAAACTATGAGTAGTACTGAAAGAGATAAAATTTTATATTCATATTAAACTCATTGCCAATCTGATGCCAACTCATGAAAAAGTACAGTTCACGGAAACAGTTCAAGTTCATAAGAAGGCATTAAGTGGGAGGAAGAGATATGTACCATGATTTGGCTATCATTTACACTTACATGACGTAATTACAATTATTATCTAACCACAAAACTGATAAAACGAAAAGTGTAAAGTTTTAATTGTCAGATGAAATTAAACGATTTTCCTATGAAATCGTAAACTTTTGAGATAAAATTTTGCTAATTAATGTTAACGAAGCCCATGTGAAAAATAAGTTTTAGTAGTACTCCATGGATTTGATGTTTTTGGTGAGAGTGCCAACAAATAAAAATGAAAAAAACTTAACACGTCAGACTTGAACAAATTCATTACGTCATGCCAAACTCTGTGGAATATCAGACTTGGTGCCAAAATCATTATTATATCAAGATAGACAACAAAAGAATTTAAATCCATCAAACAAAAAATCTAAAGGGTTTTTTTCCTGTGTTGTGTCTATATTGTTATGCACCTGTTGTACTGAATATATCAGAAGAAATAAAGAATATAAGGCAAACGTCTGGTTCCCACAACATGTATTATCTTAAAGTACATATAGACAAACTCTATAAATGATGGTGTTTATCTCAAGCCAGGAAGAGGAAGAAGGATCCTTTTGGTCACTAGATCTCTGAGTAGTAAGAGATGGGCATTGTGCTAATTCGCAATAATGAGGAACCCGGGCTCTACACAACAAGGTCACAACAACGGCCTATATCTTGTAATAGAATCAATGCCAGGAGCATAGGGGATGAGGGTATTAATGAGAAATTTTGGTACTGGGGGCATTATTATCAAAAATGATACAATAAAGTAGCAATGCAATAAAGAAGGATTTGTGAGGAACATTCTATAATTGCCAAGCTATAATAAATTATCATCCTTTCATACCTACAAAGCATAATTATAAAAGACATGCAGAAATGCAGAAAGTTTAGAATGGAAAAATATTCTTAAAATTACAAAGCATATTAAAACAAGAGGTATAACAAAGAAACAGTACAATGTAGTTAAGTTCTGTCAAAAAATATATTTTATGAAAATTTCTTGGCAGTTGTATAACAATGCATTGGAATAGATCAAGGGAAACTTGAAAAGAATTTAAATGAGAAACTGGCTTGAACATAAAGTAAAGGATATAACAATGATAGATACACCCTTTATTAATGTCTAATTGGTTTGACCCACAGTTACTGTTACAAAACTTTAGACTATAGAATGAACCAGATACCAGGGAAATTTTGTATTTTTGATAAAAGCCAGGTTACTTTGAAATATTTCATCACAGTGTGAACATATCTGATATCATCTTAGATTTTCACATCATTTCTCATATAACAGACTGCATCATCTCAATATTGAACTTACCCCACCCACCTAGACTTTGTTTTTCACAGGAAATGGAATTATGGGACAGTTTTTGTTAGCCTCATTTTGAAATTATAGGTGGTCTTTATTTCAAATTTTATATTGTTGGTTTTGCAACTGGCAGACAACAGGATAAAATGAACTTATCAGCAGACAAGCATCATTAAACTATAGTAAGCTGGACCCAGTTCTCGTTCCTAATCAAGTTAAATCCCAAAATAAAACAAAGCAACAAGTCAAAATAATGAAGGCAATATAACAAATGAGCATACTGCCATCTTTACACAACATGACAATTATTCAAGGGAAACAACTCCACTTAACAAATGATACCTCAAGAGTGAATTACTTTTTCACATCATAATTTTTTTTCATGCAGTTAATAATAATTATTACCCACACTTACAATGACAGCTAATCAATTTGAATAACTTGCATAATATTGCCGTCTAATTAGCATGTAGATAGGTATGGTTGATTTACCGAAGATAACATAAATAAATTGCATTCCTCCGTTGTAAACAGAAACATTTTAAAATGGATATAAATTGCTGACTAGACAATTCAATAAATCTTTTGAATAAACAATACATCAAAGAAACAGTTTAAAGATAGTTTTTTTGTTTCACCTCCAAATTGGAGAGTTTCTGTTCTCCTAGATCATTGAAAATCTGTATCAAGGTATACATAGACAAAATTCCAATCACATTCCATTGAAACAAGCAAAAATCATTCTAAAATGCCCAAGCTATTTAACTAGCAGAAGTTAATTTAAAACTTTTCAAAATAAACACAGACGGAATGAAGATCTCCAATCAGTTTTTTGTTAATTTTAGTCTGGTTTACAAATTCTACAAGGTAAAAGATACCTGTTTCACATGCTAACAGACTAACACTGTGACCCAGTCTATAATATAGAACTAGAATATCTAGTCTGATCAATTCATACCAAGTGATATATTGAAAATCTCTAACTCATAAAAATCTCACAAATCTAAGATCTATGTAACACAACCTATCATACTTGGCTTATCATCACACTAGTCAAACTACTGTAGTATACAAGGGCTGGTCAAACCATCAGGGGATGGCAAGAGGGTCAGGGAACCCATGTTTTATCATGATACACAATTCACGTTTTTTAGTGCAAAACGGTCGTAACTCACTCTTTTCTTATATTGAGTTACAACAGTTTTGCACTTAGCCTGCAAATGGTACTTCAAGAAAGAGTTGAGGATCTCAAAAAGGGGTCTTGGCGGCAATGACTAATTTTAAGAATACTAATTACTAATACTTAAGAATTAAGATTAAAAAATTTTTTAAAAATATTTTTACTTCAGCTGCTTTCCAAAAACAGATTTTTTGCATCCATCCCTGAACAATATATAAGTACACAACATAAAAATGACAAGTTATTCAAAATAACTGTTTTTTTCCATGATAACAAAAATTTAACAACATCTCCCCCTACCCCTTAATAATGTTCTGCTTCAGTCCCTGACAAACTGTTACAACTACATTAAAGACATGAGAAGTTGTAGAGTTGTAGTCTATACATAGACTATGTGAAGGTTATCTTAAACAAATACATATAGCTCCAGATCAAACATTTAGAGATAAATAAATTGATAAATATAGAGATTATAAAGACAAATGGTGTTCAGAAATCATCATTACCTTACTACAAGTCCTAGTTTTAAGTCCCGCCCCACTGTACCAGTTTCTAACAAATCATAGAACAATGAGGTTAGATTACGTATGCATGACGTATTCCATGATTCACTTCTATTCAAACTCGTCCAATCATATCCAAGATTCCTGTCAATGTGGGTGGAACCATAGAAGCTTTTCACACATAATTACATTAAAACTATCAAATTACATTCCAGGTCAAAGGTCATGTAAAATAAATTTTAAAAAAATTCAACATGACAAGGGGTTGCCGACATTAGCAACCACCTTATCATGTAATTTATTTAGATAGAGTAGTTTTTAACAAAAACAAAGTGCATTAGAATTACTCAGGTTGTATAAGTAAACATAATTAATTCATCACTTGGTAAACAAAGTAAAAATCCATGCCAGACACAATTTGCACACTAAAGATATCATCAATTAAGAAATGGATTAAACTTGACGGCATGCAGAATCCTGATAATTGATGAGGTCAAACAGTCTGAAGTAAGATTATTGGCACATATATCCAGACGTGTTCTAGTAAATTGTAGAAGTTTTTTTTTCTTTTTCCGTAAAATTTGTAGCAAAAAATTTTAGATTTTTTTGGTGAAATTTTCCAGTATATTTTGTATAGCTTAAAGCGTAAGGTAGAATTAACTGGTTAATATAATAAACTATACCCATGAGAAGTTTTAACAATGATGCTCATACGTAATTATCTCTGACACAAAATGTGGGATTTTCAAAATTCGCTGAGATAATAGTTTCAGTGTCTATAATTTTATAACATATCTATAATGATGGGTTATAAAATACTAAGTGTAAAGTTTAAATGGCTCTATAAAATGTTATATAGTAATATTCATGGCTAATTTTAAACTTGATGACAGAAAATGCAATTATCATGGCTAATTTTAAACTTGATGACAGAAAATGCAATTATCATGACATATTTATCAGTTATTTTGTATGTTTAATAGCAAGAGTTTACATTGTCTGCATTGTTACATTCCATGTGGTATGTGCACACATAAACAGACAGTCATGTACACCAAAATCATACAAATACTGACAAACAGGTACACATAATACTTCAGTACACCAAAATCACTCATACACAGTCACAGTAGTACACAAAAATCATTCATACAAGGACCCACAGGTACACCAAAGGCACTAAAACACAATCCCACAGGTACACCAAAAGCACTAAAACACAGACACTCAGATACACCAAATGCACTAAAACACAGACCCTCAGGTAAACTAAAAGCACTAAAACACAATCCCTCAGGCACACCAAAAGCTCTAAAACACAGACACTCAGGTACACCAAAATCACTTAAACACAGACACTCAGGTACACCAAAGGCACTAAAACACACACTCATGTACACCAAAGCAATTAAAACACACACACACACACACCCCGGTACACCAAAGGCACTAAAACACACACATACACACACACTCAGGTACACCAAAGGCACTAAAACACAGACACTCAGGTACACCAAAAGCACAAAAACACAGACACTTAGATACACCAAAAGCACAAAAACACAGACACTCAGATACACCAAAAGCATAAAGCAGACTCTATAGTACTCTGAAAAACAGACACTCAAAAACACTAAAATCACTAATCACAGACACTCTGGTTTACCAAAGCATTTACCGGTAGGCAGTCTCTATAGTACACCGAAAGACAGACACACAAAAACACCAAAATCACTAAAACACAGACACTCTAGTACACCAAAGCACAAAAGCAGACCTTAGTACACCAAAAGAAAAACACCTAGATACACCAAAAGCACAAAACACAGACACTCTGGTACACCAAAGCATAAAGGCAGACAGAATACTAGTACACCAAAAGCACTCATAAACATTATTCACTCTACAACACCAATGCCAAACCATGAACTCTTCAACACTACAGCCAAACCATGAAAATCTCAAGTGTACAAGAGGAAATATAGATAGCCATATTGTTCATGTAAAAGACCAATGTTTGTACACAGATTTGTTACTCTGTTAGATGATGAGTATGGTCATAATATTTTAGGGCGTACTAGCAACGTAGGTATGAGAAAAGTAAATTTTCTGAACTATTTTTGTCAAAAGAATGCTGTTGTTTATATAGAAACAAGGCTAAAAAATTTATGTTGTAGACCTATTACTCAACATTATGTTGAAGTTCCATCCTGAGAAAAATGTAACTTTTTTCTCTTTCATCAATATCCTTGATTTGTGAATTAATTTTGTTCAATTAAAGAGATACCAAAATAGATTAGTGTTTTCAGGTTAATTTAAAACATTCAAGAACTAAAAAAAATGTTTGACCAATTTGTTTAAGGTGGTTTTTATTGCTTATTGTACTCACTTGAAATCATAATGTTACAGCCTTATACAAGAACTCACATGTTCATTTTGAAATCCAACATTTAGGAAGCATATTAAATATTCCTATGAAGTTTTAGTTAGGACCAGTCAAGGTACTACATGAAGCCGTATGCAAACATGAGAGCATGACAGACACCTAGTTCCAATTGAAATGATTGAGAGAACAGTAAAAAGCAGTGGTTGATTTTTGTGCTAGTCTAACAACAAAAACTGGACATTTTTCTGCTGGGCTTGTAAAAAATCCCATTTTTACTAGCCCCATGTGTGCAAATCAATATTGTCGAAAAATTCCTTATCTGCTTTGTTCACAAAATATTGGGAAGCTTTACTCATTGTGTGGGCTACATAAGCTGTGTCACTTTTGCCACTTTTAGCACATTATGAAAAGTTTGGGCAAGTGAAAAAATGATCAGGCTAGTAAAAATTCCTTACTTATTAGCCAAACTTACATGCAATTTTTTATCTGGATTTCTATGACTGAAAGAATCATGACATCATGATAGCATTGCCATGTGAACAAGTTTGACACAACCATCGAAAGGTATATGCATTGTGGTTTAAGCAGTAATCTTCCTGGACACTTTTTTTATCACCAGTACTAACTTACCCTACCACGAGGCCGACAACTCATGTATAGGGTATGACCTGCCGCGACCGAAAGCAGTATTCAATATCGGCTGCTTATATGGGCCATACCATACAAGTGTTCATCATAATAAATCAAATTGAAAAAACTACTATTTGTCATCATTGTGCGAAAATTCTCTAATACACTTGTACCATTAACAGAAATTCAAATTCCTATACCATACTATCACAGAAACAACAAAAACCTCTACCATCCTTTCAAACATCCACACGGAAGATATAGTAGAACAATCAAGGTATACAAGGTTATATAAACAGAGAAAGATACAAATGCATCCAGACAGAATGCTTCAGAAGTTTGGAACATCGCCAGGGGAACCAACGTTACCTGCACTACAAGTTCTTACTACTACAAACCAAAAGTTTCTCAGGTATATTTCCTATAATCAAAAATTTTGTTTCTCATGAAATAACAGACTTTTAACCTAGTAAGCTAATTTCTCCCTCCAACATCTCGCTCTCTCTCTCTTACTTTCTCTTGCTATCCAATTATATTGTTCTAAACTTGCTAAATTAACAAATTCTAACATGATAAAATGCTGGGGTGAATGTTCCACTAACTAGATGAGTCTATTTAAAATGCATTAAAATACAAACAACTTGTGCATGATTTTATAATGGCAAAACATGGAGTGCTCCAGTTTCTTCGTGGTGATTAATGAGCATCAAAGGAATTATGAATTAAAACTTGATTGAGTTTGTATTAAATTAATTTAATACAAACAATAAAGATGACTTCAACAGTAATAAACCATGGTTCTTAATGACCAACTAACATACAAATACTAAACCGTAGACCAATGCCTTTTCTCTTTAGAATAGGAGTGCTTATTACTTTATGGTCTAGGATAAGACCAAGTCTGAAGTACTGAGGCACAACTATATCTGACCAAAAGACATTTTTTAGCACTTGTCAGATTTGAAAAAAAAATGAATATTGATATAGGCTAGTGAAAATTACTCATTTTATATAGTATGGCTAGTTGATTTTTCTTTTTGCTCTATAGTATATAAGAAAAAAAGGTGAGCTAGTGCTTGAGAATTTTATATCAAAGACTGGTATCATCTGTTTTCTGACTAAAATGACTTAAAAACAATAACCAGAAACCATACAAATATGTCATGATTTTTTTACAATAAAAAGCAAGGACAAAAACTCCCACTAAAAGTCAATTTCATAAACACATGGTGTTCACAGACACTGCAGCTAATTAACAACTTGTTTGAACTGACGCATACAAACAGGTAGTCGTGGTTTCAATATACATCCATTAATTTTTAACTACATGCCAGAAATAATATTTTCAAACCAGACTTTACCAAAGCAATTTATCATTTATTTCAAATATAAGTGAAGCATTCAACTGTTCGAATTTCTCTTTATTCAACATGCAATACCATCTGAATGTATGTTGATTTTTTGTTAGAACAACATATGGCTTGGCATCCGTTAAAGCTGTATATTAATGGAACAGAGTAAGAAGTAATTACATGTAATGAGTCTATCTCGGTCAGTGATTTCAGAACACTATATGTACCAAGTTTGAACAGGAAAAGGAAAAATAGATTAATATGGCATTGACCTATTGATATGAACAATGTCATTAAGTGCAGAGCTAATTTATCAGATATCTGAGTGGATCAAAGACCTAACAATTCTTCTTATAAATATTCCAATGCTGACCTTTTGCAAAACAAGCACTAACATTTGTTTGTTTGTTTGGGTTTTAAGGCGCATCAACACAGAAAGGTTATATTACGCCAACAAGCACTAACAGAGTGACTTAACAAACCATCATCTACTTTTCAGTATGAACCCAAGAACTTCGGGATACACATTCTATAGTATACTACAAGTGTACTAGTGCCAGACTACCAACTGGTTTTACAAATTCAACTTTCACTTAAAATTATTTTAATGGAATATCATCATAGTCTAGCCAGACAAAACAATGAGCTATCAGACTTCTGTTCTGCCAAGTTTTAAGTAAAAGTACAAGTCAAGTCAAGCATTATAAGCTTCCACCCCCTCTATTGTAAGAGTCTGTCTAACCTTACAGCACATAAAGTACAAATTATCACAAACTAGTTATTTCCCATTGAAAGTACAGGCAAGCGCTACTCATAAATTGGGATTTTGAAAACAAAGCCAAACAATATTGAACCTTGCCCTCATACTTTGTAAAGCTGACCAGTTTTAACATTTGATGTGTTTCATAATTATTATTATTGTTAAATAACTAAATTTCAGAATAAACATCGTTCAACTGGTACCGGGTATTAAAAAAACAAATTTAAAACCTGCACATTATTTTTTTAACATGACATGTTTCGACTGGTAAATTATAGAACCAAATACAGTAAAGTTTGACTATAAAGACACCTTGGTCATTAAAAATTATTTGGTTTTTGACAAATTCTAAGTACGAAATGCTTAATTTGAGAAGAAAAATGTTTCTATTAACTGGACCATTCCCCTATTAAGACCATCAATATTGCTGGTTCTTAGAATATTGGAACTTCACGGTACATATTTAAGCATTTAGTGCACATGATTTAGTCAGTGCAAATTGAAGCCTCTTAAAACTGACACAGCAGTATTCAAATTTATTGTTCCAAATAAATGGCACACCAACATATGCTTAGTTAAAAAGACTCATCCTAAATAAAGAATCCAACGTCAGCAGAACAACATTGAGCCTCTCATCTTATACAAAGAAGCCGACATCAGCATTGCAACAATCAGCCAAATAAACCTGAATCTTTTGACGTTAATGAACTAATATGACACCAGAGTTGGTTATTTGGTCTGATTGAAATAAGGGAGGTTCCACTTAACAAACAGATGGTTATCAAGGTGCCTGCATGTGATTGTAAAACACAACACCCTTAACTTAAAATAAAATATATATTTCTATCTAAGTTATATCATTTCAATGGATACATCCAAATGATTAGATTCACATTAAACCAGGAAATGGTTCAATTTCATTTTGATTTCAGTATAATGGTTGAACAATATCAAAGAATTTTTCAACAATATCATTGATAAACAAACAGAAATTCTGTCTTATCATCACATTTTAAAACTGAGGAATTGAACTTCTTTATGTACACATTCAATTTTGGCAACAATGGTCACTTGAGAAATTGGTTAATTTATTCACAATTTACAGCAAGTGGCTCATAAAACCAAGTATCCTAAACTCAGTATTGAAACCAGTACTACATGTAGTTAAGCCTTCAAAAAAAGAAGCTGACAGCTTCTACCTATTCAATGCATTAACTAACTACTTGTCCAATTATAGAGTTTACTATCTGCATTGTACTATTTGAAACTTTTAATCACCATGAAATCAAAAGGATTCAAAATGTATGAATCAAATTTCAAATTATAAAGGCGTTCTGCGAGATACATGTAGTTTACATTTCTAAAACAAGTTCAAGGTCATTCAGTGCAATATGTTATATATGTCATGTGAACAAAATGTTATGTTTCAGCAAGTGTAACCAAAATCAAGGTCAAGGCCATCAAAAGAATTAATGGCATTATGAAATCTAGAATCAAGGTCAAGGTCACAGAGACAATTAGTCTTTGAGAGGGCACAAGTGTATTTAAAACCAAGTTCAAGGTCATACTGAAAGTTCCACCCAATGGCAAAATAGCCTAAATTTAGGTCAAGGTCATTTAGGAAAAGTCTGCAAATGTTTAAGTGCAAATGTACTAAGATGCACTGTCAAGGTCATTCAGACATACTGGAAAAATATGTGATGCATCAAAGCTGTCAAACATTAAATTTTTCAACACATGAAAGGAATTCAGTACAACCAGTAAAGTAGTATCATTTAGCTCTTTGATTTTCAATAAAATTCACATAATAAAGCTCCAGACAGTTTTTAAAACAAAATACTTGCCAAATGTACATCAATCAGTGGATTTTTCTCCTCAGATGTAAGAAACCCCACCCACCTGTCGGTAGCATTAACACAGATTGTTCACTAATGGATTAAGATTACTGAAATCTTTTCTGGACTGGTTCCAGAATTTATGTAGACATTTACACAGACTTGTAAAAAAATGTACAATTTTATCTGCAAAATGTTGGATACCTAAAATACCAGTACCATGTATGATGATAATCCCACCCAAGATGTATTAAGCCAGACACCAGTAGACTGGTACACTGTTCAATTATCTCAATTCAAATATGACTGGTTCTCTAATTTTCTTATTGTTTAATTAACCCTTACGAAAATCCAAACAAAATTGATTAGGTTCATTAATTCTGTATGAAAACCATACTATATGATAATATATACATGTACATGTATATACATGTTTGTGATTCATCATTAACAACTCATGAGTAAATATAGCAATGATGTAAACAAACTCCATACTACAATAAAAGCAATCCATGTTGAAAATAACATTCAGTATATCATACACTGTCAGTACTGAAATCATAGCAAATCAGGTCAAAAGTAGCATTCAGTTCTCCAAAACTCAAATCATAGCAAATCAGGTCAAAAGTAGCATTCAGTACTCCAATACTCAAATCATAGCAAATAAGGCCCAAACTACCATTCAATACTCCAGTACTTAAATCATAGCAAATAAGGCCCAAACTTCCATTCAATACTCCAAAACTCAAATCATAGCAAATAAGGCCCAAACTACCATTCAATACTCCAATACTCAAATCATAGCAAGTAAGGCCCAAACTACCATTCAATACTCCAAAACTCAAATCATAGCAAATAAGGCCCAAACTACCATTCAATACTCCAATACTCAAATCATAGCAAATCAGGCAAAAACTTCCATTCAATACTCTAGTACTCAAATCATACCAAATCCGGCAAAAACTTCCATTCAATACTCCAGTACTCAAATCATGGCAAATCAGGCAAAAACTTCCATTCAATATTCCAGAACTCAAATCATAGCAAATCAGGCAAAAACTTCCATTCAATACTCCAGAACTTAAATCATAGCAAATCAGGCAAAAACTTCCATTCAATACTCCAGTACTCAAATCCTAGCAAATCAAGGCCAAAACTAACATTCAATACTCCAATACTCAAATCATAGCAAATCAGGCCAAAACTATCATTTAATACCCCAGTATCCAATTATAGCAAATCAGGCCAAACTATCATTCAATATTCAAGCACTCAAATCATAGCAAATAAGGCCAAAACTATCATTCAATATTCAAGCACTCAAATCATAGCAAATAAGGCCAAAACTATCATTCAATATTCAAGCACTCAAATCATAGCAAATAAGGCCAAAACTATCATTCAATACTCAAATCATAGCTAGTTAAGTCAAAAATATTATTCAGTACTCCAATCGTTGCAAATACTAGATCAAAATTAACAACCAATGAATACAGCAATGTAATGAGCACTCCAAACCCTATTCAAAGGTTATCAATGCAAAGCCTACTGGGAACATTCAGTGCTACAAAAGAAATACCTTGAACCTAGCAAATAATGCAGTAAGATAATGAGAGTTTGAGAATCAAAAACTTCACCCTTTCTTTATCATGCCAGACTCATAGAAAGTTCATATTTTATCATTACTATATCTGACATGACTTATGATTGCTATAATTATGACATGTATGAACTCTGGTTTGTAACAAGCACAGTTTAACAAGTTCATTACTTCATGTACATGTTTCTTAGCAGATTGTTGAAATGACATATTATTTTCTAACATTAAGATTCAATTGAAGATTGCTGAAATCCCTGATTTTCCATATATTATCATGGTAAAATACATTGTAACAGAGAAGTCATATCCTGGAAGTTTTTGTAAAATCATAATTTATTTTTATTTTAACAAAATACCTCTGGTAGTCCATGTACCCTATATTAAATATTTGTGTATATAGAGTCTTTAGGATGTATAAGGCTGAGAGGGGTGTTTAAGGACAAGAAAATTACTTTTTGATATGATGCAACTTAGTATTTGGTTTTGCAACATTATGAACCATTTTCTTCTTTTTCTTATACATACAAATCAGACATTTGATTTCTAAGCTTATGAGGTTACCATAGCAACCAGTAGTATATTCAAACAAGTGAGATTGTTACATGTATGTACATATTCATTTTGTTAAGTTAGAATTTCTGTAAAACTTTTCACATTTAAATAGTATATGTCATTGACAGAATCAGCCACAATCTGGTAAGATGCGACTAAGCAAAAATTTTAATGGATCAGAGCAAAACTAGTCTAACTACATGGCGGTAAAGCAGAGTGGAGACTAGTTGTGCGCTGATCCATCAAAATGTTTTCAATTTATCCATATTGCATAACTTTGGTCAATGTCATATTGAGGGAATTAGGAGAACTCGTCTTAATACAGACTCATGACCTTGAAAGATCAAGGTAAAATAGTTTCTTTTGTTTTGCGTAGTTTCAAATAAAATTATACCAAATATACCTTTAGTGTGCAAATCAATATCCAGCAAAAAAACCAATTAGTGTAACTTATGTATAATATATAATTTATTAGATTTTTATAATAAAATTTAAAAAATACATAAATTCAATATCACAAAGAAAATATTTAAATAAGTAAAAATTAAAAGTAAATAATACAAATACATACAAAAATTTGAAAATAAAACATTTGTTAAGAAACATAAAAAACACTAAATTCATTTAAATCTATGACGACAATTTAAATTTAAAGTATAGTCCAGCAACTTTTAACTTGCCACAATGAATAAAATAACTTGTCCCCATGAATAATAAAAAACTTGCCCCAATAATAAAACAAGAAATATCTTTAAGAAAGATATTCGGTGCTCTGCTGGGTTCATTTTCAACGGTTTGAAGTATAAATGTTGGTCATGCACGGCATACATTTATTAACTAAAGGTCAAATGTAGTTTGTCCGAAATTGCAATTCAGCCTCAACTGACAATTTTTGTTCGAATATATCGACACTTCGATGATTTGTCAATTTGGAAAATCTGTCCGATTCTATAATTAAAAACATCTTTAATGACAAAAATCACTTCTTTCCGGAATGACCAAACGATTTATGTTACTTTCTGGCGAACATAAAACAATTTGATAGAAATGCTCAATGGCGGCCTACATATGACAAAATGAAAACCCATTCCGAGCATGCGCCGAGTCATATTCGCAGTTTATTTATACCGCAAGGGGCATATCACGACGAAAGTGAGATCAATTAGCATAGTGAGTCACTCATTATACACAGAGTAAATAGTCAGCAGCTACTATACGTGCTACGCACCAGTTTATCACAAATAGCCATTGGTGTCATGTGTTTTGTCCATTTCTTTATACCGTAAAAGATTTTCATTGGACAAACAGCTATGGTAGAGCAAATTGTATTGGTTGAAATATAGGTCAAAAGTTGGCTCAGACAGCTGCGCCGAATAACTTGTCCCATAAATAAAATAACTAGTCCCCAGCAAACTGATAATAGATAATACACTTTAATAGTAATTTGTGGCAAGTTAAACATTGCTGTTCTATAAAATGATATATGCAAACAATAAATGACAACCTTTTAATGTCTTTCAGAAACCAACCAAGAACCAGTGGTTTTCTAAGACATCCTTAAGTTCACTTCAAAGTCATAGCCTCTGATATAAACAGTCAGAGCTATTTATGCTTTTCATTTACATATCTCCACTTCTAACACTATATTTGGTGAAATATCTCATCACTCATTTCATTGGACACTGACTACATGAGTTCATCCAACATTTCTCTCCTGCCTTTGAAAACACAACAGCCGCCTTCCAATACATATCAGCAAACAACCTTTTACAAAATCTGTGTTTTCTATAGAGCTGGCCATACAAAATAGTATCACATTCTAGAGTACCAGCATGTGGTTTTCAACTCTCCATATTGTCCTACCTGAATGCTTGAGTTGCAAATCAATGTCCTCTCAAAACACTTCCAACTAACCAAGTCTTAGTAAAACTAAGCAAACAGTTGGTTCTTATCAATTAACTCATATCATAACACATTTAGAGACTATAATTTCAATATTTAAAACAATCAAACACATCATTTGTCCCTTCACATATTACATGTATAGCTGATACTGTCCTTGGTACAGAGATTCTTATTTCAGAAAATATGTAAAAATGAGACTGCAACACTAAGTCCAGCCAGATTAGGTATAAGTTCCTTACACCAAATACCATCAAATAATATAAAATCATATGCAAATAAAGATCCATTCTTGTAACCCAGACGATAATCAAAAGTTCCCAATTTGACCTTGATGACCTTTGATGGAACAAGAATGAAGTAGTAACCATGACAACAATAAACAATTCTAAACATAAACATCAAAATATCAGAAAATTATACATAAAATATCTTAAATACTTCATAAATATATAAACAAAAGCATTATTACATACATGTACATCTATTATCATAATATGAAATAAAATATACAACAAAAGAAGCATGACAAAACCATGGCAACACAATAATGTAATTTAAAGAAGTATTACCTAAATATATATTTCAATGTAAAAAACAACATACTGTACATAAAAACAACATAAACAACAATACTACATCAAAATATTCTGAGATCTGAGTGATTAGAGGACTGTCCCTTTAATATATAATACAACCTTTAACAATCCCTATAACCCTTTTGTCCTTCACACCCTTTTTCTAGCACTGTCCATCAACAGTCCTATATCCTTTCTCCATGTTTCTCCATGTTAAAGCAATTGCTGAGACATTTAGCAACAAACAGTATACTGGCCAATAGTTTTATCAAATTTTTCAATTCTTTCTCTAACTAAACTACAAACAAAGCACCCATGCTTTTTATCCACTTTTTTCAATACTCCATTGCACTATATTTTTCAAATACCCTTTTCACCATGAATGCACACAAGTGCATGTACAGCATTATATAAGATATATTCTTAGAAGGGACAGAATTATGTGCAAGGATCATCCTACCATCCCTACATACAATACAATTAACTATTCTAGCCAGTACAATAATGAGAAATTTTACAAACAGGGGGTACATGTTATGATCTTCATAAATGATTAAAATAAGAAATGGCACTTTAATTTTGAATATACTTTTGTATATAATGGCAAGCTTGTATATGAATATCAATGTTTTATATTTATAATCAGGGCTAAAACTTGGACCATATTTGTAACAAATCACAACCTTCTATGCAAATCATTGCCATAGTAACATGTTCTTTGATGCGAGTGCAACCATGGCAACAATACTCTCCAATGAAACCAATTGCCATGGCAATTATTTTTTAATACCAATTGTTGCCATAACAACATAATTAAAGACCAAATCATTCAATTTTCCTTTTGTGCCTTAGATGTTTAATAATCTTGACATGATGTTCGGTTGCTCGGCGACCTCGTCCTTGTGACCTTGACCTTTGATGTCGAATATAATGATTATAATAATCACGATATCTCCTATCATAATAGTAAGGGTTATTCCTTACCGGTGACCACGACCCCACTTGCCAACTATTCACGTTAGAGCAGGGGCCATTGTTGCAAATCCCAGTGTCAGGTGGACGATTAAAGAAATCACAACTTGTATTATGTAGAGTTTGACCAGTTGCTGATTTACATTCAACAGTACGTTTCTGCATACCCATCTCACCACATGATACAGAGCACTGAAATATACAGGTAATAGTACAATAATATTTCTAATTATTGGTATTTAATAAACAAATGTAATAATGTGAGAAATTGAATAAAAAATATGGCTCCATTGAGTGGTTTTATCATGGCAAGCATGTTAATACCTTCAATTTTTACACATATATACAGTTTACAAAATAAGGAGTTGCCCAAACAGGTCATTTTAGCAGCTAGCACTATATCTCGTTTGTAGCACTATATCTTGTTTGTAAAAAAACGGTTGCCCAAAAGAGAGTTTTGGTTGCCAAAACTAGAAATTGTTTGTCCCAGGCAACTGGACACTTTCTAATTTCGTAGACTGTATGTATCCTAATTGTTTCCTGTTCAAGGGAATTCAGTGGCTTTCACTTTCGCTTATTAACTCTCTTGATACAGTATACTCCTTTCCTAGATTAATGCATAAGCACATTTCTGACTAATGCTGATTGCTTCTTAAAGTTTTAACCCAACACAGGAGTTAATTTTGCTGTATGAACACATAATGCATCCAGTAAATGGCAGGTACCAAAATAAATGTTTAAACCTAAACCATGAGAATGACCTATCAATGAGCCAAGTACAAACTCAGCCACTCTCTATGACAATTTTATAAAGCTAGCTGAGTTGGTAATGCACAAGTTGTAAGTTTGATTCCCAGGCAAGGCATACTTTCGACAGACTTGGTCATGAAATAATTTCTACAGCCATTCACACTCCTACCACAGATTCTAAATCATGTAAGACAGTTGTCAGTCACTGACAGAAGTATGGACCGAGTAACTGGTTAACAGCTAAATCCTGAGATTTAGTCTTTCCAAGCACAGAGAGTAAGTTGACCGACTGCAATAACATGACTTATACAATGAGTGGCTATGATGTTTAATCCAACCAAAAAGAAAAGATAATCTTTGAATAAATTTATATAAAAATCGATCAAAAGTCTTATGCCTCAGTCCATTAAAGATAATTTTTGGATAAATTTATATAAACATTAATCAAAAAGTCTCCTACCTCAGACCATTCACCTTTAGCCCATTGTGGACAAGCTCCAGCATCACACGATTGTCTATCTTCTGGTTTCTGATCTTCAGCACAGTTCTCACTTGGTCCTTTCTCATCATGACATAGAACTTGTCGTCTCTGCCATCCTACCCCACATGATGTTGAACACTAGAAAAACAAGACAGAATACCAATATAGAGAACTGGAACATTGAAACATTTCAGGTGACATAAAACCTAAACCAACTAGCCTGAAAGTCAGGGACAAGTGAAAGTTAATTCAGGCTTGTGAAAATTACTTATTTTATGAAGTCTAGTTGATAGTTTTTCCCTTCACTATATAATAACAAGTCAGGCTAGTTGATGATAATGCCCTACACTAGTATATTACACAATAAATTGGGCTAGTGCTCAGAATACTTTAAGGCAATATCTGCAAAACATGATGTTTTTAATTGATACTCAAAAATGTTTTATATATGTGTTTCAGAAATCTAGTTGATTAAACCTGATTTTGTAATATTTTTGCTGACCAGGTAATAAGTAAGCATGAAATCATATTGATAAGGGCTTCATAATGTTGGTCCCTTAACTTTAAATGGGCCCCTAAGGAAACTAGAAAAAGTTCAATACACTACTAATAAGATGACAATATCCAGTTTTAAAAGTCTCAAATAAATAAGTTAAAATGATTGTATCTCTTATAAAATATGACTCCACAAGCTTCGATCATTGTAAGCCACAAAATCCTTAGGAAGTGATATTAAAGCCTGAAGGATAATAAATGAGGACTGCCTGCAAGACTGTAGTAACTCGCTCTTTAATGCAATGCACTTACTACAGTATTGCAGGAAACCCTCAATATGTAAACTCTATCCATTATTTTCTCAGAAAATAATAAAATCACAAAGTACAATGTTTACAACAACTCTAGGGTCACTGACCACCAAAGAAAAACAATAACAACAATAATAACTGCCCGGGTATAATAATTGTTTGATAATAAACAACCCATTAAATACTGTCTGTTTTTCAAAGCATGTGGTAATTAAATAACCTCAGGTTACCATAGTAAAAATATAAGAACTTCAGATTATAATAATGATTATGAGTCAACAATGAAAGGTTAATGGACACAATACATACACCAGATGATGTATGGCATCATATTTTTACTGCCCACCTATTATTAAAGTACAGAGATTTCATATACCAACCAATATAGTTAAACCTATGTTAACAGCCACCAATCAATAATGACAATATTTCAACATTAGCTGCCTCAAAAATACTCCTCATCCTATTTTAACATTCTTCTACGAAAAATGACCTACTATGCCTTCTGGCAACCTCCAAGCCCCATTTAAACATTACAATTTAGTCACTAAAAATTTCTCATCACTCTTTTCAAAACATTTTCCTCAGAAATCAGCTCTGCATAGAACAGTCATCTCTCTATATAACAGCCAAATTTCACAAAGCCAGTAATGCCACCTAAATTAAACCATCTCATTCACTTTTCCAATCTTATGACTTTCTTAAAACAGTTATCTCACAGTAACACCAAAATTTTGCCTAAAAAGCCCTATGACTTTTAATTGCAGAAAAGCATCACTTAATTATAATCCACCCCTCTTATAATTGTATACATGTTTTTTTTATTAGAAAACAACCCTTCCGTCTACAACAGCCACCTCTCTCAAACAGTCAATGTTGCAGGTCTCCATATACCCTAAATCACAAAGTCTGATATTCAACTGTTTACAGTTGAAAGGTTCAACAGTACATGGTTCAGTGACCCCTAAACTTAATATCATCCCCCAGTTTTTTATGATATGATAAGATCGGACCAAGAATCTTATTACATTAAAAAGTCTTAGTATATAATAATATATCATATAAAAAACTAACCTCACATAGAGGGTAAATTACTTACAAAAAATGTTTTATATCTACTGTTAAAATATTGTATTGAAATGATAATAAGAATTCTATCTGACCACCTTGATTAATCAACCTTGGTACATGTTAATTGCCTGCTGGTATTTGGCATTCATTTTGTCTTAATTTAGCAGCATACAAATTTTTTGTAAACAACCAATTGCAGCATCCTTTATTTAATCAGACTAAAATATACAGTGCCCTCCACAAATACCTCAACAAAACCCTGATTTTAGGATTGACCAATTGACATTTAAAAAGAATTAAAGCAATATGTGAACAAATTCCAAAATCAGCTTTAGTTAGTTAATTATTAATTAGTTTATTTACATACGATTCAAACTAAATTACATGAATAAGCTTTTATCCTAGTTAAATATTTGCAGTATACATGATAATTTTTTCTTGAAATTTCCATTTGGCCAAAAGCTTTTGGATGGCACTGTAAGTTATGAAAAAACAACATTAAATGGTAAAGAGTATACTTACAGCACTCCAAGTACCAATTCTCCAATGACTTATACCAACAACACTATTTGTTATAATAACACCAATCTCATAATCTTCTGGTTTACAATCTTCCATATTACATTGTCTTTCACTGATTGGTTTAACATCCATGTCACAATGTATCTCATCTGCCGAGTTACTCTCAAATACAGAGCAGACGACAGCCCTTGTTTGTGTTCCCTCACCACATGACACTGTGCACTGTAAGGTTAAATACACCCATAGGTTAATGATTGATTAAATGAAGGGCTCAATAATAATTTTTAAAGTAGGCTGCCTGGTTGTGCAACCAGCTATATGTTTTACTTGCTGAAACCAAATGCTTACTAACAGTAAGGAGTAGTTGAACCCAAATATAAGGTGTCAGGGATGCTAGGACAGCTTTTATTATTGATTCATGTAAATGTTAAACCATTTTAGGAGTCTAGTCAAATAATAATAATGATGAAAGTAATGATGATAATAATTCTAATGATTACAGCTTTACTTAATAAGGTTTACAAATTTTGATAAATCCAATCTTTCATGTAGGCCTTTAGGTTTTAGAGTTTATTTCAAGAAATTAGACCATTGGCCAACAATTCTATGGAGTCTGATATGTGAACAGGAATAGCTAAAATTGAAAAACACAAAAATTACTTACTTCACCCCAGTTGCCCATTCTCCAGAATCCACAAGCACGTTGTACACATGTTTCAGTCTCTGGTGGTTTAGCTAGTTGATCACAATCAAATTTATCAGCAACCTCATTACGACTGTTCATACATGTAACATAACGTTGTTTGATACCTTCCCCACAAGATGCTGAACACTGTAAATACATGGAGAATATTCTACAATATATTATAAATCTGATACAATTTTGGGGGGCTGGCTTGAACACAGTAGCAACACATTGTATGTAGGACATATCCCAGGGGTCAGTCACCACTCACCATCCTTGGTAAGGCTAAAAAGGCTATATCATTGAATTTAGCTGATAACCAGTTACAGGGTGCATAAATCCATCAATGACTTGACAACTGCCGTACATGATTCAGAATCAGAAGCATGATGAAAAATGGTCATAAAAATCATTTCAAGACTGAAAGCTCCACAAAAGTATGCCATGCCGAGAATCTAACCTATTACCTCCCCATCAGCAGACTTGTTTTAGTCTAGATCTCACAGGTGTTCATATATCTAAAACAGTAATAAATACTAATACATGTTGACAAGTATGATGTAGCTAACATTGAGAATATTTAACCAGTTTCTGACAGGCAAAGCTAAGAATTATACAAATTTGAAACTAGTCTTTGGAACATTGCAGGCCTATCTATAAAGCATCTTTTGATCATTAGTGTATTAATTATAAATCAGATCAAAAGATATTCAAATGACCATTAATGTTTCATAGACAACTCAACAACACAAGGAGAAAAACTTACATGTGTCCACCCTCCAAATGTCCAGAAATATGTAATAGATTTTCTTAAAGCACTATCAGTAGTGGGCATCACCGTGGTAGCAGGACATGGACCATCATTACATTGTTGAGATTCTGCTGGACGTTTAGTAGCATCACATCTAAAATCATCTAATATCTGACCAGAGGAAGCTTTACATTCAACAGAACGTATAGCTATACCCATATCACATGTTGTGGAACACTGAAATTAAGCCAATACAAAATTTAACAATGTCCTTCGAAAGTCTATGGAAAAATACAGTAAAGTGTCATCTTAACAAATTCCTCGGTTGGGGAAACTCATTCTATTCTTAAATATCTAGAGCATTCAAGACTGTATGAATAATATATTTCAGAAAGTATGGTAATATATTAAAAACAAATCTTTTAGGAAACATAATGATGACCACACAAACAAGAAGATACAATTTTTACAAAACACTGTTCATTTTGATGAGATTAATACTACCAAGAGGCTGCATCAATAAAAAGCTGATCATAGTATAAAAGCTGAAATCTGATTGGATGAATTATAAAACTCTTATCCTAACACATTGATTCTGATTGGACAATACCTAACACTTTTACTTAACAACCAATTTGATTGGATACTTTGAATCTAATAAGCAATCTGATTGGTCTACTTACATCACCCCATTTAGTAGTATCCCAATTAGGACATCCACCCATATAACAATCTCTTTTATTATTTGGTCTTTCTCTATAATTACATTGTGTCTCAATAACTTCCTTCTCACCAATGAAGCAGCCAAGTTTAGCATGTTTGTATCCTTCTCCACATGTAACAGAACACTGTAAATAAACCACATACATGTACATGTACCATTTGGTAGTTTGACTTAGATACAGATATAGGAAAAATATTCATAAGTTTTTTTCTTCTCTAGATTTCTGGTTCAATTTTGAGAATATAAGTAGTCTTCACATTCGTCTGTCAAATCCAAAATGATTGTTTGCTCCATGACAAACTCTAAGCCATAAAGCAAGAATGTTTGTCAAAGTGCTTCTTGGTGGTAACTCATGAGTAAAATGATTAGGTTTTTTTCCAAAAGAAAATTGAACCAGTGACTCACAGTTAATTTGCAATTCTTATTTTTTACCTGTATTCAATAGTAAACATGCAAATCAAACTTTGTGTAAGTGCCAAACAGCAATAGTGATTAGAATTCTAACAATATATTGATGAAGATGATAAAAAAACTGTATTTAAAGGCTACAGATCTGGATAAACAAATCTAGAATAAATTTAAAAATTATACAATTTTTTGTATGTTGTATTTGTTATATGATATTGCATACTAACCCCAGTCCATCTTTGTAGTCTCCATTCAGGACAATCTTGTAGATTACATGCTCTTTCTTGTACTAGTTCTTTCTCACTACAATAACTTTCATCAACTTGTTTAGAGTAAGAATCTATACACATAGCGCTTCTTTTCTGGGCACCACCACCACATGTTGCTGTACACTGAAATAAGACAGACTATTTCAAAACAAACACAATAGCAATAGATTACACAGTTTCTTTTGTATTTTGTAGCAGTGGAATGAATACAAGTAAAATAATAATCATGATCATGCATAAAATCATACATACATGAATATATAAAAAGTTTAAAAAGGCTTTTGGGGTTGTTTAAAGCTTTGAAAAATAAAGTAGCTTAAAGGGAAATTGTAACATTTAGCAAGATAATTATGTAAACAAACTTTAGTAATTTAATTTTGATTTGTTCAAAATATAATTAATGACTGTGAAATTAGGCTTTTTATAACTCCCCCTTCTATGGAATTTGAATTTTGAAAATCTTCATTTTTTATAAGTCAGTAACCATAGAAACTTACCTCTGTCCATTCAGAATATTTCCAGCTGGTTCCTCTACATTTACCATAACATACAACACGTTCAGCAGGCCGGGGACCAATGTCTCCAGTAAGTTTTTCACAATGTGATGTATTGATAACTTTACTTTCTCTTCTAGTTGTAAGAGTACATGATATAGATTGTTTGGCTACACCTTGACCACACTTGTTAGAACATTCTTCTCTATTTACCCTCCAACTGTAAGTAAACATTATTGCATTTTAAAGTCTTAGTTTTATTGTTTTATTTTTTTTTAACGTCTTATTCAACACGTATTTAGGTCATATAAACGATGGCCAGCTCTTCCTACTAAAAGTTTCCTGGACACTTTTCTATTACCAGTGCTAACTTACCCTACCACGAGGACGACAACTCATGTATAGGGTATGACCTACTCCAACTGGGCTCGAACCTGGGATCTCCAGATTCAAAGTCAGAATGCTAACCACTACGCCATGGCCACCGCTTTAGAGTCTTAGTTTCATGCTTATTGTAGTTGTTGACTCAAAACCTCAAAACTTGGATTTGACTTGACATGTACATTATGTCAATTCACTGACTTTAAAGCTATTACCCCTGGTCATCAGGCTACTGGCATCTATATATTGATCTCTCTGGGAAATATTTTACTCCACTTAGTTAAGCTATCATGATACATACATAAGTGCCCTGCCAGCTCATTCGGTAGTGTATTTGACAACAAATCCTAAGGTCATGGGTTTGAATCACATCTTCCTGGAATTTGGTCATAAAAAATACTTTTTATGGCCACTCTTCCTCTAACATCTGTATCAAGTATGGCAATTGTGCTGGGTTAAAATTTGGGATAAAGGATTTAGCTCATCAAAGACTGATCTCAGATGACTGACCCCCAAAATGTTGAAACTGCGGCATTAAACACATAAAAAACAAAGATATTATGCTACACTCCAAAATGTTGAAAATGAAGCATATAGCAATAAAGAAAACTAAGATATAATGGTACATACTTGACAGTACAGAATGGATTACATCTTTCAGCTTCTGTGTCAGGTTTAGGTTGATTCTCACATCTTTGTTCTGATACTAATGTATTATCATGTTCACGTACACATTTGATCTTACGATATCTCATACCTGTAACATATAGTACAAAGTGTATGTCTTATTGTTCCTTCATCAACTATTCAAATATAAGATGCTAAAACATTGACAATAATATTCAGATTTTTTTAACTTAAGTTTAAAATCATAATGAAGTCAATGACAGATATCAGACATTATTTTAACTTTTTAGATGAAAAAAATGAATCATGTGTGACGTGTGCTGCTAGTAGCAGTAAAAATTTCATAATAAAATGAGAGCAGTCTCACAATGTTGAATAATACCAATTAAGGACAAAACATATTTACACCCGAGACCTGCATTAACTAGGATGGAAACATTTGCATTAAATTTAGTCTATTTGACTTAGTCACAGAAACTAGCAAAACATGTGATTAAAAAGTTTGTAAGCTCAAATTCAATGGTATGTGACAAAAATTTCAAGTCCACATTCAACATTATTGCTGCCCTCTGTTTGTAACTTGTTTTCAAACAGCTTTGTTATAATTTGACTGTTCCCCACAAGACTGTAGTAACAATGCTCGTACTACAATGAACTTACTACAGTCTTGTGGGCAACCCTGGAATTGAGGGTGATGGATTGGTGCTAAGTAAATTATTCAAACCATCCTGTAGTTTCAGCTAGCTGAGCTTGAGCCTTCAAATTTTCACTACATTTGCCACTCAACAAATAAATTTCTTCACTTACCATTGCATATACTATCACAATCTGTCCATTCAGTTCCTTCTTTCCAGACAAATCTTTCATCTAACTCTGATTGTCTAGAGACAGTGTAAGAATACCTTATCTTAGGTGGATTTAATGGACCAACAGATAATACCTGAAATTAACAGCATAAAAATTATTTTAAAGTGTCAATATTCAATAGCAATATGCAAAAATTGAGATTTGAATTATGACAAGGTTTGTAGAGTTTTCATGGAATCTAAATTCCATAATTTTTTCATGATTTTAGAAGAATACTAATACCAAGTATATATATATATAGTAGGCATAAAGAACAAGACACAATTTTAGTTCGTATTGACATACTATTGCAAAAGATGGTGAGTTTATGAATAAAACTGACCCTGTTGGTAATGGTATAGATGGTTAGAGTGTTTATATGGTTTTTATTTTATAATTCTTGCTATCTATAGGTGAGTTTGTCTTAAAATATTTAAAAATTCATATTCTTAACATTATCACAGACACTGACATTTTAAAATGTATAAAAGGTACCAAAATCAGTGAACAAGTAGCATAATTTCAAAATATTAACAAAATAAAATCTGAAGATGTAGAATGTAATGAAGAATTTCCAAGTAAAGATTACCTGAAGTTGAAGTGGCTCTCCTAGTCTGCCGCTGGAGTTGATTCTTTCTTCAATAATTTCTGATCCAGAATAAAACAAAACCATTCCTTTAACTTCAATTATTTTTGGATATGGATTAACTTGATAATGACCATTTAATATGTATTCACTTTGTGTATTTGTTAATGCTGAAATATTTATATAAATATTATATGATACTAACGAGACATGTATATACAGTAAAGTTCTAATATTAGGACCATTAAAACCAGTGGTCTTTAGTAGAACAGTCGTAATATAGGAACACTTTTCTTCTCAAAGTAAGCATTTAGGACATATAATTGTCAAATATCACATGATTTTGCAATAAACATGGTGATCTTTATAGTGAAACTACACTGTATATACATTTTTACATGTATATTTTTTCATTGTCCTTTCATTATTTGAACTTAGTTCAAAATTTTTGTGGAAGGATATACTCAGTCCTGGTTAAGTTCTAGCCAGCAACTCCTTAACGGCACAAGATTCAAATTCCTGTTCATAATCTACAGCTACATGGGCAAGGATTTCTATGTAAAAGAGAAAAAATTACCTAAATAATTTTCATCATCAGCTAAATGTCTATAACCTAGTTGTCTTATATCTATATTTGTGGCCCCAGCAGGAATTATAGTTACATTACTGTAACCTGAAAATATATATTATATAATCATCAATACTAATAAATAACATGTACTCTTTATGTACAAAGAAAAATGACTTGATCAAATACACTAATAAAGTTTACACAGTCTCAGACATGTTTGTATATGGCTGATTTTGTGAATTAAGGTCTCAGAACTTTTTGATACTTTGCTTCATTTGGCAATGTCAGAGTAAACCGTCAATATACACCAATGCTGTCCTCAAAAATGCAAAATTTATATAATTTATAGAAAGTTGATTACTTTAATTCAATATTTGTGTCTTATACTGGCGGTGTTTTATGTTAGTGAATTCAATACTTGTTAGTTCTGATGCTGACTGTCAAAAACCATCATTAATGAGAGATATAGAAAAAACAATAGAGTACTAACCATGATGAGCTGTATTATAACTACCAGACACAGTTTTACAAGAAGCATTATCACCTCCACATACACCACATCTATCTCGTTTCATATTAGATCCTAGTTTATTATCACAACCACCACGCTGAAAAACAATGTTTAATATACCATTAAAGATTATTATGTACTATAACATGTTGTCCATAAAATAAATACAAAACTAAAAAATCAAAACCTTTAAACTATACATTTCAGTAGCTGAAATACAAAATTTCAGATAGTAAAAGACTCACATTTAAGTTAAAATAGCTTGTAAGCTCAGTAACTCAGTAACTCGTAAAACTTTTATTATAATGGTGCTGTTGCAAGTTTTCAGCATAAAAAAGTATACTGAAAAATTAAAATTGAAGCATAAAATTTAATGCTAGCAGCCAACCAAAATAGTTTTTATAGAATGTTCACTTACTCTACATTGCCCATTAACACATATATCATCACTATCTGGTCTACATTTAGTACCATCAATAACTTTAGAATTTAACATATAGAAATATGATGGACTGGAATCAGCTTTACAATATAACTTACACCAATCTCTTTCTGGTACTGCAAACATAAACATATATCATTTATTATAATAAAATATAAATGTATTGAAATACAGGCCACTTTTCTCCAGTACAGCACCTCTAAGCTGCATCCACTTCAAATTCTTAAATTTTCAATTAAATTGAATTTTTTAACAATAAGGTATTATACTCAACAAAGCATCTACCAAATATGAGTCAAATTGTGTTAAAAGACTTACTACTTTATAACATATCTAGTTTAGGGTAGATTAATGCTCCATTTTGGCCAATTTGTTAGTCTATTGCCTGTGGTCAGTCAACCAACTGTTTGTTCCTAGAGACACTCATATCTCAAGACTTAAGTTTTTGACTAGTACTAAGGATACATCTTCCTGAGAACTGTCCTACCTGATATAGTGACAGGAGGGAGAATGACTCTAGAACATGTACATGATCAAACTTAAGGTAGGCAAGTGAGATCAACCATGGAATTGACAGTCAAATGCTCTACCAACTGATATAGGGCAGGCAGGTTAAAACATTGGATGACCATGATACACAGACTTGTCAGAAAATGAATACAAAGGTGTGAGCAAACATATATAAAAACCCCACAGACCTTCCACACAGCCAAAGAGCAAAGAGAAAGATAAGATGGATGCCTCAAACAAATAACAAAAATGTATAAATGTTAAATTAGTACATACTTCCATCATATTTAGGTATCCATATAGAACCTGGAGGTATGGTATATTGTCCAGTCTGACTTTTATATTCAGCACATTGTTGTATACGGAAATCTTCACTGTCTTCTGGACATGGCTGTAACCATAGAAACAATATAGAATTAAAATCTTAATGAAGGACATAGTTCCATTTCATAATCATCATCATCATCACTGGTTGTCAACTTAATTGTTATCATTATTGTTACTATCTTTTTATATTATCATAATCATCATTACTATTATTTTTATAATCATCATCATCATTATCATCATTATTGTTATCATCATAGTCATCATCATAATCACCATCATCTTCATCATCACACAATTGTGGAAAATAAGCTGCTGTGCTTTAAGATCATAAGTTAGGTTATAGACTGTTTTCTATAGTGAACAAACTTGTTTGGTATCCTTTTGGAGATGAACAGTTTTGTAAAGACAGTGATCTCCCTTTGAGCAAAAAAAGGGGGCTTTGATACCCATATGATATATTAAGTCTTAGGCACACAATTGATTCATCTCTGTCTAAAGAATATTTATATTAACTTAAGTGTGGGATGACCAGCATAAGAAAAGAAGTTTTTCTGCTAACTCTTAGAACAGAACAGAACAGAAAAGAACATACATTTTGTATATTTTATCTATAATTTGTACATAGTACATCATCATTCATCAATATACAGTTTAAACAATACAAATAACATCAACAGTTCTATCCAATAAAGATCTGAAAAAAATGACCAAATGGCACTCAATGCTTCATGTATGTTCAAGCAATAAGTTTTATGTATGAAAAGCAAATAGTTACCTTGATATTACAGTGTCTGTACTTCACACGTTTACCCGTGCAATAACGACCCCCACCGCTAGGTCTGAAAAAATATATAAGATAATGATAATAAAAATAATAAAATAAACATAACCATCATCTGATACAGACTAGAGGGGTGGCACTGAACATTATCATTTATAATTATCATGTTCACTAATATATAATTTATGAAGATTTAATTTTTTAGTTATTGCAACCAGTGATAATTTAAACAGTGCTACAATTATTTTGTCAGTTCTAAGTTGTAAAAAAATCAACTTATTTTTTATCATTAAAATATCATGTATTTTTTATCATTTCTTCCTTAAAATCATACATAAACTGTCTGAAAACCAACATGAATGACATCAAAATAATTTTCAGATAACTAAGTTATAGTTAAATTAAGTATCTAGGGGTCAGTGCAAAAATAGTTTAGACCCATCCATATACATGTACAAGAACATCTCTCTCACAAGGAAGCTTGTGGATGTTAAATTCACCATAAAAATGCTACAAGTGATTATAGATAATTTAAATAAAACATAACATGTTGCCTTAATGATAAGCTTATAGATGTATGATAATAAATGTAATAAATAAAAAAGCAATACCCTAATTTTTAATTGCCCTCTGGTTTGTTTAAGACCAATGAAAAGCAAATCAAAAATCTATCTTTTAATTATTTTGGATTAACAAATAACAACTACTGATATGTTGTTAGAAGACAACAATTAACACTTTTCACATGGGGTTTCCCTATGTTTAGTAGTGGACTGCAGCAGTCCTCATCAAAATTTGTCGCCGACGATTACATTCAGTTGTGCGCGCGCAATTAAAGGGATAATTACCACTGCAATTAACATAGTCTGCATTACGCGTTAACAAACAGACGATAAGAAGCATGTGTATATCTTATCTAGTTTATGTAAGGTAAAGGTCCATTGTACCGCTTCCATGAGTTGGAAACAGCTATATGCTCTAAAAAAAACCCATGTCTGACAGCGCTATCGGCGCTTTGATTTATCTAAGCCTAAGCAGTAAACAATAAAAAGAATTCAGTAATCAAGTACACCAATCTTAACCAACTCCCCAAAACTCCAAAGTTTGATTCAAATGGACAGCACATTAAATGATAAACACTCAGTATTAATATTAACGAGCTGAGAACTCCAAGACTTACAAAGGATCATTACATTCCCTGTAAGCTTTCTTGATGCCACCTCCACAAGTTCTAGAACATTTCTCATATGGTTGCCATTTACTCCATCCTCCTTTGATTTTACGTTCCAACTTAGCTTTAACACATTGGCCTTTCATACACCACTGAAATATATTCAATATTAATCATTAGCATAAGAAAAAAAATCATTAAGGGTTATATAGTAGTTCTAACTATTATCCCAAAGCATCATTTTTAAATGCTGAACTGAATACTGGCTGTTAGGGTCAAACAGACATTTGCTTATTTCTCAGGCTGATTTTTGTAGTTGTCCTTGGCAACAAGACAAATGCTTAATTCTTATACTTTTTTATTTTATTTTGGTTGTCCTTAGCGACATGACATGCTTTTTCACAGACTTGTTCTTTGGCTGTCCTTGGCAACAATACAAATGCTTATTTCTCAGACTGGTTTTTTTTGGTTGTCCATAGTGACAAGACAATTGCAAAACTCTCCCAAAGTTTTTTTTTTGTTGCCCTTGGTGACAAGACAAATGTTTATTTCACGGACTAGTTAAATGACCTGTACCATGATAAAATTAAGGGACCAACCTTTCCAATATCACATGTTGTACCATCTGCCATTGGCATATGTTGAGTTACACAACCTAGAGTGAGATCCCTTGTACACCACAAGTTAGAGCATGATTTCTGAAAATAAACATTAAAAAAGTTAAGTTTGATTCAAGCATACTGGAGTGAAATTTATGTTATTTGACCAGTTAACTAACTTATTAACATTTTTATAAGGTTATGTAATATTATGGCTGCTGACCGTACCAGCTTCCCTGGACACTTTTCTTTATTAGTTTTTGCCTACCATACAACAAGAAGCCGACAATTTCTCCCCCTGAGGAGGAAAATAGATATTCAATATCAAGCTTTCATGGAAGGGTATAACCTGCTACAGCCAGAAATTGAACCCAAAGACTCTTGACTGGCTTTCCTCAGTTCAACCTACCGGGGTATGTGCCAAATTTGCAGCCTAAGTAATATGCAGTACTTATCTGCAGTAATGTCATAAAATGTTTCTGTTTTACTGAAAAGAAAATGTAAGTGAGAGAGCACCTGAATTACCTGAGCAACATGTCCAAGTCCCTTTACCTAAATGTATTATACCATACACTTAGCTAAAGAAACTCTGTTGTGACGGCTTGGTGATAGACCCATCTATAGTTGATCATTTTGCTAATGTCTTTGGTTGTACAAAGGTGAGAAGAATTTGAGAATTTATGAACCTCATAATGTAAATCTTTGAAAATTTCCCTCTGCTGCATGGCTGTTTGGTAGGTATGTGGTTTTCAACTGTTGCTTTACATATCATGTTTGCTTACACCTTATTCTAGATACACCAGCATTCTAAGTAGTAAGTTAAACCATACAATACCATACAAAGAAAAAACAAAACTCTTACCTGAAAACTACAGTGGCTGAAACCTTTTCCAAATATAAGTTCACATTGTTTGTGCACATCATAATAAGAACCTGCATTCTGTTTTTGTAATCTGACCATCTGACGTCTGTATTTTTTACCAGTTGGTTTATTTAACAAACATCTTCCATTGCCACTACTGAAAAATGTGTAATGTACAAAACAATGTTAATAAAAAACAAAAATTTTCAGTGAATACTGTATACAATATCATCAAGAGGAAAATAGTAGATTTTTCATCCATATGAGAAGTGGATGCATACTTATTAAGAAGTATAAGTCAAGATGGGATGGACTAGAAACAGATCACAGAGAAGATTGGGCATTGCCTAAATGGGCTGTTTTTACATTTGTAAGTATGAAGTCAAAGTAAAATGGCAAGGTAAAGCGTCAACAAAAATAAGTTGACTTATTAGAATATATTTTAACATGACAGACTCAAAATAAAGGTATGGTTTTAATCATTCTGTAATAAAACAATGAATTGCTTATACATGAAGAAAGAATCACACAAATACCGTGACAACACTACATTAATTTACAGGTTGGCATGTTCTAATTATATCAAAATTAGTAACATATTTATCATTAATAATATAATAATTATAGTATACATTGTTCCTAATATAAAACATCATTGAAAACAGTTAGCATTGTAATGATTATGAATGAAGCATAGCTTTGTTGGTCTACATCTAGGCCAAAAATGACAAAACATTATGTTAGTAATTGTTTAAACACAGTTGTTCCCCTTAAAACCATTTTTACTGACAAAATGCATGGGACCCGAAACACAGTTGGCCCCCTTGAAACCATTTTATTAAATTGATGATCCGCACAAAACTAGCTTAACTACATGAAAATAAAGAAGCATGTAGATTAGTTTTGCACTGACCCATCCAAATACTATCAGTAAGTCACAGAAAGCCCATCAGTGATGAGCTTAAGAAACAAATGTTGTAGACCCAAAGATGAGCTCAGAAAACAAGGGTAGAAGACTCAATAAGCAGACGGTCACAGAAGTCTGTATCCTAAAACTTTGTAACACGAAATAGTTAAAATTCTATTTATAGTAGTATTTCAAGTCATCTAACTCTCTTCAAGTGAGTCTTTGGTATGACCCCCTTTGGTTCGACCCCCAAGACCCCTTGAAATAATGGCTGCCCCTAAGTAAGACAGTTGAACTACAAGACACGAAAGTATAAAGATTAGAGCACAATACATTAACAGGTGAGAGATCATTCCATTCTTATCTTTAACACATCAAAAACAACAAAAACAACATTTTTTCTCTCACAACATTACTGATAAACCTCTTTGAATGTTTCCAAGTAAAATTTACATCAAACAAAAAGGAAATAAAATTGGTTTTCAAATAATTCCTTAACATAGACAACCCTTTCAAAAAACTGTGTAGCTTTTGACATTGATAGTATCTTTACAGCAGTTTAGATTAAGTTTAACAACTTCTAACAGCAAAAGTACAGATACCATTTACAATTACCCAGTATTTTCAGATTGGAAGTTTTTGTTCTTGGAAAATTATTGTTATGTATAACTTATCAATGATGAATGAGAAAAAAGTATAATCTTTACTCCAAACTGGATGATTATGACTTCAGATTGAACTACTATTAATTTTTTCAACTTCATAACCAGAATGCAGTTTTCACACTATCAAAACCTTTCATACAATTTTATTTGTTCACATTGGCCATAAATACGTCTTACTATCTAAATCAAGTTTGCAACGTATCAATACATCTCAAGTCAATGTGAACAAGCTATATCAAGACAAAATTATACATAGTATAGCTTACTCACATTGATCTGAAACAAGGTATGCAATTTTAAAACTCTTCTTAAAGGACTAAAGCTAAAGGAAGGGTTTTTGAAGTCTACTATTAGTATCACTATTCAGTCAACTCTTGACATTAACTTCCCCGATCATTGAGTGTGTCACACCAACTGTTTACATACGGCGCAGATTGCAGCCACAGCATTCCGTGCATGACCCTTACAGGTACCCAGGTGAAGTAAAGCAATCGCAGGTAAATTTCTTGCTCAAGGAAATTAGCAGTGCCCCTAGTGGGATTCGAACCCAGGACCTCTCGATCCCTAAGCGCGTGCACAACCACTTGACTACTGCTCCTACTATAACCATTGACAATATTTACCAAATTTATTAAGTTCCTGATGAGGCTACAGATTGTGGTTGAACTATAACAGTTGACTAGACTGGACTACAATATAACTAACAACTGTTTTATTTCGATAATAATCCATCAGTAATACTGATAACCAGTCAATATTCTGAGCTATGTACAGTTATACTAACCTAGATTTATTCGAAGAGGTCAGATCTGGATAAATATATTTACCTAAGATCTGATGGACCAGTAGTACCCACCATGATATCCAATCATAACTGATAGATATCTTAACAGTTAGTAAACAATATCAGTGAGAGAAAATAACAAACCTGTCTAACTCATTAACATTAATACTATGTCTCATGCTGATAGTAGATTATTTGTTAACCATAGGATACTACATAGATTCACACCTAACCTTTAAATATTTCATCTATGCTCATTGCTGATTGAACATAACTTAAGAAGTTAAATTGGACAGAAGCCCTCAATATAGTGATAATCAGTCAGTCAAAAGCTATACATAGCTTATGTTTATTATTTATTTAGTACATCTTTACACAAAAATTCTTACAAAAAATTTATCATAAGTCAATTTCATAATTTTGCAGTTCAAAGTCAGAAGGATAATAAAAATAAATATAATATGATATTCAAAAGGAATAAAATATCTACATAATTCAATAATATTTGGAACTCATTTGCCAAAAAATGACTGTATTATCAATGTTTCTAGCTATTGACTTATGATGATTTGTACTGTATGGTAAGATTTTTTGTGAAGAGTAACAAAGACCACTATTATAAATAAGGCCCAAAGAGTTTTAAAGTTAATCTAAAAATATTTTTAACATTTTTATGAAAATTTTATGTAAAAAATGATCCCCACCAGAATTACAACTTCTTGGCCTCCATACCAGTGCATTATATGCAGTCCCCAGAAAGTAATTATAAAGGAATAGAACTAAAGAAGTAGAATACTTATCACACTTACTCAAGAAACTTTGTAAGAAGCCTGGAGCTACATTCCGACCAAGACCATGGATCAGTTTTTTCATCTATAGTAGGGGCCATAATGTGGGTTCTAGCATTGGGATCTCTACCATATATGGGACGTCGACATCTACTGTCATCATCATGGGGTAAATTAAATCTGTAAAAAGACACATTGTACAAATGATTAACAACTCTGACACCAGAAGCACAATGAAATTGCTAACTAGCCCTTTTAAAAAAGCACTTCGTCTCAGCTAAATTCCATTGCTTTAAACTAACAAAACCAAGATTGCAGCCTTCTCAAAATGAGTTTCAAATATATTCAAGCCCCTTGTATTTAGATAGCAAGATAAAATATATGAAACAAGTTATTCACACTAACAAGAGTCTATTTTCACAAGTCAAGTAAGTGGGTAAAACCATGACTGCAAAACTAAAATTAAAACACAAGGATCAACAACAGTTTTTTTTATCAACACCAAATATAAAGTGAGAAATGATGTACCACTATACTTACACATGACCAAGTTCATGAGCAATTGTATATGCTGCACTAATACCATTATCTTCAACAATAGAACAACTTCTTTTGGGATCACACATTGTACCTATCTCTGCTAAACCTGAAATTATAAAACATACAATATCATGTAATATAGCCTTTCCAGATAAGGTGAGAAGGTTGACTCAGGCTGCCTTGATATAACCTATTCAATGTGCTGCTATGGCATCAAACCTAACCAAAAAAAGACCATAAAAATTCAATAGAAGCAACGATTAAGGACATTGGTAGTACTTAATGGAAATGCAAAGATCACTCAACTGACACCCAATCCTGAAGACAATTCAATGGGTCATAGCAAAACTGAGTCTACCTTCTTCTATTTATATGCAGTAAGACTAGTTTTGCACTATGTAGCATGTTCTAGGCATTAAAGATAGTATTAAATACATAGAAGACAAACCTAAATTGTGAAATAGGGCAAAAAAGAAGAGAAGGGTTTTAAGAATTTCCCATACAAAATATATTATATAAAGTAGTTCCAAGGTTATGGAGATTACCTAAAATTACACCAAAATTACATGTAGGTAAAACAAATTATGAACTTTTATTAATCATTACAATATCTACATTTTTACTACATTAGAACATTTGGCACATAAAACACATTGCATTACAGCTTAAAAATGCTGCCAAATCATCATTAAATTACAAACAAGAAAATAGTGCAAATAGTGAAAAATTTGACACACTGAGCTAGTGAAAAACATGACCCAATGATAACAAACTAAGAACAGGTAAATGCACTTTAAAGTCGTTAGATGAAGCCTTCTTAACCCAAATTATCTAAAAACTCCATGAATAATCCTTATCATGTCTGTAAACATGAGGTCAAATTATTCTGTTATCAGGTTAATTACCTTGGTTAATCTACCCAGTAATAAAATGAATTATAAACTAATAAAAGAATAAGAAATGTGTCAATACGCTATGAAGCCAAGTGGTAGGTGTATGCCTTGAAACCTCTTAAAGCACAACACTAGTGCAATAAAATCCACCAAAATGCCGACTGTTTAAATACAGCATTTAAGATAGCATAAACATTACTCTAACATAACTCGAACAAAAAACGATCATGTAGGCCACAATGTTTTCTCAGTGAATCAAACAGTTTTATGGCAGCAATAACTACAATATTTAGGCAACAAAAGAAACAAAAGTTACATTATTCCATAATATTCATTGTGGGACTAAAGACAGTAGGAGTTATGTTTTACTATTACCACACAACATAACATATCTAGGTCATGTGGCATCAACCTAGATCTAATGGGAGTTTGAGGAAGCAACATAAATAAAACACATATCATGGCAAAAACATCACACAAAGGAAGGTAACACAAAAATTTTAGATTGAACTTTTCCAACTTTCATGATTTCAGCTCTTTGCAACAAGTGCAAATATAAAGTTATTACCCAAGACTGTTCGTTATTAAGACTAAAAAGAAAGGTATATCGAGATTCAAAAACATCATACAATAGCAAGGTAGAATATTCTTAATACAAGTACTTTTTAAAATGAAAAATTCATACAGTCCTTAAGTGTCGCAGGTCTAAATGGGTTAAATACAATAAGACAACTGAAGGCATGTGGAAATCTGCTACTGAGCATACCTTTTGTCATAGAAATAAGCCAAAGGGTAGTATGCAAAGGTGGAAAGCAAAGTCAAAACCAATTAAGACACTATATGTAAGAACTTGTGTTTAAAGCATCTCTGATGGTTTGAGACTGTGCTGGCCACCTTATGTAATATGCCAAGGCCTAATTATCAACATCTATTCTCTGGTGGATACACCATTTTGCAACTTTCAAAAAAATACTTCAATCAAAGAATTGGTTTAATCAACAACTTACAAAGTACCAATCAGCTTACAGTTATAACAATACATACAAAGTGTACTAAAAGCAGTAATAGCCAACAAAACACCAATTAATAAGCATTTGCAACAACAGATATGTTTGTACTGAAGATCCCATATCTTCTTTTGTACTAAATTAACTGTTGAGTAATAAATATCATGTGAAACAACTAGGCTACACTCTTATATCATTTATCAATGATGTGAGACTCATTTAATATCCAACAAAACAAATAAAGGAGAAAACTTGAAGAAAAAAACAAAACAGAACTAACAATTAATCTTCGGAAAATATAATTTAGTTCAGTAAATATCTTAATCCTAGAAAAAAAGGTAAACAAGTACACAAAACTGTGTACTGACATCATTTGAACATAACTGATGTAGGAAATACTGTCTAAATACATTTCTTTCAAATTGATTTTGTAACAGTTTAAGTAACCTATATATTGTCTTCCCTGTGCTGCTCCGGTGGCAGTTATTTTGCCACTGTCAGTTCCAGGGTCTTCCCTGTGCTGCTCCAGTGGCAGTTATTTTGCCACTGTCAGTTCCAGGATCTTCCCTGTGCTGCTCCAGTGGCAGTTATTTTGCCACTGTCAGTTCCAGGGTCTTCTCTGTGCTGCTCCAGTGGCAGTTATTTTGCTACTGTCAGTTCCAAGACTGAAACCCAAGATACTTGCTACTGTTATTTGTTGGGGCATCTTTTTTATAACAGAAGTTCAAAAATCTAAAATCATTTCCTTCTTTGCTCTTTGGGTGTGTTGAAGGTCAGGGGTTTTATACTGTTGCTGTTCCTGATAGGTTTTCATACTACCTTTTTTCAAGAATGGCAATATGATATTCATGCTTTGAGATGCTATTCTTATTATATAAATATACTGTACCGTATATTAAGACCATTGATTTTGACGATCCTTTTAGAAGAACTTAACTGTAGTAAGGTTAGCTGATTGAAGTTAAAAACACCAGGAAATTTTCATAAACAAAGTAAAAACCTAATACCCAGTAAATAAAAACTTCGCTGCTGCATTTACCAAGTCATCTTTATTAGAGGTTTTATTGTAAACCTATGACGAAATCTATCAAAGTAATAAATCTTTCAGATAAAATTGAAAGCTTAGTTCTCTGCATGAGTAGTAAAAACAATTGTCAGTAAATTTATAGAAAATAACAAAAAATTGATTTACCCAAAGTAGTTCTAACAAAAAACTACAATTTTCTAGGTGAGACGATCAAGGTCACTCTGTCTGAACAAAATTGATTAACAACATGAAATTAGACTCATATGTACAAAGTAACCAGTATTCCATTTACATTTGTTTTATATAAGTTGAAACATACAAATAGAATATTTTTCTCTGGTATTTATTGAGAGCAGTTCAAACTATTGGCATTGAAGAGAGAAAAGTCAATACAAGAATATTGGTAAAGATGAAGAAATAATTAATGTTATAAAACTTTAAAGGGTTTAGCTGAAACATATTATAACATGTAAGTAAATCCAGCCAGGGTTTGGGGTTTTTTGTGGGTTTTTTTGAAGGAGTTGGGGATCTTTTCCAACTGAAATTTCAAAAAAAAGTATTTTTAGTGAATGAAACATCCTTGGAAATCATTTTTGCTCAGACACTCCTAAGTAGCAAAATTTCAAAATCCACCATTACAATAGCTTAAAAAATTTAAGGGGGCTGTAGTAGTAGTGTTTAAACAATTTGTCACAGTAAAAAATGTTTAATAAAAGTACTTGCGTAATCACATAAAAAGCAGTATAAACCAGTTATCCCCAACAACCCAATGAAAATTAAGGAATTTTTGGTTGAGCTAAAAAAAGGGTGCATCATAAAACATTCAATCCTCAAATTTGATATCAAATTTGCCTTGGAAACAACACTATATCACTCTTTATTTGTTTTGACGTCAAATATGGGCTGTTTCTCTATTTCAACACAACATACTATAAATCAACAAGTGAAAACAAGCAGAAAATTTAATGGCATTAAAATGCCTTAACTCAGACCTCACACTAAGTATTAATATGTCAATACATTTTATAAACCCAGTCTTTACTATAAAAATTCATTATTTTGCCTCAAATATATCTAATTAGGAGAAAGAGAAATAAGTAAAGGAAAGATGTACCCTAACCAGTAAACTTTACTAGAAAAGTAGGCACATCATAAATCATAGTAGTATCAAGCAGTATCTGTAGAGTATAATTTATAGAAAACTTAAATATCAATTTCCAGTAAGATAAAATCATGCAGAAATTTATTATATCATTCCAACATAAGCAAAACAGCAAATTTTCCCACCTTTCAATCTCAGGAAACAGTACAGTTGAACTCCAGTTCTTATATCGAACGTTTTAAGATTATGCAAACTGTGCAGGCTTATATCATGGGTGAAAGCAAAAAAAAATAAAGCTCCTGCATGTGATATCAGCAGTTTTAAAATAAGATTTGCATTGAGCCATTGACTAGCATCATAACAATGAAGAAAGCGCTAACATTTCTATCACAAACTATCTCTGAGAGATGGTGAAGGATGTGGAAGCCACTAATTGTAGGTAGCTTCTAATACCAACCATCAACATAATAGCAAAAATTACATTTGGTTCAGACTCATTTGCAAACATTATTAAGTACTAACACAACTCTTAATGACACATAAATAAAAATTATTTGACCTAAAAACCAAATTTCTTCATCAGATAAATAAACATAAGTCTTCAATTGACCTTACTCCCTGACCTTGTAATTGTGGATACATTGTAAACCATAAAACCATGATGATTTATTAAACATGTTTGTGTGATTGACCGAAATAAAATAAATACAACAATATCTTCGGTGAGATATCGCCTAGCATTGTTCTGTAAAGAAAAATAATAACACTAAACAAGAATATAAAATTATTGTTCAAATAGATGAACCACAATGGACAGAAAGATATGTCGACCTGCTGACGTCTGCTCGCGAGATTTTTTTGATTTCCGTATTATGATTTTTCCGGTTCAATATTCCCATAGATTATCAAGCTGTGAACAGTCTCATATATTTAATCCACAAATAGTAATTTCATTATAATCATTTCTTTCATAAGAATGTTTATTACTTTATCATACGATAGTAGCAAATAATTTTAAGATAAAAGTACATAGGAAATTATTTATGTCAAATAAAACTACGTAATAGCCACGTAATGATAACACTATACAAATATAACAAATTTAATGTATTTATTGACCGACCCTCATCTGGCATTAGAAATTGTTTAAGGATTTATATTATTACCCTACTTTGTAACTCACACCACTGAGTGTTATCACTAAGTTAGATTATATTTATGTATTAATTCATATTTATGAAAAAAAATGATAACAATTTTAATATGAGTCATAATTTTCTAAACTAGAATGGGATTTGTTATAATATATGGCCAGTAAATTGTGTCATGATATAATCTGGGTTACATTTATTACATTAACAATGACAAGAATGAGAGGACTGTCATGGCAGAGGAAGATATTTATGCAATAAAGTTCCATTATAAAGACCACTCCGGTTATAGCAAATTATGCAATAATGGACAATTTTTAAGTAAAAAATGCTTAGTTTGAAAAGAAAAAGGTAAGTTAGACCATTCTGCTCTTAAGAATATCAATTTTGAAAGTCCTACAAGTGGAATTTTACTAGTTACGAGAGAAAAATGCCCATTTGAAAAGCACTAAGAAAAAAGGAACAAGAAATTTAGTAATGAAAAAATCCTTATAATATTATCACACATGTACTTACAACTTCAATCTATGCAGTCAATGCTAAAGTAATGGAAAAGCCAATGATAGAACAGAAACATGCTCTCTCAATCTCTTTTTTCCATGACAAATAATAGTGTACCAGATATAAAACCAATATCAAATCAAAGTTTAGGCCACCAAGGATGAACTAACCAAACTGACAATTATCATTCAAGCAAAAATAAAACTGAATCACCAGACATAGACAAGCACAATGATGATTCAAAGAGAAGCATTTTTTCTACTTGCATCAAATTGTCTAGAATTTGATAGTTTTATAACTTGTGGTATTTTGGAAAAGATTAAACATTAAATTCCAAGTTTTATTACATTTTGCAGTGATATGCAGCACATCATTAAAATCAAGAAGCAAACTGCAAATGTCTATCTGACATTTCATTAATACAGGGTAATAAATCTACATCTTATGATATTTATTTTTAGACTTGTAATATATAGAATACTCTCTGAAAGTTTGAATACCCATTAAATAGATCTGAAATTTCTTCTGAAAGCAGCCAAACACCATCAGCTGAAACAGCTCTCCATTTCCCTCCACAAATACAAAACTTTTCCCAAAGGGATTATCTTCCCTATTGAGCATTTTCTTTCTTGAATTTCATAAAACTCTAATCTAACAAGTGCTCTTCATTTCCCAGATTAGAAATTTTAGTGATAGCTCTTCTAAAACATTTAACAGACTCAAAGTGGTCTCTGATTTACAAAATGTTAAAATTTGTCTTCCAAACTGATATCTGTAAGACTAAGAGGAACATCCTCATTTTCCTACACTGTAAAACAAAGTCTTCCGAGTGACATCCATGCCCAATATGCATCTGCTGTACCTAACTACGTAAAAGAAGTATAGATAACTCAGCCTATATAATAAGCAATATGACAGACTTACCTAGAGTATCACATTTGGATCTTGCACGGCATATGTTTTGTCTGAAATTATAGAAAAAAATACATAAAATAAACACTCATTTGACATTTACATGTAGAACTTCATAATAAGGCAGAAAACTGATGAATTAATATAGTTTTACAAAAGTTAGTCAATAATTCATAGACTGAAAAATTGTGAATACATTGTTACAAAATTCAGATCAGTGCAAACCTTAATATGGTATAGTCTTAATTAGTAATGGGCACTGGTTACATCTATTGGGTACACCAAGTGTTCTTGTCATTACTTTCAAATACATTCATTAGAATGGATAGAAATTTTCTTTCATTCAATTGTCAAAATAAAGAGAAGTAAATTCATGCCAGTATCAGAGAACACAACAAAAACCAGAAGAAACTTTTTTTCAAATAAAACTTAATTAAAAAACAATCTGCTGACACCATTAAAAATATCTGACAATGTCAATCATGTAACACTAAAAGCAATGATTACAACAATGTTTTACATAATATAGATATCTCAATTTCATGTCCATGACAACAAGGTTAATGTCAACCATCTGGCCCACCCTACAAATTCTCAAACAAAGTATACACAGACTTCATTCATTTCCTCCATTACAATTAAAACCAGTAATAACTACAAGAAATTTTTCTGTAATATGATATAATTTACAAAGACCCATTAATATGTTATAGTCATTAATTTTACAAGCATTTTTCTGTTATACTGACACAGTTTCCTAGTAAAGATTGACAGCTTTTTTGTTTTAAATATAAACTTGGCCTACACTCGCATGCTGCTCTGTTTAATTCTAAGACAATTTTTGATCTAATTCCCACACAGTTATATCTTACATAATATCTTTCAAATCACTTAATACAGAAACACTAAAAAGCATGGCAATGTTTTTTTGTACTTTTCCTAACAGACTTTTCTTGCCATGGCATTAAAACGTTGCTGGAATGTGTGATGCACTAATCAAATGAAAACATTAATGTCAAATAATCTAATCAATTAAGACAAAATTGTTATTTTCATGAGTCTTTCATGTCTGCAACAAAATCGTGAGCAAAAAACAGGTTCTAGTCTGTTACTGTACTACGAATATTCTAGAACAGAAACATTTAAAGGACAAAAAATGTCAACTTCAAAAATCCCATCATGGAAGTCATATTTACAGGCAACACAAAACTTGTAATATTCAATTACTGCTTGATAATTGTATAACATAGGATTATCTATTATTTTTCTATTACAATCATATGAAAAAACATGTGCACCTTATTTTATGACAGAGTTTGATACCATAAAATAATCATATTATAGAGTTTTTACATACTGAATTACTTCCCTTTAATAATTATACATTAAAATGAGTGGTTTCCCTTTAGTAGTGACACAAATATTAGTGTATTGATCATTTAAATGTAAGATAATATTTGAATACTAAAATATTACATTGTGGGATACAAAAACTATGGTTGAGTGGACCAAATTGGGCATAAACTTCAAACAGCAAGTTTTAAACTTATTTGGCAATTTTCAGCACTCAAACTGCACCCAATCTTATTATTTACTCTTCTCAGGTGCGACAAGAAACTAGGAGATTCCAAACATCAAAACTTGTATGACAACCTGTCACATAAAAACTTCAAATAAATAATCAAAAATATCATAAGTATGAATAGATTTATCCATTGGTCTAACAATAATGTTATGATTTATTTGATAATATTACATGCCTTTGATAATTTATAACTCAACAAAGCACACATGTGGCGTAATGGGAAACACACGCATGTCAATTTGGCTAAAAACAATGCTTAAATCCTTTGAACTTCATAAATCATCAGATTTGTTACAGATATAGGTTTTATTTACTATCTAAACTATCCACTACCTCCTTGATCAATTCAAATTAAAATAATTTAACAGGAGGTGTGTTTTGTCAATTAAAAAAACTAAACTATTCACTACCCCCCAATTAGCTATTGAAACAATCTAATAATAACACTAATTACAGCAAAAAAAATCCATCAATAACATTTTAATTAAATATTAGAACACCACAGGTGAGATTTAATTGTTTTCTTACTGCAACATGTGGCATAGTGCCAACACCATATTAGAATCAATAGAGTAACAATGACATACTGAGACCAACTCAAACAAAGAACTTGTCAAGTCTTAAACTTATCAGATCATCATGAACTGACAGATCAAACAAGACAAATATTTGAAGTTACTGGCACTCTGAGGTGTAACGTTGCTTGATATCTAGGTATCGACAATTCCTTGTTGGCAAAACATAAGAGATTAACATCTAAATGTTCAAATATCTATAAAGTATCAACTTATCCTAGACTTTAATTAGGTTCAGTACTGACTAATTAACTAATTATTTTGACATAAAAGAAACTATGACTGTCTGATAGCAAAATATAAAACAGTACATAGTGGTACCTTGATTATTTAACATTTTGTTTAAAAAACGCTCATAGGTCTTGGCTCTACCATGTATTTAAGAAAACAAGCTTAGTATATTTCAATTCTGGCAAGTCAGTAAAATACTATTCAGTAGCTTTTGTAAGTTTTATTTGTATTTTTCTAATTGGTAAAACTAGCTTAAAGTGCAATTAACAAAGATATTGGTTATCAGCCCTACTTAAAATGTCTTTAGTTCAAATTAAAACAGGATAAAGAACAGGCTAATTTGTCTCTCTGACACACCCATGTCTCTGAACTCAAGCAAGTACATAAACTTTGAATCATCAACAATTTCTGCTGATAATTCCTTCCAACAAAGATTTACGTCTAATTTGTTAAATACTCTTAGAGATCATAATTGTAATACAGAGGTAACATCATTATTGTATCATTTAGAAAATCATTAAGACAAACAAGTCAAATATAAGCCATAAATGCCAATTCTAACAGAACAGGCTGTAACCTCATTACGGTATTGCAGAACACATAGTGCCAGATTTGCTTTCATAACAAAACCTGCAGCCAGACTGAATGCTTTTTTAAAAACCTTCACATAATAAATTGAATTAACACAGTAAATGATCCTATACTTGCCACACAACGATTGCTAACCACATTTTGGTGTATTACAGTATATGAATGTCGGATGATCTGTTTACAATGTTTGCCAAAATACAGAGGAAGTATAAGAGACAAAATGAAGTGATACAACATATATTTGCAACACCTTTCAGGACAAGAAAAAAGAAACCAGAGCAGTAAGCTTTCTTTGGGTCAAGTGCTTAATGATGATTCAGCAGAAATGATTAATACGTTTTGTTAAAGATAATGTGCATCCTAACATTCGACTTGCTGATTCATGGGCATTAAGGACATTTTGATGACATCAACATCACCTCAGCCTATCTATTTAATATTTTACAAATTCAGTAAACCCAGAGTATCAGAACTGACTCATTAGAGAATGTAATCTGTTCCATATCCAGTTTTTCACTGGTAAATATTGAAGTCATAGTATCAGTCTAGGAGTTGAGACACTCTGTTAACAAGTGGCTTATCTCACCTTACTTTTATTTCAAATGCACTTGAAATAGTAAAAACCCATAAAAATCAAACTGAATAAGTCAATCAATCATTATGATATATAGCATTCAATAAACAGAAAATTAAATTCATACATCAGCATTTTTTTCTCAAAAATATATAAAGCATGATTTTTGAACTTGAGAGAAAAATCGGCAGTGTGAATAATGTCAATAAAATTAAAGTAATCTCCAAATACCCAAATGAATTGAGTTGCCAAAACTCTTTTGCAATCCATCAAAATATATAAGATGGTTTTTAGACCAATAAATCAAAAATAGGAGCAAATGTTAATTAACTTGTTTCCAGGAAGAAAATATATATGTCATAACAGAGTACATTATAGTAAACTATTTCTCAGATTTCACTACTAAGGCACTATCGCAATTCATCTACAGATATAACTGGCGAATGTATCACAGCGGAAAATTTTACAGCTTACTTACCTTGCCAACAAACAGGAAAATTAGCATGTGATATTTTACAGATGCAAAATTCAAGGAAAAGCAAGATTCTGCACTTGAGCACATGTCATATTTCTCAAGGCTTCTCAAGTACTATTGCAGTCCATCTTAGTATGCCAAAATATGTAAAAAGTACAACCAATTGTTTGAAAATCAAGATTCAAATGGATCAATAAAATGGAATTTTGAAAATGTTGAAAAAGCAACACATAGAACATTCTGACAAATAAAATGCTTAACTCTTGACATGACAAGCAAGTTGGCTTTAAACCCCACTGAAGATCTTTAGTATAAACATTTGATATTCTCCCAGACAAAACAACACAAATAGGAGTGAATTTCCAAACAATTTTGAAGTGTTTTAATCACAGACAATGCGAGCTGTTACAATTTCTTAAATTCCTGATCTGAAATGTTTCCAAGTAAGCCAAGGTTTGAGCTTAAGTGTAAATGAATTTGAAATAACCTAGATCTACTTTCTAAAACCAAAACAACAAATTACCAAGACATTTGTTATTAATGTTTCAGGATGAGTAATATCCTTCTAAGAGTATAATGGGTTTGAATTAACATCAATATGTACTGCAGCAAGAAAAACAAGGGCAATGAGATGTTAGCACAATTCATGTAATTTTAAAAAGAATAAGTAATACATGGGTTATTTTGTGTGATCATTGATTAAATGAAAAATTCTAACTAAAAAGTAGTAATAGCATGAAACATAGATCATTAAATCTCTGTTCAAATCACTTTCATCAAGACAGACCCTGGTGAAAGCCCTACATTAAACCATTTGCCAGTTTTTCCAATTTCAGAGTACACAGGAAGGGGTCAAGAGATGAAATGTAGGTAAGTTTCTAACAAATGTTAGAAAAAAAATGTGAATTACAAATGTGCTCCAGGAAAAAATTTACTATTGTCTTATTAAAACTGCAAAATCAGCTTTCTTTTAAAAGAAAACAATATTGAGATCCTATGCCATAAAATAAGCCTTTGATCTAAAAATACAAAATCATGCAATGCCAAATATTTAAACAATGGCATCTTATTAACCATGGAAGATTTCATATTATTGTTATTATTGAGTTCCATTTCCTATGTTTCCAGGTAACATTCAAGCATGGCCATCCGCATTCCACAAGTGGTTTGACGTAACACTGTTCCAAACAGAACCATTTCAAATAGAACCTATGCAATAAAAACGTAAACATGTATTCTCTAGTTTCTTGAATAGAAATATCTGTTCTATGAAACACTAGTCTTGCTCATAAACAACTTTATATTGTAACAGAATTAGAGGATTTCCTATGTAACAATTAATGTAATTCCAGGAACACTTGAGTAGTATTTGGATTATTCAGTTTGGTTATCAGTACTTTCGTAGGTATTTTTAAGATGTACTTCTTGTGTAAAATATGAACAAAATTTGGGAAAAAATTCCTCCCAGCAATTTTAATATGCATTACTTCGTAGTACTATTTATTCATCAAATAAAGAAATCTAATCATGTGAAAGCTACCATATGATTATATTTTCACATCGGCTAAAGTAGGCAGTCTAATGTTCCTTTAATAATAGCTTACATCTTTAGCAGGTTATAAGCCTCTTAAATACATTCATCTTTCCTTAAGCTTAAATATTACCATGGTGGTGGGTACTCATAAATTTCAAATTCAACCACACTGAAATTTGTCACATTTTACCCTAGCTTTCAGAAACATGAACTTAATCGAGTGATAAATCATGGCTTCACTAAGCACAAAGTTGCTCCACACTACCAAGGTATAATTATATAGTAGATACAGTTCAAATTTTACACCCATGACAAGTTGAATATATTAAGTCATTGTTGAATCATCAACTTTAACATTAATAGTGACATGATAGCTTGATCGGTTCACAGTAGTGATAGTTATATGCTGTTGAAGTATGTTAAGGGTCTTTATTAAAGAAACCTATCAGGTCTCATCAAACAAAGATCTAAGGACTCCAATGATGGCTTTTCATATATACTTCATTTCATTAATCTTTCACTTTTCAAGTTGGACAAGTTTTTCAAAGAGTAGCATACTGTATGAATACATGTATTTTTTCTCATATTTTCATAAACAATTCAAGGTGTCAGAGAAGTTTCAGAAGAAATCAGAATTTATGGTCAATTGTAAAGTGATGGCAAAGAAAATATTCATGTCTAGCTTAGATTGTAAAAAACAGAATTTATACGCAACACACAAAATACACAAAAAGGTGAGTATTGCTGCCACACTAGAATGTTTATGATCTAGAATATACCATCTAAAATAAAAACAACTCCTGACTTGGCAGCAATATCAAATGAATGAAATTGAAAGAGAAAATGTAAGACATAAATATCATGGACCAAAACCAATATGATTTATTATTACAAATATTTAAAACTGAGAATGTTACCTAAAGTAATAAATTGAAATGAGAAATAGATATTTAATTTTATCTATAAATTTTAATGTCAGCACGGTCATTATTCTTACTGGGGTATTCTATTTTAAATCATACATTTATAATACCACAAAATGATCAAAATCTATGTTTAATGACATATGTATAATATTAAACAAAATGTAGAAAATGATACTATAGAATAATGATTAAGCAATAGGTGAAAAGTTCAAAGTTTTTGTCACTTAAAACACCAATTTCAATAACCTTGAATTAATCAAAATATGGTAAGATTCAATTTCATACATCATTCATTCTATTTAATCGTACTTCAACAATCAAGTACCCAAATTTTCATATTGTGAAACATTGTTATGAATTCATTACAAAGTTTACTATTTAAATATCCTGTTTCTAACCAACTTTGGCCACACCAATCTCATTGATACATTAAGAACAAGTCATTGACCGTTTCATATTATTTTTTTAATCAACAACAGAGTGACAGCTGACCGCGACTCACAAAACAGTTCTTAAATATCTTGAAATCATGAATCCAACATCAAAAGTGACACTTTTCAAAAATTGAAATGATTGTGTCAAACAACATTTTTATCTCTTATTCAATGTAACAAATACTTGAAAATAATCATAAACCATAAATAGGATAAGGCAGAAATAGCTTTGAAACTGTCTTAGACATGTTTTAATAAAATTCATGAATATGTAATGGGCAATGTTTTGACAACCTGTCAAGTACAATTTAACACCTGTAAAATCATTTCCTATCGTAAAAATTAGTATATGTTTTGCTTTGTAGACATGACGAAAGGCTTCATAAATACATTTTAATACATATTTCCCATATTGTAAAAGCTCTACAAGAACCAGCACACTCGATGGCAGAAAGCCAATCTTATGCTCCGTCCCATTCATTGCAATATACATGTCAATTTCTATAATTATTCAACATGGAATCACATAAAAAGGCAAAAATAAATTTGTACATTATTCAATATCAAAACGTATAAACATATATCAAAATATGTGATGCTATTAAAATGTTTCAAAGTCAAAATTCATAATCAGCATGACCTAACGATTTGCATAAAGATAATGATATAACATAAAGCAGTAACCTAAGGCACCTATTTATGTCTTTACAACTAAAGAGCTCATAAAAACATCATAAACATATGATCAATGCATAATAAAACTCATGCTAGGAGACTTAATGAATACTTGCCGACTATAAATGTATCAGCCATTGTCATTTTACTAGGATAACATGCCAGTTATTGCGGTACCAAATCCTTCCAGCTTGTCAAAATGATTAACATAAAGCAGACGACGGCTTCATGGTCTTCAAACTTAATTTAACATGTTTCTATAAACCATTCATATTTAAAAAAATACTGCTTTGCTTATTGAAGTTAGTTTACACTTTTAAGTATTTTAGAGACTTAAAAGTTATGCCAATAAAATATCTAAAGAAAGTTAATGCAATGTGTTTATTTAACATTTTACTTCCTAACAAATCAGATTCCAACTTATATTTCATTCTTTTTGCAGCATATATAAATACATTGACAAGATTTCCAGAACATAAAACAGTATTTTGATAGCTTCAATATTTCAGATATTTTGCAGACACTGACAATGGTTCACTGTCTTTTCAAACTATACCCAGCTAATGACACAAAACAATATCTAATGCATATTTATAATCAGACATCATTATTACATGATAAATTCATCTAACAGATTTTATCACGCTGGGTTATAGCCAAAAAAGAAATCAACACTCAAGGTATATTCAAAGACTTCAAGCAGTCACTGACTGCTGAGTGAACTGCGAAAAGATTTTAAGCAGGTTTAGATAAGTTAATGTACTTGCTTTTTTGGACACAGCATTACATATTTACATAGAGAATTGGCTTCAATGATTATTATTTTGATGCAATTTATTGGACCTTTTAGACGAACATAAAAACTACTATCAACTTAACATGAGTACAAAGATTTCCCATAGGAAAACATATAAGAAATAGTATAAGAAAGGAGCAATGACCATCAATAAAGTAAAAGTATGACTAAAATGAGTTCAACAATCTAGGTTAAATGAAAGTACCCAAATGACTTCTATTTGGTCAGCTATAAATCAGTAATTGAATTTTGTGGTCATGAATAATTAATTAAGAGACTAAAACAAGCTGTAAGTCAGTCACCATTAAATTTGTTTATTCATTGGTTATGAACAACTGATCATTAGTAAGTCTTATGACATATTTTGGCTTTAAAAAATCGTTTAAATAGAGTAAGTGATGTACCGGTTAATATTTATTTTATCCAGACAAATCTAAGCAATTAAAACTTAATATGAATAAATAAATATAGATTATGTGTGATATTATGATCATTTTAATCATTTAGCAAACACCATTTCCTTTTTTTAATGTGAGTAAAGTCATTAAGACATTTTGATTTGAACTGAATTGAACTACAATAATTTCATAATCTTACTGCAAACATTTAAATTAAGGAGTAATAACAATTTAACTCAACAAGAATATTTAGATTAATCAACGTCTAATGCACAAATGTATTACAAACTTGGATTTTTTCTAGTGCTTATTCCGCAGTTCCACCCAAAATGTACTCCCAAGTACACCGATTTGCATCTTAAACTATAAACTTGGAGCAGTTTTAATTACTGAGTAAATGTTTATTTTGTAGGATAAAATCACATAAATGCTTATTACAACAGGCCATAAAATATTATCAACTGAAAATAAATGCAATTACACCAAAACGCAAAATAATTGACCTTAGCAAGATCACCTTGCTACAATCAAGAAACAAGGCTCAACCAAAACCCACAAAGATACAAGTTCAAAAGACGTAAGGTACACCAAAACATGGAACAGTGGCAGTACAAAGTGAAATATAAAAAATAAATCTATGAATATTTCATTAACGATAGGATACAACATTAACATTATAATACAAGAAAAAAATACTCAGAATTTCAGATTGATTTATTAAAAACTGGTAATAAAAACGTGTTTTTATGAAATATAAGCCGAGTATCAATAAAATCTATACAACATTATTTGGCATTCTGTTCACAATGTTATCAAAGTAATATATAACAATAAAAATGGTGTAAAATATTGGCAATAATATGTCAGTTTATCATATGATAAATATACCTTGAATTATAAGCTGTTGTTACATTTGGGTGGTCATAACAAATTGGAGAATGAAACTGGGTCATCGTAAACATAATAAGGGGTGTTTATTGTGGTTATAGCAAGAAGCCACTTCAACCTCTACTGGTAGGAGCATATGTTCCTTGAATACAAAACATAAATCTTTAATATATATACTTCTATACAACTTTATTTGATGTAAAAATGTCAGGATGAGGTCAGACAATTGTTGCTGGTAGTCAATGAATTCAATTGTTTCCAGCTTACTATAAAACACGATAAAAACAATCCAGGTCAATATCAGAAAATTTAAGTGGCCTCAATATAATACATGGAAATAGAGGAACTATTTGCGAAAAAGTTCTGTTCCTGCACAGGCTGTAACATAAGTTATTGTATGCTTGCCCAAAACAAGCATTTTATTCAAAATTATCAAAAAGGAACATAAAACAGGTAGCTTCATGCAAGCATTTTCAATAATTCTATGACTCTGAGACTATTTAATGTTTTTCTACAAAGTAGACAGGTTAGTGGTAAGATGTTTAAACATGGAATGATCAGAAAAAAAAACGTCTAATCCAAATCTTAGCCCAAAATACAAGTTTATGCAATAGACCTAATTCGGAACTCCAACTTATGGGTTTTTGATCTGTGCCCAGAAGGTACAAGTTTTTTACATTATTGCTGAAAAGCATGAGACACAGATTAAATCCTTTTGTTCTTTGTACAGCTGTTATCATGGTAACAGTGAAAGTTAGTTTGTACCTCAGGGAAAACCCCAATATTAGAATTCCAGATATAGTCTAATCAGTATTTCTATAAGTTTTAAATCTTTCAGTAAGTACAATGTACTATCTTGGCATGCCATGATAACTATACAAAACTAACTCCTGAGTCATTGAACGTACTTTTGATCATACATGTACAGTAAAGTACTCACTCGTGATAATGAAATCAAAACACTGAATAATTATAGGAATCAATTAAAAATTTCATTTTAAATGTCTGATAAGAATACTTGATAGTTCAGTGAAGCTAATAATATGCAATTTGTATTCATAATGCACATGCTGACATCTTCCTTTTATTTGCATAAAGACACAGACTTAGTCAAATCAAAATGTCAACTCTAGCGACCTTTGACCATAAAGAGGTCAAGATTGGGGAAATAAAACGGCTGTCACAGCTGGGTTTGCATTCATTGTTATACAGGACAGTCTTAATGTATCCTTATTGTCAGGGCCCTAAATAAAGATTCAAATATCAAAAGAAATTGGCTGTCCAGGGTAAGACCATATAATAATTTTCCTATCAAAATAGAGCTAAACATGATATTGTTGATCTATTCAACATTATGAGTATAAGAACTAAGTCAATCAATCAGCTATTGTATTTAGCAGGTGTTAAAAAGAGGTAGATATACTTTTACCTTGTTGGCTAAGGTAAATACCCCCATCAATAAACCTACTCATATTAATACCTATAAATGTATTAATCATCATTTTATTTCTAATAATTCATATTTCATATCAACCTTTTTTTCAGGGTAATATTCAGTATTCAGGTGTTGTAAATGAGAATACAAATAAGTCATGAGAAAAGAACAGTACAAATATACCCATGAACTATTAAATCTAGATGAGATTGGATTTCATTAAGGATATTGAATGCTATACGGAACACTGGATATGACTTTCAATGTGAAAATAATCAACAATATCTGATAGACAACTGCAAGTGGGAAAGGTCTGAATTGCATATTGCATATCAAATGTACATATATTTCACAACTGCTACTAATAATATCTCAAGTATTTTGATATTAATCTCAAATTCATATCACATTTTCAAATTGTGCAGAGTTATTTGACACAGGTGCAGTTGCATGTGTACACAATGTTTTTGTCAAGAAAATGCAAGCAAAAACATGCCCTGTAGACAATTTGACATACAAAACTTAATGCTTCTCATACCAACTCCCACTGGGAAAACAATGAACATATTAATGTCAATATATCATATTCTATGCAATGTATGCATTATTTGGGTTTCAGTGCCATCAAATTTTGTTTACATCAGCATAACCTAATTCCACCAAGAAGAAATGATTTTACATCAACTATCTGTTCAGCCATTCACCTCACACCATCAGTAAATAGGTGACAAAAGAAAGATTTTATGAATACTTTTATGATAGGAGACAGACTTCGAGCCTAAGACCAACCACTGTTCACCATGGTTCACTCACAATAACTTAAATAACTATTATAACAAAGCTTCATTGCCATGGAAACATAACTCTAAAATTAAATTTAAAACTGACCACATTAAAGGACAATAACTCAACAATAACTCTAACAATTATAGTTAACTTCATGCTGTTAAAGTTGTATTTAATCAAGTAGAGGCCAATATCTCTCCAATGAAATGTCCTAATTTTATGAAGCATAAAGACATCACACAGCTTCCTGTCCACATGCCTTCCTTAACAGAATGGATATTTCAATTAAGGGATCCTGTGATAGCTTGCAGTAAAAACTGACCAAAAATAAATATAGAGCCATTCTTTGAAAATCATAAAACTTACGTCTTTTGAAATTCTGACAAATTTCTGGCAATCAAATTAAGTCATCAATTTCTTTGCCAAAGGTTTATAATGTTGCATCAAGCAGAGTTCATTGTTCAAATTTGTTTCCCATGATTGTAACAGACAGCAAAAAAAGTAATGAATGAAACAATGGAGTGTAGTGTGAGAAAGAAAAACAGTCACAATGTCCTATTCTTGAAATCCTCAAAGGTTATTGCTAGCATCTATAAATGTCATAAATGATGCTATACAAAACAGATACTAAGTATTCAGACTGAAATGTGCTCCCAGAATGAGTCCCAGAATGCCTACTTTTTAATTATTTCTGTAATACATTGGAAAAGAAATTTTAACTGTAATTACATAAGTCAAGGGTTGCCCGCAAGACTGTAGTAAGTGCATCAAGTAAAAGAGCGAGTTACTATAATCTTGCAGGCAACCCTCAAAGTCATTTCTAAGGTTAAATCCTTCAAGCACATTTTCAAAAGGTTTAAGCTGACCAATCAAAGAGTAATTCCCAGTCTCAGGACTTGCAGATGACTAATGAAAAATGTATACAAAATGGTCCCAAGAAGAAACCATTGACAATTTTTAAACACTCAGTACAGAGGAACAAAGTGGCAAGTAAATGTTCTCCTAGAAGACAATTACTATAATTAATCACTAATTGGACCACTGAGTCAACATATAATCAAATAAAATTCAATCACCATCAGCCTCAACTCATTGGACAATCAAACTGTTTTGCCAGGACGTTAGTCATTTATCCTCCATTTGATGGCTTCAAAGTGCTGTATATCATGTTAAACAAAGCAAGAAAAATTCTCCTGACCTTAGGGTGGCAATTTGCAAACTGTCTTGTTAATTGGATAGTTAGTCCCTTGTGTAACTACCACAGTCTGGAATATTTCAACATTTGACCAGATTGACCCTTAATTTCTTCAAGATACACATCTATCAAGAATCTGCAGGCATTATAACAGTTAGATAAACACCAAGTGCAAATACGAAAGTACATGTATATTTGTTATAATGAATATTAAAAATAAGAGTTGAACAAGATCTGACAAGTGTTATTTTAAATCAAATAAAATTGAGTTAGTTTTGACCTTATAAGCTGTTTCATCAGTTTTAAAGCCATGACAATGAGCTTGGGCAAAGTCAATGAGTTGTTAGGTTGTGTGTGGTTATTTGCCTAAGGGAAGGTCTATTTTAACTGTCAAGTAAGAATCAAATGACCTAACTCATCATGTCCTCAACAAACACTAGAGTAATCCTCCTTACATAAGATACCCTTCTTAACAAAGGGGGATGTTTTATTGAGTAATAAGCAGTTATAGTGCTCCACGATGGTGACAAGTGAAGGTAACTATTATCTGGACAGTAATTGTAGGTTATGAGGCACCTCTTAACACAGGAGGAATGTTATTATTACCATAGTACAAAGTGTGGCAAATCAAAGCTTAAATTTACATTATTTCAGTATAATTTGCATATCAAAATATCAATGATCAAGCCTATAGCTTTAAGGCTGACATTCAATCCCTGCTTCAACTAAAAAGCTTCTGCAACAATCAGAGCAATGGACAGCTGAAGTTTCAGCAAGTTTTGTCCTCTATGCCCTTCAGTCAAATGTTAATTACTGAATACATAATTTAAATGATCTCTTAGACCTTGCAATGGTCAAATTAGCCATTTAAGGGCTTCAGGGGATTTTAGAGGTTTCCAGGGATTATGATTAAACAAAGGATTTAGTATGACCCTTAAACAAAATGGAAGATAATGTTATACCAGGGATACCCTGTAACTTCTCACAAATCATGAGCCTTAACAATAAGGGGATGATTAACTACATGTATTAGTAAATTAACAGACAAAGGAATAATTTGTTATGGGAAGTAAGAAGCATTTTGTAGTAAAGAGAACTATTTTTACAATTTATTGTCTTTGTTTTTAGGAGTCTGTAATTAAGAGACTAACTAAGTTCAACTCTAAGAGTCTTAGACGACAGTGGTTCATAAAAATAATAGTAATGATGTAATTGCTCCTGTCTGAGAAGTGCCATTCTTCACATGACATTGTGTATGGATGGTTTCAGAGCACAAGTAATCTAACTACATATAAATCAAGAATGATGTAAACTAGTTTGGAACTGGCTCATTGATATATTTGTATCACGATGCATGGCCTCAGGCAAGAAATTTTATATACTCAATACTTTGTCTAAAGGAGCATAAACACAATATTAGTGGAAATTTCTTTTCCACTCATGAGCAGTTATTATAAATCCTCCATAAACAGGAACCAGGAAGAAAAAACATCAGTTGTTAGATAAAGATGTACATGTATTAGATAACGAAAACCTCCAGTAAGTAATAGAAGGTATCTAATAATTTGTTTTCTATCAACTCTATGACCTTGGATAGAGACCTTAAATGCCCAGAACATAGTCTAATTACTAAGTTCTTACAGACAAGGTCTTGGCTAATTGATGACTTAACAGTTAATTAGTTATGCTTTTTTTCTTTTTTCCAAGGAAACATTGGAATGAAGTTGATCATTGCTCAGTATGGGGCATGGTATAGAGATGTTGTATGAAATCTGTGAGTCAGTTAGGTGTTAATACACTGATTCTAGATACTGGAGTCAGGGTTACTTATGTAAGAACTACAAATGTTCAGTTACATGATAAAATAGTCAAATTTCAATGGGATTCTTCAAGTGATACATCATTGTAAGGCCAGTTTGTCCTTGTCTGATCCAAGGAAGAAACCCCTTAGGTTCTTGTTTAAGGTATTAGTTTGTTGAGTCCTCTTTATAACAGAAGTTTAAAATCTAAAAACCTCCCCATTTGGCTGTGTGGAAGGTCAGTGGGTTTTTTAAAGCAAGTTTCTAATATGTTTTTGGACTTTTCTTTCCCTAATAAATTGATAAATTTATGTAAAGCTAACTATGAATATAGTTAACAAATTATGCGACATTGAATATCAGTATAATTGCACTGATACAAGGACAAGTCAATCAGGAAGCAAACCTTGTGACAGATAAATATGCCATACTGCAAAACAATCAGAAACCAAGGTAGAATTCATTTTTTTAAATCAGTTCTATAAAAGAAAAACTTTGCTATTTCCAACAAAACTTGTTAAGTAATCAAGGCAATATGTCTAACAAGCCATAATAATGATAAAAACTCTGTAGTAAAAATTCCCAAAGAAAAAACCAACAACAACAAAAGCAAATGTTCGAAATATCTAAATTACCAACAAAAAATACATTATTTAAGTTGAAATCTTCTTAAATTCTTGTTTTAACCTTAGTAAAACCGTAATGTACTACACAGTGTTAAATTATTTGTTTTTAATCAGTAATATCTAGTTTGGCACAGATCTGTAGTTCTTAGAAATTATTAATGTATTTGCTTATCAATAATGTTCTTGTTACTATACGAGAAATGTTGTCCTAGAAACCTGGATACATTCTTCCCAAGATCCTCCCTTTAAATATATATTTGAAACAATTTTCCTGAAAAATGAAAAGTGACAAACTACATGGAGATTTTGACATAGAGTGATCTAGTTTCTTAACAAGAAAATTACACTTGTACCCACCCTATGTAAACTTTTGTAGAACACCATTAAGCCAAGGTTACTATGAACAAATTACAACATACAACAAATGAGTCTGCTAATGATTCAAGTAAGATCAGAAAGGAAAATCACATACATATACACTAAAGTTTCTCTACAGAAATCACCTTGAATGTTGTAATAGTGTGCAATGCTTTTAACGTTTTAAGTCACATCTGACCATTTTGATAGGAGCCAATATATTTACACCATTAGGCTATTAAGATCATTATCAATAGTGGAACTGTATGCACTTATAACCAAACAGTGTGTCTAGCCATTACAAGGAATAAATTTGCTCATTATTGCATCAGGCTAATAAATTAAGCTATGCATTTTGTCCCAATTTTATTAACAACTTTATTCATATAGGTATAAACAAGCTGAGAGACAATAGCTTATTAGTCTAGTTTTAAAACTATGTCAGTAATGTTTCTTCTTAAAATTTCAAGTGCAAACAATTATCATTGTTATAAAAAAATGTACAGCATTCTTCACCTAGTTATTGTGATACCGTATTGTTTGTTGTTAAACTAGAGCAAAAATGCGCTGACAGTCAGCCACTGGGTGAACATATGAGAGATGGGAGGGCCACTGTATTGCAACAGTCACATGTCTTGAGTAATACAAATTCTCCACAAGTTGACCTTAACATAATGGCTTACTTAATGTTTGACTTCATTCATAAACACTGTACATACAGTCACCATACAAACCAACATAATCTAGGCAATTACTTATTTGTCTCAAATTGTATGTTAATGAGGTAATCAACAGAGCAGACTGAGACAAGTACTCTAGACTAGAAATTAACGTACCAATGGTTCAGAACATAACTATTCTAACTACATGTAAACTTAGTAGGATGTAGACCAGTTTGACACTGATCCACTGATATGCAATAACCCCATATCTCATAACTATAATTAAAGGAGGTTAAGTCATTTTTGCAGCAAGTTATATAAACTATGTCATTGAGACACAGCTGCACAGTCAATTTGTAGCTAATTTGTTTAAAATGTAATAAAACCAATTATCCTTAATCATTAAAGGAAAGAAGGGAGGAAAAGAGGCTAGAGTAAAAATGAATGAAAAATGCTGATTCAGCAATATTATCAATAAGTAAGGAGTCATATGGGGCAAGAGCAAAAATGAATGAATAGTGTGGGTTCCTAAATAACATCACCTAGTATGGAAGAACTGAGAGGAGAGCAACAATTAATGAAATGTGGGTTATTCAATATCATTATCACCTAGTACGGAGAGAAAAAAGGAGAGGACAAAAATGAATGAAAAATGCCAAATCATCATTTTCATTACCTAGTGCCCAGCAGGACATCAGGACTATTCAAGATAATTTATAACACAGTTGTAAACTGTTTTCACACTATTTGTTTAAAGAAATTGTCATTATTGAAGCTATCAACACAAAGTATATCTTATTTTAGCAACGTAGAAACTTTAAACAAAATAAATGGATGACATTTATTTGATATAAAAACGTAAAAACAGCATAAATATAACAAAATACACATTGCAGTCAGGATACAAACTTTAACTGAAAGCATTAATACAGCACGCATTCTCATTAAATGATGTTAACACCCAAATCAATTTGTAAAAATTGAACTTTTTAAGAAAAAAATGTTAAAACTGAAAACTTGTGCATGACTCAATGATAGATAAATATTGAAAAGATCAAGTATTTTGTAGAAGAACTTCACTCATTAATCTTAGTATTTTAGCATTTATCATGAATTCAATAAAAAAGTTTGCAGCAAAGCAGACTAGGAGGTGTCATGATTGATTCATCAAGATTGCATTTATCCAATAAGAATAAAACAAATTAATTTAATTCAGCTGTGAAGATAACATGTTAAAATATTTTTTTCCCTAGTTTTATGATGTTGGTATAACTTGATATAAATCATGCATCAATCAGCTACTCATTGAAAGGCTTACTTCAAAAAAAACAGCAATAAATCATTGTTACTAAATGATTGAGATGACAGCATGTTCAAAACTTTCCCTCTCACTGCATGTAACCTTAAATCATATCCACAAATTCATGAATAAGACATTTTAAGTCAATTGACAAGCCACTTCTTATTATTTGAGAAAAGAATAAAAAACATCCAATATATTAGTAGATGTACTCATAATAATTATGCAAATGCAACCTAAGACAAGACAACAATACAAATGTAGATAGATGCTTTCATCTTTTTCTGGCATCATCAATTTGTGGGCGGAATTTAACCCACAAAAAACAGCAAAAAGTATGACTATTAAAAAACAAGTCCCCATACTTCCTTCCCATAAATCACAATCAATTCATTTATGAGGTGCACATAACACAGCAGCTCAGATTGTGAAACAATATGCTTAAGAACATCCACCTCTAAAAAGGTCTAATTAAAGGAGGTAGCACAGGTAGTGCAAAGGTCTTCAACAAAGCAGGTCATTACTCCAAGGTATTCATTGACTCATTTTAGGTCTGCTCACATACAAGTTACAGGTCATTACCTTTCAAAAAAAATCAAGAGAAAACTTACTTGGTTATCAATATTGCAGTATCATAATGAAATTTGCTGCCTTCAGGAGCATTATTTGCTGTTTGCCACTTGCAGAATCTTTTAAGGCTTTCACTGGCATTTGTAGTAATTTTGGGTCCTTCCTGAAAGACAAAAATAATGTTAACATTAAATATATTTCATTCAGTTAACAACCACTGAGTATGTGCAAGAGCAAAAATTACATTGAGGAAAGTTCAGATCAGATCACTCAGTAAACAGTCAGAACAATAACACTGGACTCTGTCATGGCTAAATAGAGTCATTGCCTGGACACCATAAAGTACACTCTCAGTGTTCGTCTAATATTTTTACTTAACTGAGAGCATAGAATAGACTTTGTGTTTGGCCAAAATGTCACTGACCAGACAAAGTAGAGAATGCTCCCTGTGATTTACCAATATATTTTGTCTCTAACTGGACACCATATACATACAACACTTTACTTTGATCTTTGTAAAAACTGCTCAGAAATGCTCATTGGAAATATAAAGCAGTTAAGAATAAAATACCATAAAGAATAGTTCAAATCAATATAGGCTAAAGGAATAAAGTACAACAAGCCTTAATGAAACAAATCTTAATACAAAAGTACATTCATATGAAATATTTTCATGGTTTAATATCACACTTACAGAGATTTTTTATTTATTCATGAATTTTCATTATTCATAAAACACAATAATATAGCCTAGAACAATTTTCATAAATGTCTCCATTTTATAGCTTCTTAAGGGAAAATATATACCATAAATCAGATTTTTTTCATTCCCTTTCATACCTTTTTATGTTATTTTCATACTTTAATATAAGTAATATATATTGCCAAAAATTCATAATGAAAGTCATATTGGATATTTCCTTATGGTTCATTTGTTCCGTAGAATTAATGAACAGTCACCTATTTTCGTGATTTCCAGTTAGTTTCACACGACCAAGTACAAAAGAAATATATTGACAATATTGTGCATGATTTATGAAGTCTAGTGAAATTCGGTACACATAAAATCAGTGTATCTTGTCAGTCGGCAAAACCGACATGTGACCTCCATACCCTTGTCTTGTCAGTGCACAATTCATCATAGAATGTGATAAGATATCGCCAAGTTGAACTTTGCTCATAAAATATATGATACACAAAAAACATAACTGTTTTTCATACACAATGTATCACTCAAAGTTTTTCATGATTCACGATTAAATGTCAAACCAATCAAATCACATTATAAATCGCTTGACTAAAACATAATAAATGATCCTTCAAAAATAATATTGATAACAACTAAATATAAAGATAGTTTATAAGTGATAAACTTATTAAACTGGTAAAAAAGTGACACCTTTTGCCCTTAAAGTGATTTTTTTAAAGTCATAATTTTGATTTCAATCTTTCGACAACATTAGTAATGGCATGTAATATTGTAAAATAACAATATCACCAATATTAGTTACACTGTAATAAACTTTAGAAATGATATTATAACATTTCATAAATGTATTATTAGATACATAAACATATTTTAACATTTTAGACCATTTTCATTATTTTCATAATGTCCCCCTATTCGACCTATGATTTTAATGTACTGCATTACTTAGTTGAACTATTGACTTTTAAAACATGCCATCCACATCAGCATTTTGATTTATTTTAGATTTCATCATTTTGTATAAATTTTATGTTTTACTTCAGGACAAAATGGAAGAGAGCTGAAGATCAGGCCATTCTGGAACAACTTAATGCAGACAAGTTTCAAAGCTCTTGTCTTTGCGCAAGAACTACTTGTGACGTCAAGAAAAATAGAATCCTATCAACAATGCATATCCTCATTCACCGTCCATCACAGTCATATTCCAAATACCAAGGATAAAAGTTTTCTAGGGAATCAAAATTCATTAAGGGTTTTAGACTTAAAATGGTGCTAAGAAAACCAACATCATAATCACATGACATTGCCATTATAGTCTTTCACACGGAAATATCCTTATAGGACATGAAGCAATTAAAACCCATAGTGGGTACAACAAGTCAAGGACAAAAAACCAAATAGCAAAATGTTCTGCCCTTTTTTTAATCTTAACAAAATGACAACAATGCTGCTTTAACTTTTTTATCACGACTAAGAAATGCAACAAATGCATACATTTCTTGATTCATAGAGATAAACACAAGGACGTGTTAAAGTATGATACCATCTGTAAAACATCAGAGTAAAAACTGTGTTTTCTACAAATATTAAGACATTATCATAGAATGACAGGTTTGATTATATATAATATAACAGTTATGTGACAGCAGTACAGTGCATAGAGACACTCTAATACATATTGCACACTTTAACATTTGTACCGTATACTTTCTATTTAATGCACCTTGCATCATTATTTTTAGAAATTAATCTATTAGTTTTAGAAATACATGTAAATCTATAAGCAATCACTAATTGGCTGTTACAGTTTTCCTGTATGTCATATTTTTACATCATCTGGTCAGCTTACAAACAGAAAATTTACACCAAAACAAAAATAGTTTCTTTTAATTCTATACTATAAAAATACTATGATAAAATAAAAATATAATGAAGCATTAAATCTAGTCTTAATTTAATCTAGTACCATTAAATGATGAAAATTGGTAACAATACCATTGACTGCTGAGCACTTGACATGTTGTAGGGGACTAAGTTAAGGAGCAAAGGCTTAAACATTTTTTGGCTTATTCTAGCTTAATCTTTCAATTATTATTATAACAAAAATGGACATCATTGCAGGGTGTCATATTTCATCCCTGTTGAATGCAATTCAGTGATAAGCCTTACTTATGTCAGATGTTCAAACGTGTTTAAGAATATTGCAGGTTAAGCGCAAAACAGTCAAAACTCACTCTTTTTTAAATTGAGTTACGACAGTTTTGCGCCAAGTCCAAGATATATACAGTAAATGACAACAGGAGTTTTTGTATCGGAAAGAAGCAGTGCATGTTTTACATCTGTTTTGCAGAGTTTTAACCCAAACAATCTTACACCAGGAACAAAACAAAGATAAACAATGTATGTCAAAGCTTACATCACCATGGCCTATGGAATGCAGTCAATTTATCATCGTCATGGAGATAAAACCTTTTCTTACGTCATTATTGCCATATAGTTTATTTACATAAATATAGGGCATAGTTGATTCTTTTAACATTGTTGCCATAGCGACACAACTTTTCACCATAAGATAATACATTTTATGGGACCAGAAAAATTCTGCAGGCTGCAACATCATTGCTTCATGAGTATCATGGAAACAAACAAAATTTTCACATGCAGCCTAATACTAGTCTGCCATTTGTGACATTTAAATGTTTCATACATTAGTCAGGCAATATCTATCAAAGAATGTCCACAATATAAAGGAAATTTTTAAAAAAGGCATAATTTCTATAAAATGCAAATAAGTATGCAACCAATAAAAAATGGGGCTGATATGAATCAGGGTGTTACAATTTAGGGCCCAGAAATCTTGTCAGTTCTGCAATAAATAATATTAATGAGTACCTAAGTAATTACATAATGGTGATATAACTCATTTTTTATGGTACCCATGAAATTTCCTAGATGTATGATTCATAATAAAAAATGCAAATTAAAGTTTAAAGGCCACATTTTTACTCGCATTCTCACTAATACACAATTGATCCCCACACGTTAAAAGGTTAAAAACTTCTTTCATAACAAAATTTCATAAATGTTAAAAAATTTTCCTATTATAAAAAAAAATCGAATATTAAAATTAAAGAAAAAAACCTGAAAAGATAGTAATGTCGATTTTCCATAACAAGAGATATAGATTTAAATATAATACATTTTCACATGAACCAAAAGTAAAGTTATAAAGGACATATAAGAAGAGATTTCTACTCATAAAAGCCTATTATGAATGTTTTATTATCAAATGTTTCATCTCATAACCTGACAGATCAGTATGTCTAATTTAACCCCAACCTCCAAATTAAAATTAAAATTACCATCTTTAAACTATGATTACATAAAAAACGTCATTTTCAACATTGTAATTGACAATCTTAACTGATTCATAATTTTTTCTCTGACAAAAAAGACACGTTGGTATTCTTAACTCCAGATGTAACATATTTGTCTACTATTGACAATGTATTATTCATATATTATATATTAATAATGGTTTCAAGTGGAGAGAGAGAGAGTAAAGGAAAGTAAAAAATATTCTATGAATGAAAAACTGAGCAGCAAAAAAAGAGCGATCAAAGAGAATGCAGAAAATAGGTTGAGAAATATCTTAAATCTAGGGTAAACTGAGCATTTTGGAGTAGACTGTGTGACCTCGTTAAAAAAAATCTAATTAAACTCACAGACAATTCTTGAGAAGGTTCATAATAAAATATGTCTAAGGCGCTTGGTGCTCGTAAAAAATTTACTCATAAAAACTTCTGTACACATAATACAATACAATCAACACCCAACATATAGGATCTAAATGAAGGACATGAAATCAAGACCCCATTCTATGAGTTACTATGTCAATGCCCTATTCTAAGAGTAACTATGTCAATGCCCCATTCCATAAGTAACTAGTTTACAGTCCCTTAATATGAGTAACTAGGTCAAGGCTCCATAATATGAATAACTAAGTCAAGGCCCCATAATATGAGTAAGTAAGTCAAGGCCCCATTCAATGAGTATCTAAATCAAGGCTCCTATCACTGATTTTAAGACCTACAGAATTACCAATTAGTACTAAGCCTTGATCATTTAAACACCATCAGCAAGACCAATGCAGCAACTATCTAACTGAAAGTAGGAATTCTGACTAAAACCAACAATGGCAAAACATAACTGATCTAGCATTATTATGCAATTATCAATTCAGAAATTTCATGAATTCTTTCATACCGCAGACCAAAACAGCCAGTATCTATCATATAAACATTTAATGACAAATAATAACATTCAAAATTTTACAATACATTAAAGTAATGACAAGCGCGCAAGTCTCGTGACTCACTGTCCTGCTCCAGTGACATATTGAAGCACAATAAATATGCTAATATATGCTCTCCTCATTACTTCACCTCATTTTTTTACCTCCATTCATTTTCACTGATGGAATGTGTGCACTTTTCATAAAAAACTTGGATTAATTATTTTAAACTTGTAATAAAAAATAAAAAAACTGCAAAAAAACGCCGATTTCGTTTGATGTTCATTCAATCATTTAACCATGTTGCACTCCATAAAATGCACAGTGTAAAATCATTAAGCTTGCTCTTAAACATGTTGCTTTATTACAATATACACTAAGTTCAACCATTTTGCAAGCTGTTATCTTTATTAAAGTTTACTCATTTAAAATTTTGAATTTGAGAGATGAAAGGGAAGAATGGTTGAGTTCAAAGCAAGTGGTTATTAAGCACGCAATTTAGAAATCATTTTTATAAATGTTTTAATTCTTCACATATTTAATTACATACATGTCTTGAAGCACTGATTATAATTTCATAGTTGTAATATATATTTTAATATTAACATAAACATATAATGATGATCAAGCAGTTTAAGACAAAAGTAGGTTTCGAGAAATTTGTAATTTTTTAAAAAATCCTCTAGACAAATTTTGCCAAGTCATATTGAATAATGCATTGACAAAGATTAACTGCAGTAGTAATTTCACCACCCAGTGATGGGGTCTGTTTTGCACAACAGCATATTCAAGGTCTATGCTGGTTCTACAACATAAGCTTTGATATGAACACTATGGACCTCGATCCTCAAAGATATCTACAAAGGTCCAGGAGAAGCACTTCTATGTGCATGGAATTAAATGTAGGACATATTGAGGGCATCTAATTTCGCTCAGAGAAGCCCAGTCACCCAACAAAAAGTACAAGATTTTGTCATCAAATTATAAAAAAGAAATAAGAAACTTTTTGACAGTTTTTGACATCTATTTTTAGGTTTAATCAATTACGAAGCGTCACCTTTTGCAAGTCTGATCAAATACAATAGTGTCTTTCACTCCAACTTACCTAACTTTTAAATATATATGTAATAATCTATCATTGAAAAACCATAGTGCAAAACAGTACCCAATATCAAAGGCAAAGTTTATGAGCCAATTCTATTGAAAACATCAACATTTATGGTGATTTTAATCACTTTCAATTAATAAAAGCAAAGTACATTATTGCATTTTAATGGCCAAGACAACTGTAAAACTATTGCTTTAAAGTTGATATGGCAAAAATAAATTGCCTGGTGACTTAAAAACATGGGTTTAACATTTCAACATTATAGTCTCACCATTAAGAGAAAAAAGTTTTTGGTCCATAGCTCAACAAATACCATTGCTCATTGCTTTCAATGATAGATTTCACAAAGCAACTTGTCTTGAATATTGACAGATGAAAGGTGAGGCTTTCATGAAAAATGAGATTTTGTAAAAGTGATAAATCTCTTATAATTTGACCACACAGCAAAAAATTCATCAATTTTACATGGCTATAAAAATAAACATTACATTTAAACAAGAAATGTTGGCCAATTATAATTTTTTACAAGATATCATGCATTATATCAACATAAAAACACTTATGTGTTTTTTTCCTATACCTAATGCTTACATCCAAAGGTATTCTCTTAACATGAGGGAGCATGATCTTCCTTTGTACTGTCCATTTCTATTAACACAAGTTTAAAAGCCATTTAAATCATTATCTACCAATCAGCATCACTCAGATGATTGATTATGCATGCTTCTGCAAGTACTTGATGTATACCACATGCTTCTAACTGACCAAGATGATTTGTCAAGCATTTTACTGACTCAGATGCTACTCTAATTATTTTTCAAATGTTAACTGTTTGATACCTGAACTATTATAGTGTTTGCTAATTGAAAATGGATCTAAAGAAGTAAAGAAGTCAATGATTAAATGACAACTATAACATATATTTATCAGCGATGTTTAAAGTCAGGTATCATCATACAGTAAAATTATACCCCTACCATTTTCATCATATGTTTTCATCAAAATAACCGTCAGATTTTAATGATAATACTATGGAAGTGTAAAATTTCAAAACCATGCAATTAGACACTAGTTGACAATTTCCTCCAAAATTTCCCGCCCCTTTCCACCAACCATCAGGTCAAATGACAGTCAATGACCAAATGTACCTGCCCACACCTGGTCAATACTCATCTGGTTAACATTTCAGCCACTATTCAGCTAATGACCAAGTATACAATGGACACTGTCAATGTTAACATATGCATTTTGAAAACTTAACATTTGGTATAATGTTGGTGTCAAATGAAGCAGTAATGACAGACTTAAGCACTGGTTTCATTGATACTTAATTCCCTATATTGATGAAGAAGGGAAAAAAGAGAATAAGCCAAACTGAAAAGGTATCAAAATGTTTTCAGATCTATAAGTTGACAAATCTATGTCAGAAAATTAAACCCCAAATATGCTGTGGAAATTACAATTTCAATGAATCTCCAAAACACAAAAAATAAATTTGAATCATGAATCACCGTGCTCAAAAATTAAACTTTAAAATAAGAAATGACAAGCTGTAATACTAAAGTCTTCAAATCTAATTTGGGGATATTTAGAAATATGGCCCACAGAAATGCCACCCAGATTCGGAAGACAATAACATTGAACTTCATTATTAAGAGTTGCAATTATCCCTAGATACTTAATCCTTGATTAATTAGTAACATCAAAATATGAAATACAAGACATGCCCCCAAGATTTTTTGTAACAAAGTGACTCAATAAATTTTAGAAAAAATAACAAATTAAACGTCTTTATCAATTATTTGAATAGTAAAAGATCAAACACTAGAATTTAATATGAAAATAAGTTTAAAACCACATTAAAGTATCAAAATATGCACTTAAAGTAATGAAAGAAAAGCACTTCAAAAAAATTGATAAAAACATATGGGCAATGCTAAAAATATACTTATAATTGTAATTTAAGTAATTATTGAACAGTTTTATGAAGCGTCAATTGAAAAATAAATGTAAAGGTGTTCAAATTTCACAATTTTTTTCTTCAAAATAAGATTGCACTCTAAATCTTTAAGAAAATGGAAAGTTTTATAGTGATTTAAGTATTTTATTATCAATTTAAGCCATCTGATAACATTATAGTTAAAATCTTTCATATTTATCATTCACAAAATGTATCATAATTTTTCTAAAAAAAAGCCTTTAAGTGTCAAAAATAATAAGGACAGCGATAAAAAAAACTTTAATTGGAGGTCAGTAGAACAAAAACAGTTTTGAATATTTCAATCACGAAAAAAATAAATTTGTATAATTAGTTTCTTTGCGGTTTTTGTAATTAGATAATGATTGTTCAGCTATTTTGTTAATGTCTTATGTTAAATGTCTTAAAGCCACCTGTGAATACTTGCGCTAATGATTGACAGTTAAAAATTATATAAAAGAATTAAAATTCAGAGGCCAAACTTTAAACTATACCATACAAAACATAATTTGGGTGTCAATTTTACTTTGCAGACAAGTGATACTCGTTTAAATCAAACAAAATATCACCAGGTATATAACCTCGCGTAAAACAATCTAATTGGGTAACTCACGCGAAAAAAATTTCTGTCATAAGAAACGGAAAGGTCACGTAAAGTATTTGTCCCTAACATATTTGAAATCAAATTTAATCATGATCAATTAGCAGGAACAAAGTCTTAGATTTATATTTTTTGCACAAAACGGTAATTTCATACTAAAGGCCCAAATTATTCTGTCGCGATAAAAAGACATTTAACACCTGTTCATAAAATTAGTTCCATTCAGTGACCTAACAAGAAGTTTAAAATTACCGAAACTGAAAATGTTTTACTTTCTAAATAAAACAATAGTTTCAACATTTTTTAAGCATGGTGGTCCCTTAAAATCTTGACAAAAAACCTGAAATTTAAGAAATCTAAAAAATTAACTCCACCATGATTTCATACCATACAAATATCTATTTTGAAACATGACCCTAAATAAGGCACATACTCTAAACCATAATGGTAATTCCTTAAAAAAACTAATTTTTTCCTACATTATATAAAATAATTATGTAAATTATAGCTAGAATACAGAGATTTGATAAAGTAACAACATTCTCTTTATAATTTGTAACAAATTTTACTTAACATATGAAAAGACAGCGCATAAGTTAAAAATTACAATATGAATGTTTTGGTACATTCTTAACAGGTAGCTTCAGGGTGACAGATTCAGGAATGGCATCAAGTATCAAGTCTTGCCGTTGACGTTTATCGGTCAAAAATAGCTTGATGAACAATGGCCACATCAAGTTAGATGACTCGTCTGAGATCATTGAGTGTATAGATATCAGACAGACAGCCAAGGTCAAATAAGCAAAGCTAAAGTTACCAAGTAGTAAAAAGGCATTCAATGCTTAGTGTCTGGAGCAAGAATCATCAATCAAAGTTCCTGTCAAATTTACCATACAACTTCCTAATAAGCACTGGTACTTCCTAACCCTGAATGTAATTTCTAACTTACACCTACTATAGCGGACAAACACAGCATACACAGTACTTGCAGCAGAGGTATAGTAACTCACTTGCTCCCCTTTACTGGTCAATGCCATGTTTTACTGGTCTGGACCATCCCTCTTCATAATGGCCACCACAGGAGTTGAAATTAGTGCTTTTAACTGGATTTAGTGAATTTCATGCCCATGTCCCAACCATTTAAGGGTTAAACTAGCTTTCATGGAAACATGATAGAGTAGCACTTGATAGAGCTCGAAAGATCATCAGATTGATTCTTGTTGTAGGTCAACAACTTGACCTGTTACCCGTGTGAGTTCATTCATTGATGCAATGGTAGCTTGCAGTGGTTAAACCAGTCTTAACCCATACTAGAGTAACTGTAAGGAATTCAGAGAGTAATATGAAACAGTTTACGGACAGCAAGAATTTCGAGCCAAAAATGCAAACTCAGCAGAAAAAAATAATCTCTGAACATCGCTGTTATCATGAGATATCATAATGTAAGAATTTCCTCATAGTGATTATATATTAAGTAGGAACTCAGTAAAATATTGTAGAACATAATATCATTATCAGAAAAATATGAATGTGAGAATTTCTCAAAACTCTACCTAACCTCCCTCCATCTGCTGTATTCATTTGTAACACTCTATAACCTGATCCAATTAAATATACAAAAATTGACATAAGGTGTCAAGAAATATAAAAGAGGCGTATGAATGAGTTACCATATTATATAACAACAATATTTATAACATTTATTCAACAACATAGTATTATTACCTATTACCAATGACAAAAAAATCAGCTCTAAGTAATTTGGATCAGAATTCAATAATTTTTCCATTCAAATTTTTTTCTTTCAGACACGGGCGTGCCCTGATACCAAAGTTAGGCTGACATTTGACACCCCCAAAAAAAGAATCGAAACAAAATATTACTTTATAAATATGTCCCAATTGGTTCACAGTGAAGTATTAACAATAAATCATTTACGTTTCACGAGAGTATGTTATACATACCATCTGAAGGGTAATTATACTTAAATCGTACATAATACCTTTATATATTTGTAAACCAATTTTTAAACGAACCCAAGTATATAAATAATAAAAATTTCATTCAGTGCCCTGCATCATGGTAGGTGTGAAGGTGTATTTTGTAAACAAATTGAGGTGTAAATTTTTTTGTCGATACAATGCATTTTAAACAGCTTATCAACTACCATTTAGGTTAAAACCTATGCCATCCTCGCCCTTCTTAAATAAATTAATGAATAAATATAATCTACAAGAGCTATCTGTTTGATTTTTACTAAACGGCCCATTTTTATTTAAAACGTAATTGTCAAAGCAAAATGAGAAAAAACATGAAATGAATTGATACCCCTGAAAACTGTGGCCTACGACTATACCAGCATTCATTCGATGACATTTTATTCCACATCTTAAAAAGTCAGCCACAAGTCCTTGTTGAGAATAATTGCAACAGTTGAATACGTAATTGACATGGTAAATATATAGATAAATGTAATTAGTATTATGATAATATAATACATAACGATAACGTCGAAGATAAAAATATCTTAAAGAAAAATGTTCTTAGAGATAGGATCGCTAGCTGTCAGAAATTAAACATTATCAGGTGATCACAAAGAATTGTACATAAAAGGTTGGACACCTCCAATGTTACGACATAAAAATTTGGACCAAATAAGCTGTGAAACTGGTTACAGTTATTTAGCACAATTTTGTTACAAAAAATTGTTTACTTCATGAATAAGTTAGCACATAAATATAGCTACATCATAGATGATCAAACAAATAAACACACATGGTAATATTGAGACCAAATGTTTTTAGAATTTAACAATTAGTCTTGATTAAGCATTTTAACTTCTAATGAACACCATAGAAAAAGCAAATTAAATGCATAGCAGTCATTGCCTTAAATTTTCTCAAGCAAGAGCTCAATTTATATTTTAATACACTTAAGAGCAATCATATCAACTTGCTTAGTAATTTTCACTAGCCCAAACAAATTTTCACAAGCCTTAGATGGTTAAGCAATGATGGCATTGTGGTTGAGAAATTTTGAAATTTTGCACCTTCAGAGCTTGACACCAATAACATAATAAGAAACAATTGAAATTAACAGAAATTGGCAATCTGCAAGTGCCTTACTTTGAAGACATTTAAACCAATTTTTCAATGACTGAAAATTATGACTCATATAAAAAGATGTCACATGACACTATGAACGATTTCAAGTATTTAAGATCAAGTAGACTGACAACGTTGTTAGTTAAACATTTAGAAATTTAAAGGTAATTTATAAATGTTAATCTTATTTGGCAGTTTTCAAATAGAAATCTTTCGCACAGGTCACCCAGCATATAACCTAATACAACTATTTAAGTACAGCAATATTTTAGAAGAAATTTAAATGGATTTAGATGATATGGTATTGTATACCATTGTTGACAAGCCGACATCCCGCTGAGCATAATCCTAAGTGGACATGTTCGAGACATCTCGAGAATATCTCTTCATTGACCACAGACCTCTTAATTCTTTTAGCTGTTCATGTAATTTAAGAAATATAATGTAACCTACATCGACCCTTTAGGTCTACAGTTAAGATGATTACCACCCAGCAACAATGTATTTATTTTCTTTATAGTTTTATTAAGACTAAACATTTACTAAAAAGACCAAAATTAATATTATAGATATATAAAAAACTGTCTCATTAAAATGCTTGCAGCAGAAAATCTAAAATTTAATCTTAATTTTTACCTTAAGACATTTTAGATAATTACTATTAATTACTATCAATGTCAGTATTAAGAATGTACAAGAAGAGTTACAACATTGCATTATAGTAATGTATAATTCTATGTTTGGTTCTTTGCACCACAATTAGTAAGTTTTTCAATCGAATTGTTGTGGGCAGTCATCCTACTAACAATATCCCTTGAAAGGTTTAGGTATCTAGATCCCAAGCATTTAACCCATCACTATACACATACCATTACCAGAGGCTGATTTCTGCCCTACTAAATATAGAGTTAAAGTCATAGAAAATATTTCATAACCAAACTATATAACCCCAAGAGTGATAATCAGATGCACATCTGACTGTCAACAAACCATGCAAGCATCATGTCCCTAAGAGCACTATAAATTTGAATTACTACAGTGAAAGACAATGTTGTTGTTTTAAATCTGAGTAATCTTCATATTCTTAATCTTAAGAAATGATATTCCAAGTATGACACTATATTATATAACACTAAAAACTGTCTAACTCAATGAACTTCAGCCAGTCTTAGAGGAAATGCTTAGCAGCCAAGCACCATTTCTGCCGTAAGCAATAAATATCATACTTCACAAAACATATAATTTATGATGGGTGGGGATCTGCATCTCCACAGAAACCATAAAAATCTAATCCTTCATCAATATTCGATAGATAATAAAGAAATATATTCTTAGTCCTTGCAATATATAACCATTATATTTACATTACTTAGACTTTTATAGTGAAATATATCCACACCAACAACAGTGCTCAAGTTGTGAGGTCACGATAATCAAAGATACGCATTCAGATACCCATAGTCTGAGCATCAGTGCTTCAAACTGAAGTCAAAAACAACTTATTTCTTCAGACATATATCCCTTTAAGTTCCACCTGCTTGATCACAATGAAGATTATGGTAAATGCATATTGTTACACTTTTTAGTACAAAAAGGTTGCAAGTTCTATAAATTAAAATTTGTTTTGCCATCAGAGATCAGGACCTCATGTTGCTACCACTTGTAAGTTTTAAAGGTCCATATTTCAATGAAAATCTTAATCTATAAGATGCTGGTCTTAGAAGAAAATATTTGATGTATTTTGCAGTGCACTTAATAATGCATAAACACCCTCATCCTCTTGACCCTCTTAAACATTAGATTCCATCTTCAGGTAATCATTCAACTATTTACAGCCAGTTTTTCTACCATAAAGTGTGTTCAGCTACTTCTATAAACTTATATAACTACTAATGAGATTGAACTAGAAGTTGCCATCACCAGCACCCACACAGCTCAGCATGGAGTGAGTTTATAACCTCTTGGGACTTTAACTTCAAAATTCTCAGACAAAAATAACAAGAAAATATTATAAAATATTGTCTAAGGTGATAAAAGAATCCATAACCTTTCAAGAGCTACTAGGTATGTGATAACTGATTAGTTAGATATAAGAAAACCAGATTGATGTGTGAGTTTGAGGTCATTATAAAGTAATATTACACGATTCTTAGCCTTTAAAACAATATTTTTATCAAATTTCTTCTATGGAGGTAAAATGGTAGTCGTGGAGCTAAAATGAACTTATGGTACTCCAGTACAGTGGAAAAGCATTCAGAAGTATCCCTCCCGCTTACAAAGTCTTGAAATTTTCAAATAAAAATACATTTGTAAAGTTTAAAATTGATAAAGATTTTTTTTCTTAACTCCACTTTGAAGATCATTGTATTTGAATTTTATCCTGCATTATCATTGTATCAACTTTATTTAGACTATTATCAAACAGTATGGTGCATTTCTCAGAGAACAGGTGGTTGAAACAACAGCTGAGAGCTGTATTGTCCTCTTTCTTATAGGAGAGATTCCTAGAAACAAATGCTGTAGAATTGTTAAGGGAATCAATTTTAAGAAGTATTAAAATAAAGCACCAAAGTTTATAAAAAAATTACCATGAAAAGCACAGATAAATTATTTAAATTGAGTTTTAGATGCAACAATACTAAATTTAACTAATATGGCAAAAGAGACAAGCATCTAATAAACTTGACAATTCATGACAACTAGATCCACCAAAGAGCAATTAAACGTACCAAATGAAAGGGAACTTATATAGAAATCCAAACTTTTGGTCTTGATTTGCAAAAGAGTTCCTTAATCAAACAATCAAGTGATTTCAAGTACTTTACAGCAACGTCATTTGTATAAATGTGTTAAAATCTGATGTATTGGCATATGCAACAATTAGATTGCTTTTTCTATGATAAATTCTCATTTCAACATTACCGAGTATACTAAAAAAACTTACATAGTAATTTTAATCATATCAAACAGTACTAAGTCAATATTTTAATCTAAGTAGCATAAGGAAGCATCCTGTCCAATATACAACCCTACCTTATGTTCCTAGTGCTGTACAACCTCTCTTGAAAGACACCAACTTGAGAGACGTACGTATGTTGCTGTTCAGAGATTGTTGCTTTGCAAAGGTTAAAAACAATAAAATTATGCTTTATAACAAAATATCATAAGCTGTTGTAGTGCAGAGGCTTTGTTCTGATGAGGACTGCTCTGCAAAGGTTATAATTTATTGTTTCTACAGTGCCTATATTTTAGTATAGGAAACACAAAGAAGCACAAGAATTCTGTGTGATAAGCAAGTATAATAAATAATAAGTAAAAGTCTACTTACCCTCTCACTATGAAATATGATAATCCGGACTATAAGAATGTGAATGAAATGTTTTATGGTATGATTTTTGTATATACTGTTTACCTGAAATAGAAAAAACAAAGAAACATTAATTATCATTATGTTTAAAATTTCTTTTTATAAAGAATAAACAGTACAGACCAAAGCATAAATGAGTATTTCATGACTAAACTCATCAAAGCCTTAAGACTAAAATTCAAGGCATTATTAAAATCAAAACTGCAAGATGACTGCTTTTATGTTGTAACCCCTTCTTCCATTACATTAGTATGAGCTTACTATTTTTATCAATGAGCCAAAAACTATCTAAATAATAAATAAATAAAAACCAATATTAAATATTGAATAACCAAGGGTGGGTTCTTCTCTGGAAGGAATCAAAGTAGAAACTATCAGATTTGAAATCATGCACACTACCAATGCACTACAGCTAGTGCTCATGTCCTTATCGTGCAATATGTACTAAAACTGTTAAATTTCTCACATTCTAGCTAACATTTATTAAATAATCTCTTGACAAAAAATCTACAAGAAAAATGAAAATCTGTGGCATAATTATAAAAGGAATGTCTGTAATTGAGTATATTTTATCACTATGGTATAACATTAATTTATTTCTATTTAATCCCATCAAGTAATATTGCAGAAGTAATTTCAAGGACATAAAACTAATCATCTACACATTGAGACTGAAACAACACAAAAAGAGCTGAAACATTACATGCGAATATCAAGTGTAGGAATGATAAGTCTACCATTAACAATCATTTATTTCTTGTTTTACAAGCACTCTTAGAGCATGATGGAATGCACATGACTGCATTCACATCAAAATGTATTACCAAACAAAAAATGTTACAACTAAGCTAACAAAAGAATATAAACAATTGTTTTATATCAAGGAAAACTATGCACATTATGTTATTAAGTAAGCATATGTGATGAATATCACTCTCTCAATCACTTCAACGAATATAGGGCTGATCATAGTGAATATTGAATTGTTAGAAAGAAATGGAATTTTTAGTTGATTGGCAGTAGAAGAATAGTAAATTTAATGGAGCAGAAAAAAGGAAATGAACATTGTATGATGATGCTGCTAAATCAGTCAAGCAGGACACAATGTATTCAGACCAGCATTACTATAATCATGTTTGTATGAAGAAGTTTTAAAAATAGAAGTTTCTGGCCTTGTGGAAGGGTAGGTAAGTACTGGTTACAGACAAGGGTCCAGGAAAGCTAGGTTAGGTGCGCTGGACGCCATAAAATGACCTAAATTGTGTTGACACAGCCTTAAACCCAGTAAAAAAAAATAGACACAAACAAGAAAGAGATAAGATGAAAAAATAATAGAAAAAAGATCTAAGTCAAAGTCATCCATCAACAAAAAAATGCAACATCACAGTAAAAGAAGGCAATATAAATACATGTACCAACAAACTGATAGATAATCTCTAATTTATCATTTTATTTCAATACAAAACAATGCTTCAATGCTCCAGGAACAGTAAGGAATTTTTCATGAATTTACGTAATATCTCCAAAACAGTCTTAGATTTTTATATCAATATCTCTATACTGATAAAAAACTAGAACTGTTTCATGTACTAGAAAGAATCTACTGCCACTTGTTGGAACACTTAGAGCATTCAAAGAAATCTCACACATTATGGATACATCATGCAATAAGACAATGTTTTTTACGGAGTACCTCAACTAAAGATTAGTCTTTGATGAATAAGCAAAGCAATTTTGATGAGGGGCAGCTTTTTTTAAACATCAGAAGAAACACTTAAAATAGTTTATCTTTGTATTTTGTATAAATTAGTGAATACCAGAGCAAGAACAATGTAATTTCTGTACATGTAATTTTTACGACACTAGAATATTAATCAGTTTATGCAGTCAGGATTACATTGCATAGAATCACATAATTTGAGAAATATATTAGTTCTTTGATATCAGCTGTAACTAAATGAGGTCAAGTATCAAAGTGAAGGTTGGATGTCCAAAAGGAACTTTAAGCTGCAGGCTCTAGTGTATGAGTACAATAGGTTTGGAAAAGTTTTAATTTTACAATAATATGAGCCTTTAACTACCAACTAAAAAGAAATGAAACAATCAAGAGACTCAATTTGTTTTTATTTTCAGGACTGTTTTTATTGTCAAAATGACCTTAAAAAAGTCAACAATGTCATTCAAATAGACCTGTCCCAAAGATAGAATGATGTTAAACAATAGGCCATACTATATACATACACTGACTGACTTACTAAAGGAAGGTCTAAAAGTGGATTTTAATGATGGTTATTCTATTGTCCTAGGTATACTTTCATAACTTTTTATTACATATAGTTGCTAAGTTGTCTTCTACAATCCTATGACAGCCACTTGTCACATAATTATCAAACTTTTAAAATCAAAGTACTGAAATCACTCTATTTACATTGTACTTATATTGAATATTAAAATGAAATTAATCATAGCTAACAGTGACACTTTAATACCGGACATACAGCTATTGTGGCAAAGCAGGTCCAGAAATTATACATAGCAGGGTCAGACAACAAAAATATATTTTGAATCCTTTTTATTGTTGTTTTTTTATGTGCAAGATGTTTAAATATCGCAATGGCATCTGGAACCCCTTACACCAAACAATGGACTTGCCCTGGTATGCTAGACTTGTGTAGGAGTTATGATTTAAAATTTTGAAACATTGTCAGTGTGAGTCATGATACTTGAACATACTTTAATATGTCACATTCCTTTTATAACCAGGATATCGTAAAAACCCTTGGAATGATAAAAAATATGTAGTTCAATAGAACAAAAATATGAAAAAAATATCAGTATTAACAACTTTCATATATCAAAATCAGCCAAAATTTTCAGTGTTCATGGCTGCTTGCCAATAAATACCAAACTTTTAAAAGTGTACAACTAGTTTAGCCTATCTAACCTTTGCACACCATGACTAAGGAACCCACGATAGATATGATACAAAACTGCAGGAATTTTAATCCCCTTCCAATCTTTAATTTGTCAAAATTTATTAACTCCGATGTTTAATATGTTGACTTGCAATCAGTTCACTCCTAGTAGACCCATAGCAAACAAATCACGGATTAAGATAAATTTACTGAATACACAGTGAAAGTTTCGGCTTGCTTTTCGATTGCTCAAGTTTCGTCTCTGATACCATTTTTTCCAATCCAATTCCATTGTTGTAGAATCTAAAACTACTGCAATAAGGGGCATTTCATGTGAACAGTTCTCCAATACAGATTATATTATTACCAAAATATCTGTTATTTTATCCAAACATTTTCCACTATAGAATTTATTTCAACCAATATAACGGATATTTCATTCATCCAGCTATTTTCGGATTTATTTGTGGCATGAAAAATGTGAAAGTCATAAAATATATAGAAAGATAGAAAGTATCAGTCCGATGAAAAATGACCACTCATATCATGAAGAGCATAATCAGCAGAATTTTATCTCAAATGACCGCACTTGACTACTGACCAGTAACCAGGGCACTAATACTTGACTTATCAGTACCTAGAATTACTCATTTATAAATGTATGGCATTGAAACCCCAAGTACATTAAGGCACATTTAATGTTCATATTCTTGATAACGTCAGAATTAACTCTCTAATTAACTGGCCAATTTTGGGAAAGGTTCCTAAGAGTTGAAGCCATAGATATTTGAAATTTAATTTATAGCTACATAAGTAATGGTTGCAAAAATGGTTTCTAATGCTGACAAAGAAAAATTGTACAGTTGATATCAACCCGTGGACAACTCAACCTGCATACAACTCAACCTATATTTACTGTTTGAGCAATCATCATTGGTGGCCTTGACAATTTTCTTAAAGCCTGATTTTCTTAAAACCTGATATACCGGTAGGTAAACTATATTTTATAGCTAAGTTAAGAAAGACCAGGAAGTGGACTCATGAGTGAATTAATACAAGTTGTAAGAACTTGTTTCATAACAAGAGTCAAAAACAAATTTGTTTAAAACTTAACATAAACATGAGCTACCTCCATACTTAAAGAAGAGCTAACTTTGTTATTTGAGTTTTTATTTGAGTTTTCTTAAGTACTCAATTTACCTTTGAAATAGAGAGCCTATAAATCTAAATCAATGTGTTACGATATGACATAAAGATAAATGCAAGCAATCAGTTAGAGAACTAATATTTGATTATTTACATAATGTAACTTACCAAGTAAGTGTGAATGGTCAATCATACAATACAAATGAGGAAAATTGATAAGTTTAAAGTCGAGCCAAATCTAACTTCAACAGAAGAATATCAAAAGCCAGCTTGACATACAAATGTTGACAAAAACATGAAAATTATACTTATAAAAGAAAAATGACTCATTAAATGGCAATTTCACGGGTGAAAATTGCCGACTAGAAGAAATGGAATGAAAACATCAGAAAGTGTAGTCTCGTCAAGTCTGATCATTCAGTTAAAGTTCAAATTTCAAAAGTAAAACCCAGTAGGAGGTTTTTGTCATCCCTTTGACAGATCAAATAGGTATTGTGTGATACTGACCTTACATTTAAAAGGAAAGTAATTCACAAAGACTAAGATTAGGTAATAATAGAGCGACTTACAACAATTTCTAACCCTTTAACATTTTCATTTAAATCTAATTTTTGCAATCAGATGCTTGGTAAACTTGAGTAGTCTGTCTTAATGAAAAATTTTGCTTTTCTGACGCTTTTATTCAATTTTGTCTAGTATGCAAGTTTCTATTTTTTGCCTGTTTTGCTTTGCTGTTTTGAATCAAGACACTTTTATGTTACAAATAAATAGTTTAATCATATCACTGCAAGCCACCATTTTGCCTCAACATGCACCTTCTAAAGAGTTGCTGCAACATCTCCGTACTCTTAGGACAAAAACCAACACTTTGTCAATTAAATTGGGACTTTTATTGAGATATCATAATATTCAAGAGCTAATGTAAGCCCCTCTCCTAATAACATAAAACACTAAGAGCAACAAATTTCATAACAACAACATAAATATTTTTGTGCTTATTTACAATTAATGTAATAAATTCCTGTAACAGCAAAAAAATTGAGACAAACACTTGAGTGTCACCTTAAAAACATTATAAAGCATTCCAAAATGTATGATCAATTAAGTAAAAGCTAATTTTGAAATTAATAATCATCCCTGATTGTTCTTCACCAGGTAACCCGAGGAAACAGACAGAATTATTACCATGGAAACGACAAATAGAAGAGCTAACTGCAGGTAGTTTCTATAATTTTAACCAGTTCTCTGATTCTCCAGACACTAAGATATTACAATAGTTGGCAGTGTTACAGTATAGACAAGTTAGAGTCTAGATAGTGAGAATGAAGGCAAGAGAGAGAGAGAGAGAGAGAGAGAGAGAGAGAGAGAGAGAGAGAGAGAGAGGGAGAGAGAGAGAACTTTAGTTCAGGGTATCTTACAGGCTTAATATTGAAGAAATTTATTCTTTTGAATGCACTTTTTTCTAAACTTCATGAAACTTTATACAGTAAAATTCCACTATTAAGACCTTTAAAATTGAAGTTCTTATAAGTGGAATAGTCTTCATATAAGGACCTTTTTCTTCTCAATTCAAGCATATTGGACTTACAAATCATCAAAAATTGCATGATTTAGCAACAATTAAGGTGGTCTTTATAGAGAAACTTTACTGCATAACATTCTTATTTTATACTGACCATAGGAACCATTTATCTATCCTAAGGTGTTTATTCCTTTAAAGGAGCAAAAAATCATGAATTTTGAAATCTATTCTTTATTTATGATTTCAAGATTAAACAATTTATTTATCTTACAGGCACCACCAATAATCATCATAAAACATCCTCCTATGAATACCATTGCATTGAAAAAACACTTCATAAATATTGAGCTATGGTAATTGATTAACTAAGTTTCAGTCATTTGTTTCTTTGGATTGTCCATACTGACAGGAAGAAAAGTTAGTGTCTTGGAAATGCTCTCATTTTAGAAGAAACCAATTTCTCATAAATTCTTAACTTTTGGAATTTATTTACCACCTTGAACCATGAATTTCACGAGCAGTTTGAACATTTATCACTCAATATGCTTCAAAATAAATAATTTCATAAATTTTGAACTTTGGAATTTATCAAGTATTTCAAATTACTCACTTAAGTCAAAACAAGAAATAGCAAACATACAAAAACATTTACATTCCCTGACAGTTTTTTCTAACAGCTAAATGGTGGTCTATGAGTCAAACTTGTAGTTGAAGAGTAATTCTTGTCAACAGTATAAACTGGGTTTTGTGGTGAAATGGTAGTGTCTACTTAAAGGACACAAAAGATCACAGTTTCATTGCTGTAATTGTCAAACTGAACAGAATAGGACTGTTCTGTTCTGTTCAATAAAATGTCAGGAGACTGTTTTGGGCATTAAATGTCATTAATTCAATGCTGTATTAGTTGTCAAGTGCATGCTTGTAATAGAGAAGCACATGAGCTGGATGCCATTGAAATAAAAAAATGTAGGCAATAATAAGACTATCAAGCAATTTTTGCAGAGCAAAGGAATGGCTTAGTTATAGAACACATCAACCAAGTTCCATTCCATACATTACAAAGCTAGGACTACCTTATAGAAGGAATGTTCTGTCCTCACACAGTTGGAAAGTAGAAGATAAAATATTTTAATAACTACATTACTGTTTGGATTGTTTAATCTTTATCAAAATTGGTCAAGTGCAGGAAAAAATTTTGATCAATAGGTCAGTAGTGAGTTGATAATATACTTGAAACGAAGAGATTGCATTTCCATAGATCAGTACAAAACTAGTCTATTTACAAGTAACTAAAGAAGGATTTAAACTAGTTTTGCACAAAACCCATTGAGAAGAAATTGTTAGGATAAGGGAAAATGAGAATTAATTCTAGTTATTGTGGGATAACAGAAAAGGGCAGCAGCACAACTGATGCAAATAGCATTCATTAAAAAATATAGTATATGATTAAACAGATTTAAAACAGTGGACAGTAAAATGAAAATGTCCAAACACAAAAATATCAATGAATATTATTTTTAAAATACTATTATTATTACAATTATATGAATTTGGTGAGCAAGATCTTCTCCAGATGCATAAACATAACTTCTACATTCTTATGAACATGAGGATTACAACAAAGTCTGGGCTTTCGTAGCTTGAAAATTGTATGCAATTGGAAATAATGGCTAATTTAGTATGCCAATTCAAATTAATAAAATAAACAAGGTCAATGGGAAATAAACTTGATTATAAGAAAGCTAATCAAAAAGGTAATTCAATGTAAATATGATGATAATGTAACACATCAAAAACAGTTGTATGTATTGCTTATACAGTCTAAAGGCATTGAAAAAAGCTCCACAGCATTAATAAAGCTAATGAAATATGTAAAAAACATCAAAAAATAATAATAATCCGAAATATTTGGCGCCAATAAAATCTTGTTTAAAAAATCCTACTAGATAGTAATCCATAGTAAAACATATGATCAGTATGTACAAAATGCATACAAATTCTTCAATGAATTTCAAGGCAATAAGAAGTTCAAGATGAACAGAGGAGAGCTGTATAATCAGATTAATCTGTGGAATATTTGGGCAACAAGACACATCAGTGTAAATGATAGTATCAACATGAAGAAATTAAGTTACAAAGTTTGTTGGCTCTGTATCTACTGTCTAGCTGAGTTCATTCATGTAATACCTGATGGATTATATATAACATGAGTATACTCAAAAAATGAATTAGATCTATAATGAATACTGGATATCTACTATGTCTTGGGCGTGGCATGGATGAGGTCTTGAAACTAAAATGCGACAGTGGATTCTAAGCTTTGAGCATGGCATGGATGAATGAGGTCTTGAACAACTCTTCTAAGATTTGAGCATGGCATGGGCATAATAGGTTTAAATACGTGCGCTTTAAAGTTTCAATAAAACAATTCCGCCTATTTCAATTTCTCTATTGCCAAAAGTCCTACCAAACCTTGTCATCTTATCCTTTTCTCCTTCATTGAAAACAATCTGAATCCGAGAACACCTTCAAAATATAACTTGCACCCTCTTCTCTCTCCTTTCCTTTGCTCTCCCACTTCTCTTCTTATATGTTTTCTAATACATTTACTATTATGTTCAACTAAAAGTGCTCCTCAAGTTAAAAATTAATTACAACCACTGTTATACCACTCAGAGTGCAAGGTATCACACAGCAAGTGTTGTAATTGACAGAAGATATAGGTACCCAAACTATTAACATAAAATATTTGGTTGCTATGGTGTCAAGCTAGGAACCAGTATCAAGCCAATCTTTAAATACTATAAAAGTTCAAGAGTTACAAGTAGTGAGCAATAAGATAAGGACATAGTTATCAATAAGAATGTTCTAGAAGAAAGAATCATGGAATTAACACTTAGTGATGAAGCATCTATCATAGCTGCCATCTTTGAAAAAAAATAAATGTATTTGAAATTTCAAGACTTAAGACAAATATTTGAAATTTTGGTGACTTGAGGCAAAATATTCAAGTTCAAATACATCAAAATCATCTTAAACTAAAGCACTTTTAAGGTTTCTGACAAGATAACTGTCTTAAATAACTTGCTTTAAGTACTACTAGACTACAAAGCCGACATGAAAAAGCCTAAACTGCATGAACTTGTACAAATAATAAAGCTATGTTAAATAAATATTAAAGAGAACAGTGCATCTAGACTGAGTTAACAGAGAACTGCTCATTTCAACATAGCACAAAGAGGACAAATGACTTATTTTATAATAATGGCCACATAATAAAGTTGATTGTCATCAATTTTGTTGAGTCATTTCGACAACTGATTTGACTCTGATCTTTGACTATTGTTTCATATTACAAATCAATGATATTTGAATCAGGGACTTTAATATAATGAATCAGTAGTATGGTCTGAAAAAAGCTATTGTTATATAGTTGGTACATGAGAATGACCCATTTTAACTGATTTAACAGGTTAGTGGGACAACTAAGAGCAAATTCTATAATACAAGAAGAATCTATTGTAAACCAATGATTTTCAGTGCAAACCGAAAACTGACTTCTATAGGTCAGGGCAAAAATAGACAAAGTACATGTAAATAAAGAAGAATTAAGACTATTTTTGCGCTGACCTATATCAAGTAAAGAGTAAATAATTAAGAAAAATGTTTTTAAAAACTGTATGACCTCACGGCTCTGGCTCCACTATCAAATAATTGAAATATGTGGAGTAAACGTACAGGGAAGAGGTCATAGTGATATGAGAAGATATTTAGAGATGTTACTATGGTCATTTTGCCCCCTTTGTAATCACCAATCAGCATGGATAAATTAGAAGATAATTGGAGACAAGTTGTTAATGATTGGATGCTGGTATGAATGGTATTTTCTCTAAATCTGCAACAGACGGAATTTTGTTTGTTTTTAAGGTGAATCATTAGCATTGTACGGAAGATAGATTACATTGAAATAGTTTTTCATCAACAAGAACTACATTTTCCTGCTTCGTAAATACTGCTGAGTCGACAATTCAGGGTTTCCTTTAAAGATCAAAGACTACAAACTATGTGATGTTTTCTAAATTAACCTTATTACTATCATGATAGTATAATCTATGAATCGTTTATCCCAGGTACTCGGGTTAGAAATATCTGAATTGAAGCTTTTATCATAGATATATATTCTTTTCCTATGAAAATATATCTCCTACACAAACATTGGGAACATTTTGGAAGCTGAGCGGACTTGATATGCAACTAAAATTCATTCAACCCCAATAAGAAATTTTCTCATTCACATACAAGGTTATTTCTAGACTGGTGTAACATCAAAATGCATGTATAATGGAAGGGAACTCGGTACAATTGATAATTGAATTCCAATGAAAAATTTGATACTGTATATCATAGAGTAAAAATTTGTGGATAAAGCAAAAAGCATGCAGGATTTATGTCCTCTCAGTCAACTTTGCTGAATAGAGCACAAAATGCATGGATCAGCCTATAACTAATTTTCTTCATTCTTTATTTCCATATGTATAGGCTAGTTCTGTGTTGACCCAGCACAACTCTTTAAGAAGCTTTTTGGTTATTTATTTAGGGAAAGAAAGAGGGTTAAAGCCACTATATGAAGACATATTCATAAACAGTAGACTTGAAAACTGTTTTACAACCATGAAGTTATCAAAATATAACATGCATTAAAGACACAATAAACAGTTCAAACCATTCTGCTTTCTTAATTTGAGTTTGACAAAGTGTCCAATTCTTAAAAAAGTGGGGTACTTTTATAAGAGCACACTATATTCATTTATACGCTGATGTTTAATATAGCTGATCCAAAATAGTTTCAAAGCTTATTAATTATGTAACTTGGAGTAAGTTTTTTCTCTAATAAGACTTCATCTTTACCATGCTTAGATAAAAACTATTGTTTCGAGTATTGACAACCAAATTCTACTTTCGGTTTCGATAGATACTTTCACTTTGAAATACAATAAATAACATGAACATATCTAAGCAATATTTGCATTTATTTGAAAATCTTGTTCATTTTTTCTTGTTCATTAAAGGTGTTTGATACAGATAAATGTCTATTTTCTTTGCAGTCAAAAAACAATGTTACGTTTGATATAGGGGCTTTAAAGAAAATAGATGGTATTTAGGAGAAAGGTGGTTGTATTGAGTTTAAGGTAGCAAAATGAAACTACTGTTAGGGTTGAGTCATCTTTCCAGTAATGGTGGAGGAAGACCCCCCCCCCATACTTTGATAAGGTAACAAATATTAAGTTCCACTTTTTGCCTTCAAGCAAGCCTGACACAGATTTACATGGTTCACACCCTTCATGAAAACTAACCATAGAAATTGAATTTACATGAATTTTTTGCAGATACTTCACCTCTGAGGCTCTCTATATGGTACCTGAAACTTAATCCAAATTTCAGCAAGAATTGACAACCCAGTGACCTTGAGAGATACTGTCAAGACCTTACTTGTAGTCCAGACATATAAAACCAAGTTTTTCCCTCATAAAACAGTTAGTAAACATGTTATATTATACATGAATTATTCTATTTAAACCATATAAAACATCATGTTACTTGTCCTGAAAGGTCAACAACTATTTCAGCTGGATCATTTCATCACCAACACTAGTCTGGGTTGATTATAAGGTTATTTGTCTCAAAAAACATGATGTACATTATACATATGTATAGTTAAATGACCGATGTTGTAAAAACACCATGACAATACATGTGAAAATGTATATTTAAGAAAATTGTCCTACTAAAACTATATCTGATTGATATGCCATTTGGCTTGCTCGGTTGGTAGCGCACAAGTCTACTGATTGAGGGGTCATAGGTTTGATTGCTCACTGCTGAACTGTACTGTATAACAGAAGACTGAAAATCATCATATTTTAATAGGCTTCTTTGCAATGCTTGTTTAATAACATAAGAAAAAGTAATTAAACATCTCATAATTAAAAGCATATTAGAGGTTTAGCTCAAGGTACAAATGTATCTTTGTAAAGGTTTATCAAGAAAGGGTGTGGCATTAAAGAGTGCATAAAGGTTAAATTGAAGAGCATTTCTTAAACATTTTATATTATAAAATCATATCATTATACTTATACAGTACTTATGCACACACCCCATACTTTGTTCAATTTGTAAGATCAAACACTATTTGCTGTAGATCTAATGTAAGCATACCGTAATAACTCTTAAAGAAAATTATGTAATTATCAAATAATTAAGCAATAAGTTCTATCATTACATGGATTATCATCGTAATTTTAGTCGCTCGTAAATCTCTTATCTGCGGCGATAAAGAAATGAAACTAATAAGTCAAATATAGGGGGCACTGATTAAGACATATAAAACTTTATCAAATATATAAGTAATAAATTTATCAATTAATTTACAAGCATGCGATTATACTTGTGGATTGTTGAATGTTATAACAGTGCTAAAGTATGGTGAAATAAATCATAAAATTAGACCATAAGTACATTATACATTTCAACACCAATGGTCCTCAAAACTTTGAAGTATGTGACAATATCTTGAGATTATAATTAGTTCAACAATTCACTGATTATAACAATACTCAAGACTAACCTCCCATCACATTGCACACCTGGTATAGTTCAGCGCTCAGACATACATATATATATATATAAATTATAGCTTATATTCAGACATTTTGAAAAGCTTGCATTTAGACACATTTGAAAAGTATTTTATTGTTTCAACGATTTGAAATACCTATAAATTTATATATTATTACTGAAATTTAACCTTTTTGTAATTAAAGTATCAACACACCCAACGTTTACTGCTCAAAATAGCATCTATTCAATGATTCTATTACAAAAAATGCGAAAAATAAAATCTAAATTGGAAAAGGTTAAACTAATTTTAGAAAAAAAATGCAAAAAATAAAGAATATCAATTTCTATTACATTGTATGTAAAGAAAGTACAGAGTTGAAAGGTAGCAGGAGAAAGTGCTGCATTAAGATCATTTATACATGTAATACAATGATCCTGAATTAATTGTTGAGAGCCTAGCTGAGAGACTCCTGAACATCCTTCAGGCATTTCAAATGATCAGGACATCTCAAACATGATAGTGAAGCAAAAGGCAAGCATTACAATGAGACCACTTTTACTAATTATGTAGTTGGTTGATTGCATAAAAATCTTATGACCACTCATTCATGGATGCCCTTTTGACCTTAACCAATGACCTAAAGCCCTTTGGTCATGACTGAAGACCCAAAACTTTAAAACCCATTGAAGCAAACTCCTTAACCTTTCAGCACCAAATTAAGACAAATAAACTTTAAATACGTTTAGTTGTACCAATTGACGAAAATTATTAGTTAAAATCAGAATGAAGATATATTTTTAAGTATCTGTATACTATAAGTTCTATGTACCAGTCAGAAGAAGACAAAAGTTAATTAATAGAATGATTGATCATACAGAATTTGTCATGACTCAAGATTTATATTATTATTATATAAAACTAGGTTATAAGTCACAATTACTAAATTGGCTAAATCACAAAAAAGAACATTTTAGTGATGGGTCACAAATCACGAGTTGGCTAATATGTGTTGGTTGCAAAATTAATCATAAATCAGCAAAAGTGCAACAAAAAAACCTAATTGTGATAGATTACAAATCAAAAATCAGCAAAATCGCAAAACAATTTTTTGCCAGATGTACCTATAAGTATATATGTATACAATTTGAAAAATCCAACAAACAAGAGTGGATGTGTAGCAAATTACAGGTGGTAGTGAGAAATTCTCTACCTAAACTTGAAACAAACAGCACGTCCCTGCTGAATTGTTAGTCTAGAATCATGACCTACCGTAGCAACTTGACCTCTAAAAAATGTTCAACATTTCAGGTTTTCATGGCAGGAAACACACAGAGGATATTATTATGTTCTGTTATTTTTGTTCACTATCAGCGATTTGTAACACCAGACAATTGGAACCAGGAAACAGACATTTCAGTAAATGATTTGAGAGAAAAAATAAGTATCATAATCATAGGTATAATATAGATCTAATAACTGCAAGATGGAAACCCATAGTTTCACCATGATGATGTCAAGTGGTAGACCATGGTTGAATATAGAAACTGAAACTTGTAGTATATGTACAGTGCCCTCCAAACGTTCTTGCACTAACAAAATTTGAGGAATCTTATCATTCATATTGTAAGAAATTTGACAATAAATAAAGCTTACTCACATGGCACAGCTTGAATTGTAAGTGGACAAGCTAATAAACACCGATTCAGTAGCGTGTTCAGTTACCTTGAACGTACCAAAACGTTCTGTAACGGAAGTGTCGGAATAACTCAACCCATAGTCTAACTCAACCCGAGACAACTCAATCTCCTACTAACGGATTGAGTTGTCCCAACTTTAAGTAGGGTATTGCACGGGTTGAGTCATCTTCGGGTTGAGTTCTCCTGTACCCGTAACGTTAGCTAACAGTAGTTACTGAACACGGGGCTGGTTTGTTCAGAGAAACAACTCTTTGTTTTTTATGGGTATATGTGAATCTGTTTATCCTCAAATCATGATTTTGTCCAAGAACTTTTGATGGGCACTATACAATGTTTAATGTGTCACAAAATGATAAAGGACATAACAATTTGATATCATTATATAACAATGCATGAAAATACAGTCAAACTTTGAAAAAAGTGTCTCCCTTGTATATCCAGTTTACATCAGTTTATCAGAGCAGGTTTTAAAACCTGTCAGATTTTACTTTAAGATAATTTATTGACATTGACAATCATTTAGCTTGGGTCATACAACATCACCAGTTCAAAGGCTTTGGAAACTTTTGACCAATGGTCCCTTTTTGGACAACTGGACACTGGACATACAAGCAAGCCAGCATCTCTCATACCATCTCTGATATGGATCAAAAAACCTGACACATCACAAGTAATGAAATGACAAAAAACTGATGGCTGATATGGCAAATAGTGTTTTGATTTAGACAAATGGAGTTTTAATTATACTGTGATCAAGTTCTATCACTTTGATACAGGACACAGAACAAACTAATGAAGGTTTAACTTTCATTAATTGATAGCATTGAAAAAATAAGCGCTGGGATCACTTACAGTATGGTTATAGAAGGATGACAGAACAGCTAGTTGTAGAGATTTACCATAGGCTCAATCTTAAAGAGATTTGGATTCACATTTTGGAGGGAGCTGAGGCAAAGACTAAGGCCTGATCTAATTCTAGTTTTAATTCAGAATATGAAGAACTCAGAACTCAATTTTGAAGTGAAATGGAGGTGAGGGGTAAGAGATCAATATAATATATTGAAAAGTTGGTTTTGTTGATTATAATATATATAAGGATTTGAATAGGTTTGGGGTTATTTAGGAATAGTGCACTCAACTGTCAGTGGGGCATTCATTAACCCAACTGATTTAAATAATTGATACTAGTTTAAAATCCCTGTACATAAATTAGGATATCTGCTTTATTGACTGTGAGTACAGAAACACTGTAGTGAGTATTTAAATCAGCAGGGCTAATGATTGCAGTTTGCACCACTGAAAGTTGAATAAAAATTTACCAAAACACCATTCCAGTTCAGTACAGTACAGTGAAGTATCTAAGTATCATTTCCTCAATAACAGTTTAAAATGTCCTATATATGATCTATCAAGCATTCTGTCATTATTTGATATATATCTACAATTTATCTACAATGTATAATATGTAACTTTATATAATATAATAGCATAGAGAATTGTTGATAGAAACAATATACAATCTCACAATGTATAGTAAATCTATTAAATGCAGGATATATAGCAAATTGACTTTTATTGAATCATTGTATAGCTAGTGCAAATTGACCAGCGACTATGAAAATATTTTTTAAAACACCATTAATTAGTTCTTTTTTTTTGTTTGGGCTATGAACAGCGACTAACCTACCCAACCAGCTTTATTCATATTTCTCATCATTATTTCTTTACCAGTACTTGCATACCCCTCCACAAAATAACTTCTATCTTTATAGAGGAAATATTGAATTATTAAATCTGAAAGGGTATAATCTGCTAGGACCTGGAATTGAATAATAAGACCTGAGACTGGGTTAGTTCTGCACTCAACCTATCAGCCAATACTTTAGACTGAATAAATCTAAATTATTACTACATTCGTTCACTCAGTTAGACACAGTGTTAAAAATGAAGCCTAAAATCTTAGACTAAATATAATTACAAAAATCATGTCATTTTTTCACAACATACTCATAATTTATATCAATGGAACATATCGACCCAACTCATGTCAATTTTCATGTCTTACATTCAGTATATCAATGAAAATCGTAAAAAAATCTGACATTTCTCCATACTAGTTTTCTTGAATGAATGAATGTCAAAATGTCTTTCTCCCACATTAGGAGATCATTATGAATTAACTTAATTAGAAATTAAAATGAAGCATAGTATTTGATCCTATATTTATCAGTAATCATATAATGACGTATTTAAACTACAGTTCATTGAGCTATAGCAAACTGATTGTTTTTTAATTGGTTCATGTTTTCACATTGACAGCTACAAATTTAAATGGAAATGTTTGATGAGCAAATCAAACCATATATGGTTTCATTAACTATAATTTTCATAATATTTGAGAGGATGTGAGCGAACATTTTGACTTTGAAGTCCTCTGAAGTCTGTGGAAAGCTTCAAAGGGCCAGTTTTATTAAAGGAACGGAGACTGAATGAATAAAATATTATTAAAAGGAGTTCATAGCAGTGAGATTTGAAACACCTTCATCAAAACAATAAATGAAGAGACAGAACAATAAAAGCAGACATGCGACTTGACTTTAACTTCCCCCTCTCCAATTTACTCCCCCCACCCCTCATTTGATAAATTTCAACCAAAAATTACCAAAAACTTAAAATTGCATGTAAAACAAAAATGAATGAAGTACACTTCAACTCACAACGATTGGTCCAAAAGACAACTTGTCCAAACAACATTATGTCCTTAAGTCAGCCATAAATTAATTAACAAAAAGTAATTAACAAAAATGATTAACAAAATTCTTGGAAAACACAAAATGCTCTCATTACTAGCTTACATATTTGTCAAACAACATTATGTCCATCATGTACATCATATATTTGTCATACAAACAATTAAATCCTGTATCATAACAATTAAAACTTACAATGTCATAGATGTGACATGTCAATATCAATTAAAATGTAAACGAGAAATTAATTAAACTTTAATTAAACACAGAATCAATTGACTTGATAACGGAAAATTCATAGCTATCAATCAAATTTTAATGGCAAAAGAAAAAGCATGGTGGTCGTACTATTTCAATTTTTTTATGATACTTAAACCTTAAATGACATACAAAATACTTTTTGATATATAAAAAAACAATAGAGCTTTTATTAGCAACCGTCACAAAAAATCTAAAACATGAAATGTTCTTGTGCCCTCGCAGCCCAATTTGGCACAGAAATGGCCTTGTTTAAAAACATCAAAAAGTTTATGATGTTAAATATTTACAGCACTATTTGTGATATATGATTTAAAACATCTGGCCTTCAGAATTGTGTATGTATCTACAAGAATTGTAAGGACAAAACTTGGTTACCGTAAATAACCTAATAAATGTTCCAGTGGCATATTTCAAATCCCAGGACCCCATACCACACTGAGTGAGAGATCTGGGGATTATGGCATTGCAGCATGTTCCCCATCATAAACAAGGCCAACTAAACACAGAGGAGACTATGAGTCAAAGACATCTTTCAAAAAAAGGCAGATGCAAGAGAATACGTTGAAGTTAATCTGTATCAATGGAAGGTACCTATGTGTATTATTGAACTGGAAAATTACGGAAAGGGGGTGTAAGCAAACCTAACAAGAACAGCAACAGTAAAAATATGAGCTAACAGAATTGAGACGCAGGTTATTGTATTGAATGTTAACACAAAAACCACAAAATGTAACAATTAAGTACTATAGTAGCATTATATAATTAAACAGATGCAGGGTTATTTCATATTGATACAGTCACCAGAGAAGCAAGAACAGACTAAGGACCGCAGTACCGAAGTCAACAGTATTAAAGTAGTACATGGTGAAAGCCATATGGCATTGATACTTGTATATATATAAAGTTCTGAATGAAAAGAGCACCTAGATGATGCAACATGTCACACACACATTAAATCTCCTACTAGTTAAGTTTTCAAATATCATATAAGTCACATATACTATTATGGAGCCAGAAAATTCCCCCATGTTTATGAAAACTTAAATATCAAAGTGAGGACACAAGACTAAATTTATCTCCTCCCATCTGGTTTGAAGAGCATATCTATACCTAAAATACACCTAGCACTCAATGTTGAATATATTTGAAGATGAAAAATCTTCAAAAATTAAGTCAATTAGCTTCAGAATTTAAAATAACATGGTATCATCTTAAAACAGGTCCTATACTAAGTTCATTGCCATCAAAATACCAGTATATAAGAAAAAATATAAAATTCCAACCAAAAATATAGAGCTATTTACTGTGTGTTCCAATCAGAGTTCAACTAAACTTATCAAAATTTAACAGAAGTTTTAAAGATGTGCTGCCATAGTTTAAGGAAGCCTCACAGTTTGTCGGATATTCATGTTCGAGTAAATTAGCAAAATAAATGTCTATATAGATACTATACATTGATAAAATAGATCAGGTACATTGAAAAGACATTTTACTTTCTAAATATATATCATAAATTCATAGCCAACAATCATTGAGATGTTTTGTACAATGAGATTATCCTGGTGTTATCTAAGAAAATAACTGAGAGAATATTGCACCCTAGACAAATATGAGACACATGATCTTACTATCACCGCCAACTCCTGCAGACAATCATCTGAAACAAGATTAAACAGGTAAGGAACCTGAGGAAACCAGCCATTTTCATCATTAACATCTTCATCAGCAGTAGCATTTTAGTTTCTGCACTTAACTTTGAACTTATGAAATTTACTGACCATTTTCATCATCATCATCATTGGCCATTATCAGCAGCAGTGTTTTGATTACAGTGCAGACTTGAGGAAATCCACCATTTTCATCATCAACATCTTCATCAGCAGCATTGCTTTGATAACTGTACAGGAGTAGTCTGATTGTTTGATGTTTGATTGTGTGTCCCCTTTTCATGACAGTAGCTGGCTGCACATATGTAAGATCAAAGATAGAAACTTACCCAATACACACATACAATACTAGACACAGAATCAGCTGATCATATACTGTACAGTGAACATAGAATGTAGACAAATTCAAGACACAAAAAATCTGACTGATCAAGAACATAGACATTATGATCGTTCCAACATTGCATACTGGCACATCATTACAATATAGTTATATCATCTGATAACATAATTTTCATTCATACAGGCTTTTTTTCTGCATTATTTGAAATCATAACGAGAATACCAGCTGAGTTTTACCACATGATTGCCAGCGATAAGAACAACATTTTCGTCCCATTTGAACCAAAAATAAAACAGTTTTCTTTATATAATGTTTTATATAACGTTACAATGTATATGTATGTAATGTAAAACATCTTAAAGCAACTACAATCAAATTTGTATCAGTTTGTGGATTGTGGACCAATAACTTTTTTACATCAGCTTGCGGACTGATTATTTTTACATCAGTACGCAAACCCATAACTTATCAAAATATTATTTATGAGACAAGGTACAATATGCAGGATTAACCGCATTTTGTAAGTGTTAGGCAGAAGGTAAGTGTTTTTAAACTTTTACCAGTGCACCCCTCTGATTGGCCTATGTTAACAAGACTGCAATGAAGCCTTAGAAGCGAATTTTGCACAATTACCAGAAGAAGAAGCAGTTAATGTGCCACTGTCCAATGTAAAACACTACTTGAAGACTGTAAGAGTTATGTCAAGATTTAGACTATATACAAAGTCATGTATCTTATACAAATCAAGCCAAATTTTAATGCACATTGAATCAACATTAAACAGCATAAGGGGAATTTATCTCAATGTAAAATTCCTACAAAATATTTCAATGTTACAAAAGTAACACCACTGCAATGAAAATTGAATAGGAAACTATGTATTAATCAAAATAGATGGATGGTCCGAGACAATTTTAAGTGTTTTGTTACAATAATATCACAGTCCACCCTTCAGACTATCATTTCTAAGTAAGATAATATATCATTGAGAAATGACATTAAATGCCTTGGTAGTGCAATTGTATACACATATGATGGAATATCAAATTTCACTTTCATTGCTTTTTTTCTAAATTACATCAACAGAAAGTGTGTTAATAGGTCATAAGAAGTGCAGCATAATTGTAGGGCAGACGACATGGACAGACGATATTCAAATTTTCAATGAAAGTGAAGAGTTCATAAGTGACACCAATTAAAATTTGCAACTCAGTTTCTCTAATTCTAAAAGCATTGTATTCTCTTTGGACAACTGTAATTGGATGTCCAGTTATTCAACTTTGAGTGACCAGATTATTGCAGAACAAAATTCTACAGTTAAACCTTCCTTTATATCCATCTCCTTAAGAACGACAATCTCTTAACAAAAGCTATTTTGATTTTAACCCTTAGAAGTATAATCATACTTTCTTAAGGAATTTGCCCAATATTAATTTGGAATTTGGAACATAAACTATCTTTGTAACAGTCTTAGTAGAATAGTCATACACCTAGCTGTAACAGAGAGGTTTCACTATAGTTCAACAATAACTTGGTCAGTCAGCATTGAAGCTTTTTTTCAATTTCATCATTTAACTAAGATGTCTTTCCTGAAACCTCATCCTACAAAACCTAGAAGTAAGTGGGCAAAAAAGGCGACCTTAACTTATTTTAATGAACAATTAAAATGGAAAGTACATTTTGTACAGGTCATTGAAATGGTAAAAAGTACAATAGCAATGTTCTATTTTAAGCGATGGGTGTTTCTTACTGTAACAGTAGCCACTAGGGTTATGTAAACATAATTGTGTTTTCAGACTTCAATTCTCAAGGTGGGTGACCAACGATGACCTTATTCTTCATCAAAAGACCATAAAAATGACTGTCCCTACATTGTATAGCTTTTACATTTAATGACTTTATCATCATGAAGAAATAAAACTTAAATTTTAAGAGGTAAGCAAAGAATGCAATGATTGACAGAAAAAGTCTCTATTTGTTAGAACATAAAACCAACATTGTGCAAAAAGCCAGCAGAAAACCAGCAGATAAGTCTATAAACTCAGATTCAAATAAAACTTGGATGGAGCAAAAAAGCCAACAGTTTAGTCTAAATTCCAAGCCAATAAAATTGCTTTTCTTGAGTATAAGATAAACATCAGGCAAAAAAAAACTCTTTAAAACAACAACCTATGTCAAATATAACTATCAACAAAGTTAGAGGTGCTGTTTCTTTCACACGACCTCAGCAAATCACTGTCACACCTTATTACAGAACTCTGTCATTATGTAAGATCGCACACGCTATCACCAGCCTCTAAGTCATACTCTGATACCATGGTACAAATCTACTAGATAATGCAATGTAAAAACATAGGACAAAAATACAAGAGTTTATCTAATTGAAGCACTTATCTACATTCTTAGAATTAACAGAGATAAACAGGCTTACTGATTCAGCTACCATGGTTAAACCTTAAGGTTTTTTGTCTTATTATCAATATTTTAGCAGTTTTTGGAGATTATGCTTTTTTAACATTTTTTCGGTCATATGGCAGCAGTCAGTCATCCTACTCACTCCAATGGATACACTTAGATCTTGTGACCAAAGCTATGGTAGTACAATGCACCTTCCCCAGTTGCTGACAAATGCCTAATTTAATACAGAAGTTAAAGGGAGAAGGGCTATAGAAATTATTTATTATTATCATGACAGAATCCTCAAAATGTTTAAAGGTTCCACAAGGGATAAAACACAAAAACCCTGGATTTGTATTCATATGCCCTACCTAGTGAACTAATTGGCAAGCATGAGGCACTTAAATTAGTACTCAGAAATTATCATCAACGCTTTGTAAGCATTTCTTATTCCATCTTGCTACAAGGTATATATTTTAAGACATATAATTTCTCCTATTTCAATTAATAAATCATTTCACATAGAAAGAATTTTCAAGCCAAATTAATGTTAAACAAAAATTATTTCTGTCGCAACTTTAATGTGATAAAATGCTATAGGCAATTATGACCTCCCTGATAAATACTGATTTATGATTTCACGGGCAATTTCATTCGTTTAACAATCTATTTATTCTTGATGACCCACAGACCTACATCCTCGATAAACTGGAAGAATTAAACCTTTAAAGTTTGTGTTTTATTTTAAATGGGTATTGCATGTCATATCATAGTTTATTTTCTATCACAAAAAATGGTTTTAAATAAGTGGAATGTTAAATTGTTACATTTTATTTCAGCTTGGTTAATTTAGTGAACTTTCTTGCATGCCTAACTGGCTGACCTCTACAATGAGAATTTGATGAAGTCCCAGATAAGCTGATTGGTTGATTCATTGATAACATTCATTCAAAATTAAAGAGTTTGAAAATTTTAAAATTCAGCATAAATATAAATGAAAAGTCTTTTTGCTATGAGGTTATTTTATGTTGTTAGGCATAATTAATCAGACATTGAATAATGATATTTGGAAGCTACAAATAAAGATTTAATCACTGTTAATCTTAAGTTGTGATCTTTGTTATTATACAAAATGGAAACCTTGATATAAAGATAAGACAAAAAAGTTGAATGAAATTTATTATATCCAACAAAAAAGGAAATGCTACTTATCAATGAATAGTAACAAAATTGTAAGTAACATAATTATCAATCCAATACATTAATGAAAACTGAGACTTCATATTAAGAGGTATTGAAGGCTTTAGTTACATTTCTGTATTTATCTGACCTGTATTATCCCTGTTTTGATGCAAATACCTATATGTACCAAGTTTCATTAAACTCAAAAGGAAAATTTCAGCCTCCAGCAAAATCTGAAACAGTTGTTATGGCCAATGAAAAAAAAGTGAAGAAAAGAGAAAACTTTGATTTCAGAGGCAAAGAATTAAAACAAAAGCATAATTAGTTGAGAATATTTTAAGGCCAGAGAGATGGATAAAGAGCAGCACTAACAAAAAAAACCATGTGATTTCTACTTTGACCACAAAGCTAAGAAATTAGAACAAAGAAGTAAATTAAAGGAAAGTAAAACAACTAAATACAATGCTATATCCATAAAGTTGAAATATGAGGCAAAAGGACTAAAATAATAAAGAAAAGTTATAATACTTACTATGGCCATTAAGTTGAGGATATAATGCTGTAGGTCATCTCTATGGTAACGAAGCATGAGATTATCTGCAGCTACCATAACTTCCACATAATTCTTATTTGACACTGAGCGCTTAGTTCTATGATGTGAAGTAGATGATATTAATTTATTAAATGAACTAAAACTACTGCTATCACTATTAGTCAAGTCTAATATATCACTTTCTGTTGATCTTTTCCTTCTCTTATGTTTAAAATTTTCTGAAAAATAGAAAATGGTAAAAATTAGGTGGGACATTGTAAAGTAACAATGAAACCTCATTCTTTTCATGCTTAGGCATTATTTTCTGAAAAATTGTGTAAATAACCAACTTTTCTCATTTTTGGTCAATATTCATTACATTATAGAGAGTAAGTTGTGACTATTAGAAAAGTTGATTTTAAATATTCATCAGTTAACCATTTATGCAATCACGAAAAATAAAATGTATGCGGATGATATAAGCAATACTATACATTTCAAATGATGGGAGTAAAATGGATGCAGATGATAGAAACAAAACATAAACCCAAAAAAGACAAACAGAAGAAAAATGTCTATGCATGATAACAATATCTTAATAGAAAAACAGAGTACAATGTATGCGGATGATATTATAATAATTCCACCCAGTAAAGAGTAAAATGAATGCGGATTGATAAAAAACAACAATACAAGCTATAAATTATGATAAAACAAAAAGTACAAATTATATTGATACGGAACAAACAACAAACGAGGGAAACATCAACTCCTATGATTGTAACAACTAATATATATCATCTAAGACAATATGTTGACAGCTAAAACAACATTATACAAGATTTGTTTGGCACAGGATTCAATTTCCCACAAAACTACAAGTTACAACCATAAACCTTCAGAAAATGAATCATTCCGATAAATTGTAGCAGGAGACACGCCAAAATAAATGAGTGTTGGAACATCATACAAGATCATGGAAAAAGGTGAAGATACGTTCTTTTACAAAAAGCGCCATTTTCAAGGTACCGTGTACTATTCAAGAAATGAGATGAATTTCACATCATGACAGTAGCTTTGCCAATGAAAATGTCTAGTGCATGTTAAACAGGCAAGATCTGTAACAATCAGCATCAAGAACAAAGGTTTTGTCTACATAGGTAAATTGGAAAATAGAGTCATTAGGATGGCAATATTATGATGCTTATGTAAGATAGGTTTTCATAACATCTATAGGTGAATTAGACTCACATCCAATCTTAGTTGATGATCCATGACTCATACACAATGTTAGAATCTTTCTCCAACAACATTCAAAACAACAGAAAACAACAGAATGAAAACATTCGTATTACAGAACTCAGTACATACTACCAACTTTAAAGCCAGCGTTGTAAAAACAAACAGCAGTCTTAAAATTTAGAGCATACAAAACTTACTACCAACTTATGTAAGTTTTGACAAAACATGCTGTAGTCTTTAATTTAGAGCAAACAGAACTTACTACTGACTTACGTTTGTTTTGACAAAACATGCCTCAGTCTTGAATTTAGAGCAAATAAAAAAAAGAACTTAAGCTGCCATTTTTGCAATCTCTCAGCCTTGACTTAGTGCTCTTCAATTTGATTGAAATAAATTGAAAAACTCATAAATCATAGAAATTTCATCAGGAAGATTATCACTGCTTACAATTCCTGAAGAAATAGATTGTGAAAAATGATACTGAATTTTCATAAAGAAAAAAAGCTCATGCGAATTGCTATAGTAACATCCTGCATCAAACTTCTGATTGATTTAGATTTTATATAAATGGATGTGATCTCTTCTCTGCACTCTCTCACATAACACTAAAGTTAACAACAGATTTGGTTTTCAGATATTTTTTCTTCATTCTAAACATAAATCATAACAAACAAAACTTTTTTTGCCAATCAGACTGTGTAAGAAACAAGGTGCCATATTGTTTACTTAATATCTATGAGATTTTTCACCTACCTACCCTTTATTTCATAAATGGGTATAGTCCATGATAAGTATGAGTTGAGTTCATTAATGATCTTTGGGTAAAATAGGAAGAATGGTGTTTTTCTCATTTAGCTCATTACCATGTTTTTTGGTTCTGTATGGTTAGAGATAACAAACATGAAAGATTTTATACGTATTTTTTACGTTCTCGAATGTACGTCTGCTGTCAAATTTTTTAGCGCTCTTTAAGCCTGCTTCAGTAGATAGAGATATTTCGGCAATCATAACGAAGAATGTCATATAGTGCATATTAATTTTTTATAATGTAATTTGGCACATAAAATTTGTCACATTTTGACTGTTCTCAGCTGTATATTATAATGCATAAAACTTTAACAGTGAGTGTCTCTGTATGACTGTATTAAGTACATATTTTCATTCATAAACTTTCAAGTAGTCACATGACCTACTAAATGATAAGTATGCATCATTACGCAGTTGAAAAAAAAACAACAAATTAAGTGTTACATTGATGCAGCAGACAGGAAGCCGTTCGCAGCGAGAAAAGACCGACTCTAATTTCAAAGCTTCAACATAGGAACAAAATGACATAATTACATAAATTAACAGAGAATTTAGAATGGTACCTATGACAAACAAAACTCTACCACACTTTAATACTTCTCTTCAAAATGTCAGTAATATTGCTGAGTTGACACATAGTTTTGATGCTAATGATGCATTCATTCATACAATAAAAATTTGGCATCAGCTACTTGTGTCCTCATTCAGAGTATTTGCAAGCTTTCACACAACACAGACTTGCCAGGTAATGCTTAAACATTTTTTTCTGATCTAAGACTGCTTTTGGTTAACAATGACTTATTAGCAAGATTACCAAACAGATCTTTGAAAACTGTCAAGTAAAAAGTTAAACAAAATTGTTCAGTATTTCCTTATTCAAACCATCTCATATTAAAGAGTAAAGACCTAAAGTCATCTAAACCATCTAACTACCAAGGATGCAAAAAAAGTCAAATAATGTTAAATCATTGTAGCAACATCTCCCATGACATGATTTAACATTTTTGCCATTTTGACCGCAAGTTTTTTTCCCAAGCTAACAAGGTAGGCTTCTGTTTTAAACTACAACGTGCGGGCGATATGACACGACACCTTGTAACACTACTCGCACAGGAAGTAACTGCCTACGAAAGTCATTAACGTAAAAAAATGGGAAACAATAGGAAGGCAATAGTTATAGTATACTTGAAGTAATTGTTGATATCTATCTCCCATCTATGTAACAATTAAACATAAATTGTTTAACTAGGTCGTGACATTAAAATTATTGTTTTCCGTTATAACCATTTTCCCCTGTATTAATACTGAGCACTGTGTCTAGAAAACGTCATATAATTGAAGCAATAAAGGATGTCTTTTACTTACATTGAATTGATGGAAAATGTAGTAAATTGTTAAAATTTTCATGAACTGGATTCACATAAGTATGTAGAACGGCAACATCTAGCTGCTTATTTGTGACCAGGGGTGTTAATATTGGGGCCAAATGCAGTAATGACTTAACATCATAAATCAAGTTTTAAGTTTAGAGTCTTAAATTGTGTCACTAAATAGCAATGCAAAATTGCCTTTATTTAAGTGTTCTTGCACTGGTGACAAAGGCATGGATTCTGATATTAACAAAATGTTGCTATGAAGAGGTGAAAGTCTGTAATAGAGTTACTTTCATATTTCAGCAGGGACAATAATTTACAGCATGAACACAGTAAGTTGTGTTGCCAAGTAATCAATCAAGGGAGATAATTTTGAAATTTAGAGTTATGGTTCTTGCACTGACCATTAATAAAGTCAATGACATTAATAAGAGTTATGTCTCAAACAAAAAAGGCTTAGCCCAGATTGCAGGCACAAAACCTAAATATGTCCTTAGAGTTGTGTGCCTCAATGATCACTAATAGCCTTCTGAACAATCACATGTTTCAAATTCTGATGCAAGAGTATTGAAATTCTTGATACAAATAAAGTACCGCCTAACCTTGCGCTCATTCAGCAATTATAATTATCACTAAAAAAATAAATACTACTTGAAACATAAACCAATAATTTAACACAATCAACTCTAATTATATCAACAATAATCCTAATTTAGGGGACTGTGAAAAAATGTGTGACATGGGTAGTGTCAAGTTGAAACGGAACTAAAGATAATGCCAGACACAAAAGATGTGACCACTACAGCGTGTAGAGTTGCTTCCGATAATAACACCCTTAGTACAATATGTGTCCTTGTTGAACTGACCCTGTCAATTGTAAACAAATTCTTTTCCCCTTGCTTTTGTCAGTCTCCAAAACCTCAAACTATGTTAAACATCTTTTTTGTGTCAAACATTTCTCAAGTTTTATAAGAACGAAACATAGTGTGGTCATTGCCACTCAATACATAATAGATACTATTTTATACGCTTTTAAGTTAAGTGCATTGTGGTATAGAAATTCTTTGCTGATTATACACGATGTTTATATTGCATTAACTCAATAGATCACATTTCTTAAACCATTAATTTGCCGGTAAGCGTGTGCCAGATTCACACAGAAAAAAAAAGGCAAACACAATTTTCATTACAAATTTCTCAATAGATAAATAATTTTGTAAGCAATTATTTGAAGAAATTGAGAATTGTGAACACGTAAGTGGCTGTAAAGAGACGCTTAGGAGAGAATATAGAGTGAAGGCAAGAAGTTTTAGTCTGGTTTTTCTTGACTCATCTGAAAGCTATGTACTGATTGACGAAATGATATAGTAGCTGAATAGTGTGTGTCATTAATTGCAGGCATTGATGCTCAGTGAAAGTGTCTAACGTACTAGAATAACATGCTTGTACAAAAAGTGCAAATTACTGTAATCTAATCGTATTGCTTTATTGTGTACCAAAGGGTTAGAGTATAATAGATGCATCGACCGATGATGGTAATCTACAAAGCTGTCAATTTGATATAACGTTGTCAAATTAACAATGTTTTTGTTTTCAATAGTAAATTTTACAGTTTATTGTGCACATTTAGATTTTAAAATAAAATGTCACACCGGATAATTAAAACTGCAATACTAAACCATGAGTGTTAACTGGGGGCAAACGGAGTGAAATTACACTAAAAGTTGCAAAAACTCTTCAGAAGTGAGGTAATTTTTGTCATGACAAACATGATGAATCATAGAATGTATGTCTAGAAATGGTTTCAGCTGTCAATCTTAATAACCTACTAACTGTTGCTTCACACAAATTAATTTTACCAATGTTGACTGTTATATAAGTTTTTACAAATTTTCATAAGTCAAACTGAAGTCCCCTTCCACACCATAACTAGTTATAGCCTTAACCCACTATTTTTTTTTTATTGGGTTTAACGCCATGTCAACACAATTTTAGGTCATTTAACGACGTCCAGCGCACCTAACCTAGCTTTCCTGGATCCTTGTCTATAACCAGTTCTCACCTACCCTTCCACAAGGCCGGAAACTTCTCCATTATATCTTATTAATGGAGGAAAATTGACATTATTGTCAAATTTTCATGGAAGGGTATAACCGCTTTGGGTGGGATTCGAACCCCTACCTCCTTCAGGACATGAGATTCAAAATCCTAGCGCATTATCAACTGCGCCACCGACCCAGGTTAGCTTCAATCCCAGGACTAAGGTGAAAATCACTTACTTTATGTAGTACAACTAGTTGATGATTTTGCCTTTTATTGTATAACACTATAAAATGTGCTTGTACTTGAGAAAATGTAAGTAAATGACTGCATTAGGTGCTAGGTTCTTGCTCAAGCAACCAATGAATATTTTAGACGCCATTCTTGATGTTAAAACTACTTCTAATCTGAAATGTCAAGGCCATTTCGGACCTTAATTGAAAAACCAACTGTCAGTGCTAAAAAGATAATGTAGGACCATACAACAGTAAAAATCAATTTCTTAAAGCAACTTGGGAGGTCTTAAAAAAGTTCAAAAAGGAATTCATATGTAACACATATTATATTAAAAGAAAAAAACATGTTCTTCTCATAAAAAGCTGTTGGAATGTTGACAGTTTATGTCATGCGCAAGGAAATTTGAGTCACATAGGGCAAACCTTGAGTACTTGGATTAAGGAAGGATGTTAAAGTGCATTGCCATTCTATGGGGAGTAATTTATTTTTGCTCTCTTTAAGTATGTGAACTACAAACATGTCAAGGGACCGTTCGCATTTTTGTTTACATATGTTAACGAAGAACCTTCCTGATTAATTTGTCCTTATTTTGAGTAAATCCGGAAAAAAACAAATTAACCACAGAAGTACTATAGCTAGCAACTGTAAACCACATCAATTGTAACCAAAAGAATGTCAGAAATCCTTGAAAACTAAAAGCTTCTTAATAGCCAGGGTGTGACATATAAAATATATGTTTTTTGAATAGAGCAATTGTACAAATTTAAAATGCCATCTAAGTCATAAAAGTGCAACACTTCATATTTAAGTAATATGACTCTTATATCGCCCAGTAATGACAAAAAATAGTTTTGTGTTGATAATAAACAAACATCAATTATAACAACAAAAATTAAAAATATTCATTTTTTTTACAACAATAGAAGGTAATGGCCTTCAAATATTTTCTAACGAAACATTTATAGCATCCCACCCATGTCATAGTTATTAACTAGAGAGACAGAAAATCTTATTGGTTTAATAAACTATACATTTCAAAAAGTTATATTTGAATATTTCATTGACTGACATAATGAGTTAAGTGTTTAAAAGCAATAAAACATGTAATAGATGAGCCCATAACTTCAATAAAAAAATTAAACCCATAACCAATCAATGCCAGGAATAAAGTTTATTAATTGGATATATGAAACATGCCCTAATAAAAATAACAATTGTATTTAATCAAAGCGTTTATTATGGTATACAAAAAGCATTTAACTACAAAGAGCATTTTAAGAAAATTTATTACAGAAATTTCAAAACGTCACAGTTATAAAGAACTGTGACATGACAACCAGCTTGTTGAATAATATGGAGCATTAACAGTGCATTGCTGAGCAATAATTTTGAATAATCAAAGCACTGAAGACACTGAATTTGTTAGGGTTTGAAAAGTGAAATTAGATTTCGGGCTCCAACAACGTTTGAATCCAAAGAACAGTTCAGTGATACTAGTTTGATAGGTAGAACAGCACTGTTCCGACTCAAAACACTAATTAATACAATTGATCTATACAATGACTGAAGTCATGAACAAATAAAAAAACATGCTTTTTATTTTAAAAGATAATTTACTGCTCTAGAATGTTTTAGTCTATAATAATCTCCCTTGATTCCATTTCCAGGTCAACATTAGATAGCAATAGCTTGCTCAAACTGACCTGAGACAGATTGGTACATAACACTCATCAGCAACTATACTACTTTTAAATGATTTACCGGTAATGTATACCAATGATATTTAACCTGTTTTTGTCTCAGATCAATTTTTATACCCTATACTAAGCAATAACAATTTCTTGTTAAAGAAAACAACAACAATATAAATAATGGTTGAAAAACAAATCATAACAAAAATAAAGTTGAACTCTATGGACAGCGAGTTGAGGTCGATTTTAGATCTAACCCAAACAAATAAACATAAGTCTATACTCAATACTAGTACTACATCTATCTGACGTATTCTTTCATTGATTGTTCACATAAAAACAATACAAACAGCACAACAGATAAAGTCCTTTTTGATCTTGGTACGTCAATAAAAACTATTATCGACCATCATTTATTTTGATTATCTCAAACCCCAAAAGTTTGCACCCGTTCACCCATCATAACTCCTTAAGAGCCCTTGAACCAATATGTTTGTCAAATAGTAAAAGCATTACCATTTATTTAATATTGATTGCAAGTAAACAAATGTTTTACTATCTGAAGTGTCTACAACAAAAGAATGAAGATATCTCTTTGATACACATGTTATTATTACAGAGTAAAACACAATCTTCTGTATCCTAAAACAATACGGATATTGTACTAGTCTATCTTACATGTATACATGCCATTAGCAAAAAGAAGAAAGTAATTCATGATGCTTTAACAAGGCATTTCAACATTTTTTCATTCACATATTATATATTTATTATTTATAACATACATTGAGTGACTTCAGGTCAGGACCAGGCTGACTGTCTCTGTTATTAACTTAAGTACAGCTCTAGTAGTAAATGCATGAAAGAAAATTGGTCAAATTCATAAAAAAAATTCAATCAAAAAATGCACAGCATACAAAAAGCCATCCAACAATTTGGAGAGGGGGTGTTCTAACATTGTAGAAGGATGGTACTTATCAACAAACCTAAAATATTCGTAAAATGTCAACAATTACTGTAATGAAAGCATTACTTTAAATGCATTCAAAGCAAAATGTTAAAAAAGTCAAGCAACAATAATGCCAGGAGTGACAAAGACATAATTAAGTTTTGATTTGAGGCCCAGCAAAGACATAAGTGAAAATGAGCAACAAAACATTCCACTAAAACACTTTGGTAAAAACCTTAATGCTTTAAATGTGCTGGAAGGACAGTTTTAATGAAACTATCTATGTTAATGATATTTTAACATGCATTCCAAGACAGGGTGTCACAACTAGAAAAGTCTTGGTTAATTGTTACCATGATTAATGAGTGTAGTGATAAATTCTGACCACAAAGAAAAAAAATAGTCCCAAAGAAAATAGATCTTCACATCAATCTTGAAATCTGCATTAATTGGTACAACACTTTTCAGACATTAAACTATCTATCAGAAGTTTTAATTTTCACAGATATCTTTTGAAAGTTTATCTAAAATTGTGTTGATAATGGTACAGAATACCCTAAATGAGTTTTCAATTTGCTGCATCTTGACCTCATTTGTATTTCCGATGTATCAAGACCTTAGTTGGTATGTCAGGAATGAGACAATAATTACTTTTAAATCTGCAAAACTTGCAAACAAAATTTTACGATAACAAAAGCAACATTGTGCATTTTTGGTGTCGTTTTTCATCATGATTAGGACAATTTGAATGATTTAGAAGAAGCGATGCAAAAATCATCAAAATAATGTTTTTTATAATGTACACTGTATATATAAAATAGATAAAAATAGGAATGTAAAAGTATATGACAATAGAACATAGATCAGTTACAGAAAGAACACAAAGTCATAATGTAAGATGCCAGTAAACTAAAATCACCATTTTTTTAAAACGAAAAACTTAAATCAGAAATACCGAAATAACAAATAAATCAAATTTCCACAGATGGAAAAGTCATCAAAATAACTTATGTAATATACAACAGTACAATATCTATAATTTAAATGAGTTATAGAATCATATTTTTCAACTTTGCACAAAATGAGCTTGCACAGTCATACTTACAAAATCCCCCTGTTTTTATAAAATATCTATACACTGTCATTTAAAAAAAGTGAGACATACATAATTATACAAAATAACAATGAGACAGTCTCAATTATACAAATTATGCTATTAAATGACAAATCGAGTTCCAGGATGAGGTGGCACTACACCTCATGCACAATGAGTAAGTAACATAGAGCTAAAATCCCCTAATACACTTAAGATAGCATCATCCTATGTGACACACCATTTGAACATCAGAACATCATACCACTTTTCTATGTTGGTAAGCATTTAAACCCAAGCACCACCAGTAGATCTTATGTGGGCAACACAATATTAATTTGATGAAATTGAATTTCAAGTTTCAAACCTGCCAGCTGTAAACAATAATTGTGACAAACTAGCTTTAACAAGACGATTTAACATGTAAATTATTCTATCTTAAAACAAGGTCTGTACAGCTTCTTTTAATTTAGCAATAACAACAATAATTATACAGAATGTTCATAGCCACCATTATCACGTTTACAATACTACATTTTGGCAACAAATCAAATTTCAATTCATTGATGCCCTTCAGCAACAAGCAAAGAAGACTATTTTATCATAGCATGAAATAAAACAGTAGCTAGGTCCAAGTGCAAGGATGGCATTAAATCGTATCTCCAACACACAATATTGTTATCTCACAGGTACAACTATAAAGAAGTCTCCTCTGTCCTCATAGCTACATTACCATGGTATTTGCCATTACTACGGTATTTGCCATTACTATGGTACATGTACTTGCATTGCTATGATATTGCTATTACTATGTTATTTTCCATTGCAATTTAAGTTGTTATTGCTATGGTACTTGCAATTACTATGGTACTTGCATTGCTATGGTAATTGTCCTTACTATGGTATTAGCCATTGCCATAAAAATTGCCAAAACCATGGTATTTGCCATTGCCATAATAATTGCCAAAACTATGGTATTTGCCATTACTATGGTATTTGCCATTGCCATAATAATTGCCAAAACCATGGTATTTGCCATTGCCATAATAATTGCCAAAACTATGGTATTTGCCATTACTATGGTATTTGTATTGCCATGATAATTGCCATAATTACAGTATTTGTATTGCCATGATAATAGCCATAACTACAGTATTTGCCATTGCCATGATTATTGCCATTACTATGATTTTTGCAATTGGTATGATAATTGCCATCTATATGGTATTTGCCATTTCCATAAAAGTTGTTATTGCCATTGTAGTTGTGATTGCTGTGAAAGTTGTCATTACTGTGGTTGTTGCCATGCAAACATAATTGCCATGGTTACTGTCATTGCCATTGTAGTTGCCATTTCCTCTATTATTGTAATGTTAGTAGAACCTGCCATGATATTTGATACGGTTGTTACTATGTGACCTAAATCTAAGAAGTTTGTTAAAACAATTAAGTGTTAATGAAGCACTATGTGTTATATATTTATACAAGTATTCCACATTCCATGTAACACATATAAATATTTATAAAACAGGTTCTAAAGAATGTATATGTGTATATCTTAAACATGTAACCGTGGAAACTAGAAATATAGCATTGATTCTTGGAAATTATAAACATTAACCTGGAATTAACTTGAAACAAGAGCTCCGCTGGGCGGGGCATTATACGCCCGTGTGCAGTCCATGCTGTGTTCTATCTCATATGAAGTCCCTGTGACCTTGACCAATGACCCAGGAATAGGTCCTTAACTGGAGGGATATCCAAAGCAAAGATTTTGAGAACTTAGGTACAGCCATGGTTGAGTAATCACTGGCAAAAGGTTTTCCCCACACAAACTTCCAGTGACCTTGACCCTGGGGCTTCAGAACCAAAAGTTCTCACCCTTGAACCAAAGAGTATTGATACATAAAATTTGGTGATCACTCTTAGATAAAGTTGGTTGTTGGAAAAGGTTTTTCCTTATGATTTCCTTGTGACTTTGACCTTTCACCCAGGGCCCTAAAACCAAAGAGGCATATGCTAGACATTTAGGCTACCCTTAAATAAAATTCGGTGAGCCTAGGTACAATCATTATTGAGTTATTGTCCAGAAAATGTTTCAATACAAATTAAGTCCCAGTGACTTTGACTTTTGACCCTGGGGTCTCCAAATCAAAAGGGAACATCCTCTACAAAAGAGCTATCAGCACATTATTCCTTGACAAATGGGTTGATCCACATAAAATTTGTTAACCTAAGTACAATCATTGTTAAGTTATTGTCCAGACAAGGTTTTTCCATATGATGGCCCCTGTGACCTTCACCTGTGACCTAGGCGCCTCAACACCAATAGGGAACATCCTTGACACATGGGCTACCCTCACATAAAATTTGGAGAACTAATTTCATGTTACTTATTAAATATAGCATTATTTCCATTGTTTGCCATTTTGACTTTATTAACATATTAATTGAACATTTGAATGATGCCCCTGTGACCTTGACCTTTGACCCAGGGGCCCCAAAACCAATAGGGCATATCCTTGACACAAGGGCTACTCTCACATAAAAATTGGTGAACCTAAGTACATTGGTGGTTCAGTTATTGTCCTGACAAGGTTTTACTGCTTGCCATTTTGACTTTATTAACATATTGATTGAACATTTGAAGTCACTGCTTGGTAATTTGATATTTTCTGGTTGAAGGTTTAAACTTAACCCTGTTTCCCTAAAACTAATATGGCACATCCTTGACACATGAGCTACTCTCACATGAAATTTGGTGAACCTAGGTACAGTCATTGTTGAGTTATTACCAGGACAATGTTTTTCGATATGATGCCCCTGTGACCTTGACCTTTGACCCAGGTGCCTCAAAACCAATAGAGCATATCCTTGACACATGGGCTACTCTCACATAAAATTTGGTGAACCTAGGTACATTGGTGGTTCAGTTATTGTCTGGACAAATTTTTTCCATATGATGCCTCTGTGACCTTGACCTTTGAACCTGGGACCCTAAAACCTTTAGGGCGCATCCTTGACACAAGAGCTACCTTTACATAAAATTTTGTGAACCTAGATGCAGTTGTTGTTGAGTTATTGTCCGGACAAGGTTTTTCAATATGATGCCCCTGTGACCTTGACCTTTGACCCAGGGGCCCCAAAACCATTAGAGCATATCCTTCACAAAAGGGCTACTCTCACATAAAATTTGGTGAACCTAGGTACATTGGTGGTTCAGTTATTGTCAGGACAAGTTTTTTATTGTTTGCCATTTTGACTTTATTAACATATTGATTGAACATTTGAAGTCACTGCTTGGTAATTTGATATCTTCTGGTTGAAGGTTTAAACTTAACCCTGTTTCCCCAAAACCAATAAGGCACATCCTTGACACATGAGCTACTCTCACATGAAATTTGGTGAACCAAGGTACAGTCATTGTTGTGTTATTACCAGGACAATGTTTTTTGATATGATGCCCCTGTGACCTTGACCTTTGACCCAGGTGCCTCAAAACCAATAGAGCATATCCTTGACACATGGGCTACTCTCACATAAAATTTGGTGAACCTAGGTACATTGGTGGTTCAGTTATTGTCCGGACAAAGTTTTTTCATATGATGCCTCTGTGACCTTGACCTTTGAACCTGGGGCCCCATAAACCTGTAGGGCATATCCTTGACACATGGGCTACTCTCACATAAAATTTGGTGAACCTAGGTACAGTGGTTGTAGAGTTATTGTCCAGACAAGGTTTTTCAATATGATGCCCTTGTGACCTTTGACCCAGGGGCTCCAAAACCAATAGGGCATATCCTTGACACAAGGGCTACTTTCACATAAAATTTGGTGAACCTAGGTACATTGGTGGTTCAGTTATTGTCCGGACAAGTTTTTTATTGTTTGCCATTTTGACTTTATTAACATATTGATTGAACATTTGAAGTCACTGCTTGGTAATTTGATATCTTCTGGTTGAAGGTTTAAACTTAACCCTGTTTCCCCAAAACTAATAAGCACATCCTTGACACATGGGCTACTCTCACATGAAATTTGGTGAATCTAGGTACAGTCATTGTTGAGTTATTACCAGGACAATGTTTTTCGATATGATGCCCTTGTGACCTTGATCTTTGACCCAGGGGCCTCAAAACTAATAGAGCATATCCTTGACACATGGGCTACTCTCACATAAAATTTGGTGAACCTAGGTACATTGGTGGTTCAGTTATTGTCTGGACAAAGTTTTTTCATATGATGCCTCTGTGACCTTGATCTTTGAACCTGGGGCCCCATAAACCTGTAGGGCATATCCTTGACTTATGGGCAACCTTCACATAAAATTTTGTGAACCTAGGTACAGTGGTTGTAGAGTCATTGTCCGGACAAGGTTTTTCAATATGATGCCCTTTTGACCTTGACCTATGACCCAGGGGCCCCAAAACCTACAGGAAACATTCTTGACACAAGGGCTACTCTCACCTAAAATTGGGTGAATCTAGATAGATTGGTTGTTCAGTTATTGTCAGGACAAGTTTTTTACCTATATGAGGCCCCTGTGACCTTGACCTTTGACCCAGGGGCCCCAAAACCAATAGGGAACATCTTTGACACATGAGCTACTTTTACATAAAATTTTGTGAACCTAGGTACAGTCGTTGTTGAGTTATTGTCCGGACAAGTTTTACCTATTTTAAGTCCCAGTGACCTTGACCTTTGACCCTGGGGTCTCAAAATCAATAGGGAACCTCCTCCACCCAAGGGCTATCCACACATAAATTTTTAGGAACCTAGGTACATCCTTTCTTGAGTTATCATCCGGACAAGCAATTGTCCACGGACAGACGGACAGACGGACAGACTGACAGACGGACGGACGGACAGACGGACAGACGGACAACATCGTAACATAATACGACCGTTTTTTCAAAACGGGCGTATAAAAAAGAAGACTCCTGTAAATGTGACCTTGAGCTTTGATTCAAAATCAGCTTTAAAGCTTTTGAGCTTTAAAGTTAGAACAAATGCTACAAATCAGTAAAAGAACTAGAAAAAGGACAAGGATACAAGTCTTACACTTAACCGAAAAGAACCACTTGAAATGACCTTGAAAACAGAAATGAAATCATTGAAACTGCCACACAATTTGAGCCTGAAAATTCGACTAAAAGTAAAAATTTGACATTTATGGAAATCATCAAGAATATCATTGAACTTTCAAAAAACTTGAAAACCTTGAAAGTTGTAACAGTATAAAACTGTTTACAGCACATTTTCTAGATTCTGATAAACTCAGGAATGTATGAAAGCGGTGACCTTAATGCACTTGAAACTGAAAATATCTATAAAGTACTCTCAATGCAATAAATCATAGATCTTGATTTGTTTTTTAAAACCTCTCATACAGAACTCTTCAGATCACATATCTGACAATGACTCCAATGGTTCAACATCTCTGTAAAATATCTACAGAAATATGCAAGAGATTATCCTTTCTCAAGGACATTTTCAAACGTTTTTAGCATGAAAAACCACATCATCAGCAAAATGAGGATTTTATTGCATCGTTTAATACTCCTTCATACTTATATCATTGTATAAGGACTGCTGTTTTATACAAGACCACAAATGTTAAATTTCAAAAATGCATTCATAAAGTTAAGAATCTCAATAATTTAAAAACTTAAAAAAATATGATTACAATCCATTTTATTGTTTTGAAGTTGAAAGAATTTCAAGTGATTATTTTAAAATTAAAACACATGATAACATAATCTTATAAAAACACCTGCTAAGATAGCAAATAAAAAATAAATTTTTGACTATCTTCGACTTTGTGGCAAAGGAAATATTTTTAGAGGCAATCAAACTATTTAAGAAACATATTAAAAACTTTTTTCTACAAGCGTTTTTTTAAGACCAGACTGTCTAGCCACTCAAAGCCAAATCTGACTTAGACCCTAAGGAAAGGTCAAATAATCAAAGAAGCACTTTATAAGTACAAAAAGGTTAATCTAGCAAACATAAGCCAAATATAGTCATGAGATATAAAACAAACTCCTTTATTAGCACATTGTGAGTCTAAACCATAGGATATTTGTTTTGCCTTTTAGGGCACGGAGTTCAACAAAATAATTAGAATGATTGGTTATTACAAATTGTATAGCCTATGGCCTAACATGATACTTGGCTATCTTTTTGGAATATGCTCTCAGCCTTGCTTTTACTCCAATAATCATTCTCATTCAGCATTCAGGTTGAATGAAGCACCATCTAACATGAGAACTTACATTTAAATGACAGAAAAGCCAGAATGAACAACCATTTAACATGAAAACTCACATTTAAATGATGGAAATTTAATAAAAAAAGGCAACTCAGATCCCTGAGGCTTTCTTAGAACCACTTAACCAAGTAAGAATGCCAATAAAGTTACCACCAACAAAAACGTAAATTGAATCCAAAGTACATATTTACCATATCAGCCTATATTATGATCAGGCAGGAGATTGGACTATGAATCAATGTATCTAAGGACCCTATGGTTCAGAGGTTACCATACTAGCTGTAACCTTTGACACTAAAGAATATCATGCGACCATAACATACGATTGTCTACGACAACGATAATAACAAATGATTCAAATTTCTATAAATCTATTTTTAGATATATTTATAAGTTAAGAGCAATTTGTTGCTGTTGATAATTTTGACACAAATTGTTTTCCATTTGTCAAAAATTCAGTTTTAAACTGAAGGTCTAATATAGATTATGATCATTCCATTTAAAATGTCAAGTTTTTTTAAATCAGATAAGAGTCTATATAACTTGAAGAATGGGGTGATATGTACTTTCTGTAGAGTTTCAGGTTTTACTGATGTTGAGATTAACATAACAGAATCGATCAAGTACAAAAAACTTTTTGTTCCGTAAGAAATATTTTTAGAATTTTTCTAAAGTACAGGTATTACTGGTCATTGGTTTTTCTTTGGCCTTGCATTGTCATCTCTATCAATTACTGATAGGATGGATGCAATCAAACAAAAATCTAGTTCAATGCACTCCAAACATCCGTCAAACTCATTTATTCTAACATCAAGCTCAACAAAATAAGGTATTTAGCTAAATGCTCAAAGCTCCCAGTCCTGAAGGCACCAAAATACATTGTACCAGTACAAAGTGTACATAGATATAAATGATACATGAGGAAATCAGGAAATCCATCTGAACAGATGGTACATAGACACAATATAACAGGTAGCAGATTATAATGAGTTAATCATTCTAGAAGGGTTTGTTCTACCAACCTTATTTCAAAATACAACAGATGTACTCTTCAGTAAAGAAGGAGCATTATTTCAATAAAGGTTTAAAGCTCTCCACTAAAGAAGGAAGGAATGATATAGTATTAGCTCTTTACAATAGAGAGGAATGCTCTCCAATAATGAAGGAAGGAAATATGCCTCTGCTGAAGATTGAAAGATGATGCAAGCTAAGATGTTTGGTGGGGGAAGGCAGTGGCTGCTTTTGGTTAAGGTGTTAACATTGTAACCTTACAAGTAAGGAAATGTAGGTATCAGCAAAGAAGTGAACATGTATAAGGACTTTAATAGGGGTCAGAAAACAGCTGAATATTTTCAAATTAGCTTTCGAGGATTTTACAGTTCTGAACAATATTCAATTTGAGTACCAATATGTTTGAAATACAAAGTAGATGTAATCTAATGAATGAATAACATCAAATAGTGGAGGTTTTGGCCTACCAGACTTAAAGTGACCATACAAATGTACTTTTAGTAACTGAAAAGGTGATAGCTAGACAGAAACCTTACTATTGCCTCTTTGTGTCTGCAAGAGATATTTTCGAACATAAGTCTTTGAGAAAAATGATTAATATTTCACTATAACCTTGTAAGGAATCAATCAGAAAGTTCACAAGACTACATTGGTCAAAAATATGACAGGAGAAATAATAATTCGATTTCTTCCCAGCTAGTCTCAAATTTCACACCATAAATTTGATAAGGTCTTCAAGCTTTCACAACAATAGACCAAGATCAGACAATACGAGGCCAATAGTCTAAATACAAATTACTAATAATTACTTGAAACAATAAGCCTATAATCACAGAGTAACTGGATAGCCAATTAACAAAATTAAACACCTTCCTTTAAACGAACCCAATTTCTAATCTAATTAATAAAAATCTTGGGGGGTTTACGATTCACCCAATGTTTGAAAGAATTAAGATAGTAATTGAAATTAATTGGTTAGTGATTAACACTGGACTAGTTTTTTATTCTAATACAAATTGTATTACTATAGAATATATTCTATGTTCAACAATGCATTACAAATCTCGTTTTACTTTCTTAAACTTTTGACACAAATAAGAATTGTATCTGTTTTATTGTTACGGTTTTTTTTTTCAAAAATATCATGAAGAACAAAAGGCATGTCTTTTACATGATTCACAGTAGCTAGTGATAGGCTGATGGTCAATAAATATTGTCTATGGTCAGTGGGTTTGGTTTCTTTTGGTACATAAATGACTGAATTGCAGTTCCTTCAGTCCCCTCATAATAAATAACATTAATTTATTAATTCAAGTAGATTGCCAGTTTAACTCTGCTATATATTGCACTAGCCCAAAACAATTGTTAATAATATCAACAAACTGTCTGAATCCAAATCTAGGTCAAAGGTGGCAATCAGACAACATATATTGCCCAGCCTTGGAACAGAGATTTCAAACCAACTGTCAATCACATACAGCTCAAGCACTAAGACTGAAGAACTAAAAGCTTATGAATATAAATATTGAATAAATAAGAAATTTGTCTGAAAGATTGATTTAATGAAAAATATTTCATGTGAAAATTTAATAAAATCGTGATTATAATCATTGAACTGGAGCAGACGGATGCAACATAAAGAAAACAGATGGTAACAACAGAGAGGCAAGGTCAAGGTCATAATAATTATAAAAAAAAGTGACAATGCCTTAAGATCATACAGTATTAAACCTTTGATAAAAAGAAATCCCGAAACAAGAAAAGAATGGTACAATAGAAAGATCAAAAGTAATTATAGATATAAGTTCAAAGTAATCATTAATGATTTATTATATAAAAAACATCCTATTATACTAAACATCGACCTATATACAAATCCCACAAACCCTCAGGCCTTACAAATATAGTTTTTGTTACAAACATTTTTTTGCGATATTGTTTAACCGAGACTAAATATCGTTTGATGTGTTTAAATGGCGATAAAACAGTATTTTTATTCTTAGTAAGGTAGTATCGTACTAAGGCCGAAATCCATCAATCAAAATTCATCCCACAATGCAATCTGGTTACAAGTACGCCTAGCTGCAACATTATATAACTTATGTTTTTTACACCAATTACTTACTACGAAAAAAGAACATTTCAAAGTGATTAACACCTTTAACATGGATTAGGTTTAAAGTCAATAAACTTGACGAGTCATATAGCTTTCTTTCACCTCACCGCGGCTATAAAAGTAAAATTATCAAAATTATCAAGCACCGTGTATCTTGGGTAAACCTTATGGTCTTAACAGTAAATATCTAATCGATAGATAAATGACAAATTAAAGAACTTTTTATGTCCAAATATAGCACCCAACACTATCATTTAATAATTTTCTTTCCCGGTCATCCCTTTTTCCCTTTATCAGACCATCACGTTTCTACCGATCATCAAAGAGTATCGCTAAACATTTGTTATCAAATTGGCAAGTAAGACAGTATCACGATTAAGCCACAGTTCTTTGACACTGGTACGCTATGACGACATCATTAGATAACTTACAAAAGCGGCAATCTGGTTAAGAAAACAAAATCTTTGCCCATTTTGTCAGAGTGATTTGACCTCTGTAATAAAGTTCACTTTCTGTATGCAATGTAGATCTATTACTTGCCTGCATTATATCTATGTATAATTGGCTAACAAGTCAATGGGTCAGTGCAAAACAAGTCTAACTATATATAAATAAAGAAGGACATAGACTAGTTTTGCTCAGACCAATCAATTTACACTGTACAGTCATTATGTTTGTTATACCATACAATACTAGTTGACTGGTTTGTCGCAAAACTAGGTTACATCTTTTTTTTATTTACATGTACTTAAACTAGTTTTGCACTAACCTATCAATTATCCAGTCAAGTGATTCTTGAAGTAGGTCAGTGAAACAGACACAATTATGTAACTTCTAAACATGCCTGTCTAATTACTTAAGGACAGTAAGGTGAAATGTGGCATGGAGTAAGGTCACTAAATCAGCATAAAATAACATAAGAAAGTAATTTAATAAAACATGAAAATAAACAAAATGAAAATTTCATTTACTGGAAGGAACAATAGACCCCTTTGATGACATAATTGACAGAGGAGCAAAAAATGATACAAAATGTATTCATGTGTCTTCCTCTACCATGTCATGGCGAAGGTTCTGTTTAAAATGTAAACCATTTAGGTGCAAAAATGATACTTTTACACAAGGTTCTGACCACAACATGATTAAATATTTAAAGTAACAAGAGTTTTGTTTAATATTAAACCATGAGCCACATGTATTGTCTAGACTCATTAAATGTTTTTATCTGCCATGTAAGTAATACACTGATTAACGCGGCTCTCGGTTGGGTTTTTTTTGCGGTTTGGTGTCGGTTTGATGTATGTGTGTACATAAGATGTACAGGGCTCGGTTTAATTAGAATCAATGTAAATGAAGGAGTAAATGCAAAAAATCATGATTTGAAAGTAATTGCCATAAAAATCAAGAAATGAAAGTTAGGTAAAAACACCATGAAAGACATTGGGGTAAAAACACCAATTAATGAAAGAAGTAGTGTAAAAAAACAGCATAAACTTTTTTGTTACAACATTAAGCAATAAGACAAAACTACAACAACAACAAAACATCAGAAAAACAACAACAACAAAAATCGGATTCCTAGACTTATATCAATGTCATTATAAAGTATTCAAATATGAACCAATTTAGAGCAAAACTAAACTATCTATACATGAACAATGAAGGAGATAGCACAGTCTTGCATCAGAACTTCAAAATCCAAAGAATTATGAATTAAGTTAAAAATAGGAAAATTAAGTAGCTGAAATATAATGTACAAAACAGATTTAGGTTACATCATAATCATCAATTGAATACCCTAGAATTCAAAACACAGCATTTTCAGGATTCTGTAATACTTGGGTTGTTTTCCATTGATAGAATTATAATAGACTTGTTCCGACCCAAATTCAACAATCAAAGCTCTCTGATCTTTGATCCTGAAGTCAAGAAAAATAGCATGAATACCCACTTTTCTATAAACTTGTTTTGAAAGAAGTTTTCTGTGAACGTTTTTCCAAATAAATTAAGGAAGAGAAAATAAAAAAGGTTGTATTAATGCTATGACAGAAACAGACAATTTTCACCAAATGTGAAGTTATTTCATTCAAAACCTATGGATTTTTTTATTTATCAAAAAAAAAACAACACATAAGGATAACTCACATAACTCATAGCAAGAGCTTCTTTCAAACTTATGACTCAACTCTATTTCATGCAGAGAGAACTAAATGCCCCAATCTCATTCTCATACAGGGCATTGCAATCAATGGGCACCAAAAGTTACCAAAATCTTCCCAATTTTAAGCCTTAAATTCAGAGCTCAACACACACAAGTCACACAAAACACCGAAGTACTCTCACAGTTAAAAACTTAAAATCAAACTGTAAAGTCTTGCTCACTGTGAGTAACCAATTTGAATAGTCTGACGAAAAAACTTCTAATAGAAAAATAGTTTCCTGAGAAAATCTAGAGTTAGTACATCACTAAAAGACATTGAACTCTTGTATATATAGATTATGATAGAATTATCTCAAGTTTCAATGATGTTTTACTATCTATAACATTCATCAGGGTATTTTAATGAGGTAATTTGTAGCTACATTACAACTGTCAAACATCTAACACTTGATTTCTCTCTGAAGTCAGAGACTCGGAGATTGTTCCACTTTCTACCATTCCAATTATTCCTATCAGACTTTCTATTGTACTCTGATTATCCAATGGTTTACTGAGATAAGTAAGTTGGGTTTTTTTATTTGTTATTCATGAAATAAGTTCTATGGCCATTCTCTCTCCTATCACTAATTCTAAATCATGTAGGGAAGTTGTCAGTCTCTAATGAAAGTATGTACCAAGTAACTGGTTAACAGCTAAATACAGTTATTAAACCTTTCAAGAAATAGTGAGTAGGTCAACTGACCACCATTATTTGACCTATACAATATGTTGCTACGGGTTTAAATTCAACAAAAGAAATGTTTTACACCTTCTTCAACTGTCAGAGTCATACTTATGATGTAAGAGGACAGTTTCCATAACTTTCATTAATTTTCATAGTGGGCATCAATTTTCACTTGTTTTTATTACACTTCTTTGAAACAGTCAGAGTCAAAATTATGAAATGCAGTGGACAGTTCACCAGTCATGCCTAGGATACATCAGTGGCCAGTGGGCAAAGAACTATAAAAAAAGTAAATTTCCTCAAAAAATAAAATGGCTGACAAGATTTTAGGACTCTACAATATATAATTTCATTTAATATAAGTACATAAAAAGCAATGTAACAAATTCCAATGGTTATTGGGATGGAAAACATTTAACTCTGCGATGGAATTAACAAGATTTGTTCCATTCCATTAGGGAACAAATATCCCTCAAGTCCATTCATAAGAGGCCATCGACTGTTCTCCAATCATATTATTATTCAAATGTAGTAGATACCAACAAATGAGGCTGACAAATTCTATAAAGAAAATTCTTTTGAGTACCATTTTTACCCTATATCTAAGCTTTACCTAATTACCTAATTTCCTACGAGCCTGATTCCAATGCTAAGAGGATGAAATTAGGTCTCATAAAAATATTTAATAAGAACGTACAGCTGCACAAATTTGCGTTACAGAACTAACGCCTATATCATATTCATCTATCTACAAATTTTTATACAAACATAAAATATATATTGTGCTATTTCTCAAATCCAATCTTCGCTGCACTTTTGTAAATATAGATGAAAAAAACTGTTGAAAAATTGTCTGAACCTGACAGATTGTTTAATCAAACTAGTTTAGAATCTGATTAGTTGGATTTATTGCCTCATGCAACGATTTTAAACCCTCACTAATAAATTATGAGGTTAGATCTTAGTACGATTCTTCACACTAATACTGTTATGTGGGACAGTCTGATAATTTGCTTCATTATGATTGGCTGCGATAAAAATGTTCTCAAAAGGTCATTATCCTTGTAATTTGCAGTAAAATCCTTGAAGTTTCAGTCCGAACATGGCCAATCATTTCTAATAGCGCAACCATTAATGCATTCTTTGAAATGGTTTCATGTCAAATTGGAACTACTGACACAGTAAGCCATGATGTAATGCCAAGAGGAGTTGAATGGCTTTATATTTCAGGCGACCTATTTATGCTGATATATAATTTTGTTGGCCTCATGCTTCAACCAGAGCATAGAGCATTAAGTTGTTAAGTTATTCATGCTAAATACAGTGCAGCATACACCATTTGCAAGAGAGCTAAAATCAAGGGAGCTGCTGACTACAAGTAGACGGTAAAGGGCTACACTGAGAGCATAGAGTACCAGAAAGCACACCACTTTAGTACAGGGGTCAATGGAAACTATGCTCTGAAGGTCAATGTACCAAGATACTGAATATTTAATGATCCTTAATTAAAAAAAGCTACAAAATAACAAGTGTACGTAAAAACACTACTTCAAATTTATTACAAGTAGGGTTTAAAAAAAGTATCAAAACTGTGAATCTCTACTTGAACGGTTAAAAATATGAAAATATTTATGAAGTTGAAACCACAGTGAAATCATATAATGTAAGAAAGAGAACATCGAAAAACCACTTGTTTTAATTGGTATACTGTCCATCAAAAGACGGTTAAAAGATTTTGACCTCTTGTGATAAAAGGATATTTTAATGCCACTTTGACATTTCACGCCTAAGACACAAGAACAAACTTATGAGCAACTGTAATAATATCATAAGACCACAGTCCTATCGGTCAGAAACCTCTGATCGTGAGAAAGAAATAATGCCAAACCTACAGTGATTCACAAATCAATACTTCTAACACAGATTTCAAAACACCCCCTACCCTCCCACTAATCACTCAAAAAATATATCAGAAAAAAATCTGGACAAAGAAAAAACTAACTTCTTTCTGAAGAGCTTAAAAACAACAACAACAATAACAACAACAACATCTCTACCATAATATACAGACTCCAAGGGAAAAGAGATAACAAACAACAGCAAGGCTGGTAAGAAATAAAAACAAGGGAAGTATGATAATATCTAATGACCTTGATAAAACAGTTAACAACTCATACATCACATACCCCCAGCATCCTTCATGCTTCAATACATATACACCTTACTCCAAGCTTAGTCTCACCTACCTTCATATATAAATCATTAATTAACTTTAAAGAAAGAAAAAAACCGGTGAGCAAATAATGTGGCTGGAGGTTAATGTCCGATCTACAAAGATGATCATGCGATCCGATCATCAGAAATGTACTTTTTTCTCTTCCTAGTATTGGCTGACTTAAGACGATTTACTCAAGACGTGCAGACAAAAATGTTTCAAATTATACTGTATGTATTTAAAATGTCAATATCCGATTACCTTGTAAAGATGGTTAACGATGGACATTGGTAACAAAGGCATGAGAATATTATCATTGTTAATACAGTAGGCGGGGTTTGTTTGTCAGCTCGCAACGCCACAATCATCTTAAAATCTGAGTCAAGTAGCCTCTCGTGGCAAGACCAGATTAGTCGGTTACACAGAGACGTACGAACATTTTAACACATATAGAGGACATAGGTAGATAATCTTGACAGTTAAAGCTTGTCCTTATGACAAGAACGAGTTAAAAAATCCAAACACCCAATCAGGTCACAGACCTATTAGAAATATTGAAATATTCATGAATACTGCACATTAAAACTGCCTGAGCGACCCACTGAATTCAATGACCCTATATCTTATGAGGCCGTATTTGAAACTGTCCAATAAAAATGCCTACATTGTGTTTGTATGTATACTCAATCTCTTTTTTAGGCTTGTTACAGTCAAATGTCTAGTCGGAGTCAGACTGTCTTTTTGTGCCAAATATTAACTTTTTGCATGGTCCAATACAAAGCAAAGCTTATAACTAAATAAAAAAAGTTAACTACCCTCATTTAAACTCAATCCTCCGACATAAAAGATGCACCCACAATGCAAAAATGTTCATGAGACAAAATATGATAACCCTACAGCTCAAAGAAGCTAATAAATTTTAACAAACATGCAGTAAAGTTAATATACTCCAAAATAGAAGATTTGAGTATAACAATACATTCATTGATTCTGATACATACCATTATTATTTCGTATCATCGTTAGATCAGCGTTTGAGTAAAAAATGCAAGCTCAGCAAAATTTCACCAATTTCACTGTCAGTGCACACTTTGAGTTTTTTTCATAAAAAATTGTAAATTTGAAAGTATTTAAATGATTTGATATTTTATCTACTAAATATAATGTACAACCATGTCCTTATAACTACAAACTTTTATCCCATATATATATCTTTAATAATTATATAGTTAATTTGCTTTTCAAGTTTGCTCATAACAATCCATCTAATAAGATGAAAGCCCAAGTTGAAAAAATATCTTTTTCCGGGATTTTAATTTTTCCTTTTTAAAACCATCAGCCACAAACATCAACACTATGCGCCCGTCTGATGAATGAAGATTAATAATATAATGTAATAATAAATTTTAAAACACTGTATGAGTCATCAGCAACAATTTAACAGTTTGCGACTTTTTCATTCATAATATGTATTTTCATTCATCTAAACATCTTCAGTCATAAACACTTAACATTTGATAATAAAATTTACAAATCCGGCAAATTTACTTAAATTTACGACAAAATGGAACATTTATTTCACTAATTAAGAAATCTACTAAACACTTACAATACACTGATAAGAGTATGAATAGTAAATCAGACCATTCAATCAGAAAAAAACTTGACAAAATTCGACTTTTTTGCCTGTGGTGTTAAATCAAACAGCAGGTGAAAGTATCTAGATGTAAATAAATAAAGTATCAAAATGAATTATCTTCAGTTCAATAAGTATCATTCTTAAGGAGTTAGCTCTAAAATAGCATTTTATAATTTTGAAATTTTTAGTACTTCCAGTACTTTGATTTGTACTAAATTACTAAATACACTTGTACTCAAATGAAAATTCCTCTAAAATAGCAATTTTACATTTTTGAAAACTTCGGCTTCTATTCAGTACTTCCAGTACTTTGATTTGTACCAAATTACCTAATAGACTTGTACTCAAAGTAGATTCCTCTAAAATAGCAATTTTACAATTTTTGAAAATTTTCGGCTTCTTTTTAGTACTTCCAGTACTTTGATTGGTCACTACAAAACTATTACTATCAACTTCTCATAAAATCTAATTTATCACAACCTAGGGACAACCTGTTCTTCACATCAGTAAGAAAAAAGGCATAAACAAAATGACTGACAAAATGCTTATAATGAAAGTACAGTAGAGTGATTATGTCCATTTATTAAAAATGATAGACTTAAGTTGATATAAAATGTTGTGGGAGAAGACAGGTCACCATATTTATAGTAATTATCAGTCTTTTGATCCTATCTACTCTACTCATTTACAACACTGTCATCATGTTTTTATATGTCATGTTCTAACTGCCCCGTTTTATGCTTACTTGTAACCTATAATAATTTATCAACTCAACTATTTCTCGTGAGTAATCTCTAACAATGCATGGTTTTAACATTTATGATTTATTCTTATAACGTTTGAGAAGTTGATTTATTTCTTTTTCATTATGTTGGCTGTACGAAAATAAATGATAAAAACCTAAATTCAGAAATATCAAAAAAAGATTCTTAACTAAACTATATGCATGGACTAACAGAGGGGAAAGACAGAAAAAGTTTCTACTTCAACCATTCACATAGATCTTTCCTGAGTCATATATTGACCTAAAATTGGGTAATAATAAAGAATTCAGGGCGGAACCGACACTTGTGTTAGCCATCAGATCAAGGTGACCATATTGTACAACATGTAAACGTCAGATACAGTAGAACACATCTATATGTCAGGTGCTATTACCTTGTACAAGAATCATATATATTACAACACAATGTCAGTCATTCACATTTTGAAATATGATAAATTTGTTAAATGTACTCTTTTCTGTAGTTTTGTGTCTTTGGGATCATTTTAATAAGAGGACCATCATTTTTATGGAAAATGGAAAACCAGGCTATTTTAAATGAAATGTAATTCAGGAAATTACCACAAGTGGTATAGGAATGATTTATATTGAACAAGCTGACCAACATAATTATGATCATTTTGGCTTAACTTTGATTGGTACGATATTGGTCACCGAGATATACTGCCCTCATGCTGAGAGAATGATAGAACAATGTCTGTTGATGGCAGAAACTGAGCTGAAAGTAAGACATGAATGTCAAAGACATGCTGCAGCAATGTCATGATTCACAATATATTCTGTTCTGCTGCAACAATGTTATTATTAATGCCATTCTACAAGTCACAGTTCTTGTACCAGGCTCAACATTTAACAATTTCAATAATACATATGAATATAGCAATTTTTTATGACTAATACTATAGCATTTTCAACGCCATAGCATTCATTGCAAAAGCTGAGCCTTTACATTTTAATGTTTCTAATGAAAAAATCTTAAGATTTATCTAGAATTGATAAGCAAACGTGACTTATTGACATAATGCACTAAACCACTGGTCATTGTAAAGGACTTTTAAAAAAAATACCTTTTCCACTTTGAATAAGACAATCATTGCAGTAAGTTTGTGCAAAATTTGTTCAACAAATTCAAAATACAATGTATTGTTCATCTCAACTGAAACTGCAATTCAAGATATTGACATTATCTTGAAGGGAAAAGAGAAAGTGAAGACTCTAGATTAAAATGATTAAAATCAAAACTTCAAGATTTAAAAGTGATTAAAATCTAAACTCAAATCATCCGTCATGAATCTCCTATCAATGTTATAAAATGAAAGTAAAGAGAAGATAATTTGATTACTTCCTAAATAAGACTTCAGTAATCAGAGTGATAAAAGATACTTTATGATCACTACGGCAACAAAAAATTGATACATCATAAAAAATCCCCGCCATGATGGATAAAGTTGACGCGTGCAGCATGTCTTCCCCTGATAACGCTGTCAACCAATACACCATCGTGAACCATATACCTCTATTGAAAACTGCAATCTGTTGAAAGGTCTTAACGATCTTAGAATGTGGGAAAACTGGCAAATATTGTAACGAAAGAACCTAGAGATCACAGCATTGCACACTTTTTTATGGAACTACTTAATTCCACACAAAAATGCAAAGATGCATGAAGTATTAAGTGTTTTTATTCTCGTAAATTGTACCAGCTTTTCACCTGGATAAATTTGATAGGGAAAAGTGAAAAGTTTATTGGTGTGGTGAAGTTATAGTGTATCTTAAATGTTGGAGAATGATTCCATGAATATTGCAAGAATATCACTTCAAAGCATTATGATAACATTATGAACAAATTTTACAAGTTTACAAGTTTTACAAGTTTATTCATATAAACACAGGAAGGTCTTAAACCCAAGCAGCAAGTACAAGTACATTGACATGTCAGTACAATATAAATGATCATAACAAATACAAGTCAGCCAAGAATTAACTATGAGGCTCAAAATTTTATATAGGACAAAACTGTTTTTTTACAATGATCAGTAGACACATACAGATGCTTGTAGGTGGGGCTGTAAAGGTAAATTTACTTGATGAAAATAAAAGTAAAATATTTTTTAAGATTTACAAACTATATTATAAAATAGCTAAGCTATGGATTGGGTTGATATGTAATAGTAAGCAATTTATAGTCATGCATTCAAAACCCTGTATGAGACTACTGATCATTGTTGCACTATAAAAATAACAACAACATCAAACTTCATTCATAGACTGGACAAAACATAACAATCTTCTATAATCTATGATGAAGAAATTGGTTGTTTTACCTCATTAAAATTTCTATCATTATTCTGTAAGTAATTACGTATTGTATACAGAACTCTACTATATATAGAACTTTGTTTATTTATTAACTAATGAAGAACAGGAATCCTCACAGAACATCAGAATTCTATTCTCAAAAACCATGAAGATGCTCCTATCTTTTCACGTAAGCCTTAAACAATATTTATACAACTGGTACAGTAAAGTTTCACACCACCAAAAAGATGGCCTCAATAGCAGAATGGTCTTAAGGCATGGACATTTTCATATCGATATATGAGAATTGTCAAAAATTGAATGATTTTGCTCCAACCAAAGGAGTCTTTAGAGCAGAACTTTACTAAGTTGTAAAAAATGAACACCTACAAAATTGTATCTGAGCCATGTATTGACCACTTATGAACTGGATATAATGTACACAATTGTTTGTTGCAGAAAAAAATGACAATGAGCACCTTCTATATCGTCCACATATCAGCCACATACCAAAGTATTTACACCCCCATTCATCTCCTCAGCCGGTATGAACATTGTATATTCCTCAGCTATCTATCCTATATAAAACCTATTTGTTATAATCAAAACATTACTAAGGTCTGTTAAAGTCTGACCCACACTCTAGAAATCTGGTATAAGCCATTTTCTTGAAAGATACCAGACGCACAGAAATGTGCCATTCAAGGGTTGGCGTATTAAACAATAATAAAAAAAATTCTAAGCTACTGTTTCAAATAATTTCTTATTTCCTGATCTTGAGACACAAACAGCATAACTGACAATAATAAGAGAGGGGGGAGATAATACAGACTTGAAAGTTCAGGATGTATGGAAGCTATTCTCATATTGCCACTATTAAAACCCGGACATCTTTAACTAATGTCTGGCAAATATTGAAAATCTTAAAAGTACATATATAGATGAGTGAAAGCTCTTCAGGTACTGAGGTATTAAAGAGTATGGTTTAGAGAGTACCTGAAGTCAATTTTGTTTTTCGGTCAGCAATTATTTTTTAAATGCATGTTTTTCTGAAAGCATGCCACAAATGATCAAGGCTAACATGCAGACCAATTAATTTAGGCAAAATACTCAGCCTAAAAATTATTGCTTTCAGAAGAGTTCAAAAAATGGTGGCCATGTTTTTAAGCATAATGTAATAACATTTTCAACTAAGTCAGTGCTTTGGTATGACTCATATAAACCAAAGTTAACGATGAACTATAAGCTTTCAAAACATTTGAAGTCAACATTTTAATAAACATATGACAGTATGTGAATTTTAAAATTCAACAAAAATCCCCAACAACATACTAGTACATTTGTATTGTAAATTATAAAGCAAATGAATATGCAAGCTCATGATGTTATATGTTAAGATCATGTCCTGTTAATAATGTTAACCATAGCCACACACAAAAACCAAATTGGGATCAAGTTAGGCCACCCATATCTCATCTCATTCAAGTAGATACTATTACCAACCTACCATGGTAAGAATAGTTAATACGCAATCAAGCACGGCTAATTTGTTCCCCCCTAAAGAAATGCTTGTTAACAATTAGAACATGGCACATTTCATTTTAACATTACCTCTTCTTTAATGGGCATGAAAGAAATTCAGTGAAGTAAAGAAACAATAGTGTATTAAGTTTACAAAATTTACAAAAATATGAACATACCAGAAAAAACCCAGACTGCATTAAGAATGAATTACTACATAAAATGTCACTTTTACATAATTTTTATGAAAAATTTCTCCAACATACAGTTACTTGTATTTACGGAAAAAACAACAGACAGTAATTTGCACTCTGAAAATTTTTGTACTTGTATGAAGTAATTTTGACATTTTCTGATTAAAAACAACAAAAATGTGTCCTTTAAAAGTTGAAGAGTAATGTCAAAACCTCAACATTTTGAAATTGTTATGTAATAAATGATAAAGACAATTGCACTGTAACAATGACATAGATGATTGTCCTACATAGCACCCAAGAAACAGAGAAACAGAAAAATATATAATTGACCATGTAAGAAAACCTGAGGTTTGATTCAGTGTTTAGGGTATTGGACTTGTAATCAGGTGATGTAAGTTTGATTCAAGTTTGTCCGAAAATGACCACTTTAGCCTTTGTAACTGTTTACTCTGAATCCTATGCACAAATTGAGTGTTGCCAGCAAGACTGTAGTAACTTGCTCCTTGAGGCAATGCACTTACTACAGTCCTGCAGCCAACCCTCAAAATTAGTTTTACATAATTATGACCTATTTTATTACTCAATTAAATTTTCGCAAAGGATTTGGAGCTAATGATCAAACCTTGCCAGATCAATTTGGATATTTGAAAGGAGATAGGTAGTAGTTATATATGCACTATTTGATGTCATTCAATTATTTGTCTGGAAAACTGGAAAAAGAAATCAGTGAAAATCAAATTTTCCTGCACCAAATCAGTTGTTGTTGTAGATCACATGACTATAGACCCTGATTATGTAGGTTAAAATAAAAGTGTTTCATTAAAATGCTATAAAATGAATAAAACCCAACCAGTGCCAAATTAAAGGATTCCTATGTAAACGTGTACAGTTTAAACATTAGCACTTATTCAATTGTTAAAATCTGCTGCTTATGATGGTACTTGCCCTTGACATGCTTTCAACAAAAAAGTTCCGCTGGAAGAAAATTTTGCACTCATTTGAGGAAACGATGCCAGTGCAGAGAAGACTGAGGAAATGGATTATAAATTTATTAACAATAACAATATCATTGAAAAACAATAAAAGATATATAATTAGCCAACAGGTATGTTCTTGAATTTTCTAATTGTTCATTAAGAATCGTAAAATTGCTAAAAAGTTGCTTACTTAATCACTTTTTAATAATTTCATGGCCAATCCATTGTAGAATAACAATTTTATCAGGTATTTCCAACAGCTGGGAATTTGAAATGATCAGCAATTGATCAGATGATCAATCTAATTGATCGAGCAATAAAGACGGTCCAATTTTTGAAAACTTAAAATTGGTAAAATAAAAAATTTTAGTTGATTATCTTCATTAAAAAATGCTTCTTAAACAATATAAAACAAGTGGTACTTGAATTGAGCAATTCTAATTATCAAAAAAACAGATCAACAGAAAAATGAGAAATTCTGCTGTGTCAGCATAAAAATTAATGCTTTGAAATAATCTCAGGTACTTGCAATAAAATACAACGATTTCTAAGTACAATGAAATTATTTTACAGGTAAATCAATTCGATTTTAATGACCTTAAACTCTCATTTACAAATAAAAAAATAAAGTCAATGACTCGACATATATCAACATAACAATAAAAATTATGTTTTTAGAGGTCAATAAAAAAATGCATTATTCTCATTGTCTTGCGTTACATTATTTCAAATGAAGGTAAGAGGTTTCACAAAATTATGTTATATTATATATTGTACTTTTTAGGGGGGTTTAAAGCAGTTTCAACACAGATTATGGTCATTTTATGGAGACCAGCTCACCTAACCTAGTTTTCCTGGACCCTTGTCTATAACCAGTGCTCAACTTCCCTTCCACAAGGCCGACATATTCTCCATATACCTTAACATTAATGGTTCATAGTATAGAAGTATTCATACGGCTAAAACTGTACTATTTTGATACAGACCAGACGTAAGTTTAAACAAAATGCAAGTTATATTATAATATTTCTCTTGCAAGTTTAAAGAAGGTCAAGTGTCCTATATCCCATACTTGACCAGTCAGTTAATGTTAACAAATGGATTATAGTTGTAAGCAACCTGTGAAAGACCTTACTACTAGTATAATAATGCAACCTCATACTGAAATATATACATATATGCAATGACAATTTTTCACCACTCAAACCATACCAGGACAAAGTTTGTAGCGTTTTACAACTATTTAATATAATATAGGTACATATTCAAAGACATTGTTACAAAGTTTGCAGAAATCATTAAAAGTAAAAAGTATGGTCCATACTTTTCATGACTCACTTTTTTACAAAAAATGTAATATCTACGGTATGCAGTCACGTCGACCGTGAATTTCTCACAATATAGAACAACAAACAGTCATGTTATACAATTAAGCATCAACAAATATACATAAGGACCATAGTACAATACTCTTTTCAAGTTTTTTTAAGGTGCCCTGCACAATGAATCATGGTTTCAGGTCACCTATCAAGTAAAAACAACCACACATAAGATCTGCACACTCATCAGTTATGCACATATTTGATAAGAAAAGCTGCATTTATGTTTTATCTGTCAATCACCAAAACAGCAGCATGAAACTTATACTGATAAAATATGCTTTATTACTGATACTGATATGGGACTTAAGTCCCCTTAAGGGCCCTTGAAACATTGATATCATAGAGGAATCAGTAGACCCTTTATCAACAAGATGAAATAGAGGGTATACCAGTAGATGGAAATGATTTTGAAGGTTATTGTCAAGATAGTTGAACATAAGTTATGCAGCTTAACAACAAATTTATCAACCCTTTTCCAAGAAGGGCCAAGGGATAGCTCTTGTGAGTGATGATGTGGCCACATGAAAGAGGGTCAATTTTAAACTAAGAGAAGTTTCGGGTGATAACAATTGTAAGATATATGAAATAGGATGACTAACAAATTTTCAAAATATAAGCGAAACTGAATAAAATTGCATAGGAATGAATACAGCAGAAGAACATTGAGTAAACTCAAAGAAGCAAGAATAAACCCAAAGAAAGTAAATCAAACAAAAGTTAACTAACAACAAAGATCAAAAACAAAAATCAGAAAAAAAACAGTTCAAATATTATTAGTTATACTTATATATAACTAGTGTTACCAGTCACTTTTATTAACAAAACCCTAATTTAAGCAGTTTAGAAAAAAATGTTTATAAACTTTGATTCAAACTTGTACCTGGCAGTCACCTGTTTTGTGCTACCATTTTCATGCTTCTGATGTCTGGCTACTTCTGTATATTTGACAGTAACATGTCAAGTGCCAGACATTAATCTCTGAATTAATTAATGAATGATCAAATCTAATCAACAAATAATCATTTGGACAATGGCTATGGGAGGGATGAGTATTGAAACATGGTACAGTACAGATTGTAAAATAGAAACATTATATAGCCATGGCAACTACTATCTTGTAATCAAGTCACTAGAAATCACAGTTTTTTATCATTTGGACATCAACATACAATATACTATAAAACATTGAAATACAATCCTTCTTGCTTTTTTAATAGAGAAAATTTACATGTTACGGTAAAACTCACATTTGAAGGACTCTGAAAGGATCATTGGTGTAGCACACAAATGGATAAAAACTCCCATACTTAAACAATTAAATAATGAAATATTGATATCTGAATATTTAGTTTGATGAAGGACAATGATGTTTTTTGTTTTTTAAGATTTGAACAATGGAAGGTTTATAACAAGGGGTTTGACTGTAGATTACTTCCTACAATAAGTGTCAATGTGACAATGTTAAAGTTTAAGGACCAGACATTTTTCTGGACATGAAAATTTAAAGACTGTAAAAACATGGCATTAAAGTCATAAGGGCATGACATGAAAGGCTCCTTAAATATTTTGACAGAAAGGAGATAAAAAACGAAGAGTACTGTATCAATTAGAGCAAGTACTTTTTGGCATTTATTAAGGATAGTAAAACAGGTGGGTTCAAAAACAACAAAAAGTTGACAAATTCAACAGAAAATCAATAGGTTTTTGTTGCCCTTGTCAACCAACATCTAAGCCTTATAATTGAGGTTAATTAAATTTTAATAATGACATTGGTTAGCCTAACTTTTTTTATGCTTTTGATACTCCTTCAATCAACATAAAATGAGCTTTCGTTCATGAAACAATGATGATGGTTCAAAATAAAAAAAATGTCAACATTTTTTTGTGGCCCATCAATTATTTCACAGGAAGTAAAAATACTGTTTCGCCATTGTGGAAGACAATGCATGACAATGGCCGTCCATACATGACAATCAAATAGTCATAACTTTTTAAAAATAAAGAAATAAAAAAATGTGAAAATAAAATTACATCATAATTTGTTAAATTTAGTTGTACATGTCACCTAGGGTCATGTGACCCTATAATTAACATAAATGTAACAAAACAAAGGAATAATTAGTAAGAATAATTAAGAAAACGTGTAAAATTTAAATGTCTCGACGTTTTTTGGGGTTTTTTTGGTGGGGGGATTTCTACAGTAGTGACAAAGGTATCTGAGAACTAGGGGAGAATTGAAGCCATCAGTGAACAATATAATGTCATGTTCTCACCAAACAAGCAAGTATTTCTATCAGCATACAAGTAGATGATCATTTTTCACAGCGAAAAGTTGGGGAAAAACAAATAGGCAAAAACAAAAAAGTGCAAGAAAATGTGAAAAGTTTACAAATGCTAAAACATTAATCACAATGCTTAGTGCACATAATATTCAGCATAGTAAAAGAGCAAATGTAGCAAAAATGTTTGTAACAATGCAGCATGAAGACGTTAGACTAGACATTGGCATGGCGTAATGATTAGCATTGTCTGGAAGATACATGATTAGCAGAATGGAGGGTTTTACATAGCTTTATACCATCATTATCTCACACAAATCATGTGATAATTTGACTCCTATGGTGAATTTATAACACCGTAGATTATGTTGGTGAGACAGGGTGGTGTCTAGATTACCCTATCATACAAAATAATCTGATTGCTATCTCCTTCTATATGTTACAATCATAGTTACTGAAGCAACAAGTTGTTGCCACGGTCACCATGCACATGAAGATATTCCACCGTTATTATCATACTATTGGATCACCATAACAGCTGCTCAATGTGTCATAATCTCTGATACAGAATGTCTAATCCACCACACTAATCTTTGACTTCTCTTTATTATGAACACTTTGGCACCATAATGCTTTGAATGAAAAGATTAAAGGTGTACCCTCAAATTTTAATCTGTTTCATAAAACATCATCAATACTGGCCACATACCTTTATTCCCATAAGAATTTAAGAATTTTTAGGCCTTTTCAAGAATGACTCAGAAGTACACGTAGGTGCTTTAATTGTTCTTGATAAGGCGCTTAGATTAATGAATGCTAAAATATATTAAGGACATGTATTTCTACTTTAAATCTAGAGAATTCTATGCCGGTGGTTCACTATAAGACAGTGCCTTCATTGTTCTCAAGTCTTACATTCTAAAATTTAAATAAACATTCAATTTACAATATCTAGGGCTGGAGGTTTGGCCCTGGGGTTTTAAATATCATAAAACAGGGACTAGAGTAAAATCTAACTTTGTGACTATACTAGCTATTGTATGATCACCAAGTGCTATCTTAAGGACCAGTAATATATTTACTTCTTCAGAAAATATCGGCAAACATTTTAACGACCTTTGACCCTGAGCAAGAAATAAAGCACCCACTTCTTAAAATTTAATGTTTAAATAGACGGCACTTCAAAAGCAAAGCAAAAAAATGAAATCGCAGTTAATAATATCAACTCTATACCATAATCTGTATAAAGTATATCATACAGTTTATTAGTATTTGAATCGACATATTTGTATAGTCACTATACAAGTACCTAAGTCTGCCTAATTAACCATAAAATGATTATGAAACAAATATTGGGTCTAGATTTAAAGAAACACCGAGTGCCTAATCTAAAACAGCTGCTACCATATAAATATGACAAATCAAAAATCCTTGCATGGTTTATAACCTATATTATAATCATATAGTCAAATATAGGTAACATTTTATAAAAGTCAGCATGACCAAATCAGATAATCTTACTATACTATTAGTATTAACCCCTGCTGTATACTTAATAGTAAGATCAGAGACAGGACAAAAATATGTTTAATATTTAAATGCTATAGCTTTATTGAAAGAAAAATTTGAAGCTAACCGCAAACCACTAATTGTTCCGTTACGAGGGCGGGGTAGTCCATTTTTTGTTATAATATAATAAAAATTGATGTCAATATTAACACAGACGTAATCTACGTATACATGTTAATGGAATCATTCTTTAACCATTCTAAAGTCCATTTTGATATCAAAGTTGACACAATATTATACTTGTATTATAGCATACGTCAATATATATACAGTATAGTAGTCTATATTTATATTGTATTTACAACATATATTCATACATTGTGGGCTTAGCGCCAAATGGTTGTAACTCAAGTTAAAAAAGAGTAAGATACGACCATTTTGGGCTAAGCCCGCGATATGGATATACAATCAACTGAGATGATCACAGAGGAATGGGTGTAAGGAGTTTATCAACTTAAGCACTTTTAATTGTAGATAGTACTCAAACAAGGAGTCAAAATTTTTCAGTATAGTATTCAGCAGCAGGGGTGGTCAAGCGGTTACGATGTTAGAGTGGTAATCATTGGATGGCCAGCTCTTTGTTGGTTTGAATCCCATCCAAAACCTACTCTGTTGTTTCCTTAAGCATACTTTTATCTAGCTTAAGGTCTTCAGCAAACCCTTGTCTATACTGTTAATGAATGTCAGATAAAAAGGCAGCGTAGAAAGTTTTGGAAGACAGAACTTACAAATATCTGTAGCAGGCATACATATATGCTCGTTTATGGAACAAACTGTGAGAGCTAATTATTCTAGCAAATTTAAGGTAGATAGCAGAAAACCCTTAATGATAGTCACTTCAGATAATGTTAGGCAACCACCCAAAATGATCATACAGAGCCCAAAAGCTTTCCTAAAAATGGGCTTGCAATATACATATAACTAATAGAAACAGCTAAATTCCACTAAAACATCTAATTGGCTTAAACACCTATAACAGTAAAAACTCACACATGTACTAGTACTCTAGTTATTTTCATGTAACCTAGTTACGTCAGAAAAAAGTATGAACTGTTCAAAATGCTAATGAATGCTGATAACATGCAATTAAGACATTCAGCAGAAAAAAAACATGAAATAATTAGTGACATAACAAGAATCGAGAATATGACAATTTTGGAAAAACAAATCAAACAATACAAAAAAACACATGACATCAAGTTGATAGATCATGAAGATCTAGTGTTCACATGCTTTGGAAATAAGATGTTGCTGCCAGATGGAGAATGCCTGCATTACAATTGCAAAAGGAATGGTATCTTTGAAAGCAGTTGTGAAAAACATCGCAAAACTCCAGCAAAATTATTCAAATTGGGGTAAAATTCAAACAAGTTACGGAAAGATTCAATTAAGTTGGTTTAATTTGGGTAAAATTCAAGCAAATTAGGGTAAGATTCAATCAAGTTGGCTGAATTGGGGTAAAATTAAAGCACATTGCTTAAAGTGTAAGCAAACTGTTCAAAGTTGGGTAAAATTCAAGCAAATTATTCAAAAGGAGAGCAATTTGTTCAAAGTAGTCTTAAGTTCAAGCAAATTGTTCGATATGTGGGTAATAATCAACCAAATTAATTGTTCAAATTGGGGATAAAATTCAAGCAAACAGATAAAAAAGGAGTAAAGAACAGAATACTTTCTAACAAATGATATACATGTATTCAGTACCATAATAGTATAACAAAAATATTGAACAGAGTCAAGGAAAAATGCATTTATATAATTAATATAAATATGTATACAAAACATGTGTTGGGTAAAGGCTTCGTTTAGAAATAACATTAATATTACAGGTAGTCTGTCTGCCTCCTAGAGACATGTGAAAACAATTATATAGATAGAGTTTGGTAATAGAGTACTAATATACAACACAATAAATATTAGATGGTCAATGATAGAAGATATATACTATAATCTATAGTATATCAATGTCCTAATTACATCTGTTGAAAATCACTAACCTTTCACTTTGATCTAGTAAAAGTACAGTAACCATACAAGCAACCTATTGACTTATTCCACTAACCTTCTCACAAGCAATCATCTGACTTGAATGAGCAAATCCTCTGACTTGACTGGAAAATTCTCAGAAATTATTCAAGTAACCTATTTGAGTAACCAATGACTTATTCAAGTAACCCTCTGACTGAGTAACACTCTGGTTTATTAGAAAACCCATTGGCTTATTCGATTTCATATAATCACCTGACTTGCCTGAGTTCCGTTTAAACTTATTTAAGTAACCCTCTCGACCTTTTCAAGAACTTCCCTGGTCTATTCAGTTTCCTATAACCTATTCAAATAAACCCCCCTGATTTATACAAGAAACCTTCGAACTCCCAAGCGACCCTCAGACTTTAAGTTCATAGTGCTCTACCTACAGAGTCATCTTTTGACTATCAACAATCCAAGTTCAATGATATTCAAAGATATTCTCTCAATGTTCAATCTAGATAATCTACCTAGGTTAGATCTGGAGTTCATTAATTTCATCTGACCCCCTGACACACATAGTAAAAATTCCACAGAGTAAGTGAAACTTTTTCTATTCTTAATATAGAATATTATCCTGTATATAGAAAGCCCCTTGATTGTTCTGATAAGCCTAGAATGTATTGAGGGTATTATAATATAAATAACTATAACAAATATGCCTTGAGAGAGAGAGAGAGAGAATGGCAAATATTGACAAAATGAAAACAGAAGAAAGGGAAACATGGACTTCTATACAACCCAAGGTCAAAATTGAAATTATTTTCTCTTTCATAATTTGCAGAAAGTAAACAAGGATTCTACAACTTTTTAATGAATTTCTTTGAATACATTGACACATTGAATGTGCTATAAAAAAATAAAGTAATAATTTCCCCATTCACTTGTATGAAATGTTAAAGTACGCAAATGGCACAAATAGAGGCATATTTAAAACTTTTCTACAACAAGACTAAGGGGTTCCTTGCGTTACAATGTATACTATGTTATTACTCAATATATAATAACTATATAGTTGTAATAAAAAACAAACATCAATTTATACAAAAAAAGAATAATAAGATCTGAATGATAAAACCATTGAGTATTGTACTCCATTGTACATAATGCTAGACTTACCCTGTGGGATTTCTAGTCTGACATTAGATTCTTAATACAATGTAGTTCAAAAGCTTCAATTATTGCCTTTATAGGGCGACCAGTGATTATGTATAAAAGGAGGCCAATGAGTGACATTTTCCAGACAGTGTGTAAACAAAACTTTACCAATAGAAATAATATTACTGTTTCCCAATATATTTACTATAGGGAATATTAAATAACTTGGTATAAAAACCAGAACAAATATAACCAATTTACCAATTATGGGCGATAAATTGATAACATTAGGTATAAAGCATCAGTGGTAAGTTGGCTACAAAAAATGAGGAGATATTATTATACTGTATACCAGACGCAGCAATTATTTTAAGGTTAAATGCTCAACATTACTGTACTAGAAAATACAAATATTGCCTAAGCTGTAATAATTTCATCATGACTTTTCTCATGGTATATTTATACAGGATTTTATATGATTTAACAGTCTAAATGCATAATCTTCATGAGAAACTAGTAAAATGATTGAACAACTTGGAAAAACTGTGCAGAGTATTCATGAGAAACTAGTAAAATGATTGAACAACTTGGAAAAACTGTTAAGAGTATTCATGAGAAACTAGTAAAATGATTGAACAACTTGGAAAAACTGTGCAGAGTATTCATGAGAAACTAGTAAAATGATTGAACAACTTGGAAAAACTAAGTCAAAGTAATTGCATTTTGTAGTGACAAGTCCTTGCATCATATTTTCTCAAGCACTAGACCAATTGGTAGCATTATCTAGTAAAGGGCATAATTATCAACTAGCCTGACTGTATTTTAACTGTGTCTTTCTCACTAGCCAAAATCATTCTTCACTAGTCTCAGGCTTTGAGCTTTTTTGTGATGGTCCTAAAAGTGGATCTTTACTGTATTACAAAAAATATCCTTCAGTGACAATGATGATGATCTATATAAATGATAATATGGTCGTCAGTTCAACAGTTTATCAGCTGATCTAAAATGTCCTAAAATGTTGAGCACAAAATTGACAATAATGTATAGGAAAGAGACAAGGTTGTGATGAAAATATCTTATTAAATTTCAATTACAAGCCACTAAGTACAAAATTCCTCTCTCCAAGCAATAGTGAGTAGGTTGTTATCAGTAGGCATCTATAACCATAGACTAGTATGGAGAGTACCAGAGGTGATAAATTCCACATATTACATAATCATAATAGACCTGGTATAAATCTTATAGAGTAAATCATACTATAGTACTAATATTGTAGTGAAAGCCTTGAAGAGATGATTAAACATGACCCCAAACATACAAACATTAATATAAAGTTATTACTGGCTTATCTTTATCATATGGGACAAAACAATGTGCACTACTTCAAAAGGTCCACTCAAACAAACATTTACCACTTTAAAATGTCACGAAAGTATCTACTATGACTAGTACGGAACATTTTATTGGCACTAAATTGAAGTTTACTTTCAAATATTTCAACAATATTTAAATACTTTTAAATCATTCATAAAGCCTAGGGAAAGAGTAGTATAATACTGTACAAGTAAAGTTGAACCATCTAGAATCATTCTATGGATTAAATAGACTTGATTGTTTGAAAGACATTAAGTAAGAGTATGAGATTATAATATCATCTTAAGTGAGAACCATTTGACACAGATCCTCTTGTTTATAAAACAAAACTTCACCTAAAACTCTTAATGAAATATCAGCCTTTGGTACAAATTAAGTGCCCATGTGTTTTATTAAAACCTAAAGCTCAAACGTTAAATTTTATCAAATAAAAAATACAGAAAAAACATAAAATAAGAAAAAATATGAGCAAACAGAACTTTGATAGATGGATAGGAAAAATATATCTAAAATAAAAAATAAGCATAAAAACTGCACATGAGGCAGAATTTTGGCAAGCTCATTTTACTATCAAATAGTTCTGAAATTGTAGCTTAGATCATGCCAACCCAATGTCAAAGAATCAGACCTTTGTATCAACACCTGAAATTATGTTTCACTGTATATATCATAATGCTAACTCAGGTAAATAGGAAATAAAATAACAAACCATGAATCAATAAGTAACAATTTATTGCTACCTCAATGTGTTTTTATCATGTACGTACAGATCTTCCACAGCAAATACATGCAGAGTTTCTTCATTTCAATCATATTCAAAACAAAATCCACAGGATTATTATTCAGTATTCTAATGATAAGCGAAAAAACTTTCTCTGAGCATGAGGTCTTAATATAAATATAGCAGACTTTCATATGCAAAATAATAAATTCTGATATGAGTACTCACTTAATGCTATCAAATTGATGCCTTAATTTCGGTGAGTCAGATTGAGGGCCGAACGATACACTATTGTAACTCCATTTGAAAATAAAGGGAGTTACAATCGAATTTCGTTCAGCCCTCGAGATATTTTATTAAATTTAAGAGCCAGACAGATAGGGAGTATCAACTATACAATCTAATCAATCATTCAATGCACTGCTTCAACATTTATAGCACTACTACTATACCTGTAGTTCATTTCTGTGCTGTGAATTTTCACAGAGCTAAATCATAATGTTTATGACAGTGTTAGTACCCACTACCCCATAACATAGTCTTGAAATGACATACCAATGATAAGTCTGTCAAATATGTATCCTATTGCATGTTGAATGATTTCTGCATGATCGATAATGCCAAGTTTCACTCTTAATCTATCAATTATATCTTACAAACAAACTTGTTTAAACACATGCTGCAGGCTTTGCACATGCCAAAAAAGAATACCCAACCCACAAGCACCTTACACTTGTCATTTTTAGGTTTTTTCCTACAGAATATCTTAAATATTTGAACTGGGCATATTCACTTAATATTTCATGTAATGTTAAACAAACTGTAAGGCATGTATGAAGATACCAATAATCGCAGTGATATCAGTGTTTAGTTTTAATCACAGAATATCACCAAGCATCCTAGCATTTACAAGTATTTCCTAAGTCTCGTATCACGCTCACTTCCTCTCTGAAGATTAAAATTTCATCGTGCACTGATTCATCATTGCATGTACACAAATATTTTTATGTCAAGTCTGCATTTTACAAATTTCAAAAGTATTTGAAGCCACTCCAATGGTATGATCTACATTAGAATTTTTCTATCAAGTGATAGGTCTTAGTTTTGACCACTGTTAATAATTGGCCAGTCAAAATAAAAGTTGGAATTTGATCTACATGAAATGTATGAAAAAGAATGACTCTATTAAAAGGTGGAGTTTTCACAAACATAGATATTTTATTTGCAATCACTCAATATTTGAGATTTGACATCTGTTCGGCAAAAAACAATCAGAAAAAATCTTCAAATTCTAATCAGACCAGAAAAAGCAGGAAAGCTCTTATGGGTTGCGTATCAAAATATCACAGAAGCATCACATCATAGGTTAAAATAAATCACCCTTGAAATATCAATTAGTGGAATAGATAAAAGGCGTGTGCTTTCTGATAAAAACTCATAGATAGCTATGAATTCTCTCAATTTATAAGTCTAAGGAATACTTTCAAAAAATGAAACACTTGTACGTTCAGGATATCCTGTAAATTCTCGCATCATCTTTTAAGCCTCTACATACGGGAATATCTATTCCAAAACTCTTGATCACACATACAGTTACAGTTAATATAGCATTCAAGTCATTGCCATTTTCTTAAATCAAGAACTGCAGTATACCACCCATGCTTTATTGACATATACACTCACACCTCTTACCTTAAAAAGACCAACTTGGATTACTTAGTGATCATTAATAAAAATAAGCTCATACTACATAATTAGAGTTTGCATAGCATGCAATGTTTAAATATTGAATTAATGACAAAAGTATTGATGACATAGGAATAGAAAAATATGCATAATGATAAAACGAAAAGAAAAAATATATACTTAAAGCAAACACTTACCAGTATCCACAGCACATGAGGAATCACTTCCAGAGTGTGTATGATTATGTGAATGTTTTAGCAAATAAAGTCGATGAGGTATTATTTGTAAACTTTGGTTAAATTGTTCACTAGAGTTATCACCAGTTATAAATGGTTCAATGAGATAATGATCTCCTTCTATACTAAACATTCCAGTCTGAAAGAAAAGGAAAGAGAAAATTTTATTATAAAAATGCAGTATGAATAGTGAAATCTGCAAAACTATCCAGAATAAGGTTCGAACTTACTAGCTTGTGCATTTGGTATACCTAAGAATAAAATGATGATTTCTCTCCCAGGTAAACAATGTACATGGTATAGCATACAATAGGTCTTATACAGTCTACTATATAATGGCACCACTTTGTCTGACTGAGACTACTCTAAAAGAAATGGGTCAACAAAATCAGACAACTAAATTTACCAATTTGGACAACCACTTTCAACATCCTTTTTTCGTATAGATCTAGGCTACTGTAGAATCAGCCATTGATATATAATTTATTAGTCCTAAATATAAGACCCTTCATAACTATTTTATCATACGGACGTTCTTCTGTTATGCAGGGTCTTAACGGATTGCTTCAAAAACGCATAGCAAAATATTTTTTTCAAAAAGTAAATGAATGTGGGTCAAATTAGCACCAATCGATAGATAAAAGTTTACTTTTATTCTTTCCATAAAGCAAAAGATAAAAATCAGTTTTTTCCCATATGAAAACACCAATTACTTTTCCTGCTATCCAGGATTGTCGCCGCTTGCCTCCATTTTGAACTGAATTCGTGTCGGTAAATAAAGTTTCGAATCGCTTACAGTTTACTTAAACGAATTTTAATCTCTCAAGAGTAGTCGTTCTTACTGTCAACAGTCAAAAGTATGCACGGAACGGTCCGGATACTGGCTTTTATACTGTACCTAATATATTCGTTCAAAATCATTTCTTACAAGTGGCGTGACCAAATTTAAATTCGGATTGCTTTGGCTATTATTGCACGATTATTGTGACAAACTGAAAGTACTCGTTAATAAAGGATTTTAAATGGATTTTTCGACTGTCTAAGGTTAGCATTTGAAATTATTTTACTTTCATCATGTGTTTTTTTCGTTTATCTTTCTATTGGTGTATCGTTTTATTGCAAATTTTTCGAATTAAAACGAGTAGAACGTTCAGACCTGATTCGATGTCTGTACACTAAAATTTTTGCTATGCGTTTTTGAAGCTATCCGTTAAGACCCTACGTAACAGAGAAATGTCAAAATGATAAAAAAGTTACGTAGGGTCTTATATTTAGGACTAATAATTTATGTGAAATTCACAGAGAAAAAATATTCATATCATAAAGTGTACTATGACTTGTCAATATATACTATAGATATAGTAGTAAACTATGTCAAGAGCATTCACATATTGTGAGGTCAAGTTGTAATGTAAGTTGTTTCAAAGCCTAGCCTGTGCAATTTCGGACTAGCATAAGGTGTGATTCTACTTCCGTTTAAGGTCAAAAATGGCTAAATATTAGTTGAATACAAACATATCAATAGAATGTTGATATATGATTCAAAATGTTGTGTCAAATAACACAGGAAAAATCAAAAGTAGCAAAAAATACGGACGCCGACTTCACAACAACAATTAAATATAAATGGCGTATTTTATAAAGGGGAGGTAACTAATTGAAACACTGACAGGTCTAGGAAAAGTCTCGTCCGCACGGTCAATAACTTCCACGTGCGTTTCCGTACTCATATTTTTCTTTCTGGGTAAATACATGGTGAATAGAGAAATTGAAGACACCTGTTGCCAAGAGACAGAAGATTGTTTAGCAGAATACGCGCCATAATTACGACAGAATAGTCAGATGTACAGAATGCAAGGACGAGAATACCGATGCTCAAGGCTCGTACAAATCAACTGTGTAAGCAGACGACACCTCAAATCCCGTCCACAAGCTACCGTATCAATGTTGGCAAGATCAAACAGAGCAGATGTTTGGTAACTTTCTGATCTTAGTGATGTTCAAAAACATCGATGCCAGTTATACAAACAATAGCTGGTCATAATTTACAGTATGTGAGGTCAGCGACCTTGGACGCACGTATACATAGCATGTACTTATTACTTATTAATATATCCCCCGTTCTTAGAGATTTTAGAAAACTAGTAGCTTTGGTTTATGTTTTATGATTTATTTATATATCTCTCATCACCAAAAGGTTTTGTATTTTTGAAACCACACAAGATTTGCAGCTGTGTAGTAACTGGGACACGTGCTGTGACAGAGGGGTCGTTGACTGACAGGATAGATTGTTGTAATAAATAATAGTATACATATTTAATAAAATGATTATATGCATTTTCGATCAGATTAAAAAGTATTATTTTATCACAATGGATCTATGAAACAATGGTTAAATAGTTAGAACCTATTTCTTTGACAAGCCTCTGAAAGTCTGACGTCATATAGTTCCTGAAATTCTTTCAGTGCACTTTAACAAGAACAGGCACCAAGTGACCGATGGGATCCACTAAAATATGCTCATCCCACCTCCACAACCATTGTCTTGAAAGAGAAAACAAACCATTCCCAGAGACAATACACTAAATAGTATATGTCTCAATAACTCAATATACGTAACAGTATAAGACCAACGGACAGTTTTAAGGACTTCATAACAGAATAAGAAGTGCGAAAAAAAGATAACATTATCAAACTTTCAGTCACAAATTGTGTTTACTCCGTCACGATAGCAGTAAAATTCTTTAAGTTATGACGCGTTACATCGGCTTATTTTAGATCCTTCTTGTCGTTTTTAAACCGCAAACCACATTACTATAATAACGAGTACATTATCTTGATAGTATTTTCTCGACCTATTTCACTATTTTATCAATGAAAAAAAGTTAGAAAGAAATATTTAAGAGGAGTTGACATTGTTATAACTATGAGTTATGACAGTCAGTTTAAGTCAGTTTTTTCAAGCCTCAATGATATCATAAGTACAATTTATGCGAATGTTCACGCTTTAGATCATAGAAAACTATCTCATTGTAGCCTTGTCGTAACATCACTTGTTACCAAAAATGTCTCGCTACTTGAGAATGTGTGAAAATAGATTTCAACCAAAAAATAAGAGCTATGGTAACTTTAAAATACAATGTCAGAGGAGTGATCGTAAAATAACGCTTCGCCATCTGGCCAAGAATTTCAATCATACTTGTATTAGTGCATGTGCGCGTGTGACTAACTTTAGGTTGCAGAATGGACTAGAGTTTACTTTGAAGAGAATAACCATCGCCTGACTAAGCCTAATCCCTTGAATATTTTACAATTAAACCGCTGACCTATAATTGAGAAGGAGGAGGGGCGTCCCTAAATTTGTACTATACTAACTCACTGCACTCATTTTGGGTGATGATGAACAAGAAAAGCTTCTAGTCTTCTTTAATCTGATTAAATCGGTTATTTACGGAGGGGATACGAAAATACCCGATGTTACAGGATTTACGTCCGCTCCACTATCAGCACTCTACCATATCTTCTCAGCCAGCGTTCTCTAATAAGTTCAAATCGCTCTGCCATCTTTATCATAAATCTGTATGATCATTATTACTTTTACAACATAGGCACTTGTAATTAAATTACATTAGATAGATCCGCTTTTATTTTATCTCTAATATTACAATGTTAAAATTAGTTTGTACAATGTCCTGCTGTTGTTTAGCTTAGTTTAAGATAGCCACAACGGAAACTACTTGTTGCAGGCAAACTGTCACTGCATGACATTACCCTTGTTGGTACAAGTTGTTGATTAAGGTTGTAATGCATTATGACTAATTACATAAAGTTATGCTGAAATACCGAATTTATTAAACTTTATACTAGCAACGCTATCAGCAAAAACATTCAGCCACGTAACCAGAGACTTGTTAAGGAGGAGCGATTACGTAATGAAATTTGGTTAAGGTTTATATACATTAGACGCTCAATTGAAAGATGTTCCATGTAATTTATGTTATAAATTCACCTATTCTAGATAGATATTGCAGCATGGATGGAATTTTCGCGACGATGTTTGGAAAATGTCAACTACTAATTTTCGCTGTATGAAATATTTGAATATTTGAAAAAATCGACGATATGTCTGGAATGTTGTGAAAAAAGCTCACAGAGAATACAAATAATTAGTCACAATGACAAAAAGAAACAATTGTCAAACTGTACAATAATTACTAATTTATTAAGAAATGTCATTTAAAATGCTTATTACATCATGACATGTCATTTATAATGAAGCCTCAGGGTACATGTAATTGTTTATTTTGTGTAGCTAATTGGTAAACATGCATAAACTACCAGAGGTATGTTCAACTGAACGCTGGCTTACAGCTACCATGTAACTATGTACGTACAATGTAGTGATCACATAGTTTAGAGTAGACGTTTATCGCCTACGCTCTGTTCTGTTCTGCTCTGTTGAGTAGACACATAGGTAGAAGCTTTATGAAGGGTTTGAGCCTCGATGGGGGTTCGTTTCAACAAACACCCACGTCAATTACATTAGATAAGTTATAGCATATGCATGTACACCGTGAGTAGGTTGCAGCTAGTCAATGTCATATTATTCACGCAAAACAGAACACTCAACATAGTTTAGAGAATACGATGTAAGTAAAATCAACCAACTTCGTGGTCAGGGATTTTTTTTCAAGGTTTTTATTTTTTTTATTTTGGGTATATTTGTCTTTGTTTGAAAATATCTATCCCCAGTTTCCATTTACACACAAAAATGTGTCCCATAGCTTGTAAACGAACATTTGAGAGAGTATGATACTAGTAAAAGTAGACGTGGGAAAAAGCCCAAAGTATGGTAGTACAATACAACTACATGGACTATGTATATTTTGATTGTTGATATTTCTTACACTATTTAACTCCGTATCTAGGTCTGTATCGTCCTTTTGTTTTGGTACAGTTGTAATATCATATACATTTACCCATCATGGGCGTTTTCTGAGGCAATTTGAGCTGTTTCAGAGTCATTCGATTCCAAAATGGCGAGTACCTAACTCAGCGTTTGAATGACATAACACATTAGCAGATCTTCATTTGACCACCAATATGAAGCTAACAGCTTACAGCGTCAACGTATCTATTTCGTATAGATCTAGAGAGTTCAGGGTATTCTTGGGTATTAAAGACAATAAAGACCATACACAGCAAAGAAATATCAATGCATTCTCCTCGTCGGTTAAATAATTTTTCTCTATAAAGTATAGAGAAAATATTTATATCTGTTCAAATACACCAGGTCAAAGGGCAAACTTTAGAGATTTAACCTCGCTAAAACTTTTATTGTGCGCCCAATTAGGGTAACATTATTATTGAAGGGTTGTTAAATCATTGAAACTAATCTTCTTGTCGGTAAAACAATCTTATACAAATGATCGAAACTACTTTTCACATAAAAACCTTAGTTCGTTCGTGAGGAGGCCAAATAACGGTATGAAAGAACTTTCATCAAGTTTTATAGCGTAAATAAAATTTAGACCAAAATTATCGTACTTTTATTATCGTTCGACGCGCGTTAATTACAAACCAAACTTCGACCCATGTCAATATAGTATCTGACCACGAGTTCAAATAAACGTTGAAAGCAAACTTTTCCTCATTGACGGACCAATTTAATTATGATTTATAGTTAGAATACATGCAGACGACCGAATTTTATCCGAATTGAATACTTGGTCGATTGTTTGCAACAGTTTATTACCCATTCATACAGGCTGGCCTATGAAGATTAATATCAACTAGCGAAAATTATAATCTTATTCATTCGCTACGTTGATTCTTTACAACTGTATTTTAAGTCAGTGCATACGCGCGGAAAATTAGTGCATCGGCTAGTTTTATCAGTGGAAAAACCACCACGCCTCCACAGGCGGGAAACACGTCAATCAAACTGTCTGCTAATACTGCATTTTTCATAACATTACACACACTGACAGAGCTTTTTTAATTCCCCAGTAATAGCTCAATCTTTAAATGTCTATGTAACTCGTGCGCATACTAAACGCGCGCTAAAATACGTTAACTTCCGGAGTTGTGTATAAAACACATTATTTAGAGTTACGTATTCACGGATTTCACGTGCAGACGATTTTTTTCAAAAATCTTGAAAAAAGTGTTTTGGGATCAAGTATACGTCACTAACACATCATAAGGTCATACTAAGCGACATCGAGTTGAAGACCCCGGCTATGTAAAATCATACCCCAACATCTCGATCTAACGTTGAAGACAGTTCATTATTTGCAGTCAGTATGCAAGAACATGACCGTTCAATGTCTTGATTATAACGTTCAGAAGACCACCAACAGGTGTTCCGTATAGTATACATCTCTCTGAGTTTTGTATACATATAATACCTGAGATTTACGTCACCAGCGTTCCTAGTCAAAGCGTATCATGGAAAAAGCAGGCATACCACGTATATAAATCCAGACATCTGAAAGCTAGGTCAATTTTACAACTTACTTAGCTTGCAATAATTTTACCCAAGTTTCTAGCGGGATATTAATCGAGAAAATTACATAGGTATAGTTGAAGAAATTAAGACACCTAAGTTAACGATTTACATATATTTTTCTGAGGTTTTATATATCATATAGGTTACGTCTAGCCACCGTCTGACCGATTTGGACTTTTATAGACTTCAGATATGATACTACTAATTCTCAACCACTGAAACAAGCATTACATCGCGTATACCACACAGGGCGGCGTCCAGTCTAAGTAATTATACGAACATGTTCAATTACATGTAACAGAAGGTTAGCATTCGTCTGTCCTTGTCAAACATCCTAAATATGATGAATGTTAACGAGTTTTTTTCTCTCCAGCGTGATTATCGAGTATTGACCAGACTACAACGAATACTTAAATAAAAGAAACATTATGACACGAAAATAGACGTTGCATCGACTACTGACCAATTCATATCAACCCATTTGAACCCAAATCAAAGTTACGAATACAAGTGAACTAGTCACGATACTTAAAAGGACTTTATAGTAATACTAAATGACCACGCTTATAACATATGAAAAAGGCTTACCATTCCATCGCATAGACTAAGGGTGGCATGTGACCACCCTGCACCCTCAACATTGCCTTCATAAAAGCAACCTAATCCAGTTTGAACTTCTTCCTCATGTATCCACGTTAAATTCCCTTTATAATGTTGCACCACAAAACTAGGTGCCACTAAATCCTCCTTTCTTTCTAAATTTAAATTCACACTTTTCCCATCAAATTCAACTGTATAATCGACCTTGTTATCCCAATTTTCACGTACACTCCTTTTATGGAAATGTCGATGCGATGGATAATCCGAGCCATCATTACTTGTCCTCCTCGGAAATACAGTGAGCGGCTCTTTAAATTGTAAATTCCCTGAAAGAAGAATATAATTCTATATTAAAGATATAACTCTATTTTATTAAGCATATAATTATAATAAGGCCCAAACTTTAAATATAACATGAAAGATAAATGGTATTATATACACCATATTATAGTAAATTAAGGTCTAATTAATCATTAATAACAATCAATTATCATTTTCAATCAATCATTAAATTTCACCAAGATAGTATTATATAAGTAAGAAAAAAAAAAATAACTCAGTAAGCTAAAAATTAAACTTACCCTTTCCAAGAATGTCAATCAAAGAAGGATCCACAGTAAGGGCTCCATCAATTAGGTACCAGAGTACACAAATCCCTAAGTACCACACATACCGCATGGCTTAACCGACTGTCCCTTACAGGCACTACTGTAGTCATCCGTTTCCACTCATTCAGGTAATGAGGACTATACACACACAAATAGTTCCAATCTGTAGAAGGCTAACTCTCGTACAAAGCAAATTTAACTTCGTTCACGATCAGATCTCTCGTATGTCAATCTACCGGTATATACGGTTTAAATACGCCTTCCAGCGCGAAGTAACGCCCTCTACTATACTCGATATGTTATGTTCATTGACTAAATTTGTAAAAAAATGTATTTAACAATTGTATGTGTACATATAATAATAATAGTATTTTTAAATGTACGCGCTCAATGTGAAAATATTACTTGTTTCTTATTCGACCATCAGTTTACGTTCTCATGCAAGATCCGATTTAGCGCGTTTATATACCATTCGAAAGTTAGTAAAAAAACTCCATGCGCGTTGCTGTATAAGCGCGTCATATACATAGTTGAAACAGTACAAATAAATATTATAAATTGTATCCACGCAATGTTTTCTCTGTGTGGGATATGATGGTTCCGAAATTTAATAAGGTTTAAATATATGTGATGGAAGGAAAAACATCGTCATAAATTTATATACATACAAAGTGCATATTATTTAAAGTTTTATAAAAAAAATCGAGCCATTAATTTTTACTATCGTATATTTTGTCTGCGGTTTTTAGACTAAGCTGACCATAATATGACTAATTATTATTACAAGTTTTATTTATCAATAAAAAGCAACGTTCAAATTCAGTTCCTGAAACATAAGCTCAACTCTTTTGTTACATGGGTTTTCAATAAGAAATGTTGTTTTTGAAGACGCCCTTACTTTAATTTCGCTTACTGTTTGATTAATGTGTCAACTATAAACAGGTGCATGACTTTTTGGTAAGTCTTATTTTGGACAGTCGAGTGTAAGCAGCTTATATAGTAGGCAAAGAATGTAATCAATTATATTAATTCCATTGCTGTTTCAATTAATTTCTTCACCCTATAATATGTCTGACCGAAATTTAAAACAAAACTATTCCGTTCTCAACTATTTTATAATAGTTATTAATAACTATTGAATATGAGTTTTATCGAATTAATTAAATGATCTGAACCTCCGGTATCAAGAGTAACATGCGACCATCAGCCCAAGTACTAGTTGCACATAGGCCTTCTAAAAGTCCCACTCTGTATTTGACATAATGCCACAGTTTCATGATGTCTCTTTTCATATACAAAGTTTATACAAGTTTTCATCATGTTTTCCATCGTGTTAAATACAACATAACATTGCAAGTGATCGAACGTAAGGCACACACGTAGGGTCTAATGCTAAATGAGCGTATTGGAAATGAAAATTATTTCTGATTACAAATGTTAAGCCGTAAAAATATGTTATTTAATAATTCAAATAAGCACACGTACTAGTTTAAATAAGATTTAAGGCTTTAAAACATAACACCATTTCATTAAGTAATGCAGACGACTTTGTTAATATAAAAACACCGCATATTGTTATATTTTGCCGCGATATACACAATATGACCGGTACCGGAAAGCAGATGTTAGCGCATGCGTACTGTTAAAAATGGATCAATAACTTCCTCGACGCCGACAAAAATATTGAAATTCTCGGTCGAATTCCCAAGCTTCCTTGCGTGCAATACCGAAAGCATTGGTTGTTAACTATTAACTATCACAGGTACTTTATAGAAAACTTAATGGCATGGTCTTGCTACCCATATTCTGCGTTTAAACGCCAATGTTAGCATGTCATATTTGCCATTGTTCTATTGAACTCATTCTTTTCTTTTTTGTTGATAAACTATCCATTGATCTGTGTATTGGCACTTACTATTTCACTATTTATGTATTCCACTATTTCAAATTCATACAGTCTAAGCATTTGATATGTTTGTTTAATATTTCTTTTTCTACATGCTAGATAGCCAGCTACATTTTAAACAGAGTCTACCTTGTGTTATTGGTGATATTGTGGTGATCGTAGGTGACTATATAGTCACTTCCAACAGCCTTGCTGTTGGGTTAGCCCTTTAGCGACCCGGTTGAGTGTCTTGCCTACCACCCGCGAGAACCAGGTTCGATTCCCAGTCTTGACATGTATGGTTTTTATTCCCCCAATTTACTTTAATGGCGACGAGGATGGGATCATCATGTGTGTAATCTCATATAAAACATTGATTTTGAATGAATCAAATTATTTTGAAGTTTTATATCATTTCTTCATATATGCTTACTATGAATGCACACTTCACTCTACAAATTAGGTAAGATTAGGAACTGTTAAGCAACAGATGTCTCAAGTAAATTGGGAGAATAAAAACCATACGCACTGACTGGGAATTGAACCTGGTTTTCCCGGGTGCTAGGGTGGGTTAACCCTTCAGCAAGGCTGTTGGAAGTGACTATATAGTCACTTATGATCACCACATGTCCATCTGCAGTTTTCTCTTGAACACACTGACTGAAAGTCTGGAACATGTGACTATTGATTTTTGCTAATGAAATAAATTCTGTTAGATAATCTGGCTTGTGGATAATCAAACTATTATCGTAAACATGCAGGATATATTGGGCTACCGGCTACTGCTTGTCAAACTTTCATGGTGAAGATTGAATTTGTTTCTTCAATTTGATTTGGCTTACCATAGCATAGATGAAAATGTCTTCTTGGTATAAAATCCTATCATTATCTCTTGTTTTTCTTTTGGATGGCATGTTTTTATTGTTTTATTTTCTTTTTACAGAAATCAATGGAATAACCTGAAATTGTCAAGATGGTTTTAGATTTCAATCTAAATGTGTTTGTAGAAAATTTGAGGGCAACTAAGCCACCATATGATTGCCCTATTCCTAATTGTGGCAGGACTTACAAAAGTTTTAGTGGTATTCAGTTTCATATTTACAACTTCGATCATGAAAATCCAGAAAATAACTCTCCAACTCCTGGGAAGAAGCCATCCACTGGAAAGAAAAAGAAATGGAAGCATTGGCGCCAGAAATGTGAAAGGCCTCCTACTCCACCTGAATTCTTACGTCCACAGGAGACATTAACTTACGCTGAGGCTCAACGACTGGTTGAAATAGATTTGGATGGTCGTCTTCATAGAATTAATATTTACGAGCCTTTAGATATTGTGTCACAAGATGTAATAGACAATCAAAGCAACACAGAAAAAGAAGAGAAAGCAGACAAATCCCCAACAAAGAATGTAAAAAGTAACGAGGGTAAAGGCCGAAAAGAAGTTGCTTTATCTAGTCATGGAAATACAAACAAACTGCCAGAAGCCCAGTTTAAGATTATTGAAGACTATGTAAAACCAATTAAGTTACAAAATAGACCTGATTCTTACTACAGATATATCGAGAAGTCAGTAGAAGAGTTAGATGAAGAAGTTGAGTATGACATGGATGAAGAGGTTTCTATCTTTTTTTTTATTGATAATCCAATTCTTTTGCTACTTCTTGAATTACATATATTTTGCTTATCGAAAAATCATAAGTTTTTTTAGTGTATCAATCCAGGGCTTGAACTAGACTTTCAGACTCAGGGGTCAATGACCCTTCAGTCAAAATTTTCAGGGGTCAAAATCAAATTTTCAAGGGTCAACTTAAAATTTTCAGGGGTCAAACTATACTTCATATCACCGAGTGGTCAATAAATATCTAGCATTGCAGCCATAAGGTTCATCTATTGTTCATGTAGCCAAGTAGTCTTTAGCTACCTTCATGTATCCAAATGATTTGTAAACAACCTGCTGTAGTCAAGTGGTCAATATATATTGTTCATAAAGCTGATTGGTCATTATCTATAGTCTATATTCATGTAGCCGAGTGATTTTAACAAGCAATCATGTAGCCTCGTGGTCACTACCTATCAATCTTGTGGCCATGTGGTCAAAAATAATACAAGTGTACTTTTTATCGGGCTCTGACCTGTATGTTGATTTCATTATAAAGAGTATTGTTCAGCTATTAATATACAGAGCCATCCATAACTTCTTTTAAACTTTCAAAATGAGTGACTTGATTTTTATCTCTTCCAAAACTTTAAATAAAAAATAATTGCATTAATGAAAAACAACTTTTTTTAAAAGAGTAAAAGTAATTTTGGTTGGCTCTGTATAGTAATCACATAGTATACCATCATTGAATTACATAACAACAAAACACTCAAAGTCGTTTTCTCAAACTAAATTATTATTTTATTTACATTTAATATAACAAAAATACAAATATCATAACAAGACAAGCATGTCTTCAAGTTGATACCTCAGCAATCCCTCAGTTTCCCTTCTGTTTTGTAATAAATATATACAATATGTACATAAGTTCAAATCATAATCGTACTAATATCAAAGCACTAAAAAAGTAAATGACTATAATATTTCTGCAAATTAAGTAGTTTTTGTTGATTCCTTGCAGGACTAACAACAGAATATCAGTTTATCTGTTTCCCTTTTGTTTTATCATAAAAATATACAATATGTACATAAGATCAAATCAAAATCATATCAAAGCACTAAAAAGAAGATACACACATGATATCAAAGCACTAAAAGAAATTAAAAATGTTCTATTCTGAAACAAGAGTATACATCTAAAGCATTTGCAAAGCCGGTTTTGTGTCCATTCAAATCCAATCACACTCAAAAGATACATTAAGATTCTTACTTTCGCCTTTTTATTTTCTTATTAAACCTATCTACAAGTTCCTCCCCAGGGAATGTTTTCATTACTTTATCACTTTCTTCCATAATTCTTATGAATTTGGATAACTTGTCATCTTTGATAGAGGACCTTGCCTTGGTTTTCAAACGATTTTGGGTAGAGAATCCTCTTTCGCAAGCAACACTTGTCAATGGGGCAATCACCATGAATTTGGCTAACACAACAAAGTCAGGGTATAACTCATTGAACTCGGTTATCAAAGTTTGACATACTTTTGATAATGACTGACCACGAAAATTTTTAAGAATCATCTTAAATTGAAGATAATCATCTTTTATACGGGATGGATCTATAAGCCCCTTGTCATTCTCACATGGTCCAAACCACTCTATCACTTTATTTAAGTCCTCTAAACCATAATCATATATATCAGAGCTAACAGTTGGAAGTTTACCAGGGTTCAAAACACTGTTCAAAACGCACAGTTTTTCCATGGATTTCTCGTCAAATCTGTTATTCAAATTGTCTATTAAATTATCTAAGTATTGAGTTGAGCTTGATTGAAAACCCATGCGGATCTGTGGTGTGTCCACTATCTTTACATCTGAATATTTTCCATTAACAATTAATTCATAAGCTTGTTCCAGATGACTCCCATTCTTATTTTTCAAAGCATTTAAAGTATCTATTGTAGAATTCAAGTTAATGAGAACTGTGTCAATATTAAGATCATCCTTCTGGAACACTTTACATAACTTATTGACACAGGCTAAAACATCAATTAAAAAACAAGTTCTTAATATAAATCCAACACTCTTTACTGATTTCAAAAATCCTTTGGCATCTGCACTGCCAGCAGCAGCTTCTGACTCTAACACCATCACTAGTGCTGGGTATACTTTGTATATAGCTTGAACAGCTGATTCTAAGGAAAGCCATCTAAAACTAGCTGGTTCTTTTAATGTAATATGTGTATCACCAGATGAGTCATTTAAAACATTCTCCATTTCTCGTAATTGATTGTATCTAACAGCAGAGTTGTGAAAGTATCTATAAACATTCTTGACAGTATTATGATATTCTGAGAAAGATGAGGATTCTTTGCATGCTTGACCAGCACAGAGAGCTAATCTGTGTGCTACACAATGTACCTGCACTAGACGAGGGTTATCTTTTTTCAACAGAGCACCAACTCCACCCTTTCGTCCTGTCATAACTGACGCACCATCACTAGCCATAGAAATCACATGAGACATATCTAAACCCAAATTTCTGCACTCCTCCTTAATAACTTCAACTATTGTAGTAGCTTTACCATTAATCACACTTACACAGTTTATAAAGTGAACAATAGGTTCAGAGGAATTGTACTTCAAACATTTAAAGTAGATATTCAGTTTTTTGTGTACAGTAATATCAGTGGTTTCATCAATAATTATACCAACAAATTCACTGTTAATGATGTCTTGTCTTATTAAATCATGTATGTGATCATTAATTACATCTATCATTTCATCATGTACTTGGTGGCTCTTATATATCATTTTCTCATTCTGTAAAGCAGTACATCCATTTTCAACTTGTAGTTCAATTAACTTGTTGTGGTTAGTCTGAGGAAGGTTATTCTTCACAACAAAGTAAGCAGTACGTATTTGAGCTTCCTGAAAATATAACAAAAAATCCTTAATTTATAGTTGACATTCCATACTCAAATAATTTATATTGGTGTTTTTGAATAGGTTAGGGTACTGACAAATATTTAGCATTAAATTGAAATTATGTTTACTAACAACAAAATCATTCAAGCTGTGTAGCACAATTTACCACAATAAGATGTCAGCACTATATAATGTGTGTACAAGGATGGTAACAAACCATAAGATTTAGTTCATAATTGATTGTATTTTTTGCAAATAAACTATAAAAGAAATTTAAATATAACTTTCTAACGCATAAAATCATGTAATAACGTAAATTAAATACTTTGGTAGCATTTGCATATGTTAAACCAAGACCAGATTATTTAGCTTTATCATACCATAACATAAATTACAAAGATTGAGAATAAGTTTTAAAATAATGAACATTGACATTATCCTGTAAGATTTTAAACTATGAAATCACATCTAGTTTGTATACTTCACCGACCTTGGATTTGAATTGTTCAATAGAATCACTTGATTGTCTGGCTTCATTAATTTCAATTACATCTTTCACTGTTTTCTTATTCTGCACCAGGATGCGAGCACTAGCAAGTTTGAGGTGATCAGGGTTCTTATTAGCATGTCTATCAAGGGCACTTTTTTGTAGATTGTTACTACCAGTCGTGGCAAACGCATTATTTGTCTTGGCTTCTTGACACCAAGTACAGAAAAGGAATGTTCTACCATCTATTTCTTTGGTTTCAAGCCATTCAAATTCTTTCAACCATTCTTTTCTAAACTTTCTGACATGCTTATTTTCTGCACATGAGGTTAATTTAGGATTCTTAGAAGGCAAGTCAATAACATCATCTAGTTTGCGTTTCCCACCAAAACCTAGTTGAAAAAGGCTTCTTTGAGCCATTATCTAAATTCTAAGTTAAGTTTGAACAGTCAATGTTACAAGTAGCCAATATGACAGAATAAATCCGTTAAGACTAAAGCACAATATTTTCACAAACATGGAATTTTCTGATCAATCAGTTCTTATCAATCACATTTACTGTTAACAAACAGCGTATCTTGATGGACAATAAATGTTCAATCATTAAGACTCTAACAAAGTGGTTTTACGACAGGTCATGCGTGAATTTCGAAAACGAAAATATTTTTTGAAGGTGTTGAAACGAATTACTCAACAGAAACAACCATGTTTGAATGTCCCCTTATTTATCACACCTACCTTTGCTCATTTAAAATGCCGACACTATAGATCAACAGATAAGACGCCAATTAAGGGCCATAAACATCTTTGTTTGGTCTTCAAAGGCGACAATGTACACAGGGGTTATACATGAACGATAAACAACGTGTCACTAATTATCGGTTTTTGAAGCGTGCATACTGACAGCCGTTCTCGCGTAGCGCGTCGCTGATTGGCCGATTTATCAAAGAAGGCGGACGGTACGCGCGCTCCGCCTATCGATAATCCGAGTGCTCTATTCAACATTGACTCTTGAAGGCAAAATATACGCGGGTCAAATTGACGCACGGGCGATTTTGATCGCGGGTCAAAAAGGGGTATTTTGGAATTTTCGTGCGTCAAAACCCGAGGTCTCGGGTCTAATTCAAGCCCTGTCAATCATGTTGCTGTATACCAAATTCTGCGTGAAACTCAAGAGTCTTGTAAATGTTATAAATTAAATTTCTATTAAAGTGAATTTCATAAGCTCAATATAATTAGGATGAGGAAGACAAATTTGTTGTCTTTGTTGTTGTCATTTAAATTGGAGTGCTTAGATAGAGCTAATGTATGCGTTAACAAAGATTAACTACTTCACGATTTAACACAGCGCACAGTTTGTAGCATGTCTGGATTTCAAATCTAGTGTCCTGAAGGGGGTACAGGTTCAAATCCCACCGGGGAGGTTATACACTTCCATCAGAATTTGACAATTATGTTAATTTTCCACCATAAATAAGGTATTTGAAGAAGTTTCTGGCCTTGTGGAAGGTTATAGACAAGGGTCCAGGAAAGCTAGGTTATGTGTGCTGGACGCCCAAAAATAACCTTAAGAAATTGTGTTGACACGGCATTAAACCCAGTATAAATAGAAAACTTCACAATTTTTTAATTAAGGAAATGTATTTGTTTATATTTATTGTAAAACTTAATACTATTGATTTTACTCATTCTTTTGATATGAGCTTTAAAATGAATTTGTTTTAACATATTGTATATATTTATCATTTTAGGACCATGCATGGTTAGAAATTGTTAATGAACAACGAAAGAACAATAGTTTAAATTCTGTGTCTCAAGAGAACTTTGAATTACTTATGGATCGTTTTGAAAAAGAAGCATTTTTCCAGAGTCAAACCACTGGAAAAGACTTATTACCTTCAATTGATGAAGATGCAGTTTGTTCAATATGTGTAGATGGAGAGTGTCAGAACAGTAATGTTATATTGTTTTGTGATATGTGCAATCTAGCAGTGCATCAAGAGTGCTATGGTGTACCTTATATTCCTGAAGGACAATGGCTGTGTAGAAGATGTTTACAATCCCCATCTAGAGCTGTAGACTGTTGCTTGTGTCCAAATAAAGGTGGAGCTTTTAAACAAACTGATGATAGCCGTTGGGCTCATGTTGTGTGTGCATTGTGGATTCCAGAGGTTGGGTTTGCTAATACAGTGTTTCTTGAGCCTGTTGATTGCTTAGCTAGAATTCCTGCTGCAAGATGGAAATTATCTTGTTATATTTGTAAACAACGAGGAACTGGTGCTTGTATTCAGTGTCATAAAACTAACTGCTACACTGCTTTCCATGTAACCTGTGCTCAACAGGCTGGGTTACATATGAAGATTGAGGCTATTCGTGAGCCTAGTTCTGGAGGAAACACTATTAGTGTGCGTAAAACAGCTTTTTGTGATGTGCATACACCTGCTAATTCTGAGTCTGGAAGTACAGGAATGTTTGCAGATAATGATGACACAGCTGCAAAGGCAGAAGCAAAGGAACAGTCGAGGCTTAAAATGAGAAAAGCTAGAAAGATCCTTGCTGAAAAAAGAAATGCTATGCCAGTAGTTTCCTTGCCAATTATACCAAAACATAGGTAAGTTATTTTTTGAGCTTGCTTTATATGATGTATTAAACTCAAACCTCAGTGTGATAAAATGTTTCTAACTTTCATGATTATAATATTGTATAACTAGAAGCACTTCGACATGATAGTGAAAAAACTGTTTGCATTAGGTTTTGTGCCGAATTTAATGTCAAAATATAAGATATAGGTTACCAAAATTTTGTCAAATATTGTTCTATGTGCATATCTGATGAAACAGTTTTATTTATTACCATCAATGGGATTACATCTTTGAAAAAAACTTGTGCCTCTAGATTTGGGTAAAAACCAGTCTGGGATGGTTCCTTGTTTTGAATAAAACATTGTAGCATCGATAAAATTCAACGACGGTTTTTGTTTATCAACTATTATTTTTACCTGCTGTCAATGTATTAGCCTGCTAATGTAAAGCTGTGGACTAATAAAATTTGATTCAAGCTTAGTTAATTATGTAAAATATGGATTTCATTTAGTAGGGATAGTTAATATTTTAGCTGTATACATTTAACTTGATAAATCAGACTAGTGTTCGAAAAAATCTTAGGCAATGGCTATGCCTGTATTTTTATTAACATTTGACATTATTTCATTTAATTCTAGGTTGGACAAAATAAGCAATGTTGTAAGTTTTGGAAAGAAAGTTCAATTTTTAACTAGATTATTGAGCTACTGGACTTTGAAGAGACAGTCTAGAAATGGTGTACCATTGATCAGGAGACTCCAGACCAATCATATGTCTAGGAAAGCTGAGGTAAGAAATACACATTGAAAGAAGTATTGAAATATCCATCAGTCATTTGTGATCTGCACACACCTTCCCTTGTGCAATGTTTGGGCTAACAGTAGAAAAGAGCTATGTTTTTGCCTTCTAGCATAGTGTGCACCGCTAGATGACGGCAGGGAAATGTTTTGGGCCAATAGCAAGAACTTTAGGAAATAGTTGGGACTTTAGCTTTGGTTGTACCTAGATACTACCAGGGTGCATTTATCATAAATTTTACCACCCAAATGTCCTCCCAGGGTGGGGATTTAACTAGGGATGTGCTGGTGTCAAAATCCTCGATTCCTCATTAATTCCTAGGATATGGTGCTACAGTTACAAATGACTAATGCAGTAATAACATGAACTACTTCTCAGTTTTGGATTCAGAAATTAAAAAAAAAAACATTACTTGAGTGATTGATTTGTCTGTAAAATGTATTCAAGTCATGAAGCTTCCACTCTGACTTTTTTGGGAGCTCATTTAACTCAATGATGATAGAGGAAGTGTTGTTTTATTTAGAAAGGGTCCAATACTTTGATTATTTATAAGTGCAAGTTAAAAAAAGAAGGTCAAATAGGCTATCAAATTTCCCTAATGGAAAACTTAGTAACTTCCATATTTGAAAATGCTTACCACAGATGCTTTTTAAGCAGACCTCCCTTAATGCATTTTCATGCTGCATGAATCTTGTAACTTGTAACAGTCAGTGTTGCAGTTTGGCTGATTTTGGATATGTAAGGTTGGTTTACTAAAATTAATATGACTTTACGAACACATTTGTTGTAAGACATTGAACAACACTTCCTCAAGTGTATTGAGGTTATTCTACATCAAGTGCAGTAGGTTACACACAGCAGTATATTATTATGTAACTTATGAAATCAGACCATGTATTAAGTTGCAAAGCTTCTGATATATTCATTTATTTATTGTATTACATACTCTTAACTACTTATAACTGTTTTAATTACCTTCTTTGTTCTAAAGTGAAGAGTCATTTCATATGTCAAGCATCTAGGGCCTTCTACTCATAGTGTTATCTCTTGTCTTCTAATTATGTGAAGCACCTTGTAATCTTGAAATCTGTTTACACCAAATACCATGGTTATGTAATAACAAGAGGCCAGACTGGTACAAGATAATTTGTCAAAATATTTTTTTCCTCATCTTTTCAGCCCAAGAATGACAAACAGAGTACTGCTTTACGTGAACAACTCAAATACTGGCAAAGGTTAAGGCAAGACTTAGAAAAAGCTCGCCTGTTAGTTGAATTGATTAGAAAACGAGAAAAACTTAAAAGAGAACAGGTAAACAGATCTATTGCAAAATAATATTTGTGTAATTTACAGCCAAAAATAATAGATTGAAAATTTTGTTGGTAAACACTATAACACCTACTCAGCAATTTTGTTTTCTGTGTTTCTGTTATGATTTGATCCGAAAAGTCTTTAAGTGCATGATAAGCTGATGTTTTTTGCTAAAAAACTTGTTTGTTACATGCCTCCTAGTTTGCTATTTCACACCTGTGTTGTCTCATGACAGTTTCCTGTATGTGAAGAAATGTCTATGCCTCACTGTTCACATGTTTTTGCTGTTGGAAACACCATTATATCAGTGTTTATTGGTTTCTAGATTGAATAATGATTCATTTTATTGACATAACTTTGTATAAAAGAACTGATTGTTGTTCATTTGTATTATAATAAATACAGTTTGTTTTTGTTCCTTGACTTTGGCTTGCTGTTATGTGTTTAGATAATCATATTGTAGTATATAGATTGACTATATGTAGTAATTTTCACCATATATGATAAATTTTTGTCCATGGACAAATCCAGTTTATAGCCTAAACCTGATTGCATTAACCCATGGAAAAAGAGACACAAATACTCATCTGAGTGAATTCCAAATTCAGGGTTAATTTTTTATCAACATAAGGTTCAAACATAATTAAGCAATAATTATAGTATTTTGTACATGCAAAATTAAAATGGTGGATGTAAAATCATGTTAGTTTGGCAAGTGTCACATCTGCATCACATTTCATTTCATAGCGATATTTGACCAAGTCATTGATTTAGTTACATTCAATACTATGTAAATTTTGATTGGTTCTAATGTTAGCTAGAATAGAGCTTGTATAGATATGTTTTGCTACTGCATGTCTCAGTAAGAATGAATTAATATTTTAGAATATCTAACACACCTAATAGAAAGGCATTGATTTTTTCTTGGCACCAGTAGGTTTTGATTGTCGCCAACAATTTTATATCTATAGGGCTCATTGGTACTCAAAATTTTAAATCCTTGGCAAACCACTCAGTATGAATGTTGAAAAGAGGCATGAGGCACAAATAACCAAACACAGGGATTCAAATCTGAACAGTCACATTGTGAAGAATTCATTATAATTACGTATGATACTTAGCACATTTCTATACAAATGGTGCACTCAATTTTAGAGATTCAGGGACCTTTTGAATTGGTTCTTTGTTAAAGTTGCATGGATGAATGAAAGTGTCAGAACTGATGCTCAAGTTCAAGACCTTTGGGATCAGATAAAATGTTCTTTTCTTTGTACAAGCTGCTGAAATAATGAAAATCAAGAATTTCAGAATTTTGAACATTTTGAACTTTCTCCTATGAAGCTGTGTCGTATAGTGTTGAAAAATCACATAACCTGTTGAATTCATTTATAGTTATTATGACCCAAATTGTGGATCGTATAGTTCTGTAGTATAACTTGTACATGCGATGCTCTAATGTTCATCTATTTCCATTTAGCCTATGAATCAATGATTACTATGTCATTGAGTTTATTGGATCCCCCAAAATGGATAATTTTTGAGAGATTTTCGAGGGTTATCCCCTAGACTGTAGTAAGTGCATTGCATTAAAGAGCAAGTTACTTCAGCTTTGCGGGTAACCCTCAATTTCTGTGGGAGTGGGCTTGCAATCATTTGATTGTTGGTTGGTTCAGAGCTTGTCTGACTCACTCTCATCATGTTCCTTTGAGCAAAATGTTTCATATCTTAGTGCTAAGAGGGACTTGGTAGACTACCAAATGTCAGAACTTTGTATTTGAAAATCTAGCTTGAATTGATATATCTGAGTTCATCACCTAATCTCCTGCGTAAAAATACAGGTCACAAAGCACAAAAAAATTCATTGATTACTAGTTTAATGATTTATTTCCCCCCAAGTACTGTTGTAAAAGAGTTACAGCTAGTTAAGTAAGTGTTGTCTTATCTTACATAAAGAATATTTTTTTCAAAGCTAGATTTGAATGACGTAAATTGAATGAGTTTTTTTCTCTGATTCCTTGGTACATTACAAGTGATGAAAACAATTATTACATAATGATTATCTATTCAAAGTGCTGGATTTTATGAATAATAAACAAAGAGTAATAAACAAAGATATGTTATGCATATAGCCGGGATGGTTAAGTCATTTTCCGGCTGCCATTGTTTACAATATAGAGAAGTTTGTCAGTTTTAAGTTATCTGGCAGATTGCCTGTAACTTAGAATACAGACCCTACCAATATTCACTTTTCTTTGGTTTTCTGTAGTTAAACTTGGTTTTGTTCTCAAAATCTGATAGCTCTATTTTCTCATGGAATTTCGTACAGAAATTATTACGTCTGATCTTTTTGTTGCTGCAGTTTCTCACAAAGATTTTTCAAGTGTCAGAAAACACTAAATGACATTAAAATTTTATCTTAGCCATCAAATATTAAGTTTCATGAATTGCTTGTCTTAATTGGGTCATACAATGCTCTTAATTTTAATGTAATATTGTATTATAATGTAGTGCAAAATAAGAAACAGAAATGAATAGCTTTCATATTGTGTTATCTCAACAGAAGTTTTGAGTTTCAGAATTGGGTGGTCATGTGATTGATAGAAGTATAGAATGATTTGTTCGGTCTGGTCTTAAGTTTTGATGATTGCTTGTTTGGTCTGTTGGGTCTTGCAATAGGATCATAGTTTGTATGGTCTTGCCTCACAATAGGATGGTTGTTTGTGCTCCAACCTTGGATAGGATGGTTGAAGGTTTGGTTTGATCTCAAGATTTGATAGTTGCTTGTTTAGTCTAATCTTGGTGCAGTATTTTATTGATGCACTTGTATAATTATAATACCATTTTGTATTATATTGACTCTAAGTCAATGAGTTGAAAGGTTTAACAGCCCCTTCCTAAACGCCCACGTAAGTGTTTGTTGTATAATAAGGATAGAACATTTTCATTCTTAAGATATAAATTACTTAATATACTCCCATGCCTTATGTGTTCAGCATCAGTGTTGTCACTCCCATGTGAATATATGGTCTATGTGTTGAATTGGTACAAGCAAAGATTACCTATTCAAAAGTTCGAAGGCATAAGCATTATTTTTATCCAAACTTTAAATGCCTGTTCACTGGCCTTCTTTAGATTTGATTTTAACCCGGGTCGATAGCGCAGTTGGTAGTGCGCCGGGATTTGGATACTTGTGCCCGAGGGGGCACAAAAAAATGTCGATTTTCCTCCATTGATTAGATAATACGGAGAAGTTTCCGGCCTTGTGGAAGGGTAGGTGAGTACTGGTTATAGACAATGGTCCAGGAAAGCTAGGTTAGGTGCGCTGGACGCCGTAAAATGACCTAAAATTGTGTTGACACGGCGTTAACTCCAATAAATAAATAAATAGATTTGATTTTGTTTTTGGACTGTTATGCCCTTAATTTATCATGCAAAATATAACATAGGTGTATGAATCATCATCCTCTCAGTCAAGATTTGTATAATAGTTACAGTGTTTCTTTTTGTCTTGTTAGTTGATGTTAATACTCATTTATCAAATCATACTGTCTGGTAATTTTAAGATATTATGTTTAATTAGTCTATTTAAACAAAAACAAATGTTTATTAGTTTGACTTTATTGTTACATTAAGTTAATTATAAAATTCTTCAGACTCCTACCTCAGGTTGTAATGTTAATTTTGATAGTACTTGGTGTCTTTCTTTTTGCCCTTTAAAATGAAAACTTGTAATATTTTTTGTGTCATTTATGGCTCTTTTTATACATTTATATTTAAATTTTGGTTGAAAATAGTTGCCATGAGTAATCTTTTTGATGGTAATTAATAACAGAATAATTTTATGATGGTATGACCAAATTATCAAACAAAACTGAAGGATGTTGTTGTTGTTATTATTTTTATGTGTGATGACATCTGTTGACCTTTTATGAATAGCCTTGGTGATAATGTGTGGGCATAATTGACCTGTAGCTATATTGGTATACCACACATGTAAACACACAAACTGCCTTGTATGGCTGTAGACACAACATCTCATTACTGTCATGAAACTCATGAAGAAATGCTCCTATGGTATCATCTCCTCTGCATCTGGATCAAGGGATACATGTTCTTTTAGGCATACAGCCTAATTTTGTCTTCAATATCAGTAAGGTTTCATATTATTTTCATGATAGGTAAGCATGATCCCCTCTTCTCCCTTTCACACTATCATTCTTTCCCTAGATGTTAAACATTGAAATTCACCTAAGAATCTGTATCTGAATTTACGACATTGCCATGGTGCTATATACATTAAGTGACTTCTGCTGGGGTTCAGGATTCTTGGAACCTTGAATACTCAAATATTATAGATATTTTTAACTATCATCCTTGCAACATGCAGTTCCAATTCCTGTTTTTATTATATTGACATAAAATTTACATGACCTTACATTAATTCTATATATATAATGTGAACATTTTCTAATTGGAATCTTTTTCCATAATATGATTGTGTGTGCAGTCTTTCATCTGCATTGTCCATTGGTCAAATTTTTTCCCTTTTACATTGATTAGAAATTCAGCATAGCTGACTGCCAAACATCTTAGCTGTTTATCTTGTGAAACATGATTGTAGTGACCAACTTTTAGAAATGAAATATTTTGTTCTACCGTTTTTCCTGGCCTGACAGTTTGATTAAATAGCATATTTATCAATCATCAGAAGCTAATGTTTTCTTTTATTCATCAATGAAACCACTTGTTATCATATTTATATTTTTTACCTCTGTATCAATTTTAACTCGGCCGTAGATTGTCCAAATCAGAAACAATATTTTTTTATTTATCTGGAGATTGAACTCTTCAAGCTGAGAGGTTGTTTTGTCCTGTACTAGTCTCTCCTAGATAACAAGAGGCAAACAGTCTCGTAAATATGGAACCACAATCTCCGGCAGCAGGGAAAAAAACTTCTGAGTCAAGATTGCCCAGTTCTCTCAATGGTTATGCTTTATGGAATGTCTGAGTTTATCATGTCTGTTGAAACTCTATCTAAGAACATCTTTCTGGCTATTCCAGAGTATACATGTAACGGCAGGTGCTACTGAGCTAGAATTGGCCATATGCTAATTGCTATTTAATTTGTAAATGATAGGCATACATACATATCATTGATAAGGATCTCTATATTTCCATGTACATGTATGCTAATCATGATGATATCAGTCTAGTTTATTGCTTGCAGAATATTGTTTATGAAGATTTTATCATAGATTTGAGGGATGCTTCTAACATAATGCTGATAAGGCAGAAAATGCACACTTCCATGTGATTTTGTTTACAGATTTATTCATTCAATTACTGCCGCTAGTTTTAATCATGATTACATTAATTACCCATCTGATAAAGGCTTGTACATAAATGATGCTTTGTAGTGGGGAGAATGTCGGTAGAAAAAATCCACTTGTTGATTTTTCAAACAAATCCTCAGGTGTTCCCAGTATAAAATTGGTTTTGTTTTACAAAAAAATCTTTTTTTTTTGAAGAAGTAGATTTGCAATTAAGGTTTTTGTTGTTGTTGATGCTGTACAGTGCACTTCGTGGAAATTTTTGTCTGTAGTTTATTAGTTTGGTATCATTTATGTGTACTATGCTGTCTATGCATGTGAAGACATCCTGTGTTGAATAATAATTATATAATAAAGAATGATACCAATAATAATAATTTTAAATTGAATGAGTAAATGGTGATTTATTGAGTAGGTATTTAGACTGGTTACTGAAGGCTTTGATTTTTTCATACAGATTTAAGACTTAGTCTATGTTCAGTATTATGAAAGACCTACCAGTCATTGCTAGCCACAAGCACAAGCTTAGTCTTATATTACTATATTCGGTATTAACACCATTGCGGGCAGATTTACCAACCAGTCCATATATTTGAAATTAGTTATTTGTCTCTAGCATGAATCAATTTTCACTAAATGGGGCTTTCAGACTATAAGGTTAAAACAATGACTGAGATGAATATATGTATGCTTGCAATGAAGGCCGTAGTAAAATAAATTTGATAATTGTAAGTTAGAAATAAAATGATTGTTGTAATTTACTCAACACATATCAGTATAGTCTTGTATTATGAGATTTCAATTTGTAATGATTATACTGTTTTAGGCTGTTCAGTGACTACAAGCATCATATTCTATTTGCTTGGCGTATAATTTTATATTTTGAGATTTCAATTTGTAATGATTATACTGTTATAGGCTGTTCAGACTGGATACAACCATCACAAATTCTTTTTTCTTGGCCTGTATAATTATATACATGTACTTGTTTAAAAGTTCCAAGGTATTACCTGCATATTATCAAGCACACAAACTAATTATTTTCAATCTGCTAAAACTGGCCACTGGCTTTAGTATGATATTGTATAGTATGGTGTGGTAGTATATGTAAGTTGCAGAGCTGAGCATGATAGGCTGATAGGCATCTGTTCTAAAGTTAATTATTTTAATGTATAAATTGTCTTTCTCCCCCCTCTGTTAATGCTTCTCCCCGTCTGTTTATTTCATTAATCTACATAAATAATGTATTTTCTTGTAAGAAATTTATCTGAAATGTTTGTTAGAACTCTAATTATAGGTCATAACCTATTGTACGTAGATTAACCTATAACTTTTCTACATTATAAGATTTCATTTATTGTGTATATTATACACTGCGAAACCTTTGTTATTGGCCACCCTCTGAAAACGGCTACCTTGTTTAAATAGTCTTATCAAAGTCACCATTTTCAGACCTTTTCTTGTGAAAATAGTAATCACTTTAACCCACTAGCCCAAAGCCTGGGACAAGACTTTAGTGAAAGTTGATTTGGGCTTGTAGAATTACTAATTTTACTAACTTTGGCTGGTTGATAGTTTTGCCTTTTGCTATATAACATAATAAATCTAGATTGTGCATAAGAAAATTGGAGGCAGTTACTTGAAAAATGACCTTTACATTCACTGTTCACCTCTTTGAAACATTCAATTTAGCATAGTCCCCACCCATTGGCTATTGTAGAGAGGTTTCAGTGTAGAATACTGTATATTTAACCTCTGTCTCTCACTTTCGGAAGTCATAATTTTTGGTTATTCAATTTTAATGTTGTTTTAATGTAATTTTAGTTACAAGGTTTGTGGTCTGGTTTTATTGAAGCCTATGTGTGTTAGTAGTTCATTATATTGTGATGTTTTAATTCTTCCTGAAAATATATGTAAAAAAAACCCCACAAACTTGAATTTGTGTTTCTGTTCACTTGTGTGGAAAACATTACATAATTTGGCAAAGAAGTTAGCTTTATTATTAATCAGTGTTCTTTGCTTTGTTTTGATGTACTATCATTTGAATTAAAGTACAAATTCTAAGAATTGCATGTCCTTTTTTTTTAACTTATATGTGGTTAACAGTTTCAGTTTATTGTGAAATATGGACATTTACGTGTCTGTGACATTGGTATGCTAAATTATTATGATTTACCTACTGCATGACAATTATAAATATATTATAAATATGATAATCTATGCTTGTGCTAATGAATATTTGAAGCAAAGACTTGTCATTTGTACCCCCACAGTTAAACTAATAAAAGTTGTTCTCTTTCCCCTAATATTTATTGGGTTTATTGCCATAGCAACACATTGTAGAGGTCCTAGAGGTCATATAACAATAACAATGGTCAGTCAACCTATTTACTGTTTCTGGAAAGGCTAACTCTCTGGATTAAGCTGTTAGGCACATTCTTCTGTCAGTGACTGACAACTGTCCTATATGATTTAGAATAAGTAGTAGGAGGGAGAATGGCTGTAGAAATTATATCATGACCAAACTCCTTGAAAGTATGCCTCATCTAGGAATTGAGCCCATGAGCCCCTTGATCAGTAAACTTGTGTGCTATGACTGAGCTAGCTTCGGATGGGGGCTGTATGTATGCCATACTTAGGTCCTAAATCTGCTATGGTACCATGTCACTAGATTATGGTACCATGATAAATATAATTCTGAATAGAATTTCTACTTTGTCACACAATGTCTGTGGATTGTTATGTGTTTTGTTGGTTTTGTCACATTAAAAAACTATAATGGGAACTTCGTCTGTTGTGTATTCTATAACTGTTACTATGACACCAAGTTTGTGACAAGTTTTACATTCCCAGCTGTAGATACCCCATCGATCAAACTCTGATCTCTATATATATTCTATTTTATATATGACTTTTTTCTTTCTTTATTATAAATTTTCATTTTTTTGTGTTAGTTTTTTTTTTCAAAGATGAAAATTCTGTGATATTTTATTCATTGTTAGGTTGGGGAATCTATCTTAATTTTTGCATTGCTATGTTATGGTGTTCAGGAAAATCTTTTGTTGTATAGATGTGAGGCGTAATGTTTAGTTTCTGTGGACAAATATGGATTTAAAATAACTTTATACTGATTTTATACTGCTTATGATAGTTTTTGTGACTTTTGTTGTGTTTTTGGCTTTGCAAATCTTGACTTTTGCTCTCCGAGTATAAATGGATCAAACCATTTTCTGAGGTAATTTTTTCATGTTATGATGATATGATTTGACTTCTCATCAAGTTTTTTTTTCTGACGTTACAACAAAAAATGAAATTGTTTGATCTTTTAAAATTAAAAGGACATTAAAATATGTCGATATTTGTTTATTCAAAAGATATGCTCAATTATTTTGCCTTTTTCTTATGTTGTCACTGTCAGGTCTTACTGTATGTATGCCCCTGGCAATCATGGCATGGCATGCAACTTACAGCTTACATTTGACTTGGATATGCTGTTCATAAGTTACATAGTTTTCAACAGATCTTTACCAACCAGTTGACAATGTTGGATCTTCAGTATTGCTGGTATGAGTTAGACCACTTGGCTACTCTACCTGGAGGAATCAAGAGTTTTGTCCCTCGTTTATTCAATAGACAAGCTACTTAATATCGTTTTATTCTGTATTTTTCAGTTACGTCTCCATCAGATGGCAACAGAGATGAAGTTACAACCATTTGCATTTTTATTACGTAGTGCATTAGATCAACTAGTTGATGTAGATACTGCTAGAATATTCTCTGAGCCAGTAGATAGGAACGAGGTATGGTTTGTTTTAAAAATTTATAATTGTTTTATAGTTCATTGTTTGAGAGAAACAAACCAACCGTGTCTAAGAACTGTTCATTTTAACCACGGATAACATTTGGTGATGCAGATCTAGGGCTGAAAAACAAAACAAAAATTTATTAACTCCATATGAAAATGAAGGGGGTTACAATAGTGTTTCGTTCAGCCTTTGAATCTAACAGTACTTGGATCTCAATTTTTTCTGGGATGTAGCAAACTCCCATTATGAAAACTTCATAATTAGAAATGTTAATGATAAAAGCAAAAGTTATAATATTTGGTTAATGTCTTACTGATTTATTCTGATAACTCTAACTGGACTTTTATGAAGTCATTGATGATATGGAGGCTTCAAGTGGTGATATTTGTTAGTTGAGTTGATTTCATATTCAGATACTTTGATCATGTATTTGTTATTTGAATAATATGATAAAGACATATTGAGCATCAGAATAAAATTTCTATTAATAAATTCAAATTATACGACAATATGACCAAAATGGTTAAACAAGTTTCTAATTCTAGTTGATTTTCTTGTACTTTTTTCTGAGCAATCAAAATTTGAATATGAGAGGCCAATATGGTGACCATGTATATATAAATAGTTGTTTTGGTAGCCTTGCTATATCTTAGTAAAACTATTGTTTCTGTTTTAGGTACCAGATTATTATGTACATATTGAACATCCTATGGATTTCTCTACAATGAGAATAAAGATCTCTGAACAGAAATATAAAACTATGGATGATTTTGAATCGGATTTTGATCTCATTATAAGAAACTGTCTATCTTATAATGCTAAAGATACAGTGTTTTATAGAGCTGCTGTCAAGTTGAGGGACCAGGTAAGTGTATATTTTTCACTCCTTTTCATTTTCATTTTTTTGTAAGGGTCTCTATTGTCATATTGTTGTTGAATTTTGTTGTGGAATCAAGCTCCTTAATAGAAAACTAGTAATGGTGATGGTTTCTTAAACAGAAAAGCTAGAATAGTTACTGAGTGGTTATGACAGGAGTGGTAATCATTAGAAAGCCAGCTCTGTGTTAATTCAAATAACATCCAAAACTTTATCTAGTTTTATTTGGATTTCCAAGATTTTGAAAATTTTGAACTTTCACCCATGTATGTTTGTGCAGCTTGAAACATGAAACTCAAGAATATCAGAATTTGGAAATGATGAATTTGCAGACATAAGAAAATGTTAAGTATAGGTAAAAAGAATGTGTAAAAATGAACCTAATACACAATACAGTGGATCTTGTGTTAAGCGACCATCAAAGGGAGAAACAAAAAGTGGTCGTTTAAGACAATGGTCTCTTAAGACAAATTTTGATTCCCGACATTGAAGCCGTCCTGACATTCTAAAATTCGTCATTTTCGTAGAACATTAATCTGTCAACGGGACGATTTTAACTGATGGGCTTTTATCTAAATGTCGTCAAATGCATACAAATAATGGGCAAATCGATTTTTCTCTTTTTTAAACATCCTAAATTCAGCTTCAAATTGCAATAATTTATTACAATTAAGTGAAACTTTGGTTTAAATAATGATTGCGAAACATTCGTTTTGTTTTTGTACATGTTAAAACCCGTAATTCCAGGACATTTTCACGATAAAAACAACCAATATTTAGGTCATCAGACTAAAGGCTGTTACATTTAAAACTGTGAAATTTACACAATTTATAAGAATTAATTGTGATAATTGTCCAACACACCAGCTTATTCTTTGTTCTTACAAGCGCTGCAAACTTCAAGCGTAAAAATGTTGGCCTCGTTTGAAATTGAATGCAGAATGTGACGCTATTTTCAGAAAACGTGTTTATAATGTCCTCAATATTGACCTTTCTTTGTTTAAATATACAAATTGTGTCTGCTTACGTATTTTTGATAAATATTACTTTACACTTTCGACGCATGTATAAAAAGTCAAATTTGCAGTCTCTTGAAATGTTTTGAAAACAATAACTCTCCACGGTACGGTAAGTACGATACGGGACTAATTGTTCAATGCGTATTATGTAATTACATTATGATTGGATCGTATTAGTGTCACTCTGTTGATTGTTCCCATTTACCCCTTTATCTTACAGTATTTATGACTGTCAATTATTGATTTTTAGAGCCCGACATACAACTTTAGTTGATAGACATTGAGACGACGTACTCCCGGTGTATATCTCTAATTACTGGGTTTTATCGATTTTCGCCAAATTCGATTTATATGAGCCGGTCGTTTAACACAAATAAGTCAGTCAGATTCGGCCAAAATCAGTGGCCGCTGGTCGCGTTAGACAAAAGTCGCTTAAGGCAAAGATTTAAAGAGTTAAAATGGTCCGTGGGAACTCAGAGTGGTCGCTTAGTGCAAATGGCCGCTTAGGAGACGTGGTTGCTTACGCAAGATTAACTGTATATATCGAGGGTTCCCCGCAAGACTGTAGTAAGTGCATTGTTAATAGAGCAAGGTTACTGCAGTCTTGCGGGCAACCCTTGATATGAGTGTTTTATTGTTGTGATTTGTTGTGTATTACTATTAATGTGATGTATTATTTTATGAATATTATAGGGTGGTGCTATTATAAGAAATGTACGTCGTACAGCAGAGAGAGTAGGTTATGATCCTGATACAGGTCTACATCTACCTGAACCTCCTAGTGATCAGAAAAAAGAACCAGTTATATTGGAAGATTGTAAGTATATAGTATTATACACTAACTAGCTTTTAACAATTCTTTAAGCTTGGTCCATGGTGCAGTAGACTATGCCAAGGATTACAAATTTAGTTTTCTGAAGGTGTTTCTGGTTCAAGTCTTACCCGGACTGGTAATACCCTTCCATGAAAATTAAAATGGAATGTTGATTTTCCTCCATTGTTAAGGTATTTGGGGAAGTTGTCAGCCATGTGGAAGAGTAGTCTAGTACTGGTTATAGACAATGGTTCAGATAATCTGGGTAAGGTGAGAAAGCTAGGTGAGGTGTGTAGGCCACTGCAAAATGACCTTAATTTGTATTGACATGGTGTTAAATGATCAAAAAAGCAATTGCTGTGGTCATGATGTGAAAGTAGCATTTCAGCTATAAAGAAAGAAAAAAACTATTACCTCATAAAATTTCTGGACTTGAGTAGAGTATAAAAATGGTGTTGATTATAAGTATTTTGTCAATGGCTTGATAAATTGATAAGTCATGTTATATATTTTATGTATTGTTGTATGTATATTTCAGTTGATACATTCCTGGAAAATAAAGATGATTTACCATTAGAAGAACAACTTAGAATACTCTTAGAAAAAATGGATATGGCTAGTTTATCAAGTATGCTTTATTGATCGCATTTTTTTACAATAGACAAAATCAAAGAGATTTATCCTTATTGTGTGAATGATCAATTGTTTGTGTGGCTCAATGGCTAGGACATTGGACTGATAATCATTGGGTAGCCAGCTCTGTGTTGGTTCCTATCCCATCCAAAAACCTACCTTGTTGTTTCCTTGAGCAACAAACTTTATGTTACTAGTTCAGTACTGGGGACCAGGAAACAGACTCAAAAGTGAATAATCTAAGTTGTATTAATCGAGCTGAAATAAATTAGTATAAACTTAACTCAAAAAATTGTTTGCTCTTGTAGGTATTGATTTCATTGTTGTAATGCCACGCACTAAGATTATATGGAAAAGTTTTAATGCTCTATTAATTACTTGATAAACACAGGTTTTACACTTATTGTTTCTACCTCTGATTCCTTCAGATATTCCGAGATTCCTCCTTAATGTTAAGGATAATGATAGGCAAAAATTGGATTCAGATTTACAAACAAAAATTTTGATAAACAATTCAAGGAAACTCAAACTCATGTGAACTCATCAATAGTTTTAGGGGATTCTGACGGATTCCCTAGCTAAGGATCTCATGAATGTCTCCCTAGTTTTTGCAATCCCAATGAATCTGAGCATAGTTTTGTTGAATATTATTTGATATAATCATTTGTCCAGGTTATTAACTTCAATGAATCTTATTTTCAATCTTGTTATGTATTCTTTTGATTATTTCAGAAAAGAAATCCAAGTTAGCCAAGAGAATACGTAAGGAGATAGTTAAAGTAAGAAGAAAGCTAGCTATACAGAAAGGTTTACCTAACAGTGATTTGGAAGAAAGTACCCTAGAAACAGGTAGATTATGTAACAATAGCGTTATTTCAATATGAACTTAGTTAGAAATGTTTTTTAAATGAGAGCTTTAAAGACCGATGTGGAGAGGGGTTCCATGTGAAGAGCAATCAAACATGGGTCAGTTGGTCCTAAGCCATAGGGAACTCGATTCTGAAGATGTGGCTAGGGCACTTTAAATTATGCAGTGGTCATTGGTAAGACTTGTGATGAAAAATGTACATTTCTCCTTATCATTTATGACTTGACAGTCTTTGAAATCTCTTATTCACATGAAGCAACTCAAGATTCAAGAAAATTCAGCTAAACCCTTTCTGTGTTTTCAATAATGCATAAATTTACACACTGAATCTATATTAGGCACTGTTCATTGAAATGGAAATAAATTACTGTAAATAATCCCTATCATTATATGCTTTCCAATGGAATACCATGATTTATCGGTGAAATGAAAATCAATATTCCACTATTTTGAAACAATGAAAATAAATTTGTTATATTTCACTGTTTGGATGCGCTGTTCTGATGACATATACTTAAACTTTTAAAAAAGCTAGTTTGAAGCATATAATAAACAGAAAATTTGTTTATTTCAGTGGAAGATCTATTTATTTCACTCGTGAGCTAATGATATTATATTTTTACTTGTGGCTACGCCACTCATGAAAATATTGCATACTTAACTCACTCGTGAAATAAAAATCAATCTTACACCAAAATAAACAAATATTCTCAGTATCTTTCTAAAGCTTGAGATGTTGTCAATTTGCTTATTTGCAATGACATTGTTTTACTGTAAGGTGATATAGTGTAACTTGCATTAAGCAGCCAGTGACAGGAAGTGTCTTGATTGGCTATTTACAGCAAGTGACAGCTGATAACAGGTGGCTGTTAATGCAGGTAATATGGTGTATAATTTGTTGAACAGTTAAAATTGTCTATTCTTCTGTTGTTTACTTCTGTTAGAAATGAAGCTTCTCTTCAAACATTGATATAAGTGGTGCAAATTTTATCTAGAGAAAATTATATTACATACTATATTTTTCTTGAGATATTACTCCAAGTAGAGATTAAAGAATGATTTGTTTTTTGTTTTAGCTTCAGAGGATGATGACCAATCCATGGAAACAGGAAGCCAGCCAGCCTCACCAACACCAGTAAAGAAAGAAGCCAGGAACAAGTCACCTCCAAAAAGTCTCAAAATTCCAAAATCACCAGTACCAGCAGAAAAAAGTCCTGGACCCAAATCACCCAAAGCTCAACCTAGTGTTAAATCACCAAAAGGTCTAAAAGGAGGAGTATTGAGAAAGGGGCCAAGTATTCCTTCATCTAAATCATTAGAGAAAGTTGCAGCTTCTACTAATCGGGGGTCACCTGGTCGAGGCAGGGGAAGAGGGCGTGGTAGAGGTCGTGGTAAAATGTTCAGACCCAGAAGTGAATCAGAGTCTGATTTAGGAAAACATGGTTAGTTATACCACTGTGATGGGCTTTCATCAGTTTTTAGTTTAAGCTTAAACCCTTTTCTATGTATATATAATTGTGTTGAATTTTCTTTAGCGTTAGCCATATTTATTTTGTGATCCAAATCAATTTTTACTTGACCTTGACCTAGATCTAACTTCATAAGGCTTGCAGGTAAAGGTGATGACTGTTTTTTTCTTGATTTTTAGATTTTGACAAAGTCTTGAAGACTTCAGGATTTTAAACTGGTGACCGATTCTTTGCACTTACTTTAAAAAAGCTTTTATTTTGGTTTATGTACACTGAATATTGTTCTTTTGATATTAAAAAAATCAAAGCCAAACCAATCTGGCTTACTCAATCAACAGTTTACAGAGGGTCTTGGGTTTGATTCCTGGGCAGCGCATATTTTTGGGGTTTAGTTCTGAAATAATTTCTTAGTCACATTTTATGGCTATCCATTTTTAACAACAGTCTTTAGTTTCTTGTTAGGTTGAAGTCTTATGATATTTATCACTGGCACCAGAGTCCTCATATTCTTTAAATACGCGCACATAAAACATTTTGATAACAAACGCAATCGCACTCGCTCCCGTATACATTACCGTGTACGAGTTATAACTATACTTTATTATAATATTCACATGGTATTGAACCATTTTGACAGTAGGTACAGTCTGACAGATTAATTTTACCTTTTGGAGTGTATTTGGTTGCAAATATCGGTTTCGATTTGTAGATTAAGCAATTCTTAACAAAACTGACTATTCAAAAACTTTATATCTTAAACGGTTATTATGAAATTAATTGTAATTTCAATAATTTCATTTTGCAGCGATTGAGATACACTGTTCACTTCCGGTTTAATCATGACGCGTTAACCGGCGTAAACTGATTGGTTGATAAACTCCTCGAGACTTTTCCCGTACCTTGTCAACGGAGCGCGCCAAATTTTAACCCAATCAGAACGCACCGCCTAGGTAAACATTTACGTCATTGATCTTTATTACAGATCATTGAATTACGTGTCCCACGTTCTATAGATAGAATATGTACGTAATTACATCAGTCCAGGGAACCAGTTAAGTTTAACCGGAAGTCAGTAGTGACGTTGAATTGCTGCAAACTAGTGATACTGAAATTAATATAAATTTTATGAAAACTGTTTCAGATACAAACTTGTAACTTTGCATGATGTTAGAGGAATGTTTAATCTTTAAATCGAGACCGACATTTTCTTTCAGATATAAATCGAATTGAAGAAAATCGGTTCGGGCCGTACGCACTGTAGAAAACGTTCAATACCATGTATATTATATATAGGGTAGTACATATATATAGGTTGTACACATGTGTGTATGCACAGGGAACTATGGACTCTGGTGCCAGTGATATTTATTGATACTTTTTCACATTTCTATTTCTAACTATTGCTTTTCACTATTTTCAGAAGACAAAGGTAACATAGAAGACCTCAATATACCAAGTACACCAACCAGTGTACAATCAGACAGATCCTCAGCTTCCACCCCAACACCTGGTGTAAATAGAAGAACCGCTGTACTCTTCAGTAAAAAAGGTATGAAGAAAGAGACTGCCAATTCGGCTACACCTCCGAAGAAACTAGGCAGACCACCTAAAGTCAAAGTGCAACAACAAGAAGAAAAGGCTGCATCAGAGTCACCACAGCCTCCAGTTCTTGAACTTATGATTCCATCGCCTGGAAAATCTCCACGAAGCCCCGGTGCTCGTAAACGATCGGCTAGTGCAATAACCACACAAAATGACTCTGTACCATCCCCACCGAAAAGAACTGTGTCAATGACTGAAACATTATCATCCTTCGCTGATCCCCCAGACATCACAAAACGTGAGAACTTCACAACGTATAGACTTGGAGATCATATACGAAGTTCCTCGGAATCTGAGAGTACATCTGGTATGAGTAGTAGTGATGAATCCATGTCTGATACTTCTAGTACTGGTTCCAGTGATAGCCGATCTGGTAAGTAAATGTACCTTTCTTTATATATTGACTTAGGGTCCCTTATACAACCTAACTAAAGTTGTTGGTCGTCCATACTGTGTAGATCTGAAATGGACCCTGTATAAGTTCCCTTTTAACAGAAAGGTGGTGGAAACTTATTGGATTGGAAAATAGCAACAAAAATGAAATAATTAGTACAAAATTAAATGTTAAGGACAGGGGGATTTTGCTGCAGACATGGGAAAATATACTCTTTGGGATGGGAATGGGGCCAAAATTTAGCCCTTAAGTACCCATAAAAAGTAATGGAGCCTATCTTAATTTAATAAGTAGGTTTTAGTTTTTTATGCATTAAAAGGTACATGCATATATGCATTGTATTCTTGCCTTTATTATGCAAATGGTTGAAAAAAATGGCATAAATGAATTTATAAGTAAAATAAAGGAATTCTAAGCATGCTATGCGCTGAATATGGAATGGCCTACATTTATGCATGGCATGATTGCTTAATTATGTCAGCTCAAAGATATTGTAGTTACCTTCCCTCTCTGTGATTGTAGCATCCAATTTATTTTGATCAATTTTTTACCTGTAGAAAGTTTAACTATTGTAAAGTAAGCTGTACAGTTGTCATTCTTTTGTCAAGTTTGTGGTAAAATTGAATGTCAGACTGTTAGTATCATAGTAAACTTAAATTTTATTGATTTGTTCAAATCATACTTTGAATAATGTAAAGACAGTGGTGTGGGGTGTGATCCAGGCTTAAGAACCCTGGTTTTTGATTCCAGTAACATTGGTTTGTTACCTAGGTGTTGTTGGCTCCATGAAAGTTTAACAATGTTACTGGTTAAGAAATAAGTCCAGGAAGTTGGTTAGGTTGACCTGTCACTGTATATAGGAAACAATATGTTAAAGCTAACAATATGCTAATAAGGAACAAACTTTATATGTATAAACTTCACATGATTGAGTATTAACAAGAAAATTCAGCCTACAGCCATTTAGCTTTTAATGAGTTATCACTATGACAAAATGTGTTATATTTGGTGGGGCTTAGCGCAAAAGGGTTGTAACTCAATTTAAAAAAAAGAGTGAGTTACGACTGTTGTGCTTAGCCTACAATTTGTGTCTAACACTTATTTGCTTTGGTGGCATACACTTGTATACAAAACCATGTTTTTTTCTATGTCCTGCTTTGTCTTATTCTATTGCTTGGTTGGGCAGCAATAAAGTATGCTTATTCTAGAATACATGTATCTTTCTTCACTTGACATTTCTTTGTATTGTATTATGCCTAGTTAACATTGTTCTGGTGCATGCCCCGGTGCGTCCTGGTATTTGTAGCCAGTGGAGATTCATGGGGCCTGTCCCCGATGATCTCCAATTCAACATGGTTTATCCTGGTTTTATGGGGTTTTTCACAGCGTCCCAATGGTTGTAGTGCTGGCTTGCCCTTGTGTTCAAACTGGGATGTTCTGGGGCTGTACTCCGGTACAGTGTAAACAAGGGATTAAAATTTTTCTTAACAGATTTTATATTGATATATGTTTCTTTATACCCTGTGTGTGAATATAGCACTTTTTATTATTATAATTTATAATTTTATATGTATTTATTATTGAGAATAAAAGTACATTGAAGTGTCAGTTTAGACCCTCACTGTCACTAGAATATTAAACCTTTGATCAGGCTTTTGCTCTTTTTTAAATCTTTATTTTTCATAGTCAAAATATCAGATTCAGGGAGTAAAGGTTTTGTAAATGGTGTTTTTTTCAGTAGGCTTTCTAGGTTGTCTCTTTGTCTCTTGTGTATTTTGCACATAATTTTAAGTATTGCGCAAGTAAAATTAATTTTCTCAACTATTAAGTGAAAATTTTAGTTAAAAATAATATGTACTTCTGATGTTTTGAACAAAAGGTTTTGGTTATTGTCATGCATTTATACAAAATCCTTAAAGTATCATATTATATAAAGTACCATAATAAATACCAATGCTTGAATAATTAATTTGTCAAAATTTCACCAGTGGCATACATGATACAAATTTGTTTGATATTTTGACTATGAAAAAGTTGAATGCTGTTTTAAGATGTATGATTCTTACTACAGTATTTAGCATGCTTCTATTTGTTTGCTTGCTTCCTGTTTTTGGTAGAATTAAGCACCTCCGGCACGATGCAACAGTTATACACGGATAGTGAATGCAGTGAGGATATGGGGGATGAGAATTCTAAACAAAAAACAGGTGAGCTGCTTTAACGCCAAACACTTAGTTTGTGTTCTTTTATACATGTATATGTATTTGTACTGTATTCATGTAACACCCCTTCTCTGTGTGCCATTTCATTTAACACTGCCCTGCATGTATTTTCTTGACTTTATTCTATCTCTTCAAGTACATGCAATCTGTGATTTTCTTTAATATCTCATAATCTGCAGTCTGTGATTTTAAAATATTATAAGTAGCTGCCTTATACTGCCTTTTTGAGTTCCATTACCTCAATGTCTACTCTATGATTCCTTGTAACCATTTTGGTGTCGTAGTCAAACTATTATTTGCCTCAATGGAAAACTTGTCCTTGGCAATCTGGTGTCATGATTATTTCTCTGATTGTACAACCATGTCACTTAGGATTCTGGCTAATAATTTGCTTTGTCTTGGGTGATTAGATGTTTATATTTGTATACACCCCTTACTTTATTGCACATATTTACAATCAGTCATCGCCTAAACCCATGAGCCTATAGCAGTAACTAGTAAAAATAGATCAGCGCTAGTAAAATTACTGATTTCATACAGTCAGGTAGTTTGATAATTTTGACCATTTATGCTATAAAGCATTATAAACCTGGCCAAAGCTTGTGAAAATTTAAGGTGATTGCTGTATTTAACTTATAACAAGAAGTATACTGGCATGACGTGAGTAAATTAATATGTTCCAGAAAAAATTTGATGTTTTTAAGCAATACTTTGACATTGACTTTGGACTGGTTGTTTTCTTTTCATAGAGAATTTTAAGGGGTTTCTAGAATTTAATCAATAATAAGTTTTATGATAGATGTTCTAGCCAGTATACTTTTGACTTGTGTATGTTTATTTTTTTATGTTTTAGTGGAGGTGATTGTAGTCCCTTTATATTAGTTACTATACCTGTCTAAAATAAAATACATCATTTAACTTTATCTTTTCTCACTGTCTTTTTAAATAATTTCATTTTATTGTTAAGTTATAATTGTAGTAAAAATATGGCGTATGATATCTTAAGAGTAATGGATACAAAAATATTAACTAAATTTCTTAAAGCCACTATATGAAGATATTTTCATTAACAGTTTACTTGAAAACTGTTTAGTAACCATGAAGTTATTAAATTATAACATACATTTAAGACACAATTAACAGTTTATACCGTTCTGCTTTCTAAATCTGAGTTTGACAAAATGTCAAATTCTTAAAAAAGTGGGGTACTTTTATAAGAGCACACTATATTCATTTATATGCTGATGTTGAATATACCTAATCCAAAATAGTTAAAAAGCATAATTATGTAATTATGAGTAAGTTTTTTCTCTAATAAGACTTCATCTTTAAAATACTCTGATCAAAACAAATGTTTCAAGTATTGACAACCAAATTCTACTTTCGGTTTCGATCTACTTTCACTTTGAAATAAACAAATGACATGAACATATCTAAGCAATATTTGCATATATTAAAAAAATTCTTGTTCATAAGAGGTGATTGAAATAGATAAATGTCTGTTTTCTTTCCAGTCATAAAAACAGAGTTACTTTTGATATAGGGGCTTTAAGCTATTTAGTGATCATTTTTTCAGGTTCACTATGTCTTTTAAAAAGCAGTCTTGATCAATTAAGATTTTCACTCTGCCAATCAAAACAAACATAAATGAAATATTAAACAAGCAGCTAAAACACAGTTAACAATTTTTTTCAGATGTTAAATTTTAAGGCTGAAATGACAATTTTAGACGAAATCATTTGTTTGCTTTGCTTTTATTAACAGGTCCTGAATGGCTGAATACAGAAGTTTTAGTTACATATCTGATCATATATTGGTCTTTAGTAACTCTTGTTCTTATATTAACATTGTATATTATACATATAATATAGTAAAATATTCTAGAAACTGAGGGGAATATAATATTTCTCTACCCTCTTGGTAAATCATTGGTATAAGAGTGGACATATGCTTACAATCTTGACTTCTATCTCTGTAGAGTTATAATATCATTGTTTCTATTAATCTTTGTATCTGCTTTGCTTAAGTTATTGTCCTTTTATTATCTGCCTCAAAAGTATGAGACTGTTTTTCATTGACTTATCTTGTTAAGTAGTTTAAGATTGACCTTGATAATTTTATGACCTTGGTATTATCTCATGACCTCATTTCTTGACCTTGAACTTGACTCATGACTTTGAAACCATTTGTGATCTTGGTATTATTTAAAATTCTAGGACTCATTTCATTTACTCTTATCTATTAGTGGCTTAAAATTGACCTTGAGATCGTTTCATGACCTTGGTGTTGTCTACTGACCTTGAACTTGAAAATTGGACCTTGATGTCATATATTACCTAAAGTTGTCTCATATCTAGATATCATTGTTTGAAACTTATGATTTTTCAAGAAACATTGTTATTGTTTGATATAGTGTGTTGTTTATATGTTTGTTACAAATACAAAGGCTACTATACTCAAAAGGTTGTCATTTTTACTAAGATCCTACAACTTTGACTGGACACTGGTCAGTTTCATTAAAGTTGGCTACAACCGTTTAACTTCTTTCATGAAAAGTAGAAACTGCTTGTAGAAGTAGGGAATAATAATATACTTATAAGAATGTAAAATTTGAAGAAAAAAAATCCATTTGTCATTATGAAGATTAAAAAATTGTCTGTGTTTATAATTGCATGGATGAAAGTCTCAGGACTAGTCCTGAAGTTCAGGAATTTTGGAAATTGAGAATAGGGTCCTTTTCCTAGAATGTATAGCTGCTGAATCCAGAAAAATCAGGGATTTTAGAATTTCAAAAATTTGGAACTTTCACCCATGTAATTGTGAAATTACTGAGAATATGGGTAAAGTATCTAATTGATTTTGTCCTACTCTACCATACATGTTTTGTCTCTGTGTATTACATAGGTATCACATCTAAGAGTACTGTAAGTAGATCGTTCAAAGTTCTTTGTATTTCTCCCAATAGAAATGATCATAAAATTATTATCATAAGGAGGATTGTTAATCCAGTTGGTAACACTGATACTAGTAAGTTAGGACCAGCTACTGGTATGTCTGTCAATGAGTCTGGTGTAAGAAAATCTTGTAGATTTCAACATTTTCAAACCAACATGGACGTCAAGTCCTCAACCAGGAAACTGAACTTGACAATACCTGTGAATATACCAATTTTCAACATGAATACAAATTCAAGCAGAAGGAATGAGGCTGGTTTATACTTGTATGGAAATAAGTCTACACATTCAGAAGATGGAGGAGGTGACTCTGTGAGAATAACAACACAAACGATTGGTCAGAAAGCTAGGGTTTTCAGCAGAATTTCCAACAAGAAGACCAACCTGTCTGAACCAGTAACTGTTGTTAATCCAATTACTAATAAGAAATCAATCCCTTTAAGAAGTATAAGGAAAGAATTAAACATGGAGGTAGTTGAAAATACCATTGAAAACAATCAGGCTAAAGCAGATGGAGATGCTGATAGGCCAGAGAGAAGGAAAACTCTTTCTTTGAGAAATGCTGATACTCTTGAGACAAAGAAAGCCATTCCTCTGAGAAATATAAGAAAAGAACAGAATGTTATAAGAGTTAGTAAGAAAAGGGACATCGGTAAGGTAACAGAGGTTCATGACACAGATAAGTCAGCTTGTAAGAAACGTATTTCCCTTAGAAGTATTAGGAAAGATGAAGCTGATGAGAAAAGACTTAGAATTATGGAAACCAAAGCTAACATGGTTAATGATGTGAGTGTACAAACTGTAGCTGTTGATGATTATACCATTGAAATGTATTCAGAAGAAGTTGATAATGCAGATGTTCCTAAGTCAGATAATCTGGTTAGAAAGGGTTTAGAAAAGGGTCTTGGTGTTGCTGATGTTAAAGGGGCAGGAGTTAACGCTGGACAAGATATGAATACCACAAAGAATGATGACAACCTTTACATAAAGTCTGCAGCTCCTGTAACAAGATATAGATATATTTTATCTAAACTGGACAATGGAAATATTGGGAATGGTGAATGAAGAACTATAGTTAACATTTATATGTTCAAAATTTTCTTGGTTTTGTTAATCTGTTTTATTCAACCAATCATTATGGACTGATGGTAATATCGACTTGATTGTATGATTATGTGCTTGTTGATTGTTAGTGTTTTGATAGAATTTTTTAAAACTCTCTGACTTTTGTTCAATGTTTTTTTTTATTTCTGTAATCATGATTCTTGTAAATGACCATGGTACTTGATAGCTGTTATTTTGAAAAAGTTGTAGGTATCTAATGAAACAGTTTTTGTGGAAGTTTCTAATTATGTTGCTTTATGAAAGTTTTTGTTCTGTCTTTTTTCAAAATCTTGATGAAAATTTGAATATTTCTATGTGCTTGTTTTTAAATAATTCGATTTTATGAAGAACTTCAATTTTTTTCAGAAAGTTGATTAATTGAATCTAGTGAAAAAATCTTGTTTTTCTTATATTATTGTATTTGAATGAAATCTTTGGTTATATTACAAAAGTATGTATGAGTAGATGAGCACTGGTTAAAGTCAAGGGTCTAGGAAAGCTAGCTTCAGTGAACTGGTTGTCGTAAAATTACCATAAATTGTGTTGACATGCTGTCAAACCCTCTAAAAGTAAAAAAAGTAAGGAAGGATCATCTCTATAATTTCATTTCATCATCTACTTGCAAAGCAAGATATTCTGTATTTAACAATGCCTGAATGTTCATTACTCAACAGAAAACATATGGTTTTTTTAACTGAAGGTAGACATCTTTATTTAGTTCACTGATATTCATGTATTAATATTTCAGTATCAATGTAATTGATCACCTAATTTTTTGTTGTTGAAAAATATATGTTGATTGAATTTTCAATACTTTCGCTTTTCGTCTTATTTTAAAATTTATGTACTGGTTGTATGCTAGTAATATATCAGTAAGGGTATAAGAATGGGTTCTGATAAGCCAGCTGGTATATAAAAATTTCATCTAGTTTGTAGTTTGTCTGGTAGTATGTAGTATGTCATGTTACATGTAATATAAACAACGATTTTATCGTCTACAAGTGATAAGATTTTACGATAAAAAATATTGTAAGTGCTCTGTATTTTGAAAAAAAAATACTAGGGAAACTGTTTTTTATTTAATGTATTTTTAAAGTACATGTGAATGTCCATTTCTGAAAGTACAAAATTTGTAATGAAAATCAAGAGGGTTAAGGGGAGGTATTAGGATATCCTGGTTCATACAATTTGTCCCACTCACTTTTAAAATTAATGGTTAGTTTACCGAGCGTAAAAATAATGTTGAGCCCTGCTTGTACATGTTGCTGAATTATTATACTGTTTTACCCTTGTCCGTGCGTCTGTCCGTCCGTCTGTCCGTCCATCCGTTACAAAATTTCCGTCGCAGTTTTCTCAGCAACTATAACTTGCAGCAGCCTAATACTTTGCATATTGCTTCATCCCATAGTCCCATGTGGTGTAAAGCGATTTCATGCTCCTTGCTCATCTACTTCCTGTTTGTCGCATATTTTTAGATTTTGGCAGGGGTATCACTAGTGAGCATTAGCTCACAGATTTACTTGTTGTTTAAGGTTTGATAATATAGCCTCTAGATGATTGGAGTCCCTAGTTATGGATTCATGTCTAGATTCAACAATGAAGTACTGCTCTATTACAAGACTTGATCTTTCTTTAGATATGGCTTGAGTCTGTGTGGTATATAAATGTATATAAAGGTTTTTATTATAATACAATAATTATGTCTGATTTTATCAATTCCTATGTTTATATCATAAAAATATAAACTGTTGATACTTAGTTTCCTTGTCTGTCATTACATTCTCCTTCAAATCCATAAGTTTTTAAGAAATGTTCAAAGTGAAGTGAACATTTTTAAAGGGTTTTGAGTCTTAAGCTTTCAACACCTCTATTAGCAGAAATGTGTTTCTAGGATACATTTGTTTCAATATGAATGTAGAAATAAAATTTCTTGTACGAATCAAAGTACTGTAGACTAGTCATGGTGAGTGATATTTTAATTTAATTTGTTCTAAGTTCTATGAATTGCTGTTAGTTTTATTTACAAATTTTGAGTTTTAAATTTTGAGTTTTTTGTTATGTTCCCTGTTTTTGACTTTGTTGCCCCCCCTTTTCAGCTTTGTTTATGTTGATTTTGTTATATTTATTTTTTATTGCAATTAGTTCATTCTGTTGTTATTTTGTTTACTGTTCTCAGCATTGTTTTTTAGTTATGTTTTTTGTTTTTAATTATATTGCATTGCAATGACGTAACAAATATTATAGAATTTCAAGATCTAGGGAGTTATGCTTCCCTCCAACTGTGCGGAGACGCAAATACTATATCATAAAGTGGAATTTCATACTGTTAGTCGTTAGCCTAAGGGTGTTGTTGACAGCTTGATGCTAGCAGTGAGAAAACATGATGTGTAGGCTTAGGTGGATTATTTTGTTTGTGTATCATTGCCCGAAGATATGAACCACTTCAGTTTTATGTATAAGACTCACATGTGATCCACACCTCATTGATGTATTGTTTTTTTCTCGTGTAGAAGTTGTTGTTTATATACTTGATTTGATTATAGCGGAAAAGTCGTCAATCTTGCGAAATTAATTTTTCCGAGATGATAATCTTGGACTGTGGGTGTATATGTTTGTTTTAAACGTATGCAATGTTATATATTACATACAGTACATCTTGTTAGTTGTAGAGTTTGTCTATGTTTAGTCAACATTTTGATCTCTATCGGGAATTATTGTGCATCATTTTAAGTAATAATGCATGTTTTACGATAAGTACATCAGTAAATAACTCAACTTTACTGCCATCCACCCTTCATCTTACACTGTTATTGGTAGAGTGACTTGTACTATAGTTGAAAATGCTGATATGTAGTTTTTTCACTCTCTCCCCCTCTTTCTGGCATTCAGTTGAAACTTAAATTTTTGTTATTCAGAATTTGTTACATACATTGTATATTTATGAATCTGTGAAAAACTAGTTTACCTAAATGTAGAATTTAGACTAATTTTGTGCGTTTATGAGTATGAAATCATCTAGGTGGTCATTTCTTGCCATTGCTTGAAGTTTTGTTTATTCTGAAATTAATCTAGAACCATTGATGTTTGGTTTGAAATTGTGTCTTGAAAGTCATGGCAAGGTCATTGCATAGTAGTAGTTTGTCTACCATCAGTTTTTGTCTATGTTTGTTTAGATATGTTGAACCAGAAATGATAGTTTGAAAGTCACAGAATAATGTCAGGCACGACAAGCAGTGACTTTGAGTTATATATATTCCACATGAAGTTGAATCAAGTTCAATCAATCCTAGTTCTGAATGTATTAAAGATTTTTCCTACATTTCACATCAAATAAAATCTATTTTCATCTCTTGATTGTCTTGTTTTCAGTGCTGATAGTCGTGTTATTTCAGTTTTTTTGCCTATACTTTCAAATGTGTTGTTATCAAGTTCTGTATGAAAATGTATTTCACATCTGCTTGTTCTAAAATTATGTTTTATCTCCAGCCAATCATTTCTGGTTTTTTTTCCATGATTACTTTTTGATTTATAAAATATGTGATATTTCAATGTCCTCAAAATATTACTATGAATTACCTCCCTTGGTAATTCAAATTTAATGTCATTTGGAATCATTTTGTCTTCATTGTTGCCAGCTTTATTTCACAAAAAATGTAATTTGTTGGGTAGATTTTTTTTAGATTTTATAAAATATCAATACAGCAGTTTAAACCTATTGTTTAAGATCTGAATCTTTTTCTGCTAATTGATATCTTTTTTGTTTGTTTTTATGCCAATGGATTGAATATTTCATGAAGAGGGAGATAAATCTGTTTACATTCTTGGGTAAGGGAGGTTATTCTTTTGTATCCATGGAAAGGGGATTACTTTGATTATTAAAATGAATGAAATATTTTGATATAAGAACCATTTGTTGTTGTAGATTAGATGATATTTTTTGGAAAGTGAACATTACAAATGTAACAATATTACAGCTCTGTTCAATCAGTTAAAGTCACAATAGTTCGAACTTTGCGCGTTAAATCAGCAGTTTTTATCAGGAAAAAAATGCATATTCGATCACTTTTCCATCTGGATAAATTATAAGCATATTTGTCTAACCTCAGGATGGTAATTAGTTCATTTTACTTGTTAAAGTTTTTGTAATTATATGGTTTTCTGACATATTGGAATTTTGAGCTGTAATTTGGAATTGTGATAATTATTATCCAATCAGGGTCGGTGTTTTTGATATTTTGAGAATAAGGTCATTCTACCTAGGAAATTTTTTATAAAATTCATTGTCTGCCGAGACATTTGGTGAAACCATTAATGATTATCATAAAAAAGTATATTATGAAATAAGGTCAAAAGGTCTTGCCAAGTGCATACAGATAATAGTTTAACTTAAAAACCTTGCTTTCTTTGAGTTCAATACCTTCCTAGACTTTAAAGCTTTGATCCTCATCATTAATTTGACAGAATGAAACATATTTTTTGTCTGAGATTACTTAAGACTTGTTGTGATTCAGCTACAAATGTTACTGGGTACTTTGAGAGCATTGTCTCTTAGTTTAGATTCATCATTCTTCTTGTTTCACTCTACTTAATGTCAATCTTAGTGACTCCATAAACCTTTATAACTGATCTGTCCTTGATCTGAATACATTGTCAGCTTATGGAAATCACTGTAGTTAGACTCTTTAAGCATTTTATTTAATACTTTGCTGAGGCAGGACTTTCCAGTATTTGGCGAAGGGGCGTAAGGTCTTACTTCATATGTATACAGTCTACGAAATTAGTGGGTGTCCAGTTGCCCAGGACAACCACTTTTACATTCGAGCAACCAATTATTTCTGTTAGGCAACCAAAAACCTATAAACAAGATATAGTGCTTGCTACTTAAATGACTGTTCGGACAACCATTGCCATGTCCTAATTTTGTAGACTGTATATATTACATTTTGGGGAGTTCTTATTATAATTAAATAGGAATGGGAAAGAAAATTCAAAGGTAAATGCCATATTTGTTGGAAAACTGTATGAAATTTTCATGAAATTTGTAAGGGGAAAGAGTCTTTAAATGAATGGCAATTGTTATATGATGAAAATAGCCCTGGTTGCCAGTATTTGAATGCACTGACTTTGTTGTACTATGTTGAACTGAAAAAAACAATAAATTATCAAGAGTTTGAAACAAAGAATATTTTAATTGCTAAAATTTATGATAGCTACTTCTTATAATATAATTCTTAAAATTTAGATCTTCTGAATATCTGTGGTAACTTAATAAACTGTAAAATTTTATGTCCACTGTTAGAAATCTCGTTAGTATATAAGTGTGTTAGTGCCAAATATATCTGGTGGTTTTATAACCAATTGTTAGCTTATATTTTGTTGAACAATTCTATTTGTGTTTTGGTTAAAATTTGTTGATTTTATTTATGTTTTATTTTCATTTTGTTGAAATTTAATTGTTGTTTTGATAAATTTAGTTGAAATTTTTATGTATTTTTTTGTTTTTATTCTATTTTATAATTTTTTAACTTTTTGATGATATTTTTTATTTTCTTCTTTATGTGTTATATACTTAATTTTATTTTTTTCAAACCTGTACACTGCAGCTGTTCGTGCTAGGGTTTTAGTATTTTTTAAATGGTTTAAAATTTATATGTAGGATTGTTAAAGCGGTATTAAGGACAGTGTTTACTGACTCTACTCTGGTAAAACAATTAAAGGGAGGTATTTTAATTATGTACTATAAATAGGGGGTTCAGGTGACGTGACGTTGTATGACGTCGTCGTGACGTCGATGCCATTTTTTAAGTTTTTTACTAAAGTTTAAGCCCTAAATTTGATTTTATTACGGACAAATATAGTATAAAGATAATTAGTTCTGATTAGTGTTTGTGAAAATTGGTTATTTAGTAAAATTCCTAGAATTTTCAGGTTATGTAAAACTGATGCCAATTTATTACTTTATTTAGTTGCTGTCAGGTTGTAAGTGTGCTGGACTTTGAATCTCTTGGTCTGTGATAGATTCCTGGTTATACATGTTATGAAAATTAAACAATGGGTTTGTCTTTTTCTCCAAATAGAGTGAAATTAATATTATACTCCTCTTTGTATAAGAATTAGTGAGTACTATGTATTGTCCTTAAAAGTTGTTCAGGTGAACTGGTCTTTATAAATAAGTGAAAAATGTTTATTAGGGTAAGGAGCTTTATTTTTTATAAACAAACAAACCAAGGGTTGCCCGTAAGAATGTAGTAAGTGCATTGCATTAAAGATCGAGTTACTACAGTCTTGCAGGCAACCCTCAAAACATAATCCACCATTTTAATAATATGGGTTAATTCATTTAGCATTTATTATAGTACATTACCATTGATTAGTAAGAGCCCAAATACTTTGTTTTACCCTACTCATTTATTAGTTGTAGAGAATGCCCTTGGACTTGAAGAAGCTTTAATAACCACATATTAATAGGTTTACTACTTAAGAGTCAACAAAATAAAACATACTATTTTCATGGATATGTTTTACTCCACCCACTGTTAATGTTTAGTAATTACATTAATTACTTGAATTAGACCCACTTACAATTTTATGGTATAACAAATTACTGTAAATTTATTATGATAGTAAACATTCAACTTTTACTAATTACCTCCATAGTTATCATGTGCAAGGGATTGTGGGGAGCCAAGGAGAGGATTGTGGGTAGCAGAGGGGATACTAGTGTGTTGAGGTTTTTGGGGTTTTAATGCTACAAGGGTATTAAGGAAAGGTTATTTGTTTGATGGGTGCTTTTTTATTGACAAAGTTTACATAGATAGGAAATGAGTTCATATTTTAATTATAATAAATGTACTAAGAAATGAGTCAGAGTATATCTCATTATTATTGTAAGCCAGGCTATGTATAGAGCAAGGGATTGTGGGTTTAGAGGGGAGATGCTTGATTCTCGATTTAATTGCAATCCTTAAACAATTTTTTATCCCATTAATATTAATTATGCATAAATAGTCATGTTTTATTGTCTGATTGATTGAAGATAAGTTGTTAATTGTTTTGTACTGAGTTTGTCAAGTGTTTGGGGTAATCTGGTTATTTTCTGACCACAGTTGAGGATATTGTGGTTCCGTCTGCTGCAGATTTGGTTTTTACTATAATCTATCACCTGGCTGTGTACTATCTATAATTCACGGGCTTAGCGCAAAACAGTTGTAACTCACTCATTTTTATATTGAGTTACGACAGTTTTGCAATAAGCCCACATATTACCTTGCTTTACTTGTAATTAGTGACTAATATTATTCTTTGGTTTATAAAATCATGCTTTTGAATGATTTCTAAATTTTTAATGCTTCTTCGATGAGTGCGTAGGTACTTTGTGCATGTGACGTTTTTAGCGCTCCTAGCAATATTAGGTTCGTCAAATCTTGCGTCAAGAATAAAATTCTCAAAATTTTAATCATTTAGATCATTTAGCTATGAGACGTTTTGTAGATATTTTTTTTGTAAGTAGGAACTGAGTGCGTGTGATGCTAATGCAGTGCCTTGTGTTGGTTGGTCGACTAATGCATTTGTCATGTATAAAAAATATACATACGCAGGCGTAAACATGCAACATGCATTAAATGATAAACTGGATATGATTTACATAATGTCTGTTTCTGAAATAAATTGATCTATATCAAATATTTTGTATATACAATGATATACTTTCTCTCTTAGAGAAAATGTCTGAAGAAATGTACTTTACATGAATCAGAGGGTCATGATGTCGACTCCAATCCCTTACCCGATTATAATATAAAATATTAGAACTTAATGATCGAACTTGAAGACTTGTGGTGTAAAAGATTAGGATAGGTTCTGCAATTTGTTAACCTATTTATAAATTATAATAAAAAAAACACATTAAGTCCAGGGTTGGCTGCTAGACTGTAGTAAGTGCATTGCATTAAAGAGCAACGTACTACAGTCTCGCGGGCATCCCTCAAAGTATAGGTAACTGTTGATTATTGCATTATTTGTGAATCATTTTGTAATCATCATACTATGACATATTTTACGATCTATCTTTGAAGATTTTGTACTAAAGGCTTTGTACTGTACCTTAAGTGTAATTTGATGGCCCAGTGCAAAACTAGTCTACTTAATTCTTTATTTTCATGTACTTAGATTAGTTTTGTGCTGACCCAACAATTTATTATTACATATAATATTAAATTTAAATGATAAAAGCTCAAAGCAAAAATATTATATAGAGCATTTTGAAAGCATAACATTTAGACCATTTTTGCTCCAAATTTATGATGTTAGATTCTGTGTTAAACCTCAGATATGATAGGTTTTAGTTCTGTATTTCTTTGTTGTTTGGTATTAACTATTATTTTATGAGGTTAGCATTATGGGTAATCATTAGACATAAGTCATGATTTAATATGGAGTATTATATTGATCTTTAGATAAACTCATCATGCACTTCCTGTGCCTCTATTGTTTTATTATCAAGAGTTCATGTTTCTTTTAGGCCACAATAATTTTGTCTTGAGGCTGTCATGATTTCAAGAATAGAAATAGGTTATTTGTTTGTTTTGCTGAAATATGAATGGATTTTATAAATTGGCTGCCATTTTGATTTATACATTGATTGGATATATGGGTGAAGGTTTTCAGGGCTGGTCCTGAAGTTCATGATTTTCGGTATCTGAGAAAGTATTAATTTGTTTCTATTGTTAAAGTTTTAATCAAGAAATTCTGTAAAGTACTCTTTATAGAGCAACTTGGTTATTACAAAAGCATGCAGTTTTTTATGATTTGTAAGTCCCAAATACTCAAGTTGATAAGAAATTGTCCCTTCCTGTATTAAGACCCATTTATTTTGATGGTCCTATATTGTGAACCTTCATTGTAATTGAAATTAGGATCAGAACCAATTAATCAGTTAAAAGAGACAACCCTTTATAATTTATTGCTTGGCCTTGGACTGTTGGCAGCCACCTACGTGATGTAGCCAATTAGTACCTAATTATTACATTTTTTACATAGAATTATATTATCATTAGTACAACTAGGAATATCATTATCACAAACTAATTGTTTTCATTGCTTTGTCTTAATTACTTGTTGTAATGACGTCATAAGATTTTACTATACTTGTATGCCTCATTATTTCTCCACCATGTGTCTATGTTTGTATGTGTGCCTTTCTCATTGTGTAGTTAATGAACTTAACCTTTCTTATGCATCTATTTGGAATGTATTTGAGTGACTGTTCTGTGACACAGAAAAGGGGTAAAGATGCAGGAAAATGGGCAAGCTGTCTCACTTGGGATGATGGTTTCAATGTTTCTATTCCATGAAGGAATGGGAGAAAAGGGATAAGGAGGAAAAGGGTATAGTGCCCTGCTGTTAAACATTAGAACAGTCACTCTTTTTATGCCTAAAACATGTATGCAATAGCACTGCTTGCTCATTTGTCTTACTAACTTTGAAAACTTTATTATATAAACAATTTTGTTATAGCTTTAACTATTTTTACCAAACTACCATAAGCTACCCTTTTTTTCCCCTCTATTTATGACAAAGCTTCAGTGCACTACAAGATGTTGCTTCTAGAATGTATGGTAACTAAATTGAAAATCTTTAATGTATGTTTCATTGCTTCTTTACCAGTTCTAGGTTAGAGTTGTTGAGGCACATTTAATGATAGAATGGACAGAATTTCCTAGCCTCAAACACTGCTATAGCTTGTTCACAATGACTTGAGACTGGGATACTATTATATCATCATTTATTTTTGCTTGTTATTTATTTAGTATTCAGTTACTTTGGACATGTAATGTATTAGTCCATCTCTGCCTCAGGTCAACACGAACCAGCTATACCTGATATTGAATCGATATGAATCCAGAAATAAATAAAAGTGATATTCCCCTATGTATATTAATTGGATCAGCACAAAACTAGTGTGAATACATGTAAATAAAGGATATAAATTAGTTTTATGCTGATCTATTGCCAATTGGTCCGTGCAAAAATAGTATACATCCTTCTTTATTTTCATATAGTTTGACTATTTTTGCGCTGAACCATAGATTGTAATTATAATGAGGTTTACTTGTTAACTTGTATTTATATTTTATGTTTTTCTCTGTTGACAGGTCGTGGAAGACGTGGTAGTTTTGATAGTGATGAAATCCCTCTAGAGCCACTAGATTTAGTATGGGCAAAGTGTAGAGGTTACCCATGGTATCCAGCATTAGTATGTATTTCATTTATACGTTTTAAACATTGATAATATAGCCATTGTCATGGTGTCCGGAACTGATACTGAGAATAAGATTCAGTAAAAAACTGCTGAAATTTGAAACTGTAAACTTTTCCCATAGTTGTTCCCTATTGGATTTTGTTTTAATTTTTAATGTTTTATTAAGTTAGGCCATGGAATTTATTAATTTCATGTCATAAATTTCAAATTTGATATTATTGCTATTTATCACATTGTGCCAAATATTTGATGTTATTTAAAAGTTGTTAATTTTAGTTAGGTTCTTGGACCAGTTCAATGAACTTAAAATAGTATAAATATATCCCTTTCAAGTCTGCCTGTTGGCCCATTAGTACTATACAAGCGCACTAATAATTGCTACAAGCATAAGAAAACAATGATGTAGTTAGGTAAGGGTTTGAAACAACACCCATCTTGACTACCAAATGATTAACAGTCTAGTCAAAAATATTAGGCCATATCAACTTTAAGAAACCTCATTGCTGTATTACTTGCACTTTCTTACAGATGGTTTTTATCATATTACATAAATTTGACGTAAATTTAGTGAAATAAGTAGGGAAGTCTCAAACATCCTGATACCTGATTTATTCCATATTTCTTGATGTAGGTAATATGCTCCCACACTCTTAAAGTGCATTAATATGTTAAGACTAGCATTATGCTGCATGGTGATATGATGTAAACTAGTATAGGGTTACTGACAACTTTGTGTAATTGTAAAACAATGTTATGTATTGTCTGTAAATATGTTTTTTTTTCTGTACATTTGTTTGTCTTAGTCATTGTTGAGAGAATGAGAATACCAATCATTGTCTGATTTGAAAGTCTGTCTGGCTAATTACTTTGTACTCTGTGACAGTTAAAGCTTCTTGTACATGGATATCATCTTAAATATCACCTTTTCTAAAACTCCTAAAACAGAATGGGAAATAATATGGAAGTAGTAATGCAGTGTTCTCATTAAGACAACTTCTGTGCAAATTGATATACAATCATAACATAAAGTTATTTAATGTAAAAACCTACCCTGATAGTAGTGGTATAGACTATGGAAGTGTGTTTTTATGATTTCTTTATATTTCTTACTATCTATTGATCCGACAGGTCGGTTTGGCATAAAAAATATTACAAAATTATTTTCTTTACACAGTCACAGGCACTGACAGTTAATTAAAAAAAAATATGAAAAAGAATACAAAATCTGTGAGGCAGTAGCTTTATCAATGGTGTGTGTTGGAATTGATTTTATCATCACACATACTCTCATGTCATCTCATGTAGGGTCTGGTTTTTTGGTTAAAAATTGATTTTGGCTCTTACACATGCCATATCAGTACTGGTAATTTGTTAGAATGGACTTTACAAATCACACACATGTCTGTTCATGAGGTCTGGTTGTTTTTTTTTTAGAAATGAATATACAATTGTTACATTGATTCTAGTAAGGTCACCAGTTTTGTTAATGTAATTAAGATCATTTTAGGATATTTTTGTCCCAGTGATAGATGAAGCTTTTTTAGGAGCACTTTGGGTAAGAGCCAGTAACCTGCCATGTCACAGACTTTGGTTATCTGCTTGCTTTTGGAGTAATGATAATTTTGGCCATGAAATGGAGAAAGAACATAGGTCTTGTAGAATATAATCTGCTATATATATATTATTTCAAAAGTGGGAGAAAATTTGAGTTGACAATGTGGCTGAAAACAAAATATAGGCTTTGCCTGTAGGTAATGTTTGTTTCCCAAATATTCATTAAATTAAATGATGAAAAGTGAAACGGTCCTTATTGGTCACTTTCTGTCAACAACAATCTCTTCTAAGCAACAATTGTTCATATCCCATGAAAAGTTACTTTTAGATTCCTTCAACAGTTACCTCTCATGATCTTCCACATTAGCAAAATGCTGCAACCTGCTATAGAGAAATTAAACTGTATTAGATATTTACTGTACTTAGATTTCACTTTTGTGTCTTACTTCTTTTTCTACATGTTGTTAGACTAATTTAACCCTTTACTGTTTAGAACATGTGCAACACATGGTCATTTTTTCACGTTTACTAGAAGAAGTGTGAATGAAATTCACTGTATCCAGTTAAAACGCTATTATCAAGTCTTTTGGCATTCATTTTGAAGGGGATTATGGGTGTAAAAACACAGGGTTGTAAAGGTTTAATGCTGACCCCCAGCAATATAATATATTACTATTGTACTTTCAGATAATTAACCCCAAGATGCCAAAGACAGGATATTTTCATAATGGTGTACCAATACCTGTACCACCAGAAGAAGTTCTTGCCATGCAGAAAAGATTTGATGAATTAGTTTATCTTGTACTATTCTTTGATACTAAAAGAACTTGGTAAGATTTTGTTATATTATTGTCCTCAATTCTTTGCTTTCTATGTTAGTTATGAGTGTTGGAGTATTGACTTGTGCTTCCTGTACAATACAGTCCAGTGTGGCATTTTATCAAATGTCTTTTGAAAATTTTAAATTACAAGATCCATGGATTTACATCTGAATTAGATTGTAAAACCGTATCATATGGACTTCTGGCTCTCTCCTGTTGACAGCAGTTCAAGATTGCATTTTTATTGGATTATGCTTCTTATTTCCTATTGACCAAGCTTACTAGAAACTATTTCCTATTACTCACATTCTGAGGCAGTTTGCATAGTTATTGTACTTCCTGTTTATATAAAATAAGGATGTCATATTTGGAATCAAAATTATTATGAATCATTTATGATAAGAATGTCTATGATTTGATGATGTCCAGACTGGCTATTTTCTTATCATTTGTCCCTTTGGATCTGAGATTTATGAAAAACTATATGATAAATGAATCAGACTTCAAGGATACCATCTTCTACTGTTTCTCTGTTGATGTTGGCAAAACCAGAAACATTTTATGTTGATTCAAATTTTTGTCAATGTGGTTACAAATTATGATTTAATATTATTTGATAAGAAATTGCGTTCTTGATTTTATTCACAAGGGAAGTTAACTGTTGGTTTATATTGTGACTCATAAATGATTCAGTCAGGGTTCAGCCTCTGTATTCATATTTCAAACCACAAAAATGGTGAAAAAAATATATATATTAAGCTGTTATTCATATTTTTTCTTCTTTATGGGTGATAGGAACTTTTGTTCAAATGTAGCTTACCTTGAAAACAATTTTTATTGAAATCGGTCCGCTGATTGCCAATTGCTGATATCAGCTGTGTGGAAAATCTGTGCTAATTATGTGTTGACGTCATCAGTATTGAATACAGTTTGCAATAACCACATAATGTAGCTGGCTAATCGCTTTGCTGCTCATAATGAAGACTAGGTAACCACAAAATGGTATTTGATGGCAGATTTGTGGTTTCAAGGAGCTTGAAACTGGTAAACACCCAACATTGCAGCAGAAAATGATGAAAAACTAACAACATAATCTGATTATTTTCTATATTGGTGTTATCTATTGTATAAAAAAAATGGAAATTAGAAATTAACTAGAAATGCATACCTTGTTTTTTGATAATGGTGTTCTATATCTTTGCGCCTCATTTTGAAAGGTCTTGTATTGATTGATATCAGTGGAAGCCATCTTGAATTTTGATTTAATGTTTATCTTTTGTGGTCTACCATACTCTGTATGCATACATTTGTTTTATATAAGAAATCTTGATAAAACATGATGGATTTTGTATTGACTCAGTGTTCAATGTTGGAATTGTTTCATTTTGATGATGACTCAGTCCCTTCACTTCCCAGATGTTAGAGTCTTCCTACCACGAAATATTACCCTTGTTTTTACGTGTTAGAAGTAATTGTTGTTCTATAAAGTACATTTTATAATTTTGTGGTCACAGTGGGGGGCAAGGATGCAGGTTTTTAAAATGGTTAATGTACTCATGGTATAGGTCATGTGAGGTTAAGCCTGATTTGTCGTAAAAATGGTGATGATGTGAACTGTTATAAAACCATTTGTTGTGGTCAGTTAATCTGTACATAATGTATGACCACTTTATTTCACCACATCAAAATATTTACATAGGAAATCCTTGGTGTGCAGTAATTGACCGAATATTTAATATTTCTTATGGATGATAATATTTTATTTCTACTAATTAACCACTGCAGGGATGGTGGTCCTTTACTAGTGTAGCCATTGTTGTAAGAAATAGTTACTTTAAGGACACCCACCTTATTAGACTAAGGTTAAAGTAATTAAGTTTCTTGTGTGGTTTGTTGGTGTACATTTCATTCATAATTTGGATTGGCCTTTCTTTGAGGGAGGGGGTACCTTCCTTCACTTGTTACTGGCTGAAAGTTCCTGATTTTCATGTTATGGGTGCAGTGTTACAAAGTTACCAACTATTTTTAAGTAGAAAAAATTTAGTCGAAACAATTTTAGATTTGAATGTTATTGATTTGAACTAGCTATTTAATGTTGGTATGTATGATATGATGCTCTTCATTGCCTTTGGATATTGATGGGTCAGTGCAAAACTAGTCTGAATAACAAATAAATAAAGTAAGTTATCCATTGTTGAGACTTTTGTTCCAGTGGTTAATACTCTGGACTTCCATGGAACTTGGACAATAATGTTACCTTCTTGTAGAGATAATTTTTTCGACTCCTTTTGTTTAGGATGGGTAAGCAGCTAAATCCATGAATGCTGGTTAAGTGAGCTGGCCTCTATAAATTGATGAATTAAACAAACACATATTTTCATTAATTGGCATTGCCTGACAGTAAGCAATTGCTCTCCCTTTATTAAAGGATGCCACACTTATATAGGCCATACAGAATAATAATGTTCTCACTTAAAAAAATGTGGGCCACACACTGAAAGTACAAATGTAGATAAATACATTTCTAATTGTACACGAGCCTTTACAAGACCTATAAATGGTGGAGTCTAATTTGTTTCCTTGTAATAATCATACAAGTTTACATTTAAAATCTCAGTCAATTTTCTTGATAAATTTACATTTAATTCCATGATAAATGCAGAAGTATTGAGAAATGTTTCAACTTGAAGCATATTTCATAGGAATCTCAGAAATACATTCAAAGAACCTGAAAATCTCCGAATATATTCTCTAAAACTTGATTATCATGGAAACATATCTTTGAAAAATTTTAGTTTTATCATGACCAGACTTTGTCAGAGGAAATGCTTCTGATAGTTGTTTATTAGTGATATCAGCTGACTCGGCCAAATATTGTCATTAATTAAGAGATTGTTATACGGGAGGGACTAGATCTTGATGAGACAGGTGTCATATTTTATACTACCAGATACCATGCTTCTGACTTAGTGACCCACTGCCTGATTTAAATCATTAGAAATATTCTAATTTTAGGATTTATATTTTTGTATAATTTTTTCATGATAAGACGGCTGGTACTTTGTACTTAAAACACCCCCTTGTTTCTGCTGAAAATATTTTATCTTGATGATCATTGTAAAATGTAGATGACTTTCAGATCTGTGTTGCTATATATATAATTTATCTTAACTATATGTTTATTATGGTAAATGATGTTGAAGGTGAAGGGTGGGGGTCAAAGGTCACCTCTCAACATCTGGATGACCTTGCATACAAAGGTCATATGTTTGAATCTGTAAAATTTGATAATATTTAATTTGGTTATACATGTAGGAATTTGTCCTAAGAACCCTGTGATGTTTATTAGAGTTTTCAAACTTTCTATGATTATGATGCTCTGAAATTTGTCTGTTTACTACATGCATACATACTAACCACCTGTTCATGTTCTGATAGCAAAATCTTTGATAGTATGCTTGAATCTACAACTTACAATGATTTACATAACTTGAATTACTATCAAATCTAATTAAATGTATATAGATCATGCTTGAAAATTGTTGAATCTGGTATAAAATGAAAAATGATTGGATGCAGCTATATACAAACAAACGAACAAATAAAGTTAATTAAGTCAAAGAAATAATGAGGTTAATTGCTGTAGTGTTTTTATTGTACACTTATATAAAATGAGCCAAAACGTTTGCTTATATTATACAGTGAAACCTCTGTTAATGGCTACTCTCCAATATCAGTCATGTTTTATTAACAAAAATTTTTTCGTCACCCTGTATCATGCCTTTTCCAATGAAAGATACAACAGTCACGTTATTCATCACATATTTCCGTCATTTTCCAATGAATATTAATACTTCATACAACAGCCACCTTTTAACATCAGCAAATCAAGCATCTAGGCCAACAACCAATTGTGATAGGTGTATAACTGTATAACAATTAAATATAAATTAACAGACTGAGAAATATTCTTTTACCTTCATTATTTATTTTGTACTATGATCAAACAGTAATATTGTTATTGAAGTAATTACCTCCCCTGTTAGCATCCTCTTAATAATATACTGAGGTAGTTAAGTATAATGATTTTGGTGTATATTGGCTTGTTTCGTAAGTTGATTTTTCTAGAATCTTTGGATAGCCCTGACCTTGGTTTTATAACTTGATTTTTTCTAGAACTTTGTTAAGCAGTTAACTTCTGTAATCACTGGTTTGGTTTATATAAGTTTGAATTTTAGTGTTAGTCTGATAAAAGTTTTCAAAGTTTCATAACTCCAGCTTTAAGTGTTGCTCTTTATTTAGAACTTCTTTGTTGATGTTTTGCACCCAAGTATATCAATTTGAATTTCATTTGTCTCAATGGTCTAGCATATAAAAGATACATTTTGTTTCCTCTAGACTAGAGGGCATTGTCCGTAGACTTCTTGTGTTTATATACAATGTACTATGTTTTTCCTCCGGATTTGTTTTAAAAATATTTATAGATTCAAAGCAAAACAGAAATATGTACTTTACGAAAACATTTCATTTAATCTGATTAAAATTTTATATATATGTTTTTTGTAGTAAGGCAGTAGGGCAAGTAATGTGATACCAGACTTATGTTAAATGTAAGGAATTTGACATTGTTTCTGATCCATCTTAACTCTATCATAGATTTTATCATACTAGTATCTTTATGACAAATGTCTGTATAATTTTATAATTATATAGGGAATTGTGTGGTATGGTTTCTTCATTCTCTCTCTCTTTTCTTGTCCCACACATGGTGGCTGTGAACTTGTGATAGTGGAATCCTCCCTCTGAGATACCCCGAGGAACATTACCACATTCGAAGAAGAGGGTGGTATACTGTTTTACCCTTGTCCGTGCGTGCGTGCATTCGTGCGTGCGTCCGTCCGTTACAAAATTTCCGTCGCAGTTTTCTCAGCAACTATAACATGCAGCAGCCTAATACTTTGCATATTGCTTCATCCCATAGTCCCATGTGGTGTAAAGCGATTTCATGCTCCTTGCTCATCTACTTCCTGTTTGTCATATTTTTAGATTTCGTTAAATGAAAGTTACATTATGATAGTCATATTTCTCACTGCGGGGTATCACTAGTGAGCATTAGCTCACAGATTTACTTGTTCCTTCAGGTTTGAATTAAGGTTTGCCTCAGTTGTTCTCTGAAGATAAAATCATAAATTTTGTTGAAGCCTTTATTTTAAGGAGATAATTTTACTGATCCTGTTGCTCAAGCAAATGTATGGTTAAATTTGTTGGGACATTTTAATGACTTGAGGTTTATTTTCATTTTATTGATGTAATTGGATATTGTTTGTCAACAACTAATGTAATTAATTGTAAAATGATAATTAATTAGGGATAAATGATAATAAATCATGATAAATTGAGTTGTGGTAGATTTTGAATAATTTCAGCCATATGCCCAGTAGTCAGAACACTCCATGGGTGGGCGTGGCATTTCTGATAAAAACAATTCGGTTAATTTGGACTTACATGAACTCTATAGAACTTAGTTTTGCTTGTGTTACTTAGGTGAAATAGTTAGAATTTTCAATACTATGAAGTTACTGTAATCACTACTCATGGGACAGTTCAAGGAAATACCTATAGCATGTTTGCATATTTTAGTAAAGAAAATAGGCTAGTGAACTGTACTAAGAATTGCCATTATAGTAGTTGTAACATTCAAACCAACACCTGCCTTGTGGTTGTTCCGTAGATTTTTTATGCATAATTAATCACAGTAACTTTTGTTGAGTTCAATCACTAAGGTATGGTACTTCACAGTGCAGTTGATCTACCCTGATCTAACCTAGCTTGTATCAGTACTCGATACAATTTTTGTATTGTTGATTGATTCAGTACAGTCTTTTGATGGGAAATTCTTCACCTCTGCTGTAAAATTTTATACTTTCCATTCATGTATTTCATGACAATTTCATATTGTTCTACATAAATGAATTATTTATTTAGAAAGTTTTGATGTTGAGGAATTAAATTGCTTGGTAAGCTGTTTTACTGACCTTGTACTTGAGTGTAAATGGAGGTAAATTAGGTACTGTTCACCGATTACTCAAGTTTCTCCCTCTTTTTTCCCCATAATCTTAATGTTAATCTACTACATTCTTACTATCTTAAAGATGTTTTTCTACCTCCAATTTTGTAGAGTATTTTATGAGAGTGTGATTTTTCTACCTTTAATTTTGAAGAGTATTTTATGGAAGTGTGATTTCTATGATAATGTTGTAATTAATCAATTTTAATGGTTTTTAATTGGAAATTTTAATTACTGGACTGACTGACTGACAATATAGACCAGCCTTTTGGTGGAGCTATCTTGGAAGTATTGATTTCTCATTGGCTGTACTGAACAGAACAGAACAAAACAGAGCATGCTTTTATTTAGCTCATGTTATGTACAATATGAGGTTATTTAATTATAATAATTTCAAAGTCTATACACAAATATTTTGTCCAATGTAATTCCAAAGGGAATATAGAAATATTTTTTATAAAAAATATACACAAATATATACAAAAACAACAAATCATGATTCATGCTCTTTATTGGGCAGTAATTACTCGATCAAATATTACAGTTGTACATTTCTATTATGGAAACAATAATACAATAATATGCATGTAGTTTCCAGTTCACATCTTGCTGTTGAACTGAAGGTGTTGATATTCTATTGCTTGTGCCTAACAATTTTCTGACTAATCTGTTGTGGATTATAAAGATGTATATAATGATTGGTTTGTCCAGCATCCAAAAAGTATTCATTCAGCCATGTCAGGGTGTTCATAATTTGTTATCAAGAAAGGTTTTGCTGATTCGACTTTGTTAGTATAAAACATAGAAAAATGGTTTTCTCATATGATACAGTATTCATAGTTTTTATTCAGAATATAATTTGATCCTATCATTCAATAAAGTTTGTATTGGCAATTCTGTGCAGTGAATTCTGTTTGTAATTATGATTTGACTGTTCAAGTCTAGAATCATCCAATGGGAATTGGAAGGACAAATTGATATAAGTAGAACAGCAAGACTTTACATGTTGTTCTATTTCTTTCTTCTTGCCTTTTGCTCTTCTGACTTCCCAGATTCTTGTGTACTGATATCCTGAAGTTGAAACTTTGCATCCTACTTGTGCACTCTGTCCCCATTTTCTGTCTTTCTCCCCTTATTTAATTCTTAAACAATGGCTAATTAGTGTTTTGCAGTTAAGTTCCACTATTTAAACCATCAAAATTGATGGTTTTATTAGTGGAACTGTTTTATTATGAAAACTCTTCTCATCTCACATTAAGCATTTTAAAAACTGTAAATAAAACCACTTTATTTTGGCAAAAACAAGGTGGTCTTAATGAATTATAGCAGAACAATTTTATTTTTTCATTATTATTTTCAATGTTAGCATATTATGTGATCATAACTTTGTTAAGATATTTGTATTACATGTCTACTTTAACTATTTCAGGCAATGGTTACCAAGAAACAAACTAGAACCATTAGGTGTAGACTCTGGTCTAGATAAAAGTAAATTATTAGAGAACAAGAAACCTAATGTACGTAAAGCTGTACAGAAAGCTTATGAGAAAGCTATATTACATAGATGTAGTGTTACTGGTGAACCTAACCCACTATCTGGGGACTCTAGCTGCGAGGATTGATCTATCTGGGGACTCTAGCTGTGAAGATTGATGGAAAGTTGTTACCATATATGACTGTCAAAGATTGAGATGAAAATTGGTTCTTTCTGAGGTGGTAATCAAGTGTTGTAGAGTTGAAAATTTGTGAAGAAGTTTTTGGAAAGTAGAACATTGCCTATCTGTGAAGAAAGGATATTTACTGTGGATATCATAATGGAATTGTACTTTCAATGATGATTTTAGGTAGTTTTAGATTTGAGAAATTGTGTGGAAAGATTTGAAAATTGAAGAGAGCTAATATGCAGAGATAGTTTTACAAACTTTAGATTTAAATCATTATGATTTGATAAATCAATTGAAGTGTAATGAGGGAAGCAATTAACAGGTTACATGAAGATATCAAGAAAACTGAAGATACTAGGGCTATATTATTTAAATTCTGAATATTTGTAAATATTATGTATAATGAGTGAAATCTATCTGTAAATTATTGTGTGAATGAGTGAAATATGTATTAGAATTTGTTTTATGTTCAACCTAATGTGTACATTGTATATTTTAGTCAATCAATTTGTCATTATTTTATTCAGTAAAGTTCTGCTATAGTGGAAAGGTCATCAAAGTCAATGGTATTAATACTGGAGTGGTCTTACTGTAAAGACTTTGTTCTTCTCAAATTGGACTTAAAAATAGTAAAAACTTGCATGGTTTTGCAATAAACAGGGTGGTCTTTATAGCAGAACTTTAGTGTTCTGTTTATCAAAGGTAGCCACAAAGTCCCCGATTAATGGAGACAATACTTTTATACATATTGTATAGTGTATATTTTTGTTCCTGACTGTGTCGGCCACCTCTGATATTTATCTGATTCCATTGTAAATTCAATGATCCTCTCTTGTACATTTGTTGTATACATATTTTATGTTATATTATAAATACTGTCTTGTGTACATTCTGTATTTATTTGGCAGCTTTACCTTTGTTACTCTTTATATTTGCTTGTTTCTACTCTTATAGCTTTGATGTTAGTATGACTTTCAGTGGCTAGAACCTGGATATAGTTATATATCCTGAAACTTTATGTATACACCTTCCTATGATTGAGGGACAAAATTGATTGTTATATTTTTGTCAGAGGTGTTCCTGTTTTCACAATTTTTTTTCATATAAATTCTGAGATTTGAGTCATTGATTTTTGAATACCTATCTAAGGTTATGGACTTGCTACTGCTTGAATGAGGAGTCAATGATGTTGACTGTTTAAGTCAAAATTTTCATTTGATAAAAAAGCATCTACTTCAGTTTCATATCAAATCTATTGATTACAGTGCATTGTTGTATTATTTTTTCAATCTTCTACATGGTGATGAATTAAACTATCTTAAAATAACCATACAATAAGTATGTATTGTATTTTTTTATTATTATGGGTAATTGCCCATTTGTACATGTATGAGAAAGTTTTTAATATTTTATGTTATTTATTTGTCTGTGCTTAGTTGACGAAACGTTTACTTTGGTATTGTACTTTTGTATAGATCTATATGAATAAGAAATTCATCACATTGCATTTTTGTTTTTCCTGATTGATTTTATTGTAATTACTATAAAGTGTGTGGGTGTCATTTTTTTCAACTGTTAAACATGAGGAATTTCTTGGCAACTACAGTTGTTACCATAATTTGTTTGTTGTCAAATAATTGTCATATTGTAAAAATATTTTGTAAGAGCAGATATAAAAGACATAAAGCTTAGTGGCTTGATACCTGCTTGCTGAGTCAATGTCCCTGTCATATCTGTTAAAAGTTTTTAAAAAAGTTAAATAGTGCAGTTTAAAGTCTGCTTCCATATACATGTTCAGCTGACTTTACAATCTTGTACAATAACTTCTGAACATTGAAATCACCCTCAAGCAGGTGATCCCTCACTGTACCCATTTACACCTGGGTGGAGTGGAACAATTGTAGGTGAAGTTTTTGCTCAAGGAAATTAGCAGTGCCCCTAGTGGGGATTGAACCCGGGACCTCGCGATCCCTAAGCGTGCAACATACCATTGGACCATTGCTCCATATTTGTGTACAAGATCATATTTTGTCACCATGAAATAATTCAAGCTGTTTAAAAAAGCATATGTGTAGAAATGAATTTAAGGTTTTTTTTGGTGTAGAAGTCAGTATATTAATTGTACATAGTGCACTTAAATATATATCTTGTAAAGTTTGTTCAGTTTAATTGTCTACAAAGAATTCAAGTATATAACAAGTACTGATAGTGATATATTGTTGATGTATTTATTTAACAAAGACAAATGGTTATCTAGTAATATTATAACAGGAAACAGTTTGATGTTGTTTTATTATCAATGAATTTTGATTCAATTTTGATCTGTTCTAAGTACCACCTTGATTCTTGATGATTACTTTGTTTTATTCTAAGTTGTTTAGTTATTATTCTCAAGTGGCTATACTGCATACAGGATTGATTACATTCTAGTAAGAATTTATTTTCTGCATTATGATAATAAATTGTTGAATAAAAAATGTTGAACATTTCATTCTTGTTGAAAATTTCATCCTATCTGATTGTATTGTATGACTGTGTGAAGAGTTAGTACTGTTTTATTACCTGTTTTCTATGTTTTAGAACATTTTAGTTGTGTGTTATATGTGAATATAATGTTTTACTTGATGTCTTCTTTCTGATGCTTGGCTTACCTTTGGTTGAGAAGTATCTATTAATAATTATTAAATTCATGTAAACAAATTCTAAATAATGGATTTATTTTCTTAAAATCTAGATTAACTTTGTTTACTTAAAGTCTTTGTTTTTGCTATCGGTGTTCAATAATAAGTACAGCCTTGGCAAGAATGTTGGTTAAAATCTGTTAAAAATAAAGAATGTCACTTGTCATATAGTAGATCACTAATGACCTATTTCCAAAGTTTGAAATACAAACTTAGAAGTAATATTTGACCAAGATATATTTTTTGGCCTAAAATTATTTCTGAAATACCATGTATAATGTTATAGTTACTGATTTTATGTGATTAGATCTCTTGTTTTCTGTTGTCATGGATACAACTTTTTATGTTGCCATGGCTGTAACTCTGTTAACTGTTGTCATGACTACAACTCCTGTTAACTGTTGCCATGGCTACAGTGTTTTGTTTACTGTTGCCATGTCTACGATTTTGTGTTTACTGTTGTCATGGAACAACTCTGTTAACTGTTGTCATAGCTACAATTATGTATGTACTTTTGCCATGGCTACATTTATGCGTGTACTGTTGCCATGGGTACAATGCTGTTAACAGTTGTCATGGTAACTAAGGGGTGAAGGTTATAACTATGAATATTTGTTACTATAAAGGGTGATAGGTTACATGTATGTACTAACTGTGTTCTCTGTATGTTGTATACTGTTTGTTTCTATAGAGTTTATCAGTGTTGTCAGTTATCTCGTGGCTTTCCTGAATTAATTGTTAAAGTACTACTGAACAGCAGTCTACGAAATAAGAGTATGTAAGTGGTTGCTCCAACAAGCGATGTATCTTGTTGGTAGAATTTTGGTTGCCCAAAAGAAATTTTTGGTAGCCTGAACTAAAAAAAAGTTGTTGGGCAAACTAATTTCACTGGTTTACTTTATTTTCCTCTAATTTCGTAGACTGGAACAAAGTTGAATTGCAGTTTTCCTATATTTAATAGAAACAATGATAATGTAAGTAAATCATAGAGCTTTTAAGTAGACTACTGCAAATGAGGCCTTGTACTAAATTTCTTTGATAAAACATTAATTTTGACAGTCTAATCTGTCCAATGAGTTACACATACTTTTTAGTATTGTACAAAGTATAATGAATCGGTAATTTTTGAGTGAATATTATTTTTTTACTTTTTTTACTAACAAAATTATTGAAATTCTGTTCTTTACTTTTTTATAGACAATATTTTTTAAAGATAATGTGCTATGTTTGTAAATGTAGTAGGTGTCTGTTTTTCCATATGTGTTCAACAATTGTAGTGAATTTGTGCTTTTATTAGTAAAATTAAAAATTGCCTCATACTTCAATGTGTTATGATGACAGTAGCTGTGGTAGATTAGTGTTGACCATTCGTTTTATAAAAAACCTTAGACACAAAACATTTCTACATTTTAAGTATAAACATTTTCAGTTATTAATTTGTCATTTCATATAATTTTATATGGCATGTATCTAATTAAAAGCATGATTGTAGTTTTGGTTAGTTTTTTTCTAATTGATGAAATTATTATATTTATTTTATAAATTAGTCAATTTAGTCAACAGCAGTAGCATTCCTTTAAGACTTGCTATCTATTCAAAAACAACTGTAATTGTTTTCATGTAGTTCTGTTGTAAATTATTTTAGATATTTCTTTGTTTATAATTAAGCTGAGAAAAAGCTTCCAGTTTCATTGGTGTCATCTATGAGAGATAATAACGCCTATTTAGCTAGGTTATACATTGAGATATATCAAATCTACCATGTTGACATCTAAACTCTGAGTTTAGAACTCAAGTGTCATTTATTAGGCTTTATATTGATGAAGAAAGATGTTTTATATAAATATGGTAAAGTTCAACTATTAAGACCTTCAAAATGGATGGTATAAGTTGAAGAATGGTCTTATTATAGAAACCTTTTTCTTCTCAAGCATTTTGGACTTAAAAGTCATAAAAATATATCTACTATTTTGCTATAGCCAAGGTGGTCTTTTTAGCAGAATCTTGCTGAACATTGGTTCAATGAAGTATGAAAATTATTTATTTATTAGTATTCTTGTGTAGTAATACTCTTATTTATGTCACACAGAATTGTAAATCTGTAAAATAGAATTTTGAATAAATATCCTCTTGATAATAAATTTCTTAAATATTAAGGTAAATATTTTCATATAAATTGATATCTGCTAGCTATACATTATCCAACCAATTGGATATGTGATAGTAATATTTTAAGATTATCATTAAATTCTGGTTTGTATAGATCTATCTATTCATTATTGCATATAGACATTTATCTTTTAATTGCTTTAGTACAACCAAGTCATTTTATCAATGTTTTATGAATTCATTCAATCGATCATCTTGTAAATTATTTCTCATTTTCATCCTGTTTGTCATTTTTCATATTATTAAATAAATGGATATGATAATTATATAACTAGTGTTTTGTTATTATTTTGTTGTTATTTGTTTAATATTATTAGCTTTAGTCCCAGTGGTAGGACGCACAATTAAGGATCAAGGTCCTGGGTTTGAACCCCATCAGAGGCACTGCTAATTTCCTTGAGCAAGACATTTAACTATGACTGCTTCACTTCACCCAGGTGTAAATGGGTACCTTCAAAGGATGGTATACTTCCATTGTGCCAATATGTCGGCTGCACTAAGTGAAGTAAAAGACTACCCAAGGAGATTGTTGGTATCACTACCCTGATGACCAGGGGTAATAGCTGTAAAGTGGTTGTACATGCATAAAGCATGAAACAAGAATATATAAATGTATCCTAAAGAGAGTGATAGAATGGAATGTTCACCCGAGGGCAGTAATGTTAAACATGGCTTTAGCTTTAGGGGGGTAACTCAAATTGAATGGCTAAAAACTCAGGTCCCAGTATTGGCAAATTCCAACACAGTAGTCCCCATCGCTTTAAGCGGGCCAATAGGTGATGTCAAACGAGTAACATAATGAATTGTCACCTGCTGACGTCACATCTGGCTATTCATATGGTAAACAAATTATGTGAAGTATATTAATATAAAATTCTAATACTTTTTTACATTTTACTTACAATTATTGTAAAGTAATTATGCTTTCAGCATTTAATAATGGTCTGACAAAGTTAACCTGTTACTCAATCTTTATTCCAAATAATACAGGCCATAATATTCTCTGGTTTCTTGTGCAGATTCATAACTTTTTACATAATGAGTTGAATGAATTGATTGACCTGTATCAGTTTAATATTGTTGGACTATATCATATGGTGTTAACAAAAGCATTTGATTAAAGGTAGAAATTCCCCTAATACTGAGCAGTGTTTTAATGCTAATGAAAATTAATAGAAATACTTAAACATTGTATGTTTATACTTCATCACATACTTATTAGTACATTGAATCCCTAAACTATATTATAATGTCTGAAAATTTAAGTATTACCATAGGTGGATCCAAGGGGGGACAGACCCGGGGTATGACCCCCTAAAATTGTCCAAGCAAAGTATTTTTTATCTATCATGAAATATGATATTTATGAGAAATATATAAGTACATGTCTAAAACTTTTCACACGCTAGGTGTGCAAGTTGCAACATAGCATACATTATAAAACAATTCCTTCTCATTAGTGTAAGCAAGATTTTAACATGATTCAGTGGCTGTTAAAAAATTATATGATATATATCTACATAGTAGATACTTTATATTGTATACTCTGGAAAAGGATAGTTAAGGCTCTGAAAATGTGCCTGAATCCCTTAAAATTAATAAAAACTAAGGAATTTCCAGGGTTGCCGGTAACCTGGTCCTCTGGTGAGGGTTTTGCCCTGGACCATTCAGGGCCCTTACGGCCCCTTGGAACCCCATTCTGCTTGTTCATTTAACGCCCCCTCTAACTAGAATTTTCCACTCCCCTCTACCCAGAAATCCTGGATCCACCTATGATACCCCTTAAATTTTGATACACGAATTAGAAAATCTTAAACTTTCTTATCTAAGAGAGATAACTACTCACTCTGTAAGTATTAAATTATTTTTAAGTTGTTCGATGAATTCAAGCCACGAAAAATGATAAATATATACAATGTATATACACTGTACTTTTATTACCTCCAATTTCAGAGTATGAGTAAATAAACAAAAGTAAACAAGTACATAGTTATAGACATAGAGAACAGAAAGAACGAAAAACATAAATCATGTTATATATACGAGCATGTAAATATAAACAAAACATAGATACACATTTCATCAATGAGTAACTTTGTTGACATACTTTACAAATAATCTAAAAGCGGCAGAACCTGTAAGTGCTGCCAAAAATAAATAATTGCACTGTTCAAGGCAGGACAACGTTATCATATATCTGTACGCACTTAATCCCAAAACTGAAACTAGTTCAGCCCAGACATTGTTACGTTCGGTATTAAAGTACTGACAATGAAATATACGATATAAGGTAAATGTTTCAGTGTAGCAGTCACATTTACTACACTTAGTAAGTATTGGCATTGAGGCTAATTTTATTAAGTTTGTATAGCAATCTCATGATATTTGTACATTGGTCTATGTTTATCAATTTGCCATAATGAACATGGCTGTTTACGTAAAAGTAACATATCCGTATTTATCCAAGGATGTTTATCTTGAATAGTTTGCCTAACTTTGTCATATTCTGCATGTATAACATTGCGAGTTAACACTGATATCACTGGTACTTAAAAGGGCAACTACCAGTATTTATATAGATTTCAATGTATTCAGATAAATTATACTGATTGAGAATGCGATAAATATCAGGAATAAATCCCTGTACTTGTCGTTCATCATTTATATAATGGGTAAGTCTATTCACAAACATTATTTTTGTTTAGGTAAATATTGGCTTGGAAGCCGACATAATTGGCCGAGAAAAACTAATTTTTGCAGAGATATTTCAGTCTTTATCGAGGTAATTCCCAAGGTACTCGATGATAGATCTGAATCAGCATATGGTATAAGATTTTGCATTATTTTAATGCAGAAACGAGATTGCACTAGTTGATGCGTTAGTCCATAGAGCGCACCCATACAGAGATTTAGGTATAACAACTTGTTTGTACATAGTTCTCCATGTTGAGACACTTAAGCTAGCCTGTTTCAATGATCTACTCATTATAGAAAGCAGTGTACATGGTGAAGTTTTAGCCGCGTCGATAACATTTGTATCACTTGACAAATAACTATCTAGATCAATTCCTAGGTGTTTATATGATAGTTTTTCATTGATAGTAGCATCACCAAGATACCAGCATCGCTCGGACAAGTTACATTCACTTTTAGGTGTGTTATAAACAACTACAGAACATTTGTCCGGATTGTATAGATATCTCCATTTTCTAGCGAAATCATTACATATATCTAGCATTGATTGAAGATCACTTCTCGAATAAGACACAAGTACCATGTCATCTGCTACTGTTGGACTAGATACATGCAGATCGTAAACACAAACTCCAAGACACCACTGTTTTGCCATTGAAATCGTAATTTTGATTTTTGGCGAAATCAAATTTACTATTCAAAAAGATTATGATGCATGCCAATTATTGAAGCTGTAGGCTGTTTAGACTTTGACAAGATTATAAGCTCTTCACTGGTATCAGCATGGTCAACAAATTCGAAAATGACCTAATAATGAACAGTCAAAACATATGTAAAGGCTTAAGCCTGTTTCACATCAGCAGTGCGATTTTTTTGTCATACAAATTTTACTGCAAACGAAATCGCAGGCGTCCCAGATACTTCAAACTTTCTGTGCAATCCTCATACTGCTGTTGTACAACCCTCTCACAAGCCATAGGTCGTTCGCTTGTTTGTCGCACAACAACACATGCCCTAGTTTACGTACGACTGCCGTGCAATGATAGCGAGGTTGCCATACGAAAACTAGCAACTGTCGTAAATTGATCATTTTAAAAACAAGCACCATATCTCATTTGCAGAATTTTGGCTGCTCAAAAACAATTGTTGGTTGCCTGAAACTAAAAAGTGGTTGTCAAAGACAACTGGACACCCATTTATTTTGTATACCGCAATATGATGCCAAATACACATTTAGCTCTGGGCCTAGCCTAAACAACATTCTAGCCACATTATTTAGCACTATTGACTATGGTGGGTTTTTTGGGAAGAAATTTGAAGTTATGGACAAATTTCAGTCACAACAGTTAAATCTATATATAGCTTGTTCAAATTGATCCGAGACTAGAATTTATAATTTTAAATAGTCTGTCTCAGGTCAATTTGAACAAAACTATACAAAATATCCAAATGTGTAAATAGAAAAAATAACACAAATATTTTCAATATTACATAGATTTAATAAATATTGCTTTTAAAAATATCTACATCATTGGTAATACTCCTGTATTGTATTATCATTCAATCAGCTTAACATTTACACACATAAAACACAGAGTTCAATAACATACAGAAAATATCTAGAAAGTATGAGTATGTGACATTAACTGTTTCATGGATCAAGAAAATGATACAGATTTTTAACAGAGACAATATTTGAGCATGAGACATCTTGAAGTATTCCTGTGCAACTTTTCTCAAAAAATTCTCACTAAAAAGTTATCATAAGTCAATTTCATAAATTTTGCTGTTCAAAGTCAGAAGAATAATAAAAATAACTATTATATGATATTCAAAATGTATAAAATATTTTACATAACTCAAAAATAATTAGACTTGAGTGGCCAAAAAAATAACTGTAATATAAATGTTTTTGCTTTGACTTATGATTTATTTTTATTGTGAGAATTTTTGTCAAAAGCACTACAGGGTCTTAAGAATGTAAAATGTTACCAACTAAAATACCTAGAATAAAGAGTTTTGAACAGCAACATTCTATAATGGACATGGATAACTAAAACAAACTGACCTAAAACATGGAATATAATTTATATATAATTTGTATTCAGTTAGCCACAGTGTAATTATTTAATCATATAATGTATAAATCAATGCCAAGTCAAATTGTACATGCTATGTAATCCAAATCAAGTATCTAGCTTAAAATAAGATATCCCTAGTGAAAATTATTCTGCAGATAAATAACAAGGGAGATAACTTGTATCATAACCATATATTTTGGTTCTAAATGCCAAATCTTATGCTACAAAAATGTTGATAGATATTTAGAATATATGATATCATTCATTTATTACAATATGAAAACAAGTTTGCATGGATATTACATTGTATATGCATAGAACAACATGTGACAGCAAAATTATTTGATTTTTTTTTCATTGAGAGTAAGTGATTACCTCCCTTGCATATGAAACTATGAACTATATTTGTTTATAAAAAGGGCATAAAAATGAACTGACATGGTAAAACAGTTATGAAATACAATGTACAACAGGTATTGTTTTCTTTAAGTTTTTAATAGATTAAACATCAAATTGCATTTGTTTCTAGCGTCAAAATAAAAATTAATTATTCTTACTGTCTGTATTTGAATTAAGTATATATGTATATTCATAAATTATTACATAAAGCACTATGCAAGTTATATAAATTCATAAAAAAACCTATGATGGTATTCCTACCAAACCATATTCTTACAATTTCCATTGTCTATTATGCTAAACGGAGACATAAATATTCAGAGAAATAACAATTAAAGTGGCACTTGTTGATTACTTACGTAAATAAATATAAATAATAATCATAGACAGTTAACAATGTCAAATACCATTAAAATACAGTGGATATAAGTGGAAATTTTCTGTGAGGTTTATTTCTATTGGTTTTTTTTCATGAATAAGGCATATTCTATTTCTACTGAAAAAGTCTCTGTGGTCTCAAATCATATTGAACATTATTATTTTACTTCAATACAATATTAATAATATTGACCCACTATGTCCGTATTTTCAGCTTGCAAAATAGCTAGATAATTTCTTCAGGTAGAATGGCATTCACAAATTAAGTTGCCACAGGAATTTCCATCTTAATATACAGTACTGTTAATAGCATCTACAGTAAATAATTTATATGATATAATACATCTTTCATCAGTTTCCGTAATCTTACAAGTTTGACAATGATTGGTTGACCCTCACTATATTAACACATTTTGATAAAAAAAAGATTTGAAAGCTTTTTTATGAGACACAAAAAACACAAGCTCCCTACAACATCAAGATGTAAAAAAATATGTAATCCAATAAAACTGGATTGTATTGCATGCAACAACTTTATAACTAGCAAGAATAAAATTACTGGTAAGTATCTGGCCCTGGATTCACAAAAAGGGCCTGGTCAATTTGTCAATAAAATGCATGTGAAAAAATTAGTTCAATAATACCCACACATATATGTACCATTATCATCAATAATTTATTTCCACTTAAATTCATCAAGCTACAAAAATTCAATAATTTCATCAGAAAAATATATTTAATTCTCACCGAATAAAAACAGTGAGATCAGAATAGAGTATATTACAGTACAGTTACCTAGCAACAGAAATTAAACATTTATACAACATTTATACACGGAATATCATACAAAATTATCACAGTACTGCAAAAATATCAACAACCAAAATCCTCTAGATGTGTTTATCACAATCCACAAATACATATCAGCCAGGCCTAGCAATAAAGGTCCTTATGAACCACAATCAAATTTCCAGTGTCAGTAGGCTCTACCAGTACTTTCCAATTAATAAAAATCAGCGGTCTTACTCCCAGAATAGTTGTAACAGAGTGATCTTTGCCTTTTCATATTAGCTATTCAGGACTTAAAAATTGTCAAAAATCACATTTTTTTGCAATGGCCAAGACCAAACTTTACTGTTCAAGAAGTTTTAGGTCTCAACATTAAAACGGAACTTCCCTGTTCAAAGAAGTTTTAGGTCTCAACATTAAAACGATCATTCATTGTAGTTAAGTTTTCTCTGTATCCTGATAAGTATTTAATATCTACAAGGACCAAAATCACAAGACAAGGCTCATAAGTATTATATCATATGTACAAAGCCATAGAAGCTTGGTAAACATAGCCGCCAATACACAAAAAGAACAAGATAACAGCATTTAAATAGATCTATGTAACGGGTATACATAATTTGGTCTGACAGTACAATAAGACAACATTTGGCTAACTTAGCCATGCATTATTTGGCCTCTTTGGTTGCTAAATTTAAATCCACAGACATTGACAATATCAAATATTATAAATATATTCAAACATAAAAAAGCAATTGAACATAAAGTCACAGGAACTTATAACTTATGTAACCATAACGACAGAAAAATCAAAACAATTTAAAAAACTTATTTGATAAAACTGTAGTTCATTGTTTCAAAACAATAAACAGAATCATACTACTTATAATTCTGAATGAAATGTCTGACTCTAATTTCTATGATTTTAGAGGACCCCAAACAACTAAGTTTTTATTTGTTAAATTACATGCTAATGAAAATAATGAAAATCAAAAGATGTTAAAAGTATCTGCAAAAATGACATTATACATACTATTATACATGTAGTAATAATATTAATAATACAAAATATCTAAGTACTGAAAACACCACATTTTTCATCAAGATTTCTCACCGAGACAGATTTCATCAAATGGAATTCATTATGTCCATAGTCAAAACTATTAAGTCCTGACAAAACATCAGTATAACAGAATTTAACAAATTTATAAAAAATCACCTAATATTTAATATCCGACTCTAAAAAGACATATGAAATAATCAAACAACAACAAATTTGGGTAAAAAAAATAAAAAGGTAAAAGTTCGAAAATTTTCAAAATCCTAAATTTCACAATTTTAGTAGCTTTTAAATAGGAAATGAACTCTTACTGAAGTTCCAACTAAATTAACTTTAGGACGAGCCCTGCAAACTTTCACACACATACCATTAAATAAATTAACATTAAAAAAACAAAATAGAGATGTTGAACAAAATAAGAGCACCACAGCAACATGATACTGAGTCCAAAACAACCAAAATGAAGAATAAATAATTTGTTTAAAGTAGAATTCCCTTAGTATGCTTGAATAACACTGACCAATAGACTATATGTATACCCGGTGCAAACAAACTTTCACCGTTACAATGAAAACATGTGTACAAAGAACAATAGGATTTAATCCATAGTTTGTGCTCTTTAGCAATAATACGTAGAAAACTTTGTTGGTACCGCCTGTGCACAGACGGAAAACCCATAAATTTGAATTCTGGATTAGGTCTATTTCATAATTATAACCTTATAAGGCTCTGATGTTTGTAATACCAAGTCAAGTTTAGTAAAATAAAGTTATCAGGAAACTTGCTAGATTGCATTGATATTGCATGACACATGGTTGAAAATTCAAAATTTTCAAAATTCGGGAAAATTCCTGAATTTAATTATATTAGCAGCTTTGAAACAGGAAATATACCATTTCTCTTATCTTAAAAATCCTGAAAACTTACTCACGTAAGACAGTATGCAAAAAACATCAGGGGAATCCTACTTAAAACTTTCAACGTAAATTACAAAATATACAATAATTCTGCCATTTAAATTTAGTACCCACAAATTTTACACAAAGATTATCCATGATTTCAACCTCAAAATTCTAAGTCCATCATGGCACTAACAATTCTATTAATTAATACAAGTAGAAAAATATTGCATCATTATTTTATTAGACAGTTAAATCAGCAATAGTTGGTTTGCCAGGGACAGTCACTTTTCACTAGGCATCTACAAGCCTGAAGTCTGAGGCAAATGAAAATTGATTCTGGCAAGTAAAATTAATTTATTTCATATAGTCAGGCTATATCTATAAAGCATAATTAAACTGGCAAATGCTCTAGAAAATAAAAGCTGATGACTGCTTCCATATGCTTCTTAAAATTCTGTAATTCTGTCTAGCTACCAAATTTGTACAATGTAGCTCTAAAGGCAATTTCCTCGGCAAACAAGATGATAAAATCTACATTTCACAGAGTAATTTATGTTCTACAATGTTCTAGAACACCACAGATTCTAATATAAATAATCTATTGGCTTCTTTTCTGATCCACGCCATCAGTTTGTTGACAGCATTAATAGCTAAAGACTTTGTTACTAGAGGTCCAAATACAGCATATAGCTCAAACCCTTCTGTAACCTGAAGACAAAACAATAAGTAGAGAATTTTTAAATTTAATAAGATATGATAGATACAAAATGTATTATTAACCAGAAAATATTTCTACACATTTACAATTAAATTAAAAAATTTACACATACGAGTATATACAAGAAATGTAATGTGGTAACCACATTAAAGCCGGATTTAAAATCTTAACGCAAAAATTACAAAGAGAAATAATCCATAATAAAGGTAGAGTTGTGATTACTTTCTAATTCTGTTCATCACATGGTATGTAATCATCGTATAAAGCTTCATTAAAATCTGACAATAAATGGCAGAAATATATGGTAAAGAAAATTTTTTAATGCAATTGTTAACGACACCGGTCTCCTGCCCGCCCACCAGCCCGTCTGCCTGCCCGTGTTTTGCCAAACTATTTTTTTGTTGAAAAATCCAACTAATAATCAAACTGTGATGCCACTTCTAGAGTATTACTATCTCAGTTGTTCAGTTAATGTTTTTACAACACTTATAATGCCCAAATTTGAACTTTCAAATAAATTTATATCATAAAGCAATAATCATTGTCAATATTCAATCTCATAACTCAGCAAGTACATTTAAGTTTCCTTTTATACTCACTTTAAATTGCTTACAAATCATGCAGTTTTTCTGGAATCTTGAATTTTTCATGAAATTTTATTTCCCTATTAATTAAATTACAAAACAAATCCAAAAGTACTAAAAAAAGCTCTGCTCCAAGACAGCCACTTAACCAGCTGCCTGAAAATGATGTCAGTCTTCATGAAACATAAAATTGTCGGAGCTGGCGTGGCCGAGTGGTAACCACATTGGACTGGTAATTATTGCTAGCTCCACATTGGTTCAAATCCCATCCAAAACCTACCCCGTTGTTTCCTTAAGCATGAAACTTCATCATTCTAGCTTAGTACTGGGAGACCAGGAAGCGTACTCGAAAAAAGATTAATCTAAGTTGTAAGAACTTCTTTCACAATCAAGCTAAAATAATTTGGTAAAAACTAAACTAAACAAAATCATCAAAACTATAATCAAAATACCTACCCATCCTAATAGAGCTTCATATTGACCAACATGATACAATATCTTGAGTGGTCTAGTTGAGGAATGTATTCTATTATGTAGGTAATGATATAAACCAAACAAACGTTCTTGTTGATCCTGTGTTAAATATGGTGCTTCTAATTCTGGACTTGTATATTGAGCTGTACTTTTATTTTTATATAGAAAATGTCGTAGATCAGCTATACCACATTTAGATATATTATAACTGTCCTTTCTTAATGAATCACTAATTGCTTTTAAACCATTGTATTTCAATAATCTCTGAAATAATCAGAAAAGAAATGAAGTATTATCAATGTACTGAAAGAAAAATATCAATATGAAAATACATAGTAATAGAATTTGAAACTGAAATTGAATAGTTGATTTCAATTTGCTTACTCAGAAAAACATACAAATCTTTTTATTGGATATACTGACAGCATGGAACTAATTCTAATTTAAAATTCACAATCCAAAGAGACAATGTGAGAAGAACAACCTCTACAGGTTAATTAAATCTAATGTCAGCCCAAAACAATATCACATATTGATCACATGATGCCAATGTAGAAATCTTGTTTTAACTGGACCATCAAATAGCCATATTTTTTATCTAAAATAACTAGCTATGCAACCTGATAGAAAAGTGAGATTTTTAAAGTCTAGATTTACTTTTTATACAATCAAATAGAAAAGTGAGCTTAAAAATACCGACAACATTTCAACACTGATTGTAATGTCCGGCTGCATCTAGTAACTGGTTTACAGACAAATCCATAGATTTAGCCTTTCCAGGAACAATGAGTAGATTGACTGATCCCCTTGATATGACTTATTCAATGTGTTGCGACAGCTTTAATCCCAAACCAAATAAAGTTATTACCTCCTGCCACATTACATGATATAAATGCTATATGACAATTCTATCATAGATATAATAGTAAAAGCTACCTCAGTGATCTTGTTTTTACATCCAGATAATGTAAAGAAAGAATCTCTATCAACAGATAACAACAATAAACATGTCTGACATTCTTCATCTAGATACGATATATGAGCTTGTAAAAAACCACTGTAATATAAAACAATGATATATCATGTCTACATGTCTTCTTTGTTCTCATGTATTACATTGTAATTTGAGAAAATAAAGTTCTGTTCTGTACAATAACATACAATGTCTTCAATAAAGTTATAGAATTTTTATATACATTGTATATGGAACTTAGGTTTATGGGGACAAATTATGCTTGAGCACATTTTTGCATAATAGGACACATAAAAAACATCACAAAACTAAATGCTAAAATTAAGTTTGTCTGAACTGAGTTTCTGATACATCTAATTGCATGTTACAGTCAAGGTTAAAAAAAGCACAATAGCATTCAACAGTTCACATACATCTGATGAAAAGCAAGCACAGGTAAATTACTTGCTCACAGAATCAGAGAATAACAAGTTACCAAATGACAATTTTGTACAACTAACATGGAAGAGCATTGTATCATCAACAATATAACTGATAGATGCAAGTTCCATAAAAAATGAACGTACAGTACAGCCTCTCTTGAACAACACCCACTCGGAGGGACTAAAGTGTATTGCTGTATAGAGATTGTTGCTCTGCAGAGGTTAATTTCAATTAGAATTATACCTAAGGGAAATATCAAAAGATGTTGTTGTCAGGGACTTGGAAATTTGCCAAAGTCAATCGGTCCAGGACCGTTCGTGTACCGGATACGGGTTATAACATGTACCAAACCAACCAAACCATTAACTGTACTTTATTCATGACCATATTAGTTTAATAGATAGGCATTCGATAGATTGGCATGTTTTGTTTAATTTTTATTTTCCTGGTCCTTGGTTTTTGTGCAGAGGATTTGTTTTGTAGAGGTTGTACTGTCAATATACTTACGATGAATCAAATTTAGGAAGACATATAGGTGTCCATGATTCTGCAGCTTTGAAAGATTCAGCAGCATTGATTAGATTTATAATGATATGAAGATCCATAGGGTGTAGGAAATATTTCTTCATTCTGACTAGAGTTACTAATTGACTATTAGCTATAATCAATGCAAACACTAGATCCTGAAAATATATATATACAGCATTTATACATTGAATAATCTAAACCTGAAAAACAGAGTCATGTACATTTTTCTTCTTTCCTTTGAGCCTATTCAGACATCACATTTAATTTTCTTGAGCACTAGTTAAATTTTTATGTTGTATTGTAAAGAGCTATATTATCAACTAGCCTGAATCTTTAAAATAAGTAATTTTCACAATTCCTGGGCTTCAACCACTGACAAAAATATTCCTTTAAAATAATTATATCTACATATATGTAAGTGTAAATATGTTGTCTAAATATTGAAAATAAAAAAAGTTTGTCTGGTTTTTTTGCTATTTTTCTTAAAAATGGCACAGCCACCTATCCCCTTTAGTGAAAATAAACACTGACTTGAAGATTTCTCTCTTATCTAAAATGAGCACATTTAAGACAAACCATTTATAACCAAAACATTACCTTAACTTTTGCATGTTGTACTATACTTTGAGCAATCATATCACGTGTTGCACTTTCTAATGGTAAACATCTGACAGCTCCAAGTAGAAGGCCAGGTTCAGTTTCCATCATATTTAACAAACTGTCTAAAAACTTTTCAGACCCACTGAGTTGTCGTCTTAGATCATAGTTCCTTCTTTGTTTAAATATTTTTTGTAAAGAACTAAGAGTTAGTACACTAAGAATTTGATTATATAGATAGTTCAGTTGTATTCTAATTTGTCTATCAGACTCTGAGCCACGTGTAACACAAACTAATATAAGATGATCATGATGAAGAAAGACAACTCTGTGTTCACCTACTACAATAGATCTGATTGTATCATGAGCTGAATCTTGTACAAACGATACTAATGCTTGCATTACACCAAATATTGTCACCAATTTATCTTCATTACCATACCTACAACATAACATGCAAAAAGTTTAAGTATTCCATTATTACTTATATTAATGTTAAAGTGGAAATTATAAATAATCCCATTCACAGCTAAGGTCAAACTTGTGCCAGGCAACTTGAGGCACACAAATCAATAAAACCACACTGTCAAGACAGGAGAGACATTAACTTAACATACGAGATCGCAATGGTTAAATGATCATGATACAGATAAACGTAAAATTGAAATCTATTTTTTTTGCTTCATAAATAAAGTAACAGTAAAACCAAAAGTTTACCCAAATCTCCCGTCGGTTTAAATTCTGCTGAAATTTAAAATACAGCACAAATTTTTAATCTCCTATGTTAAACTGAATAATTTCATGAGCTTGTTAGTAATGATAAAAATACATGAAACTAAACACATAGAACAACAAAATATACAACAATTTCACACAGGAATTCTTCGAAATATAGCCTGATGTTGAGCAATAGATTAATTAAATACTCATTTGAACACTTGAATTAACAGAAAAAATAAAACTACTGGATACTACCTTGAATATACAGGTTTTCCTGAGTCACTGAGTATAAATACATGTTTTCTTTTTTGTTTCCATTCAGGGGTTTTAACATCATCATCTTCTTCAAGTATATGTGTTTTACTGATGTGTTCAATAACAGTGTTCAACTCTGACTTGTGTAATGAAGTCTGCACAGAAAATATAAATATATGTTAAATTAATTAATGTATCGAAACAATGTAATAAGTTATTCAAGTTAAATATTTTAGTATTTACAAACTTACTGACCAAATATGAATCAAATCGAGGGATGCCCACAAGACTGTAATAATTGCATTGCATAAAAGAGGGAGTTACTACAGTCTTGCGGGCAACCCTTGAAATACATATTTAGATTTTGATATGTTATGGTTCAGTAAACTAGTTCAATTCCCTGAATATGTACAGTAGAATGTCAGTTTAACTCCAAAGGAATTTCTAGAATATCCTTCCTACATTTACTGGGAAATTTTTACATGGCCATATCTTTAAATTTGGGCTGTAATCATTGTGAACCATGATCCCCAGTAGCAGTATTTGCCTTAATATTTTGAAGCATTAGCTTGATTATATTATTTCATAGTATTGGTCAAAATAATCAAGTCTGATATCATTAAGTAAGTAATTTTCACTAGCTGAATCAACTGTAATAATTCTCAAGATTTGGGCTTGTGTGTTAAAGTGAAAATCATACCATGTTTGACCTGGTACCTTCCTCATCAGCCAATGGCTACCTTTTACCAATAATCTAATTTTCACTATCTCTTTCATTTCAACATTTTCTTGTTACCACACAAACATAATGGTAAAATCAGTGACAGCCAATGCGGTGAAGTGATTGGCGTCTTTTCATTGGCTAAAAAAGTATATACTTCATCCTCGCAGCATGCAAAAATGTCTAAAGTTGGTATTTTTAATATGCTTATCCTATAATAACATTTCAAAATTTAATTGGTCCTTTTTCTCATTTCTTTCTGCCTTTTAAGATTTATTTACAACTACTTTACATCAGAAATAGTTACCAAGACACCATTTGATCTGATGACGTCGCTTAGAGATGTTTCCATCACGTAATGTTTATTATATTGTTAGAGGGCATTGTACAAAAGAAACATATCTGCCTTAAAAAAATAAATGTTTTATCGAGAATTTCTAATATTCATCTTAATTCATGAGATAAAGAAAAACGTATGGTACATTTTTTAAAAAAAAGATGACCCTGTCATAAAAGAATGAGATGTTGTCATATTTATTCTGAATGCAATAACTTCTGCAGTGATCTCTCCTAGCTTTTTAAACAATTCAATTCATTCCCCGTGATAGGACTTTGATAAGACTTACACGAGTTACAGATGTTTCGACCCCAAGACGTTTCGACCCCAGGTTTGACGGAGACATTTCGACCCCAAGACGTTTCGACCCCACGACGTCAGGGATGAGCCTGGGTTCTAAATTTAGGGAGAAGTGACTTCTCCCTCCCAGTAATTTAGGGAGAAGTGCAGTGATGTGAGAGAGAAGTGAGGATAGACAAGCGGGAAAAGTTCGATGAGCCGAATGGAATGTTTTGAACAGTATTCATAAACTTCTCAAATGCAAACTTTTCTAGAACTTCTATCCTTTAAATACATGTAATTACTATTACATTTAGTAAATGATATGTCTGCTGTAACTCACAAGTAGTGTATTAAATACTCCCTGGATGTTTGGTTACTGAGTTATTTGTTCTATGTTTTACACAAAATTCACAGAACACATTGATTTTGTATCAAATTGTAAACTTAAATTATCTAATTTTTATTTAAATAAAACGTTCTTTTTGGTTTAGCATTTTTACTTGCTAGTATATTTTCATCAAAAGAGATTAAAAATACATATACGACCATTTTTGGAAAATATGTTATCAGTGTCCTCATTTTTGACCCTTCTTTGTTTAAATATTTTTTATTTAATTAGGTCTGCTGTAAAGAACATACATTTTCTTAAATATAACATATTATGTAGCAATGTATGCTTATTATTGATTTTTTAGAGTCTGCAAGCAGGTAGATTACGTGACGAATACTTTGACAATTTTCATAAATTCACTTGAAAATTGGGAATTTCTCCGTTATCTATTGCTTAATTAAGAAGAACTTATTAATCAAAATAATAAGATTATTAAATTACTAACGTAGATTTAACCTTGCTTCATTTGATTGACGATAGCGAGGATCTCGAAAACATACGCAATCATTGGCAAACTGCTAATTACGTCTCATAATTTAATACAATTATCAATTTAACGGCAAGCATCCAAAAAGCTTTATCTACTTTTATTATTGTAATATCACAGTTTGACACGCGTTTGTTAATTTCAATCGTTTAATTACGATATCAAACTTATCGGGCCGACATATAGCACTATTGATTTTTAAGCGGACGCTGGTTGATCTTAAAGGTGACAATATACACAGGGGGCATTGATAAACAAACGAGTCACTAATTATTGGCTTTTAAGGCGTGTATACTAACAGCACAACTCCCGCGGAGTTGATAGGTCGATTACGTAAGAAATGCGGATGTAAGATACGTTCCATCCGTCGTTAAATCGAGGTCTTGAGGACTGTCATAATCTGGGTCATAATTTGTTTCATTGATTTTCCGAAAATGTCGGCGACTTCGTTTTCGCTTTGATGTGCTAATAGAGCGAAGTTTTAATGGAAAGGGCGACTTCTTCGCCCGAATCGCCCTCTCGGCTCATCCCTGGAAGTTTCGACCCCAGACAGTATTTTAGGTTAATATTCGTATTTGTATTGTTTTTATGTATTTGACTTACACATGCATTGTCAATCTCCCTTCTAGGCTTTGTCTTAGTCATATTTGCGGAACACATCTAGTTTAGCGGACCCCGGAAGTAAATATAAATATGCATGTGCGGACTCGCAAAGGTACATGCCGCTAATTTACTGTTATTATAGTGGTGTCCGCTAATATCGCGGGTTCGGTAATATCGCGGTATTGTCCCTTTGTTGTTATTATTCCTGATGCGCCACCTAGCGATGATTGCAGTGACGCCATTTTGTAGGTCACACGTCATCAGTTACGTTTACAAACAAAAATTGATATATGCCGTTCGAAATGGTGAATAAACTTACTTTTTTCTTAACCATCAATAAAATTGAAATCCCAAAAAATGTTCTGTACCACCATGTCACCTAAATCTGCTTTTATTCAAAGAAAACCCAGCCCACAACTCTGAATTTTTCAAAAAGTTCGTCTGCTGCATTATTTTTATGAATAAAATGGCTGCAGTCAATGAATGACGTATGTGGGCGGGACTAAACGCTGACAAATCCAGTGGAAAAAATAAGAGGCCCGCCGAGGGTTGTTTAGTTCCCGGTGCAAAAACTGCGTTGACATAAAAAACTATTTTTTAATGGATTTGCATCACAGGTCTTGTAAAAATAAAGCATTCTTGAATAAAAAAAATTACTAAATTGAGACATATCAAGGATTTAAAGGTTTAAAAAAAATAAACTACCAAAACATATGCAAAAGTGAAATATCATTAAAAGTCTTTGTTTAAAACCTGTTTCTTCCATGTTAACAGGAGTGGCGCTGATAAAATTTTATTTTACATTCCTTTTTCCAGTTAAAAGTTTTTCCTAGGTGTTTTAAACTTTTTTGCGATAATCTGTTGCTTCTTTTAATCAACTTTGTTCAATTTTTTATGTGGATCAACATTTGGAAGGGCCTCAAACGAAATGCCGCGATATTAAAGAACTCGGAGATTATGTAAGTAGGTCAAATATGGCTGTCGATTTCTGGAAATTCCCACGCTTTATTGACATGGATTTTAAAACGATTGCTGCCAGTTATAGACGGAAGATGACACAAAATGATAGTACATAAATATTTTAAAAGTAACTTATTATTGTTTTACCGAACTCCATCCTATGGGGGCTGCCACCCCCACACCCCCTGCTGATATTAAAAATGATTACAAAAAAGGCATTTAAAATAGTTATTAAAAATAATTCATTCAAAAAATGAATAAAAAACTGCATCGTTAAAAAAATGGCGTCCAGAATTTGTAAACAATGCAACGTCCGAGCATGCGCAATAGCGGGTCCGCTAAACTGGATTCTTTCCCATATTAGCTCTTAGTCTTCGGAAATGTGGCGTCAAAAGGGAAAGTAAACAAGAGTGAAACAATGAAAATGCTAAAATAGCAAAAAATTCCTTACATCACTTTGTTCACCACTAGAATCTTCACTAGCAGACGGAGTAAGTTTCTCCTCACCAGCAACATTGTTTACATGAGCTGTCTGTTCACCACCTGATTCATCATGATCTTGTGAGGTTTGACGAACTATGTCATGGATGTGACCTCGTTTCTTGGCAACAATCGAAGTTTTAGTGAAATTTTCAGTGTCTAAATGTTCATAAGAGTCAGTTGCAATAAGCATTGAAGTGCCACAGTTACCAGGAGCAAGATCTTCACGTAATTCTTCGTCTTCTTCACTTAATTCAGTGTGTTCCGCCTCTTTGGCGGCCATTTTGGACGAATTGTTCATACGCGTCTTCTCCATTGAAGAGTACTCAAAAATCAGTACGTCTTACCTCCCCTTACACTTATCAACTGGGACCTCATTACAAAAGTTTACGCTAATGTTATATCAACTTATATGTGTCGCAGAAAGAATGGTATTTTTATAGTACTGCAGAAAATATTTAAATGTGAAGATTTTTCTCTTGCAAACAATCTAACAATTGAATTAATCAGCGGTAAATCGTGTCAAAATGGTGCCTGAAAACTTAACAGGTTCAGCAACTTTCAGTCAACTTTTCGAACAAAAATCTCATTCTGAGTATCTATTATTAATATTCTCACAAGTGTTTTATAAATATTTAAGTATCATTGTATGAGAATTAAAGAAGTGTGTGAGAGTGTGTGAGAGTAATTTGATTTTTACGCGAGAATGCGGAGTGTGCTTATCTGCCCACTATGTCTTATATAGACTTATATAGACGCAATATTGACATGTACAAATGTAAACAATGGTGACCTAATTCCGGTTTCGGGCTCGGACCCAACCCGGAACGCCTACCAGTCGGCATGGGTCGCGAACCCATCAGGATAGAACCACTTTGGGGGCGACTTATCTGCCCTCGGTATTGCTACTCTATGTCTTATATAGACTTATATAGACACTATATGGACATGTACATATGTACATAGTCGGTCAAACCAACACTGTGTGGCTTGTGACTCATGTGAACCGGAAACATGGTTTCATACAAAATGTATTGGTATGCCTTTGTGTAACTACCTAAATATGACTCCAAATACGAGCTGGATCTGCTGTACCTGTGGCCTTCCAAACTTCTCTTCAACCTTATTTGAAACACCTTCTGCTGACTCCATCCATACCTCAGTAGCTACAGAGAACACGTACAGCATTCTCTCTGATTTACCAGATACCCCAGACCGGTCTAGTAACATCAGCACTGATAGATAAGATAAGATAAGATAAATTTTATTTTAAGTCGGCAAGTTTAAATAACAATAAACATAAGCTTAATCAAGCTTTTACAACCGACTGTAACATATTAATATGAGTTAAACAAAATAAGTACAAGTTAAAACAATTTTAAATATGGATGAATAAAAAGGCACGATACAATTATTTTAAACTAAAATTGATTGAGGATCACTTACAACAAATGATATAGATATAAAATATTAAACGTAATGAATAAATATATAAATACATAGACAAATTAAATGATATATAACAAATAATATAATAAAATATATGATGAAATAAAATATATGATGAGGCTGCTGATCCTGACCTGTTGCTGGCCTAAAAACTGCCATAAAAAGGTTATCATAAAATCCTGACATTCAAAGAAAACACAAAAGTGTGACAATTAAAAAATGAGCTAAGAAAACTATTATCCCCCCAAATCAAATTTGGAAGAAACTGATCAGCAGCTACATCATATCATATGAAGACATTCATAGAATTACTATGAAAAACAGTATGACTCAAAACTTTCCAACTGCACACTAATATAGACCTGAGAAATAGATATACACAAGTTGGAAATAAGACATGTTAAAAGAATTCTATCACAGAAAGTATAAGAACATGTAGACAACACTTTAATACTACATAAAGCTATTGTGTATAAATAGATAGGTTAATACATAAATAAATGATTGCATTATATAAATAAATGTATGGCTCAATTTATGGCAGTTCCTGACTATGGAGCTCCCAAATGGTTACAGCATCTACATTTACAATTTTTACCATTCCATGATAAAATAAGAGTTTTAAATTGTGAAAAATTTGAACATTTTCTAAAGTGGTCAGGGAGGGAGTTCCATAGTGAGGGAGCGGCATATCTGAAAGAATTTTTGCCGTATGTTGTTGTACGGATATTAGGTATATGTAAAATGTTAGTGTATCTAAAATTTATTTTAGATTCACGTCTTACAACAAGATCACTTAGAACTGGAGGTGACATATCATTTATAATCTTAAATGTTTCAATGGCCATTGTTCTCATGCGCCTGATTTGAAGGGATGGGAGGTCTACTTTGCGTAAAAGATCTTCATAAGAAAGACTAAAATCAGTGTAAACAAATCGAAGAGCTCTTTCTTGTAATTTTTCCATCTTTTTTACATTTGCTTCTGAACAAAAATGCCATGCCATAGGACAGAAATTAAAATTTGATAAAATAAAAGTATGGAAAATAAGAAGTTTATTTGTTAGACTTAATTGTTTACCAATTCTCTTTAAAATATTAATTTGGGTGGCAGCTTTTTTACATAAACCCTGAATATGTTTATCAAAATTAAGTTTATGATCAATTTCAATTCCAAGTAGTTTTACTAGTAGCATAATCGGTTCACCTCAGTTCACCTTATCACCAGCCAGACAGACAAGCTCCAAATGCACATCTGAAACACCTTTTCGTATTCTGGTTGTCAACTTTCAGAGTTTAAGAGCAAAGAGGACATCCTTCTGGTTGCTTCTTCAGGAAACAAACCCAGACATTGTGATTGGAAGTGAGACATGGTTGTACCAAGGAGTCTATGACAGAGAGATCCTGCCTGTTGGATACCATACCATTGCAAGGAGGGACCGTGTTAGCGATAGGCATGGTGGAGTGATCATCATGGTGAAAGATTCATTGACTGGCAGCACCATAGACCTTGTCACAGATGTTGAATTTACAGCAGCATCCATAGAATGCCACGGAAAGGAACCACTCATTATTGGTTCACTCTATCGACCACCAAGTAGTGATCTTCAGTACATGGAGAAATTGTGTACAAACATGAGAACCCTCTATACCACCTATCCTAGATCAACAATTTGGATGGCAGGGGACATCAACCTACCAGACATTGATTGGAACTCACTCTCAATTCATGGTAATAGCAACCCATTGGCTGTTAACAAACTATTTTTAGACACCATCATGGATTTATCCTGTGAACAGATTGTTGACTTTCCTACTCGTGGCTCAAACATATTGGACTTATTTATCACCAACAGACCCTCACTAATCGACAAATGCAAATCCATCCCAGGTGTTAGTGACCATGATATTGTGCTAGTACAAGCACAATCTAGAGCAACGCGGATCAAAACAGTACCTAGAAAGATATTACTGTGGAACAAAGCAGACTCTGGCAACCTCTGCACTCATACCTCAGATTTTGCTGCTGATTTCACCAGTCGCTATGACAACAACACCGATGTGAACATCTTATGGCAAACATTCAAGGACTTTTGTTGCCTAGCCATTGAAAAACATGTACCATCAAAGATGTCATCAACACGTTTCAATCAACCGTGGGTCACAACACATATAAAACGCCTCTCTAGACGGAAGAAAAGAGCTTACGTCAAAGCAAAAGAAACAGGATTGGCGAAAGACCTGACTAGATACAGGAACTTACAAAAAGCCTCTAAAACTGCTTGCCGTAAGGCTTACGCCAGCTCCATCAGGGACACTGTTGCTACTAAAAAGAATGCAAAGAAGATATACTCTTTCGTCAAGGGAAAGAAGTGTGACAGCACTGGCATAGCACCTCTGAAGTCTCAAGGTGTTACACATAGTGATCCAAAGACCAAGGCCGAGATCCTGAACAACCAGTTTTGTGGAGTCTTCACATCAGAAGATACTTCACATATACCACCTATGACTGGTACTCCAAGTCCTAACATGCCAGGTATCTCTGTTCAAACAAATGGTGTGAAGAAACTCCTGCTTGACCTTGATATCCACAAAGCATCAGGACCTGACAATATTCCAACACGTTTCCTGAAAGATCACGCAGAAGAACTAGCACCAGTCTTGACACTAATATTCTCGGCATCTCTGCAGCAAGGTGTGGTCCCACAAGACTGGAGACAAGCAACAGTTTGCCCCATCTTCAAGAAAGGTGACAAAAGTAACCCGGCGAACTACCGACCAATATCGCTGACTTCAGTTTGCTGCAAGATACTTGAGCATATAGTGCACAGTCAGATCATGGATCATCTTGATGCCAACAAGATCCTTGCGGATGAACAACATGGTTTTCGCAAACGTCGTTCAACAGAAAGTCAACTACTCCTGACACTACAAGACCTTGCATCATCGTTGATTGAGGGGGAACAGATTGATGCTGTCTTGCTAGATTTCAGCAAGGCATTTGATGTAGTACCCCACCAACGTTTAGCTCATAAGTTGCACCATTATGGTATCAGAGACCAGACCCTCCAATGGATCAAAAGTTTTCTTTCCTCAAGAACTCAGAACGTCGTGGTGGAAGGGAAATCTTCATCATCATCCCAGGTAACATCAGGTGTTCCTCAGGGCTCAGTCCTTGGCCCATTGCTGTTCTTACTTTACATCAACGACCTACCATCCCAAGTGTCATCAACTTCCAGACTCTTTGCTGACGACAGTCTACTGTATAGAATTATACGATCCTCTGCAGATAGCATAGCATTACAACAAGATCTGGACAAGCTACAGCAATGGGAAAAGGACTGGCTCATGTGCTTCAACCCCAGCAAGTGTGAGGTCATCAGGATCACCAGGAAGCGAGCTCCAATCAAGGCATCTTATACTATACATGGCCATGAACTAGCTCTCGTCAAAAACGGCAAGTACCTGGGGGTCACCATCTCAGAGGACCTGTCCTGGAATGCCCATGTTGCAGCGACATCAAAAAAGGCAAACAACTCCCTTGCCTTCCTCAGGAGGAACCTAGCAAGCTGCCCAAGAGACGTCAAGAACATGTGTTACAAGACACTCACTAGGCCAATCCTTGAGTATGCCAGTACAGCTTGGGATCCATACACCTCCACCAACATCTCCCAATTGGAAGCTGTCCAGCGTCGCGCCGCCAGATTTGTCACTGGCGATTATAGGACCACCAGCAGCACCAGTGAGATGATGAAAGCATTAGGCTGGCAGACACTACAACAGCGTAGATGCAACAACAAATTGATAATGATGTACCGCATCATCCATCACCATGTTGACATCCCAATGCACAGTTCATTATTTCAACCAGTGACATCATCTACAAGAGGACACTCTAGCAGATTCCACCAACTATTCTGCAGGGTGGATGTCTACAGATACTCCTTCTTCCCATCAGCCATAGTATTGTGGAACAATCTAAAGCAAGAAGACGTTAACTCAAGCTCCATTGACGTCTTCAAGGCATCATTAAACACCACACCATAGATGAGAGAGCCTGTTTTATCCTGTTTTTATACCATAAGCTGAACTTTTTATTAGTGTTTTAAACTTTTACTTTTGCGCTCCTCTCATTGACCTATGTAAATAAACCTGTGCGATAATGCCCCAGAGGGGATTCTGCACAATACTGGTAGAAGAAGAAGAAACAATGGTGACCTACTTCCGGTTTCGGGCTCGGACCAAACCCGGAACGCCGCCCAGTCGGTAAGGGTCACAACCCACCGCGCTAGAACCACTTTGGGGGCGAGTTACCCGCCCATGCTACTCACTCTATACGCTATATAGAAACTATATGGACATGTACATATGTAAACAATGGTGACCTACTTCCGGTTTCGGGCTCGGGCACAACCCGGAACGCCGTCCAGTCGGCATGGGTCGCGAACCCGTCAGGATAGAACCACTTTGGGGGCGACTTATCCGCCCTTGGTATAGCTACTCTATGTCTTGTATAGACTTATACAGACACTAAATGTACATGTACATATGTAATCAATGGTGACCTACTTCCGGTTTCGGGCTCGGACCAGACCCGGAACGCCGCCCATTCGGCATGGGTCGCAAACCCAGCAGGCTAGAACCACTTTGGGGGCGACTTATCCGCCCTTGGTATAGCTACACTATGTCTTTTACAGACTTATATAGAAACTATATGGACATGTACAAATGTAAAAAATGGTGACCTACCTGGTTTCGGGCTCGTACCCAACCTGGAACGCCGCCCAGTCGGCATTGGTTGCAAACCAAGCAGGCTAGAAACTCTTTGGGGGCAACTAAACCGCCCTTGGTATAGCTACTCAATGTCTTATATACACTTTTATAGACACAAAATGGACATGTACATATGTAAACAATGGTGACCTTCTTCCGGTTTCGGGCTCGAACCCAACCCGGAACGCCGCCAAGTCGGCATGGGTCGCGAACCCAGCAGGCCAGGACCACTTTTGGGGCGACTTATCTGCCCTTGGTATAGCTACTCTATGTCTTATATAGACTTATATAGACACTATATGGACATGTACATATGTAAACAATGGTGACCTTCTTCCGGTTTCGGGCTCGAACCCAACCCGGAAAGCCGCCTAGTCGGCAAGGGTTGCGAACTAAGCAGGCAAGAAACTCTTTGGGGGCGACTTATCTGCCCTTGGTATAGCTACTCTCTGTCTTATATAGACTTATAAAGACACTATATGGACATGTACAAATGTAAACAATGGTGTTCTACTTCCGGTTTCGGGCTCGGACCCAACCCGGAACGCCGCCAAGTCAGCATGGGTCGCGAACCCAGCAGGCCAGAACCACTTTTGGGGCGACTTATCGGCCCTTGGTATAGCTAGCCTTTTGTCTTATATAGACTTATATAGACACTATATGGACATGTACAAATGTAAACAATGGTGACCTACTTCCGGTTTCGGGCTCGGACACAACCCGGAACGCCGCCCTGTTGAAATGGGTCGCGAACCCAGCAGGCTAGAACCACTTTGGGGGCGACTTATCCGCCCTTGGTATAGCTACTCTATGTCTTATATAGACTTAAATAGACATTATTTGGTCATGTACGTATGTTAACAATGGTGACCTACTTCCGGTTCGGGCTCGGACCCAACCCGGAACGCCGCCCAGTCGGCATGGGTCGCAAACCCAGCAGACTATAACCTCTTTGAGGGCGACTTTCTGCCCTTGGTATAGCTACTTTATGTTTTGATAGATTTATATAGACTATATGGACATGCACATATGTAAACAATGGTGACCTACTTCCGGTTTCGGGCTCAGACCAAACTCGGAAAGCCGCCCAGTTGGCATGGGTCGCGAACCCAGCAGGCTAGAACCACTTTGGGGGCAACTTAACCGCCCATGGTACAGCTACTCTATGTCTTATACAGACTTATATAGAAACTATATGGACATGTACAAATGTGAACAATGGTGACCTACTTCCGGTTTCGGACCAAACCCGAAACGCCGCCCAGTCGGCATCGGTTGCGGACCCAGCCGGCTAGATACAATTTGGGGGCAACTTAACCGCCCTTGGTGTAGCTACTTTATGTCTTATATAGACTTATATAGACACTATATGGACATGCACATATGTAAACAATGGTGACCTACTTCCGATTTATGGCTCGGACTCAACCCGGAACGCCGCCCAGTCGGCTTGGGTTTCGAACCCAGCAGGCTAGAACCACTTTGGGGGAACTTAACCGTCTTTGGTATAGCTACTCTATGTCATATATAGACTTTTATAGACACTATATGGCCATGTACATATGTTAACAATGGTGACCTACTTCCGGTTTCGGGCTCGGACCCAACCCTGAACGCCACCCAGTCTGCATAGGTCCCGAACCCAGCAGGCTACAACCACTTTGGGGGCAACTAATCCGCCCTTGGTATAGCTACTCTATGTCTTATATAGTCTTTTATAGACACCATATGGACATGTACAAATATAAACAATGGTGACCTACTTCCGGTTTCGTGCTCGGACTGAACCTTGAACGCCAACCAGTCGGTATGGGTCACGAACCCAGAGCGCTAGAACCACTTTGGGGGCGAGTTACCCGCCCTTGCTCCTCACTCTATACGCTATATGGAAACTATATGGACATGTACATATGAAAACAATGATGACCGACTTCCGGTTTTGGCCTCGGACCCAACCCGGAATGCCGCCCAGTCGGGTATGGGACACGAAACCAGCGCGCTAGAACCACTTTTTGGGCGAGTTACCCGCCCTTGCTACTCACTGTATACGCTCTATAGACACTATATGGACCCTGAAAATCTGGTCTATTCCTGATATAGTATATGCATAGTAGATCTAACTATATATATTATATATAGTGTAAGCAAACGATTGTCAGCCCTTGCACGCTTGACTGCGCCCGAATGGATCAGCGACGCTGCCAGTGGATAGGTGGGTTCCACCCGTACACCGATCACCAGTTTTTGTATGGATTGTTTCCCCTTGAAAATCTGCTCTATTTCTTATAAAGACCTATAGTACAGTAGGCTATACATGTATATGTCTGTACTGAACATGGCGGACCAATGTCGCGTTTGACGGCTCGCAGCCAGCCTAACCAGCACTGCCATTGGTCACGTGTCATGAACAGGTCACTCGATCACCACTTTGCGGCTGGATTGTCTTCCCCTGAAAATCTGGTCTATTTCTCATATAGTATTTTTATAGTAGATCTAACTATATATATATATAGTGTAAGCACATGATTGTCTGACCTTGTGCGCTACGTGTGTTGGACCCGTACCCCGATAACCAGTTTTGGTGTGGATTGTCTCCCCTTGAAAATCTGCTCTATTTCTTACATAGACATATAGTACAGTAGGCTATACATGTATATGACTGTACTGAACATGGCGGACCAATGTCGCGTTTGACCGCTCACTGCCAGCCTAACCAGCACTGCCATTGGTCACATGTCATGGACAGGTCACCTGATCACCACTTTGTGGCTGGATTGTCTCCCTCTGAAAATCTGGTCTATTTTTCATATAGTATATGCATAGTAGATCTAACTATGTATATATATATATATATATATATATATATATATATAGTGTAAGCACATGGTTGTCTGCCCTTTCACGCTTGACCGCACCCGAAAGGAACGGCAACGCTGCCAGTGGGTAGGTGGGTTGGACCTGTACTCCAATCACCAGTTTTGGTATGGATTGTCTCCCCTTGAAAATCTGCTCTATTTCTTATATAGACATATAGTACAGTAGGCTATACATAAATATATGACTGTACTGAACATGGCAACTGATTTTGCGCTTGACTTCTCACAGCCAGTCTAACCAGCACTGCCATTGGTCACGTGTCATGGACAGGTCACTCAATCACCACTTAGCTGCTGGATTGTCTTCTCCAGAAAATCTGGTCTATTTCTCATATAGTATATGCATAGTAGATCTAACTATGTATATATATAGTGTAAGCACATGGTTGTCTGCCCTTTCACGCTTGACCGCACCCGAAAGGAACGGCAACGCTGCCAGTGGGTAGGTGGGTTCGACCCGTTCCCCCATCACCAGTTTTGGTATGAATTGTCTTCCCTTGAAATACTGGTCTATTTCTCATATAGACATATAGTACAGTAGGCTATACATGTATATGACTGTACTGAACATGGCAAACCGATTCGCACTTGACCACTCACAGCCAGCCTAACCAGCACTGCCATTGGTCATGTGTCATGGACAGGTCACCTGATCACCACTTTGCGGCTGGATTGTCTCCCCCTAAAAATCTGGTCTATTTCTCATATGCATAGTAGATCTAACTATATATATTCAAGGTAAGCACATTGTTGTCTGCCCTTGCGCACTTGACCGCGCCTGAATGGAACGGTGACGCTGCCAATGGGTATGTGTGTTGGACCGGTACCCTGATCACCAGTTTTGATATGGATTGTCTCCCCTTGAAAATCTGCTCTATTTCTCATATAGACATATAGTACAGTAGGCTATACATGTATATGACTGTACTGAACATGTGTCATGGACAGGTCACCCGATCACCACTTTGTGGCTGGATTGTCTCCCCCTGAAAATCTGGTCTATTTCTAATGTAGTATAATTTTATGCATAGTAGACCTAACTATATAAATATATAGTGTAAGCACATGGTTGTCTGCCCTTGCGCGCTTGACTGCGCCCGAATGGAATGGCGACACTGCCAGTGGGTACATGTGCTGGACCCATACCCCAATCACCAGTTTTGGTATGGATTGTCTCCTCTTGAAAATCTGGTCTATTTCTCATATAGACATATAGTACAGTAGGCTATACATGTATATGACTGTACTGAACATGGTGGACCGATTTCGAGCTTAACCGCTCACAGCCAGCCTAACCAGCACTGCCATTGGTCAGGTGTCATGGACAGGTCACCTGATCACCACTTTGTGGCTGGATTGTCTCCCCCTGAAAATCTGGTCTATTTCTCATCTAGTATATGCATAGTAGATCTAACTATATATTATATATATATATAGTGTTAGTACATGGTTGTCTGCTCTTGCGCGCTTGACCGCGCCCAAATGGAACGGTGACGCTACCAGTGGGTAGGTGTGTTGGACCCGTACCCCGATCACCAATTTGGTATGGATTGTCACCCCTTGAAAATCTGGTCTATTTCTCTTATAGACATATAGTACAATAGGCTATATTTACACTTTATTTGTCCATCATTCTTTTATGGATATTTTACACTAAAATACATGTATTTGGATTATCATTCCTATAATTACATTATATTTGTCCATTATTTATATATTCAAATATTTACACTATATTTGTCCATTATTTATATTTTTCATATATGTACACTATATTTTGATCATTATTAATATATTCCTATATTTACACTATATTTGCCATTATTCCTATGTTCCGATATTAACACTTTATTTCGTCAATCATTCATATATTTGCACTATATTTTGGTCATTATACATATATTCATATGTTTGCACTATATTTTGATCATTATTTATATATTCACATATTTACACTTTATAATGATCATTATTATATCATCATACATTAACACAATATATTTTTATTATTATTCATATATTCCTAAATTAACACAATATTTTGATCATTTATCATACATTCATATATTTACACTATATTTATCCATAATTTTCCATATTCCTTTATTTACACTATATTTGTCCATTATTCATGTTATCCAATATTTGCACTATATTTGGTCAATCATTCATATATTCATATTTTACACTAAATTTGTCCATTCATTATATTTTCCTTAATTAACGCAATATTTTGATCATCATTCCTTTATTTCTATATTTTTCACTTTATTTTGATCATTAATCCTGTATTCACAGTATATTTTGTTCATCATTCCTATATTTCTGTATTCAAATTATTTTTGTATATCATTCCTATATTCATACTATATTATGCTCATCATTCATATATTCTTACTATATTTTCTCCTTCATTCCCATATTTCTATATTCTTGCTATATTTTGTTCAACATTCCTATTTTTCTATTTTCATACTACATTTTGTATACTATGTTCATCATTCCTATTTTTCTATTTTCATACTATATTTTGTTCACCATTCCTATAATTATACTTTATTTTGTTCATCATTCCTATATTTCTATATTCATACTATATTTTGTTCATCAACCCTATAGTTCTATTTTCATACTATATTTTGTTCACCATTCCTATGTTTCAATATTTTTTCTATATTTTGTTCATCATTCATAAATTCATGTTATATTTTTTTCATCATTCCTATATTTCTACAATCATGCTATATTCTGTTCATCATTCCTATAATTCAATATTCATACAATATTTTGTTCATCATTCCTATGTTTCTATATTCATACTATATTTTGTTCATCATTCCTATATTTCTATATTCATACTATATTTTGTTCATCATTCCTATATTTCTATATCCATGCTATATTTTGTTCATTATTCCTATATTCATGCTATATTTTGTTCATCATTTCTATAATTCAATATTCATACAATATTTTGTTCATCCTTCCTATAATTCAATATTCATACTATATTTTGTTCATCATTCTTATATTCATGCTATATTTTGTTCATCATTCCTATATTTCTATATTCATACTATAATTTGTTCATCATTCCTACATTTCTATATTCATAATATATTTTGTTCACCATTCCTATGTTTATATATTTTTACTTTATTTTGTTCATCATTCCTATAAATCTATATTCATACTATATTTTGTTCATCATTCCTATATTTCTATATTCATGCTATATTTTGTTCATCAATCCTACATGTCTATATTCATACTATATTTTGTTCATCATTCCTATATTCATACTATAATTTGTTTATCATTCCTATAATTCAATATTCATACTATATTTTGTTCATCATTCGTATATTTCTATATTCATACTATAATTTGTTCATCATTCCTACATTTCTATATTTATACTATATTTTGTTCACCATTCCTATGTTACATATTTTGACTATATTTTGTTCATTATTCCTATAATTCTATATTCATACTATATTTTGTTCATCATTCCTATATTTCTATATTCATGCTATATTTTGTTCATCATTCTTATATTCATGCTAAATTTTGTTCATCATTTCTATATTCATACTATATTTTGTTCATCGTTCCTATATTTCTATATTCATACTATATTTTGTTCATCGTTCCTATATTTCTATAATAATACTATATTTTGTTCATCATTCCTATAATTATACTAAATTTTGTTCAACATTCCTATATTCATACTATATTTTGTACATCATTCCTATATATCTATATTCATACTGTATTTTGTTCATCATTCCTATATTTCTATAATAATACTATATTTTGTTCATCATTCCTATAATTATACTAAATTTTGTTCATCATTCCTTTATTCATACTATATTTTGTACATCATTCCTATATTCATACTATATTTTGTTCATCATTCCTATATTCATACTATATTTTGTTCATCATTTCTATATATCTATATTCATACTATATTTTGTTCATTATTCCTATATTCATACTATTTTTTTTCATCATTCCTATATTGTTATATTCATGCTATATTTTGTTCATCATTCATATTTTTCTAAATTTATATTATATTTCGCCATCATTCCAATATTTCCATATTTGCGCTATATTTTCTTCATATTTTCTATATTCATGCTATATTTTGTTTATCATTTCTATATTCATGCTATATTTTGTTCATCATTCTTATCTTTTTATATTAGTGCTATATTTCGTTCATTATTTCTATAATTCTGTATTCATTCTTTATTTTGTAATTCATGCTATATTTTGTTCATGATTTCTATATTCATGCTATATTTTGTTTATCATTCTAATATTTCTATATTTGAGTTATACTTTGTTCAGCATTCCTATATTTCTCTATTCATACTTTATTTTGTTTATCATTCTTATATTTCTATATTCATGCTATATTTTGTTCATCATTCCTATATTTCGATATTCAGGCTATATTTTGTTCGTTCATCATTACTATATTTCTATATTCATGCTATATTTGTTCATCATTTCTATATTCATGCTATATTTTGTTCATCATTTCTAAATTTCTTTATTCATGCTATATTTTGTTCATCATTTTCTATATTCATACTATATTTTGTTCATCATTACTATATTTCTATATCCATGCTATATTTTGTTTATCATTACTATATTTCTACATTCATGCTATATTTTGTTGATCATTTCTAAATTCATGCTAAACCTTATATATTCATGCTATATGTTGTTTATCTTTTCTATATTCATGCTATATTTTGTACATCGTTTCTACATTTTATATTCATACTTAAATTTGTTTATCATTCCTATATTTCTATATTCATACTATACTTTGTTCATCATTTCTTTTTTATATTCATGCTATATTTTGTTCATAATTTCTTTGTTCATACTATATTTTGTTGGTCATTTCTATATTTCTATATTCATGCTATTTTCTGTTAAATATTCCTCCATTCGTGCTATATTTTGTTCTTCATTCCTATATTTCTATATTCATGCTTTATTTTGTTCATCATTTCAATATTCATGCTATATTATGTTCATTATTACTATATTTCAATATTCATGCTATATTTTGTTCATCATTTCAATATTCATGCTATATTATGTTCATTATTACTATATTTCATTATTCAAACTATATTTTGTTCATCATTCTTATATTCATGCTTTATTTTGTTAATCATTTCTATATTTCTATATTCTTGCTATATTTTGTTCATTTCTTTTTTTCTACATACACGCTATATTTTGTTAATCATTTCTTTACTTCTGAACTCATGCTATATTTTGTGTATCATTTCTATATTTCTATATCCATGCTATATTTTGTTCATCATTCCTATATTTCTATATTCATGCTATATTTTGTTCATTATTTCTATATTCATTCTTTATATTGATTATTATTTCTTTTTTTTTCTGTATTCATACAATATTTTGTTCATTTTTTCTATATTTCTATATTCATGCTATATTTTGTTCATCATTCCTTTATTCATACTATATTTTGTTCATCATTCCTATATTCATACTATATTTTTTTCATCATTTCTATTTTTCTATATTCATGTTATATTTTGTTCAACATTCCTATATTTCTATATTTGTGCTATATTTTGTTCATCATTTTTATATTCATGCTTTATTTTGTTGAACATTTCTATATTCATACTTTACTTTGTTAATTATTTCTTTATTTCTATATTCATACTATGTTTTGTTCATTATTCCTCTATTCATACTATATTTTGTTCATCATTCCTATATTCATTCTTTATTTTGTTCATCATTTCTATTTTTCTATATTCAAACTATATTTTGTTCATTATTTCTATATTTCTATATTTGTGCTATATTTTGTTCATCATTTTTATATTCATGCTTTATTTTGTTTAACATTTCTATATTCATGCTATATTTTGTTCATCATTTCTATATTCCTACATTCATGCTATATTTTGATCATCATTTTATATTTCTATATTCATACTATATTTTTTTCATCATTTCTATTTTTCTATATTCATGTTATATTTTGTTCAACATTCCTATATTTCTATATTTGTGCTATATTTTGTTCATCATTTTTATATTCATGCTTTATTTTGTTGAACATTTCTATATTCATGCAATAATCTGTTAATTATTTCTTTATTTCTATATTCATGCTATATTTTGTTCATTATTCCTATATTCATACTATATTTTGTTCATCATTCCTATATTCATACTATATTTTGTTCATCATTCCTATATTCATACTATATTTTGTTCATCATTCCTATATTCATACTATATTTTGTTCATCATTCCTATATTCATACTATATTTTGTTCATCATTTCTATTTTTCTTTATTCATGTTAAATTTTGTTCATTATTTCTAATATTCTGTATTCATACGGTTTTTTGTTAATTATTATTATATTTTATATTCATGCTATATTTGGTTCATCATTTCTATATTCATGCTGTATTTTTGATTTCGATATTCATGATACATTTTGTTCTTTTATTTCTTTATTTCTAATTTCATGATTTATTTTGTTCATTGTTTCTATATTCATGCTATATTTTGTTCATCATTTCTATATTCATGCTATATTTTGTTCATCATTATTATATTTCTATATTCATGCTATATTTTGTTCAACATTTCTATATTTCTACATTCATGCTATAATTTGTTTATTATTTCTATATTCATACTATATTTTGTTCATTATTTCTATATTTAGGTTAATTTTGTTCATCATTATTATATTTCTGTATGCATGTTATATTTTGTTCTTCATTACAGTATAACCTCTGCTAACGGCACCTCTAACGAGCGGCAACCTTTCTTAGCATGAAGAGCATACATTCTCCTGATGTATACTGACTTTTATGCTTAAACATTCTTCATTATACAATTTTTAAAATATTAATTAAACACAACTTAAACAAATCACCTGAGACCCAGCCAATTAACTCCCACTGAGACTTGAACTCAGAACTCCTCATGACATAGACTGATCACTAGCACAAGGTGTTTTGCATTAAACTAAAAGAGTGTCATGTCGCTGGTCCCAAGTGATATGCAGCAGCATGCCACACATTGATACACTTTTACTTCGAAAGAGTTATTAGTTGAAAAGTGAATTTTGATCATAAACTCCATCCAGCAGAGCTTGACTGATACTTATTTATGTATGTTGATGGGTAGTGTGTTTGATTTGTACAATAATTATCAGAGAATTTATTATATTCATGGATTATTATTCTTGATTACTATCGTGGTCACTCCTTGTTTATCCAGACTTGTGACTGGCTTACATGATACAGTTAGATCATTTAAGAACTAACACATCAATATAAGGTCAAGTTACCCACATAAAGCAATAGTCAGTGCAACTCAGGGTGGGTGAGTAGAGGTGGGGCTTGTCTTAACTCTAACTCTTAAGTCGCACCGTTTTGACATACGACGTATGCATCAAACATAGTGCCGAAACACTATGGATAATGTATACGTGTGCATACATATCCTTTGTTACCAAGGCAAATAACAACTGACCCCGACGGATGCATTGGGTACGGACCCCGTTAGGGGTAGGACCTCAATCAAGAGCGCTGCGACCATTGCCGTAACCTGTGGTCTTATCTCAAGACGGAGTGGTATGCATTTTTCATATGCAAACTAAAACTAAGAGACATGGAATATTATGGATCATCTCATCTCATCTCATCTCATCTGGTTTTGGTATGTATGGATCGTCTCATCATGGTTGGGTATATATGGATCATCTCATCTGAGTTGGATGTATCAGGGTAATCTTATCTGGGTTGGATGTATATTGATAATCTCATCTGTGTTGGATGTATATGGATGATCTCATCTGAGTTGGATGTATATGGATGATCTTATCTGGTTTGGGTGTATATGGATGATCTAATCTAGTTTGGATGTATATGGATTATCTCATCTGAGTTGGATGTATATAGATGATCTTATCTGTTTTGGATGTATATGGATGATCTTATCTGGTTTGGATGTATATGGATGATCTTATCTGAGTTGGATGTATATGGATGATCTCATCAGTGTTGGATGTATATGGATGATCTTATCTGGTTTGGATGTATATGGATGATCTTATCTGGTTTGGCTGTATATGGATGATCTCATCAGTGTTGGATGTATATGGATGATCGTATCTGGTTTGGATGTATATGGATGATCTCATCTGTGTTGGATGTATATGGATGATCTTATCTGGTTTGGACGTATATGGATTATCTTATCTGGTTTGGATGCATATGGATGATCTTATCTGGTTTGGACGTATATGGATTATCTTATCTAGTTTGGATGCATATGAATGATCTTATCTGGTTTGAATGTATATGGATGATCTCATCTGTGTTGGATGTATATGGATGATCTTATCTGGTTTGGATGTATATGGACGATCTAATCTGGTTTGGATGCATATGGATGATCTCATCTGTGTTGGATGTATATGGATGATCTAATCTGGTTTGGGTGTATATGGATGATCTAATCTGGATTGGATGTATATGGATGATCTCATCTGAGTTGGATGTATATGGATGATCCCATCTGAGTAGGATGTATATGGATGATCTTATCTGGTTTGGATGTATATGGATGATCCCATCTGAGTAGGATGTTTATGGATGATCTCATCTGAGTTGGATGTATATGGATGATCCCATCTGAGTAGGATGTTTATGGATGATCTTATCTGGTTTGGATGTATATGGATGATCGTATCTGGTTTGGATGTATACGGATGATCTCATCTGTGTTGGATATATATGGATGATCTTATCTGGTTTGGACGTATATGGATGATCTTATCTGAGTTGGATGTATATGGATGATCATTAGTGTTGGATGTATATGGATGATCTCATCAGTGTTGGATGTATATGGATGATCGTATCTGGTTTGGATGTATATGGATGATCTTTTCTGGTTTGGATGTATATGGATGATCTCATCAGTGTTGGATGTATATGGGTGATCTTATCTGGTTTGGATGAATATGGATCAGATAGTCTGGGTTGGTATTTATGGATATGAGTGCATGTATGTTTGTCATTTATGGATAATTTCATGCGGGATTAGTATTCATGGATATTTTCTGGGTTGGATGTACATGGATCAGCTAGTCTGGTTGGTATTTATGGATTCTATCATGTGTGCTTGGTATTTATGGATAATTTATATGGATCATCTCATCTGGGTTGGATGTATGTATATGGATACTCTCAATTGGGTTGGATGTATATTGAACAGCTAGTCTGGGTTGGTATTTAGGGATACTTTCATGTGTACTTGGTATTAATAGATAATTTTATATGGATCATCTCATCTGGGTTGGATGTATATGGATCAGATAGTCTGGGTTGGTATTTATGGATATACGTTCCTGTGTGTTTGGTATTTATGTGTAATTTCATGTTGGATTGGTATTTATTGTTATTTTCAAAGTGGTTTATTATTTATTGATAATTTCATATGCGTTTGGTATTTACGGGTAATTTTATATGGATCATCTCATCTGGGTTGGATGCATATGGACAATCTTATCTGGGTTGGATGTATAAGGATAATGTCATCGGGGTTGGATGTTTATGGATTATCTTATCTGGGTTTGATGCACATGGATCAGCTAGTCTGGTATATATGGATAAATTCATGTGTTGTTGGGCATTTGGGACTTTTTGATGAGTTCATGCGTGTTTTGTATTAACGGATAATTCCATAGGCATTAGGTATTGATGGATTATTTTATGTGCCATTAGTATTTATCAATAATTTCATGTGGGTTTAGTATTCATGTATAATTTCATGAGTTTGGCATTTATGATTAATGACATAAGCATTATGGTACTTATGGATAATTTCACGTGGATTAGGTATTCATGTATAATTTCATGTGGGTTTGGTATTCATATATAATTTCATATGGGTTTTGCATTTATGATTAATGTCATGAGGGTATGGCACTAATGAATAATTTTATAAGGGTTTTGTATTTTTTCATGTGAATTTTGTATTTATGGATAATTGCATGTGCCTATTGAATTGATTGGTAACTGCATGTGTGTTTGGTATTCTTGGATAATGCCATAAGCATTAAGTATTGAAAGATAATTTCATGTACCTTTAATATCTTTACATAATTTTATGTGCGTTTTGTATTTATGGATAAAATTCATGGGCATTTGATATTTTTTTATAATTTAATGAGCAACTATTTTTTACTTAATTCACATTCATACAAACAGATTGTCATTACATACATTTGGGGCACCAACAAAATGATTCACTGATGTAAAAATTAGTAGAACAGAACAGAACACTTCCGACTTCATGTATAAACAATAATTGGGTTTCTCATATTAACATGTACTTCAATTTTTTACTTAATTGACCATAAAATATAACACACAATATTGATCAAAAAATGATACATTAAATCTAATATTAGTATAACAGAACATAACAGAATAAATATAGCTACATGTGTAAAAAATTGGGTTTCTTATATCAACAACATGTACTTTAATTTTTACTTAATTGACCTTAACACATAACCAACAAAACTATACATAAATGTTAATGTGAGTATATTAGTTTCTTATATTAGCAACATATACTTTTTTGAATATAAAGATCTTCATAACATATATTTGGGACACCGACAATATGATACATTAATGCTAATGTTAGTAGAACAGAACAGAACAGAACAATTATAGCTACATGTATAAAAAATATTTGGTCTCTTATATTAGCAACATATACTTTTTTGAATATAAAGATCTTCATAACATATATTTGGGACACCGACAAAATGATACATTAATGTTAATGTTAGTAGACCAGAACAGAACAGAACAATTATAGCTACATGTATAAAAAATAATTAGGTCTCTTATATTAGCAACATGTACTTTTTTAAGTATAAAGATCTTCATAACATATATTTGGGACACCAACAAAATGATACATTAATGTTAATGTTAGTAGAACAGAACAGAACAGAACAATTATAGTTACATGTATAAAAAATAATTAAACCTCTTATATTAGCAAAATGTACTTTACTTTTTACTTAATTGACTTTAAAATATAACAAACAATATTGACCAACAAAATAATACATAAATATTAATGTTAGAAGAGCAGAACAGAACAATTATAGCTACATGCATGATAAAAAATGTTCTATATTAGCATCATTGTACTTCATTATTACTTCATTGACATTTAAATATAAAGATTTTCATAACATATATTTTGGGAAACAACAAAATGATACATAAATGTTAATGTTAGTAGAACAGAACATGGAACAATTAAGCTACATGTATAAAGATAATTGAGTTTATCATATAAGCAATGTGTACTGTATTTTTACTTAATTAATCAAATTTATACATGTAGGTATATAAATGATGAAAAGAATACAAAAAAAAACTTCAAAATTTGTAAATAAATATTAGTGTTGTTAGTAAGTATGGCCTCCAAAACCTCCCCTTATAGCCATACCCTTACCACCTTGACACTAAGAACATAAATTATGCCTCCTTAAGATATAGTATAAAAAACAAACTAAAGAATTGTTAATGTAACAAAAGTAAAAAAAATAAACTAATGTTGACCTTAAAATATAAAACAAACACAATTTACCAATTAAATGATACATAATGTTTGTATAACAGAACAAATAAGAACAGAACAGAACAATCATAGCTGCATGTATAAAAGAATAAATGGGTTTCTTAAATTAACAACATGTACTTAATTTTTTACTTAATTGACCTTAAATATAACTAGCAAAACAACACATCAATGTTAATGTAAGTATATTAGTTTCTTATAATAACAACATGTACTTTATTTCTTACTTAAATGACCTAAATAATTATAAAGATCTTCACAACATAATATATTTGGGACACCGACAAAATGATACATGTTAATGTTAGTAGAACAAAAGCAGAACATAACAAAACAATTATAGCTACATGCATAAAAATAAAATAAAGATTTTTATTACTTAATTGACCTTAAAATATAACAAACAATATTGACCAACAAAATAATACATGATTAGTGAATCAATTCAGAATGGGACAAAAAAGGTAGAGGTTATCTAATGTGCTTCATGGTGTCATTCTAGTATTTATCTAGAAAGAGAAATTGATGAGAAGCAAGGTCTGGTTACCTTATATGTGACTGCTGTAGATTACATTAGTCCCAAAGGCGTACTGGTTCAAATTCCACCTGGGGAGGTTATACCCTTCCATAAAAATTTGCCAATATTAAATATCAATTTTCTTTCATTAACAATATGGTAAATGCAGAAGTTTCCAGGCTTTTTGAAGGGTACTGGTTACAGCAAAGGGTCATAGAAAGCTAGGTTATGTGCCCTGGACGCTGTAAAACAACCTAAAAAATGTGAAAAAAGGGCTGCTGCGAGTATCCAAGTACTTAGGTATTTGCAATCCCGACCAGAAAATCGAGTACAAAAATATTTGTCACATCGGAAATCGTCTGATCGCGATCTATTTTTGGAAATGGTGAAAGAAAATTTTCAGCATAATTACCACTGAAAACGAGCCGCACTACTTATGAAAATTAATTTTATTTAGTTAATTTAATTCAAAATTTTAATAGATACACATTTAAACAAAAAATTTTTCACTGAAAATGCCCATCAACATCTGGTAATAGAAATGTTAGGGAGTTTATGGTTTTCGATACAGTAAAAGTTTAGAACTGTAATTCTTAACTTTTTTTCATCATATGAGTTCCTGTATATGCTTCTCTATTAACAGGTGATTCATGGTTCGATTGGTGAATCGATCGGATCGGATCGCCACTATCTCAATGATCCACAGTCCTAGTTATACATTTAAATAAAGTATGTAAGTAAACAGTTAACGTACCATGCAAGCCATGTCTATCACTTCTCTATCATCATTTAGATGATCTATCAGTTGTGTCACAATGTCACAAAACTCACATTACCACTATTGTTGCCATGGAAACAATCATGAAACCATCATTTAAATCATCTATCAATCTTTATTTATTACAGTATCTGAGAGTGTTGTTGTGTCACAATGTCACAAAACTCACATTGCCACTATTGTTGCCATGGAAACAAATCTATGATTCTACTCAGGATGAAACACGATCTGCAATGACACAATATTTTCATGAGGTCATTTATCTGAAATACTCTAGTTGTGAACTTTTCAAACAAATACAATTACATAATTCATAGAGGCACAGGGCCATTTTAAGAGGGGTTGTTAGTAGGGGCCCAGGTGGGGTTGAGTGGATCTAACTGCTCGAGTGTTAATCTAGCTGTAGACAACAATACAGCAGTAAGATCAATTTTATTGCCGTTTCTGCTGTTACTGTAGTCACTGTTACCTATACATTCATTATTATAGTACAACCAAGGTCAGTAGCACAGTAGGTAGCATGCCTGGCCTGGATTTTGAATCTAGTGTCCGAAGAGGGTACCGGTTCAAATCACACCCCGGGATGTTAAACCCTTCCATGAAAATTTGACAATTATGTCAATTTTCTCAATTGATAAGGTATATGGAGAAGATTTCAGCCTAGTGGAAGGGTAGGTGATTATTAGTTTGAGACAAGGGTCCAGGAAAGCTACATTGTAGGTTAGGTGTGCTGGGAGCAGTAAAATAATCTAAAAAATTGTGTTGACACAGCGTTAAACCAGGTATGAATAAAATAAATATAACAGATTTTCAACCAAAACAATATATTATAAAATGTGTACAGCAATATCTGCACAGCTCATGAAGATCTTGGACAACATTGTAAACAATAAAAGTGTACCTCTCCCTTCCCTGCTGCTTGATGGCAAATTACATGTAGCAGGTTCAACTTAGTGTTAGTCACATGGTTGCTATAATTGTAACGTTCAACTTCAAGTCTACCTTTCTCTTTCTCTCTGGTCTGGATCACGATGTGAACGCTCGGACACCTTTCGGCATGTACGCAGCGGGAAAGAGGACAACTGAACAATGGAGGATTACACAGCATGGTAAAATGATAAATTTACAGATATTCATATAAATATTGGATAAAACAGGAAAAAAACTTACCAAATTTCAATTAAAATATATCCAAACACAATAACATAAGAGCTAAAGTTATTAAGAACTTAAAAATTACATCCACCACGCCGTATTCCAAATCAACCACGCCTTAGGCGATGTTTATTTAGCGACGAAAATCCAGCCAATCAGATTAAATCCTTTATACCACGTGATCACTCAGGTATGTGAAACACGGGTTTTGCGCGGTCATTACTCTGGCTATGAAGTTTTTGCCGTTAATTTTCCAATTTCGTTCGTCCACCGACCGCCGCACGATTTACCGCATACTCCAAATACTTACCGCATACTTCGCACACTCGCGTTAAAATCGAAAATACTTCTAATACAACTTAACTATGGTTTTTTGCACGTAAAGTTTAATTTTATTAATGGCGCAATTATGTTAATAACGACACATCATATTTGTTAGTAAAAAGGAAATACAACATTTCTTTTTTTAAATTAAGATATCAATAACCTATTGATGCATTTAAAAAATCCGGGATGGAATGGCTTTACTGTTACCCAGCTGTTACCACAGTCTTAAAAATAATACATAATAATGTTAGCTGGAAATAACACGCATATCTTATAAATTTCTTTCACAAACGTTGCATAATTAACAGAATTATAACAACAATCGATCAAAAATTATATTAAAAGTGTCTATGCATACTTAAGCAAATTTATGTGTTATGAATATCTATGCGTTTTTCTTTGTGAAATAAGAGAGTGTGCGGTAATATTTGCAAAACGTATTCTCTTTTACTTGAAAATACGGAGGTGTTCGTTATTTTGAGAGAGTGTTCGTTATTTTGAGACAAATTTTATTAATTGAAGTCAATATTTCGAGCAAAAGTTATATAAAAAGTGATAATAAATGCTTACACGAGGGAATCATGGATATTAAAGTATCATTGTATAATAACTATGGAAGTATTTGTGCGTATTAGTTAGAAGTTATTTCTCATTTACGCGAAAATACGACACCGAGTGTTGTTTTTAGACCAATTTTAGTAATAAAAAACGACATTTCGAACAAACATTATATTTTTTGTGTCAATAGATACTTTCCCAAGTGTAACGTAAATATTAAGGTATTAAATGAACATTTTTTATACGAATTTAGAGAGTATATTACAGGAGTGTTTCTTTTTACGCGAATATGCGGAGTATTTTTAAAAGACAAATTTAATCAATTTAAGTCAAATTTTCGATCAAAAATTATATTGAAAGTATTTATGAATACTTAAGCAAGTGTTTTATGAATATCTATGTTGTTTTTTTTTAGAAAAAAGAGAAAGTGTCGGAATATCTGCAAAAACAATTTTTGTATTTTTTACGCGAAAATACGGAGATGGTCGTTATTTTAGGACAAATTTCATTAATATAACTCATAACATAAAGAGGGGCGGGCCTTCAGCTGGTCATGTGACTAGGGCGGAGTTAATTGTATAAGCACGGAGAGAATAATCGAGATTTACGCAAAAACTTTCATGCGGCAATGTGTGTTATTTTGATAATAAGATAGTGATTTATAGTCTATATATTTAAAAGAATTTTTTTAAAAGTATTAGTTAATACCTATACATTTGTTATATTAGTATTTAACCTTCTTCGTATTCGAATCAAGGCAGTATCTCAGAATATTTGATTATCTTTTCGCAAGCGTGCGACAGAGTTCCTTATTTTGAGTGCAACTTGACATTTAAGTAAATATTACGAACAGATATTACATTATATGTTATATAAATGTTCAAACGAATTTTATAAGAAAACATCTTAGATTCATTGAATAAGAATCAAGGAAAAATTGTTAGATTGAAGTTGAGTTTTTACGCGAAAATATTACTGTGTGCCTTATTTTGAGACAAAGTTCACCCATTAAAGTCAACATTCCGTGTAAAAATCACAAAGTGGGTATAAATTAATATCTTAACGACTGTATCTGAAATATCGGAGTGCGTCATGAATATTTTAGTATCATTGTGGGAGTATTTTTGGAAGTATTAGTAAGAGTTTGTTTCTCTGTTACGCGAATTAACGAGAGAGTTCGTTATTTTGAGACAAATTTTATCAATTGAAGTCAATATTTCGAGCAAAAGTTGTATAAAAATTATAAATTTCGATCAATGATGATAGTTTAAATACCTATTAAACCCTTAATAAGAATTTGTTTCTCATTTACTCAAAAATACGACACTTCGAGTTGCTTTCAGACCAATTTTATTAATAAAAGACGACATTTCGAACAAATATCTATATTATATGTGTCAATAGATACTTACACCAGTGTATCATAAATATATAAGTACAGTCCAATTACGATAATTCGAAATACCTTCGGAACGGCAAAATATGTCGAGTTTTCGCGATTTCGTATTATCGTAAAAGGATGCGCCTAATTTCCATAGTTTTGCCGTTTTTACCGACCATAGAGTAAAAATTGACCGACGATATCCCGAATGTATTTAGTGGCGTTTAACCATATAATGTTTCAGACACGACGCGAATCTGCGGCACTATACTTTGGAACGTCGTTTCATGACAAAATACAAACTGGCAGCAGACAGAAAACATTTATTTATCTACATTATCGTCCGACACGAGCGCATTTATTAAAAATAAGTATATACTGAGTATATACAATATATTCAACATTTCTAATCGAATTATGTGTATAGTAATCAGAAAGTAAGGATAATTATGTTTAAACATGTGGTGATTTGTTTTTCATTTTTCTCGACAAAATCTCTACTATATGGCCGCAGTCAATTACACCTATATAGCACTCAGAAGTTTGGAAGCTCACATATCTTCACTTACAATAGTGAAGTCTATGGAAACAACATTTATACATACATTAATCATGTTTATCTTAAAAAATGCTTCAAAATATCACTACTTTTACGAATCTCGACGAAATGTCTGCTATATGGCAGCATCAAAATTGTACTTGTGCTACACTCAGATCTTTGAAAGCTTTTTACGTCATTACTGTTGATAGTAAAGTTCATGAAAATGATATTTAAATGTATAAAGAGTATGTTTATCATAAGATTATAGCTTCGACGTATCATGATTTTTAAGTTTTCGACAAAATCTGTACTATATGACCGCAGCGAAATTGCATTTATATAGCACGCAGAACTTTGAAAACTATTCATATCATCACCGATAAAAGTAAAGTCAATGGAAACAACCTTTAAATGAATATAAATTATGTTTATCATAAGATTATAATTGCTTCAATATATCACGATTTTTATGTTTTTTCCGACAAAATCTCTACTATATGGCTGCAGCGTAATTGCATTTATATAGCACTCAGAACTCTGAAAACTGTTCATATCATCACTGTTGATAGTAAAGTCATTGGAAACAGTCTTTAAATGAGTATAAATTATGTTTATCATAATATTATAATTGCTTCAATGTATAATAATTTTCAGTTTTTTTTTCGACAAAATCTCTACTATACGGCTGCGGTAAAATTGCATTTATACAGAACTCAGAACTCTGGAACTTTTCATATCATCAGTGTAAATACAAACGTCAATGTAAACAACCTTATAATAAACATAAATTATGTTTATCATAAGATTATAATTGGTTGAGTATACACGACTTTTAAGTTTTCGACAAAACCTATTCTATATGGCCGCAGCAAAGTTGCATTTATATAGCAAGCAGAACTTTGATAACTATTCATATCAGCACCGATAATAGTAAGGTCAATGGAAACAACCTTTAAATGAATATAAATTATGTTTATCATAAGATTATAATTGGTTCAATATATGACATTTTTTAGTTTTTCGAGAATATCTACCATTTGGACGCAGTAGAATCGCATTTTTGAAGGAACCAGAACTCCGGAAACTATTCATACCATCACTATTAATAGTAAAATCAATAGAAACAACTTTAAATGAACATAAAATATGTTGATCATAGAATTATAATTGGTTCAATCCGAGTATATAACTATCTTAAGTGGGGTTTTGGACAAGATATCTACTACATGGTTGCAGTAATATTGCATTTATCTTACACTGAGAACTCTTAAAACTATATATATCACCACTGTTTACAGTGAAGTCAAGGGACAAAACTTTTTCATGTTTAAAAAAATGATTATCACAAAATTATAATATCTTCAATATATCACGTTTTTTTTTCTCGAAAAATTCGCTACTATATGGCCGCAGCGAAATTGCATTTATGTTGCAGTCAGCACTTAGGAAACTATTCATATCAACATGTATGACAGTAGAGACAATGGAAACAGCCTTTTCATGTATATAACTTATGTTTATCATAAAATTATAATTGGTTCATCATATAACGATTTTAAGGTTTTTTTTACAAAATATCTTCTATATGGCTTCACTAAAATTACATTTATCTAGCACTGAGAACTCTAAAAAACTATATATATAATCACTGTCAATATTAAAGTTAATGGAAAAACCTTTTTATGAATATAAATTATGTTTATCATAAAATTATAATTGATTCAATATATGACGATTATTAAGATTTTCCAAAAACATTCTGCTATATGGCTGCAGTAAAATTGCAATAATGTTGCACCCTGTACTCTGGAAACTATTCATAACATCAATGTTGATTGTAAAGTCTTTGGAAAAATCCTTTTCATGTATATAAATATGTATATTACAAGATTGTAATTGCTTCAATATATCAATTTTTTTTGACACAATATCTACTACATGGCCGCAGCGAAATTGCATATATATCACTTAAAACTTGGGGAAACTATTCAAATTATCACTAATGATAATAGAAGTCCATGGAAACACTTTGTTCACGAATATAAATAATGTCTATCATAAGATTATAATTGCTTGAATATATCACGATTTTTAAGTTTTTCCAAAATTTCTCTACCATATGGCCGCAGCAAAATTGCAATTATATAGCACTCAAAACTTAAGAAACTATTCATATCATTACTTATGAAAGTGAAGTCAATGGAAACAACATTTTCACGAATATAAATTATGTTTATCATAAGATTATAATTATTTCAATACATCACGCCTTTAAGTTTTTCCAAAATTTCTCTACCATATGGCCGCAGCAAATTTGCAATTATATAGCACTCATAACTTAGGAAATTATTCATATCATCACTTATGAAATTGAGTCAATGGAAGCATTATTTTCACGAGTATAAATCATGTTTATCATAAGATTTGTATTGCTTAAGTATATCACGATTTTTTAGGGTTTTTTTCCCGAAAAATCCTAACTATATGGACGCAGCGAAATTGCATTTTAATTGCATGCAGGGTCCCAGAAACTATTCAATTTATCACTGATGTTAGTAAAGTCAATGGAAACATCCTTTTCATGAATATATATTATGTTTATCATAAGATTAGTATTGCTTAAGTATATATCACGATTTTTAGGTTTTTTTTTTAAAAATCCTTACCATATAGCCGCAGCGAAATTGCATTTGTGTAGCAGTCAGAACTTTGGAAACTATTCATATCATCACTTATGATAGTATAGGCAATGGAAACAACCTTTTCATGTATTTAAATTATGTTTATCATAAAATTATAATGGGTTTAATATATTACGATTTTAAGGTGTTTTTTTACAAAATATCTATTTATGGCTGTTCTAAAATTACATTTATCTAGCACTGAGAACACTAAAAAACTATATATATAATCACTGTTAATAGTAAAGTTAATGGAAACAACCTTTTTATGAATATAAATTATGTTTATCATAAGATTATAATTACTTCAATATATCACGATTTTTAAATTTTTCCAAAATTTCTCTACCATATGGCCGCAGCAAAATTGCAATTATATAGCACTCAGAACTTAGGAAACTATTCATATCATCACTTATGAAAGTGAAGTCAATGGAAACAACATTTTCACGAATATAAATTATGTTTATCATAAGATTATAATTACTTCAAGATATCACGACTTTTAAGTTTTTCCAAAATTTCTCTACCATATGGCCGCAGCAAATTTGCAACTACATAGCACTCAGAACTTAGAAAACTATTCATGTCATCACTTATGAAAGTGAAGTCAATGGAAACATCATTTTCACGAGTATAAATCATGTTTATCATAAAATTTGTATTGCTTAAGTATATCACGATTTTTTAGGTTTTTTTTCCCCGTAAAATTCCAACAATATGGACGCAGCGAAATTGCATTTTAATTGCATGCAGGGCTCCAGAAACTATTCAATTTATCACTGATGTGAGTAAAGTCAATGGAAACAACCTTTTCATGAATATATATTATGTTTATCATAAGATTAGTATTGCTTAAGTATATCACGATTTTTAGGTTTTTTACGAAAAAATCCTAACCATATGGCCGCAGCGAAATTGCATTTGTGTTGCAGTCAGAACTTTGGAAGCTATTCATATCATCACTTTTGATAGTAGAGGCAATGGAAACAACCTTTTCATGGATATAAATTATGTTTATCATAAAATTATAATCGCTTTAATATATTACGATTTTAAGGTGTTTTTTTTACAAAATAACTACAATATGGCTGCTCTAAAATTACATTTATCTAGCACTGAGAACTCTCAAAAACTATATTTATAATCACTGTTAATAGTAAAGTTAATGGAAACAACCTTTTTATGAATACAAATCATGTTTATCATAAGATATGTATTGCTTAAGTATATCACGATTTTTAGTTTTTTTTCGACAAATTCCCAACTATATGGACGCAGCGAAATTGCTATTTAATTGCATGCAGGGCTCCAGAAACTATTCAATTTATCACTGATGTTAGTAAAGTCAATGAAATCAACCTTTTTATAAATATAAATTATGTTTATCATAAGATTATAATCACTTTAATACATCACGTTTTTTATTTTTTTCAAAATTTCTTTACTGTATGGTCGCAGCGAAATTGCATTTATGTTGCATTTAGAACTTTGGAAACTATTCATATCATCACGTATGATAGAAGAGGCATTGGAAACTACCTTTTCATGAATATAAATTAGGTTTATCATAAAATCATAATTGGTTCAATATAATACGATTTTAAGGTGTTCTTTTACAAAATATCTTTTATATGGCTGCTCCAAAATTACATTTATCTAGCACTGAGAACTCTTAAAAATATATATATATATAATCACTATTAATAGCAAAGTTAATGGAAACAACCTTTTTATGAATATAAATTATGTTTATCATAAAATTATAATAGCTTCAATAAATGACGATTTTAAGGTGTTTTTCTTACAAAATCTTAACTATATGGACGCAGCGAAATTGCATTTTAATTTTGCAGGGCTCCAGAAACTATTCAATTAACACTGAAGTAAGTGAATTCAATGAAAACAACCATTATATATAAATAATGTCTATCATAAGATAAATGTGGTGGGCTCAGCTTCCTACTGACGACATGCAACCACAATTATAGCAGCGACATTCCACTAGTATGAATACCATACTAACTATATTATTAGAAAATATTATTATTGTAAATTAGACAGATTTCTTCATTAGTCTAGTACATGAAATTTACTGTACCAATTACATATATTTATTATTAATATTTATATGAAACTTAACTGATTTATCATTTTACTGACACAATGCCTTTGAAGTTTTGATATTAATTTTGTAGACCAAGTAGCTAGTGCTAAGAACTAGTGACACTCTTAAAAGATTGTATGTTGATATAAAATACACTTTTCCAGCAAGTCAATTTCGTAGGAAAACATCCAATATCATTGAACATACTATTGTTAACTAGTCAGTCGTTGATATTAGACAAATCAGAATGCATAACTAGCGTCAATAAGTAAAATCATTACTGAAAGTCTAATATTCTAATGAACGCAATGTTAGCAAAGTAACAATGTTTTAATGAAACTTCATATGATTTTAGGGCTATCATTAAGCGGTTTTATGATTATATTTTAGGTTAAGTGAGGCGTATTTGAATTTTGTATTGATGAGGGAAGCATAAGTGGCTATAACCATGCAGGTTTGTGAATGCTTTAATTCAAATAAGTTCAGTTATCGGTACATTAAACTTCGATGTAGTAGGCAAATCTAACTGTACAATTGTATAATCGTGGCATCGAACTTGTATTTTAATTGATGAACGTTGATTTGTATGATGTTATTATTAATGATTATTAGAAATGGAAATTTTGGAATGTTGGGACAAGTATAACTTTCAAATTTAACCGAATTAAATCGTACATACATGTTCATTTAGGTTTGGCACTGAAACAAATCAATAAACTCTAAATAATGACTGGATCGCACAGATGCTAGCTAGATGTTTATCAAATAGTAAACTAAGTATTGTTATTGTTGGACAAGTGATGGAAAACAATGCAACAATATCTAAGTACATTGTATCAAAAAGTGACAGTTGGTACCAACAAATTCACTAAAAATTGGCATGGTAAAATATAATTTGGCACGGGTTTTGTGAGAAATCTCCAAAATGAATGTTTTGTCAAAGTCATATTGATTGGCTGAAATGAGATGTTAAAATTAATCTCATTAGTGTATTTAGGCAACACCTAACTTGTCGCATCAATTTAACATTTTCCATAAAACCAGAGAAAACTATTCGGAAGAATAAAAGTTTCAGTTGTTAAGTAAAGGATAATGTTTGAATTAGATATTTAAATAGAATGTAAAACTATACGATCACATTACTTTAAGAAGTTATTAAGTATTTGAAGTTGTGAATACATTAACATGCAAACAGAGTGTTACACCATATTATATGTTTGTTTAACAGATGGAGAATCAAACAAACTGGGCTGCGTTCAGTTAGCAGTTAGCGATAGCCAAACACAAATATCGTTATGAACGGTTAATTGAACGACCCGTTGAAGTGCGAACGTTTAAAGATGGTGGGCAAGAGAGTCGTTACTTCTATTTTATTAGAAGAATTCGGAGAGGAGGAATTGTTTACTTGTTTTTTTGTATATGTATTGATCTAAATCAACGGGAGTATCAGTGCCGACTTCGTTAGACCTAATCCGAAATTTAAATTTATGGGTTTTCCGTTCGTGCACAGGCGGTACAAACAAAGTTGTCTACACATTATTGCTAAACAACACGAACTATGGATTTAATACTACTGTTCTTTTTTACACGCGTTTTCATTGAAACAGTGAAAGTTTGTTTGTACCGGAGGGGAAAACCCAAATATTTGAATTTCGGATATAGTCTATTCGCTATGGCAGTTACTATTTTGCAAAATGTACTGGACCTTTTTTGTTTCAGGTTGTTTCATATTCGCGTACTATATACTAAAACCGTTAGCTGTTGGCCTTAAACGTTTTCTGCTAACAGGCCGTTCAATTATTACTGTTGGCGAACGTTACAGAACGTTACAGAACGTTCGCGGTAACTGAACGCAGGGCTGGTTAAACTCGTTGGATATTGTAAACCAACATAGGACTTAATGTAAATTTCCTACAAAGAAAGAAGGGTCATACAACAATTTGTATTAATTACTCAACAGCAACTTGTATTTAGTAACATGTTCATGTTTAGTTGCATGACATTTTTTGATCAGTTAATTGAGTATATTATAGAATGATTTGAATCATGCAACAGAATATTTGCTTCTATTGTGCAATGTATTCATTGGTAGCTATGGTCATGGCATTCCGAGTTTCGTATTGGAAAATTTAGTAACTTCATCATTTCAAACATTCAAAGCCAGTACGTAAAAGGCAGGTAGTGTAGACTAATTATGTCACATTGGGTAAAATTCACGTGTTCATACATAATTACATGAATGATTACATTCATTCATGCATTAGATATATATCTTTCTTTCAGGTTACTGGCTATTCATACGAAGACACAGAAAAGATATTAAGGCAGTGAGGAAAAAAAGCTCTTTCAATCTGGTGTTCTATCGATTGTTGATGCATGACTTTGGAATGTCTGAACAATATTGTTTAATAAAAAACATTTGTTGTATCAGCCATTTTTATGGCCTAAAATAGAGTCATCATTTACAGAATTAAATTCAGTTTTTAGGCATTCCCCGATAAATCTTTCACAATTTTTCGTAGTTGTTACGGGTTTTTATTTGTAGTAATTGACTCAGGAACGATTTGTTGCTTTCACTTTCTTATTTTACTACGGACATTGGAGATGTTTTCCTAGAGAAAAAAATAGGGAAGTGATCACTTATTCAATCAAGTGGAGCAAAACATTTTGAAAAACAAAACAAATAACATTTGAATAAATGTGATTTATTAGTGAAACTGGGATACTTGTAACTTTTGAAGGACTCTCAACTAACTGAGTAAATTCAAATAGATTGTTCATGGTTTTCCAGGTTGCTGAAAAATTGCACAATTAAATCTGCTCAAGTCGCCCATAATAAGTTTTTATTTCTCAATGCAATTTTTTTCTCCAGAGTTAGTTTATACTCTTCAGTTCAGGAATTTAAAGCACACGGTGGTATATACACAAAGCTTATAATAAATCTTTATAATCATAATTCTGATATAGTATCCTGTTACAACTTGAATAATTACTAGGTCACTGAATGTGTTATTATTCAACCTCTTTCAAACCATTGAGCCACTGATCCATATTAATTTTTGATGATCTAACTATATGTGCGAAGATTTTGAATACCAGGGAAAAACATATTGGAAAGGGGTTAAAATAACAGATTCAGTGACCGTTTAATTATTCAAGTTATGACAGGTTAATATGATTGAACTATATAACAATGTCATTTTCTAAACGAATAATTTCGATGTTGTCAATTTCTAGATCGAGACGTCGAATACAAATATAGTTATTTTTGACATTAACTAGAATGCCTTTGTCATTTAATTTCCATTCTTATATAAAACAAGAATAATAGTTTGAAAATTTTCACATGAACTGAAATAGAACTAGAATTTCATTATTTTTTTATATTAATATTGAATATTAAGATGCATAATTTTGATCCCTTATTTTCCAAAACAATTTATTTACATCACTATGGTGTTATCAGTATTGAAAAAGGTCTAATTGGTCATAACCCTTCATTGGTTGTCTCCAGTTGACTTCATTTCTCCTCATGAAAATCTTATTCAAATAAATGTTTTACCATATACATTATATTTCTTAATTGTTTATTCAATCCTTTCATGGAACAAAACATGTACAATTTAGTGCGGCTATATCCGAGACATTATGAAATTTGAGTCTATGGATATGAAATATATATTAAAAGCTTTCCAAGTTCTGATTGCAATACAAATGAAATGTTGTTGCGCCCATATTACAAATATGTTGTTGAAAAATGACAATTCCTGAAAGTTTGATGCCATATTGCCATATGATAAGCATAATATATATTCTAAAACTGTATTTCCATTATCTTGAAGATCAGTATTCATGATTTTCAAATTTTTAATCAAATAATTAATTTCAAATAATTTAACAAAAATTTATCAACAAAATTTACATGGCAACAAATATTGTTTTCAAAAGCTTTAACATCTGTATTGATTAATAGCATGCTCATAAAAGTTCTGAGTACAATACAAATATAATTTCGCTGCTAATTTTAGTGTGATATATGAATATCAAAATCATCAATCTGAAAGCTTAATTATCTTTTGATAAAGATGATTTATATAGGCTTATAAAGGTTGTCTCTATTACCTTGATAATTGCAAGCTTGCAAAGTACGATACACATGTTATTTTGCTGCGGTCATGAAGTAGAGATTTTAAAGCGTAATTTAAAAAATCAACAAACTGGATGCTTTATTATCCTCTGATGAAGATAAAAAGATAAAAATAAATACGCTAACGACTATGATTTTTACCTAAATATTGCTATTGATGGTAAGCAAGCTTGCAAAGTTTCTCGGTCAAATGTAATTTTGCTGCGACTATATAGTAGAGAATTTATCCTGGTAGCGATGTTATCGTTATAAATGAAAATATCATTTGGATGACTAATAATCTTTGAATAAACATTTTCATATGCTTATAAATATTGCTTCTATGACCATTGACATCGCTTTTTATGATTTGCAAGCTTAGATTTTTAAGTACAATATAAATGTAATTTTACTGGGGTCATAGACTAGAGATTTTATCGTGATATATGAAAAAAAATTGGATGACTAATAATCTTTTGATAAACATATTTTATATGCTTAAAAATATTTATAAAAATTGATTCTTTGAACTTTTACATCGTTTTTGATGATTTGCAAGCTTGCAAAGTTCTGAGTACAATACAAATGTTATTTTGCTGCGGCCATAGAGTAGAAATTTTATCAAGATATATGAAAAATTATCAACTTGGATGCCTTATTATCTTAGGATAAACATGATTTATATGCTTATAAATGTTGTTTGCATGACCTTAAACATGTCTACTGATTATTTGCAAGTTTTCAAAGTTCTTGGTACAATACAAATGTAATTTTGTTGCGGCCATAGATAAGGGATAATATCGCGATTTATTACAAATTGAGTAATTTGCATGTCTTATAATCTTTGGATAAACATGATTTATATTATCCTTTATGTTGTTTTGTGTGACCTTGAACATCGCTATTAATGGTTTGCAAGCTTCCAAAGTTCTTGGTACAATACATATGTTATTTTGCTGCGGCCATAGAGTAGGGATAATATCGCGATTTATTACAAATTAAACAATTTGCATGTCTAATAATCTTAGGATAAACATGATTTATATGATCCTTTATGTTGTTTTCTGTGACCTTGAACATCGCTTTTAATGATTTGCAAGCTACAAAAGTTGTGGGTTCAATACAAGTGTAACTTTGCTGCAGCCATAGAGTAGAGATTGTATCGTGAAATTTGAAAAATTAACAATTTGGAAGCCTAATTTCTTAAGGATAAACATGATTTATATGACCCTTAATGTTAACTGTGACCTTGAACATGGCATTAATGATTTGCAAGCTTCCAAAGTTCTTGGTACAATACAAATGTAATTTTGTTGCGGCCATTGAGTAGGGATAATATCGCGATTTATTACAAATTAAACAATTTGCATGTCTAATAATCTTAGGATAAACATGATTAATATGATCCTTTATGTTGTTTTCTGTGACCTTGAACATCGCTTTTAATGATTTGCAAGCTTCAAAAGTTGTGGGTTCAATACAAATGTAATTTTGCTGCAGCCATAGAGTAGAGATTGTATCGTGAAATTTGAAAAATCAACAATTTGGAAGCCTAATTTCTCAAGGATAAACATGATTTATATGCTTATATAAATGTTGTTTGCATGACCTTTAACATGTCTACTGATTATTTGCAAGTTTTCAAAGTTCTTGGTACAATACAAATGTAATTTTGTTGCGGCCATAGGGTAGGGATAATATCGCGATTTATTACAAATTAAGCAATTTGCATGTCTAATGATATTAGGATTAACATGATTTATATGATCCTTTATGTTGTTTAAAAGTGATCTTGAACATCGCTATTAATGATTTGCAAGCTTCCATAGTTTAGGGTACAATACATATGTTATTTTGCTGCGGCCATAGAGTGGGGATGATATCGCAATATATTACAAATTAAACAATTTGCATGTCTAATAATCTTAGGATAAACATGATTTATATGATCCTTTATGTTGTTTAAAAGTGACCTTGAACATCGCTATTAATGATTTGCAAGCTTCCATAGTTTAGGGTACAATACAAATGTAATTTTGCTGCGGCCATAGAGTAGGGATAATATCGCGATTTATTACAAATTAAGCAATTTGCATGTCAAATAATCTTAGGATAAACATGATTTATATGATCCTTTATGTTGTTTACTGTGACCCTGAACATCGCTATTAATGATTTGCAAGCTTCCATAGTTTAGGGTACAATACAAATGTTATTTTGCTGCGGCCATAGAGTAGAAATTTTATCAAGATATATGAAAAAATTATCAACTTGGATGCCTTATTATCTTAGGATAAACATGATTTATATGATCCTTTATGTTGTTTACTGTGACCCTGAACATGGCATTAATGATTTGCAAGCTTCCAAAGTTATTGGTACAATACAAATGTAATTTTGCTGCGGCCATAGAGTAGGGATAATATCGCGATTTATTACAAATTAAGCAATTTGCATGTCAAATAATCTTAGGATAAACATGATTTATATGATCCTTTATGTTGTTTACTGTGACCCTGAACATGGCATTAATGATTTGCAAGCTTCCAAAGTTCTTGGTACAATACAAATGTAATTTTGCTGCGGCCATAGAGTAGGGATAATATCGCGATTTATTACAAATTAAGCAATTTGCATGTCAAATAATCTTAGGATAAACATGATTTATATGATCCTTTATGTTGTTTACTGTGACCCTGAACATCGCTATTAATGATTTGCAAGCTTCCATAGTTTAGGGTACAATACAAATGTTATTTTGCTGCGGCCATAGAGTAGAAATTTTATCAAGATATATGAAAAAATTATCAACTTGGATGCCTTATTATCTTAGGATAAACATGATTTATATGCTTATAAATGTTGCTTGCATGACCTCAAACATGTCTACTGATTATTTGCAAGTTTTCAAAGTTCTTGGTAAAATACAAATGTTATTTTGCTGCGGCCATAGAGTAGGGATAATATCGCGATTTATTACAAATTAAGCAATTTGCATGTCAAATAATCTTAGGATAAACATGATTTATATGATCCTTTATGTTGTTTACTGTGACCCTGAACATGGCATTAATGATTTGCAAGCTTCCAAAGTTATTGGTACAATACAAATGTAATTTTGCTGCGGCCATAGAGTAGGGATAATATCGCGATTTATTACAAATTAAGCAATTTGCATGTCAAATAATCTTAGGATAAACATGATTTATATGATCCTTTATGTTGTTTACTGTGACCCTGAACATGGCATTAATGATTTGCAAGCTTCCAAAGTTCTTGGTACAATACAAATGTAATTTTGCTGCGGCCATAGAGTAGGGATAATATCGCGATTTATTACAAATTAAGCAATTTGCATGTCAAATAATCTTAGGATAAACATGATTTATATGATCCTTTATGTTGTTTACTGTGACCCTGGACATCGCATAAATGATTTGCAAGCTTCCAAAGTTTAGGGTACAATAAAAATGTTTTTTTGCTGCGGTCATAGAGTAGGAATTTTATCAAGATATAAGAAAAAAATCAAGTCGGATGCCTAATTATCTAAGGATAAACATGATTGACATGCTTATAAATGTTGTTTTCATGACCTTGAACATCTCAACTGATTGTCCCACGTTTTCAAAGTTCTTGGTACAATTAAAATGTAATTTTGCTGCGGCCACAGAGTAGAGATTATATCGTTTTATGCATAAGAAATCAACAATTTGAATTTATAATTTTCTTAGGATAAACATGAACTATATGTTTAATAATGTTGTTTTCTCTGACCTTGGTAATCACTATTGATTATTAGCAAGCTTTTAAAGTTATGAGTACAATCCAATGCTATTTTGCTGCGGCCATGGAGTAGAGATTTTATCGTGAAATATGAAAAATTAACAATTTGGATGCCTAATTATCTTAGGATAAACATGATTTTTATGCTCAAAAATGTTGTTTCCATGACCTTGAACATCCCTACTGATGGTAAGCAAACTTTCAAAGTTCTTGGTGCAATGCAAATGTGATTTTGCTGCGGCCATAGAGTTGAGGTTATATCGAGATATTTGAAAAATCAACAATTTGGATGACTAATTATCTTAGGATTAACATGATTTATATGCTTATACGTAATGTTTTCAGGACGTGGAACATCTTAACTGATGATTTTTAGGCTTGTAAAGTTTTAAGTACAATAAAAATTTTATCTTGCTGAGGTCATATAGTAAAAATTTCATTGAGATATATGAAAATCATCAAAGCCTGGTGTCTTACGACAACCTAAAATTATATACATGTACAATGTATTTATCAATATGACCTTGAGCATATCTATTGTTAATTTGCAAGCTTGCTAAGTGGGTGTTTTGTCAGAAAAGCCATTGACGGTGAAATTAGAAGACTTTTGACATTTTGAAATAAGAATACTTTTTTGATAGACTTTAACTCATTGTTTTCGCTCCCATTGCGAACACAGTACGACGTTATCATTTACGCTAGTTTGAATGCAAACAATGTATGTGACGTATTTATCTTTCGCAACAATACAAGAGTAATATATGTTGACATTATGCCAGACAACAATCAGTTATCACTGATTTCTTGTTCTATAAACATTACTACAATGCCGCAGATTGGTGTCGTATGCTAAACATTTTTTATGGTAAAACACTACTAAATACAATCGGAATACCGTCGGTTAATTTTAACTCTATAACCGGCCCAAAACGGCAAAACTATGGAAATTAGTCGCATCGTAAGGATGCGCCTAATTTCCATAGTTTTGCCGTTTTTACCGACCATAGAGTAAAAATTGACCAACCGTGATTTTCGGTGTTGTCCATAATATAATTGCATCGTGATAATTACTTATGCTCGCAGTTGTCTTTCGTGAATTGACGTTTATCATATGACAAATATTTTTTTTTGTTAATGTACGTGTATGTATTGTTTAAAATATGTTTAAAAATAAAATTTAGTTTTGTGTTTGTTTTTTATCTCTCCCCCCCCTCTTTTCTCACCCGAGCTTGGGACCGGCGACAACTTCTTGTATAGCTTGATACTTGTAATCTATCGTCAGAGCACATCATAGCAGACCCCGGAAGTTAATATAAAAATGAACAGAGGCGCTAGGCAAGTGCTGATAATTTTGTGTTATTATGGGGGCTATTGTCCCTACACCCCCGCTGATATTGTAAAATGAATTACAAAAAAACATTTTAAATATTTCTTGAAAATAATTCATTTAAGAAAGGAATAAAAAACGGCATGGGTAAAAACAAAATGGCGTCCATAAATTTGTAAACAAAGCAACGTCCGAGCATGCGCAATAGCTTTAGAATGCAGGTTCCGCTATCCTCTCAGATGACCTGAGCCATTCACTGAATTACCGAGGATAAATTCGAACGACTGTTTACGATAAAATACGGTAAACGGTAAATAAATTTTAGCAATGATCTTTAAATAAGAACTTATGCATAAAGCAAGTTCGATGAATAGAACACTGGCTCTAGTATATAAGGACGAAGGGCCATACGTTTTTGTCACTCAAGCATACAAATGTGAAATATCAAGCTTGGTATACAATAGATGTTTGCACCTTTGTTTTCATAAGACAAGCCAATAATAATAATCCATGATTGACTATCGATCGGGCGTGAAAAGCACACGTCATGACATGTTATTAAATCTAACAATAGCGATAAAGTTAGATGGTCAGAGGTGTGAAAAACACGCGACTAGAGATCCGTGTCGAATTATCGCATTAATTTTTAACTGATTCTTTGTTCAGCGGACTATAAAAAGTTGTTGAATTAGCGCAAATTTCGAAAAATCGTGTGTTGAATTATCGCGAAATTTTAACATTAAACATATAGGAGAAAATGTCGGGACCGTAGATCTATGTCGAGTTACCGCAAATTTCGAAAAATCGCGTGTCGAAAAATCGTAAATCAACTGTATCTAATGACTATTTTATAGGAATTTAGACAGTATTATAGGAGTGTTTTGTTTTTGAGCGAGTATGCGGTAAGTAAGGCGAGTATGCGGTAAGTATTTGGAGTATGCGGTAAATCGTGCGACCCCAGCAACAGTCATGGCATTGAATCACAGACACAGTCCTGAATAAAAAAACTGTAATTATAGATCTAGTGTCAGTTTTGATTCGGGACGGTGCGGCTGCTTGTGCATTTAAGAGGCCTGATCAGTCTACTCATAATTGCTTAAACTAATTTTTAACAAGACATATTATTGTGGTTCTTTCTCCATTAGGCTGGATAAAAAATTTCTATAAACAGTTATTATGCAGTGTCTCACCAAAAGATTGCAATACAAAATAAATGTAAAAAAGTAAGTATATACATTGCACATGGCAAGCACATCATTTTTTGTTCACAGAATTTTTTTATATATTTTCTTTACAAATGACCTGTGAACCCCGGATCAGCAGTGCAGTTGGTAGCACACCAGGATTTCGTATCTAGTGTCTTGAAAGGGGGTATGGGCTCGAATTCCATCCGGGGAGGGGATACTCTTCCATGAAAATTTGACAATTATGTCAATATTCCTCAATTAATAAGGTATATGGAGAAGTTTCCGGTCATGTGGAAGGTTAGGCAAGTACTGGTTATAGACAAGGGACTAGGAAAGCTAGGTTAGGTGCGCTAGAGTCGTAAAATTACCAAGATATGTTGACATGGCGATTAACCAAGTATAAAAAAACAAATGATCTGAGGAATATTTATCTATAACAATGAGTAATGGCATAGAATAAAGACTTACAGTGGAACCTTCCTACAAATGACAGGGAAAATGTACATACATGTACTAAATAGACAATATAAGAATTGTTTTTTCTGGAGTGATAATTTTTTATAGTGAAATTTCATGCAGTCAGCACACCTAACCTAGCTTTACTCGACCCTTGTCTATAACCATTACTCACCTACCTCTCAAAAAGGTTAGCATCTTCTCCATAGACATTATCAATGGAGTACATGTAAATATATAATATGTGGTTGTTATGAGATGGCCATCAACAGTACTTGTACAGTACTCATACCAATTAAAACAATATTTAATGTAAATAGATAAACAAATCAACTTAAAATTATTTGTTTAATCTCTTTATTAATAATTGACAATACTTTTTGTAACAAAAGCAACATAGAAATTAACAAAAGACATTTCAAAATGCCATAATAATCAAACTACATAGATATAAAAAACACATAAAGCAACAACATAAATAAATAATACTTGTTTCTCATATAAGTGCGCTACAAAAGTAAACTTATATAATTCTAAATCTAAATTACTTAAAATCAAATCACAACATTTTTTTATTCATAACCAAGTTTTTGAGCTTGGTAATATGGCAGCATATGTGTACATGTTTCATTCACTTTTGTTAACCTGTCCTTAACTTTTTATTTATCACATTTTAAAAGCTAATCAGTTGACCATATGTTTATGGTTGCTTCACATATCATCAATAATCTGAGGCAGCTTGTGTGAATATAGTTTGCAGCTACCAGTCAATTATTGTGTAATGTGTACACAGGTTAATAAAGTTGAACCACAAATAATAAATAACAAAAGCTGTGTTATGTAACATAGAAACATGTTAATAAAAATTTGACACAATAGATAATAATTAAATAACAAAGGACAAATATGATCATACATTGTGTGTACATTACAAGACTACCAAACAAATCAAATTATTCAAATATACACCAAGAAACTAAGCATACTGAAAATGTTGACTGAAGAGCCATTTAGGTAAGTCTGGAACCAATAGTATAAAACCAATCAGCCAGCAAGTTGGCTCTCTTACATTCATATAAAGAACATTATTCACTTATTACCTATTTATACTCTTCAAACAGATCGGTTCAATTAGTTGGGTTACAATTAAGGAAATGTTTTATTATCTCTACATAGCAATTGGATGATAAAATTTGAGGATTCCAAATGATAGGACCTTTTACCATAGGGATATGAGAAACAAAGTTTAACAAACACAGTTGTACCCCTAGCATATTTGTAGATCTATAATAAACAGTATGTTTGAAAATCAAAGGGAGGTAACATGACATATCCCTATGCCTTTTACTAGTTGTTTCCCCTCAGATTTTATCAGGGAAATATTCTTCATAAAGAATACAAATGATAGATGCAAAGTTTTTGTCCATTAAATAAAAGAAAAAAACTTGATTGGAAGACATTGAGTTTAAGAACTCAAAAGAAAAGTACCGTCAAAATTTAAACAAATCTTTATAATAATTGGATTCTTCTATTCAGACTGACCATTTTTTAAAGACTGCAAGACTTTATAAAAACATGGGAGTATTTCACAGCAACCATACTATTCTACATACACTATGCATCAATTACATGTCACATAAATATTCATCTGTCACATGTTTGAAGTACAAAAAAATTCAATCAACAAAATTGAAGAAATTCAATACATATTACATATAACATGTATAATCATATTCAATAATAAAACTGAACACAAATAATGACAATTGTAAATCATACTGATGGGTCAGTACAAAACTGGTCTAAAACATGTAAATAAAGAATCAGAGGATATTTGTTTATTTCAGTGTAAGATCGACTTCTATTTATGAGTGAGCTAAGGATGCAATATTGTCATGACAGGCGTAGCCACGAGTGAAAATATAATATCATTTGCTAACGAGTGAAATAAAAAGATCTTACACTGAAATAAACAAATTTTCTGTTTATTATATGCTTCAAACTGGCTTTTTTAAAGTATAAGTACGGTATATCATCAGAACGGCACATCCAAACAGTGAAAAATAACAAATTTATTTTCACCGTTTCAAAACAGTGGAATATCGATTTTTATTTCACTGATAAATCCAAGTATTCCCCTGGAAAGCATAAAATAAGAATGTAGACTAGTTTTTCACTGACCCATTGATATAACTTCAAGTTTCATACGTATAACAAAAACAAATATAAAACAACTAATCACTAGCATGAACACCATGGTTTTTGGCACCAATTTGGAATTTCATATACCCAGTACATGAAAATAGTTACAATATAATTTCCTTAAATCCTAGTATTAAATCCATAGCCTGAAAGATAAAACTACTTTTTGGATTTAGGGATCACAGATGTTTGGTCTATCAAGATTTCTATAATAAGTTTGTCCATTCCCTGCCTTGTTTTGGACCCTTCTTCGTTTGTACAATGTAACTAAAATGTGAGTTTTTCTAAACTTTGAAAGGGCTAAACATTATAAGGGAATTATGGGAATTATTGACCAGTTAATAGCATAAATTCTATATTTCAACAGGAAACAGAATGGGCTAAGACTCTCCTTATCTTCAGGTTTGGAACCTATGAATCTTGGGTTAAGAACATCTAAATTTTATGGCTTAGATTCTCTAAATTTTGACATTTAGAACTCTTAAATCTAAAGGTATAGAACCTCAAAACCTAGGGGCGTAGAACCTCTAAATCATAACAAAATGAACAATAACAACATATATATTGACTGGAAGCATAAAAACAATAAATTAACAACAATAATACTACTAAACATAACATTGTTCACAAATTACAAAATAAACACAGGCGACTGTATCAAAAAATTCATTTAACTCAAATCATATTCCAACACTAATGACTATCTATTAATTGATATCCATCATTACCAAGGACTACAATGGAAATAAAGACTAGTTCTTTTTTTGTGTTATCCTTGGTATGGGAAAGCATGTCATGGTACTATTCAAAATTGCATATCTGCATGTTTATTTCAAATTATTGTCTTAAAATTAATTCTATATTTTATATTCATATTATGTCACATTATGTTATTAAATGTACCATTATGTGTAGCCTAATGCTGAAATAAATCTATCTAAAAAAAAATATCTTTAAGAAGTACATTGCCGTGACCTATCCAAAATGATAGATTACAATAATACCCCTAGCACAAGCTCTAGCAACACTTTCAACAATATAAAACTTAAGGTGATAAACTGTGGTTTGATTACTTGTAATGTGTAATCAAAACTGTTCATCATTCCATCAGAATGAATAGAAATTCATTTCTTTCTGATAATACTACTATGATGATGTTGCTAAAAGTACTTCATTGTATTTATACTGTATTTAATTGAGTTACTTTAACAGTTTTTGACAAATTTACCTGTTGCAATATAAAAGTATAAAAGCTGATATGATCATGTGATATTACTGCTATGAGAATTAAATGAATTTAAATAATACAACTAAAATCAACCTGTACTACATGAAGTACTGTAGTTATTATGCATATTAAAAGTGTACAGACTCTGACAGATTTATTGTTAAAAAGTTGTCACAACATGTGGATTTATGGATGTCATACGCCATTCCATGCATTAAATGATTTCCTTGGCATATGCCAAATTGTCATATTTAGGTATGTGCTGAGAAAAATGTGCTTACTCGGCACCTTGATATTTGTGCGGTACAGTTCCATTATAATGACCACCATGGTTATAAAAAAAATCGTGTGATTTTTTTACAATTTTTAAGTCCTAAATGGGTAGTTTGAGAAAAAAGTCACTATATTTAGACTAGAGCTGTCACGATACGCCAGAAGCGTACCGCGATATACTGCAATACGCTGGCATCAGATCGCGATACGTACCGGATATATTGTGGGCTTTTAGACTGATGTTGTGCCTCCATTGTATTTAACAGAAACATTGTAAATCTTACATGCAGCTACTGATAGAATCTGGCCTCTTTAATTATATACGGTCATTTAGGAGAGTAACCTGCACAAATCAGTTAAATTCTTGTAACTTAAGGTTTGATGGAATGAACAAACTTTCATTTGGCGAAGGGAAGAATTTTCCAGTAAAATAAAAAAATATCGCCAAATACCGGTTTATTGAAATCGTACCACGATTGCAATGTATCGGTATATCGTGACAGCCCTAATTAAGACCATTCCACTATTAAGACTATTGATTTTGACAGTCCTTATAGTGGTACATTACTGTACTGATGGGAGTATACAAGCAAGTTAATACAAAAATATATGATAACAAAATAAGATCTAAGAAATGAAGACAAAACAAGATCTAAAAATACTGAAACTAATATATAAGTATAGTACATGTAATAAGCTTAATTTGATTTGTACAGCATATTTATGATGTGATTACATGGAAAAAAGATCTTTGTCTTGACTAGTCATGTTGAACATTTTGTGATTATATAATTATATAAATTGAAAGAACAAGTTAAATGTAATATAAACAATTCAGACATATGAATACCATAGAAAATGAAAACCATAAAAATCAGTAACTTTATAAATGCATTTACATGAAAAAAATATACACCACTGTCACAGATCTTGATCTAATCAGTAACTAACAAACTTCACATGTATCATTGATACTGGAAGCTGATAGAAAAAATAATAACTTAACACATACAGCATAAGAAAGGAAACTAACAGAATATATAATCAACAAAATTATGAAAAAATATATATAAAAATGAAACATTCCGATTTCACAAAAAGTGACATAACAAAAATTCATTCCAAAAATATAACAACAAAATTACCAATAAGTAAAAAATAAGTAAACAACACTAAACAACTCAAATATCAATGCTAACAGAAAGTCTAGTACATACCACAGATATATTGTATACAAGGGCCGATTTAACAAGTTATGAATTTCATTTCAATTATTGAAATACCTTCAATATGATACACCATCCAAATATCATCCATCCAAATATCATTATATAATATTATCACTTTTTAATAGAATTACATAAGGTACAAAGTGCCAGGATTGTGACTACAATTGAAAAAGATTTTATCTTTTACTTAGGTATAAACAGCCACTTAGTTTTTTAAGCTTATCACAAAAACATAATTCTAATATACTAAAATACAGTAAATGTTCACCTAAGCATGCAATTTTTGATGACTTAAAGTCCCAAGTTATTGCAAAATCATGCAATTTTTGATGACTTAAAGTCCCAAGTTATTGCAAAATCATGCAATTTTTGATGACTTAAAGTCCCAAGTTATTGCAAAATCATGCAATTTTTTATGGTTTCAAGTCCTAAATGTTTAAATTTGTGAAGAAAAATGTCCCTTTATTAGAACCAATTCACTATTAACACCATCAAATTTTATGGCCCTAATAGTGGAACTTTACTGAACAAGTTTTTTTATGTGGCAAGAAATGTAAATACATATCTATAGCACTAAATGCTTCTAGTAAAGATACTGTATACATGTATATAAAAACAAAAGCAAACAAGATAAAAAAAACCAATAAACAGCACAATCAGTAATTGCACAATAATAATACATCAAAATAAGTCTTTCACTTTAAACAGGATTCCACACTAACAGTGTCCCAGGATTCCAAAAAACTTTGAAGGAATCTTAGTAATGCTTAGCTTGGGGTTCCTTCTGTATCCCTAAAAATGCCCTGCTCTAACATGAATATGAGTTCCCATTGTTTACCACAATTTGTGACTGCAAATCTGTGTCTAAATTTGTGAATTATTGTATATAGTATTATTGGATCCTTGATAAAAATAGTAAGAGTTGAACCTTGTTGTAATAAAAGTAAAAAAAAGTAAAAAAATCATAACAACTGACAAAAGAAATGGATAGCTCATAATAAAATTTTAAATACATTAACTGAAATGACATCTAAATTTAAACAAATTATTAAAGAGAATTCTAGTATCATATTTGATTTATTACAATATTTTGATCTGTAGATTCAAACTTTTTGTAAGGTTTCATTTAATCCTTACTATTCAACTCAGAAAAGAAAACTTACTATTTTAGCTTACTGATTTAGGGAACTTAAAATGTGTCACATAGAAAATGGAAGAGAATTACAAAATCTCAAATACAAATCAACCAGTCAGTACAAAACTATTCTAACTACATGTAAATAAAGAAGGATGTAGACTAGTTTTGTACTTACCTATTGAAACAATATACATAACATAGAGCAAGATTCTTGATTAATCTATATAATAGTATTAGAAGACATGGGAAAAAACAATAAAAGGTAATCTCTGATAAATCTATGAAATTTTTCATAAACATTCTTACAACAAATATGGCTGCAAGTCACATATAGATCAAATTCATAAAATGTTCCATACATTTTGTACTTTGTAAAAACTATTATTTCTGTCATTTTTGCTGCATTTTTTTCATTCAGACAGTGGTGGTCAGTCATTCTACTCAGTGTCCCCAGACAAGGCCTAAATCTCTGGACACCAAAGTTTTTAACCAAAGCACATAACCTGGTCAGTGACTGACAAATGAGTTTAAGAACAAATGTTATTACAGATTCAGAAGTAGGGGAAAGTGGTGGTAGGAAATATTCCATAGTTAAGTAGGTCTAGCCAGTTAATAAAATCCACCACCCTGCAATTATAGTCAAACTAGCATATCACTGAGCTAACCTCATAGATTTCTAAAGTATGTCCAATGACTTAAAACAAGATTGGATAAAGCAGAAAATTGTAAATGTCCTGAATATAGTAGCAGTTATTATTTTTAGTCTTCTGACTTTCTGCAACCATGTAAAAAACACACACATATAAAAATGATACTTATTGTAAGATTTCTATGAAAAGATCCACTGGATTTCATGCAATGAGGTTGTCAGTTCAATCAAAATTAGGTTTAATTTTATAGTAAAATAAATTCTTAATGAAGTCATAAACAAATAGATTTTCGATTAAATAAAATCTTGTTGCGAGTGAAACAAATAAGATGCCATTTAAAAGTTGTTAAATTAATGAGTAGAAAAATGCAGTTTTTATATACAATAATAATCATAATATTTCAGTAATGATGTTTCTATGACAACAAAGATGTTTTGTTCCAATACCTGGAATGTTGTTCACAAAAAACTGTTCCACAATTTTTCATAATTCTTAAAATGCTAGGAGAAACTATTGAAAGGATTTTGAGCAGACAGGTAAAGTAATAAGAATTTGTTAAAATACCTAACACAAAAATGTACAATACATAATGAATATATGTCTATCATGATATGAAATATATTAAGGATATGTGTATAAAAATCTGACTAGAAAAATGAAATGAGCAAATTTATGTTGAAAGCTTTCTCAAAGTAAATAAAAATAATGTACAGGTATGGTGTATAAGCTGCAGTTTAACATTTTTTTATAGTCATACTGCTACAATCAGTTGCTCTACTAAAGGTAGCTTGGTAGGCCTAGATCTCATACATACAGACCTTTTTTTCCCTTATATAACAGGGGTCATTTACAGGGCCTTCCCCTCTTGAAATTTCTTTATTACCAAGCAGTTTCCCCAAATTCTGAGTTTATCTTGGATTTTTTTGTTCCCCTATCTTTGAATTTGCGATAAAATTTCTCCAAGTGTACTATATAGAAAAAAGCCCCACGCCCATTTACTGGAAAAAAGCCCAGACATATACTAATTTACTTCAGCTTTATTATGAAACAAGTTCTTACAACTTAGAATCATCACTTCGAAGTTCATTTCCTGGTCCCCCAGTACTGAGCTAGAAGAACAAAGTTTCTTGCTCTAGGAAACAACAGGGTAGGTTTTGGATAGGATTTGAACCATATCGGAGCTGGCTATCCAATGATTACCAGTTCAATGTCGTAACCGCTCAGACACGTCTGCTCCTAGATCTTTGAACCTAAGTTTTTAATCTACTACTAACCACATACCCCAGTGGCTGACAATTGTCGAACTTGATACAGAAATAGGAGGGAAAATAATCATGGAAAGGTTTTCATGATCAAGCTCTAAAAAGATATGTGTATGTAGCTACCAGCTGAGCTAACAGAGAGTGTCTCAAAGCATTAAATGTTAAATTTCTGAAATACACATTTTACAATTCTAAAACTACTGGTAGAAAAACAATGAGCTTCAAAACTGTACAGGGTATTTTATGGACAATAAGCTACACATAATTGTATAATAGGATTAATATAAATCTTAAACAATGGGACCTTCATAACCCTTGATTATTAGCCTGAATGGTCAGTAATATGACAGTGGAAAAATCGATAACTGTAAGACAATATTGTGCCCATGAATTATTAGTGCATTCAGACATTTGTTGCAGCTGAGCTTACTAAAGCTTAGAATAGATTATGTTACAAAGAGCTTACTTAAGTTTGGAAGAGCTGATGAAAACTAAGAAGAGTTAAATAAAGCTGAAAAGATCTGACTAAATCTTAGAAGATCTGACTAAAGCTTAGAAGATCTGATTATATTGACACAAGCTGTATAGAATTGAGTAGAGTATAAAATGAATAAAGTGAAAATATACAAAATCAAAGTAAAAATACATAATGATTGTGAAACAAAAATAAACAGAGACAAACAAGAATTAATACTTTGAGGTATACATTTGTATATAAAAAATAGAAAAAGTATGAAGCACTTATTGAGTTTCTTTGGTAAGTAAGGCGGAGATTGAAAACTAAGTAACTACCGCTATTTAGAAAAACAATATATAGGGACTAAAATATTTCAAGACCTTTAAATAGGCTCTCTTGGTATATGCTTTTGTTCATTATCATTGATTTCATAAAGTGGTCTTGAATTGGCAAGTAAAGCAAGCACTTAAAAAATAAAGATAATTTTGAAGTCCTTTGTGTTGACTATAACAAAAAATTAAAAGTACAACATCAAAAATATGTTACAGGATAGTTATGAGTTTCCAATGTAACTTAGTATTATGCAAAATATATATTTTATACATATAAACAAATTGAAAGACATATTGATTAGGGCTGTCATGATAAAGCATATCGCGATATATTGCAATAGACTTACACCGTATCTCGATACATACCACGATATATTGTGGTTTTTTATTCCTTTGCCTTTGCTGTATTTAACAGAATATATGCAAATTTTACAAACAGCTACTTATAGAATCTAGCCTTATTAAGTCTATACAGTCATTGAAAATTGTGATATATGTCTTGCTTATAAAAAAAGATGCTTAGGTTGAAAGAAACAATCGCTCCCTTAGCTGCAGAACATCCTAGCAACTCCTGGAATCCATTGCTTGTTTCACAAATTCCTGTCAAGATGTATTCGATTCAAGAACATGTTTTGCACATGTTCAATACAACCAATCGAACTCACCCCAATCGGTTGAAGTCTTGTAACTTAAGCTTGATTGAATGAACAATGGAAAAACTGATGCTTTGCTATATTTATTTCGCGAAGGGAAGAATTTTCCATTGAAATAAAAAATATCGCCTGTGTATAGCAATAAACCGTTATATCGTGACAGCCCTAATACAGATTGACTAAAAACAAGCTTTACAAAAATTTGAAGAACATTTTGGAAGCAAACTGAAACAAACAAAGAATTTTGTTTTTAGTAAATAGTATAATGATTTTATTTATTTTAAAACAATAGCTATGATTCTCATGAAATATTTACAGCCTAATAACCAGAAAAAGCTAGCCTCTTCCAAAAGGAAAAAGGTATAAATTTTGATAAGCATGAGTTCAAGGTTTTTCCTTCTCAGTTTAACAATCACAGTTTGAGTGGAACTGACCTTATGAAAACTAAGGCTGCATCTTAAAACAATACACCAAGAAACCATATTGCAGTTGTTGTAAAGTATCCAAACTTGCTTGAAAATATGTAACACAAAAAATCAAAATTTCTCTGCTTCAGCTTCTATTTTTTATTTCTAAGTTTCATGAGTCAAGCTAATGATGTTCAAAATTCAATCAAATTTCTCATTAAAAAAAAAGAAATATGCAGCCCTTATAAAAACTTAGAACCTTTTAAGGTTAAAAAAATCCTTAATAATCGACAATAATTCAAAATTCTCACCCTAATTTCTCATCTTTTTTCTATGCGCTATAATTCAAGATAAAGTTGCTTTAGTCAATCAAAATGCCCATAACAATAAAAGAAACATTATAAAAAATCTGTAGAAATCTTGATTGCTGTCTCATGTATCATCAATTCTACCAGAGAATTCCCCAGCACAAGCTTCTCTATAAGCTTTAACAATCTGTTCATCTTGTTCTAGGTACTTTGGTATTTTACAGAATGGTTTAGGATCCAAATCTACTATACTAACAGAAAATCTAAATGTTCTACCATATACATCCTTTAAATGTTGACCTATTGTATCCTCATTCACACTGAAATAATCAAATATACATGGTAAATATTTCAAGTTATTTAAAAACAACTTTGAAAACCTGGAGTGAAAAACAACTTTAAAAACACATGAGTGGAAAACATCTTTGAAAACACATGGGTGAAACTGATACTTCTGGAGTGAGCATGGCTGTGTTGTTATGATGTTGGGTTAGCCAGATCGGTGTTAGTTCTAACCACATCTAAAACTTATCTAGTTGTTTCCATGAGCAAGAAACTTTGTCTTACTATCAAAGAAATGGGGAACCAGGTAGCAGACTGGAGAGTGATGAATCAAATTAGTAACAACTTGTTTCACAATTAATTTAAAGTAGATAAGTATTAACTAAAGCTACAGTCCCATAAACATAAAAATAGCCGTGAGGGCACCGTACGGGCGCCGTGCGATCAAGCTCCGCAAGGACCCGTACGAACTCTTGCGTACCCGTACAGACTGTTACGTTTTTACCAGGGTCCCTGAGATGAGCCCAGGATACACATATCAGTTTCAGAGTCAAATCGTGAACAAAATCGTGGCCGAGTAAGGATTAAACATGCATATCTTCCAGCTATGGCTCCGTACGTGTGTTGTTTTGTGCCATGTACATACCGTCACCTTAACATGCAAGGCTTTCCACGACTTACGGCTATCTGCACGTATGGGTCTGCAACAAGCCATGATTTTATGGGACTGAGGCATAAAATGACATATTGACTTTTCAACATCATGATAATGCATAAATCACAATTAATGTTCACATGTAGTTCAAAATCATTATATGATTATGCAGCCGGCTACTAGAACTACATATTTACTGATATAACATGATAAACTTGATCAGTAAGCAACAAGTTTTAGCAGGCATAAAAAGGCTGTCAAATTTATTAAGCAAAGGTCTTACACAATAAGTGACAAAAATCAATGTTGAGGCTGTTAAAAATTAAACAGAAAATAGTTTACAAGGATCTAAGAGTTGAATGGGGTAAGGAATAAGGGTGAATATATATATGATTAAAACAAATAAAGACTAACTTATCAGGTACTCTTTGTAAAGCCACCATAATAGAGCAATCTTGAACAGTCTTCGATATGAGAAATTTCTTCACCTGTAAACGTATATACACACTTAATTAAAATACATTTAGCACTCAAATATCATGTTCAATAATCAATAAAACTTACGAAGTATATCATACATATTTTATTTATAAAACTATGAAGATTTTCAGTCTTTTAAATAAGCATTGGCAATTATACTTAAATGACAGACCTAAAAGTATAAAGATTGAAAACTAAGGTAAAGCAATGTAAATAGAAACATATTGAAAGACTAAGCTGTTATTAGCTCAACACATTTTGGTTTGCTAAAAAATATAAACAAGTAAAAATAAAAAAATTTTTTTACAAACTTTACCTTGCTAACCATAGATGATAAAGATTCTTCTATTATCAAATCATCATCATCGTCATCGTCATCGTCATCATCATCATGACTATGTTCAGTACAAACATGTAACCATTCATCCTCTGTATAAGGGCCATCCATACATAATTTACATCTAAAATAAAAGTATACATAAATTATTAGTAATTCTAACATTATTAGGCATGTGTGTTTTCAATCTATATATAACATGACATCATCTATATTTTAATACTGAACACAAACATGGCTGTTATAAATTGCCCCCTAGTTTTGTAGAACTTATTGGGAAACTTCTTCACTTTTCAATGTTAGAATCGAAATTATGTACAGTTTTTCTATAGTTTGTTGTAGAATAAAACATAGGCACTTGTCTTGATATGCTTATGCTAAATCTCATGCTAAAGCATTTGGTATTTAATTATAGCACACAAAACTTGTGCTTGTGTTTTATGATACAACAAAATATAGACAAGTTAGGCAACTGTATGTTATTTCATAAATACTAATACAATTTAAAACAATTCTAAAAATACCAATGTTACAATCTAAGTTGTCTTGATAATGCTCCCTGCCAAAGTCCTTAAGTTGAAGCAAGTTATCAATTTTAGTACACCTTCTGCCAGTAAAGGACCATATCTTCACTGTCAAGTCAAATCCTTGTAACTTCACAACTTGAAATTGAAGTTATGAGGTTTTGACTCAATAACAACAATATTTAAGTACCTACTGGTAATAAAGAGTCCACATATAACAGGCAGATTTTATAAAAAAAGATTCAGGATATCTCTGATTTTCAATCTAAAGGTCATGAATTCAACTGCCATCAAACCTTCATGTGTAAATTTTTAAGTTTGGTCATTGAAATTTTTTAAGTCCATTCTCCCTCTGACCACTGAATTAAATATGCTAGTCATTGGCCACTGGTAAAAGTATGTATTCAGTTAGTCCTATGACCTACTTCACTTAAATCCATCTTTTCTTGGGGATAATGTACCCATCTGCAATACTGGTTAAAAACATTGGTAAAATGTTAAAGACACATTGTTAAATGTAATTCATCTGTCAGTGGCACATACATTAACCCTGCTAATTTAAATTATCAAAATTTGTTCTATAATCCTTTTTCATAAGTGCAGGTAACTATTTTTGTTGATAGTAATGCAGTGAATATTTAAATTAGCAGGGTTAATGTATGCACTCATAACAGTTGAATAAAATATCCTATGAAGATAAGGTACACTTTATTTCTGTCTTGTATGAGAAACTAATATGGATCTGGTAGACCCCTCATAGAGGTAAAGGGTTAACAATATTTTTAAAGAATTAAAGAGTTTTACCTTAGAGCAGGTGACTCTGATATATATTTATTTAATTTATGATATACAGGTAAAATACCATCAATATCTAGACTATCTAACTTCTGTGTAGAAAATATACGTTCTAAAACACAACCACTAGGTAAACTATCACATTCATCTGAAATATTAGAGAAAAAATAAAATGTTTAACAATTCCACCAAACCTGAGTCAGTAGCCCAGTTGGTAGTGCACTGGATTTTCAAATCTAGTGTCCAAAAAGGGTACGTGTTTAAATCCCACCCAGGGAGGTTATTCTCTTCCATGAATAATTTGAAAATTATGTCAATTTTCCTAAATTAATATGGAGAAGTTTACCACCATGTGGAAGAGTAGGTGAGTACTGGTTACAGACAAGGGTCCAGGAAAGCTAGTTTAGGAGAGAGGACACGGTAAAAAAACCAAAATGTGTTGACACTATGTTAAACCCAGAATAAATAAATATAAAATAAATAAACAATTCCATCAATTCATCCTATCATTATAATATTATTATAACAATTGTGGGATCAGGAGAGGCTGAGAAGTTACCAGGTTGGACAGGTAATCATAAGGTAGCTAGCTCTGTGTTGGTTCAAATCACATTTAAAACCTACCTAGTTGTTTCCACGAGTAAGATATTTGTCCTACTAGCTCAGTAATGGAGGACTAGGAAGCGGACAGGAAAGTGATTGCTCTAAGTTGTTAGAACTTATTTAAGCTGAATTAGTATAAACTGTAATCTGGCTAGTATATATAAACTGAGGTTGTAGTGTTCTCATAAAAAATATCTATATACTGGATGAAGAGCATGGATTGATGATTCTAGTAATATTCCCTGAACTGTCTCAAGAGTCATGCTGTGGTCTGAGGTTAGATCAGATATATTGATATCAATGATTTTATATCGAAACTGTTCTGGAGTGACTGCTTTATTGAAGTGTTTGACTATGGGATGATCTTTGTCTCCATCATCCTTATCTAATTCAAAATTGCAGTAATGCAATTAAATGTCAGAGCAATACTAGTCTAACAACATGCAAATAGAAGAATGTAGAATAGTTTTGCATCGACACATAGATATACTTACTATAATCTGAATTAACATCAGGTCTATATCTACTATTTAAACAATATTGCACTGTATGTGAACTTCTAGTAGAGAGTTCGAAAGGGAGGTAATCATTATCAACTGGTACAAATAACAATGCTTCTAATACAAGGTCCAGAAATATCTGAATCAACCTGTAATATAAATAGCGAGAGAATGATTGTATTTTAATTTGTATTGTTATATTTAGAATGTGACAATGTATGTTACTTTGTACAAGTCTAAAATAAAATCTGATATCTGTAAACATAACATAAAGTTCTTAACAATAGAACAATGGATCATTACATAGTAAAAGTTGTCTCAGTTTGCAGTTTATAAAACAATATGGTAAGCCCAACAAACAAATGATTGGTACATACAAATTTAATTATGCTCGGTATAAGGCAAGGTTTACGCCATTAATTTTATGTATCACACTCATGCCCAATAAAGTGATATCTACTAAGGCATAAAAAATTTGGCTATTAATTCTTATCATATGAATTATATTGTGAATTGTACTAATTTTGATTCATTTCAGGACCTAAATGTTCTCTTTAGGAATGATAGTCAAATGTCAGAGTCTGTAGATAATGCAACACCAGGCAATGAGTTTTCACGTGTTGTCTGAATCGGGCACCCAAAATATATCTTTAACCCCCCCCCCACCCATAGTTTATTTAAAGAACCATTTTGTTTGGCCAAGTAACATTCATAATAATTCAAAGTAAATTAATAGTGGTTCATCCTGCTGGGCAACCAACTTCATAAGTTAATATAAAGTCTGGAAGGCTTTTAAACTGTCAATGTAATGGAAAAAAGTAAACCAAATCACTGCCAGACACTTCTTATTTCCGAAAATCATTGATTACATATCCCCATCAGAAAGGTTAAGAATGCTTGCAAAGCAATAAGCTTACTTGTGTTGTTTATGAAGACCATTATTAAAACCATTATGACTGGAACCAAAAAATTCTTCAAGAACTTCACTCAGATCTTCTTTATTCCAAGCACCATGTATCTCCTCACCATCCTGAAAATACATAAAAATCAACATTTCTAGCTGTGACAATATATAGAGATATAAACATTTATCTCCCTTGGACTATCTTACAAATTTCAGTAAATATAAGAGTTGTTTCCCTTTGACTAAACATTCCACAAGTAATGGTTGAATTATATCATATTTACGAGTCACACCCTACCTATTCAACTTTATTTGAATTGATATAACATGCTTTAGTTGCACATAATGTAAAAACATATGAAATTATGTAAATTGTATAGGTAAATAAAGGATAAGATCTTTACAACCCTACATGTTCTAAAATGTTGTAAATAAATAGATATGTGACGTTATGCACATAGACAAAATCAATAGGAGTGTCACTGAACTTCAAACAAAAATAGTAACCAATATCTTTTCAAAGATAAAGACATAGTACTTGTAATCGTTGGATAGCAAGACTACTAATCACACAACAGATTTTTTGAAGTCTTACTAGAGATTGTACAATTTAGAAAATAGCAGGATTTCAATCTGCTATTTTGGAAGGCTGTATTATTAGCTTATCACTAAATGTCTTATGTAACTAATAGTACATGTCTGTTTTATAAAGAATAGTAAAAGTTTAGCACAATGTCTGCAAGTGCCTTTCCTTTTATTCTTGTATATGACAATTTCATCAACTCTTAAAACAGCAAATAGTTGCGGTTTGTGTAAATCAAGACCATAAGCTAAAATAGAAGGGACTCTAGTCGTACATTGAATATGAACTTTAAATACAGATCATAGCAAATTTTCTAAGTCATTGTTATAGTCATGATCTACTATGACTAAAAAATAAAAGGAAAAGCTTGTTTTAAAATGCAGCCAAAACAAAGTTTGGTTAACTTAAGTACAGATGGATCCAGGTGCCAAGCTCATCATAGCTCATTGAGGGGCAGTTGGTTTGATTCCCAGGCATGTTATACTTTCTAGAAGCTTAGTCATAAAATAATTTCTACAGCCATTCTCCATCCTACCACTGATTCTAAATCAAGTAGGACAGTGGTCAGTCACTGACAGAGGTACATGTATGCACCTAGTAACTGGCTAACAGCTCAATCCAGAGATATAGTCTTTCCAAGAAAAATGAGTAGGATGACTGAAAGCTATTACATAACCTATACAATGTGTTGCAACAGCCTTAAAACAAGTCTACAAACCTACAGATCTATCTACTATTTTACTTTTTTATCACACTTATCAGCCAATAAAAGAACACATTCATACATGTACATATAATAACATTAAACATGGTGAACCACTAAAACCACACTAATCATTATAATTCATTTCCAGCAATGTATCAAATCAATCCAAACTTTGATAAAAACCAAAATTGATGCATAAACCAATGTAATTTAGTCATTAACTGATCAATCATACCATGTACATTGGATAATAAGGTGTGCTCTCGATTCAAGACTTTTTACAGGTAAACATTGGATAGTTCTATAAGTTCAACTCCATAAACCACAAATTTGTGATGTCAATTGCACATAAAAATACCAACCTAATTACAGCAGGACATTTAATCTAACATTTTTTAAGAAATCATTAATAACAGCATATTTTAAATTTACAGCACAATATAAATTTATCAACAAGAAATGTAATGTGCAAACCACATTAAAGCCGGATTTAAAAACTTAAACAAAAAATTACAAAGGGAAATAATCAATAATAAAGGCAGGTAGAGTTGTGGTTACTTTCTAATTCTGTTCATGACATGGTATGTTATGATTGTATGAAGTTTCATAAAGATCTGACAAAAAATGGCAGAAATATATGGAAAAGAAAAACTTTAACGCAATTCTCAACGACACCAGACAAACTCCCGCCCGCCCGCCCACCTGTGTTTCGGCAAAGGGGGTTAATGCATAAATTAACATTATTCAAATTCAATCATCTAATATATCTCTCAATCACATAGGAATAGGTAACAAATGAACAGAAAACTCTGGTCAAAATATAGCCTAATGAAGCTGACTGAATTGTATGAACATTAAATCCATGTAAAAATGATATTAAATATCAAATCTAAATGAAGGGTCAAACCTTCTGTGACTGAAAATTGAACCCCAGATATCGGGATTTGAAATCAAGCACTCAATGACAGCGGCTTAATATTTTCCCAGACATTTGAGGAATTTCGGACCAATCCATTGCTTTTTTTGTGATAAAACTAGGAAAGTGATAAAAAATACTTTTCCTAAGATATACACATATTGTGTTTGTATAGAAACTCCCACCTTCAGAACAAAGTGTGGAAGCTGCAAGAAAACTTGAGTTTCAAGATAAATTATCACCGAAGAACAGGAAAAAGAAATATATGCAACAATCTATTAGCATCTATGGACCAAACAAAAAGAAGCAGTAGGAACAATTTGATTTTTTAGGGGTTTGAAAATGTAACAACGTCAACTTACAACAACTTACTAGAAATAAAAATTCTCATAGGAGAAAAAGTGATAAAAAATGCTTGCAACAACTTGCACTTGATTAATTTTTGCTGTTTTTTACTGAAGGAAAACACAAAAAAAGAAAAAAAAAGAAACCTGACTTTCTGACAATTTTAACAACATCTTTTTCGCAGTAAATAATAAAAAAGGATGGAGGGATGGAGCTCTGCAGGAATAATAGATAGAACATGAGTGTACTAGATCAACCTTTAAAATACACAATAACAAACATTAATAATATCGGTTATCATATGTAGGATGGGGGGGCAAGTGGGTAGATGGGCGAGGGTATACATGCTTTTTCTCCAGGGGGAATGCCTAACGAAAGATTTTTTTAAAAGGGTCCAGTCATTAAATTTTCCATATTGGGAGGCTTGGACAATAAATTAGAAAATATAATTTTGAATCCAAGTTGAATCAGCTATTTTCAAGGCATTATGGCCACACTAAAAATTATAGTCAAACCATACATATAAATTTTCAAAACAATGAGATCTGAACATTAAATAATTAACAAAAAGATGTTAATTTGTTAATCTAAATGAACACACTAAACGATAAATGATTTCCCAAGAATTTTGAAAATTCCATGTTAGATCATACCCTCCCTCCCAGGTTAGGATGGATACACACCATTAAAAGTAAATAGAACAGTAACATATGTTGCTAGTAATGATATCATAAAAGTCTATAGAAACATTGTTATCTAACAGATGTAAATACTGACTCAGAATATTTATAATTAGATGTAAAATATGCGTGGGAAAATCATCATCAAGGTTAGAATAGGTACCAAGGTTAGATCATTGTATGAGAGAAATTTTGCTGTAAGACAAAATCCTAGACTTGATCCTTCCAAATTGTTTACTATCAACATATGGGGAAAGATACAGCCATGTTTGGAACCCAACTAGTACAAGTAAAATACACAAAATACAGTCAAAATATCTATATCAATGCAAACAGTCTATGTTCATTCAGACGGCATGCTGAACAATCCACTCAAAAGTTGCTACAGGGATTAGGATGTCAAAGACACTTGCTTGAGATGGATTTCCTCCCATAGCATACACTCGCTCCAAACTGGGGGGAAAAGTCACTTACGACAGGACATGTAAAGCTCCTACTCCCAGCGCTCTTGCTAAACCTTATACTGATCTGGTAAAAACACCATTTTCACACTATATTGTTGGAAAACATGCAGCACACCACAAATCCTAATATTATGGCCCCTGAACACTATTTTATATTGTTACAGTCTGTAATTGTTTGTTCTTGAGGGAAAACTACAGCAATAAAGTTTTAGATGATGTATATTTGACCAGACTATGCATAGCTACAGTTCATGCACTAATAATCAACAATGAAAAAATAACATAAAAAGTAACCTTAATGTCGCCCAAGAGAGAAACAAGATTCAGGTTTGATTGCAAGAATACAAATTCAACAAGACAAAGCAATACTAAGGCAACTCCTGCGTCTCTCATATTTAACAAACTACATATGCACAAATGACTATATAGGTCTCCCAGGGATGAATGAAAGTATTCCTGGCATTTTTCTAGCAAGTAAATATCTATAAATGACCTCATGTCTCCAGGAAATGAACAAAATATTTCTTCTACTTTGCCAGCAAGTTGATCATGAATAAGAGCTTCAAATAATACACCATGAGGAAAGTAGAGATAGATTATTAAATAAGTACCTGACATATACGTAGATTATTCTGTGGAGTTTCAGCAAGGGAGAGGAGGGCTTGTTTCATTCTCTGCTTATTTCTGAAAATAGAAACAAAAAATCATGTAAATCCTATTATGACGTATGGAATCTGACTTATTAAAGAGGTTTTTACTTAAGCTGCTTGGAGGTAGAAAGAAAAACATTAGTATATCATGGAATAATAGGAAATAATAAAACCTCCATAATATACCATAAGTGGATATTATAGATAATATACGGAGGTGTGTCTTTAGAATATCAGCACTCAAGATGGAAATAGGACTGATAGGGAGATTCAATAAGAGCAATTCATGGATAGTGTGCTTGTTTGTTTGTTTGTTGGGTTTAACACCGTAGCAACACATTGTATAGGTCATATAACGGCGGTCAGTCAACCTACTCACTCCTGGAAAGGCTAAATCTCTGGATTTAGCTGTTAACCAACTACTAAGCACATTCTTTCGTCAGTGACTGACAACTGCCCTACATAATTAAAAATCATTGGACGCAAGGAGAATGGCTGTAGAAATAATTTCATGACCAAGCTCCACGAAAGTATGCCCCACCCAAGAATCGAACCCAAGACCCCTCTATCAGTAGACTTGCGTGCTACCAACTGAGAGAGAGTGTGCTTGACTATCCTGCATTCTTTGGAACACAGAGCAATAAGTTGAATGAAACTTTGAACTAAAAATGATCAATGTATAAATGCTGTGGTACACAACTCCTATCCTCAGTAAGAAGCTGATAACTTTCTCCTAACAATTTCCTCTCCTAGAGCATTGCTCTTTGCACCAACCTTCTTCAAGTGAGAGTTAACAATGTTAAAGTTGGCAAGCCTTACAAATGAACTTAAAGAAATCTGTCAAACATTCACAGTCAAACCTTTCATATCAGTTTGGTTAAAATTTGTTTGTTTGTTTGGGTTTTACGACGTGTCAACACAGAAAGGTTATATTGTGCAGTTTGGTTAAAAACTTACATACATATTTCAAACATTGTTACATGCTTCACCCATTGTTTTTCATTTGCTAAAACATTAATACATGTTTCACCCATGTTTTTTATTAGTGTTCCACTAATATTCTCAATGCTTTGTAGGAGACTATTATTCTTATAACTAAGACTTGTTAACGAATACAGAATCATTTATCAATCCCTACAAACTCTTCTAATAAACAACAGCACTCTTGTATTGTAATTATGAAATGATAATCATAAACAAAGAAGTCTAAGAGGGCACTGACCGATCACATAAAAAAGCACAGTTTTGAATATTTTTCAGTAAAATGAGATTTTTGTAGAATTATACAACATTCTTACATAGGAACAATGTCATATATTTTTACTATATATTACACAAGATGTCATCTATTTAAATATTAAATAAAACACAGTAGTTATAATTCGTCCCCTTATTTATAAAATGGTCAAATTATTTATTTTTGTGTTAGAATCACTGTATGTTATTTCCATGTTGTGATAAGTTTTTTAAATGACTGGCGCTGAAGCACTCATTATTTAATTTTGGTGCATAAAACCTCATGCCTATGTTTAATTATACAACAAAATATAAAGAACTACATATTATTTCATAATTTAAAAATGGTAAATCTAGCAAGGCTCAACATTAAAGTCTTCCCATTACCCCAACAACATATAATATTTGGGTTCGGGCAACTTGTAACTGCTTGTAGATACTTAGTTTGGGTAAGTAAAATATACATCAGGTTGTCCAACTCAGCAATTTATTTTAACATAATAGTCAATCCCTACAGCTTTGGAACATTTTTCTTTACATAAATAAAAATTTACAGCACATACATAACCTCAAGATATCCTTCCTTTTTAATACATAACATGTAAAAACATCTTGTTGATGATTTTCTCCAACAGAAAAAAAATGGTCAACAATAAATAATGTAGTACCAACGTGAGATGCCATTCACATTTTTTTTGCTTTGACAATCCTTAGAACATGAAGTAGACAAGGATTGAACTGTGAATGACATTAGGATCTATACATGGACTGATATGTAAGAGTTGCAAATCAAAAATTGACACTGAAATTAGCAGATTGAACACCTAGAAATTGAAAGGTGTTACCATGATAATGTTTTATGTAACATTTTAATCCTAGATATTTTAAAAAATGTAAAAACAATATACCAAGATCTAAAATCACCATTGAACTAGTAAAACTAGTAAAAAAACTAGTAAAAGTTATTACACTAACTACAGCAGCCATTTTTTACATTAGAAACAAGAAGAGTCTACAACTTATGCTTGGTCATCCCATCTAAATTTCAGTAAATAAAAATGGAAACCTCTTGATTTGTGTCTATTTTTAGGGCTATCTGTCACATGCTCAAGGAAAAACCCAAATCACGATCATCTAAACATTGATTGTTTTTGAAGACGAAAGATGCAGATAGCACCTGCTGTTATCGCTAGATATTGTGTTTGAACAGCACCATCTTATTCACTAATAATTAGTAAAATAATTCAAGAAATATCATCATTTACATAAATTCATAATATTTTATCAATAATTTACCCGTTTACAACAAACTTTTCAAATATTTACTTCTATTTGACTTAAAATCATGGTGACCGAGCACTGGTCCGATTTTTTCTAAATATGCCATGTTTTACTTATGTTGTTCCGCGCTAATTTGTCTAACATTCGGGTTCTTTAGATGCTTGGTTTTTTTGGAAACAGAAGTAGACAAACATAAAGATGCTTTACCGTAGGAACTTTTCCTGAATTATAAGAAATCTTTGAACCTAAATCAAATTTGATATAAAAGTGATCGAGCATAGGTAACGTCACTCTGAATAAAAATTGGGTGGGAATTTACTTATTTATGAAAAAAATGATAAAAATCTTGTAAATTGTATCCATAATTATATCCTTGCTGCATGGCTAGCTCAGTTGGTAGCACGCAAGTCTTCTGATTAGTTAGATATACCACATACATAAATAGGGATCTAATTTTATCAATTGTGTATCGAGTATTTAAATCAAGGGGGTTAAAGAGTACACCACTGACAGTTAAATAAAATTTAACAATAATAATAAACACTATCTTGCAAGGGCTAGGAGATTTGGAACTATGGCTCAACAGCATCAGATAGATGTGGTTAATTGTTGTAAATGAGAAGTAGACTGTGTCAGACAACAAAGCAATATAAATCAATAGTAGAAACAATCCATCTCTTACTAAGAACTAGCAAAGCTAAAACCAGTCTATCTCCATCTTTATCTAAATGAAGTTAGACTGGTTTCGCATCAAAACCCATGACTTAGCATTACATTATATATTATAACAATGGATCAATTAGCTCATACAATATTATCTAAATACTCTAATACATGTATTAAATAATATATTAATGTAAAACTAATTATGGGAGTGACCATGGGAGGTCTACATCAATAATTGGATATAGATAATCAGGTTAATTAATTAATAATTCAGTTAATTAATTAATTATTGATTCTTGTTAAGATAAATATGTGTACCTGTAATATTTGGGTCAGTATATTACCAAATCTCTTATAATAATGTAAGTACATGTATGTAATATATTATCATTACGGATTAATATTAATTAACTGTACAATAGTGGACTTCAAATTCAGGGCTGATATGGTGTTCACTAAGGCATTATAATCAAATACTCAGCCATTATGAGGAAAAACACAGCCTTTATGAAATACCTCATCTGTTCAGAATCTCATAATGGCCGAGTTTCTCATAAAGATCGTGTTTTTTCTTTCCACGGAAAAAATGAATGTTGGTACAATCTGATTGTTTTTGATAGCGACTCTATCTGCAACAAATTCAAGATCTTTCTGTTGATTCAAATAGCTAACCCTTTAATGATATCCTCTATCTATCGTACCTTTTCACAAATTGTAAAGAAAATTAATAAAATTGTCAATAATTAAGTGTTTCCATAATGGTCTAGTTTTTGGCTTTAGACAGTCATATTAGCCTTTGGCCTGCGGTCTCTATGAAAATACTTAAGTGTTAACATTGTAATACATTGATTGTAGGATCGTACATAATATGGGCCCCTGGAGGTTACAATAACCATAATTTCGTTACAATGGTGTGTAACTTACATGTCTGTTAATAATTCACTTTAGGTCTGAGTAAACATACAGTCTAAACAGACCAAAGTTAGAACTAATTGCATTTGTTCCATTCAAGTAAGTCTAATTGTGGTAATACGAAAGCTTTACTCCCATTACTAGCTCTGACATGACTTCTACCACCTGGAAGCTAACTTTCTGACCCTACCTACATAAAATATGTATGTAATACTCCAAGACAAGATTGAATAATGAAATTAACATAATTATAGGCTACCAGAATAATTATCAATCACCAATTGAATATGACAGACAACTAAACTTATTTAAAATTCAACAAGCGAAATTGTTTGGAAATCTACTGCAGATTTTTGCTTATTATATATTTAGATGTTTATATGGCCATGAATGGTTTACTGTCAAGTATAAGAATCATATCAGCCAAGCCAGATGAGTTACATAATCTCTAATAAACAATTAAACATTGGTATTTCTAGGAAAATTTACCAGTTTTGTCACTAAAGAAAGTATTTCTACTATGTTGTGTCTTATAAAAACCTAAGAGTAGATGAGAATGCTCCCTACTTTGAAGTTGGTCAAAGTTAAGTGAAGCAATCAGCAGTGTCCATGATGGGATTCCAACCAGACATTTCGAAAAGTGCCAGTCCGATAGACCTGACCAGTGAAATTCAAGTCAGTCCAGGAAGAAGTCTGTTGTAACCAGTCCGAACGTTCAGTTAAATTTCCTTTTGTTTAAATTAAAATGAGTACAACTATCAGCCCTTTTATCTAAATTATTGGTATGTATTGAACTATTTGGGATGTTTATTTTTAGTTTTAGGTTATAATAATGACTGATTAGCAATATTATAAGAAAACCGTAATGATGAGTCATGATGTATTGACATTTTGATGATTTCTTCCGGTCCAGTGAAACCTGATCGGGTCCAGAGATACTTCCAAGATCACTGGACTGAACGTCAAAATACTTTTCAGAATGTCTGATTCCATCCAGAGACCTGTAGCACCAGCCCAGCTCCCACTAATTGCCTACATAAATAGGCAACTAGTCACAGAATAATTCTTCAGACCGGGAGTATTAGAGATGATGAAAGAGAAGATACTTAATACTTTCAGTCATAGTCAGTTTAAAAGCTCATTAGAGCTTATGTTATTTATTATGTATATGGACCAACGCAAAGATCTTATTCAATCCTTTCTTGAAGGGCATAAGAATTTATAATACCTGGAAAATGAAATCTTAAATGAATTGTTCTCAGTATTAAATTAGAAATATTCAGCTTTGCTTGACAATGCTTTGTATCATTTCAATTCAATTAAAACTGATCAAAAACTTCAGCTTTAAAGCCAAGATCATTTTAAGCCACAATTTCAATGAGTATTAAATTAAAATCACATCATATTATAAAATTTTCAATACATTAAAGAACATTATTTCACATCATGCATATAAAACTCTAATTAAAAGGGAAAAACATGTTGAATGACATAACCAAAGGATTCCAAACAACCTTAACAGAATAGGTAACCTTCAAGAACAAAGTACTAATATTCACCTATGCTGAAGGTCTATTGCGCAGTTATAATTTCTACATTTTAAACAAAGAGAGTTTGCACATAGTCTAAAAATGTCCTAGTAACTAATAACATGTGATTTTTCTATTATTATAAAAAACATGTCATCTGGTTGCCAAGGAAACAGATCTATGTGGGCTGAAATATTTTCTGATATAGAAAAACATAATTACGCTAATATAATTAACAAGAAAATTGTTGATATTTCGGCACTATTTCACACTTTTTCATTGATACTATAGCATTGTATAGCATTACAGAAATATCTTAAATTAGCAAGAGTAATAAATATAGTAAATTATTATTTTTAATAACAAGTCTAGTCATAATGGATGTACCATATCCTCAATGTGGGCAATGACAATTCTCAGACGTAATCGTAGCCCTACTTCTAAGATGCCATTTTGAAAATACCGGTGTTGAAGTAAACAAATACACGATCATTTCGGCGATGAGTGACGTTTCGTTTATAGTCCATAAATTTGAAATAACACAGTTCCATGATATCGGTGAACAATATTTGGTTCAATATATAACAAAGAAATATGTTTTGACAAAGATCTGTGTATGCATGTACTACAAAAATTATTTTGCGTAACTGTTACATGCTTTGCCTCACGTAGGTAGGAAAATTCCAAGCCGCCAGGGTAGACCCCCACAAATCCTTCAGAGATTATTCATACATGAAAGTTGAGGTGTTCCAAATGAAGCAAGCCTTGTTTGGTCATAACAAAAGTTCAGCACGTAACTTCAGTGGAGGTAATGTACGGATCAAAGTAAGTAAATACTATTATCACCTTATGAGAATAGAACAATTTCCATGAGCAACATGAGTACAATGTAGAAACACAGGAGAAACATACTTGAAAAGAAGTAAACAAGACCATATAAGACTAAAGCATTTCATCCCTTAAATTTTACTATTCCTTATGTTTGTTCACTTTGTGTCATTCAGCAATAGATTGTAGTAGTTATTTATTACCACCTAGAAGTCCAGAGTGTTAGTAAATACTTTCAAGGGTCATTCTCCCTTCTATCTATGTATAAAACAGCAGTAGAATGCTTAGTACAGGTGTAATAGTCAAGTTTTTCCCTACCCTGGTTTGAATCTTATGTTCAGAGTGATCAAGAAGACAATAGGGTCATACCATGGTCATTGACCATGTTACAAGCCATTTTACAAAACATGGTCAACCATGGCTAACATTGATCTGTAGGGCATATTAGTTCATAATATTTCATAAAAAAGACATTAATCATTTCACCTAGGTGTATGCCATACCAGGAACAATGAGCAGGATCACTAATCACAAATACATGGCGAATAATTTGCCAAGAGAGTGGCATTAAGCAACATAAAACCAACTTATACCATAATAGAATCATAATTATCAATAATTCTGATGACATATATCTGAAATAGTCATGCGAACAAGGTACACGTGTCTTAAAAGCTATACTATAATACCTAAACCTTGAAATGAACTAATATCAATACGAGATAAAAATATCTATATCACCACAGTTCAACTTGGCAATGTAACAAAAATCATTGCACCACAAAATGTCATATTATTGTGGTTAGTTGTACATAATGCATTCAGGAATACCACTAATCTCTATGAATAGATTTATAATGCTTGGTCATCATTCTGTATGGTAATAAAATCGGTTCTAGAATCTTCCATACTGTAAGATATTGTATATACATGTAGTATAACTAATCATATTTAAATCCATTGAGGCCCAACAAGGAGTAATGAAAGCAATACAATACTAATGAGACCCAGCAAGAAACAGATGAAATAAAAATCCACTGAGGCCCCAATAAAGACTCATGGAAGATATAAAATACTGAGGAGAAGCAAAACAAAGTAAAATAGACACAATACAAAACTAGCAAAAGCTAGCCCTGATTAATATTGCCTTGTAAGTGAGGTGTCATGGGTACAAGTTTCATTTAGGCTGCATATTTTTCTCACCCTGTAACAGATACTGGTGATATAAACAAACACATCAAAGTAGACAAGGGTTATCTTCTAAGTATGACAATTTTCAACTTTCATTCCGCAATAGATAACACAGCGGGCGGGCGGGCGGGCATGGCCAAGCAGTTACTACGTTGGACTGGTATTCATTGAATAGCAAGCTCTGCGTTGGTTCAAGTCCTATCCAAAACCTACCCCATTGTTTCCTTCAGCATAAAACTTTATCCTACAAGCTCAGTACTGGGGGACCAGGAAGCAGACTGTGATTAATCTCAGTGGTAAGAACTTGTTTCACAATCAAGCTAAAATAAATTAGTATAAACTAGATAACACAAGTTAATCAGGACAAGTTAATATTCTATCAGGCATTTAACAGTCTCAACTCATTTAGATCTATATTCTTGATTCAAAACAGCTTTGTTGATTTCTACCACTTATTGGAGGAAATTTCATAACACATAAAAATAGTATTTTGATCATAACTTCCAAATAAATCAAGTACAACATTACAAAAACGTCACACCCACTCACTTGGCTGAACTCTATACAAATCTCCGATATTTTGGAAAACGAGATTTGAGAGAAATAACTTGGCCTCCTTTCAATTTCATTGAACCAAACCATAGGGAATTTTTAGTGCTATAAGTTATACCGCCTGTCAAACATAAATATCGACATATCACTGAAAGAAGTAACAAGATATTCCTAAAACAAGAATACCCATTCAATAACAAGACCACCGCTAAGTTGATTCAAACTGAAATTAGTCTACAAAATTAAAATTTATACGAAATCTATCCAACTTTAACGATTACCATATAAGTAAAATGACGTAAGCTTGTATTTGAATGACACAATAAATTTGACTACATGCCAAATAATTTAACATTAGTGTATTTAACCATGACTTACAAAATGGGACATAAGAATACATTACTTAAGTGCATGTATGTAAGTAAATACGTCAACCTATTCAGTATCAAAATAAACATCTTAATAAGATAAACTCGGTCATACAGTTGAAGCAATAAAGTCTGTTCTTAAAAGCTTATGATCAAAACAGCACGTAAGCACTACAAGTCTAAGACGTCTAGAGTTATTTGACAATAGGGTTTACATATTAAGTACAAAATGTAGACAAAAGCTCTAGAAAATGTTTATTTATCAGGATTTACATGGTTTATAACATTTATTCTGTTATCTATGATGACAAGCCAGCTTTCCCAGCAGCCTTTGTTCACCAGCACTCACTTTCCACACCATCAGGTGCTGACTAGTGCATTCTGTTTAGAATAAAATTTCAATAATTTTCAAGAATCAAGTTCAGAACGTCTGAAATTAAATCCAACACATTAACCACTAGACCACTGTCAAAGTCTCTAGAAATTGTTTTTATGGTTGCTTAAAGAAGTGATGAGAAAAGCTGGAAAGGTAAACAGTTGCAATACAAAGCCTGATAGATGGAGGATTTTCGTCAGCTTTTGGTGTAAGGTCGGCTATCTCAGAAATCATATTTTCATAAGTGTCATAGCCACAAGTGAAAGTATAATTTTCTGAGCTCATGAATTGAAATGGAGACAACATTTCACCTAAAAGTATGAAAAAAGTGCTGATCAACAACATAAAATAACATCAGCAATAATTATTTGAAAAGGCAAGTCATAGCAAAAGGAACAAGTGAAGAAAAGGTGAAGATCAGAAAAAAAAAATGAACAGGCATAAAAATTATTTAGCTTACATCATATGATTAATAAATCATACAAACATAAGTATAAAAAAAATTAAATGCTAGTGTATTGTCATCGTAACCTTCCCTTTTTTACAGCCTGTATTACATGTTTTAATGGACTCGTACCCATTACAACCTTAATGTTACATAGAAAACTGGTAATAAACAAGTTCAATCCTGGCTTCAGGTGAAATCTTAATTATTCAAGATATTAATCACAAAAGGTTAAAGTAACAAAACAAAGGTATATGTAGGACAATAGTTGCTTGAGGGACCAACCTGGTACGTCAACCAGATGACAGAAATATCAGCTGATATCATTTTAACCTAAGGGTATACTATTAATACTATAGGACAAAATTACATTTTCACACAATTAAGACAATCTTGGTTAGACACTATGAAACAAAACAAAACAAATAAACCTGAATAAAACGTTTAAACTTATAATTGCCATTAGAAAAATCGATTTAACATTACCTAGGATTACATGACATCTAGAAATTGACATTGTCAACTGATGGTTTTTAACCATTTCTAAAACATGTATTGACTAGAGGGTATAGGCATGCAATCATTGCCTTATAGGCAAAGTTCACAAATGCTCAAAATGGCCCCATTTTAAGAGAAACAAGAGCTGTCAGAGGAGACAGCATGCTCGACTTAGTAAGTGTTTGTCACAGGAGATGTGGTTGATGATAAGGAACATACATATTTTAAAATTTGAAAATATAACCATAACAAATTCAAAGAAAAAAAAAAGAAATAAACAGAAAACTATAAGTTCAAGGGGGATAACTCTGAAAAAATGTATAAGGAGTTATGAATCTTGTCACATGAGATGTGGTTGATAATAAGGAACATATATCTAAAGTTTGAAGTCAATACCTGAAGAAATAAAACAGTTGCAGTAAAAACAAATATTTCTTAAAGAAAACTATAAGTTCAAGGGGGATAACTTTGAAAATAATGTATACGGAGTTATGAACCTTGTCACATGAGATGTGGTTGATAATAAGGAACATATATTTAAAGTTTGAAATCAATACCTAAAGAAATAAAACAGTTGCAGTAAAAACAAACATTTTTTAAAGAAAACTCTAAGTTCAAGGGGAGATAATTCTGAAAAAAATGCATTCGGAGTTATGGACCATGTCACATGAGATGTGGTTGATAGAAAGGAACATATATTTAAAGTTTGAAGTTAATATCTTAAGAAATAACAAAGATACAGAAGAAAGTATTTTACTGCACAAAAACTTTAATCTGTGCACAAAAACTTCAATCAGTTCAAGGGGAGATAATTCTTGAAAAAATGTGTTTGGAGTTATGGACCTTGTCACATGAGATGTGGTTGATAGTAAGGAACATATATTTAAAGTTTGAAGTTAATATCTTAAGAAATAACAAAGATATAGAAGAAAGTATTTTACTGCACAAAAACTTTAATCAGAAGTGTGGACGCGGACGCGGACGCCGACGCCGGGGCGAGTAGGAGAGCTCTACATTACTTCGTAAAGTCGAGCTAAAAATGCAATTTATTATGTTCTACAGGATAGAATTAACAACTAGCCAAACTGTATGAAATAAGTAATTCTCTAGCCTGAATAGAGTTTTAGAAGTCATGGGGTTCAGGCTAGTAAGTTAAATAAATGATTAGGCAATTTTCTACTATTTTATGTCATCGACAGCTACCCACTCAATCAAGCAAACATTTTTTTCAAAGTATAAATTACATATAATATTGTTTGTTTTTGTTGGGTTTAACACCATAGCAAAACATTGTAAATGTAATATTATGGCGGTCAGTCAACCTACTCACTGTTCCTGAAAATGCTATCTCTGGATTTAGCTGTTAACCAACTACTTATAGTGCACATACTTTCGTCAGTGACTGACAACTGCCCAACATAATTAAGAATCATTGGTAGGAGGGATGTATATTATTGAATCTTGAGTGATTATCAACGTTCTCAAGTCTTCGGCTGCCCACCCTTATTCCAATATACATTTTTAAGCTTTCAACTATCACAGTTGAAGAATTTATTGCATTATCAAACAACTTATAGAACTTAAATCGGTAAGTAAATACTGTGGTTAGATTTGGTTTTGCCTTGCTTTGTTAAGTCCACAAAATTAAATTTTTATTATTATAATTGTATTTATTTAGTACATGTATGTTGAAATGTATTTGTATGTTCAGAATGTCAAACTGATAATAGAAAATCTTTAATTAAACAAATAATTTAGCATATACATGACAAAAGTTACATACATATATTTAGATTTAGTCTGTTTTCAAAATGACGAACAAATAATTGCATATCTGTATTATGGAACAAAACCAATAATGTTAACTAAAACCTAATGTAATAGAACAGATTTTGTGATTTACATTTAGTATATCAATATTGAATCAAGAGTTTCATGGAGCAGGCATGACTGAGCGGTTACAACACTTGAATGGAAATCATTAGATAGCCAGCTTTGTGTAGTTCTAACCACATTCAAACCCTACCATGTAGTTTCCAAGAGCAAGAATCTTCTTATAAGCAAAATTATAAACTAGTCCAATTATATGAAGAAAATAATCATAAGTCTGAATCAATTTTGTGCTAGTGCTGGGCTTTGAGCTAGTGGGTTAAGGCAAGTACTATTGATCCTACAGCAAACTTTGTCTTTCATTGCCCGTTGCCACCCATTTTTATCAAGTAAACCTTCAGAAGCATTGTACCAATTACAATCACAAAACTGTAGAAGTTTTTGCTAGATGAACAGGAAAACAGCATGAAAATAGAAAAATTTCAGCACATCAAAGAGATTTAACACCATGACTAGAATAATCTGTACCCTACGTGCCATCACATTCACATGATTACAAAAACTCCAAACATTTATCAATTCATATCAGATATTTTAAAACAGATGTTGCGTATTAAGTTATCAAGGTCAAGGACAATGAATGACATGACTTGTACATCACGTGTATAATTATCAGAAAAACCCAGAATTTTCCAATCTATTTTTATCTTTTAAAAATGAGGTAACAGGTTCACTTAATGCTAAAATGTGCATAATGATAAGTAATTAAATCAAATAATCTTCCCCAAAATTAAAAAAAAAAACATAATTATTTTGTTTTTTATTTAAAGAGATAGGATATCAACAGTATATATCTCATTCAGAACGTGCATAATAACATGTTACATAAATTCACGCATTCACTCTGAACAAATTTATACAGTCAATAGAAATAACATGTCTAGATTTCTCTAAAAACGTGAGTATCCTATGCACATGTTATTTAAACTCAGTAGTCATAAACTGAACATTATAGATTAAATAACATATAATTATTTATAACAATGTAGTCTTTTATACTGAAGACAAAGAGAAAGCCCTACCTACATTTTGAAATTATTTAATTCTAAGGTAAAGTAACTGCAGGTATTACTGCAAAACTAAATTATTGAACAATGAAACATGCCATAACAGCATGTTGTACTTACATGAAACCATAGGTATTCAACGGAAAATTTAATTGGCTCGATTTAATTCATAACTTTGTCTCAATTGCTTTAGTCTCAAACAGTAAAAGAAAGGAATCAAGCTGCAGTGCACACATGGTCATAGTCATAGGCTAATGGCAAGTAGAAATGTACAATGGACTTGGAATGAGGGGATCAATGTTTGATTCCTTGTCTCAGCAGGTCAAACCCTTCCAAAAACTACAATAAATGACTGGGATCTTCCTCTTTTTGTTGTTGGTGGGTTTTACGCCGCAGCAACACTTTGTACAGGCACATACCACAGCAGTCAGTCAACCTTCTACCCATTCCTGGAAAGGTAAACTCTCTGGATTTAGCTGTTAATCAGTAACTAGGCACATACTGGTGTCAGTGATTGACAGGAGGAGAATGGCCGAAGAAATTATTTTCTCCCTCATTTAAGGGATAATTTGACTAGGTGATGCTATAATTCTAATATATGGAAGCTCTAAATGTAATATAATTATAGTAGCTCTTAGCTTAATATATGGTAGCTCTAAGCCTCTTAAAATTAAACAATACAAACTAGACCTATCACTGAATGTTATGATATACCCCCCAAATGGGTATTTGTCAAGAAATTGAGTGCTGAGAAATTAACAGACAAGATTTTTTCATCAAAGGCACATAACTCTGCAAAAAATCATTGATCTGTGACCAAAATGGGATATGCACATGTCTGTCTGATATCTGGTATATGTGTGAAGTTTGAATAAAATTTGTACAATAGGTGCTTGGAAATTGTGCAGAAAAGAAAAAGCTACAGACTGACTAACCAACCCACTGACCAACTGACCGACAAGCTTTTGGGGGGGGGGGGAGGGGGGGTATAATAATAAAGTTAAGTTTTCAAACAGGTATAACAGGTATAGGCCATGTCAACAATCTGCTATGGTAAAAACAACTTGATTACCATCGACAATCTTTAAGTACATATGACCTGTTTATTTCAAATACAACCACCTCTAGCAGGACAGCAGACATTAATATAAACAATGTTATACTAAGAGCATTAGATAGAATAACAATAAAATTATTTGGTATGAAAAACTAAAGTACATATAACCCAAGTTTAATGAAATGTAGCAAACTCTTAAAACAGGAAAATAAATATTTCAAGAAGGCGAACATGACTAAGTAAATAATCTGCATTTAATAATCTTCAACATATTTTAGTACTTTGTACTTTGAATACACAAATAGCACAAAACCACAAAATAGATGGAATCCCCCAAAAACCTGTTAACAACAATTGAAAGCTATTATCTAGTACAATGCATTGCAATAACTTCATATCACAATATCTTAAGTATTTCGATTGGTCAATGCAAAACTACACTACATTTCTTTCCTCATTGACAAGTAGTTAGACTAGTTTTGCCCTGATTCATTGATTCATTATAGTCCAGATAGTAGGCATATATAGAACTTCCAACCTACGCAATTTTCATTGGCCTATCAATACCACAAGTAATAATAGGAAATTTCCTGAAACCATTACAGTCCAAACACGTGATTTATGTTTTATCATTTATTTTCCTCATACGCAAGGCCACTTGAATATCAATAATGATGTTACATTGTAAAGGGTAAAATATTTGTAGAAAAATACTTGATAGTTTAATAAACTTAAGCAGGATGTGAACAAGTATCAAAATGAAACAATAGAAATCGCTTGAAAAGTAAATTTTCAACCAGACAAGGCTAATTCTGATTAACTAGCTAAACTGAAATCTAGTTATCTCCCTTTAACTGTAATAGTAGATTTTAAAGTAAAAACAGTTGACCAATCCTTTAGTTTTACAAGCATAGCCAGTGCAAATTGACCTGAGACAGATAAATACATTGCTAAACTACAGCTTCCTGAACAGAACAGAACAGAACATACACTTTATTTAACCCAGGTTATGTACAGTATGGAGATAGCTTAGTTACAAAGAATGCAGCACAAGCTGGACCTCTCCAATCAGAAATATTGAACATCACAGCACACCGTGATCTAAGCAGACCAAAGTTAACCTGGGATGACCTGGTCAAGAATGATTGGCTAGAACTTCAAATAAATGACATCAATCTTCAGGACCCTGGACATGGAAAGGAAGACCTGGATCCAGACAATACAGACAGGCAGACAGGCCTCACCCTTGCCAAAGGAATTATTAACAGCATGTACTAATAAACCAGATGATGATGATGGGATTAAATGTATAAAAGTGATAAATAAATAGAATTCCTTGTCTCGGATCAATTTTACAAGCTATATCAGTGGTACAGAAGAGATCAAAAGGACAACCCTTAAAAGGGCCATAGAAAGTGCAGTCATCAACATCTAAATAAACGAAACAATAATAATAATTACAGTTCAAAGGTCAATGCACGTTTTTGATCAAGAGTACTTTAATTGGTATAAAAAAACATCAAGAATATCAAGCCAGATATGCAGCACCTAATGACCATAATATAATTTATCATTAAAACTGAATAATGAATATCAAAAGTTCATATGATATAATATTATAAACAAGTTAAACTAATTAATAAAACAAGTACATACGATTCATTATAAACTACACGATCAAGTTGAACTAATTAACAAAACAAAATTCATTTGATTCGATGTAAACAAGGTAATAAATTCAAATCATTTGTTAATATAATATTTCTTTACAGTCCATATCAATGCAATTAAATTCAATAAACCATATATTTTTATAATAAAACGGTAACTAAAAACAATCAGCCATTTACAATAACAAATATCAGTGGGCATATCATTGTAATTATTAGTATGGTTTACTTGATTTCTAGATTTATTTCTTCTAATGAAAGTTACCAAGACTTTCTTAAAGGAACTGATTAGTAGAACTGGTGTCCACATTTTGCAAAATGATAAAATCTAAGATAGACAAGCATCTCTATAGTCAGTGCAAAATTAGTCTACATTATTCTTTAAACACTTAGACTAGTATAGCACTGACACATAGGTCTGTGTTTCTGTCAGTCAAAAACTGGCCAGAAAGTTGACTGACATTTAACAATAGGGGGTGATCAGTATGTATGATCTCGGCAATATTCTCAAATCTCAACAGTATTCTCAAATCTCAAAACTTTAGTCAGGGAATATAAAACTAAGGATAAGGAAACTAATGAACCCCATTACTCATCTAAAAATAAATAGAACTGGAACCCAAAATGTTCACAGAACCCAAATTGTTCAAGGTTCAAGCTTAAAAAAATTTAACAGGGCTAAAAATGATCCAATACTAAAAAAAAATCAAACCAGCAATGTCCTATGTTACTGATAAATGCTTACAACAGCAAAATATTGAATACATAAATAATCTACAAAAAAATAATCAAATGAACATGAGGTCGGCAGGTGCCTTGAGTATTAGCCAAATCACTTTCACACTAAGGAAACCTATCAGTACTCATCCAGCATGATAAAATAGTACTCAATAACAAAGCTAATAGAATCGTTCAGTTCAAGGATAGGCCACTACCTTTGAACCATGCAGTGTATCGATAGCAAAACAACATCACATGATCAAGCTAACTATCAGATACAATCTCAAACTAACTCTTTCAAACCAACTTGTAGAACTTGAATAACAAAAAAAAAAGTACGATTTTATTAAACCAATAATGTACAAAACATCCAAACAGAGTTCATTAGGGTAATATATAAGATTTTCCACATTATCCATGACAAGCTCTAATAATATACACTGCCCTCCAAAAGTTTTTGGACAAAAGACATTATAAGAACTATGGATAATTCATGCTGCAACTAGTTTAACTGTAATTGAAGCTAATTCATGTAGTATAATTTAAATCATAGAACCCGGGTCAGTAGTGCAGTTGGAAGCTCGTCTGGATTTCGAATCTAGTGTCCCGAAGGGGGGATACCCTTCCATGAAATTTGACAATGTCAATTTTCCTCCATTAATAAGGTATATGGAGAAGTTTCCGGCCTTGTGGAAGGGTAGGTGAGTACTGGCTATAGACAGGAAAGCTAGGTTAGGTGCACCGGACTCCCAAATTTAATCAAAAAATATTGTGTTGACATGGCGTTAAACCCAGTATAAATTAAAATTAAATCATAAGTTGATAAACAAATTAATGCTGATATTGAAATTGCTCAGAAGACTCTTAGTTTCTTCTGATTTTCATGTGTAAATTACGGGTTTAGCGCAAAACAGGTGTAACTCAATTTAAAAGAAGAGTGAATTACGAACATTTTGCGCTTAGCCCAAGAAATGTGAATTGGTTAATCCTATTAACAGGATTTCATCCACAGACTTTTGGAAGGTACTGTAGGTAAAATGTTAATGTTTTTAATGTTTAAAAAAATACACAAAATAAAGACAAATGAAAATGGATGAAGAACAGCTAAGGGCATGAAATGAATACACTAAAACAGATTTAATATTGTATTTTTGTCAAGTTCGTTAAAGGTTATGTCCAGTAAATGTCAAGGATATATTTGTTAAACAGAAAATAAATATCAAAATAAACCATACATAAGCATTTTCTGACATTTAGACATTTAACATGTCATCAACTTTTTTGTAGCCCCATTCAAGTCTTTACTGGCTAAAATAACAATTAAAGCTAGGCTTGGTACGAGAAACTAATATGTGATATTAAATGACAGGTTTTTTGTTCGACTCACACAAAAAACTTTGATCAAATTTCTATTAACAATATGCCCGTTTGTCAAACGGTTAAACCATATATCTCGGGTTTCTAAGAGTTAAGATTTATCTGGGATGACAAAAATACCAAGCCGCCTGCCCAACTTCTGGCATACACACTTTAGTTTTAATTAATAACAAGTCTTTCCCATCATTTTTACCATGGTTGACCTACTCCACCCATCTGTTACCTGCTCATTAGCATACAGCTGTAGCTAACTGTAAATAAACGGTTTTCCCATGAAAATGATGGGGGATACAAGGGTATGAGTATACTTATTTTTAATTGAATTAAACTACATTTGTAACTCACATTATGCAAGTTTTATGGCTGTTATTCATGATTGCAAGAACAAAATAAAGCATCAAATAAACTTTGCATGTTTTTTGCTAAACAGAATTAAGATAGCTCTTTATGTCAACCAATGCAAATCATACATGAGCTTATTTCTAAGTAAAACTGCATGTATAAACAACTGCAGCAACATAAAAAAACAAATGTCGAGCGGTCCTTTTATTATTATGAGTGTAGGGATAAGATGTCTAAAAGCTTCCTATACAAGCAATTGTAGCTATTTTTTTCTCCTAACTTGCTATGCATAGTTTGAATTAAGAAATGCTACAATGTGAAATTTCATTATGTTATTATTAATCTCGCTAAGTCATGGGACAGTGTACTCATCAATTAAATCACACCGAAGACCATGTCATTTTACATGACGCAGACTAAAAACTGCACAAAAACCAACAAAATAGCCTAGGTGCAGCTTTTGCAAAAGAAAGTATGTACATGTATGTTTGTAATGCAACAAGTCTTCTATCAACAATCCTGACCGAGTTTCTTTGTTCAGACAAATCAACAACATGTTGATTGTTATCTACACAACCCCTTGTTTACCCCGACCCCTGGAGACCCCGTAGATAAGTCCTCCTACAAAGGAAACAGTTGTTGTCATTAAAATCTGATCAAGCGTACAAACTATAAAATGAAAGGGTACTTAAAATTCCTGCACAAGATCTCCGATTTCACCTTTGTGTATTGAAAAGGGGCCTTACAAAGGGTATAGAAATGTTGACCCGGGCAGATTTTTTACAGAAAAAAACACAAAGAGTACAGAGATTATAGGATATGAACGTTAGTTATAAGCAGAGCAGGACACACACACCACTTTATCATACAAAATTAATGTAAAAGTCAGACAATTGATAATGCCATGCCAAGGGCCTAGTTAGAATTTATTGAGAAATTGCTGTCAGCTGAGATTGGACATGAGATTGGACACGAGTCTTGTTATGTCTGGGCATGAAGCACCCACCTGACTCAAGTATGGACTTAGTGTGTCCGATACATCAATGTCATTAAACTGTTATAGTCAAGTGGATGGTGCAAATGTCACTTTGTTTCTGTTTAGGATTAACATTAGCTGAGGTCAATAGTGACTTCCATGCTTAATTAGTTGCCAAGGAAATATCAAGTACAATATTGAAACATATGTCTGCAATCTAACTGCTGCCCCATGATGCTACAAAGACAGTGAGTCCTTCAAATCAAATTAGAAATAGAACACATTGATATTAAATTAAGTTTTTTTACCAAACAAAGATTAATCAAAATCTGCAACTTTAACCTAAGTTAATCTAACTCAACAAGAAAATTGATTTCAAAATAACAAAAACAAGCAAGTCAAAATGAACTTCTTTGTACTATAGTAATAGTAATTCAATATGAAAATCATTGACTTGTACATAATGCCAAAATATAAGTTTCTTTGAGACATTAATAATCATAAACATAATATTTATGGTCGGATTAGTACCAATCACTCTCAGTGGTCAGTATTAGTCATGGAACTAAAAATATTCGTGTTACTGTCATGTGATAACCTATGTTTTAAGGATAAAGTCAAAGGTTGAACTAAAACAATTCAGCCAATTCAAAGACAAATAATCCAGAGTTAAGAACAAAGCCAACCAATATCAATGAACGGCTATAACAAAGGCAATTTTGGCAATTCAATTTGTGAATGATCAGTAAACTAGCACCCCATATAATCCTGTAATCAGATTTCTTAATTTCCTGTCTTAATTACCTTGATTAAGAGAACAAAGAGTTACCATACATTTCTTGTTAAATGCCCCATAGAGCACTGGAGGGCATAATATCTCTTCAACTAAACTAATAATGTGTTAAACCATGTCAGTGAAGCCAGGGCTGATTCGCTATTTATGCTTGCACTTTTGACTTAAACATGGCTATAAAAACTGACAGTCCAATTTTAACAAAAAGAGATTAGTAATTCAATATTTTAAGCCGACACACATAGGCTTATTCTACCCAATTACACTCCTGGTTCTAAGACCTTTTAACAGTGTGACATAGATTTACTGGAGGCCCGTATCTGTCTGTACCAAAATTACCTAATTTTTCTTTTATTACCAAATATCATAGAAAGTGGACAAAAGATTATACACCTTACTGTCCAACAAAAAGCGCAGACCTGAGGACAAAGAAATCGCAACGACTATCATGGTCAATTAAGTCATTGTTTCTGTATGACAACCTTTATATATGACAAAATTCCCTTTTACTCCAAGCTATCAGAAAACTATGGATGAATGTGTATGTTTTCAGAAAATTATGGATGAATGTGTATGTTTTCAGAAAATTATGGATGAATGTGTATGTTTTCAGAAAATTATGGATGAGTGTGTATGCTTTCAGAAAATAATGGATGAATGTGTATGCTTTCAAAAATAATGGATGAATGTGCATCCTTCCAGAAAATTATGGATGAATGTGCATCCTTTTAGAAAATTATGGATGAATGTGCATCCTTTCAGAAAATTATGGATGAATGTGCATCCTTTCAGAAAATTATGGATGAATGTGCATTCTTTCAGAAAATATGGATGTGTATGCTTTCAGAAAAAAACTATGGATGACTGTGGATGAAGTTTAAGCTGTTGATTTAGAATAATTATCCATACCCCACCCCCATACCTTCCAAAAATATGTATCAAAGGATTTTTCATCTGCACAAAGCCATCACCATATTGATTTAAAGCCATGGTCAGACCATCTCATATTTTGACCCATAGCTCAACTTGAACAAAGCAAGTATAGTGCACCCAATCTAATATTCAATCTATACTTAGCACAAAAGAATATATACTGTACTCAATGGGTCTTCTAAGGAAACACACAAAAAATTACACCAAAATTCAATGCGTCTCCTAATGGCACACAAAGTAATCTATATGGTAGAACTCATGTGACTTCCAGAGGTGCACAAAGGATTGTATATGCTGGTGCTTAATGTGTCTTATAGAGGTTTACACCTCAAATGAATGTATATGGTACCAACCATGTATTCCAGGGACGCACAAAGGGATATATATGGTACTAACTGACAATATACAAGTTATCAGCTACACCAATCATAATGTATTGTTTCAGTATTTGTATCTTCATATTACATTTAGTACCCTAACCATATCTTAGACCAGTCAGATAAAAATCTTTTAATTTAAAACTCTGTACAAAAACATGCTATCATAATGAACAAACTGTAGTTAATCCCTGCATGAGAGATCTTCTCAAACCAGACTTAAGATTTCTGGGCTGGATTTTTATTAACAGGAAAATAATGTCTTAAGGTTTGTTTATCGTAACATTATGTGTACTTATCTTATTTCAAAATTAAAAACAATAACAGACTATGATATCTAATCTAGTTACAGCTGTGTTTGACACAACCATACTATCTTCAACATAGGATTACAAGCTTTATCAACTTAAGTTTTAGTATACATGAAATTGGGCGAAACAAATTAGCTAAGTAAGGACTGAATTACTGCCACCGATAAACAATGCTTTTGTATGTCAAAGCAGTTTTAATTAATTAAAGAGAGGGGTGCTTGGGTTTAATGAGACTTTAAAGTGAAAAGTATACAATACAAAACAGGTCACCAACACAATGGTATGGCTGTTTGTTACTTAGTTAATAGTGAAAGTAGACACTTCTAAATTGGGCCCATAATGAGAACTTTGCACTTTGGTTCAATATTTGACAAAGGCTTTCATTTTAAAGGAAAATAATTATACAAGGCAACAAGATCGTGGCAATCTATCCCAACAATGGATGGCAAGATGACACCCACTTTTGACCGAAATTGCCACTTGGTAAAATTACAGTATTCTCAATTGGTTCAAAGAGAGACTTAAATCTTACTAACCAATTTACATAATTGCTATAATGACTGTTTATGGCAGATTTACCTGAAAGCAGTCTATTTAGAACAGCAATAAAATATTAAAAATAACAATTTTAGACAATTTTCACAATTTCTAGATAATTTAGCTGATGTCAGTAGCTAATTACCTGTGTAAAGGGACAATTTGTGGAACAATTAAGGGTGTGGCTTTAATTTCTATATTTTTTAGAATGTAAAGGAAAAAAGTTGTTATTTTAAAGTAGTGTAGTGCATTCATTTCAACAGTAAAAATACAGTAAACACATTTTTCAGTTATAACGTTGGGCTGGTAATCATTGGATAGCCAGCTCCGTGTTGGTTCAAAACCCATCCAAAATTGTATCAAGGTTTTAAATGGGCAAGAACATTTATCCTACTAGCTCAGTACAGGGGGGGGGGGGGGAAGAAAGCTGACTTGATAAATCTAAATTGTAAAAACTTGTTTCACAATTGAGCTAAGATAAATTAGCATCAACTAAATGTTTCAATTTCTGTACTTTATTCACAACAAAAACAACATTATCAGATATTATATAATTATCATAACTAAAATGCCACCTGAGCCTATGTAGCTCATGACATAAAGCATGACAAACATGTTAAGCTTATCAAATATGCATATATGAACAGATATTTAAAGTCCATTTCAACAAAACCACAATATTTTACTTATTGAATCATTGAAAGGAGTTTCAACTTATTATTAAACTTTGATGCCTTGCAATCACCTGAATAATTCAAGTAAGAATCTTAAGTTTTAAGCTGGCATTGTAAGTCTACATGGAGTAGGGACTGAAAGACATTTTTGACATTTAAGGCTTTGTGCCATTCCTAGAGAGTGTTTAGGCATAGAAAAACAACAAACTAAGCCTATCAAGAAATGCGAGACATTTTCTCATACCAGCTGAGCAACAACAAAGCTGTGACCTAGATATCAACAGTATAATAGTATTACATCTCAGATCAAAGAAAAACCTGTGAAAACAACAAAGCAACACCATTATTAATCCTAATGTATAAGATCAATAGGGAACCTGTAATACTACAAACAACAGCATTAACAACAAAACACCAATATGTGAAATACCTCAAATTAAAACCTATTGTTATAGGTGTGCCAGTGTGAAATACAATCTACCTACATGAAACAACAATATATTGAATCGTAAACAACACTAACACCATCATCACGAAAACAACATCTAATATAGCTTTTTCTTTCAGTCCTAATATTACATTGTTCATAACAAAAGACCAATCCAAACATATTGAATTACAACATTAGACAGATACAGATTTAATTTCATTTTTATAACTATTATTGCTTTTGTTTCAGCACCAAGCTTATAAGATTTAAGTAGAGAACAACATAATGTCAATAGATTTAAGGACTATAACAATTTAAAACTAAAATACAACATAACAGATGCATCAATAAAGTGTTATCAACATTAATTTCAACATTCAAAGTTTGAGTCAACAAACTGATGTAATATTGGTATAAATATTTCACTTTAATCTAGAAAATGATAAGTCTGAAGTCTAACAAAGCTTTGAGATGGTATTTACTGTCATATACATGTGAACAACAACTAGCCATCCATTCAGGGCACTCCAACACCACCCAGAGTTCAATCGTCAACTTGCAACTCCAGTCCATTCCAATCACTAAACTAATTGACTTGTTTATAGCAAATTACCATTCACATGCTATAATGTTTCTTACACTTTGATTTCAAACATCAAATTTTCTCAAGACTGAAACTTGGGAGTAAAAGAGACCCTTTTCTACAATCATTGAATACTATGTTCCAATCCAAAGGGATTGTGTCCTACAACCAACAAAAAATAAGAGCAAATCCAGACAATTGCAAACTTTGAAATTTTGCATACTTGCTTGAACATAGGGTGCCAAGACAACCCTACTCATTAAAGCATAGTTTAACCAAAGCAAAATTACTGAACACACAGGTCAGTTAATTAGAATGAGACAAATTTTAACAATATTCTTTGTAAACAATGTCTCATGTTATCCAACACAAGCTATAACTAAAACATTTGTACAACAGACCCAAAGAGCATTAAAACAAGTTGATTTATACATGCATATACATACTCTACTCATGCATGGGAATGATAGATGGGAGAGCACAGCATGAGTACCATAATGTATTCAGACAGTGACATAAGCAAAATAAATCATTACCATCACTACATCATCATTAAAAATAGTTTGTTTGAACTCAATCACTTGGTACATGTATGCACTGTTATCGAGCAAATATCAGCATGGCTCATTGATGCTTCATATTGAAATACAGGAAAACACACATCAAATACACCCAAGTCATTAAGTTGCTTTTGTAAATGTTAGATTCATATAAACATTGCAGGATTTGACATGACTGACAATATTATACTATATATTCAGTTGGTTAGACAAAATTTAGGCTATAGTTTATTTAGGATAGCATGAGACATTGTTCATATAAAGTATCTTTTAGATTTGTCAAAAGTTATCCTCAACAATATATAGCATATTTTAATAAATTTTAACAAACAATAAACAAAGGCACTTAAAAAAGGTCTCCATTGGCAAGTAATCTAAAGACTGTAAGAATTCATTCCCTAGGATTAAGATATATACAGAAACCAGCATTGCCATGGCCTTAAGATATTTATATACGAAGATATTGAGGGTTTTCACACGCCATGCAATAACCATTACTGCTATACAAGTTATATGCTTGCAAAATGTCCATGCAACCAATACACCCCCCCCCTGACCACACCCAATAAATGAATAATCTATGAGAAGCAATAATATTCAGTCAATATAATATGACACAATACTATAGAATCTAGACCCAATATGCTGACCAAGCCATAAAATTACCAATCTTTATTATCTTTATCATTCCATTCTAGATTCTGTTCAGTTGTATTACCTATAGTGTCAATAATAATAACAATTTTATCAGTTATCAATTATAAATATTGACACAAATTTTCAATAATTGCATTCATTTGTATAAGTAAACAAGGCCTTGTCAACAAATAGGACAAATTGACACAAAAATTCAATAAATACAATATTAGACATGGTATATATCAATAAAAGTAACAAATAGAAACATTGACAACAAAGGCTTGTTCAAGAGTTCCGAACCATTTCTATATTGACATGACCAAAGTTGTACCATTGACAATTCAAAGCCATTCTTTTACAACAATGATTTAACATTGCCTAGGCTCCTTTATGTACTTCAAAGTCCCATAGAATGTTCTTCAATAGAAATATTATACCATTAGAAATAAAATGATTTAAGATTGCAGCTTCATTGTATTTATTTTATAAGTTTTCAAAGATCAACTATCATGATTCATAAAGAACAAGAAATCAGCATACAAGAGGAAACAGAACAATTTGTATTTACAAAACTCAAGTTCTCAGAGCTATAACGACTTGAAACTAAACCAGAACTCAGCACTACACAAAACATATGGACAATAAAAAGTTGTAAGCAAACTTATCAGGAACAGCAACGCTAAAAAATATAAGGAAGAAATGGCTAATATAAGACTACCCAATAATCAGAAACAGTTTAGTCAGCGCAGACAACAGTAGGTAGATTGTTCTATACAATTCTACATAATGTTTTATGCCAATCTGACAGAAACATTTTGATTCATAGAGGTATAAGAGTATATTTTTAGTGCCAGATTGGCAGAGAGTGTGAGATTTCATGCCTGTTATTAATGAAATTTCTACCTATGCCAGCATAAAGAAATACAAACAGTAAATCCTGCGTCATTATGACTGAGGCAGTAGAAAGGGGGTGTAAATATTAAAATACAAAACAACTTGAAAGTCATCACTAAAATATTTATTTTATTCAAACATCATGACGTAACCATAAGCATCAATTCATATAGAACAGAACTAATCAACAGCTTTTTATTCATTCGAACTTGACGTTAGTTGCGATTTTATTCAATTCATTTCTATATCATGACGCAAAAGGAGACAGTAATCTATATTGAACTTGTCAACAAAGCTTTTATTTATTTGTACGTGACAATTGTGCCATATTTAGATTTCAATATTTATTATTTAATTAGAAAGTTCAATTATTACAATTAACATTGATACAAATTGCACGTTGTTCATAATTACATAAAATTCAGACAGTGTGTTCTACAGTCACGAATTGATCATTACACTTTATGTTAATTATGATCTACCAATGGTTCATTTAATGCGCTAGACTTATGTACAATAGATTGAATAATAAGCAGTCCATGCATAATTATCAGCCATTTTCATCATAATTACCATTCCCATCTTTGTTTCATGAATTCATCAGTGACTTCTAAATTTACATAATTAGTACAATGAACTTCATGGTATTTTACAGGCAGAATATTAAAACTATAGCATTCAATATTCAAAAATACTTAAAATAGCAGTTCAATATTAATTAAAAATCAATTACGCATTTCAATGTCTCTTGACAATAAATCACAAATTTTGCAGATCAAAGAGTTCTCAATTGTAATGACAATCATTGAAAATTTCACTGAAGCCAAAATGTCACAGAGTCTAAGAACAGGGTTTGACAAAGCTAGAATACAGAATTAATTAACCACCAACCAACTTAACTAATCAGGTTCCCACAGACAAAGAATTCCTATTCAAAATCAATGAACAAAAAATTGTAAGCCCGTCAAGTTCTAAAGCCATAGTTAAAGGCTTTGAGGAAGTGTATTGGCATAGCCAGCAAAGATGGTTCTCCTGTAACAAAGGGCTTGCCACAAGTTACTATAACAATAGGGGACTAAAGGGACAATGGATGTCAGAGAAAACAAACCCATGCCATGAAATACAAATCATAGAAAATACTTCAATTGTAATCATTATTAATAAAGCAAACAAGCCACACATGTTTCTAAACTCAAATCATTATTTCTCTCAGTTAAATATCAACAACAGATAACTGATTTCATTGTTATCTAGCTGTCCAACCAAACTAAACAGTGTCTGACCCCTTTCAGTCACAAGCACAAATGTAAAAGTTCCCTTTTCTAACCCCTTCCTAGTCCCTTTTATCAACAAAACAAGTTCTAACATAGCCAAGCAACAGGCAATGTAGTAAAACCACAAAACTAATCTAGGCTTACAGCAATTATTTCATTTTCTATATACTATGTACAGTAATTGAAAAAAGTTTCCCCTTAAATCACAAAAGTTCTTTTCAAGTAGTGCGCAAATGGAAATGGGTGTATTCAATATCACAGCAAGCCAAGCAGATTAAAATTCTCATTTTTTACGATACACATAAAACTAGCCGACCAGTACAAAGATAAACAATCTACAGCCATAGAAATCCCCCACTTGTATAAAAATCCCCACTGAGTCACCTCTTTACTGATGTTTATCAGCTGATACGCTGACAAAGGGGAAAACCAACCAGTCGACAACTAAACTTACCCACAGCTATTTATAGATATAATCAGCTGAGTCCATGAAAACAAGTATAGTCTGACCTAGTTTTGATTCAGTGCAGATCCTGGATCAAAAAGCAATGTTTTGTACCAAATTTAAAAGCCGTCAAACATATAATCAAAGTGCTGAAAAGCACTGAGCAAGACAGCATTGTAAGCTGTGAAACTTCATTCACCGGCAGTTGCTCATGCATTGGTTTGGTCATACTTGAAGTTCATTGGCCTTGGATGTAGACAGACATATGGTCATTTATTTAGGTATAAATCAGATGTAAGACTAATAGTAAAAAGGTCCTAGTATAATTGCACATGGACATTTGTGCAGAATAAATTCTTTTGTCGAGACTGATTGTCAAACTGTAAGCATATTTTGCCATGATGAATCATGATTGTGATTGATGATTAAGATTGTTATCATGACATTGCTAAAGATGCTACTCACATTGCAAAAAAATAACTTTTTACCCAATGACCCTTTATTATATAGGGTCCTTGTTATACCTAAAGAAATGAGTTATTCAGTATCTTCAAGAGTGGCCTAAATCATAAATGTGAATATTTGAATATGTAAGAAAGACTAGTGAAATTCACAGCATTTATAGTACCAAATTTAGCAAAATGGTTAGTTTTTTTCTGATCAATTTGATAAGATAATACATATGAAAATTAACAATATTGAGCAGCTTAACCAATATATATTTTGAGTCGACTATAAGCAGAGATTCATTGTAGATCTAGTGCAAGAACTGGGGTCCTTCCCTTGTTCCAAACATCATGTGCAGCAAATATGGCTTGACTCATAAATCTAGACAGATGTATTGGGAAATGATAAAACACACCATGTCTGATTTAACATCCAAACATGAACCAACTAAGTTACTATTTTCTTTTTTGTTCTGACTCAAAAATCCAGAAATTGAAAAATCCAAAAGTTTGTTAACAGTAGACTTTTGAGTTGTCTAAATAGCAGTTGTCAATCCATTTCTTTAACTCCCGTTCAATAATGCAAATAAAATCCAGTCTCTTTCCATTCGTAATACGTTGATGTTTATTCTTGCTTTGTAAGAACGACTTTAGTAATAAAAGAAAGATTATCCTGAGACAACATCTGCCAAAAACGACTTCCAGTGAGTAACTCATATAGATTAATTTATAGTAGGTAAGGGAACCATAGTCTAACCTTTCATCCGGGAACGCCTACTTGACTTGAGACCGCCCATCAATGAATCAATCCACGCACCATTTGCACTGATTATAGGTCGCGCATTTTTGTCCTACAATGTTCAAGTTTCATAACAATTGTTAGATAATCATGAAATGGTAACATTATGATTGTTTTGATAACAGATAAACTGAATAGAATGTCGAGTTATAGATGTTGAATGGAACTATTTGTTAGGTGCGTATGATTTATTGATGACAGGAAAAATGGACGATTAACACGTCTCATTTCTGAAACCCGCTTACTATACTCGACAGCGAAGATATCGCTGTCTTGTAAAAACTTAACCCATTGTTTAACAATAGGGAGGTTCTAATGTAACTTGACAAGCTGTCAGATATTAGATATAAAATGTAATGTAAGGAAATAATGTAAATAATTGCCTCATAGCACATGATCCGAGAGTCAGGCGAGACATGCTATGTACTGGCTATATCGTATGGTGAGTCAAATCTACATACATAAAATGGTTTGAATATTAACATTGAAATGATACAAAGTGAGCATTAAACACGGGACAGTGCAAAACAAGTCTAGCTGTATGTAAATAATGAAAGGGTGTAGACTAGTTTTGCCCTGACACATTAAAGAAGGTTTTATACATGTCTATTTCTCATAGTGATAATGACATACAATATACATGTATAACCACAATATTCCTACAATATACATGTAAAACCACAATCTTAATACAGTATACACGTAGGTGTTAAATGGTAGATGAAATACATTAATCATTTTTCTAACCACATAAAAGCACAGTTAATGTGAAATCAGTCATTTTCTGTTCTTTAGAATAACAGCTATTCAAACATACATGTACACCATCAATAGTAGCCACAGAAATGGTTCAGTGGTTAGTATGCTAGACTTAAATTCAACAATCTGGGTTGGATCCTAGTAGAGGTGGATCATATTCTTCCATGATTGAAAATAGTGTTGATTTTTCACAATATGGGGAAACCTATATCTAGAACTTTTCCCGTTATGGGGAAAAGTATTCATGTACCTAGAAGTCACCTCATTATGGAAGTATAAGTAAGAACTGGTTAAGAGTTCAGAGTTTAGGGAAGTAGTTAGCTGGGTGTTAATTAATGGAAAGAAGTAAAAATTAACAAACACAATGTCATTGATAGCAGGGGAAACAATTTTCAGAAAAGAAGGGCTAAGACAGTACATTCTTTTATTAAGCTCAGAATCAAAATGAGTCATTCAAAGTAGGTCAAAGGCTCACTTAACCCAATGATCTTTACAATGTAAAATTCCACATTTACAGGAGTGATAGACAATTACAGGCATGACAAACATTGTTCATAGATTGTCACATCATAACCATGCTGTAAATGAGTAAAGACCAATCTGTGAAGGCAAATAAAGTAACAACTCAGTACACAACTTAGTCATAAAGGTTGGTCAGGGTTTTCAGTGTAGAGAAAATTTTATATAACTGTACCTTTAAATTGCAAGCAAAATGGTCTAAACATTAAGATAACATAAAGACCTTTTTTCTCAAATTAAGCATCTTGGGACTTGAAAATTGTAAAAAATCTCACAAGTTTGCAATAATCAAGGTAGTATTTGTAGAAGAACTTTACTGCAATGACTAAAGACCAAAAACAACAACAAAAATGTAGGTCAAAAGGTCAACCAGTCAACCAGAATGCATCATTTGCCCTCCATCCACATAAATAAAGTATCAATCATCATTGACTTTACAACTAATGAAATTCTACCATAAAATGTAACAAATCCATACAGCTACTGTCTACAATAATCAGACTAAATAGCCAATACATCAACCAGTAATCATAATGCACATGAAAATCTCATAAACCTCATTGTTATGCCTTCAAAACAAACTTTTTCATTGATTTCAACAAAGCAGTATGGGATACCAGAAGTTTGCAAGTCTTCATCAAAGTCTTTGTATTATGCATGCTGTCAAAAAACCTGGATGCAAAATTCTTTTCTCAGGAAAATGGAATAGAATCAAGCGCCTTTCAATCAAGAGTTTCGATCGGATCACACGTCAGGATGATTCATACAAGGAGAAAGAAACCGAGTATCTGATAAACGGATAGAAAACAACAAGAACGATGATATTTTTTCTCTCCTGACATATGATTCACAGCGGAACTCTATCATTATTTGATGACATTCATGCAGAATTAATGGGGAAACAATATTCCAAGGCACTACTGATACAATATAATTTCTAGAGAAGAAAAAAATCGCTATCAATAATTTCTACAGCGGTAAAAAACAATAAATAGAAAAAACACATTTATCATTCTGTAAATAACATGGTTTGAAGTGATTCAAGAGAGAAACAAGCTTTTATTTAAAATATCTGCATGGATTCTTAGTTATAGTTCATGCTAATGGAAATAAAATTTCTTCAGATAAATACCAGAGGCAATTCAAATCTGGATTGAAATTTCAATTTTAAAATAGAATTCTAAAAATGCATGAATATTTTAGTACATGTAGAAAACCGAACACTGCAGACATAGGATGTTCATTTTGATGGTAGTTAGTAGAGCCACATCTATACTATTAAATTTGCGAGTTTCCTGTTTTATGGAAGAAACTGCGCAGCTTTGAATAAATCTTTTGTTTGTCGCTGGCGCACCTATATACCGGCATATCAAGTTGACAATTCTTTTTTGACAAAGCCTCTTGATATTTGCAAAAACTGCCAAAAATCAACAAAAATAGTGGGTTTTTTGTGTCTAAAAATAGTTCTAGATAAAACTAAAAATAGACCAAACTCCCCGCAGCGGTTGTTTCCCTTTATTAAATCAATAACCTAAAATGTCATTACCTAAAGCCCGTGCTTGCACGGGCTCCCATCTAGTGATATATAAAAATTGAGTACAATACAAGTAGCTACCATACGAAAGACTTATTGTATTAGATTTATTTATTTATTTTGTTGGGTTTAAAGCTGTAGATACACATTGTATAGGTCATATAACGGCGTCCCGCACACCTAACCTAGGTTTCCTGGACCCTTGTCTATAACCAGTACTTACCTACCCTTCCACAAGGCTGGAAACTTCTCCAAATACCTTATTGATCAAGGAAAATTGAAATTATTGTCAAATTTTCATGAAAGGGTATAATCTCCCTGGGTAGGATTTAGGATTTGAACTGTACCCCCTTCGAGACCCAAGATTCAAAATCCAGGCACGCTACCAACTGCACTACTGACCCGAGTTTTATTGTTTTGGAACTAGTCTGATTCATTATGTTCCAAAATAGAAGAGCTGCTATTGCATTAGTACCATAGAGTAAAGAGACAATTTCAGATAGAACAAGCATTTAAGTGACATGCACATGGATTTGTTAGACTCTAAATTATAGTAATCAGTCTGTAGATTTGAGAATTGGACAAGCAATAGTCTGAAGTAGTCATTTAAGCTGCCTATCTATCTCTATACTTTCCTCTAGTCACCCAAGAGAAATGATAGCTTGTCTGAACTGACAAAGGGATTGTCCAGGACAAACAGAAAACTACTGATTTCCTTGAATGATGACCATTATATAGAGGGCAGTAACTCAGTAGCCAGAGGAAATGTTCTCTACAAGGAATGACCCATAGGTTACAGAGAGGGCATTACACTCAAATACTGGTAACAATACAAAGTTTATCATGGCGTACATGTAATAATTAAGTATGACCAATTATTTTGGTTTTGATTACTTTAGTGTTGGTGATAAAGACATTTTTCTAGAGAGGGTAGACATAGGAAATTTTCAGGGTAGGGATATGGGACACTCCTATGAATTCCTACTTAACCCTTTTTGCAATATTTTACAACTTCTAGACTTCAAAAGACCACTACTACTGTTTTTGTTTTCCTTTTTCCATCAATATATTATATGGTTTTATAAAGTTGTTGAGGATCAGACCTATGGATTCTTTTCAGTGGCCTGGTGAGGTCAGAGCACCAAAAGTATCATTGTGAGATTTCATTAACAGCTAGAATCCTATTAACTCCCATGGGGTGCCAGGTACCTAAATATCCTCACTCTGCATCCACCAATGCTATGTCCTTGATTCTATTAATCAATCAATCAAATGTTGTACAATCATAGATAACAAACACTTACCCAGAGAATAAATCAAGAGGACAATATCTACTAGTGACAGTCCATTGACCTTCTTTAGCCTGAAAATATAAAAAACAAACATAAATATACTACCGGACATTAAACCTTTCATACTATGTTAGACAATGTTCACTTCCATGTATATAATAATATATAATCTAACTGTCAAACTGACTATCAAGGGCAAAAAACAATGGATTATACTACAGTTTGACGAGTTTGCGCTAAACAACACTACATCCTTCTTTATTTATATGTAGTAAGACTAGTTTTAGGGCTGATGCTTCGATAATGTAACCTCTGTTTACCAGTGTATAACTTGTGAAACAGGACATACACAGGGTAAATGAGTTTTGTTTGACCTCCAACTTTAGGCAACACTATAAACAATTCATCTGGCTTTCAGCTAAGTGCTGCAACAGATCAGATAAACCCAAGGCTCTCCAAATGGTGTCCTTGATGTCAATGAATCTGGGGCCCTGTATTATCAAAGGTTTGTGAGGGTCACCTGATTGAAGGGGATTTCAATGAAAAGGTGTCTGGAACAAAAATTGTAATGCATGTATTTTCCTATAAAAATGACCATCCCTACAATAATCAACCTTCCCTAAAAGCCAATTTTAACTCAAACTACTGGCTATTGTAGAGAGGTTAAACTATATTTCACCAGTTCTTGTATCAAAGTTCACTGACTCTTCAACCACTAAAAGTACCTAGCAAGGAGACTTTAACCAACAAGTCTGTAACCTATAATAACCTTGACATAAAATGGTTTATTTATTTCCAAGCAAGGTCATATACATACATAAATGTTTAAAATGTCTATGATGTCAGCACTTCTTAGGTGATATTTCAACAAAAATGTAACTAACAAAGGTCAAATAGTGCTGTACTATGGTATAAAGATATAGAAATGGATAAGTGTAAAACTAGTCTAACTGCAAGTAAATAAAGGCTGATAAGCACTAGTTTTGCACTGACTCATTGATATATTTTTGAACATCTTCCAATAACATTATCTCATAGTTAGTTTTATTACTGACATTATAATAATTGTTATGTTTTTGTTATTTAGATTATACCCATTTCACTTTTTCATAAGGATATGTACAGAAGCCAACTCCATTAAACAGTTTTCCTGGACATTTTCTCTACAAGTACATTTTATTCACCCTTTCGTAAGAAGCCATGAACACAGGACATCTGGATTTAAAATCCTTTGCTATACCACAGCGACATGGTATAAGCTTATGTCTAATGTACTAACACATAGTCACAGTAGCAGCAAATTAAATATAAGTTTTTAGAACTTTTTGTTTCTTAGTAATATCAAATGTTGTAACCTTGCTTGTTGTATATTTTATGTAAATACTGTTGTCAAGAGGCTCACAGGAAAGGTTTGCCTTACAGTGTTGTCTCTATAAATAAAGTCTTTATTTTTTTAAATCATAATAATAAAAGCCAATTAGTTCAGAATGTAACAAAATATATTTAATTATCACCATATTATATTGTTAAGAATTATCACCTCCTACATTTTCAGTAAAGGTTAATTCCTTTAGATAATTGAGAATTAATTGAGAATGTGCTATTCATAAAGATAAAGGATAGGTAAATAATTCTAGTTTATACTCTGAGATTGTCACTACTGAAGTAAACAAGACTAAACAGCTCCAGAGACCAACCTAGGAACAAAATGAAAGTACCCATGTACTCTAACTTGTGGTTTTCCAAGATAATAATTATATGGGACACCAGAGATTTTCTTTCAATGTTGCATTTCTTTCAGGAAACATTAACAGGAGATGACTTTCTTACACTAATTATTACATTAGTCATATTTATTTATTTATTTTTTTTTTTAAACGTCGCATTCAACACATATATAGGTCATATACACGACGACTAGCTCTTCCTACTATAGCTTTCCTGGACACTTTTTCTATCACCAGTACTAACTCGCCCTACCACGAGGACGACAACTCATGTATAGGGTATGACCTGCCGCGACCGGTTTTCGAACCCACGATCTCCAGATTGGAAGTCAGACATGCTAACCACTATGCCATGGCCACGGCTACATTAGTCAGGGGGGCTATTAATGATAATATATATAGTATATATTACAGTATATATAATACTAATGAATTTATTATATTACATAGAAAGTCAGTATGAACAGACATTTTATAGTCTTTAATCTTTGAATAGCCAGTTTCACATCAAAGCAATCCAGAGCCCATTTAGTTGTTTCATTGAAAAAAAGAGACTTTAACCTTATAATCATTACTATAATAACTACTAATAAAGCAACTCAGACAAAACCAGCTTTTCCTAATTGCTAAGTACTGGCAGATCAGGAAAAGATGCCTCTTGTCTGTAAGATGTGAAATCAAATAAATAAATACAATGTATGTATCAAATAAAAATATAGAAAGTCTTACAAGAATCTCACAAGACCCAATAAGACCAGCTCAAGATTCCAAAGTGACCATGACAATTTTAATAAGGGAAATGAGCTCAGTTGGTAAAATACCTAACTAAGTAAGCAAGATTGTACAGGTTTGATTCTAAAAAAGGAACTAGCAGGAAATAAATTGTGGGATCATTGTCCATATTTAGAAGTTCCAATCTTTGCATATTGTATATTCTATTCCAACATACCGGTATTACAACAAGGGTTTGAACTTCTATCCCCACAATGACCAATACTTTCATTCTTCCTCATATGATTTCAGATGATAATCAACCCAGCAAAGTTTAATTATGTCGGAAGATTGACTCATTGTCATAACAAAATTAAATTTCCATTCAAACACAATAAATAGAACAGTTTAACATAAGGAAGTTATATACAGGAAAAGCTAACTAAGGCCACATATCAAGAAGTGTGTTACTGAATAATGAAATAATATATAAATCTCCTTTTAAAATAATTATGACAAAAAGTTCAAAGATTACGGGACATAAAATACTTGGTATTACAGACAAAACTGTGCAGCTACAGTCATGACAAAGTGGTAGAATGCAAGATATTTCATCTCTAAGTCTCAAGTTTAATTTTGAATGCACCAGGTTCTACCCTTCTATGAAAGTTCAATAGTTAATGTTGATTTTCAAGGTACTAGTTCACAGATTTGGTTTATTTTTTCTATGATTTCAAAATACCATTCAGTGTCTGTAATTGTGTCATACCATAATTAAAAAATTAATTTGTATTATTTTAAGACAAACTGACCTATAGACTGCAAGAAATATACAATAAAAGACACAAAAATGCACTATAAGTGTCTATACCGTGACATACGGGGTGGATTTATACTACACAAAACACCATCATTTGTAGTTGTACATCAATTTGCACTAAAATTGTCATTATCAGAACACTAGTTTCCTGCTTCCAAAATTGTTTCCATACAACTTCGATAGTTTTAGTAAAAGTTGATATTTAAGTTAAAATCTGTGAATGAGTACCTTTCATACATATATAGGAAAGTGTCAGTGTCTAGTAGTAAGTTAAGGAAGTGTCTAGGAAAGACAGTAAGGTGAATTGACTGCTATACATAACCTATCAAAAAGAGTTAATACATGACTTAGACAAGACTTAGTGTACTACAGTTGCAGCTTTTACAAGTTCTAAGTTAGAGTCATGCTGTCAGCTAGCGTAATGGCTCTAATGATGAAATAAAAGACGAAACTTTTCAGAACAGTTTAAACCATTGTCTTTTTATTTTATCTAGCAAGAAGGATTGTACATAAAGTAAGGTAACATAGCAACAAGAAAAAACTCAAGGTTATCTTATTTAATGGAAAATGTTTCTGCGCAGTAAAATGACCACCATAAAGGATTGTTACTATTAAAAGATGTATTTTTCCATCACAGTCATTCAACCTCCTTTTTTTACAAACCATTTACAGACTTCATACTTAACAACTTTAGATGAAAATTCTGACAACGTGTACATGAATCTTTTTTGTACATTGATAATAAAGTAAAATTGCAGACCATATAAGGAGAAAACAACTAAAACTCATCGGTACGAGAAACTCTATCTTAAAATTACCAACATTATTGAGGGCAGAAATCCTACATTAGTACTTACACCAAAACTTGATGTAAAACAATTATGTTCTATACACAATAACAGGAAAACTGTTGTTTAACATAATATTCAGCAACAAGCCAACAAGCAAACCCGAGGACAAAAAGCTAACGAGACAGAGAGTAAAACCAGTAAAACCGCAATATGGTTTGTTCAGAACAATACGCATCTGTTACTGTATGACATCTATAATTATATTCAGCCGTATTTATACCATTTCGTGACATATTATAGTAAATTATACAGTAAAAAACACTTTACTCGTACTTTGTATGTTGTACTTAAGTGTAACCTAGTCTTTAATGTTATATTATTGAAACCATTATTTCTCATTTTGTCATTAGTCCCATTACTTTCCTACAATGATTGTAAGTTGTAACATTTTATCATCATGCTGCGAATATAAATATATATCTATAACATAAACATGTTTACATGAAACAACATATAACTGGGTGTGCCTTAGTTACATTGGCATTATGGAAGACAAACAAAATGTTTTTTCAAACTTCAGCAAAAATTATTTTATGGAGGCCAGCTCACCTAACCTTATGTTTTCCTGGACTATTTACCTACAGAACTCAACTTACCCATCCACAAGGTGGACAACTTCACCATATACCTTATAAATGCAGAAAAAATGACTTTTTTTGTTTCCATGGAATGGTAAGTGAGGCTTAAACCAGCATTTTTTTTGGACACTGGATTCAAATCTTGAGGGTAGCTTACTGTGCAATGTATCCTGGTTAAAGGTAGTTGAACAAAATATAAGATGACTTCAAAAATTCATTTATTTGTGACCGCTTTCTAGAAAAAGAAGTTAAATTATGACTGCAAAGAACTGGCTCTAAACTTCTGACATGAGTCCAAAGGTAAATGAACAATACTAACTTGGCAATCTAGGTTCAAATAAAGAGGTAACAGCTACCCTAACCCTATCCCTAACCCAACAACAGTCATCTCAAATTTACTCCTTTTAAGCTTTTTTCATTGGAAATTACCCTTCTGTACAGCAGTCACCTCTTTAACACTGCCACTGGTAGCTTCACATAGTATATTCCTTATATAGACAAATGAAACAGCCATAGTTGTGTAATATTTGTTTCATATCAAGTACATGATAAGGAATGAATCAAATGCCACATAAAACAATATATTTACAGGTACTTTTATAGATACATTATTTGTTACTCACGATATTGCCATAAGCAACCAAGCCAGTCACATTTTATTGACAACCAGGGGGCATTTTTACTACGTAGTCAACCATAAGGAGAAATACAGAACCAAATAGTCTCTACTAGCATCATCTGACATTTCAAGACAGTGTGGAACCAGCTTACAGAGTCAACAACATTATAATGGATACTAAATCTTCTGTATATACATTATTTCTCATATGTACAAGTAAACATGTGATTATGAAACACTGACATTTACCAGAAAAGACAGAACACATGTGACAACATGTGAGTTGTCTGGCATATTGCTAAGTAACCATTAGCTACCTCAATATATGGTCAGTAATAAAGGATCATTAATTATATAACTGATGCTCGCATCTATAGCACTTTTATGTAACTCCTAACAGTCATGGTCTTAAACCACTTGCCCAAAGGACAGAATTATATAAAACTGATTCAGGCTTTTACACATTACTTTTTTCATATAATTGAGCTAGTTTAACATTTTAGCCTTTTATATCATTTTGTGATGGCCTGCTCAGGTCCCTCTGAGAATCAAACCCACAAATACTTGTTTCAATTGGAATTCACCACTGACAAAGCTTAGGCCATGCCATATCCGAATTTTGTTAAGCGTCCGCATGCGCATAGGTTTAAGAGTCCTCAATCAAAATAAAAAAAATTGTTGGTAAAATTTTCTTAAAATGTTCCAGGATTTGATAAGGCAATTTAACTCAGGGAAAACCGTGTTCGGCAACAACGTTATTCATCGTAAGCAATTTATCATAACCGCGTCATTAATACAATATATATTTTATGTGTAAAAAACACTAGTCATTTTAAATTAAATTCAGACCATTGTTTCATATTATGAGGATGTTATTCTATTGAAAAACATATATAAGGCATTGTTTTTTGTCGTAAAAAATATGTGTGTTTTTGTTTTCGGTTTGTGCGTTTTTGTAAATAGGTACCTAGGTTTGTCAAATTTGAGTTGACGCTTAACAGAATTCCAATTTGGCATGGCCTTATTAAGTGGGCTCAAACATTGTTATAACAAAACAAGTACATGTATCACTATACATTGTAATGTGCCAATATCACCTCAGAATGTGAGGTTGTTAGTGAACTGCTTGAATATGATTGGTCAAAAGTTTATCCAAATACGTGCTGACCACATAGCAACATCACAGCTACCAGTGACATAGTATCAAATTAATATCACACATTCCAGATAGAATAAAGCTATAATTGTCAGAAGTGTTAGGTTCATGGACTATCTTAGTAACAAGTATCACCTAAAACTATGGTATTCAGATTACAAACACAATTCTATGATAAAATTAATAATTATACAGGTACAAAAAACATCAAGTCAGCATCAATATCATCAATGTGTAGGTGTTTACGTATCTGAATGAACTAAATGCCACCAGATCATTTAGGTCAGGTACGTGTCAAGTTAACGTCAAAACTCACGTCCAATTTAACAATAATAACAAATAAATATCTCGGTTAAGACTTGGACAAATAAATAACACTGATTATAGAGAACTCAGTGACCAGTTATGATATTAAAGTTAGGGCAAACAAAATTAGCTTTGACTTTGTGTGTTTTCGTATACACATTATTTAAAACTGAACCATCATAGATTGATACTCTTTTATTCAGTTGGATCAATGAAGTCAGTTGAGGAAAACTATCATAGGTATAACTTATAAAGTATTAAGATCTCCTAAGAGCCAAATTTTAACCAGTACAGGGCTTTTTCAGTATTTGGGGAAGGGGCCTTGGGCCTTTTGAATATAGGACATTTGGGGAAATTTTATTGCAATTTCAAAGACAGGGGGACAAAAAATCTAAGTTAAACTCCAAGTTTGGGGAAAACTGCATGATTTTAAAGAAATTCTAAACCGAAAGGCACCTGTGAAACTGTTATACAAGGAAAATAGGTCTGCAGTAATAAAAGGCATACCCTCACCATTGGATAACAACTGCCATACTTTACACAGAAATAGGAGGGACAATGATCATAGAAAATATTTCACAACTTAACTCCACAAAAGCATAATTATGAAGCCTTCCAGAGTCTTAGAATCAAATCCATAACTCCCTGGTTTTATGAGTCAGACAGGCTACTGACACAGCTTACCATTGGTCATATGTGGTGCTTACTGAGCAAGAAGACAACTTCACTATAGTAAAAACTTAAAGTGAGCAATGGCAAATTTAAAACAAGTCTACAGGCATATTTTTTCCATATCTTGGACAGAATATAAATCATCAAGGAAAAAAACAAAAGCATAACCAAAAGTAAAAGTAGAATTAAAATGCTTTAAAGTTTGTGATGAGTGAAATTAAAATCATAATTTGTTCAGATGATTAAAATCGTATCAGCACAAAACATGAAATATTTATTTTTGGCCTGACCTATCTTTGCACAAGGATGTAGCTGAACAAAGACAATTATTTAAATACTAGAGTTGTCAAGATAGGAAGGTTATAAACAGTGTGTATGTGGTCACGTTTCTATGAATATATCAACCAATGTTTCTAATCCAACATTTCTATATACAAAACAAGCAACTAGGCTACAATGAAAACTTGCGTAGAGGCACGTAATGGATATTAACACATGGAGCATTATTAATACAAATTATTTCTGAGTACGTTTAGAATTGAAATCAATATTATGTTATTTTCAGTATAATGTCTTTGACATTTAGAAGGCTAATAATATACCAATAACTTGAAAAAGGCCTTGAACTGTAATAGAAGACGTGATTTGCTTGTTTTCCATTCGAGCCTCAATTTTCAAATTTAGCCCTAATCTTTCGTCCGAGTCTCCAACTTCAATCAGAGCCTTGATTTTCTGTCTAAGCCTTAATCCATAGAGTCTTGATTTTTCACTTGAGCCTTTTTTAAATCTCACTCTTTGCTTCTTGGCTGTGCAGTAGTTCTGTGTATTTTAGCTGTCCCTGTTCCCGATACGTTTGCTTACTAGTTTAGATTTTCTATCAAAATATAGAAAGATACTGCAGGTGCTTCAAATCAATTAGGGACTTGTGTCAGTTATCTTTCCCTGATAAAATCTGAAGCAATCCAATTGGTTAGTAGTTCCTTACAGTTGGAATCTTCGGATTTTATCATTGAAGTCCTATGTAAGATAATAAAATATTTCATCTAATATCTTTCTTGTTAATGAAGATGTTAACAGAAGTGTTGAAATTTAGAAAGTTCTTTACACTAAAAATACTTAGCTTGAATTCCAAACAAATTAAATGATTTACAAAAAAAAGTTATAAAAAAAGTCCCTCATTAACAGTATTTCTGAAACATTGATGCTTATCAAACTAGGCATGACTGGTTTTCAATTTTTCCATATATAGAATATACTTCAAAGAATGTCAAGTAATAAACCAGTCAAGTATAACAATATAATACACTTGTCATACTCATCAGACAATGTATGACTGATTCTCAAATTTTCTAAATATAAGATTATAATACTTCCTAAAATGTCAAATATGAAACCAGTCAAAGTCCAAAAATGTATTATTATACAATGTTCTTGTGGTTAATTACCAATAAAATGTTTGTCTGGAACTTGGAACAAATATGGTAACAAAATAATAAGATGTTTTAAAAACTGTCATGTCTGCTGCAGGGGGTTTCTGATAATTCAACATTCTAGGAAAATGTTCTAAGAAATGTTACCAAGGTTACAATCAGATGTAATTTGTCAGCCAGACTATCCAACTGTGTACCACACATTATATATCTCAAAAAATAATATTAGTTGGGTTTTTTTCTTGTGATTAAAGAGACATGATATGAAGTGCCTTTCTAACTTTGTGACAGTAAAATATACAATTTCAACTTTCTATTTTGGTAAGAACTTATAATAACCATCAGTGTTATTATTCAAACAGACATTTGAGCATTTTAATAGTTTTGAGAAAAAAAAACATTTTAAGATTTGCAGATTCAGACAGTAACTATTAAGCATGACTCATGGAATTGACATTTTGTCCAAAAGGACATAACTCTTACAGTTGAGCAGAGGCTTGAGAAAACAAACACACTGGTACCAAACATTCATTATTGCCAAAAATTGACATACATCCATCTGGAATTAGAGCAATGCCTTGACAAGATGTACATCTTTCCAGCATATAACTTGTGTACAGGTGTTTATTCAATATAAAAATTTAGGATATGGATTATAGCTTGGAAGGCATGGTCTCTTATTATGCCTACGCAACTCATTGATAAACAAAAACAATATCAGCACCACTGAAAGAAGGCAAAAGGCACTATTTGGTAATAGGATAGCATATAACTTGGCTGTGAAACATTTGAGCATTTTCAGATTCATTTATAGGAAAATACAACCACCTGAAAGCACATTGGAGACTAAAACAAAGCAAAATTGCATATTTGTCCATTTTGCCCTGCCATGCATAGCAAAGCTCTATTCTAACTTTGAGCTTTAAATATCTATAGTAAAGCAAAATTATTCTAATCACATGGAAATAAAGAAGGATGTTGACTAATTTTTCCAGCAGATCCATTCATTATGTATAAAAGCTTTCGGACTTCGAGTCTTGTGGAAAGTCTGTACTTCACAGCTAATGAGAGGCTTCTCCTTCCACCTTTATCTTAGTAACCATATACCGAAACCAAACAAATTTAACAAGATTACATAATACAGGGAAATCTATCTGTTAAATTGTTGATAACAACAGGATTTAGTTACTGGGTGGTAATGGATTTGTTGAACAAACATTTGTAAGGAAATAAGGTTAAATGATAAATTAACAAACTCTGGGTTACATATTTCAAGGGTAGATCCTGTGAGATTGTGTAGGAAGGTTTGAGATCATTTTTCCAGGGGGGAGAGATAGTGTACAAAGGTTTGAGATAATTTTTCCAGGGGGAGAATGGACATAAAGTATCAAGTATCAAGTTGAAATTCTTTTAATATCTTATGCAACTTATTTCTAAAATTCATATGGGCACTGAAAACACCCACAACTAGTAGTACAGCATTGCCAGCAATGGCGTGATCTCAGTTTTGTTTTTAGTAAGGAGATTTTCCAGGGGTTGCCGGCACAGCTATCATTTAAAATTCTGTGTTTAAGATCTGTTAAAATCTATAAAAAAATCATTTGTGTACTGAAAACTCCACAACCCCAGCTGGATCAGCCATGGGGTATTTCTTTGTTTGTTTTTAGTTTAACACAATTTTATAATCAAACAAAATTTTATCTTTAGAGTACTACATTACCTTGTACATAATAACTCATACATGATTCTCAACCATGTGGGAGGGCTGTCAGAACAAAACAGATAGCTCTATAATAACATTGCTTTAAAATACAGACACTGCCAGATTTTGGAACTAATAAATTTGTAATTGAAGGGTCAAGTTAAATGGTAACTGGCATACTTCTAATATATACAAACAACTCATTTGCTCACACCCCATGCAAGTTGAAATGTAAAAATTTGCAACTCCTGTGCATGTATGAGATCTGAGATGCTAATGAAATGTATGAGGCTTGCAAGAGTCTAATCCTGTGCACCAATCATAAGCTTCAACTGTTAAGAGATATAAATATAGGTTATACTTAATAGATCACCAGGTGATCATACAGTAATTTCATTTTTTATACCATGAGTTTAAATCATCAAACGTGATGAAAGTCTGATCTTGGCCTACATTACATCAGATAATGAATGACACAAGTCAATGACTGATAACTTACAACCTTACATATTGTAAAATACTGAAATATGAAGTAGTGATCATTTTGTATGATCCAAATGAGAATCACACTAGTTCCACCTGATAGATAGGCAACTATCACTGGCTCGAATCTTGACAATTTATAATCTAACTTTCATACTAATGAACTTTCACTGACTTTACAGCTATTACCCCTGGTCATTGAGCTACTGGTATCTATCATTATCAATCCCCCTGGAGTGGGGAGTCTTATATTCCACTTAGAGCAGCCGACATATTGGTGCAACAGACCTATAACTGACCTCACAGGTATCCATTCTCACCTGGTCCAAGTGAAGCAATTGTAGGTAAATTTCTTGCTCAGGAAAGAAACAGTGTCGTGGTAGGTTCTCAGTGAACCTGAGACTTCTCGATCCCTAAGTGCTCCTCCAACCACTAAACTGAACTATAATGGTATGGCTTATAATGCTGGTGACAGCATGGTACCAACAGAGTAAGCAATATGACCTATATGTATGTCAAAAGGTAATTTCAGAAGCATGATTGTTCTTAGATAAGAAAGAGAACAGTCATGGTAAAGTGGTAATGATGCTGAACTGGTAATCTTGAGATAGCCAGCTCCATTTCAATGGTATCAATTTACACCTAAAGAATACTTGATTGATTCCTTGAGCAAGAAAATTTATCATTATTACTTGTGGCACCAGTCAGCAGACTTGAGAATTATTGATCTAGATTTTTAAGCAACCACCATTAACTGCTATGTGAAGGCCCAATAACAATTTATCAAAATGGCTCAATACAACAACTATTGTACATGTAAGTTTATTTTATTTTTTTATTGGGTTTAACACAGTGTCAACACAATTTAGGTCATTTTACTGCTTTCAGCGCACCTTAACTAGCTTTCCTGGACCCTTGTCTATAACCAGTACTTTAACCTACCCTTCCACAAGGCCGAAAACATCTCCTTATATCTTATTAATGGAGGAAAATGGACATAATTGTCAAATTTTCATGGAAGGGTATAATTAACCTGCCCGGGTTGGATGCAAACCCGTACCCCATTCGTGACAGGCGATTCCAAATCCTGGCGCGCCACCAACTGATTACTGTGCACCGATCTGAGTTTTGTACATGTAAGATCCTTTGATAATCAAATGGTTCAAATATGACAAACATACTATCAGTAAACAACATATTTACTTACAATGATATTATGTTGATATTATTATTTCACACGTTGGACATTAACTTCTAGTTTTAAGGTAACATCCTATCTTATCTTATCATTTATATTACAATCATAAAATTGTCAAGTTCAATAGTTTAAAGTACAATGGTAGTACTAGATAAAGTAAGGCAAAACTGTGAAACCTCTATATAACAGTCTGGATGTGGACCATACTTATTTGGCTGTTGGCTGATGTTTGTGAGACTCAGGCAATGGTTTGTGACTGTCATTGCATAAGGCATTTGCTTTAACTGGGTGTTGGTTGAAGGTGGCTATACTTTAAACATGTTGTTTTTTATAGGAAGCAATTTGTTTGAAATAGTGGTTGTTAAAAATGGCTGGCATTGTGAAAAAGGTTGTTGCTTGGAGCAGACTCAGATGTTTAGAGCAACACTTGTTTGGAGGTTGATGTTTTTGAGTGAAAGAAGCTTATTGTTAAATGGCAACCAGTAGCAACAAGCTCAGAAGATGGCTATGGGGGAGATGACTAGTGATGACTACACAACTTGTATAGGGAGGTGGCTCATAAGGGGTTCCACTGTATATTATCAAAATAGATAATTTATAATGAACATAAGTTAATGACCATAAAGAAAGTCATAATTACAGTATTGTTTAGATGATAAAAGGTGTGAAAACAACAGATATCTATATAATATCAGTATTATCATGATAACTAAACACAATAGAGAACAATAAACTTTGTTCAACTATACATTACTAACATAACATTGTCATACATCAATTTTAACTTAACCTCGGCAAATCTAGAATAAGAATTGACTGCCAGTGTTAGAGTTATTTCCAAGGAGAGGGGAGAGCGGCACAGTTTTCTTTATGATAGCACTATAACTAATGAAACATTTCTGTAGCAAAGACTGCATTCTTTGTAACAAGAATAATGCTTTTTGTAATACATTAAAACACATTTGAACATTTTTGTGTATTTTGTAACGAAAATTGTGTTCTTTGTAACACAGATTGCAGATTGTGTACTTAGTAATAAATATTGTGTATTTTGTTACAAAGATTGTGTATTTTGTAACACAAATTGTGTATTATTGTCCAGGATGAAGTCAGGACAACAAAATGGTTGAATTCTAATATTAACATTTATAACACAAATCATGAAAATGATTGAAAAGAGTGTTGCACATCAATGGAGACTTTTTAACCTAACCTCCTTCAATCTTGAACTGCCTATGACTTGTGTTTGTCAGTCCTACATTTCTATACATCATTTTGATGGAAGAGAAATATATTTTCATCTCTATTCTCTAGGCGGTCAAAGGTCATATAATTATGTAAGAAGAAAAAATACTACAAAGTTTTACACCATGTTTTTAACAAACTGATGGTTAGGATTTTTTTGGTTGGGTTTAACACTGTAGCAACATATTGAATAATCATGTCATAGTATGGCAGTCAGTCAACCTACTCACAGTTCCTGGAAAGGCTAAAACTCTGGATTATGCTGTAAAACACTTACTAGGTGCATACTTCTGTCAGTGACTGACAACTGCCCCACATGATGATATATATAATATTTTGACCCACATACTAACAAAACCTCACTTGAAGGTCCAGTAACTAGATACAGAGGTAGACATGATAAGATAAAACAGATACAGATAAATGAAAGTTTTTAATTATAATTCAATGTGTTAGAGCAAAACTAATCTACAACCTTCTTTATTTACTTTAAGTTAGACTAATTTTGTACTTACCCATCAAATTATTATTACATGATATACTGAAATGATTATATCTAGGGTATATGAATGTCATATCTATTATGATACATCCCCAATCATTCTTTATCATTAACTATACTTTATCATATTATAAATTTTTGTCTAGTCGGCAATATCATTCTCTTCTCACTTTTCAACATGTTGTGCAATAACACATCTTCACATTTATGCTAGGTTTACATCTAGCCACGATTACCACGATGTACCCGATTCCAGAGCATCGTGGCGAACGTAACAGAGCGTGGAGTCGAATCGGGGTGATCTGCGGGGAGCGTAACGGAACGTGGTTGAATAGGGGACATCGTGGGCATCGGGACAGATTTTAAATCAAACTTAAATTTCACCACAATTGCCCCGATTCATTTTCTAATCGTGACAGAGCGTGGCCTTCGTAACAAAACGTAAGGGAACGTACCGAAGCGTAACAGAACATAACAGAACGTTACAGAACGTGGAGTACAATCGCAACAGATCGGGACCAGCGTGGACACATTTTTTCATCCCGCGTCGCTGGGAAAGAATTATTTCTTGATTAAATATCAAATCGTGGCGTAAAACGTGGTCATTTGTCTCAAATCGTAGGTCAAATCGACGGAGATCGCAACAAAGCGGCTTTGTCGTGGGAGATCTTAACAGGACGTAACGGAACGTGGTGGAGCGTGGAAGCCAATCGTGTTGATCATAACAAAGCGTAACAGAACATGATGCAAATCGTGGGCTCGATCGTAGAAAAGCGCATTAGAGCGCAACAAAACGTGCTGATTTCGTAAGGAAGCGTAACAGAACGTGGAGTATACCATTTAATCGTAGAGCTCCCCGATTTTTTAGCCTCTGGCTAATCGGGGAGATCGTGGCCAGATGTAAACCTAGCATTAGTAAAAACAGACAATATGCAACGTTTTCTCAAGCACTAGCCTGATTTTTTATGTTTTGTAGTGAATTTGTAATTGGCTTAATTATCAATTAGACCAATTATAAGAAATAAGTAATTTTTAATGGCCTGTATCAATTTTCACTTGTCCTGGACTTTGAGAGAGTGGGTATACAGTAAGTATGGTACAGCAAATAAGTAGCCAAAATAATATCCAATTTGGAGACAAGAAATATTAATGTCTAGTTTTACTACATCAAATTCTAACTTCTTGTAAATGTAATAATAACAATAGTTAAACATAATAAAGTTTATTTAATTTCTCATGCAATGCTTAATTGTCTACCACCAGTACTATATATAATACAGGATGGCATGTGCTTGTCACATTAGCTAAAACTAGAATTAACAACAATACAAATAATCATAAAACCTGAGTGAACACTGTTCTTTTATTTTCATTATAATTTATAACCAACAAAGTGAACAAGTATCATTAAATATAACTGTCAAAATAATTATAATTGTTTCTATGATATAGTGGATAAAATTTTCTTTTGTCTACTAAGACATTGCAGAAATCAAGGGCCATAACTCTGGCTGCCCAGGAAAGACTGAACTTATTGTTATAATTCATATGAGCTTATCTCACAACAAACATTTTGTGTGAATTTTAAAACTATTGAACTAAACCACTTTACATGCTAAAAATATGTATATTATCTTTTATAATAAGGACAGAAAAACAACTTTAAAAGTTATAAGCTTGTTTCACGACCTTGCTCAAATAGAAATTACAAAAAATAATATCCAAGAAATGTGCCACAAAAATGTTCATGAAATGATGCAAGAATGACAATGTGCATAAGGAAGAAAAATTGAAAAACCCAAATATTCATTTCTTTTTCATGCACAAAAAAATGAAAATAGGAAAACCCCTGCGTAATCCAGTTTATTTTTATCCTATATAGTAATTTAACAGCTCATGCTTAAAACATGCATGTTAATTCATAATCCATATAAATACTCCATTTTAATACAGTCAAGTTCCACTATAAGGACCACAAAATCAAAGAGCCTTAATAATAGGAACAGGGGTTAATAAAGGGACATTTTTCTTTTCAAATTAAGCATTTAGGACTTTAAAATATTACATGGTTTTGAGATAACTAGGGTGTTCTTAGCAGAACTTTACTGTATATACATGTAAAGGCGTAACTATTTTAAGTTGTACACTCAAGTTTAAGCCTTCATCTGAAGCATCTGACATACATTCAACAAAATATGAGTCATCATACTAAGTGATAGTATTTCAAAGTACCTAAAAGTGTATTCGGAGACAAGTAGACCAAATATTTGAACTAAGAACTTGAAACCATAATATTACTGACCCCAATAGGACTTAGAACTTAAAACCATAACATTACTGACCCCAATTGGACTTAGAACTTAAAACCATAACATTACTGACCCTCTATATCCTCTCTAAGTAATGAGGCAGATTTATTGCCTAGTTAAGTTGCTATAACACATGGTATATATACTGACTTTGACTACATGTTTTACAAACTGTTTTTCAAATAGAAAACTTTATAAGGGGGGTCCGGGGGGGGGATTTCTTTTTCATTAATTTTCTTTTTTTGCCAATTTGAACAGGCCTTTTAGTCTTTCAAACCGGCAGTTTGGGTCATTGGGGGGGGGGGTTAAAGACTGTAATAATCAGTTCAACTTCAACCTGGTAGCAGTATCATATCTTCCCACGAAAATTTGACCAAAATGTAGATAAAAAATGTACATTTCTATGTTGAGAAAAGGTTGTTAACTGCCAGTAAAATGGAGCCCAAGAATCAATAAAAACAGTTCAGGAAAGCTGGTTATCCTCTTAAATAAAAAAAAATGAAACACAAAAAATGTTGATAAACAATGTAAAATCCAAAATATCAAAAAAATAATCTCAGAAGTGATTCATTTACAACAAATTGCCTAATTTGAGAAAATTTATACAGCAAATCAAAAGGAACACTACAAACATTCATCTAAAAACAAACAAGACAAATGAGTTAACCACAAACATTTTTTTACATTGCGATGAAAATACATGATGTATCCATACCATCATTTGTCTAAGTCATGGTGTGGATGAAAAAGTGAAGCAAAACCATTTTGAATGATTGCAAGGCAAATGTTTTTTGGTACAGATTAAAATAACCAAAACTAAATCATGAAGAAAAAGGTATAAACTGATCAATCACAAAACATTGTACATTGTTCAGTCTTCCATTTTTTACAATTTTTATAAAGCTTATAATTTTTACAAGCACAATCGTAATTTATTATGTTTTACAGTAATGAACCAAATTTTCAACTTAACCAAATTAAATACATGAAATAAATAAATTTCACCAGCCTGACTCAATTTTACTAGTCCCTTGCTTTTGACTAGTGAAAGATGGCAAAGACTTTATTATTGTAAGCCATACTATACCAATCTATTAAGAATATGTAGTCCACCCTGCTAGCTCAGTTGGTAGCACACAAGTCTGCAGATCGAGTGATCGTACGTTTAATTCCTTTTAAATACTTTTATGGAGCTTGGTCATGAAATAATTTTCAACTGTCATTCTCCCTCCTACCACTGATTCTAAATCATGAAGGGCAGTAGTCAGTCACTGACAGAAGTATGCACCTAGAAGTTGGTTAACAGCTAAATCCAGAGATCTTCTTAGCCTTTCCAAGAACAGTGGGTAGGTGGACTGACCACCATGATATAACCTATACAATGTGTTGCTATGGTGTTAAACCCAACAACAAAAAATTAGAATATGTAATTAAGAAATGTATTATATTAATAGTACAGCTACATTCCTCAATAAAGCACACCTCAGTTATCACGATAAAATCATGACAATTTTCATGATTTTTGAAGTCTCAAATGATTAATTAGAGAAGGAAAACAGTCTCTACATTAAGACCCTTATTAAGGCCATTTAGTTTGATGGCCCTAATATAGGAACTTAACGGTACTAACTTACTTAAGTAATGCGAACTTAAGTTTAAACAAATGAAATTAATTCAACAGAGTCATTATAAATAAGGTGATTCATCAAGGATGTCAATACTCAAGTATCATACAATATTTAACCCATATTTAAAATAGAATATTCAGTTTCTTTTTGTATTGTTGTTAACTAGTCAATATCCAACAATGTGTCAATTAATATCCGGCATTCAACATTAAAGTTCTAGCTTGGAATATATAAAGAATCACAGTATGGTTGTATCAAATTTTATTGCAGTCTATAAATGGCAGTCATTATTTAAAGACCTTGAACCTCTCCATCATGTTATAGAATAATGTGGCTGCTAAATAGACTACTTATAATCTATATGTCAAGTGTGGGTTTAGGCAATAACTGATGCATTTATACTTTCTTTCTTGACTCTTCTCATTTGAAAGACTGCAAGACAGAGGTTTCATACACAAACCAATGTTAACATAGTACCCCAATGTCCCTCTTAGCTGAAATCTCCGCACATCGCATATCGTACACAGGTGAAGTTGGTATGTTTTTTCATTGATTATTTTGTTAATGATTTGTATTTGGTATTTTTCTTTCTTAATATGCTAATGTCCACTTTCCAATAAGTCTAGTTCACTTAAAAGGCAACAAACACTTCTATTATGCTCTTAATTTTTAGTATCAATGTGTTACATAAATTAAGCTTAAATGGTCAGGTATGGGGTTAAGGGCTGCGTAATGAAAAAATATGGTAACCCAGCTAAGAAATAAACAAACCATTACAAAAGGTTAATAAACTTTATTAATATATAATGGTAGAAAACCAATAAACAATTAACTTGTTTAAAAGGTAATTAAAAACACACATTGATCAAAACAACAACAAAACACTGACTCATAGTTCAAATTAAATTACTCTAGCCCTAGCGGTCACTGGTCATGAATGTCATTACTTTCAATCACACTTATCATTACAAAACAACAACATATCTAAAGAAACAATCAAACAGAAACATAATTGAAATATTTCCTGTGAGAAAACTGACATCTGTGACCAAGAAAACAACAATAACAACAACAATGACCCCTTGACACAGAATGATAATAAGTTTTACATTGTCCTGACAACAATTTGAGTTAGTTTTTTTAATTAAGGTTTGTTTTACTCCATATGGACATACTACAAGGAGTCACCAGGATGTGGGTCCCATCCCTTCACATAATGGTTATTCTAACACAGCCTTTTTCCTCTCCTCCCTGCTCTGTTTTGCTCTTCCCTTTCGTAGTATGCAGTAATAGATAATTTGAAACATCAACTCTTGGATGGGGCCTGCCCCTTTTTTGAGCCTCCTTGACCTTTTCTGAGTTATAGAATCTTCTATACTTACATAATATGTATAGTCAACTAAGAGTCAAATTCATTTGGTGTCAAAATTAATTATTAGCCAAATTATTGTAAATTTTGATTGACAAAAGTGGGTCATCCCCTACATTGACCTGTCTCTATGTGAGTCATAGTTATACAAGATATGACATTAAAAAGTTTATTATTCATTTCATCACTATCATCCATTTAGATAAATTATAATCATAATGTCCAAGTCAGACCATACTGTCTACTTTATTACTAGGCCATGTAGCCAACACGGCTGAGAGGTTCACACTTTTGACAAGTTAAATTAGGTTAGCAAGCAAAGAGCTGAGTACAAATCATGTCAAGAACTCCCATCATGAAAAGCATACTGCTTCAAGTTGATGATTTAGTACTGAGGGACCAGGAAGTGGACTCAAGTGGTGTGATAATCATATGTTGAGAAAAAAACCTAAGAAGTAAGACTGAGTGCACTATAGATAAAGTGGAAAGAAATACTTATATACAACAGTCATACATCTAAACAAGTAAACAATGATGGACAAGTGGTCTTGACATTGGAATGGCAATCTTTAGACACTATCTCAACAATGTCAACTAGCATGGTACATGAAGATACCAAACTGATAAGAATACAGACAGGGGGTGGAGGCAGGCATTCCTTAGATAAATATCATTCCATAAAATGAAATCAGACATATTAAAAAATCATTTTATTACTATAGAAGGAACTAAATTTTATGTTTGACAGTATGATTATAGTTCTAAACTGCAGTTTCACACATTTTGACTTTTTAATGACAAATTTGAACAAATTTTTATCTATCAAAATCCAATCATGCCTAAAGCATTCTAAGTATAGATTTTCCTAACAAGACTTCATAGGTCTTCCCCCCCCCAAAGCATATTTCCTATAACCACAAAAGTTGACTACCTTATTATACAAGTTTTTTTATAGGTCCATGCCTTAAGGTTGTATTTTGTCTCTAATAAAAAGTTTTTAATTTCCTAGTATCAATATAACTGATCAAATCATTTCAAACATCGACCCACTTTCCCCTATATTGATAATTAAACTAACCAATGTCCTGGGTCAATATAATTAATGATACATGTCATCCAATTAGAATGTATAGATTCAAGTATCATGCTAGAGGCTAATAAACAATGTATCATTATAGGTAATCTATATATAGGGAGTGTTTACTTTGATAGTGGTCAGTCAAATATTGATTCAATCATACTACATGGAGTAACAGTCCATCAATAGTTGATGGTCATGATTTATTGATCATAATACACAAAAATTAAGCAAAATTTTCTACATACATCCAAGTTTTGCCTTCGGACAATCATATACATGCAGTAGCCAATTAATTGTTGTTTAAGTGTATGCCAACATGTCAGAGCAACCTTCTAACACAAACAACTTACCAACAACAGCAACTTTGCAACAAAAATTTCCTCTCTTTTCAACAACAATCACCTCTCACAACTACAACAAACAACTTCTCAACAACAGCAACTTCCCAACAACAAGTTCCACCTTCCCAACAACTATCACCTCTCAACAACCACTACCATTCAACAACTATTATTTCAGAAGCTTTCCTCTACTTCGTTTTACATTGAAAATGGCCCTTTTAACAATGGTTGCCTTTTCATAACAGCTTCCTTATAAAAAATCCCTTTTGTATAACCAAGTGCCTGTAGTAGGCTGATGTGGCAGGTTCAATCATACATTTTAATACAATTCATACTCACAATAATATTTACACAAACATATTTTCATGACACCCTTCAAGCAATTGATTGACAATGTTAAAATGTCACTGTCAATTTGAAATACAGGTCACAAAAATTCACATAGCCATGCTTGTGTGCTATCAAACAAATATGCATCTATTAATTGAAACAAACTCGGACCTTACCAACCAGAAACTAACAAAATACATACACACAAGTAGCTTATTCCATAAACAGGAAATGCATTTTTTACAGGTAATAAATCAAACAGATTCTTTGAAAGGGTGATAAAATTGGAATGAGTTTCAAACTTCAAAATTGTAAATACATTCTGTCAATGCTTTGTTGTGAAATAAAATTGTGACATTAATTTGAATACACTTGTTAATATACATATTAAATTATTCTCACAATGCACTCTTGATTTAATGCCTATCTTAACTTGTGCTTACCTTCAAAACATAAAAATATAGGTTATTTCCTAAAATAAACATAAGTCACTGCTGAAACAGAACTCATTTTAACAACAGTGCAGTCATGTAATGACCATTTGACAAAATTATTATCTTAATAAGGGTATGCCCAGTATGGTCTTAATATGTCTACCTTTTTCTTCTCAAATGAAGCATTTGTGTCTTAATAGCAGAGCTTTACTGCCTATAAAATATAATGCTCAAATTTGAGAGCATATTCAAATATACTGAAATAGCCACTGATATCAAAACATTCAAAAATAGCTTCTTATAACCACAGGGGTATTTTGTCTGACTGCAACAGAATTTTCCATATTTAGTTACTCTTATATAACAGTGAATCATAGCCCACAGTATAATAGCAACAGATTTCCTCCTCTACTCACTATATTTAGTTATATAAGAACATCACAAGAGACATAAAAGGAAACATTTCTAAGAAAATCAAGCTATAAATGGACACCCACAAACTCAAAAAACTATTTTCGATTCCTGTATTTCAAGCTATGACCATGAGTCATCTAAGGAGAAATCAATTAAGTTAGAACAAAAATCCATTCTTTCTGAGAAACTCAAGAAACTATTCTCTAATGACAAAAGGAAACGATCCTGAAAACGATCATTTCGAAGAAAATAAAAAAATGGCTCACATATTGATTCTGAAATTAAAACAAAAGCCCTGGAGTCAAGTTTAAACAGAAGTATGGAAAATGCATTCCTCTCTCTATCTCTCATACTCGAGCTCTCTCTAGGTTACTGAATAAAACATGAAGGAAATATAATACACCATAGCATGCATGCTAACAGAAATAACTCTAAAATTGATTGTCTTGAAGGCAATCCATATTTCACATTGAGAGATTCATTTATCATGAAAATTTTAATACACAACTGAATCTTAATTAATAATACAATTTATCAAAACAAACCTTTAATTAAAGTACATTTAAATATAATTAAAGGCAATATTTCTTCTAGTTTATTGTAATAAACATATTTTTTTTAACATATTCATTTGCCAAACATTTGACGTAACAAAATTAATCTTGCCTGAGCTATGAATCCATCATCAGACATATTTATTCTTAAAACATGAAAATAAACAACGAACTTGCGGGTAATTGTAACCACAATGGGACGTTTTTCGTGGGAATAATTAACATTAATTTGCAGTAGAAACACATTTTAGGATTTAATGGATCCTTTACAGTACATCATAAATAGATAAATAGTATCATAATATGAAAGGCTTGCAACAAGCGTTGTTGATTAAATGCTTTCAGCACAACATAACTTTTACTTGTTTATGTGCCGTTAAACCCAAACAAACAAACAGCTTTGTTAATTACTTCACATTAGAATTCTAAACAGATTTTTCAGGTTAAAAAATAAATTGTGACTATAGTTAGATTTTATTCAACTGTCAATGGCATATGCATTAAACCCACTGATTTAAATACTCATTACAGTACTTCTGTACTCATTATCCATAAAAATAGATATTTGTATTCATGTACAGGGATTATCAAACAAATATTGAGTATTTAAATCAGCAGGGTTTACTGTATCATCAAAGAAGGAAGGCACCAAAGGAGAAATATAATAAAAACACAGTAAGAAAGAACCAGCATTATTTAAGAGCATGAATGTCTACAGAATCATATAATACAACAGACTATGAGGCACAGCCTTGAATAACAGAATTATTGAAGACCATGAATGTCTACAACATCATACAATACAACAGGCTATGAGGAACAGCCTTGAAAGACTTATACCCAAGGCAGTCACAATGTCTTTGTAATGTGATCATACAATGCCATATTAGGTGTTTCACTCTGAATATACATTCATACAGGTGAAATTTTGACATTGAGTAGCTGACACATTAAAATAACAGAATATAGTCTTTTCTTATATTTATTTTGAAACTACTGAGGTTTGAAGCATGTCAGCCAATGGGATGGGTTGAGTTTGTCAGATTGTCAAAAAAAGGTCATGCAATGTAAATGTAGTGTGTACATACGAATATCATAATAGCCTAGGGGAAAATTTGCATACATTAAAATATGAACTAATATAATGAGGTAATGATTTAACTGTCACCAGTACACACTCTCAACTCAGTAACATTTATCATACTGTACATAACAATCAGTCCACTATTTTTGTTTCCGTAATTTACGTGCGTTTCATGCTGTACATTATTAGAATAACAACGGAACGAAAACCACAATATACTTGGCTTACATCACAAACAGTCGCCATATTTACATTAATGATACAAACATTATTCAGATTCAGAGCAAAACCATTTCATCTTACTCTGTACTTACAGATAGTTACAACAGTATTGTTTTAAGTCCTTGAAACAGAGTTATTCTAAGTAATTGAGTACAAAACGAGACATTAAGAACACTTCAAAAGTAACCAGACTATGCAAGTACTAAGCCTAAAGTCTACATAAAACACCAACTTCAAACAAGCAACTCTTGAGTGTAGGCTAAAGTTAAGGTTTCGGCAAATATTTTTAGTTTGGTTTAACATTACACAACATACCTAGTCAAAAGCAACCAAAAAAAAGAGTAAAATTATGTTCTTAATACTGAGCATTCAGAGTACTTAAAACTCCTACTTCAAATAAACATCCCATAATAGCAAGCTTAACTTCAAGGTTACAACAGCATAGCAAATATTATTGTTTTGGTTCAACTTCATTCAATGAACAAGCTGGGTCAATATTGTAGACTTTCTTTGTCCCTAAATTTCATAGGTAACCCTAAAATTAAACAAAAAATTTCCCAAACTTCCCTTTGTTTCAAGTATGGAGGACAATTATCTCCAACTTGTGAGTGAGATTTTCACTTACGAGAAAGAAAGGGAAACTTCAGTCTTCACCTTTAATTTTGACAAACACTAGCCAAGTTTATTTTGATTTTTAGTACTGAGCCAAATTTTTCAACTAGCTCTACTATAATTATATAATATGCAAATTTCATTATCCAGAATCAATTTTCAATAGTTCCTGGCTTTGGACAAGTGGTGGATTAAAGCACAGACTGAATCACTAGTAGTATAATGATTAATTAGTTTCAGAAGTTGGAGAACCTAAAATGTACACCAGATTAAAAACCCAAGCTTAAAATCTATCATATATCCTTTTTTCCTTCAAAAATCAAGTAAATGCTTAAAAGCAGACATAAAAATTAAAAAAATACTTTCTAGGGTGTCAATACTATATCTCAGTTTAACCTTAAACCTAGATAGTAGTCTTTGTAATGTAATATAGGGCAACAATTTGTAATCCTTAGAGAGATTGTGTTATAGTGAACCTTATGCCACAATGGATTTGACCGACAAATATGTGTAATCCTACATAATCAACATTGCAATAAACAGGCAAGCTTTCAATACAGAATGTCAATAGTCTCTTGGATTTAAAGAATTAGCCTTCTAATTGGTTATTCAAATTGAAATAGGTTAGACAGTCATTACTATGGATTAGTTTATAACAGTTATTAACATACACAATAAGACCATTTCACAACATTGCATCATATGAAAATATGCTTAAGAAATTTGGAAAACAAGTACATAGACCATAGTCCCTACAAACAAATGTTTGATGATCACACCAAGGGCATTCTTCAGATGTTTGTTAAGTCCAATCACAAACAACAATAGAAAATGGCTTTTAAATCTCATTTGACATAGAAGTACCAAGTATGTTTTTATTACATGCTTTCTCAACATAAAGTGTACAAAAACATATGACATTTTCACAATACATAACTAAGTTCTGACTAAGAAGTGTCAAACAATCAGTCCTTCATAGATCAAATAATACACTTTTTTATGTATAAAGGACCAATTCAATAGTATATTTCTGTTGAGGAATTCCCAACAATCAAAAGGACAAGCTGAGCTGTATAAATAATTGTAAAACAAATAAAATAAGAAAGGAAAGAAAGTTGGTTCCTGTAGAAGTATCTAACATATTTTGAATGTACACAATTGAGAAATGAGAGCAATTGGCTTAGTATAGAAATACTAAGTATGTTCTGAGGATAATCTTAATCTATTTACAGCCTACCTTTAATCTTTGATGCATACAAAACTTGCAAACTTGGGTCTTTTCTTCTGATTTCAACTTGAGTGTATCATGAACATGCATAAATGCCTTCTTGGGCTATTGAAATAGAATAAAACAAAATTTAGTAAGACAAAAACCGTAACATCACTAATCTCGTCCCTTAAACCCCTTTCATATAATCAAGTATAAAATATAGACCAGTTTATACAGGGTATAACCCATACATGTATAATACTGTGGTAGCACCATATATTTTCCCTCATAAGTGAGTTATCTAGGTTTCTGATTTATTGCAAGATTTTGAGTGTTAGTTCATGCAGTTTTTTGTTCATAATATGAAATTAAGCATAAAGTTTGCACTTGGAAATAAAAAATTAGATAAAATTTCAAGCAATGGGCAATAACAAATTTAATTACATGTATACCAAGATTTAATGTATAGATAAGACACATTTGAACAAGGAAGTACTTAGGCAAAAAAGAAAATGAATACCAATAAATAAGAAAGTTCAGCTGAGTTCACAGATTGTAATAATTATGTGCATAAAATGCACAAGATAACCAACATAATGGTATAACATTGTAGACAAAGAAAGAAAGGGGGTTTATTGAGATGAATTATGCTTTCAATATATGGCTAGAAAGTAACAGCTGTTTCATGATTAAACTAGAGGTGAATACACATAACTGTACACAGTCTGTCATGTCTAATTGATAAGTAAGTCACAGTTAACCACTTAATTACCAAACTATCAAGATGTATGACGTTACCTGTCAACTGATGTAGAAAACATGGAGTTTTGTTCATAACCTCTTATATTAAACTGTTCATATAACCTATCATATAAACATAGACATATAGAGGTTAACTGTATATATCTAATTACTGCACTAGTCTTTATATTTTATGAACTGTAATCAGGAAACAGTATAGGGATATGTTGACAGTAATGTTAAGTACAATAGTAAAGATATCCTGGGATATGCATGTATCAATGTGTGATACTAATACATTACATAGATGTACAGTTATAATGGCTATACTGAACTTACTATTGTGTTATACAGTTCACCTTTGCCACAGAAACAAAGTTTAATGTATACAGGTAAAGTAGAGCAAACATTGCCTCATACATAAACTCCACTCCACCAGGGGTACTGACAATTTCTTTTAGCAAGAAATTTACCTGTGATTGCTTTATTTCACCTAGGTGTAAATGTAAAAGGAAACTTGCTAAGGTGATATATAAGGGAGGACCCTAGATCTATACCAAGAGGCCAATCTTCCATAAAGTAGTATTGTTTTCTGGTATAAACGTAAATTAATGCTGAAATAAAATCCACACCACAAACCATAGCAAGAGATGTCATGAAAAATAGACTGACCAATCAATACAAAAACATTTGCAGGAAGATAAATAATTCCAATAACTTACTTTGATTTCTACACTAAGTGTTGGTGAAGTACACTGTTTACTGAAAGCTGTATTATCTCTAACATAACATAAATCTGGCATGACTAATGCAGATAATGTAGTAGGATCTATAGTACTGTGTTCAACATCTTTACCTTTTCTTTGAGCTGTAATCATAGAGAATGCATGTGAGTTTAAACAATGCTGTCAATCCAAGTTACTTAACATCTTTAAAAACCTTCTCACAAGTTAAAGAAAATAAATATCAGCATTAGTATGTTCACAAGGCTCTTAAACAATTTTCATAAACATGTATCTTGAAATATTTGACTATGTCAAGAAAAAATAAAAGAAGTATTGCAGGGACTTGATCAATACTGTATAATTAGCATATGACAAACAAATTGTAAAAGCAATAATGATGATACATAAATAAAGCTTAATCAAAGTTTCTTATGAAAGAATATTCATTTAGTAGTTAACTTGCAAGTAGAAACATAAGTAAACAAATATACCTGGTCTGTGAGCTTTAATTTGATGTTCTGCTTCCTCAGTCAGTCTGCCTCCTAACAAACGAAGTTCCTTTAAAAATATATAGAAGTCAGAAAACAATCGTACAGAAATAAAACATGCATTTATTTAACTGTGTAGAAATAAAACATACATTTATTTTACTATCAAAATAGTATGCAATACTTTGAAAGCTTAAACTGCATTTTGGAATGATGACTATATTCACACATACAAAACTCTCTGGATTTTTCACACAAGAATTAAAACAAAGACAGCATATTTCAAAAGTCTTACAAGACTTTAACAAAACAAAGTAGTTAGATCATGGGTAATGTGAGTTAAAGAACTCTTTTATTAGTGGTGAAGTAAATTTACATTGTTTATCGATTGACTTACAGGTAACACAACAAAATTTGGAGTCAACAATGGTTGCATAACATTTTTCATATAATCCACAACCAACTGCATCTCTTCATGAATTCTGTCAACTTTGCTCTGTAATAAAATATACCATCATTATTATAAATATCAGCTAATAAATCAACATCAATGACTGTTTTAAATAAGTTTAGAATTTTATGTCTATCGTTCATGTTGCATCACCTGGAGCTAGAGCCGTAATAAAATCAAATTGGGCTGGTTAGAAACTATATTTTAAAGAATTGACTACTGTTCGGTATACATTAAGTATTTGTAGGCCTCTTCACTAACAATTAACTTAAACTTATACAATAATTACCTTAGCATTGGTTGACAGATGACCTTTGCCCCAATGTGTAGCTTTTGCAAGCCTATAAACCATCTTCTCCTGAAAAGATCCAAATAATGTAACTTAATAGACAAAATGTGAACAGTCTCAAAGAGACTGCATCTTGACAGTAGAAAAGTACAAAAAAATGGACAACATCTTGACAGTAGAAAAGTACCCAAAAAATGGACAATTTGGTCATTAACAGCTATATGTACTTTGAATGCTTACATTGACAGTTTAGGGTGAAGGTCACATTGTATCTTGTACCAGATCACAGATATTTAAGTGTAATTGGACAGAACATGTCAGGAAATGACTTTGAGAGCGGTTTGCTAATTGTTCCTTGGGAAGCATGGTCAATGAACCCCTAAGAAATACTCAAATAGACAACTTGCATGACTTGAAAACCCCTTAACATAAATCCTGGATCCATCATGCTGTTTCCAACAAAAATGAAAACTTTGAACACAATAATTTTGACTTTTGACAGTCACTTCAATAAATAACTTAATTTCTAAAACTAACAATAGTCCATATGAATGTAAAGAATTCAACAAAAGCATTTAAAGATTAAATTGAAAAAGGTCATGGTCATTTACTAAATAGCCTTGAATGGGTGTAAACAAACAAAATCATAGCCTTACAGACCATATCATAGACTACAGGTACATATGTAGGTCATTGATCGCCGTAGGTCATGTATGTTTGAACATTTTTTCCGAGTGTCTAAGAAAAGTCTCAGACAAGCAAATAGACGGGTGACTCAGAAAACAACAACTGAAAAACGCAAATGACTGGCAAATAAAACGCATTTACGTAAGATGACAGGCGTTAATTTGCATAGATAACGATTCATTTATCAGATGATATAAAATTTAAACGATTGTCAGTCGCATCAATACAAACCTCGTTGTTTACAAGCACCAAACATGCGTTTCCTTCACCACGAAATTTCCATTTACTAGCGTCCGCCATTTGCAATGACATTACTACCTCCATGTGAAGAGTACTCGCAGTAGATTTAAAAGAGAGTAAACCCGTCCTAATTCGCTCTACAAAACACGTTTTTATTCCGATATATAAAAGTTCTACACTGGAAAATATGACTTATTCCCATTAATGATGTATTTTTCTAATGTTCTGTACTGATATATTCCAAAACTTCGGGAAGTAAATCCATTGATGATTCTTTCAGGTTTATTGCTGAATAAAACCTACAATGATGTTAATCAAACACACATGTAGATTTATATATAATAGAATGGATTAGTTTTGTTGATCTATTCGGTGGGTCTTCCATCTAAAACACAGACCAGATGTCAGATCTCTGGAGAGTATTTTTGTTCAATCACCATTAGCATGCCAGCCAGGTCGAACGGTATTGATACAACAAGTTTTTTTGGCATTGTTTTTGGCATCCATGTACTTGCAAGCTTTGCATACATTGTATGTATACACGTGCGTCTGTTCAAGCAAAAAGGATTTTAGCTTAATTATCCATGAGTCAACAGTCCTGATATGTTTGTGTTTCTATATTTACGACTTCATGCAATATTGATATGCCATTGAAAATAATCGAAATCTACTCTGTATTTGCATAATTCCTCTAAAGAAATTTGAATTTATGAGAAATGATATCTTCCTAGAGAAAGGTGGGCGTAAAAAATCCATACTCATGATATTACATAAAAGAAAGAAAGAAGAGAAATAATTAAATAAAAAGAGGCTCCACTGAACCAGTTACTATTCAATCTTCTTAGATCAAACTAAAACGATTTCCAGAGAGTAGCCTACTTGGACACCAAACTCACTGACACAGCCAGCTCGTGTCGTTTGGTTTACTTTGTGACTGGAATGAATCCCCAATATAAAGTTATAGTTTAGGTTAGAAAGTACCTTCTGAAGAAAACCAGTGTTGTGGACTGGGCTACAGCATCTGGGATCTGATACATATACTGTCCTTATAATACATGTAGAACAGTTCTGTTCTTATAACAGAAAATTGGACCCATGCACAACAGTCAGTAGATATCTAGTGTTGAGAAAATTAAGTTGGTGTACATAGTTCTAATGTTAATACATGTATACAATAAAGCTAGTGCACGACCTGAGGGTACATTTTAGGCTTCACAGCTATTCAAGTTTACGTAATAAAACTTCATAAACTGTAAATCTCTATACTACATACATTACTTGAGGCATTCTTTGTATTTTGAAGACAATTTCTACCCAACATTTAAGTTAATTTTTGTCTCAAAAATCCATTACAAGTACTAAATAGTTAGTTAACCAGCCGTATTTTGTGTAATAGCAAATGTCATCACAGTTTCCAATCACTTTGTAAGGTACTTAATATTTTTGGCAAGTAGAATTAGACAAAGACATTAAGCAAATTCTACCAGGAGCACACAAATGGATTTTCTTTGATCGTGCGGCAATAATATGTTTAGAGCTGCATTTCCTCCCATTTTCTTAACGTCATTTATAAATGAGCTAGATGTCATTTTGTGGCATTAAGGTTCCAATGATTTCTGTGAAAGTCTTAGACAAATAAACGTATGGTAGTTAACAATGCAGACTAAAAGTTTATTCTAGAAGAAAATAAAACAAGCAAAAATGTCTGTGCACGAAGTTTACGTATTATGCGTACGATGTTTTATGCATCTAATACACAGTGCCTTTCAAAAGTCAGGTTTCTATAATAAACATTATAATATGCATGCAGAATCAACTCAGTTATTAAGTTAATCAACATACGGTTCATACGCGTGCATGTTTGTTACATGAATATCCAAAGCTTAAATTACAGTGAATTTACTTGATAAGTTTTTCTCAAAATTTCATTTGTTATAGATTTTTTTTGAGGGGGTATACTGCAGTGCAATGTAAATCAATGAACTGGTATATCAATTTCAACTTGTCGATGGGTTGAGCTCCAACAAAACTGAGAAAACGGCGTTTATGGTCGCATGGCAGTCAAGTCTTTATATCTTTCATGAGTACAGAACACTGTTTAAAATAAGTGTATTTCTTGAGCCAACGTACTTTTTGTGGTAATAAAAATACCATCAATATGATAAACATAGTGGGCAATGAATAGGTATAATCTCCTCGATTCGTTCATCGTCCGATCATAAAAATAGACCACTAGCTAGGAGAGTTCAATTCAGGGACATTGTTCAATACATAAAGAAGATATAGAGTATAAGACATCGCGAATATGGCATCGATCGCGATACTATTAGCATACTTGTATAATTAACTATTGAAATTATCCGATTCCTTCAGAATTAATATCAGGAGAGGATTTTGAATGCATGTGCAGACAGCAGTACTATAGTAACTTCAGCAATACAGTAAACTTTTCCTGCTAGAAATTTCAGCAGTACAGCACTAAACGAACCTTTACTGTTTGAAATTTCAGCAGTACAGCAGTAAACATTTCCTGCTAGAAATTTCAGAAGTAAGCCTATAGCGGTAAACATTTGCTGCTAGATATTTAAGCAGTACAGTTTTAAACTTTTGAAATGATGATTACCTGAATGTCACTTACGTACAGAAACCCTTAATTGATATCATTCTGGATGAACAAGAATGAGAATGGATCTGACACGATCGATTTCACACAACTTTTACTTTAAACATAAGTCCATAACTAGAAACCAATGGCAAATTCATGCTTAGTACATGTATTTTGATAGTCGTGTTGGAAATAAATTACTCCTTTTATAGTGGCATTATTTCTAGTATAAAGTTCAACCCCCTGAAATTGTTCCAACATTAATTTTATGGATCGTGTGGTGGTTCTTTTTTGTTGTTAGACTTTAGCATACAAAAATGATAATGCTTTTAGACGAGTGCTATAAAAATCGTGACATTCCTGATTTTTATTATTTCTAACAGCTTTTAGAAAAGATACCTCTCTTAGGACACCAAAATCCTGAATTTACGAGTAGGCTTGAAACATTTCATTCATTGTGATATTTCTAAAGTCGAAATTTTAAAGTCACCAGATAAAAACAAGTGAACAATTTGTTTTGGTTTAATAAATTCAAGACAGTTTTGTCAAACCAGTTATTCTGGGAGCCATCATACATGTCATTATCTTCTTTTAATGTGCATTGAATTATGTTCTTAAACAGAAATAACTCTTATGTGGCTTAATATAGAAACAATCTATGAGTCTCCAGACACATTTAAACGTTCAGTAAACAAGAATTGATCTTCTTCTTACTCATATGAAGTCTCCAAGCCTCTTTTCATATTGCGTTATGTACTTTTTTGGTGACAACTGAGAAATAATGAAAATTCTAAAATTCTTGAATTTCATAATTTCAGCTACAGGTAGACGACACTGTCATAAAACCCTAAAGACATTGTATACATAGTGTATTTTGCGAAATGGAACTGTACTGATCCTTTTTGATTTTAACAGCTTTTTCGTAAGAAAATAGCAATTTCGTGGTACAAAAAATCCTGATTTTCGAAATCAGTCCTGAAAATTTTCATCAATGAGTTCAGAATTGTTTCTGATAACGGCTGTTGAGTATTGATAAAGTACATACCACAGGAGCTTGATCAATATTTTTATATCCTATGATGAAAATACCCATCCTTTTCTTGTGGTATTGTTCATTGTATGATATACAGTTACGAACTCCTGTGATGGATGAACTTCTGAGTACTACTGTATACTATTGAATTTTCTCAATCAATACCAATCCCTCGATGTAACTTTTATAACAACATGTACTATGTTATTGTCCGTAAACAAAGAGTTAGTCAACGTTGTCATGTAAAAATAATCAGATGGTGTTACCTGTACTCACAGACTAGTGATTATTTATAGAATGGGTGTGGTAAGGTTTATCAAGTATATGCAGTGCATTTTTCACCATAGTTAGATACCCTCGCCCGATTGACTACATACGGAATTCAAATATTTGGGTTTTTCCCTGGGCTACAAGCAAACTTTCACCATCCTTATAAAAATACATGTACAATGAACAGAAAGAATAGGATTTAATCTATATTTCATGCTTTTCAGCAATAATGTGTTACACTCTTAGTTTGTACTGCCTGTGTACAGACGGAAAACCCCACAAATTTGAGTTTCGAATTAGGTCTGTTCATTAAATCATTCATTGCTTGAAGTAGAATATTTTTGAAGAATATGACTAGTAAGATGTATCTCTTGAAGATTTTGTATTTGATTTCATGAAAGGTAGCAAATTGCATAAATGATTGTTCCAAGGAAATGAACAACTTTACTGGTTATCACATCATTCAAGAATTCAGTCAACTCGTGGACAAGTGTGAGAAAGTGAGATTTTTCACTCAAATAAAATTTGCAATATTTCATTATATGTACAGCTTATAAAATAGAGAAAATTATATTTTGGATTTATGAAATTTGACATAAGAATTAAGTCATCTGCAAATGCACTGAACATACTATTTTAAATTAGTTGTCTGTCTAAATTGATGCAGTAAATTTGTTAAATTTAGACTTACGATAAAAGATTGCCCAGTAATTACATTGGTCTACATCAATGTTTTATCAGACTGCACCTGGTTTTAGTATAACTTTCATTCAAAAGGGCTCTTTCATTTGTTCAACATGTGTTAGAACACAGGAGTTCAACATTCTTTAAGTAGTTTAAAAAAATCCCTCCTTATAGTAAAGACATTTTAAGACAAAGGGATTTTTTTCAAACTAAGATACAGAATGTCAAGCTTCTGTAATTAGGGTATCCTGTTGGTGAAATGTGTTTTGCTACCAAATGTTTCAAGTATAAGGTTTCTACTCTCAACAGATGTAAAGACTTCTCATAGATCTTGAAAACCTTGTCATGCGGTTTTGTGTATACCTTGTATTATTGCAACTGTGGTTCAACAGAATAACCAGTTTTGTTGACTAATATAAGTTAGTGGTTCTTACAAGCAGCAAAATTACTACATCAGAATGTGGTTCTTATAAACCACAAATCAACTGAGCAGTGACGTAATGGGTGATTCTTCTTACCAATACATCAAGCCAGTGATTTTTTCATGTTGTATTTCAAACCAAATGTGAGTGGTTCTTACCAATAGCAAAATACAAATAGTAAATCTGCTGTGAGCAGTGTTGCTCTGTGTTAATCCAATGATCATACTTGTGTACATCCATTTCCACCGAGGTCAATATTGTAATAAATGACCCATTTCAGCATATTTCGGTTATATGTACTGCAGTAAAGCTTATCCCATTGAGTCAATCAAACCATACATATGTATCCAACAAACTCGAGACTTGGTTGAACCAAGAGTCAAAAACCAAGTATGACTATCACTACATTAAAACAGCTCCAGCTGTTGCCATAGTATTGTAAAATACATGACTATTATTTCTTTGTCAGGTTTGACATAAATTCCCATACAGTTAGTACTCAGGTACAGATGAACTTATTCAATGCACTTTTAATGACCAGACAAATTTTACAACCAAACAATTTTGGAGCAGTCCGAGGCAGAAAAATTTGATTTTGAAACATTGACTAAAAAAGTAAAGTACAGCTATCATTCATTAAGATTATTAGGTTTAAATTTTAATTTCACAATGGCTAAAAATAGAATTGAAATATTTTCTGTCTGATCACATCAAGGATTGAACAAGTCCTGACCTGGCTATACTAACATACTTGATCAAACAAAACAATCACTTCTGAATCAACAACAAGGTAAAACCCAATACACAAAATGATAAAAAAGAAACCTATTAATTTTTGCACATTAATTTTAATATTTTTAATCTTTATTTTTTGCACATATTTTATTATTTAAAATACTTATAATTTGTACCTCAATAGAGGGCAATGAAACCCTCACTTTGGTCAAAAAAATACATTGCAACTGTTATACATACTAAATAATATCCTATAGGAGATCAGGATGTGTCAATTGTACATGAAAGACTTCAAATTGCACTTTGTGCAAACCATTAACATTTCAAATGCTAATATACATGATACAGTTAAAATCCTGAGTAGCTCAGACAAGAGTACAACTTGCCATATGATACATATAGCTCCGTAGGAATCACACTAATAAAGATTAAAAACATGGAAATACATCACAATATACATAGTATAAATCATGTATCGGTTTGCAGTACATATTAACTTATGAAGTCATATAGCAATCCAGGAATTATCACATTTACAACAGCACTACATAACTCTAGTCAATGAATTAAATGATTTAATCACAATACATGATTTAAAAACATAATGATTAAAAGATAAAATGGCAACATCAGAGTCCATTAAACATGAGCTAAGTCGAAGTCCAATATGGAAAAAATGAAATGCATGCCCTAATTAAAATCTCACTAAAATGTAAGATATCTAACTTGAAACAAAACCAGCAAAGTGCTGATAATGTACGGCTTCTCGTGAGATACTAGGCAAAGCATTCATGAACTGGTCCTTGCAAGATAATAAGGTACTATTGAAATTCTTGTTCATTTGACGGAAGGAATCACTAGTTTGCTGCATTGAAACTGTAGATGATAAATTATAATCCATTTCTTGAACTTGAGTGTCACTAATTGTGGTGGGCTGGTATAAAACTCCAACACTACCATTCTCACCAATTCTGAACGATACATCCAATGGATCAACCCAGATAGTAAGTTCTGGAGGGAAAGTTGACTCTAAGAAAGCACAATCTAGTCCACACATATTTCCAGCTTGTAAGATCAATGGGTCCATGTTGTGATTCAATCTAATACACCTGTATCCTGACCCTTTGAAGGGTTTTTCTGGAAACCAATGGTCTTGATATCTGTGAACAAGTAAATTTGTTAAATTTGAGTTGAACTGGTAAGTTTGAGTCTCGTTTACATCGATTCTTGAACGAAGAATGTTCGTAAGAAAGTCCACAGCACTTTTTATTTCGTCCTTCATAATTTGTTAAAAATGTTCCTTTTTGTTGATTTTTCGATTTTTGTAAGTTTTACAATTTTTCTAGAAGCACCAATATTTTACTGATTTTATCACGTATTTATTCGAAACAAGTATCTTCTTTACTTAGAATAAAATCTAGAGTTCGTTTCACTTCTCGAAAAATAAACTTTGAAGGCCTACGCCCCGAGAATTTCTCAATATAAGTTATGTTTGCTTGTGTCTTTGTCCGAATGCAACGAGAAAATGGCGTCGACTCTCCTAAGTAATCGAGCTTGTTTACGTCACTCGGCTTCACGGTCACATGACAGCCAATAAAAGCCCGTTATTTAGTTCTACGTCACAATTACCTTCCAAATATGGAATATCTATATTTAGAACATGACTAGTAAACAAAAATACACTAAGTTGTAGGTCAACTTTGTTTGTGCGTCACGCTGATGGATTAAGTGTACCATACATATTCTAATAGCTTTCTGATTGGGGTTTGTTCAGGGTTTGCACTAATTTTTTGAGTAATGGTTATAGATGTCTATATGAGTTGATTATTTCAGATTTCATATTTTGACAGAATTAATTTAATGAGTAATATTTTAAGACTTATCATCGTTAATTGGACCAAATTAAAGAAAAATAGGCCAATAGATATTTAATAAAAAATCGTAAGTTTGATAAAGTATGAGTTCATATGACCCGTTTTGACACTAATGACTAGAATTGAGATGACTGGAGTAACTAACTTCGATTTTCGGAGTAGTGTTTCGTGATTTTATTCGTAATTACATTGCCTACTTGTATGTCCAGAAAAGTAATCTTCACAATTAAACACGACTATTTTAACATGAATTTTAACATACGTGAAGCAAAATCGCAGAATATTTGTAGAGAATGAATTTACAGTATTTGAAGATGCATGGTTATATTTGATTGTTAGTCTTACTGTAAAAAAATTAATATGATAAATTACATTCTGAATTAATTGGTGTCATAAGATTTCACTCTGTGTCAGACTTGAATGTATTTATTCCAATAAATATATATTGGTAAATATCACTGAAAATAATGTCTTCATTTACAAAAATTTCTTAAACTGCAAACTTATCTTTTGCAACCCCATTTCAGCGGAATACAAAGTAATTTTATCATGGATCTCTATATGGCTCTATATGTTTGTAAAACTTGCAGGAGTATATATCGACAATAAATTGATCTAAACCTTGGCCTACAGACGTACCGGCGTGCATAGTAATGTAAACAAAAGATTGCAAGTCTGTGTGCTATAGAAATGTTCCCTAAATAAATTTTTATCAGCCGCCATTGTATGTGTAAGCCCTTTGATCAATATAATCCTGGGGCAATCGATTTGTCTTTCATATGCCGACAACAATGCACTCGCTAGAGGCATTACGGTAAATGCTATAATTATCCCTTTGTCCCGTCTCTTTTGATTGGTTAGGCGTTATTTCGACATCTGCCACTATGTTTACATTTATCGAGGGGCCTCCTACGGGGTATTTATGAATTTTCACAGGGTGGGATACGGTTGGATTTAATTTAATTTCCTGCTGAATTATCACCGTAAATCTCAAACTTTTCGCAAAAGATTGACGTTTTCTTTCGACAGTATGTTCGTTGTCCATCTGTTCAAAAGAAATGACTTTTAATGCTATCAGTAAACTTGTATGTATGAATAATACAGTCCTTGTGACGAGTGATTTTTGTCCTCTTGACATGAAACTGTATGATAATTGATAAAGATTTCGTGTTTCCAAGGACCCTATAGTCTATATATAAGGGGTCCTCGATGTCTCCTAGGTAAAAGAATGCATTTTAAGAATAAAAACGGGTAAAATGGGGAAACGAAATCCTTCCGAACAAGGACCCTTGCTCCGAACAATCAATATTTAGTGCAGCTCAATTGTCCATCTAGAATTGAAACATATCTTTGCCTCACTGTCAAAGTAGCCTGTCTATTTGTTTTCTAAATATATATTGGGTTAAGACAAAGAAATAAAATTACATAGGTTTAAATAATGCAATGGTTTAGCTACGAATTTACAGTAAACACTTAGTAACCTTTTTAGATTCGCCCCATATAGGATAAAACAAGGGAAATAACGCGTATAACTATACTTTTAATCGATCTGACAGAGTTGTATCCCTTACAAATGCTAATTATGAATTCAGATACCCGCTGAGAAAATGATTTCACCTAATGGTGTCAGTGGTTCTTAATTTGACCAGTCTAACACTTGACACGCGTCACCTGTATATACATCATTGTGTGGGTGAGACTGATTTCTAATTAGATTATAAAACATGATAATAATTAATTGACACGCTGGAATTTACAGCTCTCCGTATCAATAATTTAATAGAAATAACAATACACAGTGTGCAGCATGTCATAAAGTTAACCATGTGCTTTCTATAATATCTGTTTCTTTAATTAATGACATGTACATGATGATGTGTATAATATAAAAATAACAGCTTGTTATGCGAAGTATGACACTCATGGATAAAATATTTCAATATTAATTTTACTACTTATGTACGTGACACGATGCTGACATGATTGCGAGCAAAATTTCATTAAATGTTGTTTAGAAAAATTCGCTCACGCAGATATTCATAAATCCATGTTTCTGATAAACCGTGTTTTCTGGCTGAATTGAGAAATAAGTGTTGCTCTCCTGTTCACACAAAGACAGATATTAAAACTTGTTCTTTTTTTCAATTCAATTTTTTGAGTCCCTTCATGCATCTAAAATAATGAAAGCGGACCTTTTAAACTTATTTTTTGTAAGATTATTCTCAATGGTCGGATATAATTTTCTATTGCAGAATGTTTTTACATGCAGATGGTATTTCAGAATTTACGAGCCATGCTGATCGAAATTGACCAAATTTCAAACGAGGAGCCAAACTATACCTAAGAATAAAAAAATAACATCAGAAATCTCTCTATGCAATTCTACGAAATATGTTGCGTGGAAAAAATTACTTGAAATACAATAGATATAACAATCGTCTCAACTCACGTATATAATTTGAACTACGTTAAAGCAAAATATCATATGACATGTGTTAGATCATTATAAAAATACATATTCTCACTCAATAGCGTATGTATTTTTTTAGAGATACGATCTGACTCTCTCATATCACGTCTATTATTGTGTAGCCCTGAGGGTATTTTGTAAATTGAAATTATGATCATTGTTTAAGATTTTCTTTGCACTATAAGTGCATGATTATAATTGTGAGAAATATACAAAATAAAACGTGGCACCGGTATAACGAACATGTAGGCTCAGAGTAACGTTGACGAGCAGGATTATGAATTTAAAGTGGTAAGACTTTTATTTATTTTGCTATTATTTCATTTCTACAGTGTGAGATTCTGATTAATGTTCAATGTATCCGATTCCTAAATTTTCAGCTTTGATTTAGTTGAAATTGGTTTTTTTGTACTGAAATGTTTGCGTTTCTGTTTATAAACGTAAAAATTCCTTTTATACTTGTATTATAATCTAAAGAGTATTTGTCGAACATTTTGCAAAGTTAATACAATGCACCTTTTTGATGACCAATGATGTAACGTGAAATATTTTTAAAATTTTAATAAGGTTTACTCATATAACTTTAGTGTTATCACGTTTAAATCGAACGATGTGGTGTAAATTTCTAGCCAGATATCTGTGGATCAAATTGGAATGTTGTTCTTTTCATAGACCTACATAAAAATACTTGATAAGTCATGTTTAATAAAATAAGAAGCAATTACCATTATCCTGACCCATTGCCTAAGCAGTAATAGAACTAGTTACTTGACATCATGATTGGTTTTATTTTTAGCACGCCAGTAACATGGAACGAGTATGATCCCGCCAAGAGACGCACACAGATGCCGTAGGTAGTCAGAAGAAAAATGGCACAATTCATGAAAATTGAAGTCAGGACAGTCAAACGATTGATATTCGCTCTTTTACTGCTTACAGTCGTGTTTTCCTACATGCAATTTGTTATCGCCGAGGAATGGTTGAGATTCTGTGACTTCCGCGTTCGTTTGTCACGTCCTTTAGAATACCAGCCTGACAACATTAACTTTCCAGTCAAGGACATGAAAGCGGATACTGTGAAAAAATTATATTATGACAATAATGAATCTGGACATGAACACTACAGTGATGACACGATTGGTGATCATTATGAAAACGCTAATAATGAAGTAGAAAATGATGACGACATAGATGACGACATGGAAAACAATGACGACAATCACTATGAGAATGATGACTCAGTGATTTATCCCTATTTAAACCAATCGCACGATGAATCAGCATCCAATTCCATTATCAATGGATCAGGTAACAGTAATGTAACTAAGTCAAAATTTCCAACAATGAATCTCAAAGCACAAATTATGAATGATACTGACTTTAAACAAAAACCTTTAATGATTTTGTTTTCTTCTTGGGTGTTCTCCAAAGAAAAAATGCATGTGCATGCTATTTTACGTAGAAATTGGAAATCTTGGGCTTCTATCAAACCTGCTGTGTTAACCCGAGATCACATTGTACAAAATGATTGCAGAAGACAGGGTTGGATGGTACGAGGTCTATCTGACGTGGACAGGTTATGTTATGGCCCGCCAGTGCTTTCCTCAATGTTCACAGATCTTTACAAAAGCAATGATGCCTATTTCTATGGATATTCAAACGCTGACATTGTTTTTGGAAATGGGCTTGAGGAGACATTGAAATTTCTTTTCTATCACTTCCCGCCATGGAAAACAAAGCCAATACTCATAGTTGGCCGTAGATATAACGTGAATTTTATGAAATACAAAAATGAAAGTTGGAGAACTCCAGACGAAATTGCAAGAATGGCGAATTATGGACAATTGGTTATACGTTCTACTGACTACTTTTTTTCTAATAAACATTTTCCATGGGGAAAAGCTCCAGCAGTTACTGTCGGTCGACCATTTGTTGTAAGAGCGATAATAGCATGGGCATTGAGAAGTGGTTTTCATGTGATAGACGCTACACAAACTATTGAATCTGTCCATATGACGACACAAGATGGCGTCTATGCATCGTGGCATACCAGAGGAGTGAATTGTAACCAAAGAATATTAGCTGCCCTAAAATGGTCTATACCAACGTACATTGGTCACTGCGAGTGTGCGAAGATGGAAACATTCCGGGACGAGAAAGGTTCAATTCAAATGAGACGTCGACCACCTAATAGGAAGATATGCTCCAGACATTAACAGAAATTAAGTTCTTATGATTCAAACAGCTAATAGGCGAATTTTCAAAGGTCTGTTGCAATCGAAAATAAGTCGGCGATCATCCAACACAAGTTTTTATAACTCATTTCATCTTTCACCGATCTGCGTGTAGTATTAACTAGTCAGCTCTAGAATCAAATGCCTAGGTATATAGTTTAAAGTCTAGTGAGGCAAAACCATTATATTGGTGGTTAGACCAAGGACAAGGGAGATAATCGAGCTAGGAATGAAGACCAAGGACAGGGGAGATAATCGAGCTAGGAATGAAAACTTGAGCTAAACGTATGTGAAGTGACAGGGGTGACTAAGAATCATTCTGAATGGAAATGCTTTTATCTAACTATAATTATTACTTAACACAAATTTGAAATACATGAAATAACAATTTGGTTGTAGTTCTTTTAAAAAGTACATACTTAATTTACGTGTAAAATGTAAATACAGATTTTAAATATGTAGTTGCCCTCTAGGCATTTATTTAATTATCTTCACAGTGTATATACCCAACACATGTGTATTATAGATATGTTATAAATTATTATAGTTATTTTAATTGATTCTTTGATAAAGATCTGAAGTACTTCAATTTGTTTATTTCATTTATATTTCACATACCCCAATTATGCACTTATTTGTAACTATTCTTAGTATGCATACCAAATGATCTGATAAATCCTAATAAGGCAAAATTTAAAAAATAGGTGTAGATATGTACTTAAAACATTTCAAAGTTAAGTGGAAACTAATGATACAAAATGTATGTATATTGTATACACCTACCAGTCCTAGAAGATAATGAAAAAATATTCTAGTTGGGCCACAAGTTGATGATGTGTTCTATGGACTTTTCCTGGAAAAAAATAGAGGCAAGGGAGCTAAGAAATTTTTAAAAATAATTTAATTCAGTTGCTTTATATAGTGGTTTGATCAAATTTTTATGAGCGAGCGAGGAAAAAGTATTTTTTTTGTAAAAACCGTCAAAATTAAGGTGCAAGCAAATCTATAGAACACATGATCAACTTGTTGTGGCCTTATAATAATATTATCTTTATGCTAGATGTTAACCATGCTTTACATATGCTTGAATTGTATGGCCACTTTCCTAAGCATATAGCTAACTAGTCTAGTGCCTTGCTTCTTGGTACCCTGGATTCACATTCTTGTTATGTTTGGAGGAAAGAAGGGTACCAGTGGACAAGGAGCTAGGTAAAAATTTTTTTAAGAAACTGGGCTGTATTTTCATTCATATGTTATTTTTGAGACCCACATAGAAGATTGGGAAGCTAGTTATGTTGAAGCATTACAATAAGTCTTTACCTATATCACTCTGACATTTGTTAACTGGTTGCCCAGTTCTAGGTGATTCTTGTTTCTTGCTCAAGGAAACAAGGACAGTAACTAGATAGTTTTCAAACCAACACAGAGCCAGCAATTCAGAGATCACCTGTATATCATCATAAAGCAGCAGTCATTCTCATTTATGGAGGGAGTAATTTACATAACAATAATTGATGAAGTATGTACTCATACTTACAAAAATGATTTAGAACCATGTATACAACAAGAACTTGTGTAAAATAAAATCAGTTCAAGCAGCTCAAGGCATTAACAAAATAGCAGGGCTATGTTTCTTAATTCAACCAATCCTAAATAAGGAAGCAGTATGGATATAATTCAACAAATCACAAGAGCTATTTTTAAGAGATTCTGAATTTTATTACAAATTCATCATGCCTTGACAATACACTATACATACATCATTATATAACAAGTATACATCTATAAACATCACTCATAAAATATTTACATAATTATAATATCTCAACATATATTTCGTATTTCTACACACATAACATATATATACAGGTTAGCAAGTCAAAGACAAATAAATATCCAATAAAAGGTTAATAAACACAAAGCTGGACAGACTTCTTAACTTAATTACATCTTCTTTAAAAACATGATCATTTTGTATACATAGTGTAATAACACATTGGGACTACGTACTTCATTTTTGTACAAGTCTGAATTTAAACCTTATCATAAAATATTTGTAGCTCATTGCCTTAAATAGCTAGCTTTTTTCCTTGATCTACGAATTGAATACTTACATTCACAAACAATAATTACAAAATCCTAGAAGTAAAGACCTCTGTATAAATGTCAGAACTTTGTATTCCTAGTTAAAAAACCTACATTATTATATGCTTCCCAGTCGAATGCCAGGATTTATCGGTGAATTAAAAATCGATATACCACTGTTTTGAAACAATGAAAATAAATTTGTTATTTTTTTCACTGTTTGGATGCGCCATTCTGATAAAAAAAGCCAGTTTGAAGCATACAATAAACAGGAAATTTGTTTATTTTGGTGTAAGATCTATCTATTTCACTCGTGAGCTAATTATATTATATTTTCGCCACTCATGAAAATATTGCATCCTTAGCTCAATTGTGAAATAAAAATAGATCTTACGCCGAAATAAACAAATATCCTCTATTTCAAAATCAACAGCACATCAAAAGATTAGCTAAAAAATCAAGTTCTTACTGGATACAAAAGATTTAACCTAAATTCAACAGAAAAGTGTTTCAGACAAAGCAAGAGACTTTTATACAAAGGACAATAAATGTGTAATAATAAATACATGATAATTTATAGTTATATTTTTACATTCATAGCACTATTATAGTCAGACTATATTGACGTGATGAAGTTTAAGGATTGTTTAATAGTAATGCCATTTGTTCATCTACTTTTGTAAAAAGGAATGAAACTACAAGTACATACAAAAGCAGTGGGTGATTTTAAAGCACAAGTGAAAAAGGGAGTGTTTTATGTTTATGTTTAAGAGAAAAAACTTGTTTCACCCAGAGAAACATGTTTTGGTAGAGTTAAACATTATAGCAACAAATTGTATAGGTCATATCACGGCAGTCAGTCTAAATACTCACTGTCCTGGACAGGCTAAGTCTCTGGATTTAGTGTTAACCAGTTACTAGGCACTTCTGTCAGTGAATGACAACTTCCCAGTATGATTTAGCATCAGTTGGAGGGAGAATGGCTGTAAAAATATTTCATGACCAAACTCTAAGAAAGTGCGTCTGCTCTGGAATCCCACAACCCGTTGATCAGTAGTTACTGCCTGAGCTAGCCGGATGAGCTCCAGAGAAACTGTGAAATAGTTATGAGTAAAGGTCCCATGTCAAGTCAAATATGTCAAACTATAATACACTATAAAGTGAATTAATATTGCACTATTTGGTCCCAATCAATCTGATTAGCAAAGACTTCCATATCTAGCCACATTTCATAATTCTGTTTAAACTCTTCACTTAGATCAAGATCTTGTCCAAGTACACTAAGTATACAATTATCAACTGGTTTAAACTCAGGATCTGAACCATTGGTACCATATCTTCGATTACTGAATCTATCTACACAGGCTCTTAGTGCACATTCTTCTGCTTGGAAATCCCAGGGTCTAGCATCCATGTCTGGAAAATAAATATAAGTTAAGGGTCAATTTAAGTGTGAGAATTCTTACAAAGAAATTTATAAGAGAAATACATATTGGTAATCTAGTAATGAAAAATTGTAGAGGAATAAAACTAATAAAGGCAATTAAAAGTATTCAGACTTAAAATGTTTATATGTGATCCATTGTAAAAATTCAACCAGGTAAGGAAAATAAGTTTCAAGTAAAACGAAAAAAGTGGAGCATTAATATCCAAACTATGCTTGGCATTTAAAATACAGAACAGAATAGAATAGAACAGAATAGAACAGACCAGAACATAGCAGAACAGAAAGTGTGACTGTAAATACTGTGTTCAGCTACATTATGGCAACATAGTAATGATAAACATAACAAATCAAAATTGATAAACAGCTATACATAAGCCAAACAACAGTCAACTATGATTCCTTCATGTTAAAAGAAAGACAGGATGGCTGTACATTAAATATAATGCTGTACATGTTGTACACATTTATAATTGTATGTTTTGTTCTGTTCTATTATAATCTATAATAAAGTAAGTCCATAAACAACAAACCATTTCCATATGCCCAATCATCATTAAGGCGATGTCTAACTTTCTGATATATTGCCGACATAGTCTTCATGTTTGATTTACGCCATTGTCTACCTAGATATTTGGTCTGCATCTTTAATAATTTAAGTATATATAACTGCATCATGGCATGTCTGACTTTTAATGCTCTCTTTAAAATAGGAGCTGATTTAAACACAACCAACATCTGAAACGACATAATATAAGAGATAATTATTCAACTTTTTTTGAAATTCATTCAAGTTTTACTGATTGGATATCTAAAATGGGTAGAAAAAAAATTAAAAAACAAAATTCAAACAATATGCGAGCAATAGAACATGGTCTAGAATGCAAATATTTAGAGTTTCCATGAGGTAAAAACACTCTTCATACAATGAAAAGATGCGCATAAAAATAATAGGATTTACTTTGTGATGCTTGATTTCAGCACTAATTTGTTAAAAAATTTGTTAGTACCAGGTGAGCACGGAAGGAAAACCCCATTTATTTGAGTTCTGAATCAAGTCTCTTACATATACTTGCATTTTATAGACAATGAGAAAATTTAATTTAAAAATCTACCAAAGAAATTGTTGTACATGTTAAATAGTTGACAGTAAATTAAGCTTTTTTTATCAATAATGATATTCAATGAAATATTTAAGAACCTAAAATAGAAATAAAATGAAATAGCAAACCATAGTCCTTGAATGTTTCCATTTGGTCAATTTATTGAGGATTCTTAACAAGTTAATACAGGAGAACACATTTCTCCAACAATATGGTTGATTATCTCCCTTTTCCTGTAAAAGAAATCATTCAGTCATTTCAACCACATGATGTTACTATTCTTCTATATGTAAATCAACTACCTAAAAGGCAATCTGTTCTATAATAATTTAGAAATAATACACTCATAAAATAATGCATTGAAATAAACTGCTCTTTGATTCTGTTCATCATTATGTAAATAGATCAATGATTTACACCAACATTCATTTAATAATATACCAGTAAACTTCAGCGAAGGTAACTAGAAAAAGGTACACTAACAAAAAAATGAAGAAAGGTTTTCTGAAAGTATACTCACCAAAGCTTCAGCTGTAAGCTCTTTTTGATCACCAATTATGCAAGAAGGAAAATCCAACACGGGTATACTGAAATGATGAAAGCAGAAAAATCATGTTAAATTCAAATCCTACAAACTATTAGAACATATTGATAAATGTATTCTTATCACATAAATCAGCTTGACAACTGCAATATACTGCTCAATATTGATATCCTGAACTAAAATTGATCCAGTTTTCAGGGTACATAAACTGTAGAAAGTATTCATTTCTGACACATAGAACTCAGTCACAATAAAAATCAATGTTAAACATTTAAAGATTGACATACATTAAGTTTTGATTATATGAAAGATGGCTTCTAATCAAAATTGAATTTTACAATTTTGAAAATAATTATAAATACAATAAAGTTCCACTACCAGGGCCATCTAAATTGAGGGTTTAAAGAGTGGAATGGTCTTAAAAATGGATCTTTTTTCCTCACAAATTAAGCATTTAGCACTTAAGTTTGAGTTTGAATTTTTTAATCATATTGTCAAAAGCTAAGGTGGTCTTTATAGGGGATTTTTATTGAACATTTAAAGGCTTACCTGTTTTTAGCAGTAACATATGAAACTATGTTCTGATTGAAGAATTTTAAAACTAATGGTATACAATTAGCAAACACAAGATGTTGGGACATAAACTCAAACTGAAATAGTATATAAAACATGGAAAACAATAAACATAAGTGACAAATATAAATAGAAAGAAAAACAATTAATATAATCAGACTTATAGACTTCATTTTGAGAGGCTACACATTTGGATAAATCCAATCTTCCATGGGGGCCGATTGAATCAAACATTATAAATTAATTGATATACAAATATCTGCTTGATAAATTATTATCATTAAAAATAGTAGAACTAGGTCTAGATCTGTAGACCTGCACCATATTCTAACAACTACTTGACTGATTTTTTTTAAATTTTTGTTAAGTAAAGCACTATTCATTACATTCAACAAGTCTACCAAATAAAGTAAGAAATGGTTGTCAGCTCTGGTCATTTTAGCAAATGGCACTCTATCTTGTTTGTAGACTTTAGTTGCCCAATAGCAATTTTTGTTTGCCCGAATTATAAAGTGGTTTTCTAGTACAACTGGAAACCCACTAATTTCAGGGACTGCATTACTTTTGTAGGAGCAGTGGTCCAGTGGTAGGACGCACGCTTAGGGATCAAGATCCCCACTAGGGGCACTGCATTTCCTTGAGCAAGAAATTTACCTACAATTGTTCCACTCCACCCAGGTGAAATGGGTACTGTGAGGGATTGCCTGCCTTAGGGTGATTTCAATGATCAGGAGATATCGTACAAGATTGTAAAGTTGGCTGAACATGTATATGGAAGTAGACTTTAAACCCCACTTTAACTTTTTATTAACTTCAATAATTACTTTTATATGAGCACTATACAAACAATGTCCTACCTGGTATATATGATTCAATTTAAAATGTTTCAACATCAACAATATAAGACCAGAGATAGCTTTAACAATGATTTCTTTATGTCTGTTTACATCAATACCTAACTTCATAGATTGAAACACTGTTGTCCTGAAATATCAAAACACATTATCTATAATAATCATTATAAGAAAATATCATATATCTGGACATGTAATGGTATAAACTTATAGCGTACCATTTTGCACTGAAATGCAAAAAGTTTGTCCTCTTTCTTCAAATTTTCTCAAGCACTAACCAAATAATTATACCATAAAGTATAGAGCACAACTATTAACTAGCCTGACTATATAAAATTAATACATGTTATTTCACTAGCCTGATTAAATTTTCGCTCTTCCCAGACCTTGAGCTATTGGGTAAATGCAATGGCTTAAACTCTTTTATTATATTTATAATATTTTAGTTTCATTATAGTAAAATTAATACCAGTCAGTAGATAAAAAGTTCAATTAAAGTGTTGGTTCACATTATTTTAACTCATTTATATAACTAAGTTATTACATAAATCTTTTCAAATCCACATTCTGATCCCTCCAAGCGAGCAACAATGTATGACCAGAACAAACATATCTCTATATCTAGTATTATGTAATATTGGAGGCTTTACTTACGGCATTTCTACAGGTAAAAGATCAGCTAATATATTTATAGAATCTGTTTTTGTCTTTGATGTGGGTGCTGCTGCCAGTAATATCTTCAATAAGGCAATCTGTAACATTATATTAACAATGTATATAAATAATGCAAGAATATTTTAGTTATTTACAATGGTCTCCTCACCTTGACAGGTTTCCATGAGTCTTATACCATATACTATAACCCACTTAATCATCCCCAGAGAGGAAGACAACAATTCTCTATCAGAGTGAAAATCAACATAAATAACAAATTTTCAAGGTTAGGTATGACCTTTCTATAACCAGTAATCAACCTGGAGTTTGGAACACAAAATTAAGAATACAAACCACTGAACCTAGGTTATGAAACCATTATAAATTTCACACACCCACTTTTAAAACACAATAAATTAAGATTTAATAGTTAATAGATGATATTAGGAACTCAAAGTAATGTTTTTTCACCCACACTGATAAGGTAAAAACATCAATTTTTTTGAAAAGATTGCTGAAAATCACAAGACACATAAGTTAATCCTATTGTTCTCTGTAAACAAACTATTCATTGTAATGGCAGAATTTTGTTTGTACCACTGGGAAAACCCATAATTTTGAATTCCGGATGAAGTTTACTAGAATGTAAGTACCATATATTGAGGGAGACTAGGTAATATAGCTTGAAACAATATTTCAGATGTCAAGTCTATAAGAATATACCTACCATATATTGTGGGAGACTAGGTAATATAGCTTGAAACAATATTTCAGATGGTGTATTAGGTACATCAGTCTCTGGTTGAGATAATGGATTCTTAGCAATCTCTTCCTCACGTTTTATCTGTAACTCTGATAGAGAGACATACAGATGCTGAAAATAGAAGAATATATGGTCAGTTACAACTTACAGTACATTGCTTTTTATAGAATTTTGTACAGCAATATGTCATTCATAAATTATTTTGTATATGTATAGGAAAACTCAAAGATATACAAAAAAGTATAATATCTTAAGCACAAAATAAACATGAAACCTTTTAGGATAGATACAAAATATAATAAATAGGACTAAAACAAAGAGCATTGTTTGACTGGTATGAAATGCCAATAATAATTTCATTTTCATCACCAATATCCACATAAACTTTCAACTGCCATAAAATAAATTCTTTTTATATAATGATATTACAATGGGTGGGCATTGAAAGTTTTAAAAATACTGAAAACCTACTTTCAAAATATTGAAATAGACATATCATTTATAAATTACACAAAGCAATTTATTCACCAAGTACTGCAATCAATGAAAAATGAAAAAATGAAAAAAATCCAATATTTTATACAAAAAAAGATAATTGTAAATCATACATAATATTTTTACCTGTTTGAGAACTTTAACACCTTCATGTATGGGCTGAGGTAATCCAGCTAATGATTCTTTATCATGTTTAACTTGAAATCCAACAAACTTAGCTCTTGTATGTTCTAGAAATAATTCTAAATCTTTGGTTCTGAAAATACATGCATGAAAGATTAGATACATATGTAAAAATATTAACAAATTATGTATAAGATGTATAAGAATGTTTAAGAAAACCATGATTATTAAGATATTTTATGTGATAGGTTCTATTAACTGCAAAATATTACAATACAATTAAAAAGATACTTTTCATATAACATCTGATCAAAGACTGTTATTTTTACAAGATTTTTCATTGCATGGAACGAAAAAAACTAAATGAGACAAAACAACCGATTATCTTATTTTGAGAACAGTCAATACAGCCAGGTAACACTGAGATACATCAAAGAAACAAAAAGAAACCATAAACCATAAAAAAACAATATAAAATTAATGACAAACCTGACTTTAGGTTTCCATGGTAATGTTTTTTGTGGTGTAATTCTAGGAGTTGAAGGTCGTGGTGGGGTCGGAGGTAGTTCATCGTCGCTACCAGATTTAGCTGAATCTAGTTCCTTCAATAAATCCTCGTCACCATTGTCTCCACCATTACCATTCTCAAATGGATTCTCATCTAGACTACTCTGTTTTATCAAACTCTTTAATTAATCCATTGCCATGACAACCAATCAAGGTCATGTTAAGGTCAAATTCATGCCAGGGTCAATACAGAAGTGAGCAGCAGAAAAAGAGGTTAGAAAGGCAAGCATATTAGTACTTGAAGCTCATATTTATATTTATCTCCACAAATTCACTATTCAAGCAAAGCGGTATAATGCCTATTTAAAGCATTTGACCAATTTTAAGGTACAAGTATTTCAAAAGTTGGAGAAATTACTGATTAAAAATTTACCAAAACATCTAAGTGTTAACCAAGATGTTACAAGAACTTTATTATCTTTAATGATTAACACTAACTATTAGTAATATTGAACCAGAAAAAAATCTTGTTGTTTTTTATTGCATTCTAATACTCTTTAATGCAATGTTTATTAGCAATAGAGTGGAAGGCTTATCATACTAAACAGGTCAAGACAGTAAGGAAAGAATATCTAGATGGCATAAATTATCATATTAATGAATAGGATATAACTTTAATTGTCAACTATATAGAAGCACTATAACAACAGTAGTATTGATAAAGTACTTATTGATAATGTCTGTGTATTCAAACATGAAAAGATGGAATGTATTATTGAGTATTTTCAAAATTAAAAAAAAAACTTTGCATTGTCAAAGGGTGACACATCACAAGGGTAAACTAAGCGTTCATGGATGACAGGAAAGGATAAGAAGGAAAGAGGAGAGGACAAGTGCAACACATTCTCTATCAATGCAGATTCAGCATCTATGATGGCTTCAAAAATCAACAGAATCAATAAGTTTTACCAAACAAACTAACCCAACAAACAAATGTGTAATTTATGAACTGACAAAATGGTTTGCTATGAAAATGAAAAACTAAAATAAATTAAAATTGAAGTGTATTTTTGAAGCCATCATATGAACATTCAATACGATCTAAGTGTTGGCAAATCATGCAAGGAAGGTACAAGGTGACCAATATGATATACCAGAAACAAGGTATAGCCTTCGATAGATAGCAAGCAATCAAAGGGAAGCAACCCAAAAGAACAATACACTACTCTATACTGCCTTTGAGTTAGTCCCCTTTACTCATATCTATCCTATACATTTATATCTAAAACATGCCCCAAACCAGTTCATTCAGCAACAAAATAACATAGAAAACATACATTTGATATATTTTAAACTGTTTTTAAAATGCTAAAAAGTAATTTACATGGATAATTATTTCTCATTTAAAGTAAATATAATGTAAATGAACAGCACTGACATACAAGATGAGCTTTGCCTGCTCCTATCCTAGTACTCACACATTTTTATGCCCTGATCAAGATTTGAAACCTAAGACCTTTTCATAGACTGTTCAATTGCATGGGCAAAATGTTAATGTTATTTTCATAAATAATTTAAAGGCCATCGTCAAAGCATCAGTTAAATCATAAAAAGATAAAAAAGGTTTCAACTGAAGAACCACTACCAAAGGTTTATGTATGGTATGAATTATCCTAGACTATGGGTTGAACAGTAAATTAACTATAATAGAGGTGAACCATCACCCAAGGCAAGTAATCTTTCTAATAACCCTGCTTCATAAGGATGAATATCACAGTATGAACCTAACCTTAACCCTAACCCATGGTAGCATAAAACATGCTATGTGTTCATTTAATTTAATAAAATCACAATGTATTTCCAATGTGCACAACATGTTTAAAAATTCAATTTTCTGAAATGTTCAGGGTATGCCAAAATTTTAAATAAAATTATATGTGCCCACTTAGTGGTCTTTTTCCACTACAGCTGTATAGGGGCCTGGCCCTATCTTTTCTTGGGAAAACATGGCCAGTGTGGGAAATGACTTCTTTCTTGGACATTAACTGTGATAGACAAACTAAAACAGGGTTTAGAGCTGCAGAGGAGGCATGTATGGTGACCACAAATATCATTTTATTCTAACCTAAATACTAGGCATGTCTATAAGGCTGGGAACCAGAAAATCATTAATTATAATACAAGCTGGTTTCTGGCATATATAAATGCAACAAAAACATTACCTTTATATCACTGAGTGAAATTAACTAAAAATTAAACATAACATAGTTCAAAACAAAACAAAATAATTAAAATGATCAAACTAAACTTGGTGCTCATTAAACTGATTATAATTTTATACATAACAAGCATGGTGAATTAAATAATATAAATAAGACTTGCCTAAATAACTAATAAGACTTGCCTAATTAACTAATAAATAATTGATACACTGAGGTAGCTCTGAATTCTAAAATAAACTTTTTAAAGAGACTTTCCCAAAGCGGTTCCAAAAATTATCCTGTTAACCCTTCTCAGTATTCTCGCTAATATTTTGGTTATTCAAGGGTAGATTTCAAGCAAAATTGTGTTTTTATATAGAAAATGGGAGATTTAATATATTGGTTATGATAGCAAATAAAGTATTAGTAATATAATGATACGCATTTTTAGCTTATTTCCATGTCAAAACCTTGTCTTAGTATTAGCCAAAATGAACTGGGTATGGAAAGTTAGACAATTTTGATTTTAAATATTACTTAGTCAATACAGCCTATGAAAGACTAATGGCCTTAAGAAAATGATTGTGAAGTATTTTACAATGCAGATATCTTATTTGAATAAAAAAACAAGTTGCAAAAATGTTCAGCATGACAAAAACACATCATGCATAAGTAAGCATTCACATGCTTGCTATCAAAATTGTGTTCAACATGTAAACTTGACAGATATTTCAAAATGAAAATTATATGAAAACACAAGTGCAATATCCATAAATAAATATAAAAAATAAAAGTATAAGTAACTGTAAGAATTTTCCAAGTTATTATTTATTTTCTTTCATAATTAAGAAATTCAAAAACAAATATTCTAACTTGAAATACTTGGAAACTTTCTTAGAATCTATCAAATTTAAATCAGGCCAAAAAGTCCTGTGTTTAAGGAAATTCAATTTTGAACTTTGCAAAAACGCTGGATTTTTGTATGAGTAAAAACACAATAATTTTACAATTAAAAATACTAGGATCTGTGAGATTTGTTACAGAGGGTATGGTTGTCTTAAACACAGGATTTTTAGGCCTAAAATAAAAAATCATGCCCTACGTTTGTAGTGTGCACCATATACTTACCCTTTTGTTGGCCCCAGATCTGAGGCCCCTATGTGGTATTTGTTGTTCAATAAGGTCTGCAGCTGACGCTGGGGGAGATGAAGCTCTCATCAGACGACACACTTCTCCAGGATCTTCAGGCAAGGGAGGTAACCCTGCTTGACTTCTATACTCATTCTTGGTATCTTGTAATTTATCAAGACCTCCAAGACTGACCTGATTTAGAAAAATGTAAAATCTCCAATGATTGGTCCAAATAAATGTAAAATCTCCAATGATTGGTCTAAATAAATGTAAAATCTTCAATGACTGGTCCAAAGAAATGTAAAATCTTCCATGATTGGTCCAAATAAATCTTTAATAATGTTAAAAGGTTTGACTTATTGTCTATCAACTGTTTATGGTCAATATTGGAGACTATAAAATAGCTGGCTGAATTAGGCATGACCTCTTCCTTACCAGTGAGCAGACAAGTCACATGTTTTTGGATAAATCTTAATTGATACTAAATGCCTGCACCTCTAATGTTACACAACTATGCTATTTTTTATGACAGCAATGAATAAAGGTACCAATTTCTTTGAGTCCAAAGTAGACCTCAGTTCATAATCTCTAAAAGGACTGTTGACCAGAAGACTATGGTCAAATATCATTAACCTTTCAATTCACACTAAGAAAGGTTCATCAGCAGATATACAATCCCAGACATCATCATTGATAGTAAATATATATCTGATGTGAGAAACTATTTCAACTGTGTATATCAAATGACATAGAATACATACAAGTACATAAAGAACACTTGACATTTCTATCAATTTACAAGTGCTAAAAAATAATTGTAATTCTATATGCTAGATAATTACCAAAATGACTTTCCATAACAACATTAATGTTTTCTTCATAGGATAATGTGGAGCAGCTCCACTACAAAATTTTGTTACCATTCCAAACAATGTTACAGGTAGTAGTTCTTGTCCAAATGTTGGCTCAACTGAAATACATTACACAAGTACATTGATATATTGTCACAGAATTTCATGTTCTAACAAACTTTTTTTCTATTATAGCACGTTTTAAATGCTAATCATATATTTTAAGACATATATCAAAAGCAATGAAAGAAAAACCTGAAATTAAATGTAACTGAAAGAATAAATAAGTTAAAGTCAAAATAAGTTTCTATACACTGTTTTTGTCCAATTCATGGAAAATATAAACCAAAATAAAATAGTATACAGTAAATTCTCTCTTAAACAACCTCTTACGCAAATTTGCTTAATTGGATCTTATAAAAGACACCATCATTAAAGGGGGTATTTTCAACGAAAAAGCATGAATGGGATAATTTGGAGATGTTAAGAAATGGTCATTTTGATTTCGTAGTTAATTCAGTGATACAAAGAATCAAAAACGTACGGGAGTGGGCTTGGCAGAGCGGTTACAATGTTGGACTGGTAATCATTGGATAGCCAGCTCCATGTTGGTTCAAATCCCATCCAAAACCTACCCTGTTGTTTCCTTGAGCTAGAAACTTTATCCTACTAGCTTAGTACTGAGGGGCCAGGAAGCGGACTCAAAAGTGATGAATCTAAGTTGTAAGAACTTGTTTTTGCAATCAAGCTAATATAAATTAGAATAAACAAAAAACCTACTTAGTTCATCAGCAAATGTTTGACGATTTTTTATTTGTTCTTCAGTATCAGATTCATGGTCTACTCTCATTAACTCTACCATTGTATATAATACACTTAGTATAACCCTAGTAAAGATACATAAAATATGAACATTATATATCTATTTATTCTGGACAGACTATTTCAACATCTTACATAAGAAATGATAGTTACTGCATCACAAGCTGACATAGATAATGATAATTTTAGTTTACAAATGATTCCATGGGTGAAAGTTCAAAATTTAGTATTCCTCAAAGACCCAAAATTGCAGTTTCAATAGTAACCACTAAGCTGCTCAAAATATTATAACAAAGTCTTAAAGGTTTGTGGCAGTTAAGTTAAAGTAAGTAAGTTTGGTCCAAAAATACCTTAGATCTGAGCTGTCAGCTATAGAAACTGATGACTTCCTCATAGCTGATGATATGGCATCCTGATTACTGTAAGATATAATAAAATATTACATGTAAATATATTACATCTTTATGAGTGCACAGTATCTGCATTTTTATATCACAATACAATTCATTTGGAGCATGTAAGATTCAACTTGCTTAATTTACTGCATACACCTAATACATGATAAAAAATAGAGACTTCATTTCAAGAGGCAACAAAGTCTTCCCTGTGAGCCTAAAGCATACTTGTTTGTATATAGTGGAACTTATGGTATACTAATAGCTTAGATAAGAAAATGGCAAATATTTTCCAAACAAAACCACGAATTATCATAATATCTAAAACCCCTGTGCCATTTGACTGAAATAGGCAGTGAATTTTTAGAATGAGGTTTACAATATCTGTATCTTAAGTTTCTTCAATCAGTAAACACTTCGAACTGAACATCAGCTGTCTAAAACAAACACACCAGACACAATCTATTACACATTGACTACAACTTGGTATGTATTTAGAAATACAATACTTTCTATCACATAGGACGAGGGTGGAGATAAACTGGGAATAATATACTATATACTTACTCTACTTCCATACATAGTAGTTCTATAAATGAGAAGAATAAACCTTGTTCATATAATAAATGTACATTACATCTAGCCCATGTTGATTGATCTATCTCAGTGTCACATTCTCCAAAAACACCTGAAATTTATAAATATTAGATAAGTTCTAATTGGATCCTATTTCATCAACATAATAATTTAGGGTAGAACTCGCAGAACTTTTCGCTGATTTCAATTTTAATCCGCTTTTCTGCAATAAAGAATTTCATCTCCACATGTCATGTGCATGTAACTCAGGCATTGCTTTTTTATATGACTCCAACATTCACTAAATACCCAGAAAGACAAATAGGAATGCTAATTAAAATAGTACTCATCAAGTTATATACACATAATAATATGGCTTTGGCGTTTCTCTTTTTTTATATGTATGTGAATAGGTCGTACATCAATTAAGTTATTGCCTACCTTGAACAAGATAGAGAATAGATCTAACAGCTTTCATTCTTCTTGTACGATCAGCAACTTCTAATTCATTTTGAAGATAAACTATATACTTTCTTCTTGTAGTCTCATCTATACTTGTCCAGGTTTCATAACCTTAAATACATCATTTCATTAGGTTTGCCCATGTATAAAGATTCATTCAAATAAAAAATATTTAAAAAACACAGAAAGTTGAAGTCCCTTTTTGTATAAAAGTTATTTTAGGCTCAAAGAAAAACAAGTCCAGAGGCCTGTACAATTAAAGATCTAACAATCCATTTGAATTTATAAAAATCTTTCTATATTTTATTGTTGTAAGATTTTTGACCATATGTTTCCAATATCACTAACATTGATAATTCAATTTGATGACACATGTATGAATAAATGTTGAAAAGTCTGTAAATTCTGTCCCAAACCCCCCCCCCCCCCCCCCCCAAAAAAAACACATAAATATACCAGCAGAAATAACAACGAGTCTCTGAAAATTTGTCAGACTGGTGAAAAATTCAAGTATGAGGTAGCAATTTGTATATACTTTATAGAACTGTTACCTTGAGCCTTGAAATTGTCTTCAAAACATTCTCTGTTATCATTAAACTCTTCTTCTTCTGTATAACTGTAAAGCTCTACAATAAACATGAAGCAACAATAAAATTATTTACACAAAATAACAGTAATTAAATTTATGAGACTCAAATACGATTTTTAGTTCATATATTTCTTAAAAATGAAACAATCAAGAACCAATTTATTTTTAACACTCTAATAAACCAAAGGAATAAAATATCGGATAATGCTCTGGTCACAATACAATAAGCTTGCCCTGTAAGCATAAAAGCAAATTATGTGTCTTAATTTGCACAATTGGGCCAATAACATTGGGAAGTATGAACAGGTATTAAATTTGTGAATACAATGCCTTGCAAAACATATAATACCTATATATAATTATTAAATCATGAAATAGATTATTAACTTAAACCATATCTCAGTTGTTTTTCTTGTAATTTTCCATTGGTTTGTCAGGTAGAGTCTTTTATCAGAATAAATCACACAAGTTGCTAATCTAGAATATAGTTTCTGAAGATCTGCCATATTTCAGGGATGCTATTAGAATCTCATAAAGGGACACAATTAGTTAAAGGGTTAAGTAACATTTAGTGTAAGCAATACTAATGTATATTTCTTACCAGCTATTTCTGCTTCAGTACTGTCAGCATCATCATATAAAAACTCAAGATCACTCTCATCTCCTGTGCTCTGTAAAGTAACTTAATGAATAATTACAACTTATATTGCAGTAATAATATACTAAATATTATTAATATTAGCAAATAAGAATTGATTTTGAATGAAATATATAGGGTATAAAAGCCGTTCGTTCGGTCCTATCTGTATATAATATTACATTGTCTGATAGTAAGAATGACTACTCTGGATAGAAAATTTTTGTTCAAGCGAAGCAAAACTTAATTAACCAATATGAATAAGGGACCTAATTCAGTTGTTTCCTCTTGTATACTCTTCAAATAAGTAAGTCCAATTTGTTGGATTACTCAGATTTTACCCTTACCCTTTCAATGGCAATTTGCCAAAGTTAATCTTAAATAACATTTTTGTAAATCATTAAATTTGTTTGAAATTCAAATTAAGTATTTTTAAGGTAAAGAACTATCTAAATTTCACCACTTCAGTTATTATCTTCATTAACAAGAAAGATATTAGATGAAATATTTTATCATCCTTGCATAGAGCTTCAATGATAAAATCCGAGGGTTCCAACTGTAAGGACCTACTTACCAATTGGATTGCTTCAGATTTTATCAGGGAAAGATAACTGACTAAAGTCCCTGATTAAGTTTGAAATGGCTGACAGTGGCGACAACTCGAATAATAGGAAAAGTAATTAGTGTTTTCCAATGCGAAAAATGCAAATTAATTATCTTTTGCTTTATTGAAGGAATAAAAGTATACATATATTCTTGGATTTGATATGATCCTTATTCATTTCAGGGGCGGATACAGAGTAGGACTGCCTGGGGGGGCTGGCAAACCCAAATTAGGGTGGGTACAGGAGGGGTGTCCCCTCCCGATAGAGGGAGTACATTTTGAAAAATGAAGGTCTAAAATCGTGCTTTCTGGTGCATTTTTTGGCCGTTTTAGTGGCATCCATATTAGCACAGATTAACCCTTATACTATCCCGCATTTTTATGTGTCTTGTCCCCTTCATAATGGCCGCCACGGGGCTTGAAATTGTTTTTTTTAACCGGATTTAGTGAAATTCACTTAAGAAAAGTCGTTCAAAAACGAACCCTTTTTCTCAGGCCCCATTCCCATCAAAAGATGTTTAGAGGATCACAAAGGAGGATGCCGCCCTTTGTTGCTGGAGTTTAAACGCAGAGCAGCACCCCTCATCGCCAGAAAAAGGGGTCTGTGAGTGCAGAAAATTGGCCCAAAATGCAGATAAGAAAACATGTTTTCAGTGCCTGAGAAGTTACGGTACTTTAGACCTCATTTTTTGAAAATATCAACAAATTGATAGGGAATAATGGCTGATACAAAAAATTATTTAGTCTAGAAACAGTATTAAAAGTTCTTTAAAATCACGTTAAGTATCTTAACAAACACTGTATTAAAATTGTTATACACCCGATAAAATAACAACAATTACTAAAATTGTACAAAATATAGAAAAAAATTAATTGATAAAAACTTTAGTTTGCTTTAAGGTGGGACGAAAATAGCCAATACTTAAGAAATAACTTACAGTTGTCTACATTTTGTTGTCAAATAAAACATAGGCACGAGTTGTGATGCGCGTATGATTAAATCACGAGTGCTTTAGCACGAGTGATTTAATTAGCGCATTAAACGAGTGCCTATGTTTTATTTGACAACAAAATATAGACAACTGTAAGTTATTTCGATTCTAACATCGCAAAATACATCCCTAGAAAAGATATATTTATAGAACTATTTTTAACTGTCAGAAACGTCAGACTGTTGAAATCCACCCCCCAGTGCAAAGGCCGAAAAAAGCATTTATTTACACAATTCTCATAGGTAGGTGTTCCTTGTTCCGAACAAATATTACTAAAATCTTAATTAAAAAATAGAAACCAAAAACTAAATACGAATTGCCATAATTGTATGTGTGTGTTTAACATCATTCTACAAAATAAGCGCCGTGAAATAAAAAAAAAAAAAATGATGATGTAGCAAAATTTAAAGTTCGATGTTTTCGACGGAATATTACAAATACAGCTTACATAACTGAATGTTAACTGGATAGTAGTGTGTTATCAGACAATTTGATTGGGAATTTCTGAAAAGATTGGATATAAATTGGATTTATAAACGCGTGTCAAGGAAGAATGGATTCTCGGAAAATCAGCGCTGCTCGTGTCAACTTGGATGAAACTTGAAAGATTACAAGTAGCCAGTTCCAATATATTATGCTATGCACAGTTTGGCTTTAATTAAATAGTCAATCTTTGTATTTTTTGTATAATGGCTGGCATGATCGTCGGATGATGGACAGGATGATAAGCGGAACCGGGAAAATGCTGGGACTTAAAAAACTTCTTGAAGTAGCTTAGGTATTTTATGCTATAATCGTTTTCAACTCATTTTAGACCATTTTCGTTCAAATAATAAGGTTAGTACATGTTTTACATTTACTGACATGTTCCAAGGTCCTGTTAAAGTCAACCGTTATAAACTCGGGCGCTATTTTCGGCTTTGCTCATTTAACGTGGGGAGTAAAAATATAACAGCCGTCACGAGCTATATTTTGTTGAATAATAAAGCATAGATGACGTCACATTAAATAAAGAGTGAAAGCGCACGTGCCTATGTTAGAATTAAAATTCATTTAGAATTAGATGGAAAATAAAATATAATAAGATATTAATGAATGAATCTATAATTTTAATTATGAAATAAACAAGGAAATCCGAAATCTAAAGCTGTCCAAACAGAGAAGGTACTAAATTATGGTAAATACTAGGAGATCTAGCTAATCAAAATTACACCAATATTAATTTTAACTACGCGTGCAACACAGTAATGCAGTCAATCAAAAACATCGTTCCTAATCCTATGGTCCAGTCAGACAAGCCAGTCACATAGATCTTGATCTCTGATCAAGCGTGAACAACTTGTTGATTGATAATTACACTCTAAACAAAGCCCCTAGGCAAGAGATTAACAACCGGATGAGAGCAATTAACTGCTTTGATAACGGACACACTGCAGACCATAAATGCATTAGAGTATATCAGTCCATTTGGAAAACGTATCTCTGGACTGAAATGGGGGGGCTGCAGCCCTATTGTTCAGGGCTAAATCTGCGGCTGCATTTACTTAAAAAAATCATTTTGCTATGTGTTCTTGAAGCAATCCATTATGACCCTACATAAGAGAAAAATGTCCTGATTAAAAAGTTATGTAGGGTCTCTTTTTTAGGACAAGCTTTACTAACATTTGGTTGTATTATTTTCTACATTTTATGAACAAGAGTTTTGTAAATGTAGTTATTCCATTATTATTAAGTGTTTAAAAGTTCATTGAGAAAAAGTACATATCAAGGCGACAACAATGTACACAGTGTCCATCATACTACGATAACGTACACCAATTAGAATAACAAGAAAAGATAAATGGATAGGTCTAGATTTCAAAACTAAACAAGCCATTTTTAGCATCTTCTTTTTCAACAGATGCGGAAATACCCTTCTTTAACAATATACACACGAGTTCGCACCAGGCCATTAGACCTTGAGCTAATAAATGAAATACTATTTAGTAATTATCCGAATGTGCATATCCGGGTTTATGTACACTTTTAGCGTTTTGTCTAAAATAATTGCATTTCGCGACAATTATTGTAAACGATAAAAACAAATTCGATTCTAATATAATAAATGCAGGAATTACTGAAATATCAGCATCATCACGTTGGCGTCGAAGGATTTCTCTTAATTTTGGCAATCCTTTTTCTCTTTCAGCCATTTTCGGTGCGTCATACTATCTACTAAGCCGTGAAAATTACTTGAGCGTCTGTTTTTTGTTGTAAACGAAATTGGCATAACACATGAACCCAATATATGGTCCTTGCACAGCATAAACTCATTCTATACAGGTCAGAGTAAAGGCAAAAAAAATCTGTAGAAATCATCATATTTAAATAAAATACATTATGACTTATTTTTCACTGAGGCTGAGCAAGGACCCAACAAAGCGTACCATGATTTTGGACAAAGCAGTTGATCTAATCCACCAAATAGGTCTACTCGCCAAAAAAAATTAAATATATGAATGATATAGATGAAAGATCTATGCGTTACCCTGTGGATCCATTCCATTCTTCCTCTTTTTCCAATATTGAGCAGGATCTTTACAGATCGTAATTTGCTCACCGAAAAAATACTCATGGTGGCGGTGCATGGTGTCAATTAAAATTGTCTTTTAAAACTACATGTATGTTCAAATGTTTAAATATTTCAGGATTAGTCACTCAGGCACCCTGCAAGGAGAGTCCTGAATGTTTCCAGTGAGGTAGCAGATGTGACTCTAGATGGAAGTTGGTTCCAATCCTTTACTGTCCTTGGGATGAAGGTATTGGCCAGGGTCTGATCTGCTATTCTTTCCTGGAAGATGTTGTGCTGTCCTCTTGTACGTTGGTCGCCTGGTCTCAGTATTCTATCCATGTTAATGTCTACAAGATGGTTCTATATCTTGTACATCATAAACAGTCTGATCTGTCTTCTGCGTGCATGAAGTGGTACCCACTTGAGGTCTGCTAGCATCTTTGTGACACACCCAGGGGTCTTGGTTGAGTATTCGCTGAAGACATATCTGGCTGCACGACGTTGGGCGTTCTCGATGGCTGTTATGTTCTTCTGTTGATGCGGATCCCAGACTGAGGCTGCGTATTCCAGTGTAGGCCGAACCATGGCGGTGTAGGATGCTGCCGTGACAGGTTATGTCATGAAAAAGGTAAGTCATCTGTGTTTTGGTCCTCGATAAAGTATGAAGTAGAGCAAACAGATCTACAGATCAATGTGGTTTTGTTTCATGAACATAGCTCTCACATGTTGAGTTCTTTGCAAAACGACTGAAACCATGTGAAACTCAATAGGTTGGCATATTCAAGGACCCTATATATACATAGGGTCCTTGGCCTATTCAGGATAGTATTCCAGAGTGAATGCCTCAGTTGCTTGATAACACAACTAAAAGGCAAACTAGAGATCTTAGATATGAGTATCAACATGAAAAAGTAGAGCCTATACATCTAGAGCTGTCTATCTATGTTACTGTCGAATGACAAAAAAAAAACCACATTTTTCCTCATTTAAGACACCTATCAGAGACATGTTTCGAATATCTAAACATTCGTTTGGTCAGCTCAGGACCCCCTATAAGAACTATTAGTTATTTTCCTATTTTACCCAACTAAGATCAATAATAACGAAGAAAGTACATTTGAATTACGTTCATCAATTGATAAAATACTCACATTGAAGCATTTCAAAATTACAAACATAATTTACAAGGAAACACATGAAATAGCGGCATATTGATATCGACACATAGGCCTACGGGTACGTACACATATGACCATACATCATACAGTTGAATAATAAGTTGAAATTGAAATGCACCGAGTTTTGGTATGGTGATTGTTGAGATACTATGAATGAAAATCTTCCAAAAATGAAAAAAAGTTCATATTATGATGAAAATTTGATAGAAAAGATGTACATGTATTCCTATAAGCGTGGAAAATCGTAATTTTAGCAACTTATTTTTCATTTCCTTTGTTAAAAATCACATGAATGACATAAATAATACGAAATTGAAAGACATTGATTTCCACCACATCAATGGTTCAGTTTCACATCATGTGATTATTAAAAAATGTACACCATACCACAGGAGCTTGACATTCTTTTTCTTAGTTGGAAAAAAATCTCTCCTTTATTACAAGAAGAATGGATTTTTTTCAAACTACGATACAGAATGTCAAGCTCCTATGTCATACTACATAGTGTTTTAATGGCGGGGGGGGGGGGGGTCTGGCACCAGCGCAAAAAAATGCAAAAATGAGTTTCAAAATGTCAGTTTTGGCATAAGAAATAGAACATACATTTTATAAATAAATGCTTTTATAGACTTATTGTCATATTAGATTTTAAAGATAACATCAATACAATCTCCCATGTCATGATAAATGATTGCATTTGACACCTTAAACTTCTGGGTCCGCCCTATTTACCAATACAAAACAGTTTAACAATTTCGTTCAATAAGAGATATTTAAATGTATAAATCAATATTCTACGCATTACAGATTGACCTAGTTAATTAAATCTATATTCAAATAACAAAAAGAAATTTATAATGATCACATGACAATGATTCATAATTAATATGATATATCTCGGGTTTAGCCCAAAAACGATCGTAACTCACTCTTTTCTTATATTAAGTTACGACTCTTTTGCGCTAAACCCGCGATATATTGAATAAGCAGACTAGAAATTTCTAAAATGATATCAGTATGATCGGTAGTTGATAATTAGATTTGCGCATTTAAAGCATACAATGTTTCAATCTGATTAAAACCCGATCTAAAATGTTCCGCTGGCATACTCGCTCTACAGGATATCTGTTTACGGAGATTGACAATGTTTCATCAGTTATGACATTGCTAATAGGACGTATCTTATTGTGAAATACCATTATTGACTGCTTCCACGTGCCATTCACTTGAGCTTATAGCTATCATAAGAACGCTGTTTTCTCATTAAAAGCATATTCTATAAAATGCAATGTCTCTTATTGAGCCAAAATCGTATTAACTTGAATAAATTGTTATAAAATCTTAAAGTAGTATTATACTGTGTAATAATAAATTATACGACAATGCAAATGCATACAACGTAATGTCATGTATCGTATTTTAAAACAAAAAAAATACTAGATCAGAACCATGTCGAATGTGAAAATCAAACAACGACTGTTTAGAGTAGAGGCATTTGTATTTAGTGAGTTAATTCAGAATTGTACGTACATAGTGTAAGATCATGATTGTTTATATATATCATACGTTTTCCTTCGAGAACTCCTCGACAACAGATACCATTGTTCAATATCATTATATAATTATATTCCATTTTACATCACGATTATAGTTATTGGTGTTTATATTCGACTTTGATTTTCGACGATGACAGAATCCTGATATTAATTCTTGTACGTTAAACGCATAGACAATTGTATATAGACGGTGCTACATGTAGAGCACTCTTTAAAGGCGATTTTGTGTTATCCAAGATAGCAACAGCTCTGTTTCAAGTTAGCAAAACCAAGATTGCAGCCTGAAGACAGAGTGTTGAAAATGTATTTTAATAGCAAACCATTACAAGCAACATCGTAGCAAACCGGTGTACACAAACCGGGAAATCGCTGTGTAGCGCTAGGAAGCGATATCCATACTACACTTAGCTCCACATCTCATTAACGCTAGTTAAAACAGTTCATAATGCAATTATAAATGTTACATCATGTGAGAATTGCATACCACAAGATAAGCATTGTGTAGCCTAATTAATTTCATGGAAATTTTGGACAATTAATCATCTCATATCACATGATTCCAAGGACTATCACATGACTAACATTGTCAAATATGAAAGTCAAGTGAAACCCTCATCACATGTTTACAACATAAAACAAAACATCGGAAATGTTACAAGTAGTTCACACTTTTACAATGCTAGTTCAGTAAAGTTAGTTATAGCTACTTACGATCAAACAAGGGAATTGAATTAAAAATTGCTAATTCATGTAGTTTAATTGTTTCAATTATATTGAGGTATTGTGCTCCCTTTCTTTTATGAAAAATGTATGACAAATCAGACCACGTGTTCAATATTGTATATGTATAACGTCGTGATATAAGTCCAGGGAACAAGGGTATGTTCTGTATAGTTGGCAACTAACAATTGTTATCTATTTTAATTAAATAAAACTCTGAAACTCTGAAACCAATGAAATCCAAACTCCGAGAAATCAGTTATTCTCTGCATGAATTCCAAACGATTTGTTTAGTCCCAACCGAGTGGAAAAAAAACCGATAAATCCGGACACCTGTTTAATCTGAACTTTTTCATCTGAATCAAAGGTGTTAATATTTGCCAGGTAACACTGTATTTACAATTGTCCGACCTAAATGATGAATATTTTGTCGTAAAAACAAACCTATATGAAACAGGATGTAACTCGTGAGTTTAATATTCTTATCCTCATAAAAGATAATATAATATACATCAAATTAGATAAATCCATCTTCGTCTGTTATCTTATTCTTTTTGTGACAAAAATAAACAATCGTCATATGATTTGAACTACATTAACTGAAGGAGGAGAGGGATTTCATCTTTAAGTTAAGAATAATAAATATGTACAGTTTGTTATAACTTTCCACTATAGTTTACCAAAAACATGTACACGAGGTGTGTTAGAATGTCTGAAAAAAAGAAAATTATTTCAAGATATTGAATTTACGGTAAACTAAATGAATTTTTAAATGAGGTCTGTATGGCGAAATATACGACCTAGGGTTGTCCAAGAATTAAGTAGACAACGGCTGGTAACTTGATGTCGACAAGTCGACAAGTTTCCATTAGATATATGTTAAACACAACGGCAAACTAAAGAAAATTGCTTTATGCAACTTAAAAATGGCTTACAGTTAAATGATACACTCATGGACAAGTACATTTTGGAAATTTCAGGGGGGGGGGGGGGGTTCCGCACCCATCTGACCCTTCCCCGCTGGATCCGCCTATGAATGATTCATTTCATTTGCGAGGATTAAGGTACATGTATATATGAATGATTCATTTCATTTGCGAGGATTAAGGTACATGTACACAATATAATCAAAGTTTTAAGTATTTCAGATGGGAAACTGCACATACTAGACGTAAAAAAACTGTATTACACATTGCATAACCTATCATATTATTTCATGATCCATTATATAGCATACGAATGTTTAATTTCGTATATAAACCCCTCCCAAAAATATTAAAGTGACTAAACCATAAACAAAGTTGGAATAGACTTTGATGAGATAAAAACTAAATAATTATATTACTGCGCGAAGTATGGTATTTTAGGGCATTGAACTATACAATAGCTTCCGTTTTAAACTTACAATATATCAAATTAAAGCTGTACGATATGTGAAATTACATCCGTTTTATAAGTCGTGATAAGATTAATAAATCAGTGAAAAAATGTCAAGTACCGAAAAATGATAAAACGAAACAACGTATGGCGCTAACCTTTAAGAAAAGGTATGGCTAATAGGGGAATTTCATTAAAGAGTCATAGACTATGTGACATATTCCTATAGTATCAATCGAGGACAATTCCACGATTAAACTTAGCCACTATGCTTTAACAATAACTCCTAGGAGTGTCTCAGAACACTCCAAATAACAAGAGCGTTTTTCGTATTAAGATTTGATATAGTAATTTTAATGAATATCTCTTAATTTTAGCACAGGAATGTTAAAGAAATGCACTTCCCCACCAGTATCACAACTTAATAACAATAAGTATGGTCAATCAGAAAATTATAAAATAATATTGATTCACATAAAATCGAGTTTTAAGCTAGTACTGTGATTCAACTTTTTGTTAAGGTCATACAGTGACTGACTATACAGTATAAAGGTTTGTTCATAAATGGTAAATTCCAAAAATTAAACAATACGAGACAACAAAAATGTAAAAGTTTCACTTTGAATTCCTATCTTTCAGTACAACAAATGATTAATTTCAATGGTTAGAATGCAAAAATCGTTTAAACCTTACTTCTTGATTTTTTATCAACATGCAAAGTATAGAGTTCTAGACAATGTTGTTCAAATATGTTCAATATTCACTATCGTGATAAGATGACATAGAGGGCATTTTGAGGGTGAAATATTTTAACAATTATAATTTCAATGGTTAAACTATAATGCAAACGTCTAAACATTGGTACTTGAACTTTTATCTACATATAATGTACCATTCTCGTACCCCGAGGTTATCAAGATTCTCGATCTAACAGTATCGAGAATCTTACTAGGTTCTGGGAACGAGAATGATAATGTACACGTAAAGAGTTGTAGAGCATAAACGTAAACAATGAACAATACATTGAATATGTGCGATATTTACCATCGTGATTACATGACATAGAGGTCAATCGGGAGGGGGGGGGGGGGAGGGTGAAATATTTTAACAATTTAATAGTTCATTAACATACTTTATTGACATAGCATCTTATAAAATTTACAGTGTACAATATACTAATGTACTATTCATAATGAATATCAAAATGTCAGAGTTTCAAACAGTTAAGTTATGTATGAGCATCAATCTATTCATCTGTTAAATGGGCGAGTCTATTGTTTGAAGTACATAAACATGCATGACCTATTATACGATCTGTGCATCATAATATAAAAACATAATTATGTTGTCATAAAAACTTGTATGTATTCAAACATAATATATTGATTCAATTCAGATATCAAATTCAGTTTATTTTATATCAAATTTCAAACAATCCCCAGTAGGACAATATGCTATCATAAATTTATTACAAATACACTTGTAATTTGTCTACATTCATGTTTTATAGACTATAAATTATCACAAAGGGGATTTTATGACACGAATTACGTGGATTTACTACAAATCGTAGTCGTATAACTCTGGGTTTTTCCATTGATAAAATAGTGAACCATTATGATAGGAGTGTCCATATAAAAAATAAACGTAATCATAATAATGATATTTACTACAAAAATAATAAAAAGTAGGTCGATCAGTTAGTCAAGTTCAGTCAACTATCGACCCATTTAGAATGTATACTTATATGAGTCAAACCTACAACGTATTAAAACGTCTGAAATATTGCGTCAGAAATCGACTAGGACATATCTACCCAGAGAACAGAACAGAACCAGATCTTTATAAATCATAATAAGAGGGAAAATTGATCTGAGACAAAAATACACAAAAAAACCAATGTAATATCATTTATAAGCAGTTAAAAACCTATGCCTATACCAAAGCGTGTTATGTATTTATATGTCTCTAGTCAATTTGTACAAACTATAGCAAATTCTGTACTATTCAATGATACATGTTATATAGGGTCCTTGTTCAATTCAAGAGGTATTTCAAAATGAGATTCAATGTTTCATGTACATGTACAATCATAAATACGAGTATATGATAATATATGAATGAAAAAGTTTTGTAAATCAATAGCATAAAAATATGTATGACCTGTAAGAGCGGCCATGAGTATTCTTAACAATAAATAATGACTAGTACTTAATGAGTACAAGAACAGATTAATGCAAAGCATTTAATACCGCCGGATAGTGGTAATATTATGTGTACATAAATCAAAAGAGAAAACAAAGATATATGCGGCAAAAAGAGTACAAAATTCTGTATACTGAGGTATAATACAGAACATGTAAAGTGTTCCATGACAAATGGCACAGTTTATAAATCTATATATTTACTACATTATTTAATCAATACATTATTCCTTTTTACAAACTTAAAAAATACGGCTTATTGGCCAATAATTACAGCAATAAATTTATGTTTACTAAATATACTCGCATGTCTACGTGTTTTAGTCTAAACCAGGGTTTAGAAGAGAAGATAATTACAATGTAGCAACTTCTTGGAGAAACTCCTTTTAAACATGATATAAATGTTTTAAATAATAAATGAAATTTATGTATACGAAAACACGCCAGATTTTACATCATCGCTTCGTATACAATAAACCCGATCTAAATTTCTCAACTCGCGTACTTGCTCATTTACCACGAGTCTATAGCAAATCTGTTCACGGAGACGTGCGTGAAATATGTACGGTACGTGGTTGTTTTTAGTCTGAACCTCAATTTAGGGGAGCAGCTATTTTACAATGTCTTAAAATATAAATTAAGGATAAACTGTTCTTCAAAATGCCCCCCCCCCCAAAAGGCACGAAATTTTATTGCAGTACTATAAAACTAAAAATTAATACAATTTAGCAAGGTCAACATTTGTAAATAAAAAAAAGGAGGACGCAAGTAAAAGAAATCATGGACTGCTCCTACCATGGTCATCAGATTCTGACGACTCCAATATACCACCGGCCTTCAGGCCGGCGGTAAATAATACATTTTTAAACAAAATGCTCAGTTTTCTGCATACTAACAGAGAAAAAAGTTCTACCGTGGAATAATGAACAGTTCACAACAGTTAGCTGATTGACGTCATAATGCCACGCCACGATATATACATGTAGTTCTTTTTATAAGTATCTGAGGTAAACTATCTATGAGAACGATATCAGAATCTTTCGTGGTATACTGTTGATTGTAAAACGGCGGATTGTTTGAGTGCTTGTCATTTTAGACTTAAGATTCAGATCTCATGGAGTGTTTCCTACGCACTAAACCCCACCCGTTGTATAATGGACAATGTATCATTTTAGAACATATCATTTTCTAGATATATAAAACAAAACCAGAACAGTCTAAAGCTGTATTACAGAGATGGCTCCGGTAAATTCTTAGCAATCAGTACGTCGAGATAGTTTTTAACATTTCTTTTCTCGCAGTCTTTGTAACAACCCTCGTCGCTCATTAATATCACTTCCTGCATGTAAGCAATTGCGATGCGAATATCGTTCTTTTCATTAAGTCTACCGAGAGCTAATTTGTAGAACATTTTCCGTCGTACATCGTTTGGTTCTTGCATACGATCAAGTATTGCTCTAGCTCTTTCAACATTGATTACGTCAATTTCGCTGATGTCACTGACTTCTAGATAAAAGTTAATTCCAAGTAATGAATGAGACATTTCTAACATTGATATAATATTCCACATGTTTCTCTCATCTTCATCAAAGTCAACCGACTGTTCTAAACCTTTCTCAAAATCAACATAAGCACGATTGAGGAATTCAGCGCACCGACTTCTGTAGAACAATCGGTTGTTTTTCAACTGAGAGTTCAACTGAACGGTGGCTGTAGCTAAACATGGACTACACGTTTCACAAGCTATTCTAGCAAGTCTTTCGTGTCTTTCTGACGTTTCTGCTTCTCCTTGTATTGCCCAGTTCAAAGCCATCGAGGAATGAAACACGGCGTCTAAAGTAGTTCGGTCAGTGTCTCTTGGAATCGTTTCACGCATGCGCAGCATTGTATTAGTCCGCTCTTTGGTGTCTGAATATTGTTTGGATAGGAGAAAGAACAGAGTGACCAGTTTGTCTGATATTAACTGCCTCATTCCACTATTTGAGCAAGTTCTAAGTTTTCCACTTAAGTCGGAGATCATTTCCTCAAAATGGACCCTGGGACCCAACAAAAAAGCGTTATCGTCGGCACAACGTTTTAAATTTGCATAAAATTGTTGTATAACCTGCGCATGAGGAAGGCGTCTTTTGTTTATCACATTTGTTATTTTGTTACTAAGAGATCGTAATGTTAGACACATATTAGGGTAGCCAGCGTCAGCTAAGACCATGGCTAGATCGTACAATGACACAAATCCTAAAACTTCATGAAAATATTTCACTAACTTATCCCTGTATGTCCCTCTAAATGAAGCGAACCTTGTTAACATGCTCTCGAAAGTTCGATCGTCAATAAAATCGAATCTCCGAAGTCGACTTGTAACCTTATTAAAATCCACATCTGGTGTCGACGGTACATCTATGAGTTGAATGAACGCGGCTAAAAGAGTATCCAACCCGACACATCCTACTGTTGAACTTTCGTCCGCAGACGGCAGGGTGACTCTACTCATAGAATAGTCTATCCCACTTTGGTCTGTAACCATTTTGTTGGTATTTCGAAATAACTAGCTGTACGGTTTTGTTACAAAGTATGTATGACACTTCAACATCAATGTTACTATTACATTGTAATTCTTTAAGTGGCGTTTATAAACACATTGTTCATAACTATAATAAGTAATTAATTAAGCGTTGAAGCAGACGACATGTCTAGATTTACGGAAAATCCCACGAGCACGCTTACGATTGTTCTATTGCTCGCGCACAATGTACTTAATATCCAACATAACTAAACTTAAATCCAGATTTTGGTTATGTATGATCGAGAGATAGCCATTAAGCAGTTTGAAACATGTCGCGAAACAATAATACGTTTTAAACAGAGTTAATAAAGTAAAACACAATCCAAGTTTAATGACTTTGGTTGAAGGTCACGCTATAAGTTAAAGATAAATACTCCAATAGAAAAAGAATTGTAAAGTTATCCAATTGAATCAAAACATGAGACCAAGGATCAAATATCTTTGTGAAATAAACATATACACGTAAATCCTTTCATATTTCAAACACCACGTTGTAAGTTACACGCATAGAAATTCATAATTAAACCACAAAACGTCTTACAAGAAACAATGTAATTCTAACTAAAACTCAAGTTAACACCAAGTGCATGTTGTGAAAAATATAAGTTATAACGTCAAGTGAGTATGCACAGTATAGATTCACCGCGTATACAACGGACAGAGTCCAACGAATACCGCAAGTATATCAACAAAATCCGCTTTATTATATTCCATTTGAACGAGAACTCTTGCAGTTTGGTGAGAAATATATGTTTCTAGATCACTTGAGAACATTCTAGCACATTCTGGCAAACGGTTTTCCAAAATGGTTTATTAATAATCCTGCAATGGGATCAATTAGTCTAGTTATATTTTTATCCATGATTTAAAGTCACGGTCAATATTATTATGTTACAATGGTTTTCGCTATGGTCCAGTTAGAGTTGTAAACAAGTATACTTCCCCACAAAGATACCGTGCGTTTTTCTTTCATATACCAACAATCCAATTAAATTTCTTTCGGTCCTATAAGTCTAAGTCATCAATTCATATTTAGTCTAAGAATACCAATACAAGCGCCATAATACAACCGATTTTCGAAAATATAATGTATTAATACAAGCGTGTATTGGGCTTGGAATTCAAAATAAAACATTTGGTTCTCGATCCCGTCCGTCTGGAACTCTCTATGAAACACGCAGTATGTGCATAACACGGTTAATGCATTTCTTAGAATTATGCTAATTTTGTGACAGAGATATTAAAAATAAAAGTATTCATAATATTATCGTGCCTACGTCATGCTTAGACTAAAAACAACTTGATTTTTTAACAAAGTTTAGACATAACTTCCGTATGCCCATGGTGTGGTTTGTTGTAGAAATGCATGAATATTTTCATACGGCATGATGTCAGCACGGTGTAAATCATAATTATACTTATTTAGAATATTACCGTACGGATGTCATGTTTATGTTAAACCAGTTCATATTAAGTTTTTTAAAGTTAGACATAACTCATGTTTGTGTTGTAGTTCATAGTAGAAAATCAAGCATATTTCCATGAGGCATGAGGTCAGTACAGTATAAATCATATACATTCAGAGAAATCAATGGAATTCAGGTATATTATCTACCTGTAATTTACGACTACAGTAAACCATGTGTAAGACCGTATGTGTTTACCAATCCTCTACTTACTGTTCAAATCAAACGCACTGTCAGTTAATGCAAAGCAAGTTGGAACAATTTAACAACCACCTGTCTACATAACAACATAGATTTGTCTAACCCCCAGATATAGTCGCAGCAGACAGGTTATATTGTAGGAGTATCTTATATTAGGATTAGTCAGAATAACGTGAACATTATTTAGCTCACGTACGCTGAATATGTTTTCACTGAAATGTTTGTATATATTGTACTGTAAATGATATTCAGTGAGGTTAGATTCATAACTCGAACATTTATAATGATGAATGAACGTTTGTTTTAGCCACGAAATACCAAGAGAACTACAGTACAAGGTCGTGCATTAAAAATTTGATGTTTTGAAATCGCTCTAGAAATCTTAGCTTACTTCCTTGTAATGCGTAAAACGGATACGTACAACGATAAATTATAAATCATCATCGAAACAAAATGAAGATACATTGTTATGAACCTGAATAGAAGTCATAACCTTTTCACCACAGACAGCCGACACATTCCCCATTCAAAACCACTACATGTGTATATACATTGTACATATGTATAAAAACGTAAAAAGCAGCTGCAACAAAACATTTTTTTCATATGTGCAGTTTATGACAGCTTCTTTTAACATTTTTTACATACGTATGTACATGTATATACAATAACTTATATAGTCTTTTTTATTCGGACCGTGCCAGTCGCCTGTGCTTTTCACTATAGCGAATTTAGTAAACTTGAGTAAAAATGGCTGTTTAAAAAGTATATTTTAACCTTCTTATAAGTAAACATAAACAAATACACTATCAATGGAAATCATACAATGTACATTGCAGTTGTCATTTTGGTCGTAGTGGTGACTGATGCTTGATTTTTTCATGGTGACATATATGTTTAGCGTTCACTAAGTTGACCAGTATACAATAGGAGTGGGTTTTTATCGTTTACCAATAGATCAAGGCCAATCCATAAAGTTTAACCTTAACCACAGGAGCTTGACATTTTATATCATACTACGAAAATTCCCCTCCTTCATATATTAAAACAAGAAGGAGGGGAATTTTCGAAGTATGATATTAGTTGTCAAGCTCCTGTGCCTTAACTAGCTTTACTTTTTATATTGATTAAACATTTTCAGGGGCAGATTTTAATTTTTCCGGAGGTGGTTTGGGTGTTAGTCCGGACTCAGAGTTGGCAGAAGGATCGAACTTTATGTTCATATATAGTTGTTATAATAGTTTAACGTTTATGCAAACATTCTTAAAATCCTGTGGGGTCCAGAATCCAAAACCCCATTGGGTCAACTAATGGTTTTAGTTATAAATATTCTTAACTTATCATATCCACTTTAGCATAATAAGATTACATTATGACTCGTATAAGTAGCCAGACGTGGCTCTCAAACATAAGATAACATACCATGTAGAAGTCTCGGGGACTAATAGGAAATAAGAAAAATGTCTGAGTTAAAAACTGTACCAGGAAGTTCGCATTAAAACTGAAATCGGTCAAGATTTTGTTTTAAAACTGATAACTCAGTTTGTGGTCCATTACAAGGAAATTATTTCAGTCACTCATATAAACTAAAAGTCAGTCAAATCTAAGTGTTATCATCATAATTTCCCTTCAATATCCCCTAAATAAAGGTATTAATAAAAGCAAGGACTATGCTTACTCTCAATTTTCACAATGTTTAGAAGTTAAATCAAAGCACTAAAAGCACTGGAGTTGTTCTACATAGAAAACATGTGTTGCTATGGTCACTTGTTGTGCTCAGACAAGTAAGTTCTGCGAAATTTCTAAGCGATATACAATCAATTGATAATAAGTACTGATATATGAAAGTATAAATATGTATTTGGTAAATGCCATCAAGAGCTCATTTGGATTTAAACACTTACCTTGCCTTTCAGAAAACAAGCACTTATACCCTACGATCTTAATTTTTGTAGACAAGCACAGTCATTCATCGGTGTAATAATTTATAGCTTCATTCAGAACGTATAATTCCGAATTAACTTGACTTTATTTACATAGTTCAGATTTTAATCAAACATTGATCAATAACAATAAATAAGCGTTTGCTTAACCCATTATCCGCTATGTCTTGGCCGAAAATTGACCTTTGTCAATTTAATGCAATGAATCACTTTTAGAATAATCTCATTTTCTCACTTCTTGTGTGACTCACAGGCTGCCGGCATAAACACAGTATATTAAAGGGGGACTATTTTATGCCGGCAGCCTGTGGTGTGACTGACGCTCAACTGCCTGTTTATCAGGTTATTAGCAGGGAGAAATTGCCAATTGAGCCCAAAATCTGCGTTATCATGGCAAAATGTATGAAAAATAAAATGCAATATTTGCACCCATTTAGCATTCGTCTTCAGATTGCTATATTCTCTCCAAAAATGAAGCAAAATGTGCTCCAACTCTTGAGTTTCTAAAATATGCCATCCTATTAACTTATTGTGCCTTTCTCCTGCTCATGGTGACTTCGATTACATTTGTATTTCGTTTATTGATGACAAGTAATTTTTCTCCGTCAATGCCTCTGTAATGACACAGACCATCAGCACACATATGTAGGGTCTCCAGCGGATCGAGATTATGCCAACTGCCTTTGGGTAAATACACAAGTGGCACACATACATGGTGTCTTTTGTGGATGGAGATCATGGTGGCTGCCTTTTTTGCTAATACCAAGGACCCTATATAGACCAGTTCATGAATGACGTCACAAGCACCTGTAATCTACATTTAGCCGATTTACTGGTTGGCAGAAAGAAACCAATGTTTACATACATTTGATAGCAGCAACATTTTTAAAATTCATACTTTTAAAATATAAGGAGATTGCCAAAATTTTGATTTGAAAAAGATATATTAGGTGATTTATATAGGGTCCTTGCTAATACACAGGCGGCTGACACATATAATATCATTAAGTTTCTTTGGGGATCAAAATCATACTGACTGCTTTTAGGTAAAGATAGAAGTGTTAGACAACAATAGAATAAACATTTTCTGAACTCATGGACATCCATACATGATTGGCTTACACATCGGTATATTCGCATTTGGAGATAATAGCATCGTTAGGACAGATCCCCATAATTAGAATACATGTCACAACTAATGTATTTGATGAACTGTTTATAAAACAACATTTTGAGCATTTTATGATAAATGCATTCATCATTTTGTAGATATGGCCAAGAAGCTGTAAACTCTTATGCATGTACTTAGTACTTGAAATGTCACAACCAAGAGATCCTCGAATGGAAAAGAACAAACACTAATTTATTACTTCCCTTTGATATAAACGTAGGATAACATATATATTACCTCCCTTTTATATGAAAGTAGAGTAATAAGAAAACCCACGTAAATTTTGATTTTACAACACTTTACAAATCATGTTGAGCACGGGAAAATAGAATTAAAAGCTGGTTTTCATTAGCACCTGTAAGTAATGAAATAGCCATTGTCAATTCAATGGTTATACAATTAGACACTACTTTAAAGAATAGGAATAAGATAAAGTAAAGACATATCCTTTTTATACCTGACAATTAAATTTATTGCACATAGTTTAACAATATAAACATTAATATAATATCATACATACATTGGTTAATAAAAAATGTAAACTCAAATTGAAAGTGAAATCATAAACGAATGTACACATGACCATCTTGAAATTCATTTTAAATACCACATTAAAATTATAGCACAATACATGTGATACCTGTGATATCTACAAATAATTTACATCAACATTTATAGTAAAATCAAGGTCATATATTTAAAATAGATCAAGTTATACAATTTATTTGAGTACATATCCAAGAATTGCTTTCAAGTTCAAAATAATAATTTTTTGTTGCCTGAGAGGTTCCAGCCTTTCAAAGTTCCAGCAATACAAAAATCATACACAATGTACTCATAAGTCATCAACAGCAGGTCCAAATCCCCCAGATGATACATCTAATTGTAACATGGTATTTCATTGTAACCAACGAAGACAAAATCATAGTCTTCTCAGATATAGTGCTGAGGTGATTATGTATTCCCTTTAACAGTTTCCACAAGAAAACACAATTTATCCAATTTATTACATACTTTACAAAGTAAGATGTTCAAACAATCTTAGCAAATGCAATATGTAAATTAATTCATCATATAAGGCAAAATTTCATATATCTTTCATTGTCAAGCTGGAGTAGTGACTTCTTTAATAAGCCTCCATTACAATCCATACCAAAGGTATTTAACACAGTCCTGATCAACAAAAGACACCTATAGCTATAAACTGGCTGCCTTTGTTCTTTATTTATTTTGACTCAGATTAGCACATTTTAAGCTGGTCCCATTGTAATTACATTCCTAGTGCTGATGAAAGTAGCACTTATCTCCTGATAGTCAGCGAAAGCACAGACTCAGTAAAACAGGGTATATTTGTCAACCATTATGAAAATACTGTATGTGTATTGTGAGTTTCTGCCAATGATACTAAGTATTCATGAATCTATGACTCTTTTCTTGAAGTAATAAATAATTACAAAAAAGGTCTTCCAGATATTTCTGCCCTCAGAACCAACAAATCCATCCATGACCAATCTGGTCTGAGATCAGTGTATGCTCATTCACTACCAGGGTCTACAATGTTATATGTATGTAGATTATTCTCATCCATTAATTGTATATCTCTTCTTCTTTGTTCATATTCTATCATAGATTTAGCATACTGAGGAAAGTCTACATCCCAAACTAACACACAACCACACTCATCTCCTACAAATAATAAATATATATAGGTTAATATAAGCAAGAAAGTTTGGCTTGTGCTGCGATTGGGCATTGAACAGAATATGGCCCATCTTGTATTGCAACTGTAGCGCTGGAATCAGCAAACAGGCAATATACCACTTCACAATAAAATCAATTTAAATGGCATAGTAGTAGTAGGGCTAGTTAATTAATTTTGGCTTGGGCTGTGATTGAACATTGAATCTCATCCATCTTGAATTGTAACTAACCCTGCCAGAATCAATGGGTAGCATGCAAGTCTAATGAAAGAGAGGTCATAGGTTTGATTTTCAGGTAAGGTATTTTTTCATGGAGCTTGGTCATGAAATAATTTCAACACCCATTCACCCTCCTTCCACTGATTTTATATCACGCAGGGCAGTTGTCAGTCACAGACTGAAGTGTGCACTTAGTAACATATAAACAGCTGAATGGAGAGTTAACCTATCCTGAAATAGCAAGTAAGTTGACTGACTTCCGTGATAACCTATACAATGTGTTGCTATGGCACTTAACCTAACCAAAAAACAATAAACCAGATCACCATAATGCTAATTTCAGTCCTAAGTTTAAGAAGATCTAAATACAATACAATAAAATATACTTTATTGCATTAAACAATGACAATGTTTATAGCAAAAAATACTCTCTCAAATTCTTAACTAGACTTAAGTTATATGGTACTAATAACCCCATTAAAATGAAATCAGCACAAACTAAATATTTCTGAATATCTTAACAATAGACTTAAGTAGATGTTATGGAACAAAGTATAATTGATTTCATAATAATTTGGATACAGTCCAAATTTTATTTATAAGGGATTATTATGTAATTCTACTCTAGATTGTTTAAAACAAATCCATGAATGGCACAAAGATTTTTTAAGGCATGTCAAACTTTTTACGACATATTTAATATACATTGAGTAATGGATGTTTTTGATAATTTCATAAGATGGTCCAGATCAAGTTATCCCCAATATACCTTCATACTACATGTAGATCGACCTGTATCAACATAAAGTACATTTATGCCATTTAAAGGTACTCATTCACAGATTTCAACTAAAACATCAACTTTTTCTGAAACTATCAAAATTGTTGGGTTTTTTTAAACAGAAAATTAGTGATTTGATTATGACAATTTTAGTGTAAACTGACATACAAGTACAAATGATGGTGTTTCAAGTTGTAGAAATCTACCTCCTATGTCACGGTATAGACAATTTTAGTGCGTTTTTGTGATTATTATTGTACATGTATATTTCTTGCAATCTATTGGTCAGTTTGTTTTAAAATATTAAGACTTAATTCTTTGACACAATTACAGACACTGAATGGTATTTTGAAAAAATTGAAGAATCTTAACCAAATCTGTGAACTAGTACCTTTTAAAAATGCAATACAACAAACTGTGTCAGTGGCCAAAAATATATATAATACAAGAACAATAGAATTTTGTAAGAGATTAACTGAATTAACAAATAAACAGGTCAAGTAAGAGAGTAAGTGGTCAATAGTTAATCTCGTCTGTGTATCAAAGCATGTAGATATCTCAGGTGACATTATTTTTTTCAATAATATTAAGCAATAAGTTTGAAACAAAATAAATAATTATTGAAAATTATTCAATTAATGTTCATCTACAAGGACTTTTAATTTTCTTAGAAATATTTTTGTGAACATGTTAAATTTTACTTCTTATATTTCTGGATTAAAATAAGGGATTAGTTTGAAACAAAAAAAGAAATTACGTGTGTATTGATAATTATTCAATCAATTTTTCATCTACAAGGACTTTTAAATTTTCATAGAAATATTTTTGTTAAAAGTGTGAACCTGTTAAATTTTTACTTCTTATACTTTTGGATTAAAAATGGATTAATCTTTTTAATTATTTACAGACTTTATAGAAAGGTATATGAACTATTTTTAAGATGATAATCAATGATGACAATGATGATAATAAAAAACTCAGCAATATGACATTGAAAATTTTGGAGGTTTCTGAATACATGTATATCAAATTTAATTAATTTTTGTTTACAAATGTACATGTAAGCTTCAGAATTCTATGCTATTATAACTAAAACTAAATTTTCTAAAAAAATGCTTTTTAATATCAGTCAGTTAGAAATTGCATTTTCAAAAGTAACTTGACAATGTCTTCAAAACATGGACATAAACTTCTATTTATGTCATAATCACTCTTCTATCTATGCAAGGAGTTGATAAGTGATCATAATCACTAAAATATCCAATGTCTTCACTATTTAAAAGTAAACGCAAAGCACTGACTAGTTAGTGATATACCAGGGTATATTTAGAAAGCCATGATTATTGAAGCTGGGTTACTATCAGTTCCTGTTATAAAAGTCACCATGAGAGGATTTCTATCAGAGAGTCTTTCATAATTCAGTTGTTACATGGCAGGGCTTGAATTTAAGATCGCATACTTACAAAATGAGAGTATATTTTAATATTGCAAGTAAGATTTTTTTAACACGCGAATTTTTGTGAGTTGAAATTGCTGCAAAAATAATACAGTCTATACTAATAAGGTTCAAATCAGCATTGAAATGGTCAGATAGATTGATATGATTAATAAAAGTGTCACAGTAATATCATGCTTGATATTCCTTGTCTATACCGCAAAAAATGCCTTTATTTTATCTATAGTTAAATACAGTACTATGTTTTTGTAATGCATACATGTATATGAATAGTTACTTTTTAAAATTTGGAGAAAAAATTCAAGTGATTTTTTTTTCATTTTGGGAGTTGAAATAAAATCAACTCGCAAAAATTTGCAAATTTCCAAATTTTGTTAAATTCAAGCCATGTATATTGTAAATTACAGAAATATGCAGAGATTGGTATTCCTAGTGATCATCACACTGTTGGTGGACAGAGGTTTAACCCAGTCAGCACCAACACATTGTTCCTATATAGAAGACAATTTGTTTCACTGTGATTATACAGCCATGACATCAGGAGGTGATAGACCAATAGAATACACTGGCTTTAATCCTGAACCACAAAGAATTGAGTTAATTGCTAACTCCTTGGTACCTTATTTTGGTAAGTCTAAATTATTAATTTTGTAAAAGACTATTTCTGAATCAGTTTTTAAAAAAATCCTAAACATTTTATAAACAACAAGCAAATTCGTTGAATTAATATCCCCCGCCGAGTACTTGTTTTTACTAACACAACAACTGGAGACATAAGGCTTTATTAATAAATATAAAAATCCATAAAACCATAACAGGGACCATACATAACTCCATGTTAAATAAAATTATCAGGACATGCCAATGAGAAGCAAATTTCTTTTCTGTATTGATGGTTTCCATTAAATCTTGTTGAAATCAATCCAGCTGTTGCAAAGAAATAGCAATATTTCTCTATATGAACACTGCACAAATAATCAAGGGCAATAACTCTGTGCTGAAAGGTCTGACCAGAATAAGGCAACGATATGCGCGTCTCCTCTAGATATTGATGATTCCCAACAAGTTTCGTTGAATTCCAGCCATTAGTTGCAGAGAAGTAGCGCGGAAACAATTTTTCCTCTATATGCATACTGCATAACTAATCAAGGGCCATAACTCTGAGTTAAAGTGTCTGACCGGAACAAGGCAACGATATGTCCATCTCCTCTTGGTATTGAAGATTCCCATAAAGTTTCGTTGAATTCCAGCCAGTAGTTGCAGAGAAGTATCGCGGAAACGAATTTTACTCCATATGCATACTGCATAACTAATCAAGGGCCATAACTCTGAGTTAAAGTGTCTGACTAGAACAAGCTGACAATATGGGCATCTCCTCTTGGTATTGAAGGTTCCCATAATGTTTCGTTGAATTCCAGCCATTAGTTGCAGAGAAGTAGCGCGGAAACGATTTTAACTCCATATGCATTTTGCATTACTAATCAAGGGCCATAACTCTGAGTTAAAGTGTCTGACCAGAACAAGGCAACGATATGCCTATCTCCTCTTGGTATTGAAGATTCCCATAAGTTTTGTTGAATTCCAGCCAGTAGTTGCAGAGAAGTAGCGCGGAAACGATTTTTACTCCATATGCATACTGCATAACTAATCAAGGGACATAACTCTGAGTTAAAGTGTCTGCCCAGAACAAGGCAACGATATGCCTATCTCCTCTTGGTATTGAAGATTCCCATAAAGTTTTGTTGAATTCCAGCCATTAGTTGCAGAGAAGTAGAGCGGAAACGACTTTTACTCTATATGCATACTACATAACTAATCAAGGGCCATAACTCTGAGATAAAGGGTCTGACCCAAAAAAAGCTGACAATATGCGCTACTCCTCTTGATATTGATGATTCCCATAAAGTTTCGTTGAATTCCAGCCATTAGTTGCAGAGAAGTAGAGCGGAAACGACTTTTACTCTATATGCATTCTACATAACTAATCAAGGGCCAAGATCTGAGTTAAAGGGTCTGATTCGAAAAAAGCTGACCACATGCGCATCTCCTCTTGATATTGATGATTCCCATAAAGTTTCGTTGAATTCCAGCCAGTAGTTGCAGAGAACTACTCCGGAAACGACTTTTACTCTATATGCATACTACATAACTAATCAAGGGCCATAACTCTGAGTTAAAGGGTCTGATCCGAAAAAAGCTGACCACATGCGCATCTCCTCTTGATATTGACAATTCCCATAAAGTTTTGTTGAATTCCAGCCAGTAGTTGCAGAGAACTACTCCGGAAACGACTTTTACTCTATATGCATACTACATAACTAATCAAGGGCCATAACTCTGAGTTAAAGGGTCTGATCCGAAAAAAGCTGACCACATGCGCATCTCCTCTTGATATTGATGATTCCCATAAAGTTTCGTTGAATTCCAGCCAGTAGTTGCAGAGAACTACTCCGGAAACGAAATTCGGACAGACGGATGGACGGCCAGAAGGACGGACGGACAACGCCAAAACTATATCCCCCTCCCGATTCCATCGGCGGGGGATAATAATTACGTATAGCAATTAACACCAGGGGTCCGTATTATCAAGCCTCTTACAACTAATTTTAGTCGTAAATCCTTCTATATTGTTATGTAAAATTGTCGTAAGATTTTTGATAATATGCTATCCAGGTGTTTATGCTATTAAAAATTCTGTTGTAATATGTTGATGGTCTAATGTTTCCGTCATGGTCACCAATCCAACCACTATCCATGCAGTATGCGTATGTTGCTTCACTATATATCTAGCGCTGTATGTTCTGTCTGTAAGAGTTGGCTTCTGCTGTCAGATTGCTAAAGTTGTATTTTAACCCAATCACTGTGACAATCATGTGACATTAAACAATATCAAACAAAATTGATTTAGCAATATCAGCAGAAACTTTGCCAAACATGTTATTTACATCTACTGCATGATCCTCAGGCAAAGAATGATCCATATTTAAGGTTAAGTGGCACTACAGGTAAGCAAGTGCTAAGGTTATTACCCCAGACAAGCAATTTGTCTACAGACAGACGAACGGACAGACATACAGATAGAATTCTAAATTAGATCTATCTAAAGACAGGCTTAAAAAAGTATACCGTTTTTATATTTACAGGGGATACAAAAGTATTTTCCACGTTTGAGAATATAGATACAAATCTATTCAATGAGAACTATCCTGCTAGTTTAATATTAGATTGTGAAGGAGCAACAGTACTATTCTTCACTGGAGCATTCTCCAATATGAGTCATATACAACACTTCACAGTAAGTTTCAGTTTGTATTAATTTAAAAACAATAATAATGTATGGTGTTTACTTTGTACTTGAACATTGTTTTGTAATATTGCAAAAGTTACCCTAGGCTTTTCCTATACCAAGTAAAGTTGAACAGTCATATATGCACTTACTATACATGTTGAACTAGTAATCAGAAAGAGCAAGTTTTCAATACATCAACATAGAATTGTGCCTTGATATGTAGGTTTCCTTGATAATGAACTAATAATGTACTGGTATTAAATACTTGCATTTCTATAATTTCTAATGGTAAATAACTAATTTTTCCAGATAAGAAATTGTGATGTACTGGATCTTAAAAACAGTATCTTTGCTGACTTTGAAAACTTAGATTATTTCAAAACAGAAGGAGGTCAAATTGACTCAATAGATGTGAATGCTTTCCTTGGACTTAATGTAGAAAAGCTAACATTAGATGCTCATACCATACCAAGAAATCTAGGAAGGTTTGAAATGTGGTACACACAGTTTCCTACTACAAGCGTTCCACCAGGCTTACTGTTTAACATGAAGAACCTAACCACTGCAATATTGAGGGTAAGAAAGTTTTGCTATAACTACCCACTATTACATGTACAAATGTATATTATTTCAAGGCCTGAAATTAATGTTTACACTAGGTTTGCTGGTTGGACAACCAGCTATATGCTTTACTTGCACTAAGTAATTTTTTACCAGCAGTAACAAGCTGCCTGAACCCAAATATAGGTTGCCAAGGGCAATAAGAAGACTTTTAATGTTGAGTTATTTCTGCTCCGCTTATTTCTTTATTAAGATCTTATGAATTTTTGAAATGTTAAAATTATTTGACTTGGATATGTTTAAATTTGAATCAAATTTATCAATATTTTGTACTCAGCATTGCTTTTTGAGAAAGATGAATTGTCAACTACAGCACAAATAATTCGTAATACCTCAAACGTAACAAGATCATCCACTAGCCATGACCAATATTTATTAAACAAGATGGAATTTGGAAGTGAATTCTGATTTCCAGCCTTATAAAAAAATTTTAGCGTGTTTGATTTCTGCAAAGACTCAATGTGTTCTATTTCTCTTTTATAGGGCAATGGACTAACCACAGTGTCAGCTGACACATTTAACTATAATACCAAGATAAAACATATAGATTTAAGTGACAATGACTTTACCAATCTACCAGAAGGAATATTTGACAATCTGAATGCATTAAAAGAAATCCGTTTAGAAAACATTCCATGGGATTGTACTTGTACTAATGCATGGATTGTTCCTTATCTAACAGAAAGAAATATAAGTTTCCATGGCGATGGTTTTTGTTCTAATTTTGAAGGTTGGTATAAATTAATAATTTTATTGTATTAGTAAGTGTTTATGATAATAATCTATGAGGCTATATGCAAGTTTATAAAGCACAGCCGATGTCAATATAGCATTAAAGTTCTGCCTGATTAGTCCATTATTTGCATATACAATGTAGCCTGCAAGGTCGGTCATGTTTTGTTTGTTTTATATTACTGAATCCATAAAAATAGAAGAATTTATGCAAATGAGGTGTAATATTTTACATATTGTATCAACTTTTGTATATTTAGGTTGGCTTACTGAACAATCTTATCGCTGTTTTTTTCCTGAACAGTACTAACTTATCCTTCCATAAGGAGCCAACAACTTTTACTTATATGGAAGAAAATTGATATTGTTGAATTCTTTTTATTAAACAAGACAATTTCTAACACTTTATTTTCAGGTACTATATTTGATTATCACCATACCAACTGTGTGTTTTATCAAATTTGTGATGGAAAAATAGGTAAATTTTCTGCCTTTTCTAAAATTTTTACTAGATTTATTTTTCTTGGCTCTATTCTTCAAACATTATTACCTAAGGATATTTTTCTTTAATTACATTTATTGATCTCTTCCTTGACAACAAAACTTTCACTTAAAGCAAGTTTGAAGTAAATCAGAAAGAATTTCTTATAACAGATTTCAATACTGATGAAATATTTATCTATATACTTCTTTCATACCAATATCTTAATAACTACTTTCATAACTCAACTTATTTGCCTGGACATGATATTTTTATACAGTTAAACAAAAATAACGCTGAGATAAATTCACTCTGATTTGTATTTTACAGGGTTTGTGATGGGAAAGATTTGTCAAACTCTCCTTGGTCTGATAATAGCTTGTCTAGCAATCATAGCTTTTGTTGTTTCACTTACTTCACTCATAGTCATTGTACATGCTAACAAGGTTCGTAACGCCAAGGATCGTAAAAGACGTCAAGCTGTTGGTAGATGGAACCAAGTGATTGATATGACCATTCGTAAATCTAAGAAAATTTAACTTGGAAACACAGACTATTGTCTGTCAAACTAATATATTCAATATTGTGTATGTATAAAAGCAATATGTGAAAATTTAGCACCAGACTGAATCAACAACTGTTCAGTTTGAACAAGCAAAATTTCTCATAGGCAATCAAAGTATTGTTCTGACATTATTGAACATATAGCAAAAATGTTCCTTTCAGACAACAATTCTCCAAATCTCTAATTTCACAACCAGCAAGTTTTTATGGTTTTAAACATAGTATTCAGAGTAATATCAATGAAATTTCATCTAATAGCAATGAGAATTTATGGCATGGAATTATCAAGGGACAGATATAAAGAGGAATTTTCTGTCAATACATAGAAGATACTTTCAACGACTATGTTACAGTCTACAAAATAAGTGGGTGTCCAATTGCCCAGAACAACCAAATTCTAGTTTGGGCAACCAAAAATTTCTTTTTGGCAACCAACGTTCTACAAACAAAATATAGTTTTACGGCTAAAATGACCTGTTGGGGCAACCACTTTCATATCATAATTTCGTAGACAGATGTTATGTCACAACAGTGTTGTAGTTTTATGCAGCATTTAACCACATATATTCTAAAATGCTCTGAATAAAAATATAACAATGAATTGTATTGTGTAAGTAAGCTATGACAAATTAATGTTATGGTTCTTGCTTTTTACATTTGTTTACATTAAATACTTACTTTCATTGTTTGATGTTTTTGTTATTTCTTTGAATCCTTGACCACCACTGAACACAGCACCTTTTCTGTTAGAACCTGTAGAAATTGTATACATAACAAATATCAGATCAATTTAAGTGGAACTTAGATAATAAAATACTGGGAACATTAAGATTCGGGTGCAAAAAATTTGACCATAGTGAAGGAATTAATTTGCAATAATGCTTCCCACTATTATGGAAACTGAAACCCTAGCATCAATTCTTCATTTGTAATGGCATTAATTTTTTAATTTTTTACTGTTTTTTCAATTGTTCATGAAAGACTTTAAAATCAGTATATAAAACATGCATTAGGCTTGACAATCTAGCAAATGTATGAGTGGATGAAAGTTTGCAATAACACTGGTCCGTCCCCACAGTTAGATAACCCAGTTCATCACATTTGTCTAAGCCATTCTGATTAAAAAGGAAACAATTTGATTACAATCTTAATCAAAGAGTTGACACAATGGATAACCATTCATTCACCCATCCATATAGTCAACTGCCAGGGATGTTCACATAATTAGACCCCAGACTGAACAGTCATAAAAGAATAAGAAGAACATAATAATGATTTGATCTTACCTCTTTCTCTAATCTGTACAAGACTTCTTACAGCTCGTCTATATCTCTGTGTTACAGCTAATACATCTAATGTTTTAACATGTATTATACCTATATGACCACCATGTGTACCTATCCATAGACAGGAGTTATCTACTATCATTGATGTCACTCTAGCTGATGTTTTATCTATACTGAAATATAGACAGTGATGATCAAGATTAGATTTATGCTAAAAACTCATCTCCTGGGGGTGAAAGGTTAGGGTCTTGTTTGCTTCAAACAACTGCAACCTATTGTGAGTAAAGGATGTTTCAGTCAACTATATTATTTCCAACTATGGCTCTTTATATAATTTAATGTGAGGACGAAGTGTATTTTTTACTGGAGATGTGAGTACTGGTAAATGCAACTGCTTACTATGGATGGGAGCATAAAACTGGTGAATGCAAAGAATGACAGTTTTATTGTATATCATATCAATGTAACCAGTGTTTTTCTTGAATGCATTGTAGTCTATACCCTTCTACCCTTCCAATGGAGTCAGAAACTTCAACTTAACACACTTAACTTTGCCAGTGCCTGCCTAGCCTTCCACAAGAATTTTCCCTATACAGAGGAATACCCATATTAAATTTTCATATAAAGGGACAAAAGGGAATCAAACTCATAACATCAAGATATGAAATCCTGCACACTACCACAGCTGCAAAGCTATAGCTTTACCTCAAATACCTCAATTAAAAAGATGTTGAATAAAGGATGTCAGCAAAATTTCATAGTAAAAAATGTCAATTACCCAAACTTTTCAGCTACATCAAAACAAACATTTATCTTGTCTTTTGTAGCATCCCATACTTCAACGATAGATGAGGATTTCTTGGTAAATAATATCTGTCCTTTCATTACAGCCATGGTATATATAGGTGCAGATGATGGATTCCTGAAAACAAGAAAAAGATTGTTGTTATTAGTATTTTGAGCCATTTATTAGGTTATGTATGGTGGCCCTATCACCTAATCAGTTTTCCTGGGAACCTTTCATTACCAGTACTCTCTTACTCCTATGTAGTTGACAGCTTCTCCATCTGCAGTAAAATTTGTAATGGATTTAAATTAAGAAAATACATCACACCAGTATAATATACATTTTTTTATTTGTACCTTCAACAAGACTCTCCAATTACATCTGGAAGTGGCTGTTAATGGAATCTGTATAAATAATTTGACTGGTATATTCATCAACCTAATAAACTATATATGGAATTCAAATATTTCGGTTTTCCCCTCCAGTACAAACAAACTTTCACCCCTACAATGAAATCAGGTGTACAAAGAACAATAGGATTTAATCCATAGCTTGTGCCTTTTAGCAATAATGTGTTACAAACTTTGCTTGAACTGCCTGTGCACGGACAGAAAAAAACATAGGTCTATTAGCTCAGTCGGTAGAGCATCAGACATGCAAGCAGAATGCCAAAGGTTCAAGAGCTACATAGGGTACATCTGTACATTATCCCCCTCACTGTTATCCCAGTATGATCAATCTTTTAAATAGTAGGTTGCAATTCTAGGATTACATTTCATTACTGCGCATCCAGGATTTAAAAATTATCACTGCTTGTTAGAACCAGTAAGTGACTTGAAATAATTTTTATCCCTGTATTTCAATAAGAAATATATTAAAGGACATACCGACATTCTGCAGTATCTATGATTTTATCTATAGCAATCATCTTTTTAGTGTTTAGAACAACAATTTGTGTACCACATGATAAAAATACACGTTTTCCTAACATTGTCATACATAACACAGGTTCATGTTCTTGTCCTGGGTATAAACATACTGGATCCATATCTGCTTGCTGGTTAGAAGAAAAACAGAACATATAAAATCAAGTTTAGAAAAAAGTCACAAGTTTGTCATCCAATGAACAACATAAAAACTGATAAAAAATCAGTCAACGATTTACATTAATTTATCAACAACAAAATATTTTCCATTAAGGAACTTATAGAAAGAATAACTTTCACATCCCACAAGTTTCATCAAGTTTTCATTTTATGAGGTTTTACAGAGATGGGGAAAAATATATGTGTACATGAAACATAGAAGAAGGCTGCATACTATAAACAACACTGAATTGTCTCCCTTTGTAAATAATTACAAAAAAGAATTATCTCCCTTGGACAAAATTTTATTAACAAATGCATATTTTGTGCCAGTGCAAGACTATTGAAAGAACATGTAAATTAGAAGGATGAAGACTAGTTTTACATCGATCCATTGATAAACTTTATGAGATTAAACAAATCGAAGAGTGTTTCAAGGTTTAAAACATACATCTATTAACTCTGTTATTGGACATATAGCAACTTTTCCATTAGCTAACCCAACAAGTAATATTCCACCTTCTTGATCACTGAAATATATTTATACAATAAATAATTGGTTTCAAAGTTTGGTACTCAAAGTATGTTTGAACTTGTTTATTAATTGTCAGAGTGAACAAACCCATGTAACAAAGTTGATAATGATATACTGACAAAATAATAAATACAAAAGTCTAAATACTAAATATCTTTTATCTGAAACCATGTATATTCTGAGTCGGGTTACATATTTATGCAATAAATAATGTTGTTTTTTTAAGTTTGAAAAAATTTAGATGCTTAATCTTCAATTTGACCATGTTAATGATATGACCCAAGCAAATCATATACATCAAAATCATACTGCATGTAGAACCAAAAATGCAGTTATAAACATCTATACAACATTATTACTAAAAGGAGACAAACAAGCAATATGACAACTAGGGCTGCATATCCATCATTCTGTAATTATACACATATTGTATCGATCAAAATGAACGATATGCAGCCCTAGTTGTCACATTGCTTGATTTAAATACAAAATGGGTAAGCATCCATTGTGACAATTAGGCTTATGACCAATGGAATTTCAGTCAAAACAATGTATCACCTAGAAATTATATTAAAAGAGAAAGCACCCAGAAAGAAATACAGAATTTAAAATCTGCAATATTTACACTTACCTTTTTACAAAATTCATACATAAAACAGAATCTTGTAACTGAGATGATGCATGTACTATACAACATAATTGTGTATCAAATATCCATACCTTTCCTATTTGTGTACCTAGAGCTAACTTGTTATCACCTAATGATTCCATACATAATATACGTCCATAGTTAAATAATAGACCCTGAAAATGAGAAACACAAAATTTGATGTGGAATGAGACTTTGGGGCTTATGGACGTGATGTTGTTTTTTCAGAAATGGCGTCACAAAAATGAGCCATTTTTTCTGGTCGTTTAAAAATATCATTTTAGATACTATGATTGTGAAGCTAGTGTTTGTCAAGCAAATTTTCATCAAATTTCGTCAATTATTTGCATGATTTAAGGCCCATGAATTTAACAAGTACATGTATTTCAGCTAGTTGTTTGGCTAGCTTTGTAAGTAAGAACTTTGTTGCTTCACTACTAGGTATTGATATCATTATCTTGAGTATTAAAGCATACCGAAAGATTTCAGAGTTTTTTAATCTATTAACTAATTACATTACAGTAAATTTTATTGTTGATGATCAACACTTAAAAGTCAGCTTTAAGGTTGAAAAGTTCCAAACAATTATAATAAAAGTTCTTTCAAGCAAATACTTTGCATAAAGAAGCATTAAACAGGAAGTCTTGTGGATTGGTTTGAAACAGTTCAATCCTATGAGATCTTAGAGCAAGTAAAATTAATGGCATAAAGTAATCTGAAAAAATGAAAGTATGTTTTCTATAATAAAATCTATGGCATTATTAGGCATAATTTACAAGTCCAGAAAATCAAGAATTTGAAGGTATCATAGATTATACATACCCTTGTATCACTAGATGGATCACTAACATGTTTATATGATAATTGAAATGTCTCAGAATCACCACTAGCTATCCATAATCTTAAATCTCTTCTATTATCAGTATTTACTTCCTACAATAGAACAGAAAATATATTTAATAACTTGTACAGCATGTACATCATTACTAGAATAAAAGATTTATAAAAATCTACAGCAGTAATTTACTTAGCCAACACCATCTACATTGGAATGGTGCTTTTTGGCCAATGAATATCTCTAACTGTATGCCATGGTGCTCAGAAATTATTATTGATTTGTTATTGGTTGGATTTAACAGTGTCAACACAACTTATGACCATTTTATGGTTGCAAGGTCAGCTAAGCTGGATTTCTTGGACCCTTGTTGGTAACCAATGCTCACTAACCCATCCACAAAGCCCAAACTTCTACATATACATAATTCAGGAGGAAAGTAGACACTTTTGACTAATTTTCATGGATAGGTATAACCAATAACCAGCTAGGGGTTTTTAAACCAACAACCCCTTCAGGACACTAGATATAAAATCCTGCATTCCTAGCCTACAGTGCTACTGATGGGTAATAACCTTTATAAGTTTGTAACAAGGACATGTTACAATAGACAAAAGTCTTACCAGATTTTAGACAGAAAATTTTATAAGTAATTCAGATATATTTACTTTGTTAATTTCTGCTATTTGATAGAAACTTTCAGTTCCCTAATGTTTGCCAGTCCAGTAACTTATATTCCAATGATTTTTTATAGCTGATGGAAATTACAAATAATTTTACTTTATCATTTCAGACAGTGAATTCAAAATGTATTATATGATTGCCAGAAAAGCTCCTTTCTGTTACCATTTCTTTGCAAAGTTTTGGTAACCAAAGCAGAATGTTTAGTTGCCCAAATGTCAACTAAATGTCCTGAAAAAGACCTGACTTTGCAAACTAATGTTTCACACTGAAATAAGAAGTGATGCAATGAGGAGAGGAGTCAATACAAAGATTTAACAATTTCTTACTTACTTCAACACACAGACATTCAACAGTAGTAGCTCTAGAGACAGGAATAATTCTCTGTAAACCAATAATTTCTGGACGTCTTAAAGTCTGCCATACATTCTCTGATGTTGGTCTATCTTTAGGATCATATGATAAACAACTTAATGTTACAGCTTTCATATCTGGCCATACAACAGATGACACCTTACTCTCTGGTGGTGGAAATGATAATCCCTTAAATAGAAAATATACATGTTTTTATAACCCAATAAAAATACATGGTCCAAACCCAGTATCATACCAACAACCTTCTGATTTGTAAGTAGACACTCTACCACATAGCCATAAAAGCTAGCTTGAAAGCAAAGGAGTACAAGTTCCATATTATAAATGTACCCCTGCTATATTATTACTTCTTGATATGCAATTATTAACCACTATAACATATAAAATAGAATTTCAAATACAATTATATAATGGTGTATATAGCAGTAGATAAGAAGCAGGTTGGTGCTCAACACAATGATCTAAGGTTCTATTCCTGCAATATATTTTTTCTAGTCAGAAATTTAGGTTCCATAGATGGATGCTATGTATTTAGGCAAGTAAAAGAACAATGATTACTATCAAAAGTGCATATCTTCTGTATCTTATAACTCATCATATTTATTGCCACTTACCTCACCAACAGCTTTATCCATCTCACCTCTAGAATCCATATAATCAAATGGATGTCTACCTGTCATCATTACATACATTGTAAGTCCATATGAGAATACATCAGCCTATAACATAATGCAATATTTATCATGCAACAATGTCTTGATTAAGAACAACCATTTCTCAGGGCTTGACATTCAATTTTAAAGTAGGTTGCCCAGTTGGACAAATAGCTATATATTTAAGTTGTCCCAACCAAATGTTTACCAGCAGTTGCAAATTGCCCAAACCCAAATATAGGTAGTCAGAGGGGGGAAGGCAATAGGAAAACATTTAATGTTGTGCCCTGTGTCTCCTATAAATTTAGAAACAAACCATATCCAGCCATTCTATTTTATTAGAATTTCTCAATATCAGAAGGTCATTTGTTTAGGTTGCATTTGGACATACAATAAGTTTCTTATCTTGTATCTTATTCGTAACTCCAAAATTTTGGCTTAAAAACTTGTTGGGCTTTCTTATTTACTGTACATGAATATCTAATAAGATTTTCAGTATCGGAAAAAAATTCTCAAGAAAATTTAAAGCATATTAGTATCTCTGTTGTACTCACTGTATCCAGCCTAAAGCTATTATATTGATATACATTCACTTAAAAATACTAAGAAAAATCCGTATGAAGTAATAGTAAAGCAAACATGTATATACATTCCTTGGTTATACAATTAAAGAGTTACCTCAAATGAATAATTTTCTTTACGAACAACTTCAGGCGCCCTATATCCAGGAGTTCCTTCTTGTGCTCTAAGACCTTGTAATGTTGTAATTCTAGCTATACCATAGTCCGATATCTTAGCATTTATCTATAGTAGAAAAAATAAACTGATCATATAAGTATTATAGCAGGGCTGTGGCGCCATACAAAATTGAATATTAAGCAAGTAAACAGTAACAGAATCAAACCAATTTTCTTTTTTGTGAGGGTTAGATTTTATTATACCTTATCTAATTGAAGTCTATTGAAAGTCTAATCAAATAGATTGACATGGCTGCATGCCAAATTAAAAAAATAATCTAGGTCAATACATGTCGTGTAATACTCGATTGGGTAGACTCTAATAATAAGTCAGTCAATTATGAAATTGTCAAACAATAAGCATACAATTCCCAAAAAATTGGAACATTTTCATGTGACGATTTTTACATAACAAACACTTACGATCAACCACACAAAGTAGTATGATCAATCATACAACTTAGTTATAGCCAAACATAAAAACAAATTCCTGCTCCCAACAGAGTATTAAATCTAAGGGATAATTTGAATTTATTACAAATGTAAAATATAAACATACTGTAGCATCCAATGAAGTATTAAATATAAGAACATTTTCTGGTTTCATATCACGAAATACAACCATTATACTATGTAGATATTTTAACCCAGCAGCAACCTGTAACAATATTGTCAATATCATATATTTTGTTTTACTACACAATTTATTATTATTATAAATAGTTTAATAATTAATGACGAAAGCTGAATTCATAATAAGAAAGCCATAAAAATCAAGGCTTTTATGTTGCCTTCAGCTGCTTTTTCATTATTTTTTTGTCTTATTGTAGCCGTCAGTTGACCAACTCACAGTCTCTAGACTTAATTTTGGTACTAAGCTCATAACATTGCCAATGGCTGACACCTGCCTTACTTGATTAACGAACATTCAAACATGAGGACCATATTATCTAAAACTCAAATAGCCCACAAGGTGCATACAACATAAAGGAGCCATTACTGACGTTAAGTCTTTTATAATCTCACAACATGATGTATAAACTATAGACTATTTTTTCACTTTATTGCAATGTCTATTTTGTTACAATAAAATCATAAGAACTTGTCCATTTAAGGACAAAGGCATTCTCGTACCCAGACGTAATCTAGAATCTTGATAACCTCTGGGTACAAGTACGGGACAAAGGGTGTGGTATTTAAAGTAATAAAATACCATACCTGTACAGCCACTCTATGTTGTAAAGCTCTTTTAAATTCTCTACCACTCTTAAATAGATTACTTAATGTTCCATGTGGAGCTAGTTCCATAACAATAACTGGTGGCCGTATACCAACAGCTAACATACACACAACACTTGGATGTTTTAAACAACGTAATATTGTCACCTAAAATGTAAGGAGATTAAATATGTTAAGAAATGTTAAAAAAGTTATGAGTGCAGCTTAAAGTCTGCAGCAATACATGTTCAGTCAAAAGTTCAAGTTCTAGCCAGAGTTGGCACATAATGCATCCATATGGAGTGGATGAACCTTGGTAAACAACTAAATGACAAACAAGAGAAGAAGTAGCATACAATTTGCCCATTTAAATGTACAGTAGCAAGTAAAGGCCTCGATACTTATCAATTTTAAGTAGTTTTTTTGATTGCCTGCATAATTTACGACTTAATTACTTAGGTCAACAGAAAATGAATGTATTTTATGTTACTAAAGTAAATCAAATCTTTTTACCTCCTGTCTGAGCAAAGTAAGTGCATGGACTTCAGCAACCTCTTTAAACACTTTCACAGCTACCTCCTACAATATGATAACATTATAACATCACTATACAGTAAATACAACATCATTCAAATCAAGTTTTCATATAAAGTCTACTTAAGTTTACAAAAATAAAAGTTTTTTCAACCTGTACTGATACATTATCATTATATATGAAATAAGTAAAACTAATTTCAATATTTTTGCCACATCCTTTATCAAGAAATCTTGAAATGTTGAAATTAGGGTTACATATTTTATATACAATACATGGTATTTGTATATTTCCTTTAGAAAAGTATTGGACATAATACCATACTGATATGTTTTTATGATTTTTATAATTTCATGGCTACAAACAGCTCAGTCTACACCAAATAATCTATTGAATTTATATAATAAATGAATTCTGCAAAACTTCACATTATTTCAAAATATTGTATATATATGTCAGTTTTGAACATTTAAGTGCTATGTTACAATTCATAAAAGTCATGTGTTTGATTTAAACCACAAAATTTTGGTCACAATAATGTTTCCAAAATTAATTAAAAAAACATTCTGTAAGAAGATTGTAAGAAATAAAACCATAGATAAAAATACCTTAGATTTATATGTAGCTTTGTAGACATCACCAAATGCTCCATCCCCTAGTTGCTTGTCTGAACTGAAATCAGGAAAAATTCAGTTCAAAGCAAATACTTTTATGAAATATATACATGTATACTATGTTTCTATAAAGACATGGACATGAAAAGGGTATGGCTTTAAGCGAAAGAATGTGGCGCTTTGCCCAAAATTTGACACATTCTGAAAGTGTTGTCCTGCTTTTACAAGAAAATGAGTGAGAGAAAATATATCAATGTTTACAATTTTTCAGTTGTTGTGAATAGCTTGAAATATTCAGAGAAAGAATATGTCAAAATTACTAATAATGCAGTCTTCGAATTTAGCCAGTGGACCGCGGACCTAGTCCATTGAAATCACCGTTGGTCAAGTGACTTTTGGAATGTTGGTGGCCCGACGGTCCACCAACTTTTTACTCATTTTTTTCCATAATATTCAATAAAAATCTTTGTCTAAATATATATTGTTCATTTATTTTATGATATACTATGCTAAATCATTAATATGGATATGCATATTTTAACATATGGCCATTTTGCTAAGATTATTTTGGTCCAGTAAACTGTCATTTCGTCCAGTAAAAAATTCCATATATTTGCTGGACCAAATGTCCAGTGCTGACAAAAGTTTGGCATGAAGACTGTCATGTAAAAAAATCTACACATCAAAGACATGGAAAATTGACAAGGTACATTTTCAAAATATTATACTATAAGAATACTTGTAAATATAAATGTATTAAACTGTACCTTTCTGTGAAGTCAAATTGATTGGTGTCAAGTTTTAAAGCAATTTCTAAATCTCCCATTACTAGATCAGGTGCCTGTAAAATTACAATAACATGCATGTTTTATATCTTTAAAAATTATAGTCTACGAAATTAGAGGGTGTCCGTTTGTCCGAGAAACCATTTTTTAGTTCAGGCAACCAAACATTTCTTTGAGGCAACCAATACACTACAAACAAGATATGGTGCTTGCTGCTAAAATTGACATGTTTCCGACAACTGCTTTCACATCCTTATTTTGTAGACTATTATAATATGCAATTTCTTATTTTATTACATTTAAAAATAGTTTGTATAGCTAATTAGTCTTGAAATAAACAAAAAAATAATAAAAATACTTATACATGTACGAACAAAAAATGTTGAATACAACTCAAAAAAGGTCAAGTAGACTATCACATTTACATAAAAGAAGACTTCACAACCTGTTTAAAGGGTAATGCTGTTTAGAAGCAAAGCTGTAAGGAAGCAAATTTAAGCACCTTTAAGATTGATGGTTGAAGTAATCAGAATAATTAAATGGGAAATATATGAAAAACAAAGAAAATCATCCTGTCACAAGTATTAGATCATCATAAAATAAATACATCTACAATTATACATACAATATCTTTTAGTAGGACTTCATCTTCATGTAATGGACAATCTATATGATCTTGTTTAGATGCTGCAGATCTTAATTCTTTTATAGTAAATGTATGAGCAATGTCTGAAATATTACAATAACATCATTCTATCATTTACAATAATTTGGAACCAATGGAAATATGATCTTTCACAATTATGAGGAATCAATTAAAAAATGTGCAGGTAATCATATAACAAGCATCACTTCCTATCATGTTTCGTTAGTGTCAGCAGTGGCTTGTTAATAATAAAAGGTCAAAGATGCTTTAAACACACTAAAATGCACCAATTCAGAATTAATTATGAGGAGACAGAATGACCATGAAGCTGTCAGCCTTGGTCATTGAAATTATTTAATGAGTTCTGACATCAAATAAGAAACATCAGAAATTCAATGACCAAGGCTGACAGCTTCATGGTCATTCTGTCTCCTCATAATTAATTCTGAATAGGCTGTTAGTATTTTCCTAAACACAGATCTGTTCCCACTTGCTTCATATCAAAAGTATAATATAGAACAAAATCTTAAAATAAGTTTGACTAATATTTGACATGATAATACAGTTCTAGTAGTTATATTACAATGTATCAAATCTTACCTGGATTACAACCATTACATGGTACAATAATATCTAATACACCTTCTCCTTTTAATGGATCTATACATGTTAGACCAGGATACCATTCATCTATCAAAGTATCTAAACTATCAATTATCTGTCCTAATAATCTGAAATATTTATTTAAGTATATAAGCATTCAGTATAGGCAACAAAAATAGCTTCTATTTGATAGACCAGGACAACTAGTTTTCAATTCCTATAACCAAATATTTTAATTAGGCAAAACTACTAAATTAACTATAGAAACGTTGGTTTAAAAAGCTTTTTTTCTGACAATTACATATCAAACCATAAAATCACAGTTTCAGTAAACTTATGAAGTACCCAGTAGCATCAATAAATTATCAACATTGTCAGTGCTGTAACATCACAATATAATATTGTCTAACTTAAAACTAACTCCTTGAGTCATTTATAAGTGCTCTAGAGTTGTATCAAGCTGTTTTAAACCAACTATTTAAGTACATTTGTAAAAGCTCTAGAATTGTAACCAAGTAAGAGCCAACAACTTATTTATTTGTGATTTAATCCTCCACCTCTAGAGATATTTATCCTTTCTTTTGTCACATTGGTCAATATTTTCCAATTTAACCAGATCAAACTCATAATATATTAGTGTATGAGTGTGTTTTGGTGCATCAAAACTAATATTTAGATGCTAGCTCAATGTTAGACAATGTTAAAACATACCGTGAACCTTGACCAGATGAAGGTACTGTCACCTGTATAGAATCTGTCTGATTACTCTCATCAGATGATGAATCCAATAGAAAATATTCAAACTGTAAAAATAATCATGTATTAATATTTATTTTTACATGATAGTATCAGAGCCATATGAAAACAAAACAAGTCAGTAAAGTTAGAGCACGGTTTAAAGTCCACTTCCAAATACAGGTTCAGCCAACTTTACAATTCTGTATGCTTTTACCATAGGTAAAAATGTTTTGCTCAATGAAATTAGAAGTTTCCCTATTGGGGCTTGAACCCTTGACCTCTGAATCCCTAAGTGTGCATCCTACCACTGGACCACTGCTTCTACTAAATAATAGGTATGTGGTGAACATACAAAATGAAATGAGTCAAAGTTGTTAAAATCAAGGAGCTAAATAGTGTTAAAAAGGCATAAGAGTTAAAACTTAGAGATGACAGAATATTCAAATGTTTGCAAATGAACAAGTTGAAAAGACTAATTGCTATAGAAATGATGGAATTTTGAGCTATAGAAGACCTAAGCAGTGCATTAGGTATTTATTGAAAACAATGATAGAAACTTGTCACAAAAGGAAAAATGAATTACTATGTCATACAAATATTAACTATGTGTTTCAGTATTTTGAAGGACATACCTCAGAATAGTATACATATACTCCTTTCCTCCAATATACTGTTTTCTGTGGATTACCAAGATTCATAATTGACTGAAAAAATATAGGAAATAATGGTAGAAAATTAAAACAATATAATTCAAAATTTGAAATGGTCAAAGCAATATGGCAAAATAATGAAAAACATAATATCATATTGCATATTAAAACAATGCTTTGTATGGTAAAAATCTCCAAATACATTATGTCTAATGTCATGTAGGGTCAATAGACAAGGTCACAATCAGCATTGGCATTTGAGAGCATTAATGGATACAGCATTGAACTCTTTGTGACAAATCTTACAAAAAATGTGAGTCTTTTACATAACAATATTTGCATTAGATAACCCAAGTTAACATTTATTGATAATCCTAAATAAGGAAAAGAGAATTGCTTGAAGGTTTACCTTAAAACCATCATGTGTAGTCATGGTAACTAGTCTAGCAATTAAACGAAACCATAAACCAATAGGTACATATGGCATTCTATAGATTCTTACTATTTTTGCTGTAATACATATGAAATAAATGTTCAACAGTTCATACATGATATAGAATTAGATAAAAACAAATATTAAAGAATTCAAGAAAAATTGTTTTTTTTTACATAATGTGTCTTTTATACATAAAATCATTTGTTGAAATGTTTTGTGGAATACTCAATAGATTATGCTAAATTGACTATAAAAATTTTGTTAACTTATCATGTACTAATTGAATTCTGCTTGATTGTGAAGTATGTTTTGTCAACATTGTATGTATGTGTCTTGGCCATGATGTACTATGATAAGTTTTGAACCAAATGATTGTTCAATAATAATAATGGCGTAGCCGAGTGGTTACTATGTTTGGCTGGTAGACATTGAATAGCACACTCTTGCATTGGTTCAAGACCCATCAAAAACCTACCTTACTGTTTCCTAGAGCAAGAAAATCTATTTTACAGGCTCAGCAATGGGAATCAGGACACTGACATGAGCATGATCAATATAAACTTGTCTCACAATTGAGCTTTAAATAAATAAGTATATAATTATGTTCAATAATAATTAGTCCAACATAAAAGTCACATTTGCTTTACAACTGATTAGTCAAGTGACCAAAAAACTAAAAATAATATCTATGTACTAAGTGAATTATACATGTGCAATAGTACTAAGATATATACTTACAAGAACCAGGAGGATGTATATAAGGTTTAACTATAGGAAGACGACATGGAATCATTAACTCTGTATCTGAATGAGGTAGTGCTATCTCAAATCTGTAATATTAAGACATAATTTAAGCCCACACGTAGTCAATCTTTAAGTAACAATAACAATAATGATACTAATAACTTTATTCAATGAGGCAACTCAGTAGGGCAAGCCCAGTCTTCCCTAAAAGCCTCTTCAATAATTACAATGAAAAAGACAAAATAATATAATAATGAAATTAAAAGAAATAAGAAAATTACATAGAACAACAGGCACATATGCATGACAAAAAGACAAAGTGTATAAATTTAAAATTAATGAAATATGATTTGACAAAATTGTTAATCATATATTGATTAGAATCAATTTAAAATCTCAAAATTGAAATAAGATAACAAATTTCAAATTAATTTGAAATTAAAGAACATACTTTTCTAATAATTTGATATATTGTGGTATCAGTCTTTCAGGAAATGTGGCTTCACCTCTAAATAATATCTTGATATCTTTTGTACGTAATATCTGAAAATTAAATATATACAATGTATTGTTAGTTAACATGTAAAAATATTCATTTTTAAATAGCATTTGATGCTCATCAAATGATAGAAATAAGCCACCAAATATCACTAGATTCTCTCAGAAAGATTGTACATTTTAAAGACAACAATTGTGAGCACTAACATATTGAATATCTGAGTCTGACGCATACACTTCAGACAGCATGATAGGGCTGCCTATTAATCAATCAATTGAGAATAATTCAAAACTAGTAAAATTGGAATTAAAATAAAATGCAATCTAATACCCCTTAGAGTGATTGCAAGAAAATGCACTTTAATATTCGAATTATTCAAAGGAAAGATGACAAAGTCATTCCCACACTAGCAAAAGGGGTTGCTGCAAGAAATACATGTACCTATACACCTCTAGTCATGTAGTGATATAAAAAGTGAACTACTTACACCTTCTTTATTTATAAAAGGATTAATTTGTGGTACAGTAATAATTTGTGCCATCATTCTACATAACCAACCAGGATCTATGAAATAATAATCTCTTAATTTTAATGAGGCATCATCATAATGGAGTAACACACCAACTTCATGTAGAAACTGTACTGCCTGAAAATAATCATAGAATATAAATAGTGGATAATCATTGCATTGACTTTCACATATGATGAAGGAGAAAATTGAAAAATTGTCAGCCCCTTAGCTAGCTTTGTCAGTTGTGCACATGTTTACTGATAAAGGAGAGGTAGATTCAATTCCTGGGCAGGCCATACTTACGTGGAGCTTAGTTTAAGTCATGATATAATTTTTGTGGCCATTCCTTTTGAATGACTTGTAATCATTGGGTAGCCTGTGAGAACTGCATTTAATTTAAACCTATCTCATAGTCATAGTGACAAGGAACTTAACATGAAGTCTATAGGTCAATATTTTAACATAAAATATTTCAAAATTTCATCATTTTTTTATCTAATAACTCAGTAGTTCAATATAAACCATAAAAATCCCAATTAGGTAATTAAAATTACACAAACCTGTGGTATTTCATCTTCTTCCAGTAATATTTTATTTTTCTGTACAAGATCTAATAATTCACGATGTTGTATAACAGGATATTTACAATCTGCAGCTTTAGCTTTACTTGTTAATACTTCAGAAAGTTCCTAGATATATATGATCTTGTATAAAGTTTATTCAAAATTGGTAACATGTAGGAATACATTTGCATTGTAGCTGGTTCATAGTTACATGGTTCAAAGTTAATTTATTTTAAAAACAGCAGGGTTTACATAGGAAATTAATCCTTTACCAGGTTCCTAATTCTTAAACTTGTCCTGAAAACTTCATCTTTGTTCTAAGAAAGTTAAAACAGTACATGCTTCAATACACAAAAGATATGAGATTCTATATTTTTTAACCATATTGAAATTTGTTTTCTGTGCCTCAGGTTAATGTGAACAAGCTATGTCTATGCATTTAAGTTTTCTCTTGATTGATTTCAATTCAAGTTCTTGATAAACTTGTTGTACTTGTAGTTCCCAAGTTATCTTTCTAAATTTTCAGCACTTTGGTATTAAATAATTCTCACTTCAAGAATGAGGAAAATGGTATTTTATGCAGCAAAAGTTTAAATATCATTTGATAATAGAAGTAAAAATCAAAAAGAGGAAAACAACAGAGCAAGTAGATCTATAAAATTCAATATTTTTTTAATGAAATATACACTAGTTATTACTCACAACATAACTAGATGGTATCTTTTCTCCTATAACTCTCATACCTCGAATACTGAATCTAGAAATAGATTATCAAACAATACATGGTGAATTTAATGATTTATTTACACAGAATTTTAATTTATTGATAAAATAGTGAAACAATAGTTTAATTCCAATACATGTAAGTCCAAAATTTGTAGTTATCTATCAACTTATAATTGTTTCTATCTATATTTTCAAGTAGAGATCCAAATTTTATAGTCATAAAATTTCAACATACATGTGTACATGAATTACATAACAAGGAATAAGTGAATTTAGGATTGAAAGAATGTTTTTCAAGAGGATCATTTCAGTAGTTTTTTTGTGTATTTTCATTATTATTTTTGACTGTTTAAAATACAATTTTAAATAATTTTGCAAATCAGTACAGGAAAGTTTTTTCCCAAACTAACAACAGCATTATCTTTCATGGTCTAAATGATTATATTGATGTAAAGCAGAAAAGGCCAAAATAGATTTAAAGATAAAACTAAATACATACGAGTCAACTGTTTTCTTGATATCATTTCTTAGACATTCCATATCTTCATTATCATTCAAAGCATTTACTAAATATACTGAGGATATATTAGGATAACCTGTAAAGTATAAGATATCGTAAAAAATATTTAGTTATAGATTTGTTGGCACAAATGGTATTTAACTTTGAACAATTTGTGAAGTACAAAATATAGTTAGTAATTCAATGAAAATATCTAGTTGTTCTAACAGGTTTGGTGTTTGCAGTTCAGATTCTACCATCTAGTCAATCTTCCAGATTTTAGAAGAAAATTGGCATAGACTAAAGCATTCAATGGCTTATAAGAGCTAATTTTTATGTCAGATTAATATTTTCTGCTAAATTTTATAGAAATGATCTTTATTTTACTCTTCCAAATTCCCTGTCATCTTATTTTACAATAATGTTACAAAAAAGACATTCTGACAGAGAGGACAGTGAAATGAACTCGGCAAAAACCTAGCAATAACAAGGACAACACAAAATTTTTATCATTACCTGGTCTAATATTGAATTCCCTTATCATCTCAGTAACCTGGGTAACTTCTTTTCTATGATCTGTAACAATATACCATGTAAAAAATACTTACAGTAAATTATTTCAAATAAAAACATTAATGAATTGGTTGGATATTTTGTTTATTCAAATCATAATGTAGCCTTTACTGAAAAATATATGACCAAGTGAAAGGGATATAAAACAAATCTGCATACCTGTAGATGACAAAAATTTTAAAAACCTGGTAAAAGAATAAAGTCATTTAAAAAATCATGCAATGATGCAATACTGTAATTTGCTCAATCACAAAATGTCAATACTATAAATCTTAAAGTTAAAATGCCATTTGAAGTTACTTTGATGCTTAACCTTTATAATATGGTAAATTTACACACTGTACGTGGCCTTTATTTCAAATTAAAGCATAGTTAATTACAGCATTTTAAATATGATTACAAATTGGAAATAACAAACACACTTAAGTTAACGTTTTTAGTCACAGTCCATATAAGAATCCTACCTGCAAGTTTATCTAAGTGAGTGCCTACAATGATGACAGGACAGCCTGGTGCCCGTGTTCTTATACTTAATAACCAAGTCTTTAATATTTCACATTCACTGGTTCCCTTTCTTAAATCAAACACAACCTAACAAAAAGCATGAAAATGAAACATGTCCATGATAAAAAAAATCAGAAAATCAGCATTGGCTACATAAAAAATGTTTCAAATAGTTGAGCAGCAACAAATGAAAGGTCATATATAGGGTTGAATCCTGTTATAAGTTCGGTAAATTTCTAAGCAAAAATGAGAATTGTACCTGCCATCACTTCAATTTGCACAAGAATTAAGTTTAAAGAGATGCCTGTAAAGGTAATATTTTTGGCACCATTTTTGTGTTCTAAAGTATTGAAATGAATATACATTGATTCAAATAAATGGAGATGGGTTTGACATGACATTCAAAGAGAAAATTTCAACATCACAATACTAGTCAAGGATTAGTACTTTCAAGGAAAGAGAAAAAGAGGAAAGCCTATTAAAACTAATAGTGAAAATTGTAGCAAACATAGCTAAACAACAAATAGATAAATTCATTTAATGAGGAACAAGACAAAACAAATGGCACAAGGCAGAACCAGATGGAAGTTAATTGTGAATGTCCTATGCCCTGAATTGGGCAAAAATAATAAACAAGTAAATAATTCATATATTACCAAATAAACAGCTCTATTAGCCAAGTAACAATCATGAGTACTATAAAATTCTTCTTGTCCAGCAAAGTCCCATGTATTTAATGTATATTGAACTTTTCTTCCAGGACCAAGTAACTTAAATGGTTGTGAATCATTGAAATCTCTTCTTTCATGTTGATAATATCTGAAAGTTAAATGAGAATGCTGGAAACAGAGTATCTGAGAAGTAAAATACAGTATAACCTCTGTTCTGGAGCTATTATTTGATTTAGTCAAATTTGTGAGAACATGTTCTTGATAATGTACTTGTACAGATTGTAATCAAGCAACCAGTGTGTTTGCAACAGGCTGCACACAATAAATGGCGATACCATACAATAAATGGCGATACCATGAGATGTTCTTTTTGATTTTGTATTTTCCAAACAAATTGATATAAATATAGTCAACTACCTCTGCAGAGTGGCCCTCTACTGAACAAATCCTCTGCACAAAAACATCTTTTGAAATTACCCTTAGGAGTAATTTAAATTGAATTTAACCTCTGAAGAGCAACAACCTCTGAACAGTAACATACTTTTTAGTCCCTCCCAGAGGGTGTTGTTTAAGATAGGTTGTACTATAGAAAGGTTGATTTTATATAGAATACTTATGTATGATCGCTGTGATTTGTTCAAGTGAATATGCATATTTAAGGGATTACAAGAAGTGTGAGCTTTTAAAGCAGCCATTACTTTGAAAGTATTACACTTCAAAAAGACCCAGCTCTCAACAACTATAAGCTTAATCTCATTGAGAGCAAATTTGGTACACATATTACAAAAAAATTGTCAAGTTGCAAAGTCTTCAAAATTATAGGATAGGATTCATAAATATAACAAAGCAAGTAGGTACAACAAATAATAAACAATGACAGTACAGCACAATATAACTTACATCCAATCTTTCACCACAACACCTACTGTTGGTCTATTCTCTTTCTTGTTTACTTTTTCTTTCATTAATGTTTTTAATAATGTTGTTTTACCACGACCACCATATCCAACGACCATCAATTTCATTCTGTAATATCTCTGTGCCTGTTTTAATATAGATTATCAATGTTTGTTACATTGTTTGTGCTGTACATTCTTGCTTATACTTAATTTAACATCAAAATAGAAGCAATACTAAAGAATGATAAATAAAAGTACATAAAGTCAAAATTAAACTTATATATGAAACAGGGAACACAATGCATTTTTTGAGTCTATTTTATTTTGATTGTGTCAGCTTTTTTGATCCACCAGATAATTATGGCAATCAAGATAAAATGTCTTGCTAAAAGAAAATAAGAAATGGGGTGTTGGATGAAATTAGAACAAATTAAGAGTTGGCTTTCCAAAGATTTCCAGGGCTTTGTGATGACTGCTAAGGAGCATCCTGAGAAGCTCCTAAACCAAAGCACTTTTCATTAATTTTTTATAACTGAGTACACAAACTCATAACTTAATTATAAGTGCATTTGTGTTGCCAATTTGAAACCTGGTTGTTCAAAATAAGATATGAGTATGTAGAGTATACAATACCTTGGTCAACCTGTTATGCAAGTATTTAATGATATCTTTAACACGTCTTCCTAGTATCACACGACTTATGTTTAACTCCAATCCATCAGTAGGCATCTAAACAAATAGAAAAAATCAAGATCTTCAAAATGACAATTATAAGAAAAGAGAATTAGAATGTCATTAAAGTACTCAAGGCTGTAGCAATGTATATTAACAATTTCAAAACTTGGTATGAAAAACTATTAAAAAGAGTATTCAGCACTATGAAATGCCATCACAATAATGCCAGGGAGTATGAAAAAATGTTTAATAATGAATTGCATGAAAACGCATTAATGACAAATTGTATTACAAAATATGCAAGTTTGAATAAAAAAGCAACTTCGAAATAGTATGGCAGCCTTGCTATAGAATATATCATTAATATAGTTTGAGCAAGTTTACCTGAGACAGATAAATACACTTTTTGGTAAAAGCACTAATTTAACAGAATGAGTTGCGAATGATATTTAAATTTTCGCAAGCTATATCCACATAGATTTACTTACTTCATAAAGTTTAGAACACTTTCCAAGTTCATCAGGTAATGATGTAATTTTGTTATGACTAATATCAAGTGATATAAGAGATGTAAAATAACCAATCTCTTGAGGTAACTGAAATAATACAGAAATTTAAATTTAAACATTGTGAAACTTATCAAGAGGCATATAACAGGCAGAACACTTAGACTAATTGTAGGAGCAGTGGTCGAGTGGTGGGTAGTGCATATGGGATCCAGAGGACCCCGGTTCAAACCCCGCTAGGGACAGTACTAATTTCCCTGAGCAATAAATTTACCTATAGTTGTTCCATTTCACTTAGGTCAAAATGGGTGCTGTAAGGGATTACCAGACTGAAGGTGATTTCAATGTTCAAGGGTTATCATACAAAATTGTAAATTTGGCTGAAGCAGACTTTAAACCACACTTTAAATTATTAAATATGTTATGCATTTTGTAATTGTTATGCATTTTGTAATTACTTAAGGTAGTATTCTTCTCATACCAAACTATATCCATGGCCTGTGAAATTTTCTATGAGTATTTATGCTTTATTTGTACATATAGAACAGAATATTCTAAACTTCCACCATTTCAGATTCTATGAATTTGTGAACAAAGAACTTTTAATGTTTTCTACAAATTGAAAAATAATTATTTAATGAACCATTTACCTGTGTTAATTGATTATGAGAAAGATGCAGTTTCTCTAATTTAGACCATACTTTACAATCTTTTAAATTTATCTAGAAAAACAACACAAATGTACGTAGTTATGAACAGTACCACAAATGCATACATTTTTTGTATGAAACCAAACCTGTTTATAAAATCTTCAATGAAAAGTATGTCAGGAGGTTGTTGTTTCTGATTATAAATTATGGATTATCAAGGTAATTGTAAAAAAATATTCTATTAGAATTTGTTTCTGCTAAAACAACACGACTTTTTATGTTGATGTTTTCCTATGTTATTATACATTGATGAAAGGAAAATCATCAAAAGTAAAATAAACGTCTCAGTATAAAGTATATGTGTTTGTGGGACTTTCATTAATTTTATTTTTAATTAAACAGTTCCGAAGTCATTAATAATGCATTGAGACAAAATCTAGGATTTTATATCACAAAATCAGAAAAGAAAAATATACAAACCACTGGAATCTTGTTTCTGTTTGCAATAAAATCTTTCATAGTTCTAGTTTTCCATAATGTTAATGAAGGAAATCCACAAATCTGATTCTCACTGATGTCTACTGTACGTATACTGAAAATATAAAATATATTACCTTAACGTTGAAATACAACTTATTTAGAGACCTTCGTAGATGACTCTTGTTATCAGACTCATCTGAGCAACCTCAGAGAAAATTGTATTCCTTGGAGAAAAGACAAACTAAATGCATACCAACAGACCATTGTTTTTTTTTTAAATAAATGGATCCTTCTTAGATGGGTACATAAAGTAGAAAGTATTCAAAAATCTATAGCAAATACATGTATACATTGCATGAAAAATGAAACATTTTAAGGTCATATTTTTACAGCAAGCAAATAAAATATCTTTTTATACTAGGAACAAATGCTTGTAGAGGAAAACAACAATAATGGTTGCCTTGTCATTTTGCTAGATATTTTAGTTTAAAATGCTTCTTTAAACAGAGACTGGTTTAAGTTTATAGAAAAGGACTTACACAAATGTCATATTTACCTTGAAAGTTCTAGAATAAACCTTGGTATAAATAAAGGAGCTTTTTCAGCAAGATGATTATGTCGAACTTTTAACTTATATAACATTGGAAGATTTTCTGCATATTCTTCGTCTGGTAGTTTAGCTGAAATATATTTTATGTATACTATATTTTGCTTTAATTTAGTGGTGTACTAATTTCACGTTTTCTAAGGGGTTATAATTTTGCCAAAATTATATTTTGTACATTTGACATAAACCCAATCATTACAAGTATCATCTCAAGTAATACAGATATATTCCAATAATTTAGAACTTTAAAGCTATCGTTGTTGACCCAAAATTATAGTGAAAAATTAACCACCCTGTAAAAATATCTGGTAATACTAAAGGATACAGAAAAATCAATGGTCATGATGAAAATTTCTGCTAATTGAATATTTCTGGCATCAGTTGATAAAAGCTAAAGATATGTCCAATTGCACAAATGACACCAACACATACACATCAATAGACCAAGAGAATTATAATATAGGCCTTGCACATTTGTGTCGTGGTATAATCATGGATAAAAAATTTCATACTTAGTAAGAGCTGTAAATCTTAAATTTTTATAAGAACAATTTAAAAGGCTACACATAAAGTAAAAGAAAAATAAAGAAATAAGAATTTCATACTTAGTATATTATAAGATAGATCCAATGTTTCTAGTTTAGAACATGACATTAAGAATAGATCAGGTAAACAGTCTATTTGGTTATGAGATAAATCAAGACTTTGTAATTCTTGTAATCCAATAGGTTTCTCTGGTAAAGCCATCAGATCATTACTGAAAATATAGAACAATTATCATCAGTCTAAGGGATTAAAATTTCTATCTTGCTGCCCTTGATGATCATTTATTCATTCAGGTTAATAAACATTAAGCTTGGACAATCAAAATTATGAAAGAATTATAGACACAATTCTAGTTAAATATGTTCACCAACTTCACAACTATATCCATTGGTCAATGGGCTAATGATATACATCTATCTATTCTCCTTGGGAGTTTTTTAACTTCTAGTCTTGTCAGCTTAAGGAGTTAAACTGCCCTCACAAGTACCCATTCACACCTAGGTGAAGTGAAACAATAAAAGACAATAGCACTGCTCATGGTAGTGTTTAAACCTGACTCTTAATGACAGACTTTGATTTTATGCAACTTATGAACATTTGTTTTATTTTTATGGAGTTTGTCTCGTCTTCTCAACTTTTATGAAGTCTCTTTTATTTTTGTTCTCTAAGTTTTAATTCAATAAAAAGTAATGCAAATATAAAATTAATAAATCTGCTATTACTTACTGTGCAAGACAAATTTCTCTCATATTATGAAACAGACGTAAATTACAGCCATCCTCATCTTCAGGTAATCTCTTCAATTGATTCCAAGATAAATCTAACTTCTCTAATGACAAATTGGAATATTCTAAATTGAGTTCTTTAATCTGTAATAAAATAAGATTTACATGGAAGAAATTTTCTAAATCTTAAAAAGATGCTGAAATTCAAAAATTTCTTGGACATTACTAGCCATAGCTTTAATATTTCTCAAGAGTTTACTTTAGTTTTGGTCTTCAGTCTAGTGGTTTAAGGTGATGACTTCATTAATTACCCTAGGTCATCTGGCTTCTAGTATCCACTTTTATAATCTTTTTATGATAGTTAGTATGACAATGACATTTACAATGTTTTATTGGTTAATGGCCACCAGCCAATAACATATAGCATATTTTATCCATTTCTTGTCACGTTAAAATACTAAAACTTCGTTGATTCTAACTAACATCATGGTAAATTGAAGCCATTGCAAGCACATGTCTTGCACTTACCTATAAAACAAAAGGTATCATCAGTAAAACATACCTTATTTGTTCCAAGTCTGAGTTCTATTAATGATTTACTTTGTAACAATGAACCAGGGAATTGTTCTATTTCATTATGTGCTGCATCCAGTATATGAAGGTTTGGCATATTCTGAAATATAAAACATAATAAATACTATCAAAATACAATGTAACATGACCTTGAGTTCAAGAACTGCACAATTGATTTAAGACTGTATTTAGCACTCATTAGTGACAGGGCTAGCAGAGGTAATGACTTCAGAATACATATACTTAGTGCACCTTTAGGATGAATGATTCCAATAGATTTTACTTCATATTTCATTTATTCATCTGAAACAACTTTACATCAATACCTTAAGGCATGTGTAAAGTTTGTGACTTTCTGTTTCGGCTTTCCAAGCAGGCAAGCGTTTTTGTTGTCAAAAAAAGTTTGGGGAATGTATATCAACTTTTATACATTGTGGGGAGAAAGATATGTAAGGGCCTGTTTTGCTCAAATTGGAGAGCACAGTCCTGTAAGTGAAGGTCCCATGTTGAGCCTCAGTCAGGCTCACATTTTTCTTACCTTGTGACATTAATAACAATAAACTAAGACTTACCAGATGTAAATTATCAGGTATATATTTAATCTTGTTACATTTGATATCAACAGTATCAAGGTTAATGAATGCTTCAGTAAGACTAGGTGATATCAATGCTGTTATATCTATGATATTATTTTCTGATACCTCTAACCAATGTAAACTTCTACATTCATTGGACAACTCGGGTAAAAATACCTCTGAAACATACAAGTTCAAATAATGACATAAATTGCTAGCTAGCTTTTATGGCAAGGCAGTAGAGTGTCTGCTTACGATTCGAGAGGTTGTGGGTTCGAATCTCAGTTTCAACCATGGATTTTTATCGGGTTACAAACAGAAACTGTAGTTCATTTGCATAAAATACCTTACTGTTGATATACTGTTAATATGTAAATGTAAGTATATTTCCATGTGATGGGGGATATATACTATCCCATAAGGTAAATGTTAATGGAAACTTTACCCTGAATTATACAACTGTACAATGGTTGGCAATATCTACTTTCAACCTTAGAACATTTGTAACCATGGCAGTTATGTGCTAATTCTTATAAATCAGATTTATATAGATTAAGCTTTATCATATCTTTACAAACATATTTCATTGTAAATTTGCTGTAGAGTACAATTTGTGTATTACAGCTAGGACATGTCCTGGGTTGACATTAAAAACATGTTTCTGCACATAGATAACTTAAGTATTTGTAAGGCATTCAAAAAACAAAGTAACAGAAGATTCAGAGTTACATATCCACTATTATTCTCTTTACATAATCTTGCTTGATTGCGGCCATGTTGAGAAGATAACAATTAATAGACACATGGAATTTTGATTTTGTATGTCATCATAATATTCTGACTGTTTCTTAAGATTTTATACAGGTTTACAAATTTTATAAATTTGTTACAGTATTTACATAATTAAAAAAGTTTTACCTGAAGCATATTCTGTATCCATTGGTACAGGTATTTGTATGAGATCAGTGCTGATGTTAGGTGCTGACATCTGTAATAAAGTATTCAATACTGGTATATGTATTTGGCAAGTATATATTGTTCTAAACTTTATAAACCATAGCAAAAAAACCCATAAATTATACAAAGCTTAGTGCTGACCCAAAATATAGATACTTAAATATTGCATATACATGTTCTCAATTGGACTGGAGAGCAAGTGAGTGTAAGTTGTGAGAATTTGTACAATAATTCAGCTTAAATAAATTTGCATAAAGTAAAAACCTTCTATCAACATTAAGGCTAAATATGATACATCAATGAATAATTGTACATACATGTATTGTAAGGTAAAATGGTTATAATTCAAATTTGCAGAACTAATATACTGAAATCTAACATGAACCATAAAGCAGTCAACTTATCTAGACTTAACAATGTCAGATGACTAGTTTGGTATCAACTTTGATAATTAACCATTATGTAAATATTATTGATGTCCTCCCATCTGACCCTATGTCAGACCACAGCACAGCTGTAAAAGCAAACCAAGGAACACTACTGGATTCACCAACAACACACTCTCCATAATTAGACTTTACCTTTCTGTTTCTTAATGCAGGTGAACCTTCATCACTTGATGTAGAATATGTCTTCTGTGATCTATCTGATTTTCGTTTCCAATTTCCTACTATACATTCAAAAATAAAAATCACACATATTTTTAATAAAGAATAAAAAGATACAAACATTCTGGTCATATCAAAATGTTTAATTGTTGCATTTATCTTTGTTTCTTTAAATGTTTAACTTTGATTTATAGTTTAAGGAAGCTACTACATTTGTACCCATCTCAAAAATGAAAGTTGCAGCTTCTATTTTGATATTTTTTTGTGATTGGCATCACTTAAAGCAAGGCGAAAGCAATTCACTAATTGGCTGGGTAAATTTTTAGCAGACAGGAAAGTCAATGCAGGAGTATCAGATCTTTACATTGTAGTGTATAAAAACATCTAATTTTAATGGTAAAGCCAGCTCCCTGTTGGTTTGAATCCTACCCCCCCCCCCCCCTGTTGTTTCCTAGAGCAAGAAACTGTATCAAACTAGCTCGGTACTAGGGGACCAGGAACCAGGAAGAGGATACCAAAGTTATTAATCAAAGTTGCAAGAACTTGTTTTGACAATCAAGCTAAATAAATTAGTGTAAGTATATAAACTATACGACAACCTGAAATATCAGCACTAGAATTTCTCCTCAATTTAGGTGAAGGTTGTAATCTAGGATCTTGTGAACTATAAAATACACCAGCACCACTTAATGTCATCTCTCTCCATTCATCATCATCTTGTGACATCATTGATATCTCTAACTCAGGTAATTCTATAATATATTAAATAACAAATAATCAAGCACCCCTGACTAGCTCAGTCGGCAGCGCACAAGTCTACTGAGAGAGGGGTTGTAGGTTCAATTCTTGAACGGGGCATACTTTCGTGGAGCTTGATCATGAAATAATTTCTACGGCCATTCTCCCTCCTACCACTGATTCTAAATCATGCAGGGCAGAAGTCAGTCCCTGACAGAAGTATGAGCCTAGTAGTTGGTTAACAGCTAAACCCAGAGATTTAGCCTTTTCAGGAACAGTTAATAGGTGGACTGACCTGTACAATGTGATGCAATGCTAAGGTGTTAAACCCAACAAAAAAAATCTTACATTTTTTGGGGTTCGGTTTTAAGTAGTAGTTACACATTGCATAGGTCATATCACAGTAGTCAGTCAACATACCACTCCTGGAAAAACTAAATCTTTAGATTTAGCTGTTAACCAATTACTATGCATATATTTCTGTCAGTGACTGACAACTGCCCTACAAGATTTAGAATCAGTTGCAGGTAGGAGAATGGTCATAAAAAATTATTTCATGACCAAGCATAACTAAACAAGTAAATCTGTGAGCTAATGCTCACTAGTGATACCCCCGCCAAAATCTAAAAATATGCGACAAACAGGAAGTAGATGAGCAAGGAGCATGAAATCGCTTTACACTACATGGGACTATAGGATGAAGCAATATGCAAAGTTTTAGGCTGCTGCATGTTATAGTTGCTGAGAAAACTGCGACGGAAATTTTGTAACGGACGGACGCACGCACGGACAAGGGTAAAACAGTATACCCCCCTCTTCTTCGAAGCGGGGGTATAATTATGCCAGGAATTAAACCTACAACCCTTAATCAGCAGACTTGTACGCTACTGACTTAGCCATTTGAACTTCCATTCAATACGGTCGAATCAATCAGTGAAATGAGCAATTGTTTGGTTGTTAGATCAACAAGTTTTTAGATTGCACAACTAGCAATTCTGATTGAGAAAGTAAAATTTTACAATAAAATCATACAACATATACATGTAGCTTAAAAATGTTCATGTAGTTTCAGACAACCACAGATCCAATGTAATAATTGTTTGTCACTCTTATATGGTTGTTCAGGATTCTGTTATTTTGTATACTTAAAAGGATAAGGATTTCCGATTTCGTAAGGTACACAATAGAGTAGGGTATTTTATACAGCTTTTCACTAATTGTTCAAGCATATGGTGACAGTCAGTAACCCTACTCCGTGGCAAGGCCTAGATCTCTGGACCACACAAAGGGAGTTTTACGTACCTGTAGACGCTTCCATGGAGGCTTCACCAGGACTTGTAGCCATGATAGTTGGTAAACCTGGTCTTTTTGATGCTAACAGAATAGTTGTTGTGTCATCTACACTTTTAGAACGTACAATTTTTGATGCAGGTGACAATTTAGATTGATCTGAAATCATTCAATAAGAAATCTTGGATTAAAGCATTTTACCTTGTATTAATAATAATAATAATAATAATAATAATAATAATAACAATAATAATAACAATAATAATGATAATAATAAAGACTTAATTTAACGAGGCTATACTAAGTACTAAAATAATATGAGTATTCAATCAAAGAAATCATGTATTGAGAATGAACATTTCTAAACAAGTAAATCTGTGAGCTAATGCTCACTAGTGATACCCCCGCAAAAATCTAAAAATATGCGACAAACAGGAAGTAGATGAGCAAGGAGCATGAAATCGCTTTACACCACATGGGACTATGGGATGAAGCAATATGCAAAGTATTAGGCTGCTGCATGTTATAGTTGCTGAGAAAACTGCGACGGAAATTTTGTAACGGACAGACGCACAGACGGACAAGTGTAAAACAGTATACCCCCCTCTTCTTCGAAGCGGGGGTATAATTAATTCTTCTGTGTCTGAAATCATAAAACTTGGAATGGACTTCATGTTCAAACCTCTGGTTTGTTCTTAAAATGAACTTTTTTACACAACAAAATTTAAAACTGTATAAATAATTATCAAGCACTGATTTCAAATACATTAACATGAAGTTTTCAGCACTAAAAAATAACTTACGATTAGCTTGCCATAAAACTATCTTTGGTACATCTGTCTCAGTATGTTTAGGTTCACAAACAATCTTATTTCTCAATCTAACATATGGATATTTTAGTGAAGAGTCTGAGTGAGAGTAAGCTAGTTTTCTTTTTGTTCTCTTAACTGCACTATTCTTAATTTTGTCAATATAATATCGTCCAACATCTGAAACACAAGTACAGTCATTAATTAAACTTTGTCCATCCAAATATCATGATCTGAAAAAATGCTCTTTATATTACACATAACTACATGATTGACTACTATTGTGTTTTACTATCTTAATAAGCTAGGTTGTATAATCAAATTTCAAATATTTTATTAAGTCCATAATTAATTAAGTTCCATCAAATTTTCTCAATTAAGCAAAGCAAACAGTTTATATAATGAGACTTCCTGAACAGAAACCTAACAATTGTTGAAAAAAGAAATAAACAAACAAACCAGTATCAAGTGATTTTGTCACAGAATTTGTCAATGTTGTAAAAATCCATTTGTCTTCAAGAGTATCTAATTCTAGATTATTCCAGCAGATGACATTATCTGTAAAATACAAAATTTGTAAAATAGCAAATCTTAAGTACAACGTCAATACATATACTCCGAGGTCCTATTTTCGTCCCTGTCCTAATTTCGTCACCATTTTTGTTTTGGTTGAGATACAGCAAGATTTCAACAGGTGCCTGTGAGTTGCCATGGGAAAAATGATACTATGCATAGTATTTAAGGCTTGAGTGATTTCAAGTGCAAATAACCAGTTGCAATTATCTATTTGTTTTTACTTATTTCCTTTTAAATCCTTAGGGTGACGAAATATGGACACTGGAGTATATCTATACACAAAAATATCATAAAAATCAATTTTAAAGTTTATAAACTTTTCAAGTTCTATTAACATAATACTAGACTTGCTTTCAAAAATTGAGATTGTTACAAAGTTAAACATAATTCCACTGCAGTTGGTTTCAGAATTGGGAGATAGGCCCAATCATTATGACAGTGGTTCATACCCTTCTGAAAGAGCTCTCTTTCCATTTTATCTTGAAGCAAAAGAACCATATTAGGAAAAGACAATTTAGGTCTGTGTTAGGTTATAGAACAGTTTCCATTAGACAAGTGTAAGAAAAGACTTCTTGGTGAAATCTCTTCTTGACCAAAATGGTGTATGACTTGCTGAAAGTAACAAAACTTAGTCTGATTTTTACCAATTGATGTTTAAATGACATTTTAAAAGGTTAAAACATCTAAATTTCTCTTACTTTCTTTATCATATCCCATTTGTTGTAATAGAAGACCAGATATCACATGACTTTCTTGTCTTAAACTTTCTTTTAATGGTGTTCTCAGATCTTGTATATCCTAGAAATTATATTTTATCAATTATAGCAATGTCATCAATGTACAATATAACATAATCTATACTTGTCTTTCTTTTCTCAGAAATGTTGTTTTTTTGGTTGGGGTAAACACCATGTAACAAAACATAGTATAGGTGATATTATAGCAGACAATCAACCTACTCACAGTCCCTGGAAAGGCTAAATCTTCTAAGAACTTTCATATTCCAAGGTTTTTGATTTTCAAAACAAGAAATGTAATGTGGAAACCACATTAAAGCCGGATTTTCATCAAGATCTGACAATAAATGACAGAAATATCCAACATACAAAAATTACTAAGGGAAATAATCCATAATAAAGCCAGGTAGAGTTGTGGTTACTTTCTAATTCTGTTCACTACATGAAATGTTACCAATGAATGGAGTTTTGATAAATTCCATGCATAACTTGCCAGTATATCTATACAAATTTGATCAAACTCACTAGTGCAACATTAGTTCTATCAACTAATAATAATGACTTTGGAGTCCACATCCTCAAGTATCAAGTACAAACAAATTAAGATAACATTTCTTGTTAATGAATTCATCAGCAAAGATTTGAGGAAATTTAAACCTATGTTCAACATCAAAACTGTTTGGCCACCCTTGCTCCTTGTATAATTGTAAACAGTTTTTACAAAAAAATATTTTTATTTCCTCACTTCCTCATAAAAATTTGATCACTACTATATCAAGTACTATACTCAACTACTATATAAAGCAACTGAATTAAGATTTTTTTTTTTTTCCGCTAGCTCGCCCGATTTTTTCCCCAGAAAAATCCGTAGAACATATTATCAATTTGTTATGGCCTTCACGATTTACCTGTTTTAGAAGACATTTGACTATTTTCTCATGTTTATTGGACACAGCCACAAATAGAGGAGTGTTGAAATTTTCACCAAAGTTAACATCAGCACCTAACTCTATCAAACATTCCGTTGCCTGTAAAAGAGAATAATAAGTAATTAATAGCAAGTAACACTAAATTGAAAATAGAAATCATATAAAAGGTAACTTTGAATGATTTATTATAAGTACTATATAGATTAGATTTTTAGCTAAATTTGAATATTTTAAATTGGCAGTCATATAAACTAAATATTCATAACTTTAAGATTAGAACTCCTTAACCTGTGGAATTTTTTCAAGAAACTTGCTATAAAATTTTTTCGAAATAGACAATGTTCAGAGTAATCATATACATATTTAGCATACTCTAAGAAACTCAAGCAAAATAATTGATCATATTTAGAAAATACAAGAAGCTTATTTTTACTATTCTTGTTACTTTCGAAATATTCTGTTTAAAAAAAGGTAAAGGATCAAGTAAGATATGAATTATATAGGTTAAGTAAAAATTGTTCATGTACCGGAAGTGTTCCATTCTTACAAGCAGATAATAACATAATAGATTTGAGATTCTGTTCTAAACTTAATACATATAAACATTCACTACTTAGTTCTTGTAACTCTGAAAATATATAAACATCAAATAAGACATGCATTATTACTTTACTGGTCAATCCCATTTTTATGTGTCTGAACCCTCCATTCAAAATGGCCACCACAGCACTTGAAATTAGTGTAATAATTTGATTTAGTGAATTTTACTTAAGAAAGTTCCCCCCAAAAAATACTTCCCCCCCCCCCCCCGCACCTCACCATCAAAAGATGTCTCAGGTGGCTCCCAGAGGGGGGGGATTTGCCTCTCTGTGCTGGGGTTTGACTACATTATAAATATCAATTTGGAAATGATGAGGTATAAAATGGAACATATGATAAATGTTTCAGACTTGACTTAGTTGATTTTCATCATACAAATTCTTGTGATAAAGCTTTAACAAAAGAAAGTAAATCAGCTGAACTTAAAATCTTACCAGAGTTTGATTTAGAGTCATATTCTAATATTCTAAATAGATACTCATGACATCCTGCATCTACAAATGCTTTACTCATATAAGCATCTGATTCAGCATGTAATTGGATAGCAACACATGCCTGGAATGAAAAGAAACATCATTATGTTTCCTCAAAAATAAGATAAATGTTGTTAGCAGTTTCAATATAAAAACCAAGGGCATATTTGATTCAGTCTACTCGGAGTACACCAGTGTACTCTTGGGGCACCTACGAATGACAGCAGTTTATCAGGATAGTCTGATGATGATCTGACACAAAAAATGTTTTACAAACACTTTCATGATTAAAAAACAACATTTCCAAAACTCAATTTCAAACACGGTTCTCTTTTCCCACCATATTAATTACGTCATACTCATCTTTCACCTCATAAAAGCAGGTCTATTCAGAATACTCTGAGAGTGTGTGATATGAAAGGTTTGATTCAATTTTTTCAGTGACGAGAGTACTCCAATTACTCAGATCTTGTGAATCAAATAAATTTTACCTCAGATTGTACGCCTTTTATACCAGAGAATTCTTTAAATGCTGAAGTCAATACAGATACAATGGCTTTTCTTGTTTTAGATCTTTGTCTTATATTTGGTATAGCTAACAATTGTAATACTATCAATCCTTTCTTTATTATAACTGGAAATAGGAGAAAATAAAACAAATCATGATAACTGTAATGAGACTATAAGTAAATTTTACAATACTAACTTTTGGAAGCTAATAGAGTAAAAATCCTGTCTGATCCATAAGGGCTGTCACGAAACGCCAGTAGCATAGATATATTGCAATACCCTAGCACTGTATCGTGGTACTTACCACCATATATCGTGGGTTTTTAGTTTCGTTGTGAAAACCGGTATATTGTGACAGCCCTACTGATCATAAAAATAACGAATATGCAATAAAAAATTGTAAACTAACAAAACATGCCAACACAAGATGTCCTATACATTAGTAACAATACAGCACATTGTTTGGGATATTTAAGTCAAGTTCTCTGTAAATTTCTAATTTATTTCAACAATATAGCTTAATAGTTCAGTGCAATTAGAAAATACAACCAATTTTTGATTTTCAGCTCTTTTTGAATTACACCAGCACTTCATTATTCAAGGTGAAAACAGCTATAACTTCAGTACACAAAAAAATGAAATAAATAAAACAACAAAAAACTCACAAACATTGCTTTTGAACTTCATCATGGCTTCCAAGGCAACTGTTAGAACTCCATCATTTCTAAGTAATTCAGGTCCTCCTTCTGTAAAACACATATTTTAGTGAACTTATCATATGATCCTATTCACTGACTATATAAATCAATAAATAATTTACTAAAATTTTATTACTAGGTTGAGTATGATATTGAATTTATATTGATGCACTAAGAAGAAAGAACATCACACTGACCAAGTCACAATCTAATATAATACTGTCTGATCAATATGACACAAAATACTTGTAAATCACATTTTGAAGTAAAAAGGAATATTTCTTGATCATCATATAAGAAGAATTAAAAAAGTTAAAGCAAGGTTTTTTAAAGTCTACTATTAGTATCACTTTTCAGTTGATTCTTGACATTAACTTCCCCGATCATCAGCAAAGTTGAGTAATTAATATTTGAATGTCAAGTCGGCCAACACTTCAAAACTCATCCTAATTGCTTAGTATTAATTGAAACAATCGGGAGCAGTTTCAAAAAAGATTAATTAACATTAAAGAATTTGAGTAAACATTTATTTTAGAAGTCAAAATGAAATAAATATGATAACAATGACAATTGAAATTTTAAAGCAAAGGCTTTAAGGCTAAACTCCAGTGAAAGATAGAACGTAATGGATGCAAAAGGCAATTCATGTATATTGAATGAATACCCGTACTTTTAAATACTCTTTAAATTAATTTTTGGCAAAAAAATCCCAAATAATCAAAGCATAATTAGTGTACGAAATTAGAATATAAAAATGGTTTTCCAAAACAGATAGGCTAGCACAAAAGAAAAGTTTGGTTGCTTTAACTACAGTGGTTGTTCTGGACAACTAGACACCTATTAAATTCGTAGTCTGTATAATATTTACCAGCTCCAGCAAGTACAGCAAATGCTTCTAGACCAGTTTCTTGTATCATAGGTTCATCTACAAACTTTCTCATACATTCTATAATCTTAGCTGGTATCAGTTCAACAAAACATTGATGACGTATAATATCTGAAATATAATAATGCTATATGAATGATAACAAAAGCCAAACATATCAATGTGTCAGAGTAAAACTAGTAAGTAATAACTTGTAAATAACCATGGATGTGTGCTGACAGTGACTCATTGACATTTAAAGAGATACATACACATACATTCTATAGCAAATTTGCAAACAATCAGAATACCACTGATGTAATTAACTTTTGTAAGAAATTTACTTTAGTAGCAATCATTGAGCTTACTGTATTCAGACAGTATGTGCAAATTAATTTTACTATTAAACTTTGGTAAAAATATAATCATAGTGTTGTTTGAGAATATATTTATAAAGTCCATGGACAAATTTACCATTTGTACATAACCAAATTTTTTGGCTGGTCGCTTAATATAAGTTATCAGATAATTGTGATAAAATGAGCTTTTTTACTTTTTTGATGTTTAAATTGATAGTAAAAATCACATAAACACAGAAAAATGAATATCTAATGTCACTTGTTATATTTTACAATTACAGCAGGATAAAATAGACTAGTAAAGATATGGTTGCATGAAGTTGAGCTCAAGCTAGTGATAAATCCAGTTTTAACGCAATGAACAACAAAAAACAAACTTACCAACATCAGCAAGACAAGCTATAGTACTCAGAACTTCAATCTGTACAGCAATATTGTCAGTATAATTTTGTTGTAATTGTAATAAAAATGGAAACCCTTCATCACGTACAATAGCTTCCTTGTGAATGTGTCTATCAATAAAAATATCAAAAATATTGATACATATACAATAGGTTTGAAACTTGAAAGTAACAATAATTATCTTTCTAAGACTTATGCTAGAGTTTACTATTTCTGGACTTGGTATGTAGTGTCAGTAAAATATTTATACCAAAGCAGTTTAAATGAATGTTTAATACCATCAATATTTATTTTAAAGAACACTCATGTTAAGCCATTGAATGTTTTCTACTACTCAACATTATTTGTTGAAATTCCTTCAAAGATTTGGCAACTATAATTACATATGTATTTTGAAAGCTTACAGATACATTAACATAGGCACTGGACACAAAAGAATGGGTCCCTTACATTTGGACTGCTGTAAGATAAATTCTATTTAATTTTATTCAGCAAACTCTTTCACAAAACTTTTCCTTTTACCGAAGAAAATCAACATTATAGTTAAGATTTCTCCAAGACCAAGTGCATTGAATTGACATAACTTGAAAATTGAAAATGGACTGAGCTACCATTGCAGCACAGATAGTTACATCAATAATATATGTAAGCAATGGATATCAACATTTTAAAGACTTACAAAAATATACACAATCCTCTTAGAGCTCTACATCCAGTTTCTACTGCTAACGGTTTGTTATGATGACGTTTTAATCCATCAGTGATTGCTATATGAACATTCTTGTACATCAGAGAGGTGCAAAGACGTTCTGAATTAAAAATGAAGGATGTTAACTTATCTTAACTTCACTGTTGACATTTACTATATTTCCAATTTATATTGATATTCTAGAACAAAAAATCCAATACTACATGTATAAAATATTGCACGACAGTAAGGTTTTGAAGTGCAGAAGCTTATATTTTTCTATCATTCATTTTTACATTATTTCATTTAAATGAACAATATAATATACATGGTCTCATGCCAATTAAGACATGATAAGCAAAATAAACATTTGAAACAATATGCTAACTTGTACTGTAAACATTGTAGGAAGTATTTTATAATGTAACACATAAAAGTTTTGAAAGACATTAGATTCTTGACGAAGTCATCAATGATACATGTTTATATAGTATATATAGTTCTCTGGTATATTTTCCTTTGCTTGCTGATCTCAAATCAATCAACGAAGGCATAGTGAAGCTGAAATCTTAAAAAAAATGAAGAAAAATTATAGAATTATTTATTACAAATGATCATATTGTTATATGTGCATTAGTTGATTCAAAAACCATCCTACCATTATCAGCAGCAATCCAGAAAATTGCTTCACAAGCAGCAACAAATAAATCATAGTTTTTTCTGTGAGTTAACATTGCCCCAACACATAATGTATGTACAGCATCTCTGAAGAAAAAGGAGAATTAATTAATAAGTAAACATGAATAAAAAGCTCTGTAAAATACAATTGAACATGAACTATCATTTAATCATTGATTTCATTGAATCAATAAATGATGTCAATAAATAATCAACACAACAAATGACATGAGAAGGTTGTGAATAAATAAGTTTTTTTAATAACGTTCAAGTAATTCTTAGTTTTAAGAATTTCCCTGCACAGTGATAAAAGTTATTTGTTAAAGTTGTTTAATTTAAAATTACATTTTTATATGCAAGTTTATTTGCTTGACTGTGAAACAACAACTGCCCCCTGATCTTTCAGAACTATGGATTCAAGATAAAGTTTCTTGCTCATAGAGATAATTAGGTATCGCTATCTTTAGAAATACAGAAACAGTAATAAGAAGGAAAAGAATAAAATTAATGTTTTACTGTTTTTCATCTATATTTTCACCAATCCATTTGTGAGCTTCTGGTCTATGTTCTAGTAAAACTGTTAATGTTCGACAACCAGCAATCTGTGGAGAAAAGAGACAATTTATATGCAATCCTGCCAAGATATTTTTTCAAATTTGGGTGCCATAGATGGTCTAATTATAATGTTTGTAAAATTGTATTTAAACATTTCCCAATTGGAAATAAATTAATAATTTTTATGTTGAGTCAGACACGTAATTCATTTAAAATTGTTCGCTCCAAAATCTAGCATTCAGTGATTCACTTTTCAAGATCTTTTTTCTGTCATTAAAAATTAATTTCTAGAAGATTTGAACTATGTGACTATGTCAAAAGTTATTACATTTACATCTACCTGTACAGGAGGTTGATCTATTTGTGTAAACATGGCTGTATGAACACATTTTACAACCAATCTGGCAGTTTCGTCTGCTTTTGCTGCATCTTTCAGTAAAGTTGGAACTGTAAATTAGAATTGGAAGTGATAGAATTCAAAAATAAAGATAATTCAATATTTACAACAACCTCTAAGCTGAGAAGTTTAGGAGAACAGAGAAGTTAAGGCCAGAATATTTTTTTTCAAACTATTTATTATGAATAGCACACATCATCACACAGTTTATACTTTTAAGCTTGTCATTACATATAAACAATTGTAAATTTACAATAAATTACACTATAGTCAAACATATTTACCAATGGCTGAACCCAGAACTTCATGAACAAGTTAACCAATTGCCACGTTCGGTATCAAATATTTCAGCAATTAAAATACATTTTCATGGTAGAGTTCTAGAGTTCAACGCCCCTTTCTGCGTAAAACGCATGGTTTCCATATAATTTGGCGATATTCATTATTAGCAAACATTTTACCACATATCAGTGTAAGTTTGTAGATAGATTAGGCACATCATTATCGATATGTAAGGCCTAAGGGCGAAAATATTGAGGACGAAACGAAGTAACAATTCAACCTCACTTTTTTACTAAATCATGCGTCATCTTATCTTCAAAATATGACAGAAACTTCATTTAATTGATAACTAATATCACATTATATCTTAATAAAGATGTAATAACGCTTAACTTCTTTAAACAGATTTTTTAAAAATTCGCAATAAAATGCTGTCTGCGTTATCATTTTTGACAAACAAGTGAGAGGTAGTCCGAATAAAAATAAGGAAGGGGATAAAAAGAAGCGCGTACGGTACATTTATTCCGGGATTTTGCAATTAAACTATAAGCATATATATGTGACCTTCCGATATCAAAAGGAAAAGATGTACGAGTGGAAATTGACAGAGAATTTTATTTATCAATACAGTAAGAAATAGAGAACATCGTAGCAGGAACAATATTTCTTGTCTAGCTTTGATTACAAAAAAACCCTGGCTTAACTTTAAATGGGTATAAAATGATAAAGACACAACAATAACGCGTAAAATATAAAATATCATTTTTATTTTTCCAACGTTTCGGCAAATGAATGCACTTTTCAAGGTTATTTTTTCTTGAAATGGGGTCATCGAAAGTTTGTTCAACATGTATGTTCGAGTAATTCATCAAACAAACTGGGGTAGCTTACAGTGACCTTTACTACACAATCTACTCTCATTGCTACTTGTTTAAATACGAACGACTTAAAGAAAAAGAAACTTACTAAGTGTTTCCGTAATACGCAATCCAGCTCTTTGAACCTTTTCAGATAATTTTAATGCTTCCATTACACTAAACAATCCATTCTGTACAAAATTGTTTGATGTCATTACTTTCTGAACCGATTCTGGTAAAATACAAATGAGACAGTGAGGTAATGAAATATATGTGAAGCATGACTCTATTGGATTATTATGTAAGCATGACTTTGATAACAGTCTGTCTTAAACATCAGGAATAATAGGCCCTAATCACGACTGGCTCAGAATCTCTGATTGCAGGAACATTTTTAGAATGATATTTCTGTTTTAATAACGATCTCTTGAAGTTCAAGTTTGAAACCGACCTACATGTAGGCCATATTTATCATGGCATGGAGCAAACACAATCTGGCCACAGATGAAGCTAGAAGGAAAGCAATAGCTTTGCCTGATATGTCTAGAAATTAGTGGACGAAGAACATTATCTAAGTAAGTATTTCACACTGGTATCATGCCAAATAATATGTGGATCTATAATGAATTCTTTTCTCAAACAATTCTTATTCACTCTTCCATAAATTACAAATTTGCCACTAAAACCTACCTTCTGCAGTCAAGACAGACAATAGACTTGTCACTTCTGACATTAGTTTCGAATTTTTTGGAAACTTGGTACATAGTTCCATCAGGATAAAATGAACGTCTTTCTCAATGAGAGTCATTCTTTTATCGTCTGCAATAAGTTAGATGTAAATAATATAAACATAATTGATACAGAAGATATCTTTGCCCAGTAAAATATTGAATATACAATGTACGCGAATTTCACATACATGTGTTAATTTACACACATGTGTTAAATTGTGTAGGCCTAATGATTATGTAAGTCAGTATAAATGCATTATTCTTACAATAAAATTTCCAAACCCAGAAAAAACAATATATCATCTTTTGAAAGTCAAATGTCTTGCCTAAAGAAGTTTAAAGACAGAAAGGAGAGTTTTGCTATACGGAACTTGGGTAAGTTATTTTTTAAGAAAGCGATTTTAAAGGCCCCCATATATCCTACCTTCATGTCCATATAAACAATGTAATGTTTGTATCAATGTGACGCATTGTGCATCTTTATGTAATAGTTCTATCACTTGATTTCCTATTTGTTTAGAAATATAATCACGTAAATCATGATTGTCGTCTGCTGAAAGTAACCAAACATATGACGTCATTGGAATACCACGCGTATAACTAAAGCTTGATTAAACATTCGATCACTCCATAACCAACAGGCACGTTTCCGAGTCAAAAACACAATTTACATAAAATTTTATAAACATGCATATTGTTTTGATTTGGAACCCTGATGGTCCCCTATGATTTACCAATATACATGCCATCTACAGAAAACATCATTCTATATAAACTTATTTAGTTTGTCAGTAGTCAAGGGAAGGGTATTGTTTTTATGTGAAATGTGAAATTATACGATATTTTTCATGATCTTATTCACAAAACTAACTAGACTCGAACTTGCAACAGCTTTTTTACAAACCAAAAGTATTTTAAAGTCAAGTCGCACATTACTTGTGTTCTTGTCAATGGGTTCATATCATAAATGCCTAAATTGTTAAACAACAACAAGACTTCTGAAACTTTTTAAGAAATTCTTGAAAGTAAGATTGTGACACCATTGTTAACTTTTGAGAATGAACAAATAAATACATGAAATTTATCAGTTTTCGATTACATTAGAGTGCGTCGTGATGAAATTCGTCCTAGATTAAGACCTTATTCAAAATGCATCAGGTCACACGTTCTAGATAAATTACGATTAATTAAAATACACCATATATCAACTAGTAACAAATTAAAAATATGTCCTGGACGATATTAAAGTGCAAACAGATGCTATCTTTAATTTATCATTAAAATTAACTCACCATTATCAGTAAGGAGATAACAAACAGCACGTGCACATGTGCACTGTAATGTGTAATTTTCCGGGAATGTTTGAAATGCTACACATATGACACGTGCCACAGCTTCCTCTTGACTGTCAATTAATAATTGATCACGAAATCTTACTACAAGATAGAAAAAGCAATTTATTACATTTGTGTATGTTTATCATAATTATGGAAATGCCATGCAAATTTGAAAAAAAAAGTTTACGAGTAAATGATGCATAATGAAACCAATAAATAAGGTGAACTCTTTTGGTCAAATGATGATATATAAAATGTAAGTCACAAAATAAAAGAAATTAAACTCGAAACCAGAGCGTAGTGATATTCTTTGTGCAAAAGCAGTACGATTTTTGTGTTCAAGTTCAAACAATTTTGAAGGAGACACAAATACGCCCAAAATTTTTAACAATATTTTAGTAGAACATATTTTAATATAAATCCCTCTCTATTTTAATAATTAACCATAAAATTTGTGATGTTTTACAAGCACTCAGTTCATGCTCATTAAAACACAATATTTATCATAAAAAGTCACGTATATCAAAATGAATCACTTAGTATTAGCAGGAATTATACATCCACAAAATTATTATTTAATGTTAACCCTATCGTTTCAAAATACTGCGACACTAGATTCCTGTTCCGTTTTCGAACGATTTGGTGAATGGTTAGTGTATATTCCAATCAATTTGAACCATAAACAAAATAACAATATATAATGTAATACATTATATATCTTGATTCTTAAGAAAGGCACTGTCAGTTTGAGCCCATCAGCTATGTATACATGTGTACTTGATACCTAGAATTCATGACTTGAATTTTTTATTTTAGTTAATAAGTAATAAGCAATAGCTTAGATATTCATAGGCACGAGCCATCGAGTTTACATCTGTCATTTTAGTACAAGATTAAATTTCCGGTTAATATATACAAACATAATAATTTACCCTTTGTCTATAATGATGTTTTTAGCCGAATAATGCATGCATTAATATAAACTTATTTTCAACAGCTCTTAAAAGTAACAATTTAATCCCATATAGGAATTTCGTCTTTGCATTGTTTTATTACGGCTTAGACGGCGTCAAGAGCGCTACAGAAGTGAAAATTTGACAAGATTTACTTGATATTCTAACTTCAACAGTAATTTTAATTTCACTCTGAAGTTTTAGTAATGTCTAAATGGGAGATTTCGAATAACGTAATGACGATGTATACACCACAGGGATATGTCATGTCATCAAAGAATGGTCACATGACATATTCCTGTGGTATACACCAGTTATTAGTTGGTAATAAAGACATTGAAATATCCACTCGATGTAAGCAAAGAGTTGCTTAACCTATGAATCAATGTTCGTTGGTGTACGTTTGCTATCGCAGCGCATGAACAATATTGTGCAGAGTGACACAAAGAACATTCTATTGTCAACAATTATGTTGTTTTTTGCAGCTACAGTTTGTACATTACTAGCATACAGTAAAACAATAGAAATGTGATCAGATTTCGAGGGTTGCTGTGAAGACTGTAGTAACTTGCTGTTTATGCAATGCACTTACTACAGTCTTGCAGTCAACCCTAGATTTGTATGTTGGCAGTAAGGTATGGAACATTACCTGTTGATAACATATGAACTAGTATACCGATACCATTTTCTTGTATGATTGGATCAGCTCGAAATGATGTCATTTGTTCAACAAGGAAACTGAAGAAAAACATTCAAAATAACATTTATGTAAAATAAAAATGGACATCCTTGAAAAATGGCGATATACCTTTTATTATGACAGACAAAAAAAGTAAATAAAAAAACAGCAAGTAAAGTTTCTGGGAACGTGTCGCATATAGTGATTATACTCTATAATGTAAGAGTCGTCTTCCCATTGTTTTTAATCGTGACGTACAAAAACGAGTACACATCTTCTTCCTATACACTATCAATGCTATTGGTAAAATATTTTTCAAAACTTTTGATTATGGTCTTTAGAAACTAAAGTTACGACGTTGGACTGGCAATCATCGGATAGCAAGCTTTGTGTTGTTTGAATCCAATCCCAAACCTTCTCGGTTGTTTCCTTGAGCAAGAAACTTTATCCTACTAACTCAGTACTGGGGAACCACGAAGCAGACTCGAAAGTGATAATTGTAAGTTGTAAGAACTTGTTTCACAATCGGGCTAAGATAAACTAGGATAGTGTAAAAACTAAAATAGCATGGCAATTTTGTACCAATTGATACATCATTTCATACAATTAATTGAGTTGGCTCTTAATAAGAGTAAATTCAATATCCTTATGACAGAACTTTGCATGATAAAAAGCATACACATAGGCTGAAATAGCGGGAGGTGGGTCAGGGTGTCCGAACCCCCTCCTCTGGAATTTCCAAAATGTACCTGTCCATTAGTGTATTTCTTGACTGTAAGTCATTTTAAGTAACATGAAGCAATTTCTCTCGGTGTTTAACATAGATTTAATTGTTATGTAGTTTTTATAATTAATATGTTGCATTTTTCTGCAAAATGTGTTTAATGTGGTTGTGGTTCGAAAGTTTGGACCCCCATTAGAAAAAGTCCGGACCCCCTAGAAAAAAATCCTGGATCCGCCCCTGATACAAATATGCCAATCTCACCTTTGTATATTACAGGACACTAAATTTTCAACAATGTTTTCACATTTCTCACATAGTTGATACAAAATATGTATCCCAACCTGAAAAATATGTAAACTTAAATTATAATACTCTGTCCGAATTTTAACTTTTATTATGGTAAGAAAATCGTTGACCAATTTATGTATGGTTCGTTTTACATAGTAAAAAGTATCATATAGAAATCGGTTTCATGTATTCTTATAAGCAAACTCTTTACTTTTCATATTGTCATTGTTATACTAACTGTATGTTGAAGTTATCGAAGTAGATATTGTTTATATCAAACGTAGAAATCAAAGTACTGAAATGACCTGATGTCATAGAACTGAAATATATATGGAATTGAAATTATAAGTAGGGTGTTAGAACTTACCTGTTGAACGTTGACAGCGACAGGTACATGTCTCAGTGCTGATAATATTTGTTGATGTAATTGTATTTCTTGTGAATATTTCAATATTTCTTCTTTAATATAAAACAGAATCAGAGTGACAGTATTTTAATTATTCACAAGAAAAAACTTAAGTAGGCACATATTAAATTACTTCCATTTTCTGAAGTATCATTGCGTCGTGTTGGTTCGTCAAATAGTGTTCCATGTCCCTGAGTGAGCCATTGAGATATATCAAACATTTAAAGGTTCATACACTTCAGTGTAGACATGGTCATATCTGCGTATCTGTCTTAAATATTTTGATATAATTTATAATATTTAATATATAACCCTTTTAACCCTTGTCAACTGTGATACTTGCTTGTGTTTCGATTGAATTTTCATAAAAAATTACCCTTATATACAAAAGCACTATACTGCATAAGTATATTTAAGTGTACATTGTTCTCAAATGTTCTCTCTTTTTCAACTGTATGTTATTGATTATGTATAATGTCATTGTCACGTGATTGTATATTTTATGTGATACATTGTATATTCACGCGGGTCTATTGACCTATTGATTTGAAAATAAAATCTTCTTCTTCTTCTTCTATCTTAAATTGGTCTCGTCGTTTCCTCGAGTAGAAAACTTATTTTAACTAAACATTGCTTTACAATAACCTCTGGACACGAAAACGTGGACTACGAAAAGGGAAAGCATTTGAATTACCTGAATTGAGTTATGTTTGTCACAAACGAATTTGTATAAAAAGATACAAGTAAGTAGACACCTATAGTAAATTTCTGATATAAAGTGTTCATCGATTATTGCAAAATTATGCATTTTTTGACGATTGTTAAGTCCCAAATGAAAATGGTGCTTATATTAAGACCGTTGCGCTATTTAGAGTATCAAAGTTGGTCTATTGGAACTTTGCAGTACAAGGAAGTACTACTGTAGATCTATGGAAAAACAAGCACGATTTCCTTTATCCAATAATTATAACATCATGAAACCAAGACTTACCGTTTGAATTCGTCAGACTATTTTCAATGAATTTTAGATTGCTACACAGTTCAGTTTCAACAAAACTTCGTTGGAGCACTTTCTGTGCTGCGTCAATAGACTTGATGACGTCATCACCCTCGACGTCTGGAACATAATCTATGTTACCATGGGAACGTTCAGTGAGAACTGTTATGGCTAACACTGGTGAAACTCTTCCACTGTCATGATCCATGTCGTCTGCCATTTGCTACCTAGATAAAAGTGTGACGTCACTTATATAAAGGTCTTAATCTCAAAATTCTAATTTGATAGGGTACGAGGTATAAGGTAGTTTCCCTTTTCAGTTTTGCAATTTAAATTCAGTTTTTAGTTGCTACAAGATATCTAACAAATCACGGGAGTATAATACGTATGTAATGTATATGTCTACAAAACACATTCCGAAAAATAATACTGTTGATCCAAAGTGAGATTCTTATTTTGAGATAGTGGAGTCTGATAAAATTGGTGTAGTCAGCTTCCCCAAAAGGACAAAGACTATGTCACACATCGAGTGGAATCCTATCAGCTTTGTTCAACATGAGACTAGAAAATACCCCCAAAAATAACTGAAACCCTCACACCAGGGTCATGTTCAATAACGACTGTTTCAATACGGATCCGGAACAACTCAACCCGAAGACAACTCAACCAGTGAATAACTCAAGCCAAAGTTGGGACAACTCAAACCGTTAGTGAGGTATTGAGTTTTTTTCAGGTTGAGTTGTCTCTGGGTTGAGTTGTTCCGACCCTAACGTTACGGAACGTTCGGGGTAATTGAACACGTTGAAATGTTATTGCTTGTTTTTTCAGGTTGAGTTGTCTTTGGGTTGAGTTGTCCCGACTCTAACGTTACGGAACGTTCGGTGTAATTGAACGCGCTGAAATGTTATTGCTTGTGTCATCATTACATATATCTATTCATTAGTTATAGGTTATCAGTTAACTATGATGGAGGGCACATCTTAATGATTTGATCACTATGTTAAACAGTGATAATTGTGAGATAACATTATATCCTAAATATTGTACCTTACAGTGTCAATGTTGTTTCGCAGTGAAAATGTGATACAGGGAATTGCCCTAATATGGTCATCACCCAATCACAGCCATCAATCTACAATAAAGCTAATTTTCTTTACAGGACTTCCTGCTATTGGTTTCCGTTGAGAGTTTTACTGTATTTATATGAAATAATAGCAATGAATCAGTATAATAATTGAACGAAACATCACTATTTAATAGTTCTACTTTACATTTGTTCATTAAAGTGACCATGTAGTTGAGTGACGGTTCTACGTTGAGATACTCATTTTTATTTTAAAAAGGCAAGACAATGCGTACTTCGAAATGACAGCAACAAAAATTGGCTGCTATTCGGATATAGCTGTAATGAGAGATTTTACAGTAAACTTTATCTAAAGTACATTTTATATAAAAATGAGGGTAGATAACGTTGATAGACTATATCATTGCAACGGTGTACTGCACTCGTACGTCTGACCTTATTATGTATAATGTCTAAGTTATAGATTTATAAACTTTCAAATATTTCGGTAATATGCCTGTCAAAAAGACGATTATTTTTCAATGAAAAAAATGGTATAGTCATTAAAAACAAATACTCGTGAGCTTGACATTCTGTATGATGCTTAGAAAAAAACCCTCTTTATAATATTTCTTTAAAGTACGATACAGAATATCAAGCTCCTGTGGTCTGTGGTTGGTATTGTTCGCAATAATCCAATCTGGCAAATTTATAATACATGAACCATACTTTATATGGCTAGTTAATTTTAAATATTGAACATTTTAAGTATGAAATATCCAGGCCACGGACGAGATTTATTATCGGTATGTACCTATATCCTTAAGTGTTTAAAATACCCATGGTCATCCCTGGTCAGTATAGTATAAATACACTGGACAACCAAGGTCAAGATCACAAGACCCGAGGCCAAGGTAAACACGAGTCACATGTGAGCTAATCATCATGTTTATTTTGATAAAAACACCCGATTTTAAACTTTCATATACATTATTTCAAAGTTTTTATATATCTATTTACTCATGTGATCAAGGCGGGAAATATGTGATCACGTGATTAAGAAGTACATGTATTATATTTATCTTAAAACTTCGAACAATTGATATTTTATCTTTTAAATATTGGTTCCTTGTTTAAAGTTTTGTAAAATGTGATAACATTTAAGTTCTTGTTTTAAGTTAATTTATAGAACACTAGTCTTGGGAAATTATATATACGTATACAAATACATTTGTTGACTATAATTAATGAACTTAATTCCAAGCGAAAAAAAACCTCACTGATAATGAAAATAGAATTTTATGAAGTCATTGTAAAAGAGGAGACAGATGCAAATGTTGTAGACGTTGGATAGCAAGTTAGCATCCCAGTATTGATAGCTTCAACATAGAACATTTTCCTTATTGCTCAAGCAATATAGATGTATTAAACTGGTTGACATTCGAGGTACATTCGGAACTTCTCGGTCATTCACTACGAATAAATGGTCGATGTGTTCCGAATAGTTCGAGATAATGGTTAAGTGCAATTCAGTAAACATACTTTACTTTTTTTTGTTTTATAGCTCGGTTAAGATGACATGAGACATTGTTGATATCAAATATCGTCGAGATTTGTCTCAAGTTTTTTACTAAACTATCTGTATGTATGTATAACTGTAACTCAAGAACATCACGCAATTTCAGTACATGCTAGTACTGGTCGCAATAAATTGTTAATGTCATTTCGAAAATTTAAACATTAACATACCTGTTTCTTCATTTCATTTATAATTGCATTAATCCAGTCATGAATTCACTTCCTTACGTATGTCAACATACCCTTTTATCGTGAGGGTATAGCAGTATATAAGTTTACTATTACTATTTAATACTGTCCCATGTACATATGCATGTATACTATAAAGTTGTAAACTTCAACTTTCCCAATATAAATAAATGTCACAATCGGTTAACTTAATAAAATGTAAAATCAAACATGTGTAAGTCCGAGCGTACCTATGTGAATATATTTAAGTACGAATATATCATTTAAGTATAATACGTTCATTTATTTTACCACTGATCAGTATCATAAAAATCTACCTTTTCAGATAATATTCACGCGACATGTAGTTTATACAATGTTGATACATAAGATACATAAACACATACATGTACTTAAGTGATTTGAGACAATAAAATGACATTTTCAACAAGGTAGTCACGTGTTTTCAAAGAGATAACAAAATTTTATTTACGTTTGATTATCTAAATATATGATAATATATGAAAGAACGATAAATTCAGCTTTGACAAACAGTACAGGTGCGTAGAAACTATTACTGATCGTAACTGAGTAGAGCCCGAATTTCTGAAAACGCAAAAATTATGGTAAAATATAATTAAAAGGATACATGTATCAAATTCGACAACCATACAATAGTGTTACAAGGAACGTATACTTATATTAAACATTTGCTACGTTCTTCATCCCAGAAACACAATTACAAGTTTCTATAATCTGTATATATATGCATGTATATATAAAATACACTAAATAGATCATTCGAAATGTTTATCAAACTATTCATGAACGTCATAGCGTACCCATTTATTAATTGCCAAGGCGAACTTGAAAGGCAATAATACAATTTAGTTCCTTTTTTCTGAAAAAATCCCCTTTTTCAATATTTAAAACTCCTGCATGGGTATAAACCTTCAGTTCCATTCCGTCGGATTGACCATTAAATGTGATAAAGAGGTTTACAAGTTTGAATGAGTATTTTCTATGTAAAATACAAATGTAAATCTAAATAAAAAGGGAGCTAATAGTGGAGATATTCGACAGAACTTTTTGTAGAAGTTGTCTCCCTTATTGAATATTATTTCGGCATAGATTACGAACGAGATAGTGCCCTCCAAACTATGTATCGTCTATTATCACATGCGTTTGAACATGGGGAATTAGCTCAAGTGGTAGAGCGCTCGCTTAGCATGTGAGAGGTACCGGGATCGATACCCGGATTCTCCACGTATGTTTTTAGTGTTTTGTTCGATGATATTTTGGACATTAGGCCACAACAAATTGATCATATTATGTTCTATGGATTCGCTCGCACCTTAATTTTTACATTTTTTACAAAAAAAAAAATTATTTCCTCGCTCGCCCAAAAAAATTTGGTCAAACCGCTATATAAATAAAGTGAATAAAGACTTTTTAAAAAAAATTTTCTTCGTTCGCTCGCCCCATTTTTCCCCAGAAAAATCCATAGAACATATGATCAACTTGTTGTGGCCTTAAGTTTAAAAAATGAACTTCTTAAAAAAGCAGGGCGCGAGTTAATATTTTCAGGTTAATCTACTTTCTAGTGTTACTAGTACTGTTTGTACTGTAGCCCTATAAATAGATAGACCGGCCACTCTATCGATAAGCGCTATAAATCATTTTTTAATTTTCAAAATGTATCATTTGTTTTCTTGTCATTACGTTATCGTTTATCAACTCCGAAAACGTTATTCTTTCTTCATTGCTAGTTTTGAAGTACTTTCAAGTAATTACACCCTCCACTGACATTTACAATCGGTGTTAATTGTTTTATATATGAGATTAAACGATTTGAAATTGAGGTGCAGACTTTTGGCAACCAGATTATTTGGGCCATGTCCCTTCAGTTCTATTGCAAATTAAATAACTAAAAAGCCATAGCCACGGAGTATAACAGTTTATACAATGTACACACACGTGCCAACCGACTATGGAGGAGGCAATTTCACAATATTTTTTGTTAAAAAATTCTCGATCACCCCGAGTTTGGACGATTATTGTGAATGTACACTATACCTCCAAATCCCATCAGCATCCGCCAGTGTCAGCCTGGGTCGCTCTCTCGTTCACTTGATTTTCAAAGGTATCTGACACACGAATTTTACAACTTCCTTACTTAACTAAATGAAAACTTAGAGAACCTTGTGATGATGCAACACACCATTTGTAGCCGGTCCTGGCTTAATGGTTTTTAATACGTGAATAACAAATTCCTTATACATGTATAACTCTATACAAACCCTTGACCTCAGGATCAATAAATTATATGACCTAGAAACATAGTTGAATTTAACAATCTGTTCAGAGGAACTCAGGCTGTTGTCCATGTCAAATGCGAAACTCTAGGTCCTATAGTTTTTAGACAAGATGATTTTTGAAAGTTTCATTATTCAAAAATGGGATGGGGTCAATATTGACCTCAAGGTCATGATAAGGACAGATTTTGTAGAGGACCTCAAGATGATATCATATGTCAAATATGGAATATCTAGACCTAACGGTGTCGGTAAAAAGATACATGGATGTTTCCTTATTTGAAACTGTTGACAACTTCAAAACTATTTGCCCCTGAAGATGGGGCCAATATTGACCCAACGGGTATAACTTGAACAGTCTTTGTAGAGGGCGTCGAGATCATGTCATGTGATGAATATAGAAGCTGTAGGTCTATAGTACGTTAAAGGCTAACCGATAGCTCATTATGATAGCCGGTCTAGTTTAATATGTACTTGGTCAGTAAAAATTGGTAACACGACAATACTGGACTATTATTTAGAAATCTATTTATTACACTTATTTTACCACAAATCTTCACGTGATCAATTAATAGCGATCAATTAATTAATTTTATTTCAAACATTTGAATTGAATAAGTCTGTTCAATTAGATAACCTTAAGGTCGTATGATAGGCCATGCTTAAACAACAGATAAATGAGCTGATGCACGTTCATCAGTTTACTGATTTAGACAGACAACTTTGTTGTAAAACATGTAACATGTGCATAGAGTATTAAACTATCTTAATGTTAACCCTTTACCGCTCAATGACCCCCTCCAAAATGGCCGCCACAGCCTTAAAAATTGTGCTTTTTAACTAGATTTAGTGAATTTCACTACAGGATAGTCCCCCCCCAAAAAATGAGCTGTTTTTCGCGCATCTCCCCCATCAAAAGATGTCTCAGGGGGGTTCCGAAGGGGGGGGGGGTGCCCCCCCTTTGTTGCTGGGGTTTGAAAGGGGCGAAGTGCACTCATCGCCAGAAAATTTATCGAGGTCATTGAGTGCAGAGACGTGACGCCAAATGCTGATAAGAAAACATGTTTTCAGTCTCTGAAAAGACCTGGCACTTTAGACGTCAAGTTTGGAAAATATTACTGTTTGAAATGCAAATGTGGGGTGTAAAAAGACCAAAAATTGCAATTTTCGGCGTCTTGCTCCGCCCCAGCGTTGCCATGGTAACTGGGGTCGGGGCTCAACTTGGTTTTTCTGAAAGACATTCACCCAGGGAATAACTTAGCCAAGTTGCATATCTGTATAATGATTAGTAATGAAATTAGAGCATCTTGAAATAGCCCTAGCGCGTAATGGTAAAAAAGGCTACCTTTCACACGTGTCGCAACCAGTAAAGGGTTATTATATTAAGTTTGTTGGTAGAATATTTCATTCCAGTTTTCTAAATGAAACTGACTTTTCGTCACTGAAAAAATGATGAATGCGAACATTCTGGGGACGAATAAAAATATAAATAAAAATAAAGAAATCGAAACAAATTTTTTCGTACCCAACATTTTTGGGTAGAAATTTCAGTAGACGAATCAATCTAAACATTAATAAGTCGTCCACAAACTTTTCCTTTACGTTAAGTTTAGTAAAGAACATGTACATGTATCAGAAACCAATCTTTTCAGGCTCAACGTTATGGGAACGAAAAGTTTGGGGACGAAAACATTGAATAAATTTTGATTTGTTTGAGCCCAACTTTTTTGGGTAACGAAAATTCTGGGATCGAATTTTGGTTTACATTCTGATTCATATCCAAACTTTTTGACCCAACTCTTTCTGGTTTTTTGAAGTTCTGGGGACGAACCATTTTGATTCGTCCCCAATCTTTTCGACAAAACTTTTTTTCTGGTTACGAAAATTCTGGGATCGAATTTTTGTTTACATTCTGATTCGTCCTCAAACTTTTTGACCCAACTTAATTCTGGTTACGAAAATTCTGAGAGGCGAATCTTTGTTTTCATTCTGATTCGTACCTAAACTTTTCGACATAACTTTTTTTCTGGTTACGAAAATTCTGAAAACGAATCTTTGTTTACATTCTGATTCGTCACCAACTTTTTCGATTTTCAGGTTACGAACATTCTGGGGATTAATCTTTGTTAACATTTGGATTCGTCCTTAAATTTTTCGACCCAACTTTTTCCTGGTCACGAACATTCTGGGGACGAATCTTTGCTTTCATTCTGATTCGTCCTCAAACCTTTCGACCAAATTTTTTTGGCGACGAAAATTCTAGGGAGAATCTTTGTTTACATTCTGATTCCTCCCTAAACTTTTCGACCCAATTTTTTCTGGTTACGAAAAAACTGGGGACGAATCTTCGTGAACATTGGGATTTGTCCCCAGAATTTCGACCCAATTTTTTTCTGGTTACGAAAATCTGGGGACGAATCTTTGTTTATATTTAGATTCGTCCTCAAACTTTTCGACCCAACTTTTATCTGGTTACGAATATTCTGGGGACGAAACTTTGTTAACATTGGGATTCGTCCTCAAACGTTTCGACCCAACTTTTTTCTGGTTTTTAAAATTCTGGGAAAATCTTTGTTTACATTCTGATTCGTCCCTAAACTTTTCGATCCAACTTTTTTCTGGTTACGAAAATTCTGGGGACGAATCTTTGTATACATTCTGATTCGTCCCTAAACTTTTCGACCCAACGTTTTTCTGGTTACGAATATTCTAAGACGAATCTTTGTTTACATTTGGATTCGTACCCAAACTTTTCGACCCAACTTTTTTCTAGGTACGAATATTCTGGGGACGAATCTTTGTTTACATTTGGATTCGTCCCTAAACTTTTCGACCCAACTTTTTTCTGGTTACGAATATTCTGGGGACGAATCTTTGTTAACATTGGGATTCGTCCTCAAACTTTTCGACCCAACTTTTTTCTGTTTACGAATATTCTGGGGACGAATCTTTGTTAACATTGGGATTCGTCCTCAAACTTTTCGACCCAACTTTTTTCTGGTTACGAATATTCTGTGGACGAATCTTTGTTTACATTTGGATTCGTCCGTAAACTTTTCGACCCAACTTTTTTCTGGTTACGAATATTCTGGGGACGAATCTTTGTTAACATTGGGATTCGTCCTCAAACTTTTCGACCCAACTTTTATCTGGTTACGAATATTCTGGGGACGAAACTTTGTTAACATTGGGATTCGTCCTCAAACGTTTCGACCCAATATTTTTCTGGTTTTTAAAATTCTGGGAAAATCTTTGTTTACATTCTGATTCGTCCCTAAACTTTTCGATCCAACTTTTTTCTGGTTACGAAAATTCTGGGAAAATCTTTGTTTACATTCTGATTCGTCCCTAAACTTTTCGATCCAACTTTTTTCTGGTTACGAAAATTCTGGGGACGAATCTTTGTTAACATTGGGATTCGTCCTCAAACTTTTCGACCCAACTTTTTCTGGTTACGAATATTCTGGGGACGAATCTTTGTTAACATTGGGATTCGTCCTCAAACTTTTCGACCCAACTTTTTCTGGTTACGAATATTCTGGGGACGAATCTTTGTTAACATTGGGCTTCGTCCTCAAACTTTTCGACCCGACTTTTTCTGGGTACGAAAATTCTGAGACGAATCTTTGTTTACATTTGGCTTCGTCCTCAAACTTTTCGACCCAACTTTTTTCTAGGTACGAATATTCTGGGGACGAATCTTTGTTTACATTTGATTCGTCCTCAAACTTCCCGACCCAACTTTTCCTGGTCACGAATCTTTGTTTACATTTGGATTCGTACCCAATCTTTTCGACCCTACTTTTTCTGTTTACGAAAATTCTGGGGGACGAATCATTGTTTATATCTGATTCGTCCCTGAACTATTCGTATCTAGAAAATGTTAGTTACGAAATTCTGGGGACGAATCTTAGTTCACATTTTGATTCATACCAAAACTTCTCGACCCAACATTTCTCCAATACGAAAGTTCTGAGGAGAAATCTTTTACATTTGTATTCGTCCCAAATATTTTTCGTACTCGGAAAAATTTTCAATTTATTCCAAAAACTGTTCGTACCAAAACTTTATAGTACTTAGTTTAAGGCGATTTTCTTGGTTTGAATAAAAATATCAACAAAGATTTGTCCCCAAACCGATTTATAAATACATTTGGAGGGTTTAACCTTACCTTTGACGAGTCAGATGGGCCTTGCTAAAATGTCTACTTTACCTGTAATACTATTGTTTCCAGAAGTATAGTTATGCTTCAAAATCTGTTCATGCATATTCACGTTGATGGCTTGATGTGTAATTCTTGTCAGCAAGCATTTCATTTGCTTATTATTTACTTCCCATAAAGGTTGTGGGATGTATCACAAAAGTAAATAATAGCACCAGGATCTCTGAATTTATTGCACCATGGGTTTCTGGCCCAGAGGGGGGAGCTAGGGGTCTTTGGGAGAAGTCAATGTTTTGGGTACCAGGTGGAAGCAAATAGAATTCACAATGTAAATTGTTTAAGTTTATTCAACTGTCGGTGGCACATACACAAACTCCGTCGATTTAAATATATTTTTAAACAAACTTGAGAACAAAAAGCTAAAGTGAATATTTAAATCAGTGGAGTTAATGTATGTCACTGACAGTTATATGAAATTCAATAGTACCGTTCCATTGTATGTTTTGTTAATGCTAGAATATAGATACATGTACTTGTTTTATTAATTAAGATTATCTTTGAAAAAATATTAATGAGGGATATTAGTCAGTTATCTATCATTGATAAAGTCTGAAGCTATGCAATGGGCAAGTATGTCCTATCAGTTGGAATCCTCAGAATTTATCATTGCTGTCCTATATAAGAATAATACAATATTTCATCAAAAATCTTTCTTAATAATTAAGATATTAACAAGAGTGATAAAATTCAGATCGTTTTTCACAAAAAAACCATGCTTTGCTTGAATTTCAAACAAATTAAAGGATTTACTAAAAAGTTATTTAAGAGTGATTGAAGCAATTGGCATTGAAAAGTAAGAATAAAATTTAAGTAATCTGACTGATTGGACCTAACTATTTGAAGAGTATGCAAAGGGGAAATAACTGACTAAAGTCCCTTATTAGTCCTCAAAGCACTGTTGTATCTAAATACTGTTACTAGTATGGTTTTAATACATTGACTTGTTACATGGAGATTTTATTCTTTCTTTACTTAATATTGGTTCGTTTGGCATTTCCTTATTGAGTCATAGGTTAAAATAAGAAAGCATGGGCCTAACTGAAACTTTCATTTCCTTATCTTTAAAAATGGCTACCCAGCTTGAATATAAAAATTAATATCAAATTTTTACATTATTTAATAAAGTAACTCATGTTTAAAGCTCAGTAAATGAAAGTGCTTGCAAACTATTTCTTGAAAACAGAACAAGGTCAAGCACAAATAATGCACCAGTCATTTATAACAAAAATCTACCACCTCTAGGACATAGCAGTACTTCAACTTTCAGCCTAGCAAACCCATGGTAACTTAACTGTCCTACATGTAGGGGCATTAGCATTGTAAAATCATCGGTAATGCCACTGCCCTATTAATTGCAAGGAACTGGCTATAGTCCCCGATACTTTTGGCAAGAAAACAATTCCACTGCAGATGCCTGGTAGCGCAAAGCTTGAAGATTAAAACATGGCTTGTATTTTCTGCTAAACCCCACATATTGGCTAGGGATAGGGGATGTAGTTTACAAATGACTGGGGCATAATCACAATAAGCAAATGTCAATATAAGGATTTAATGTTTGTGAGAGATGATTTCTAGAATTTTATAAATTCATTTTTTGTCTTTTTGATTTTTTAATTATTTGTTTTTGTGAAAATTACTATGTATGTTTTTGAGAAAATTACATTGCATTAATTGATTCAATGTTTTTTAATGAAATAAGCAGTTAGGGGAAATACCATGTGATTAAATGCTAGAGATCCAAATTTAACATAACTCTTTTTTATTGTAATCGGTAAAACAAGCTTCAACTAATTTATTTCCTATACAATTTTTATAAAAAACATCAATAATTGTATGCATAAACTTGTAAGCTTTTTGCTAAAGCATTTATCTTAAACAACAGCAGTGAAGTTTTCTCAAAAACAGAACAAAAACTTCAAAATTGTATGTAATTTTGTCGTAACAGTGTTTACCAGGATTTGAAGCCTTTGATCACATGGTATTCCCTCTAATTGCTTATTACATTTTGCCCTAAATGTTGTACTGATGTTCATCAATCCATTGTCTCATTTCCATAAAGTCTTGTTGTCTTCACAAATTGTTTATTGTGTTGTGAAGCAATGGTGGGTCTCAATGAGTTTTCCATTAATTATAATTTTTAGATTTATAGTTCGTTTTTTTTTTCTCAACTGTCAAAACATGAATAATTTCATGGTGACTTCATGTTCTTTGGCTAATATTTGTGATATTGTAATAGTGCGTATTCAATCACCACGGAATTATTCAAACTTCAACAGTTGAGAAAAATAGACCATATACTTTTTGAAAATTTTGTATTGGATTGTTTTCATGAGTAGTGTTAATATTGTTAGGTTATGAAACAATTAATCAGTGCAAAACTATTCATGCTGTTAATATAATACAACCACCAAATTATACATCAATGTTTATGTTGTAATTAATTTTGTTAAATTTGTTAATTATAACAATACGGTCATACATAAATGTTAAATTTGATATAATAATAAAATTATACAGAAATGTACATAAAAATGATACTACATTTGTATATAGATTTAAGTCATAATTAATTTACACATGATAAATATAACAAAATAATAAAGTCATACATAAATATTAATGTAAATTTAATAAAATAATAAAATGTAAAAAAATACTACAAAGTAAAGTCATAATTAAATTAACACATTATAAATAAATTGTATCATAAAATAATTAAAGCATGCGTAAATGTATATGTTGATAATACCATAAAATAATAAGTTAAATATAAATGTGCACATTGTTAATATAAAATATAGTGACATAAAAGTACAAGTTGTTAATACCATAAAATGATAAACAATTATAAAATACATGTACATAAAAATACAAATGTATTTATATATTAAATATAATAATAATAATATATATATAAAACAAGTAAATCTGTGAGCTAATGCTCACTAGTGATACCCCCGCCAAAATCTAAAAATATGCGACAAACAGGAAGTAGATGAGCAAGGAGCATGAAATCGCTTTACACCACATGGGACTATGGGATGAAGCAATATGCAAAGTATTAGGCTGCTGCATGTTATAGTTGCTGAGAAAACTGCGACGGAAATTTCGTAACGGACAGACGCACAGACGGACAAGGGTAAAACAGTATACCCCCCTCTTCTTCGAAGCGGGGGTATAATAATAAAAAAAAAAAAATGTAAAAAATACTATAAAGTAAAGACATAATTAAATTAACACATTATAAATAAATTGTATAATAAAATAATTAAAGCATGCGTAAATGTATATGTTGATAATATCATAAAATAATAAGTTAAATATAAATGTGCACATTGTTAATATAAAATATAGTGACATAAAAGTACAAGTTGTTAATACCATAAAATGATAAACAATTATAAAATACATGTACATAAAAATACAAATGTATTTATATATTAAATATAATGATAATAATATATATATAAAATATTCTAACATAGGCACGTGCGTTTTCACTCTTTATTTAATGTGACGTCATCTATGCTTTATTATTCAACAAAATATATCTCATGACGGCTGTTGAAATTTTACTCCCCACGTTAAATGCGCAAAGCCGAAAATGGCGCCCGAGTTTATAAGGGTTGACTTTTACAATATGGTTTCTATTCTATAATTAAGATTTTAATATTTTTCGTTCGGAATAAGAAACACCTATCTGTGAGAATTGTGTAAATAAATGCTATTTTCGGCCTTTGCACTGGGGAGGATTTCAACAGCATGACGTTTCTGACAGTTAAAAATAGTTCTATAAATATATCTTTTCTACGGATGTATTTTACGATGTTAGAATCGAAATAATTTACAGTTGTCTATATTTTGTTGCCTAATAAAATATAGGCACTCGTTTGATGCGCTTATAAAATCACTCGTGCTAAAGCACTCGTGATTTAATCATACGCGCATCACAACTCGTGCCTATATTTTATTAGACAACAAAATATAGACAACTGTAAGTTATTTCTTAAATAAAATATAAAATATATAAAGTAATAAACATAATGTAAAAACTTCATATCTTATGATAAACTCAATATATATAAAGTATACATCTAAAAAAGATTTTATGATAAATACACAAATATATCAAGTATAGATAAAATAATTTTTTTTCAAGTTGATCAACTTGTCTTTCTTTGGTTTCATCTTACTACAGTGCCATCCATAATCACCTTCACACTTTCATTTATCTATATATTTTTTACTTTTTTTACCAATACTAAAGAAATTTAAAACATATCTTTGGATATGTACATGCATAACAATTACAATTGTATAATGTATCATTATTCGCCTTTCAAATCCATCATAAATAGCCTAATCTGTAAATACATTTGCAGTCATTTTTACAAAAAATCTTACGAATAGAATTATCGTAAGTCAATTTAAAAAAATTAAAGTTCAAAGCCTAAAAGTTATGATGTCATATAACGATATAAATTTAAGACTGTATTCATTGTTCAAAATAACTAAAGAATATTGCAAATTGTTTGGACAAATTATGAATGATTCCTGCTTTTAACTAACATTGATTTTTATTGTAAGATTTTTTTGTGAAAATGACCAATGAAATACAACTGAATTGTATTTATGAACAACCGGCTTTTTTACAAGTGTAAAGTAAATTTTAGATGGCACTGTATCTTCTAAATAACTCTCTGATATGTCTTGTCAGTAACCTGAAATAAATAAATACAAGTAACATATAAGTAAAAGAATTGACTTCATCTTTATAAACCTTATTTTAGTGGTTGTCCACCAAGCAACATGAACTATTCTATTGTAAGTTAAGATATATCAACATTCAATGTTTACAATTTGTGAACATAACTGCAAACAATTGTCTGTACAAAAAAACTCTTATTTTTGAAAAGGATTATTTGGCAATTACACAAATTTTAAACATACTGTTAAATTTTATTCAACTGGCAACAGTAACCCTGCTGATTTAAATACTCAGTATTTCTTTGATAATTTCAGCACAAAAATACAGATAACTCTTCATCAATATCGAGTACTGAAGACAGTAATGAGTACATACTGGGTTTATCAAACAAATATCAAGTATTTAAATCAGGTGGGTTATTATATACGCCACTGACAGTTGAATAAGATTTAACAACTAATTAAACGTCTAGAAAGAATATTCAAATGTATAAAGCCATAACTGAGACATGCCACAAATGTATGAAAAAGGTTTGATCAAACAATTCTTACCACAGCAGAAGAATAATTTGTAAAGATATTGTAAATATATTGATAATAGAACCATAGTGATATGTTATGTGACCTTCTTTAGATTTTCAAACATAATAATTTTATATAGTATGTTTGAAAATCAAGGGAAGGTCACATGACATATCCCTGTGAATAGAACACAGAAAAAGCATGAGAAGAACAAATTATTTGTCTTTTTTATAAGATGTGAGCTCAGAAAGTGACGCTTTAACTTGTGGCTATGTCACTCTTGAACAAAATTATATTTCCTTAGCTCACTGGGTGAAACAAATTTATTCACATTAAAACCAACAAATTTTCTCTAAATCATCAGGTAGAGCTTTATACACTTTTTTCTTTATAATGGGTTTAGAACAGATACTTAAGTGAGAGAACGTCTAGTTTTCCAATTTCATTATTAACAGGAGCAGTCTTAGAACAGCACACTCAATTTTTTGGTTGATTTGTCTATGGCTGACAAGAAGTTTTGAAAATAAGGCCAAGTTTTTCAAGGGAAATAATTCAGTTTTATCATAATCACTTAATTCATGATTCTTATACATAAAGGGCATAACAACAAAAATAAATATTCCAGAGTTTTGACCTATCATAGAAATGTAAATGCAGTACTAATAAATTAGCATCTCAGATTCAGTAAAACATCTTGATTTATACTGAATATATTTCCCTATGAAAAACTTTAATCTTAAATGTTCAAGTATAAGTAGGTCTGAGGGAAGCTCGAACATTATACATTCATAGTTACATCCCTTCACAGTTGTACAGACATAGCAATCAAACTTTTATTCAAATACATGTATCTTTGATATGTATTGAAGCACAGGCACCAGAGCCAACTTATGATCATAAAATAATGCCCATTTTACCTTCCTGTATATTGTCCCCCATATATACATGTACATTATTTTATATATGATATACATGGTATTAAATGTTTTCTACAGCACATACAGCTATATTGGACTTAAATCTGAAAGAAAATATCAGCCTCAATTTAAAAATTAAATATTTCTCTAAAATAATGCTAAGTAACAAGTTTGTATGTTATACCGATTTCATAAAATTAATATTAATTTAAGTATCACAAGTTTGCCGCAATTCAATGGCACTACTGATTTCCGAAGGCGCACTTCATTGACAAGGTATGGGAAATGTCTCCAGGAATTCATACACTAATCAGTTTACACCTCATGATTAAACAGGAAGTTAGCAGTGTATGGTTCATAAAATTTCATGATACTTTTTTCATAATTTCGCTCTTGTCAAGTCAAAACCTTGTAACTTTACCTTTTTTGAATGGAAGTTACGAGGTTTTGGCTAGACAACAACGATTTGTTGATTTAGTGTGCTTTTATATCAGAACAATCTGAGTGCAACACATAAACAAACCCAAAGTGAGTAGAGTAGATGAGTGGATGCAAACTAGTGATTATGGTGGCTGAATTACACTATGTCGCATTGTTGTCCCGTGGGGCGCCACATGGAAACAAGAAAGTGCGACAAAATGGTATTTGTGTCGTATCTTCGTCACATGGGGCACCATGCATTAACACAATCATACAACAATGGCATAATTCAGTCACGATAAGTGATACTAAAACTAATATTAATCTTATACATACAGTTTTAGGTACAAACTTGTCAGTTAGCAGTATGTTAAAGAAATGTATAATCTTTAAATCAAGACTGAAATGTTCTTTCAATTAAAAGCTTAATTGAAAGAAAATGGTTAGGACAATACCCACTTGTAGAAACGTTCAATACCAAGTATTATATACATGCATATAACACAGATGCAATACCATGAAGTAAAAAATGCTATGGTTACAAGAAGAAAAAAGTTAACAATTGGCCTCAACTCAAACATTTAAAGAGCTTCAAGTATTTTAAATCTTGTCAGATTTCCATGATACCAATGTGAGGCTAAGCAGATAGGTATTTACTATTCACTGTGCATGTCATCTTCAATGCCAAATTTATACTTTTTGCAAACACCCTGGAGAACTAACAATTATTTTCCATCAGTCAACCATTGGAAGAAAAATGACGAGGGCAAGCAACTGTAGAGCTATGGTTCTCCAAGGTGTTTGCAAAAAGTATAAAACTGGAGTTGGAAATGTGATGCACATCACAAAGTGCACAGTTTTCTGCTTAGTCTTGTGTAGCTATCATGGAAATCTGACTAAAATTAAAAACTTACTGCTCTTTAAATGTCTGAATCGAGGTGGATTCTTCTCTTTTTTCTTCTTGACATTGTAGCATATGTGACGCCATAATCACATGGTATTGCCAAACATTGCAGCATACAGGTAAAGTGAGGACTATAATACATAGACATGTTATTATATGATCATATGTTAGGGACTCTTGTGCCTTTGAATTATAAAAAGGGGCAAAACTAAAAAAGATTAATTTATTTCAGCCACAGTTATGTCCCTTTACAATATGATGTAGTCCAAACAAATGAGCAAAAGATATCCTTGGTAGTGTTGAAGATTTAAAACTTAAAAGCCTATAACCTCACAAACTATTCCAAGGCAGATGCATAAGTGATAGCATAAGCTCACATTTTCTTTGGAAAAGCCGAGCTTCATTCAATTTTTCCAATATATTATTTTGATACACTTTAGCTAAGTCTTCCAATCACAGTTTATTAAATTGAATACATGAAGCTTTTACTATCAAATTAGTGTTTCAATTTCATGATAATGTTGATAAAAATCAAACTGGCACTCAAATATTTCCATTTGAAATTGTAGCGACAGTAGTTTGGTTATATAGGCCATTAGTCATTTTAATGAAATTACAAAGATACTGGTTTTAAACCATATTATTTTGCTAATAATATCCAGACTGTTCACTTAAACACAATTTTATTATTATAAGGGTATAAGAATAATAAATTGTGTTTCAGTAAGCAGTATGTATATGGTGTTTCTTTAGAACTTTGATATACTAATAATATCCTAAATAAAATTTGTACAGTATGAAAGCATAATAAAGTCACATGAATTAACAGAAGCAAATTCTGCTAAATTGTTATTAAGAGATAATCATTCTACACATCATAAAGAGATATGAACTAATAATTATGAAAAAACTAGTTCATGATAATGAAATAATTAATTTGTTATAAATGTGATAGATTTATCGATATAATGACATATTTATCTGGTGATAACAAGATAACTAACTCATAATTACAAGATAATAAACTCATAATTATAATGAGATAACTTACTAGTTATAAAAAGATAATTAAACTGTTTTAATTCTTAAAGGTACTAGTTCACAGATTTGGATAATTTTTTTCTGTAATTTAGAATATCATTCAGTGTCTGTAATGGTGTCAACACATTTATTCATAATATTTTAAGACAAACTGACCTATACGTTGCAAGAAATATACTATAAAAGTCACAAAAATGTACTAAAATTGTCTATACTGTTACATACAGGGTAGATTTTTACTACATTAAATGCCATCATTTGTAGTTATTTGTCAATTCGCACTAAAATTGTCATTAACAGAACACTACTTTCCTGTTTCCAAAAAATGTTTCCATACAATTTTGATAGTTTCAGAAAAAGTTGATATTTAAGTTGAAATCTGTGAATGAGTACCTTAAATAGGTGGTTGTTGTCAATTTTGGTGATGAAAGTTATAATCATGGTAATATATGATAATGTAATATTTTAAGCACTTCGTAAAATGTGATAAGTATAGTTCGACAATATCAACCTGAGCTTGAACTATCCAATTAAAATAATTACACACTTGTCTAACATTAAATCGTGAGTCTCCATGTATATGAAAATACACGTGTTTATAACAACCCATGTGCCTATAAATAAATTTTGAAAATATGGCATGTTATTGTACTTTTAATTTTGAAAGCATTTGTTTAAACCACAAGCCGACAATGTTGTGGCACAGCTTAAAAGCATTTGTGCTTATGAAAATATGAAAACACAAATAATTGTTTAGTATGTGTATTTTGCTCAAAGCTATCGATAGAGCGTGTTTTACAAACGAAGACAAAAATACTGAGTTTAATATATACTTGCATAAAGGTCAAGCTCAGGTTAACTTTGTCAAATGCCTAACAAACTGAACTAACCAGTCTAATTATAACTAAAATAATATTGTATTTAAGTATACTCTGTATTATCATCATAACTTTCATCATGGTTGCCGTAATCATTGTTATTACATAATTACATAGGGTTGTCCGCAAGACTGTAATAAGTGCATTGTGTTAAAGAGCAAGTTACTACAGTCTTGCCGTCAACCCCAAATTATGTATTATCATCATAAAATAGTTCAAGATAATCATCATCCTCAACAACTTCACAATCACAATCATGAATTATTTATCTCATAATAAAGAGTAATCTATCTCATTAGTACAAATTAGTTATCTTATTATAAATAATTATCTCATAATTATGAGTAAACAATCCCATTAAATATACATGTATAAGTTAGTTATTTCTTTACTGCAAAATAGCATAATTTCATTTTTTTACAAAATAGCATAATTTCATTTTTTTACGAAATAGCATAATTTCATTTTTTACGAAATTGCATAATTTCATTTTTTACGAAATAGCATAATTTCATTTTTTACGAAATAGCATAATTTCATTTTTTTACGTGACACAATTTGTCTTTCGTAGCACAGTAGTTAGATGGTTGGATTTTTTTCTGATTTTTCGTCAAACTTTAAAACCTAAATGCTTTGATGTAAGTTTGAAGTAAGTTCAGACAACTTATTTGCTAGAGTGATATAGTCTCCAGAGAAAATGTCATTATTTGAGCTTATGAGTTGAATAAAAAATCTTACTCTAAAAATTGACAAATATTCTGCTTCTACCATGCTCTTTTTTGTACTATGTTAGAGATATTTTACACAAATATAATGTAATGTTTTTATCCTATAAGGTGATGTCATATTCTTTTTAAAATTTAATAAATGATGCCATTTTGATGTTATATTTTCACAACAATGAATGAGATGTTCATATATTTTCACCAAATAACACTACATTGCACAATGAAAAAATTTCTTTTTCAAGATACAGGGTCTATAGTCAAGTGATCAACAAGTAAATTTTTTAAGGCCATCCTTCTTAAATTTTTAGTTATACGAGAAATTTCTTGAAAAAATGAAAACGGTTGGTTGAAATAATAATAAAAAGATGATAAAAGATGTCAATTACAATCAACTTCTAAACCCATTTTGTACAAGCTCTGAGTGGAATTGATATTTATCTTAGAAATTCACTGACATTCTCTCAAACTGTGTGATAATTGACACCTTATTCATACTGGTATGGGTTGGTTATTTTATTTTTGGTGCAAAAAGAAGTATTGTGGGTAATAAAAAATTAATAATCAATTTTTTTTTCATTTTCTGAAAAATTAAGCTAAGTATTTTTAGGGTAAAAAACTATCTAAATTTCATCACTTCTGTTAATATCTTAATTAACAAGAATGATATTAGTTGAAATATTTTGTTATCCTTACATTGGAATCCAAGGATAAAATCCGAGGATTCCAACTGTAAGGACCTACTTACCAATTGTATAGCTTCAGATTTTATGTGGGAAAGATAACGGACAAAAGTCCCTAATTAGATTGCTACAAATTACAAATTCAAGTTTGAAAAATTATTATGTTATTGTTTATTTTATTCATTAATAATGCCATGAAAACAAAATTTTATTGTTGCATTTTATTTTATTGAGTTGCAGCAACAGTTATCTATCAGCTTCTAAAACTATGATCAATGTATCTTAATGAACAATTATCAGGTTTGAGATATTTTTGTTATTTCACATTCATTGGGAAAAAGTACTGATTTTAAAAAGCAAACTAAAAAAACACTGAACAATAAACTGTTTTTACACATTTTTGAATGTGTGAAGGAACTTTTGGAGGGCAGTGAATGTTTACAATGCCAGGTTAGTTTTCACTTCAGAACAAAATTTAGATCAACGTAAATTTCCAAATATGTAATGAGTGCCAGCTTAATGATTATCAACTATATTGACTCTTCACAAAACATCTGCTTCAATTAAATAAAAGTTCAGACCTTGTAAAGTATAAAGTCAACTTTTTAAAGTTTCAAGATTAAACGAATATACCTACCAATACATAGAATGCTGTAAAAATTGGACTACTTGTCATTCAGAGGTTCTTTATTGCAAGTTTTAAATTCCACAATAAAAACGTCAAGAAGAAAGAATTTGGTATCAAAATAATGAGATCCCATACTCTAACTCTGAAAGTAAACATAATACATTTCATGTACAAAAACACATATAATACAGCAATCAATTTGAACACTGAGAATTTAATTTGAATTCAAACTATTGAAATGATTCTTAGTAATAAGAAATAGCCTTATACATAGCCCTCCTAGTTAGCTTTGGGTTTGATTCTCAGATGGTGCATACTTACATGGCATTTGGTCATGAAATAATTTGCACAGTCATCTTTCTTCATCCAACCAATTCACTGATGGAAGTATATATAGGCCCCTGGTAACTAGTGTACAGCTAAATCCAAGAATTTAGTCTTTCCAGGTCTGGTGAGTAGTTTGACCACAGTGATATGACTAATACAGTGTGATGAAATGGCATTAAACCCAACCAAAGATAAAGCTTTTTACTTTTACTATCAGGCTGATAATCGCCAACAAGCCCTCCTCTGCCATGTTTTTTTTTTGTTGGATTTAATGCGATAGCAACACATTGTGTAGGTAATATAACGGCGGTCAGTCAACCTACTTACTGTTCCTGAAAAGACTAAATCTCTTGATTTAGCTGTTAACCAACTACTAGGTGCATACTTTTGTCGGAGACTGACAACTGCCCTACATGATTAAGCATCATTGGTAGGAGGGGAAATGGAGGAAAAATGATTTCATGGCCAAGCTCCACCAAAGTATGCCCCGCCCAAGAATTGAACCCACGATCCCACAATCAGTAGACTTGTGTGCTACTAACTGAGCTAGCCTGGAGGCTTTGCCGTGTTTTATCATTATCATCTAAATAATGAGTAAGTTATATTGTTATTACAAGTTAGTCATCCTATTATTACAAAATAGCATAATTTAATTCTTAATTTTTATGCGACGCTATTCGACTTTCATAATAAAGAAGATATCAAGGGCCAAGTGATCTAAAATAACATCTAAGGTAAACAAACAATTGTTTTATCCTCAGATTTCTTTTACCAGACAAATGATATGAAATATAATAGGGCATGAAATAATTTCTACATTTCTCGAGTCCCGTACAACGCAACCCCTGGATGACTTAATGCTTGGACATCTCAACCTGAAGTATAGAAAACTCAACCGGTCTGTGGAAACAACTCAACCTATCAGTGGAGATAACTCAACTAATAGACATCTCAACCCATATTGTATATAAATAGTTATTTGAGTTAAAAATCATCGTTCATAAGATTTAAAAATTGAGTTTATCATGTTGTGAAAATATTAAAATAATATTAGTAAAAATTCTTTTATCATAATTAAATTTTATTACATCATTATCATTAAAAATCACAATTATCACAATCATCATCATAATAAGTTTTTAAATCAGCAGTATAAAAATTAGTAAAAAATGATTATTATGAATATAGACCTAGTATGTAAAAATGAAAATTGTATGAAAATAAAGATTGCCTAAAATCCGGTTAGAGATAAGGTAGGTCTATGTATCGTAGATTAAAAAAGGTATCATTATAAATGGTATTATAACTATAGTTACTGTTTTCTGATACTTGAAGATTATTCTTTATGTTATGTTTTACTTGAATAATTTCATTTTAAGAGATTAAAATTATCAATTATAGGGAGGACTTGTTGGAAAATTTTGGAATTAAGATACAATTTAATAAAGAAGTTATTAATGGTAAATTTAATTTATATAATAAAAATTTGAATTCTTGAAGTTAAAAAGTACTCATCGGCTAAGCCAAGATAAAGGGTACCTCTTCAGTCTCACATATGCCAATTTTCAGACCCCATCAGAGTGCAGATTCTTTTAAAGTATTATACAGACATGTCTATTAGGCACTAATTTCCAAAAGATCTTGGATGGAACATGTAGAACAAAAAAGTTAAGAAAGGTTGAATAGATGTACCTAAGGGGCCTACGGACTCTACATGGTAATTCATATCACCACACAAAAAATTAGAAAGATGTAAATTTCTTATAAAAAAATGTTATTTAGTTTTATAAACATGTACTTTAAAATTTTGAAGAGAATCCACGCCCACTCTCTCCTTGTCTGCAACATTTACCAGGGTCGAAAGTGCAAATACCCCAAAATACACAGGAAATGTTAAGTTTCAATTTACATATAGATGAGAAAAAAGAAACAAAACTGATTTTTTATCTTTGAAAGTATTCGAAGATGCAGACAACACATTTAGAACATGTTTGATATGAATAATATGGTTTTGCTAATCCTAAAAAGAAAATTATATAATTGGAAACCAGGGCTACGGACTCTACACGGTAATTCATATCACCACTAGAAAACTTAGAAAGATGTATATTTCTTATAAATGATTTATAAATAAGTTTGATATTTATGTTTTTATCAATTTGGAAGTGAATCTACACTTACTCTCATTGTTTGCAACATTTACCAGGGTCAAAAGCGCAAATACCCAAAATTCACAGGGAATGTTAAGTTTCAATTTACATTTAAATGAGAAAAAAGAAACAAAGCTGATTTTTTTATATTTGAAAGTATTCGAAGATGTAGACAACACATTTAGAACAAGTTTGATATGAATAATCATAATGTTTCTTGATCCAATAAAGAAAATCATAAAATGAATATCAGGGGCTACGGACTCTACATACTGACTTGATGGTATTTAGTAGATTGAAGAAAGTAGTTTAATGTAAATTGACCTGTGGAATAATATTATTTTGATACAGTAATAATTTTTCTGACTTTTGAAAAAATGAGCAATAATAGGAAGAAACAATTCCTTTACTTTACTTGAGAAAACATGAAAAATGTATGTTTCTTAGTAACATAAAATGTCAAAACAAAACAAAGTCCTTAATTTTCAACCTGTTTCTATGTATATTTCAACAAAAAAATCTATCAAATAAGTTATCTCTATACATTTATAAGTTTCGGAGTAAAAATACAAAAGAATGAATTATGTGAAAATTAACATGGGGCTACGGACTCTACACCACACCAGTATCTTTTTCTATCACACATTTAAAGCTGTTTGTTTGGTTTTAAGTGTAATTATCCTTTAAAAATACAATAAACTTAAACTTACAAGCACTACAAATATATATTTAAGTATCTTCTGAAATGTCTAATGTATCAGTTTGACCATTAAAGAAATCTATCAGAAAATTCATAAATTACGTCAAATTAAAATCATTTTCAACAGAATGAAGATTGTCAAGACATACAGTATTCCAATGCATAGCTAGTCATCACAAGTACGAAACTAAGAAAATTAGAAAAGTTTTATAATTGTCCTGTGTGAAAAAAGATATAAATATATCAGGGGCTACGGACTCTACAGGGCTACGGACAGCAATTATTTGTCTTTAGATTTTTTTTGTTCTTCTTCTGATTTAATTCCTTTCCTGCATTACCTATATGGCACAACCAAAAACAGAAAATGTAATAAAACAGCAGCTATGTTTCTTTATAGTAAGTCAGCACACAGTTTAAAACAGGGGCTACGGACTCTACATAAAATTTACTATGTTCAGTAGTTATTTTCCAAAAAGAAAATGCTATACTCGAAAAAAACTTCATTTGCGTTAAATAAAAATAATTATAAACTGTAATAGTAAAAAGGTGATACAAGTGAAATAAAGCAGTAACATTGTTTTAAAGTCTATCAAAGATGGTAATGTAAAACTCTTACTTGCGTTACAAGGGTACATGTTTACTATTTCATGAATATTTTCTTAAATATTGATTATATTTAACTTTTGTAAAAAATACCGCATACCTGTAAGTCATTCAGATATAGAAAATACATCAAAATAACTGTAACTAACAAGAACTTTTCAAAACAACTGATGAAAAAAGAACAAAACCTCAGTGAGACTCAAAAACAGTGTAAAAACAGGGTTTTTATGGAATATAATCCTAAATAATTTAAAAAATGGTATTAGAACATATATAAAACTATACATCATCAGAAAGCTCTCAAGATAACGTGTTGGAAAAAAATACTCTTTATTTAATTTAAACTTAACTTTTCAGAATATTTCAATGTAACATTGGCAAAATCAAAAGGTCCCATTTATCTTGGCTTAGCCGTCATACACAAATTTCATTGATAATTGATTCTATTTTCAAACAAATAATATTCAAATCTTAATTTTAAAAAAATGAACCCAAAACTAAATACGAATTGTCATAGTTTTATTTGTGTGTAAAACATCATTCTTTAAAATAAGCGCTGTGAAATAAACATTCGACCTTGCCCTTAGTGAGTGTCATTTTATATACACACGATGATGAAGCATTTAAGTTCGATGTTTTCGGTGGAATATTGCAAATACTGCTTAAATAATTGGATGTTAACTGAATAGGAGTGTGTTATCAGACAGTTTGATGGAGATATTTGTAAAAGGTTGGATATAAATTGGATTTATGAACGTGTGTCAAGCCCAAGGAAGGTTAGATTTTCGGAAAATCAGCACTGCTCGTGTCAGCTTGGATGATTACGAGCTTGAAAGAATACACGTAGCCAGTTCCATTATATTATGCTATGCACAGTTTGGCTTTCATTAAATAGTCAATCTTTGTATTTTTCGTATAATGGCTGGCATGATCGTCGGATAAAGGACAGGATGAAATGAGACAACGGAACCGGGAAATGCTGGGACTTAAAAAACATCTTGAACTTCAAGTTGAAGTAGGTCTTTTTATGCTAGAATCGTTTTAAATTCAGTTTATACCATTTTCGGTCAAGTAAGAGGTTATTACATGTTTTACATTTACTGACATGTTCCAAGGTTCCGTTAAAGTCAACCCTTATAAACTCGGGCGCTATTTTCGGCTTTGCTCATTTAACGTGGGGAGTAAAATTTCAACAGCCGTCACCAGCTATATTTTATTGAATAATAAAGCATAGATGACGTCACATTGAATAAAGAGTGAAAGCGCACGTGCCTATGTTAGAATTTGGAATAAAATATGATAAAAAACAATAATATTAGCCTAGCATGCATGTTTTTAAATCATAAAAATCTTCACAACATGACAAACTTATATTTGATATAAAAAAATTCTAAATGTTTTTTTAACACACAACTATTAACCCTTTCAATGCTGAATTTCCACATAGCACTAGTCCATCTTCAATTCTTAGACCTACCTATTGTCATTTTTAGGGATTTCAGGATAAAAATTGGACAATAAATAGGACTTAAATTAAAAAATACTTTGCTATTTACCGACCCTACATTTTTGGGTTGAGTCAGTAGGTAGGAAAAATATTTTCTTTTCTTCCTTTAGCAGAATTATAAGCGTAAAGAAACTACCAGAAATTAATACAATGAACGGTCGTGATCAATAAAAAAAACACCGCATATGTAAATTATTTTTCTAATAAAATTTTTGAGTCGGCAGCATTTTTTCTGGTTGGTCGGTTAAGGGCAAACAAACTTAACTTTAATTTAGGCCTAACCAACAACAAAGAGCCTGGTAAGATGGCTTGTGTTGTGTCTGCTAACCTGGATCTTAGCTGGAGGCAAAGGCTTTTTATATTTGGCTCCGGCATTATAAGGGTTTATATACATGTACATGTATACAATATGGGTTGCTTTACATGTATAATGTAAGAGTTGGTTGAGTTGTCTCTACTTACAGGTTGAGTTGTCTCGGGTTGATTTGTCTTCAGGTTAAGTTGTTCTAACTCCCTTTTCTCTCCCCTAAACATTCCAACTTGGTCCTGGGATTTTAATCTTTACTTCTAAATCCTCTGCACAAAAATTAAGTCCAGAAGTGAACTAGATCATTAGCAAAAATATTTGTGCAGAGGTTTTAGAGTAAGCAATAATAATCCACAGGCTAATGTTGCAATTTTTGGAAAAAAAGAAAGTTATTTTATCCATCAATGGATTTTTTTTTTGGCTGATGCAAATATTTGATGCAAAACAAATGTTTGTTTACCCTCTGATGTTTGCTTTTGTTGGAATTAATGCTGTGGCAACACATTGTATATGTTATATCACGGCGGTCAGTGCACCCACTCACTGTTCCTGGAAAGGCTAAATCTCTGGATTTAGATGATAAACAACTACTAAGTGCATACTTCTGACAGTGAGTGTTTACCTTTCGAAAATCATGTGACTATACAGACCCACCCATAATTACCTTTATAATTAATTTTGTTTTTACTTTTTACAAATACTTGAGAAGTTAAAACATACACTGGGGTCCAAAAGTTTCTTTACAAAAGACAAGTTAAATTTTGATGATTTAGAATGTACATAGATATACTTCCTGTGTTGTTGTTAGTTTTATAACTAATTAACATTTTATCATGAACCCTCAATTACATTCTTTCATAGTATCTCCCTAATTGGCAAAATGTTGTCTTTAAAGAAAAAATGACTTTATTTCATACATATTAAATACTTTACAACAGTTCAAGTTTTCAGAGAAAATATAAAAAAATACATGTGTAAAGAAACTTTTGGACTCCAGTGTATCTTTAGATACATGTTCATGAAAAACAATTAGAATTGTATTACATATCATAACTCCTCTTTCATATATAACAATCAATAATATTTATCCTGATGTGCAAATAAACCTTAAATGAAATTTAATTGTATTAATGAATAAGCAGATTTTTATTAGTGTAAAGGTAATTTTGAATTGCTCAGTATAGTGTTTTTTTCCACATTATTTTTTTATTTCCAACTTGCAACATCCCAAATGGATACAATTGGTTTGTATACTGTGACTCTTGTTTATAAATAGTTCAAATAAAAATGAAGTAAAATATTACCTCCTATGATCTAGCATCACTTCATATTGTCAAGCATCAAGCCACCACATTATTGTGCTGCTCTCTATCATTGTCTAGAGACATGGTCTGTATTCATCTGAAATTAGTATTTATTGGTTAAGTTGTCTAGGCCATACATGTAATTCTTGATTGTTGAGAATGTTGAGACATAAAGTCAAAGATACATTTTTTGTAATTAAAAAAGATGCAAAAAGGTAATTTAATGTAAGTCCCATTTCATCAATTTTTCATTCATATTGAGGTGGTCAGTCATCCTAATTATGGTCCCTGGATGGCTTAGATCTTTTGGCCTAAGTTTTAAAACTAGTATTAGATAACTTGTCAGTAGAAGACAACTCCCGAAACCCATACAGATGCAGACAAGACAATGGCCTAAGAAAATATTTCATGACACAGACTCACATATATCCTACATGGGAATCAAACCCCAAAACCTGAAATTCCTAGTCAAACATGATACTGTATGAGCTAACTGGGTAGGAAAATAAACTGTTATACTATTAAGGACAAGTTTATTTGCTGCGCTCACATAGAAATAGAGTAAAAATGCTGCACTCATATAAATATAGTGTAGCAAAGTGTAGCACTCATACAGATAAAGAACAAAACCTTGCAGTGCTCATAAATTTATAGCGTAGAAAAATGCGGCACTCATATAGATATACTACAAAATTTTGCGACACTCATTAACTAAATAAATTAGATCTAAACAATGCTTTTGCATAAAAATTGATGAGTTATTGTACAAGATTATTATATGATACTTAAAAGTATATATTTTTGGATATATTAATTATATTTAAAATGAAATCAATTATAAAATGTTTCATTTGTACTTGTTTTTAAAGAACGTTTTAAGATGGCCAATTATAATTTTAAGCCCATTCATCTTATTATAGAAGCGTTCCTATTCTTAAGAGTTTTAAGTTTACAACCTGAGTGTAACTTGCTGTCTTTATATTTAATGAATAATGAGATTGTTTTTCTACAGAATTTTCAATCTATATCTGTATAAATTTGTATGAGATTTAAGTTGTTTCTTATTTGAATACATTAGCATTACTCAGTGTAATTTAGTTTTTACTAAAGTAAAATATAAGTTTCAAATTATTTGATTTTGCATGTCTCATTTTATACAAAAAGAATATACATTTTTGAATCGAAGTAGAAAATGAATGCTATTAGATTATGTAGCACTAACAAAGACAAAAAAAGGCTTTCACTGACATTTGAAGTTTTTACAAGAAAGGTACTGACCCAAAGTCTAACTCCCCTTTTATACATTCAGGCTTGGGACTAGCATAAGCCAGGGAATGTCTCTGCATAAGCAAAGTTAAATTTTCCTTATTATTAAATTCACTTTATTAATTAAACTTCCAATTTAGTTCAATTTGCGTAACTAATTTTTCAATTTATGTTTATAATTAAAATTATTTCTAATTTTTCAATTTGGTAATTAAATCACTGATACAAACTATATTGAATTGATTATGTCTTAATGTATATTTTTCACCAATAAAAGTGCCAAGAATTTGTTTTTATTATTATATTGATATGAATTAAAATTCAACAAGTATTGTCCGTTTTTTCTCAACTGTGAAAGCTTGAATAATTTCACGATGATTGAATTCATTGTTTTTGAACTGGCAGCCTATTTGTTAATAAATTCATCTCGACTAAAACATATCATACGGCATAAGCAGCTTAACTTGATCATTACACATACTTTCGGAAACTTATGAATGTATCACGACGATAATTTTAACAAACTCATTCACCGTGAAATTATTCATGTTTTGACAGTTGAGAAAAAACGAACAATATCAGCAATGTAATAAAATAGGACTGTTTTGTTAAGTTAATAAAGATTATGTAATAATACTTGACTATATTCATTTTAAAATGCATGTTACATCTACTCGGTATTTATAAATAGTACCCACTAAAAATTTGGAGACTTAGGAAATTTATTAAAAAAATTAAATTGCATTGATTGTTCTTCGATAGAACCATTATTTTTAATATATTTAATATGATAGATGATTAAATGAAAACAAATTTCTTGAATACATCATCACATTATTAAGATTCAGCACCTGATATCTCAAAGCCTCCAAACCAAATTCAATGTTATTCTTTTCTATAACAAAGATTTTAAGCAACTTTGATAGTCTTAACTACAAATAGTACCACAAGCAAAACTAAAAAGCATTTAAGAAAATGGTAATCAAATTATATGAAGTAGGCTTACAAAGTGAAAATGTCTCCAACTTGTGGTGGGTACTGTAGAATCAAATTAACCGTACATAATACATGTACTTGATTTAATTATTATCAATCATCTTAGGAAGATGCCATTATTGCCATCCAAAACTACATGGACACTAGTAAAGAGCGAATTTTTTCTTTTATGAATTTATTTCTAAGTATCTAAGTATTTACCCATAAGCCTAAAGGGTAGTTAAAATAGATTAATATAACATTTTAGACTGGGGAGACTAAGAAATGATAATTTTTGCAATTTTAATTTTAGTTTGTTTTTAATTTCTTAAGTATTGGTAAAAAATTAAAAAAAACCCAAATCATTCATTGACAAAAGAGTAAGTTGATTATGGATGGCACTGTACATGTATTATTTCCAACTTTTCAAAGTAAAACAATGAAACAATGTTTGAAACAATGAAAATAATTTTTTTATTTTTCACTGTTTGGATGCACAGTTCTCATGACATATCATACTTAAACTTTAAAAAAGCTAGTTTGAAGCATATAATAAACAGAGAAATTGTTTATTTCAGAGTAAGATCTGTTTATTTCAAGTGTGAGCTAAGGATATTATATTTTTAAGAAACATTTGTATTGCATCCTTAGCACACTCGTGAAATAAAAATCGATCTTTCACTGAAATAAACAAATATCCTCTATATATTTTTATTGTAAAGTTTCATTTAATTACACCACATTTCATGGTAAAGCATCAAAGAAAAGAGAATCTTAGTTACTACATAACATGTTTCAAAGTTATATCTAATACACTATATACGTAAATAAGCACCTCAAAGTTTTGTTCTACATGTATATGAGCACCACGCTTTCATATTTTGTATCTACATGAGTGCTGCACAATAGGTGTTACAGAATAAACAAGTCCTATCATTCACAATATTTTAGTGTTGACAAACAAACAGCAAAGTCATATGTCATATGACATTTCCCCATTACATGAAGCAACATTTCAAAACATGTTGCACAAAACACATTGCAAAGTGATACTCAACATTGTGACCAATGCTTTGGACAATTCATGTCCCATTCATAACTAAATTTTGTATAATGCCATGTTGCATACACTTTCGTCTATTGTGCTTTGTAATATACTACTTTCTCTCCAGCTCACAGTGCAGTCTACATTCATAGACATTTATACAAAAGGAAAAATAATTCAAACTACATTTCACATATTGTTGCTTTTCATTTATGAGATTTGTGACTTTGTATGAAGAGCAAACAAAATTCTCCATCAAAGTACACCCGGGTCCAAAAGTTTCATTACTTAAGTTTTTTTTCCATTTTTTCTTTTATCTTTAATGGAAATATTATAGCAGACACATGTTAAATATCTTTTTTATATTTATGTGATTCACGACATGTGCAGTAAATCTATAAGTATGCTATACTTCAAAACATTGAACTTTAATGAGTAAAGAAACTTTTGGACCCAAATGTATACATATACCGGGTATATTGTACATATGTTTCATTTAAATCATACATTTGCGTACATACCTTGATACTATCTAGTGTAAATGTATGTAATATGTCTATTCACTTGAAACCATGGTCTTCCTCATTTGTATATTTGTAATATTATACAATTTATCTTTAGTAAAATGTTGTTGGTATCTGAAAGTAAACAAAAAAAAACAACATGATGAAACACTTCTGAGCAATAAGTTACTAAAGATGACAGCTACTGCTCTGATCAAGTGGTAAATTGCCAATTTAGGTTCAAATTAATGCAAATTCATACAGTGTCTCGGCATTTGAATAAGTTGCCAGTTCCTTATAATGAACCATTTTACTATACTAATGGACAAAGTCTTGTCCGGTCTACAAAAACCATAATATCTTTTTTGTTTGTTATTGCACACTCAGACATTTGGTATCGTTAGAAAGAGAATTTTATTATGCATTAAATAAAAAAAGAATTGTGAAATTTGAGCCAGTTCTGCCGGTACAGTAATGTGTTGAAAATTTACATTGAGGATTTGCAAGTTACAAATGATTGCATCGAGTCAGTTTTAAATGAAACATTTTTTTCAATAGTGTGTGTGACCCCCATTAACTCGAATGAGTTTTCTGGTCTTCCGGCTAGCTAGATTCCTTCGCAAACTTGTAGCATCGATGCGTAAAAGGAGCACCAAACTCATTTGAACAAAAAAGATATTATGGTTTTATTATGGACAAGACTTTTGTCCATTAGTATATTTATTAAATGCAAAATTACTTTTATAGAGATAGCACTTGAAGATACCAGTTTCACTAAAATATCTATCACCTACAACATGACTATTGTCAGATCTTGTCATTAACTTCTCTCTCTTTTATTAAAAGAGAAGTCTTCATGCTTTAAGAAATATCTCTTACGGTACATGTATGTTAATTGTATGAAGACTAAATTTTAGCCCTAAGTTATTATTTTGACCTTGTGACATCATGTACCATAGTGGTAGGTGCTTTGTATAGAGCTTAATATATTAATATTTATAGCATTTTAAATCTTTTAGTATATATGTTACAAAATTAATATGATAATGTTCCACTCAATCAACAGAAAACACAATTTTATGAAAACTTTGAGTAGTTTTCTGTTTTATCTGTATTTTTATAGGACTAATGAAATTCACTGCATAAAACTTTCAGGAAAAAAAACATTACGTTTTACTCTTTAGCTAAAAAAATGAGTTCAGTATGGGTATAAGTTAATTTCATATTGAGAATTATAACAGAATTGGTACTTTGAAATGAAATCAATAAGTCTGATGGTCAGGAAATGTCAAGCAAATTTTTTAAAGTTGAATTTCTAGCCAGTTTTGGTGACCAATTTATACTTAGGCCACAACAAGTTGGTCATGTGTTCTATGGATTCGCTCGCGCCTTAATTTTGATGGTTTTAATTCCTTGATCGCTCATAAATATTTGGTCAAACTGCTATATAAAGCAACTGAATAAAGATTTTTTTCATCACTCGCTCGCCCCATTTTTTTCCAGAAAATTCTGTAGAACACATCATCAACTTGTTGTGGTCTTATATGCTAACTAAAGGATGATAAATACTACAGAAAACCTAAAATCTTTAGAAAAATTAAATTCGGTGCACATATAGACATGGGATTCTTAAGTTATTGAAAATAATCTTTCGTTCAAAGGTTTATGCAATGTCACCACTGAAATGGAAACAATTCCTTATGCAAATAACATGTGACATATGATTGAAAACTAAGTATTAAATATTAAACTGGAGAGATTTATGAATTTATTTTCATAACAATGTTATCTTCACTCATTCTGCTTTTTATTAGTGTATAATTCATAAAATTATGGTTGTAAGCTGCTTAATTAATTAAAGTGTTTTCTAAATGAATGATGCCAAGTGCCTGTGTATCTTATTTTGATGCATATATTTTGTCAGAAAATGTATTTTGTTTAACACTTATCAGTAATGCAGTATGAAAAACATCAACAAAATACTTGTGATAATAACTATTGAACAAAATAACATTACTGACTTGCAAGTGATCAACTGTATTTATTTACTCAGGACATTTATAAATGTATGTGAGTGCAAATAAATAAATGTAACACTAATCTTAAAACATCAAAGAACATAAAGTTGTAATTCTCAGTCCTTTGGATGCCATCAAACTATTACGGTACCAAATTGTAAGAATCAAAAAGAGTCTTCCACAAACAGAAAAATTGTTCAACAAGCCTCAATATTTTGTCAAAACCAAAATAATTCTGTCAGATCAATTGCAATGAAACAGTATGATTTCTAAATTCTGATATTAAACTGTCTTGTTATTAGGTAGTTTTACATCCAATATGAAAGAAATGTTGTTGGTCTTCTATATATATATGCAAGTTCATTAAACCCAAATATCTATAGTACTGAATGTCTGAGGCAAATGATAATTATACCTAAATTGTTTCTAAATTGTTGCATACAATTATTTTGTTCTGATTATCTTGATATCACGTCAGTCATAAAGATTGTGCACTTCATCCCAGAATTCAGGGATTTCACATCTAAAAGGTTTCACCAATTGCCGATTTTTGACGTTTATTTTCATATTAACGCGACATAGCAAAAAACTGAGAATGTTCACTATCCTTTTTCATTTCATTAAAGTGTGAACTTTTCATAATTTGCAATAAGAATTTGACCACCATTCTGCTGTTTATAGTGCGAACCATTGTGATGTCCTTGATGTTGTGAAAGTAATGACACCATTGCCAAAATTACCTGAAAATCAAACAAGAAGCATGGAGGTATCTGCCTGCCAACTTTTATCATAATTGGCGACCAGGAATTTTTTTTGTCTTTTCTCCGATTAAGGTAAAGACCCACCTTAAATTCATTGAAAATGTATATTGTCATGCATAGTACAGTAGAAGCTGACAATACAGCAGAACTGACAATACTGTCCAGTTTTCTCAACTGTCCAGTTTTCTCAATGTAGCATAACTTAAATATATTTCCCGCACCAAAAATTTTGTGCAGTTTTCTGAAATGTCTGCTTTCACAGTGTGCAAAATTCTAAGCTTCTTCTACATTTTCTTTGCCTAAGTTTTATGTTAAATAGAACGAAGTTAATGATGGTTAAAAGGCATACTGTATGTAAATCGACATTAAAGGAAAGGTGCTTTTATTAACATAATTTTATCTTGTAAATACATTTAAGATTACTTTCAATTATTTATTTTATAATAAAACAATAATCTCATATGTATGTGTGCACCAAGTTTAAAAAAAAGTGTTAATTCTAAAAAAATGGAAACTAATATTTTTATTGTTGTTATTTTACTATGAAATTTGTCATACAGGTGTATTGTACCTTGATAATCATTAGTTTTTGAAAATAAATGATAAAAACGGTTTCAAAACTATTGAAAGAGTTTAGATTTTTTTCCTTAGTATTTATCATTCTTAAGTTAGCTTTTTAATGTTGGAAAGAGTCACTAAATGAAGAAGAAAGAAATTCAAAAGTTTGTTTCTACGTTTACTCTTCATTGAAATTTACTTTTAAAGTATGAAATAAAATAAATCCAGTACCAAAGTCTTTTTTTAGCTAAAGCTTAAAATGTTACTTTTTGCTGAAAATTTTACGCATCAATTTTTATGAGGTCTAGACAAAATAGATTGAATATAGAAAGCTACTAAACATTTTCATTAAATTTTGTTTTCTGTCAGATGTGTAGAGCATTATCATACTAATTTTGTAACATACAGTACCAACCAAAAGTTTGGAGACATTTTCACTTTGTAGGCAAGCTGAATAGCTTTTATCTTAAATTTGATAACTGTTTATTTTGAAATGCCTTATAGTCTTAATTTTTTTTGGCTATCATTTAATATACTTACATCTGAGAATACAACAATAGCATATAAGCTATGTTACGGAAAAAATTTATGGCTTTATGGTATCAGATGCTGAATCTCATAGGTCAGTGTTGCATTCATGGAAGTTGTTTTCATTCTATCACAAACCATACTTAAATATACCCTGTGTCAATGAAAACTTACCACCCTATACCAACCCTCGCTTTATGATGATAAAATCAAATAGCAGTGAAAACTTTACACAGTCACAATTTTGGCATGCACATGTAGTCATTGCTGCCAAAAAGAATCTAAAATCGATTTAAGATGTTTGAGTCCTGGACTGCACGTGCAAAATAAGATTTTTTGTAAGGACGACATGTATCCAGTACTACGTGTAAATCATTTGTCTCTTACGAGTGGTAGTCGACAGGCTAAGAAAAAATCCTCGTATTTGCAACTATTGATATTCAAATGCCATGTTTAGGAGACTCTCAACGTCACCAATCTCTCGGCATTGCTGACGTCGGGCTTTCTTTGTGTGAGATTGCTTGTCGCATGGGCTGCTCGCATAAGACAAGCATGAATCTGGTAAGGAGACTTGAACAGGCAGGCTCAGAGAAAGGTAGGTCATGCCCAGGTCGTTAAAGGTGACGTCAGGACATAGCGATCGTCAAATTACCCAGCTGCGAGCTGCGATGGTGATAGTGTCATGGTGTGGGAAGGCATTTCTTGGAGGCACAATACCCTATTTATTGTATTGCGTGGAACACTTACTGCACATCGTAATATTGATAAAGTGCTGAGGCCAGTAGTTCTTTCCTTAATTCAGACTTACGCTGACGTCAACCTTCTCCAGCAAGACAATGCACGGCCTCACTCGACTCGCGTTACACAAGATTTCCTGCAGGATAATAATGTCCACACATACTCGTAGCCTTGGCCTGCATTCAGTCCCGACCTTAACCCAACACATCATCTTTGGGACCAACTTGACTGAGGGTTTATGACGACAGACGTGACGTCAATAATCTGCAGCAACTTATACAAGCACTGGATGAGGAGTGGGATGCAATACCTCAGTACAGAATCCAGCATCTAATACGGAGTATGAGACGTAGATGTCAAGCTGTGCTCGATGCAGAGGGAGGACATACCCGCAACTTAGTTCCGCGACTTTCATTTTCGAGGTGGTCGTCTTGTTTTGTGGAGTTGATCCGTTTATGCTTAGATTCCGTACTTACAAAGAAAAATCCTGTTGTCTAATATGATATCCAAAATCATGTAAAATTTTCATATTTGTAAGTGTTTTTATTTTTTAATAAATTAGGTTCATGTAAGTGGTAAGTTTTCATTGACGCCTAGTATACATAAAAAAACAATGATTCAACAAAAATAATCATCAAAATTCAAGAATTGTAGTTAATTTTTTTGTCTCCAAACTTTTGGTGGGTACTGTATATACTTAAAAAGTAATAAATATCAACAAATTAAGTATTCTAGGCAGCAAAATGCCCATGCTCTACATATGCCCCCTATAACTATATAGTATAAGACACCACAACATTGACATAATCATTTTACCCTAATATTCAGTCTTCAATATAATTAATGTTCAAAATTTCATTCAAATCAGCATACTTTCCCTTTTTTTTGAGAGGATAGTGTTTAGGAACCCTAAATCATACATACCTTAAAATTATGTTGTTAACTGTAATATGTACATTCGCTTGAAACCATTGTCTTCGGCATTTATTTGTAACATCGTACATATTTTCTTTACATTTATAGTACAATTCTGTTGGTATCTGAAAGTAAAACAAAACAAAAACAATCATGAAACACTTCCCGAGCAATAAGTGACTTCTGCTGCCCTGATCAAGTAGTTATCCAGCAATATAGGTTCAAATTCAAGTCTTTGCAGTTTTTTTGGCATTTGAAAAGTTGCCAGTTAATCATGATGAGCTGTTTAAATTATTATAACATGTGATTTTTTTTACAGTTGGGTTTAACACAGTAGCAACACATTGAATATATCATATTATGGTGGTCAGCCATCCTACTTACAATTCCATGAAATAGCCAATCTCTAGATTTAGCTGTAACCAGTAACTAGGCTCATACTTATGTCAGTGCCTAGGCTCATACTTATGTCAGTGCCTGTCAAATGCCTTACATGATTTAGAATCAGTGGAAGGAGGGAGAATAGCCATATGAATAATTTATTTCATGACTCAACTCCATGAAAGTAGGACCTGCCCGGGAATCGAAACCCTTGATCACTGGACTTGCATGCTACCAACTGAGCTAATAGACCTAATCCGGAATTCAAATTTATGGGTTTTTCCGTCCGTGCCCAGGCGGTACAAACGAACTTGGCATGGAAGCTAAATAGCATGAACTATGGACCAAATCCTATTGTTCTTTGTACATGTGTTTTCATTGTAATGGTGAAAGTTTGTTTGTACCAGAGGGGAAAATCCAAATATTTGAATTCCGAATATACATGTAGGCTATTAAGTGTGAAAACATGAAAAAATACTTCCATAGAAATATCAATCAAAGATAGCTGTTTTAACACAAGATCACTTCCAACATGACTGCTACCTCTTAATTGCTCTCTCTTTTTATGATAAAAGTTATCTCTTTAACTGAAGAGATATCTCTTAAGTTATAGAAATATCTCCTTAATTTAGGTGATTGCTGAATTAACTTATTTTTCATGGGTAGGCATATTAGCAGACAAACAAACTACAGACCAGCAGTCTTGTTATAGATTCATAATAACAAATGTGTGGGCGACATAGTGTGTACGGTGTTTAAGCTGTTTATGCCATATGATATGTTTTAGTCAACATATTTTAATAACAATTAGGCCGCCAGTACACAAACAATGCATTCAGTCACTGGAAATTATTCAAGCTTTGACAGTTGAGAAAAAACGAACAATACATGTTCATGATGTTTATAAGCATTTATTTTGTATGAGTATCCAATGAATTGAAATTGATTGTATAATGCATATGTTATTTGGGTCAGATGCCTATATTACTTAATAAATCTTTGTATCTTTGTATCTTATTTTGTAAGAGATATAACATATTAAGTATACATCATTCATTCACAATGTCTTTATCTAAAATTCCTAACTTGTTAATGTATTATAAACAGATCAATTTCTTTAGTGGAATCACCCTAAGAGGAGTTAATAGTCAAATTTTCCAACCACCATCCTATTTCAAGGCATGCAATGCACATTGAATCCACTGTTTAACATTTACTTACATCTAAAAAGTTGCAAACCACATATTTTGTAATGGGAAATTTTATCGCATAATATGCTATATATTTGATAAATCACCTTTCTGTTAACTTAAAGCAAAAGGGCATCATAGTTTGCATTGCAATTATGCCATTTTTTAATTTAAATTACATAACCTTTATTACCAAATTTTGATTGTCACCCCCAAAAGTATAAGATTAGTTCATACAAATGTTATTAATAAACCCTGATATCTTCCAGTGTTAATCTGGTTATCACTTATAACTAAATCTTTGCTGATGCACAATGTTCTTATTTCTTTAAAACACTTAACTATATAAGTACAGTAAGGAAGTGAAGGTAAGCCATTGTTTTCTCCAGAACTTGTTATTGCGTTTTTGGCACACTTTTTGTTAGCTTTGACTAACTGAAAGACTACCAGCAGGTCAGCCGTGATGCACTCGAAAAATCATCGTCATTTGGAGTTAGCAATTTGGAGTCTGACCCGCATTTTCGTCAGCGAATTAAACTAGCCTTTTTCATCCATGTCAAGCCGGTGCTGGTCAAAGCTGATGTCATTGCCTAATAAAGCCCCTAAACAATGCTGATTGTATGTCGTCATATTATCGCGATATTAATTACTTAATTTTCAGATATCAACAGTAGTCAGGCATCAGGGAATAAGATGTCTCTGTCAGACACCGAAAATAAAACTTGCGTTAATGTGCTAGCTCAACTGACTTAGTTTTTTGTGAATGTATTACTTGTTTCGGGGGTCGGGCAAAATGCTTACATCGAAGACTACCATTAAACCAATTTATAGCACGCAACATTAGACACTCAGCTCTGGCCAATCACAAGCTTGCCGTAATCAAGCCTATGAAAACAGTTTGTTACAAGAAACATAGGACTGTTTTGCCGTAAAACTGGAACTCATAAACATGAAAATTAATTCATAATTTTTACTTTCCTACAGTTTTAACAGAGAGCCTACTTTCTTACACTAAAAGACATGTCCCATAGCTTGGCTCTAAACATAAAACAAAAACCTAGTATGTCATGGATTCGTCAATTTACAGGAATTTCATGTAATCAAAAAACTGATAAGTGCTGACCCCCTAATATTTCCATTTGACCCCCAGTTTTTGAACATGAAGGTCATGTGTGACCCCCAAAATCCTGACCCAAGGTAAGATAGATATTGCATAAAAGGAAGACAAAAATGATTGACAAAAATGATAGGAATAAACGAAAAACGTGAAAAAATATCATCTTAAGATTCGAACCTATATCTCCCAGGTGAGACACAATATTTCATACATTACAGTCTTACCCTTCATGCTATAGAGACGATCAATATAACATGGGGAAATGTATCACTCTAAGATACCTTTGATGGTTTATCTATGCTTATATCAACCTGAAATTAATACTTAACTAAATAAGGCTTCATGTACAATGTAATTGACTTAAATTATTTTATAAAATATTCTCAGTAATAGAAGAGTTAGTAATATTTGATCCAGTATAGGTTCTCAAAAGATAATTATTTTTTCACCCTTTTCCTTTCAATCTGTTTTATTTTTTTGTCAATCATTTTTGTCTTTCTTCCTGCACAATAAATCTTTCTTTCATTTCCTTACTTATCCCAGTAAAAAAAGTAATGAGCATCTGTCAAGATATTGCTTTATAAGTGATGACTAGATATATATATATATATATATACCATTAGATAGGTGCGTTTTTGGAGGGATACATACAAAATCTCGAAATTTTCACTTATTCATCCAAGTTTGGGTATGAAATGTTAAGTAATGTAAAAAACCTGCACAACACCATGACAAACAATGATGCTTTTCTTGACTAACTTAACATAAAGGCAGTGATAAGAGTACATTTACGAAAAATGTGGTTAGCAACTTTTAAAATGTGGGAGCAACACAAACTGAATGCTTGACTTGTAAAGCATGTGTAAGTGAGTCATAGCCTGACAGGCAAAATGTTGACAATTTTTACATTTCAGGGGATTAAAAATTGCTAATGACCTGCATATTTGTTTCAATGTATTTGTATACTAAACTGATCTGCTGGTCTGTAGTCCACCAGTCCTTGAAATATACCTACCCTGAATAAAGTTAAAATTCAGGACAAATTTTATTTAATTTAATTTCTGAGTTGAAATAACTAGCTTTACCTATTCTGTCAACCATTGCTTCAAGAGGTCCATATCATCATAATAATTTATATTATGTTTATCTCTAACTTGCAAACAATGAGTTCATCATTATTTCATATCGTCTAAACAATCACATAGGTCTCTGCTCACATACTTTGTGTCCATCCTTGCTTATACAATGATCTTTATCACCATACAGACAGACTTCAGCAGTTGGATTGAAATGAAAAAATATGGAAAAAAAATAATTTTCAGACAATATTAATGTAAGGAATATAATGATACATATATAGGGTATGACCTACCGCGACCGGGTTTCAAATCCACGATCTCCGGATTATAAGTCAGACATGCCAACCACTATGCCATGGCCGCAGCTATCTGTATTGATAAATTTTATTCACTTGTCAGTGACATATACATTAACTCCACTGACTTAAATACTCACTACAGTATATCTATAGTACTTCTATACTCATAATCAATTAAAATCAGCCAGGTTAATGTATGCACATCTGCACAACAATAACAATGATGCCAGTAAAATGCAAGGCCATTCCACTAGCATTCCACTACCCCAGCACTAGGAAATCCACAGCAGAATAATCCCTCTTTATAACTGTACAATTAGAAACTATTGGATATTGTAAATTACAGTCTAGAATTAATTTCATAATCAATTTATTGTTAACTGCGCCTCATATTTAGCCATTATTTTGTACTTACTGTTATATGATTGTTCCGATAATGTCACATATCCATTTAATGAAATCCACTTTTAGACTATTATGCACTGCACACAATTGTTCCATAATAGTAGAAAAAAATTGTCTTTTTAGATTTCAGAAGGAAAATGTCAGTTATGATCAGACACAAATTTTTTGTTGATTCCATCCGACAGTTATCAAGATAACATTTTAAGAGTCCAGATTTGATGCAAATTACTTATAACAATGACATATTAAGTCATTGGAACTAAAAAACAACCACTAACAAGGGCTTAAAATACTAAATACTATATTTTTACGGGTATAACATGCACTTTCACACCTCCAAATCTGACTTCATTTTTTTGGTGCGTGTTTTACTAGAAAACAATGAAAATTCACTGTGTTGTTGACAAAATCGGCAATTTTTGATAATGGCTTATTTTAAAAAAGGGAGGTAATTCGGTAAAACTAAAAACTAGCGATCAAGCTATTTGACATTACGTTTCTTTAATTTTAACATAGTATAGCATTGTTCGTTAGTTCATGATTAATTATTACCTGTTTAAAACTTTGTCAGCTCTTTCACTCATTATGATACTAATTGTACAAAAGCCAAATATTAGTACACTGTAACCTGTGCTTTTATATTCCTCCACATACAGACATAATCACAATCAAATATGAATTCCATTGGTGCTCTGAAATACAAATACAATATTCTTAAAGTTAAAGAGTGATTTAAAGTTTGCTTACGGAACATGCTGACATAACAATTTTTGTGAAAATCCCTGATCATACTAATCACCTTCAAGCAAGACTGGTGATCCCCTACAGTACCCGTGTACACCTCAGTAGAGTTGAACAACAGTTACTGTAGGTAGATTTTTTGCTCAAGAAAATTAGCATTGCCCCTAGTGAGGTTTGAACCCAGGACCTCTCGATTCTTATGTGCACATCCTACTACTGAACCACTGCTCATACCATTAAATAGTGTAGTTAAATATAGATAACTATAATTTATAAATGAATAACTAAAGGCATCATTGCATCATTAAGAGAAAAAACCATATATAGAGCAATAGTGAAAATATAAAAAATTCTGATAGGGGGTTAGAAGGTGACTGAGCCAAGCATATTTCTCATAAAATCAAGACTTGGGACTAGATTTGACCAAGAATGAGAGGTTTTTCTAAGATATAATAGGTCTTTGTTTGATTGTTTCAAAGTTGGGTTTCTTGGCATATCAGCGTACAAATGTTCTATTTTGCTGAAAACAGTTCTATATAAAAAATAAGGATTAAGATGGTACCTAGAGCAGGACTAACCTTAGAAATCATTGATGAATTGCTATAAGTGTTCCATGTATAGCAAGATCTACGTGACACAGATGAATATTATCAAATAATAATGGCACATGACGATATAAAGCCTTTGTTGGATTTAAATGTATATTGACTTGTTGTGTACTCACACACTTGGCTTTAGCTACAAATTTAACAATGAGGAAGACCTGCAATTAAGAGAAATAAATCAAAGAAAATAATTATACCTGAAACGATAAGAAGCATCAATGTTTAAAGCATGGGTGAAAGTTCAACATTTTGAAAAATTCTGATTTTTTTAATTTCATACTTTTAGCAGCTAAATCATAAGCATAGAAGCACATCTGAGATCTTTAAAATCCTGAACTTATGGACCAAGAACCCTTTTTGAGGTTTTTAAAATCCTGGATTTCAGGACCAGTCCTGAAAACTATGTTAAAGTATTGAAAAGTATCAAAATTCTCTGTAACAAGTAAGTTTAGTAACACTTGATTTAGGCTAGTGGAATTTGGGTTAGTCAGGCTAGTTGACAATTTTGCAAACTACTATAGAATGTAATAAATCAGGCTAGTGCAATGATCTCACTGCTGCATTTTACAACATTTTAGACAGATATTAACACATTCATACACAAAATTAAATAGATAGAAGAAAAAATTTTTGCTTGATAAGATGATATTACGTTAACAACTAGATCTAGTTTTGTAAAGTAAACAAATATTGTTTTCTTCCAATTTCTTTTTCCAGTTAAATAGTTGAATGACATTAAATAGCACATAACAATCTAATATCTTTCTTTTCCTAATAAATCAAAATTGACCTAGTGTGTTTTGATTGATAGTTCCAAATCCATAGTACAAAAATTAAATCAAGCGATTAATTACGTCATAAGCAAAATTTGATTTGAGCAAAGGTATCACAGTAAGCAATTTTAACAACTCATGGGCTTATGAAAGCATTTTAGGACAAAGAATAGCAATGATTAATTTATGCACAATATGAACCCTTCCTATCTAAGGCTGCAGCAAGAAATAATAAGTGCTTACATTTTTATTGATTTTGTTTGTTTTGATGGGTTTTAATGCCATAGCAACACATTGTATAGGTCATATAACAGCCGTCAGTCAACCTACTCACTGTTCCTGGAAAAGTTAAATCTCGTTTGGATTTACCAACTACTAAGGGCATACTTTCGTCAGTGACTGACAACTGCCCTACATAATTAAAAATCATTGGTAGGAGGAAAATGGCCGTAGAAATAATTTCATGACCAAGCTCCTAGAAAGCATGCCCTCCAGGGAATTGAACCCAAGACAATCAGTAGACTTACATGCTACTAACTGAGCTAGCCGGGGGGGGGGGCATTTTCATTTTGAAGATCATGTTAATACATACCATGTTCGTATTACATCATTGTGTTACTTCTATTAATGACAATAAGCATAGTGATAACTTCAACCTGAAATAAACAAAGAGAGAAGAGAAACCCAAAAGAAATGTTTCATGTTAAATACAGATAAATAGCAATTTTCAGAATCAGATTTAAATAATTGTGAAAAACAAGATTGCCACAATTTTGGGTCACATGTATTACGTCCGAGTTGTGATAAATTATAAAATTATATTTTGAATAGGAACACAAAGAAATCATGTTTAAAAAAAGATGCATTTCAATCATACTATGACAAAAAATAAAAAATAAACAAACAAGTAAATCTGTGAGCTAATGCTCACTAGTGATACCCCCGCCAAAATCTAAAAATATGCGACAAACAGGAAGTAGATGAGCAAGGAGCATGAAATCGCTTTACACCACATGGGACTATGGATGAAGCAATATGCAAAGTATTAGGCTGCTGCATGATATAGTTGCTGAGAAAACTGCGACGGAAATTTCGTAACGGACGGACAGACGGACGGACGGACGGACGGACAAGGGTAAAACAGTATACCCCCCTCTTCTTCGAAGCGGGGGTATAAATATCTAAGAAATACTGAAATAAAATAATTAAAATGAATGTGGAGCTGGGATTGTGAGAATAGAAAATGAGAACTGACAAGCATGCATAAAGTTCAAGGAACAGGGGGCAAGGATAGGGGAGAAAAGCCCTGAGGACGTTGTTATGTTAATGGTGGCCATTTGCGCTACCATTTCCAACTATACACCTGAAATATAGGAAGTCTCTGATCACATCATTCTGAAAAAGCTTGCTGGTTAAAATTTTTTTACCAAGTTAAGGCATATACAGTCAAATTGAGAATCTTGATAATCTTTGAGTACAGAATGCCCTAACCCATGCTGTATGATAGACTGTAAGGTATATACAATTACGTTTCATATGTACAATTATTTAAGTCTAATATCACTCTAATAGACCCTATCAAAATACCCCTTACCCTCCCCTGAGAATAAAACAGTACTTGATTTGAAATGACATCACCTCAATCTAAAACTACTCAAAGTTTGAGAACTTAAACCCTATCTTCAATGAAAACAAGGAGTTTGAAAGGTTATATGTATTAATATACCAATTATGGGTTTATTTTAATGTACCCTGAAAAATTCCATGGTCTTAACTAGGATTGAACCTGCAACATTCAGAGTTGTAAGTGGACATTCTACCACATTGTCATAAAGGCTTGAAGACAAGGGAGTACAAGGGCTGTTTTATATGTCAGCTACATTTATGAAATAAATCATTGTTATATTGTGTTAAAGATTATGATAATGAGTGAGAATGGATGACTTGTCAGCCTAATGGTCTAAGTGACTATATTATCTGCAGGAAAGTAAATGATTGTAGGACAAAATGCAACTGTAAGCCTCTGGTTAAATATGCTAATAAGTAAAGTCATGGAAAGGTCCATTGAGGAAGAAGCATCAATGTGCAAAGAAATACTATATGGAAGTATGTTACTTTTGAGATATGCAGTGTGCTATGAGACTAGTGTTGGGTCTTCAGAGATTGTAATCATGTTGTGAATTAACAGGTGAGAAGGGCACTAGAAATATTACTGATACATGATTTTGTGATATTCATGTTATTGAGTAATTTTTCTGGAAAATGGACAATAGAATGGTGATATTGCTTCCAATTTTGTTGTCATGTTGTTGTGGATACAGGTTCGTAAAATCAGCTTTTACAAGTAAGAATTACATCACTACATTTCCAGAACCATTGTATAGCAAGCCTAAACCACAATTTAAACTCCAAAGTTGGTGATTGGGTAAACACATAAATTCACTTATCAAGAAAAAACAATAAATATAGTCATACTTGATAATCTACAGCTAACCAAATCTGTACATTAAACATTGCAAAATTAAAAAAAGTAAAAATTTCCTTAAAAATATACCATCATGTAAATATTGCAAAAATACCACAAAAATGGTGGATATCTAATAGTAAAATTGAAATTTTGTTAACATTGCAAAAATAAATCAAAATGATGGGTTATTTAACCTTGAATTATATCTTCATGTATAAATTTCAAAAATACCACAAAAAATGGTGGATATCTAACCTTGAAATATACCATAGTGTAAATATTGTTAAAATACCACAAAAAATGGTGGATATCTAACCTTAAAATATACCATAGTGTAAATATTGTTAAAATACCACAAAAATGGTGGATATCTAACCTTGAAATATACCATAGTGTAAATATTGTTAAAATACCACAAAAATGGTGGATATCTAACCTTAAAATATACCATAGTGTAAATATTGTTAAAATACCACAAAAATGGTGGATATCTAACCTTAAAATATACCATAGTGTAAATATTGTTAAAATACCACAAAAATGGTGGAGATCTAACCTTAAAATATACCATAGTGTAAATATTGTTAAAATACCACAAAAAATGGTGGATATCTAACCTTAAAATATACCATAGTGTAAATATTGTTAAAATACCACAAAAATGGTGGATATCTAACCTTAAAATATACCATAGTGTAAATATTGTTAAAATACCACAAAAAATGGTGGATATCTAACCTTAAAATATACCATAGTGTAAATATTGTTAAAATACCACAAAAATGGTGGATATCTAACCTTAAAATATACCATAGTGTAAATATTGTTAAAATACCACAAAAAATGGTGGATATCTAACCTTAAAATATACCATAGTGTAAATATTGTTAAAATACCACAAAAATGGTGGATATCTAACCTTAAAATATACCATAGTGTTAATATTGTTAAAATACCACAAAAATGGTGGATATCTAACCTTAAAATATACCATAGTGTAAATATTGTTAAAATACCACAAAAATGGTGGATATTTAACCTTAAAATATACCATGATGCTTACATTGCAAAACTGGAACAAAAATGGTGGATATCGAACCTTAAGTTATACCATCATGTAAAAATTTAAAAAATACCACAAAAATGGTAAAAATATAACCTTAAAAAAACAATCATGTAAAAATATTTAAAAAATACAGCAAAAAATGGTGGATGTCTAACCTTAAGTTAATTTTCTGCTTGTTTTACAAAATATACATGTAAATAACACCCTAGCAAGACTTAGTACCTTAAATACTTAACTAGATTGCTAAGAATAATGTTTGACATTAAGCATATAATTCTGATCTAGCTATCCTCCCAGTAAACTGGGCCCTTCACTAGATTGCTCAGAATTGTATTCAATTCCGATCTAGCTATCCTCCCAGTAAACTGGGCCCTTCACTAGATTGCTCAGAATTGTATTTCTGATCTAGCTATCCTCCCAGTAAACTGGGCCCTTCACTAGATTGCTCAGAATTGTATTTCTGATCTAGCTATCCTCCCAGTAAACTGGGCCCTTCACTAGATTGCTCAGAATTGTATTTCTGATCTAGCTATCCTCCCAGTAAACTGGGCCCTTCACTAGATTGCTCAGAAATATGCTTTTTAGTGTAAAATTCCGATCTAGCTATCCTCCCAGTAAACTGGGCCCTTCACTAGATTTCTCAGAATTTTCACTTTCTAGTTAGACAATCTAATTATCCCCCCAGAAATATGGGTCCTTCACTAGATTGCTCAAAAGTCTCTCAAAAAATTTGAATTAGTTTAAAAATTAGCAATCGTGGTTCATGTTTTTAGACTACAGTCTTAGTACATCATTATCAAGCATCATTAGTGTTACCTTCATGTATTTACAAATGAAGTTTTATAGCAATTTAGAAATAAACATTATTTATTTGTACCAAAATGCCAAAACCAAATAAGCAAAAATAAAACAAAATGGTGTATACCTAACCTTAAAATATACCATTAAGTAAATATTGCAAAAATACCACAAAAATGGTGGATATATTAAGCCTCAAATATATTATTATGAAAACATTGCAAAAAATAGAACAAAAATTGCGGATATCTTAAGCCTTAAAATATATTTGCATGTAACACTGCAAAAAATAGAACAAAAATGGTGTATATCCAACCTTAAAATATATTAGCATGTAAACATTCTAAAAATAGAACAAAAATTGTTGATATCTAACCTTAAAATATATAATATGTAAACTTTGAAAATAGAACAAAAATGGTTGATATCTAACCTTAAAATATATTATTATGTAAACATTCTAAAAATAGAACAACGATGGAGGATACCTAACCTTAAAATACACCATTATGTAAACATTTCAAAAATAAAACAAAAGAGGCAGATATCTAACCTTTAAATGTATTATTATGACAATTGATTAGTCCCAGTATTAGATATAATGTAAATTATTATACAACAATTCTTTAATTAAAGCTGTGCAAACAAAAATATAATGTAAAAATTAACAAAATTGAAAGTTATTTCATTAATCTGTTCATGAAGGAGAAGCATGTAAAATACTAAAAGAAAAAAAAAAAAATGTTAATTATTTATGAAAAATAGTAAACTTTTTACTATTTTGAAATAAACATTTAAACCCATTTCAATTTTTTTTAGTTGTTTAGTTAAATTTTATACAAAAAATGAATAATATTCAATACCTTTTCACTTACATGTATAACAAAAATATAAGTCATATAAGGTAAAATACTACCTTTATAATATCAAATAAAACACAATAAATTTATAATCTAAGAAGAGTTTAAAGCAAATATTGAATTATGATGTTTTAACTTGTTTTACAAAATATACATGTAAATAACACCCTAGCAAGACTTAGTACCTTAACACTTCACTAGATTGCTCAAAATTGTGATTTACTACAAACATATAATTCTGATCTAGCTATCCTCCCAGTAAACTGGGCCCTTCACTAGATTGCTCAGAATTATGTTTCAAGTACAAAATTCTGATCTAGCTATCCTCCCAGTAAACTGGGCCCTTCACTAGATTGCTCAGAATTATGTATTAAGCATTTAATTCTGATCTAGCTATCCTCCCAGTAAACTGGGCCCTTCACTAGATTGCTCAGAATTATGTATTAAGCATTTAATTCTGATCTAGCTATCCTCCCAGTAAACTGGGCCCTTCGCTAGATTGCTCAGAATTATGTATTAAGCATAAAATTCTTATCTAGCTATCCTCCCAGTAAACTGGGCCCTTCACTAGATTGCTAAGAACTATGCTTTATTTAGTGAAAATTCTGATCTAGCTATCCTCCCAGTAAACTGGGCCCTTCACTAGATTGCTCAGAATTTTCTAGTTAGACTCCGATCTAGTTATCCCCCCAGAAATATGGGTCCTTCCCTAGATTGCTCGAAAGTCTAAAAAAAATTGAAATAAGTTTCAAAATTAGCAATCAAAGTTTATGTTTTTAGACTACAGTCTTAGTACATTATTATCAAGCATCATTAGTGTTACCTACATGTATTTTAAATGATGTTTTGTAGTAATTTAGCAATACAAATTATTTAATTGTGCCAAAATGCCAAAAACAAAATTAGATAACTATATATCTACAAATAAACTGTATATGTTTATATATTATCTAAATAAATGTGAACTCAATACATGAGTATCACCAAGTCTGACAACAGTCTACATAAATGTGAACTCAATACATGAGTATCACCAAGTCTGACAACAGTCTACATAAATGTGAACTCAATACATGAGTATCACCAAGTCTAGCAACAGTTTACATAAATGTGAACTCAATACATGAGTATCACCAAGTCTAGCAACAGTCTACATAAATGTGAACTCAATACATGAGTATCACCAAGTCTAGCAACAGTTTACATAAATGTGAACTCAATACATGAGTATCACCAAGTCTAGCAACAGTTTACATAAATGTGAACTCAATACATGAGTATCACCAAGTCTAGCAACAGTTTACATAAATGTGAACTCAATACATGAGTATCACCAAGTCTAGCAACAGTTTACATAAATGTGAACTCAATACATGAGTATCACCAAGTCTAGCAACAGTTTACATAAATGTGAACTCAATACATGAGTATCACCAAGTCTTGATACAGTCTACATAAATGTGAACTCAATACATGAGTATCACCAAGTCTTGATACAGTCTACATAAATGTGAACTCAATACATGAGTATCACTAAGTCAGGATACAGTCAATCTGAATATGAATGTTTAAGTTATAGCTTTTCAGGTACAGTCAAATTTATATAGTTTAGTTTATAACATTGCAAATCATTATCAATAAAATATTATTTCTCTGAAGTAAAGAATATTTTCAATATTTGCTTTAAATTTACTTACTTAGATATAGTATGAGCACATTTTATAAGGTGCATCATAACTATAAGTAGTGAATTCTGATCTAGCTATCCTCCCATAGAATGGGCCCTTCACTAGATTGCTCAGAATTTCACTGGGGTCCAATAGTTTCTTAATATTTGTTAGATTGTGATGTTTTGGAATATACTAAGATATGCTTTACATGTTGTTTTTAGTGTCACAACTGTCAATTAATATACTGTTTATTACAAATAAAATAAATAAACTAAAAAGATATAAAAAAAATGTGTCTGCAATAATTTTTTAACAAAAAATAAAAGAAAATATGAAAAATTACATATGTAAAGAAACTGTTGGACCCTTGTGTATGTGTTTTAAAAGTAAGGAGCAAATTCTGATCTAGCTATCCTCCCATAAATGGGTCCTTTACTAGATTGCTCAGAATTATGTGTTTTATTTGAAAGAATAATTCTGATCTAGCTATCCTCCCATAAAATGGGTCCTTAACTAGATTGCTCAGAATTATGTGTTTTATTTCTAAGTACTGAATTCCGATCTAGGTGTCCTCCCATAAAATGGGCCCTTCACTAGATTGCTCAGAATTATGTGTTTTATTTCTAAGTACTGAATTCCGATCTAGCTATCCTCCCATAATGGGCCCTTCACTAGATTGCTCAGAATTATGTGATTTATTTCTAAGTACTGAATTCCGATTTAGGTATCCTCTCATAAAATGGGCCCTTTAATAGATTGCTCAGAATTATGTATTTTTTACAAAGAACAATTCCTATTTAGATTCAATGTATTAAAAATTGCAAGTACATGTACATTTTTCAGGAGTTTATTTCCAATGTTTTCTAGACAGGTTGGTCAGCTAGTAGTTTTATCTTTACACAATTAAAGTAAAAGCTGATTTCATGCTATAAGAAGACAGAAACCTGCAGTAGGAACACTAAGTTACAAGTTGGAATGTAAATTATTCAAAGAATGATACCTGCAGGTAAAGGTGTGTATTATTGACACTTAGATATGATTGATAAAAATAAGACAATAAACCAACATTAGCAATGGTACCTATTGATAGTCGACAAAGTGTGAATGCAAACTTTTTATAAGAAAGAAACCTACATGAGGAAAGGTATCAAGTGACAACTGAAAATGAGTGAATGTCAATGGAACGGAATGTTCATGTGAATGGAATACCCATACTTATTATAAGAAAGAAACCTGCATGAGGAATGGTACCAAATGATAGCTGACATTGTGTAAATGTCAATATATTGGAAGACAGATACTTACCTGAGGAAAGGTACCAAGTGATAGCTGACAATGTGTAAATTTAAACTTATTATAAGGAAGGTACCTGCATAAAGAATGGTACCAAGTGACAGCTGACATTGTGTGGATGTAAATATATTGGAAGACTGATACTTATGTGAGGAAAGGTACCAAGTGATAGCTGAAGGTATGTGAATGTCAAAGTAATTTAAGATTTTAATGCATTATTATACATAATTATAAACTTATTATAAGACAGAAACCTGCATGGAGAAAGTCTGAAAGGTACCATGTGATAATTGACATTGTGTAAATGTCAATATAATAGAAGAAAGATACTTACCTGAGAGAAAGGAACAAATTGATAGCTAACAATGTGTAAATTTAAACTTATTATTAAAAGGAAACTTACATGAGGGAATGTACCAAGTAATATATGAAAAATGTATAAATGTCAATATATATTGGAAGAAAGGTAATCATCTGTGGGAAAGGTACCAAGAAATTTAAACTTTTAATGTGTGATAAGAAAGAAACCAGCATGAAAAATGGTACCAAGTGATGGCTGACAATGTGTGAATGTCAATTTATCATAACAAAGAAATCTACATAAGAAGGTACCAAGTGATAGCTGACAATGTGTAAATGTCAAGTTATTGGAGGAAAGATACTTACCTTTGGGAAGGTACCAAGTAATTTAAGCTTTTAATGTGTGAAAAGAAAGAAACCTGCATGAAGAGTGGTACCAAGTGATAGCTGACATTGTTTAAATGTCAATATATTGGAAGGAAGATAATTATGTGGGGAAGGTACCAAGAAATTTAAGCTTTTAATGTGTGATAAGAAAGAAACATGCATGAAAAATGGTACCAAGTGATGGTTGACAATGTGTGAATGTCAATTTATCATAACAAAGAAATCTACATAAGAAGGTACCAAGTGATAGCTGACAATGTGTGAATGCCAAGTTATTGGAAGAAAGATACTTACCTTTGGGAAGGTACCAAGTAATTTAAGCTTTTTAATGTGTGAAAAGAAAGAAACCTGCATGAAGAGTGGTACCAAAAGATGGCTGACAATGTGTGAATGTCAATTTATAATAAGAAAGAAACCTACATGAGAAATGGTACCAATGCATTAATAATTTATTGTAAAAAAAACTACAAGAGGAAACTTACTAAGTGTTTGCTAACTTAAAGAAAGAACTTCATGAGGAAAGGTACCAAGTAATAGCTGATAATGTGTGAAGCCAAAGAAGAAAGATACCTACCTGCAGTAAGGTACTGAGTGATGTAAGCTTTTAATGTGTGAATGTAAACTTGTTTTAAGAAAGAAGACTACATGAGAAAGGTACCAAGTGATAGCTGACAATGTATGAACTAAGGATGTCAATTTAAGTAATTTAAGCTTTTAATGTATAAATGTAAACTTAATATAAGAAAGAAACCTGCATGAGGAATGGTACCATGTGATAGCTGACAATGTGTAGATGTCAATATATTGGAAGACAGATACTTACCTGAGGAAAGGTACCAAGTAATTCAAGCATTTAATTTGTGATAAGAAAGAAACCTGCATGAGGAATGGTACCAAGTGATGGCTGACAATGTGTGAATGTAAATTCATTATAAGAAAGAAACCTTCATGAGAAAATGAACCAAGTGATAGCTGACAATGTGTGAATGTAAATTCATTATAAGAAAGAAACCTTCATGAGAAAATGAACCAAGTGATAGCCGACAATGTGTGAATGTAAATTCATTATAAGAAAGAAACCTTCATGAGAAATGGAACCAAGTGATAGCCGACAATGTGTGAATGTCAAGATATTGTAAGAAAGATGCTTTGTAGGGGTCAGTTACCTAGTATGTCCCTAGAGATACCTAGATTTCTAGCCTAAAGTTCTTAGCACAAACTCTCGCCAGTGGGTGAAACTGATTCACTTGATACAGATTTAGCAGAGAAAATGACCTCAGTACATGTTGTTTATATACTGTATATTTATGACCTAACTCACTGAAGGTATTAAAGCTCTGCTTGGGAATTGAACCAATGAACCCTTACAACTGTGCTAGCCTGGCAGGTTTTAAAATAAATTGTATCATTAAATATTGAAAAGTGAACATAATCTTCATCAAATATTTTGCATTATTTAAATACACAATATAATGTCAGGGTATGTCTACATTATAATGTTCATTACATATATACTGGAAAATCACATATACTTGAATTAATGTAAGAACATCTAATATAATCTATTATTGCCCATTTGAACCCTGCCCGTCTCAAAATTACCCAATAGTCAACCTTGTTACCTCATTAAAATCACCCACACCCAGTAAAACACTATCCATCCAAACCATTTTTCCTCATTGCACATTGAAATCACCATCAGCTTCACCTTTTACTAGTTAAGTTAGACTTTGGTAAGACAAACATGAAATTTCTCATGCCAGCAAATAGATATATAATAGTAATCATACCATTCAAAATTCTGATGAGCACTCAGGGATATGAAGCCAATGTCTTTAAGCCTAAACAGACCCTACCTCTTTCATGGTTAAGCTGTGACATTTTTTAATGAAATGAAAAATCCAAATGAGTTTAACCTCCAACTTCCAGTATATCCAGTTTTCACAAACCTTGCCAGGGGCGGATCCATAATTTTTTTCTAGGGGGGGGGGGGGGTCCAAACTTTTCGGGGGGGGGGGGGTCCGAACTTTTCTAGGGGGGTCCGAACTTTCGTACCACATTCACATAATGCACATTTTGCAGAAAAAAATGCAATATATTAATAATAAAAACTACACAACCTTTGAATCTATATTAATCACGGAGAAAAAATGCTTCATGACACTTAAAAATGACTTACAGTCAAGAAATACACTAATGGACAAGTACATTTTCCAAATTCTAGAGGGGGTCCGGACCCCCCTGACCACCCCCCGCTGGATCCGCCTATGCTTGCCACTCATAATCTATCCCACAATCCAAGACAGGAAGTTCAGATGAATTATCATCATAATTGACGTCTGCACACCTCAACAAGAACATTATTCTATTTATATTTTTTAAAAATATCAAAAGCAAAATTAATAGCTTTAAATAAAAGATTCCTGACAACATACAGTGGACAGTTGTTACAGCAAAAATCAGACCCTTTATATAAAATTTATTTACAAAAAAAACAACAGAATTTAATATAAGCCTGAACCATAAAAGCCCATATTCCTTAAACTGATATACTTTTAAAGGAAGCAACAAAAGTAATCAATCAAACATTACACGGCTAAGCCAAGATAAAGGGTACCTCTTCAGTCTCACATATGCCAATTTTCAGACCCCATCAGAGTGCAGATTCTTTTAAAGTATTATACAGACATGTCTATTAGGCACTAATTTCCAAAAGATCTTGGATGGAATATGTAGAACAAAAAAGTTAAGAAAGGTTGAATAGATGTACCTAAGGGGCCTACGGACTCTACATGGTAATTCATATCACCACACAAAAAATTAGAAAGATGTAAATTTCTTATAAAAAAATGTTATTTAGTTTTATAAACATGTACTTTAAAATTTTGAAGAGAATCCACGCCCACTCTCTCCTTGTCTGCAACATTTACCAGGGTCGAAAGTGCAAATACCCCAAAATACACAGGAAATGTTAAGTTTCAATTTACATATAGATGAGAAAAAAGAAACAAAACTGATTTTTTATCTTTGAAAGTATTCGAAGATGCAGACAACACATTTAGAACATGTTTGATATGAATAATATGGTTTTGCTAACCCTAAAAAGAAAATTATATAATTGGAAACCAGGGCTACGGACTCTACACGGTAATTCATATCACCACTAGAAAAATTAGAAAGATGTATATTTCTTATAAATGATTTATAAATAAGTTTGATATTTATGTTTTTATCAATTTGGAAGTGAATCTACACTTACTCTCATTGTTTGCAACATTTACCAGGGTCAAAAGCGCAAATACCCAAAATTCACAGGGAATGTTAAGTTTCAATTTACATTTAAATGAGAAAAAAGAAACAAAGCTGATTTTTTTTATATTTGAAAGTATTCGAAGATGTAGACAACACATTTAGAACAAGTTTGATATGAATAATCATAATGTTTCTTGATCCAATAAAGAAAATCATAAAATGAATATCAGGGGCTACGGACTCTACATACTGACTTGATGGTATTTAGTAGATTGAAGAAAGTAGTTTAATGTAAATTGACCTGTGGAATAATATTATTTTGATACAGTAATAATTTTTCTGACTTCTGAAAAAATGAGCAATAATAGGAAGAAACAATTCCTTTACTTTACTTGAGAAAACATGAAAAATGTATGTTTCTTAGTAACATAAAATGTCAAAACAAAACAAAGTCCTTAATTTTCAACCTGTTTCTATGTATATTTCAACAAAAAATCTATCAAATAAGTTATCTCTATACATTTATAAGTTTCGGAGTAAAAATACAAAAGAATGAATTATGTGAAAATTAACATGGGGCTACGGACTCTACACCACACCAGTATCTTTTTCTATCACACATTTAAAGCTGTTTGTTTGGTTTTAAGTGTAATTATCCTTTAAAAATACAATAAACTTAAACTTACAAGCACTACAAGTATATATTTAAGTATCTTCTGAAATGTCTAATGTATCAGTTTGACCATTAAAGAAATCTATCAGAAAATTCATAAATTACGTCAAATTAAAATTATTTTCAACAGAATGAAGATTGTCAAGACATACAGTATTCAGATGCATAGCTAGTCATCACAAGTACGAAACTAAGAAAATTAGAAAAGTTTTATAATTGTCCTGTGTGAAAAAAGATATAAATATATCAGGGGCTACGGACTCTACAGGGCTACGGACAGCAATTATTTGTCTTTAGATTTTTTTTGTTCTTCTTCTGATTTAATTCCTTTCCTGCATTACCTATATGGCACAACCAAAAACAGAAAATGTAATAAAACAGCAGCTATGTTTCTTTATAGTAAGTCAGCACACAGTTTAAAACAGGGGCTACGGACTCTACATAAAATTTACTATGTTCAGTAGTTATTTTCCAAAAAGAAAATGCTATGCTCGAAAAAAACTTCATTTGCGTTAAATAAAAATAATTATAAACTGTAATAGTAAAAAGGTGATACAAGTGAAATAAAGCAGTAACATTGTTTTAAAGTCTATCAAAGATGGTAACGTAAAACTCTTACTTGCGTTACAAGGGTACATGTTTACTATTTCATGAATATTTTCTTAAATATTGATTATATTTAACTTTTGTAAAAAATACCGCATACCTGTAAGTCATTCAGATATAGAAAATACATCAAAATAACTGTAACCAACAAGAACTTTTCAAAACAACTGATGAAAAAAGAACAAAACCTCAGTGAGACTCAAAAACAGTGTAAAAACAGGGTTTTTATGGAATATAATCCTAAATAATTTAAAAAATGGTATTAGAACATATATAAAACTATACATCATCAGAAAGCTCTCAAGATAACGTGTTGGAAAAAAATACTCTTCATTTAATTTAAACTTAACTTTTCAGAATATTTCAATGTAACATTGGCAAAATCAAAAGGTCCCATTTATCTTGGCTTAGCCGTCCAATATTTTACTCTAAATTGAATGATATTGATCAAAGGGAGACAACTCAATATGTAGTAATCTTATACAGTATAATTTCATGTTGAATTATCTCCCTTTAAAACATATCTTGATTTTAAAAATATTTTGGAAGCTTATTCTTTAGTAAATATATTTGATTGAATTAAAAAAATAGAAATAGGTTCTTGCTGAGATATAACAAACAGAAAAAAACTAATTCACAAAATGATCTCCACATTTACCTAAGAAAAACTTTTAAAAAATTCTACTATTATCCTAACTTACAAAAATACCTCAAAGACTATTTCCATGTACGCCTCACATGGTCTGATTCTTATTTTTTTTATCTATATCAATTTTTTAACATAGATCTAGTAAATTACAGAATTTTTAAAATTATCTATCAATGATGATTTTCAGGACAGAAATATTACAGAAAAGAAAACTGGAATCATAAACAATCTGTTCATGCAGCATGTAGACTGAGACAGCCTCCTCTCATAGAAATCCGAGGTTTTAGAATTTACTCTCACTGAAAATCAAGTTTTCTTATTATTTTTGTAATTTGAGCAGCTGACTTGTGAAGCCTTCCTGGACAACTTTTCTACCAGTACATGTTGACAGATTGCAAAAGGAGTCAACAGATTCTCCATATATGAAGGCAAAACAATATGGACTGCAGGAATCAAACCAAGATCACTGGATTCTAAGTATAGAATATTTACCATGGCAACATGAATTGATGACAGTAATATCTAAAATTTATTCAAGGTATGTGTTTTCCTTAAGAAATAAAACTAAAAACTTAGCTTTTATACACTCTTCTCTTCATGCAGTCTTTATTGGTTTAGTCAGCTTTGTACATAATGTATTCATCTTTGTTTTCTTCAAATTCAACATGTGTACATTTTGCATATCTATGATGAATAACAGTTCATTAATTAGAGTGACCTCTTATCTCCTGATCATCAAACTACAACATAAAAATATCATTATACATATGTTTATATCAAAGTAATTGACATTACGCTGAGGCTACTATAACCACACCCTAAGACAAGCTGCTAATTTGTTTAACAAAATTATCTTTTGTGTCCAAAGACATGCAACAGCATTTGTCCAAGTATAGCTAATCCTTTCATTTGAAATGGGAGGTCCGGCGTAATGTCAATTGATCTCATTTCATAGCAGGACTGGACATCAAAGGTCATCCGATTGCCCCTGATGACCTAACTTTTGAGTTCTGGCAACTTGTTACAGGTAGTAAACATTTGGTTTGGTTCTGGCATGTAAAATATATAGCTTCTAATCCAGTCAGGCAACCTACTTAAAAAATTCATATCAAGCCCTGCGTAGTGATCATTATCAAAAGATCTGATGATAATCATGTTTCCATTAATTCCTGATTGTCTTTTACTTAACCAATCAGAACCTTGCTTCTCATTAATGAGATGTTATAATATAGTGTTCTTCACTGGGGAATAAACATGAATAAATATTGAATACCTGGTACCAAACCTACCCTGGTCGAGCAGTGTTGCCCAATAATTAACAGAGAGTGACTAGTTAAGCAACTATGAAAGTAAAGCAATGTTTTAACTACTATAGTCCATTTTTTCTCAACTGTCAAAGTTTGAATAATTTCACGGTGGATGATTTCACACTATCTCAATATCACGAGTGTTAGACAAAGAGCACGAAGTCACCATGAAATTATTCATGGTTTGACACTTGAGAAAAAGGACTATACTGTCTATACATAAATAGAAATTTCTATGATGTATACAGGGGTCCAAAAGTTTCTTTGCACATGTATTTTTTAATAATTTCTCTTACTTTTATAGCAAAATTATTGCAGACAAATTCTGTATAGTATTTAAATGTTACATTTATAATACATAAAGAACATAATTGATGGTTCATGTTAACCTGTATAATAGTTGTGAAACTAATATCTACAAGTAAAGTATATCAAAATATTCTTCAAAACATCCAAATTTAATAAGCCTAAAGAAACTTTAAGACCCCAATGTATTTAAAATAAGATATCAAAATGTCCAATGTTTTACAATTTACAAGCTGAATTTTTATAAAAAAAGTTATTAACTATGGTCTAAAATCTGCTTCCATATATACACCAGGGTGAGAGTTGAACAACTATAGGTAAATTTCTTGCCCCTAGTGGGGCCGTTTGGACCTGGGACCTTTCACTCTCTGAGTACACGTCCATCCACTGGACCACTGCTCCTACATATTATGTATAATCAGGATTTCATCTTATGGTGATTCAACCTTATCTAAATATAAACTTTAGTGCATACAGGTGTTTGAGTTTAGTTAGATTATTAACCTCTAAATGTGGAGTTAAGACTAAAGCAGAGATGGAAAAAAATCAATTATCTATGAATAAAAAGATTAAGTATAACACTATACTTACAAAGATTTGTTACTTCGGAGCCCATGTATATGTACAACTACCAATATCTATATGAAGAATAATCACTGATTCCATGGTTTGTAGACAACAACACATACACATCTATTTGTATCATGAACTCTGTGAGACGGCATGAAATAATACAAAGATACTATAGTTAGAATACATTGATATCTAGTAGAAGGGGGGCCCACCGTAAGACGAACCCTTGAAACTATATGCAGAATCGTCAAAATTTTCATAACAAAATAATATATGTGCTCAGTTGAAACAAAGTTACATGTACATAAGCTGGAATCGTTGACAAGTTGACCACAATAGATTGCATAACACATGTAACTGATCCGACATGTTTCTCAGACTCATGACCGAAGCTCGGTGTTGTAAAAATGTACCAATTTTTAACAGTCAAAGGCGTAAAACTAAGACTAAAAGGTTAAAATAGGACTTCAAACTAAGTTACAATAAGCAACGAAGATGCATTTAATTTACAAACCTTTTAAATAAGTAAATTCCATTATAAATTCAAATTTCAATTTGCTTACCTGTCCATATCCGGTAAAAAATGAACAACACCTGTAACAGGTGCTTGCTATGTAAATAGACCAACCAATCAAAATGCCAGCCGACTACAAGTACACGTTTGTCAACACATGGAAACATCACGAACACGACGCACGAGAAATTGTGTTCACTCAATCGACCGTCACCGCATCGACCAATCAAATTACAGCAAATTCTTGATTAACGGTAAATATAAATTTTATCTATTTAAACACATAACAACCCAATGAATAAGCATTATAGATATATTCTTTAGTAATGATAGTTATTTATATGAATTAAATAATTCGTTTTACCTTTTTTTGTAACTTAATCAATTCAGTTTAACGGCAATTCTCAATACGAAGGTCCATTTGGGAATGTGAATATGTGAAAAATCAACTTCAAATAAAACAGTTTTAAATGATTTTTTCATTATTATGCATGTATCAGGGATGTAAATCTAATTTTCTGGATGCATAACTATCTTATTGCCAGTGCTATGGCCATATAAAGAGGGTAAGGTGTAAACATTTTACTATTCGCTTTTAACATCCGATTTTGTACCCTCATTGCAGACAGTAACAGCGTACACACAAATATCTTCTTCCGTACAAAATAAAATGGTTTGGTTTTCAACAATTATACATGTCTTTGTCTAAAAATAAAAAATCGACTACAATGACTTCTTAATTAAGTCATTACATCCCACTGAACTTTAGGCACAATTTTTAATACTAAGGGTAAAATCAAGACTGTAATCATTGGTGACAATTCAATTGTTTTCTATTATTTGTGGACGTCACAATGATAGCCTGCTGTTTCTTATACTTCACTTTGATCATTGCCGATACAAAAAATGTACATATTACCTTAGATAAGCCGCATACTTAAAAGGCACGTATATGTATAAAGAACAGGTGCAATGGTAACGGAAATTTTAAATTGATTATATAAGGTTAAAACATAGTCAAATCCACCAAGTCTTTAACTGAACCATCAAATGTGTTACTTTATAGTTGCATTTTATTTCTAAGTCAAATAGCTTACACGAATACAACTTAATTTTTTCATATCATATGTTCTATATACATAATAAAAAAATACGACTAGTATAACAAACGCATTATTAATTAGAAAACTTGAATGCTTTTGTTCAAACAGATGACGTGGTTCAGTTGAAACATAAAACTAAGACACTGATTAAGAATGACAAGATCATAACTCGGTAAAACAACGCTTATCCGCAAAAACAACACAGTAACGGAAATTTTGTTCGCATAGATATCTGCCACCTGACATTATTTGATCTCTGCAATACTATTTAACAAAATGACGAGTACGTGATTTTAATATGTTCGTATCTTTTCAATTCAGTAAACTGATATACATGTATATCTGATATAAAGAGGATATTGAGTGGGTCCTGAGGAGTCATGGCCACTAACATGAGAAATAGATTGTAAGGGCATCTGACACAAAATCTATTGATACATTTATCTGTATAAAAGTGTGACCTTGAGTTGGCAATGCAAACAATAAAGCTCTAGGCCATACAATTTACGAATTTGTTTTCAATATTTCGTTATATAATTCCATGTTTAGTCTTGAGTCCCTTTTAGCGGGCCAATATTCAAATATGTTGACCCCTGAGGCGGTGTCAATATTGAATCCATAGCAGGGGCTAAATTTGAAAAAAATGTGGCTGACCTTTATTAAATGCATCGTGCAAAGTTGAAGACTGATGGCTTTAAATTTTTGTCAATACAATTTTAAGAGACTTTTGACAGACGACGGACAAACATCAATCAGAGTAGATCACATTGAACAGATCGTGCTCTGGCTCTGGTGAGCTATAATATAAAAATCTGCTAAACACTATTGTCTTATGGTACTTGGTCTACTTGTTCGAGACTAACACGTGTATTTTATTAACCTTTGGTAAAATAGTTTTGACTTGAAATCATTTTCAAACTTACAATGCTGTTTTATTACGGACAAAAGACATACAATATCCGTTACCACATAGTAACGGAAATTTGGTACACTTATGTTCTCTGTCTGTCGTATTTTAATAATTTCTTGAAGTAAATCAAAATTTGAATTTAAAGCCATATTTGTGCTCGTAATTCATAATACACAACGAGTTAATTTCAGCTCAACATATAACTTATATCGCAATTAATAAAAGAACTGTCTACTTCATAATTAAACTATTTCTTAATTTATCTAACAAACTCAAAAATGTGTTATTTTACCATGACGTGTTCCTGAAGTCATTAGTGACATAAATATATGATGCACTGACTGGCGCAATGTCCCCACGAAACGTATATGACTGATATTCCAAACATGGTAACGGAAATTTAAATCACGGAAATTTTAAATTCGTAATGAAATTACGTGGTTTGAGCTCTACAAAGTTACGAACGAAGAATTATTCGACCATCTATAAACAGTTATAGTCAATTGATGTATTTATCGTCATTATACCGTTTCAATATAGCTGGTATTTTCAGCAGCACCGGTAACGGAAATTTTGCTTATTTACTTTTTATTGACCCCTTTTACATTTGTCTTTCATGTACTTTCATATCTCATTCATACCAAAGGTTTTTGGTAATTTATTTAATAATAAATGAAACTAAGATAACTTTTAGGCGTTTTTTATAACTCTGAGTTGATATTTTGCTTTCCAATCCAGCGGTGGCAGATACGGTATCGGAAATTTTATGAAAAGTATAAAGTCTGGCGACATGCACTCTGCATTAGATAATTCAAAAATGTCTGACATACTGTTTTACAGAGCCTTTTAAGTACAAATTTCAATTGTTTACCAATGCATATGCATGCAAATTTAACTCTTTCAGTGGCCGTGTTCGCTGCAATTTTATTGCAAACAACACAGGGGTGGACTGGCGACAGTAACGGAAATTTAAAATAAGGGTCTAAAATGGCGGTTACGATTTTATCAACAGTCCGATTTTTGTAATTTTTTTACACAATCATTGGACATCTACTAGGTAATGGACGAAACACTGAAATTCATTTTTTTACTTACTAGCAGGGAGTTATGTAACATTTTGTCAAATGGACCTTCGTATTGAGAATGACCGTTAAATAGGTTTAATACTTTATAAAAGACAAATGTGATTTAACATCATTTCAACGTCTACGTTAAACTACATAACCATTAAATTGCTTCATGTTACTTAAAATGGCTTACAGCTTAAACATACACTCATGGACCGGTACATTTTGGAAATGAAATTTCAGGGGGGTCAGGACCCCCCTGACCCCCCCCCCTATGTGTATAATGAAAATATTACATATACAGTGTTTTATATAGGTTGCGGTTAGACCCCACCATGTCTTGATTTCTTAATGGTTTATCTGACCCTCATTGAGACAAGTGCATGCAAATGCAAGAAGTGGCGTAATGTACCCCACACTTAAAACTACGCCTATAATTCAGGTAATATGTCGGACCCTCTGTACTTATAACTTCTTCATTTGGGCCCCCGTGGAAAATGTCTATATATGTCCCTTAAATTAGTACGTCTGCAGACCAAATGCAACCAAGTGAACTAATCCAGAACCATAGCTGCCGGTTCTTTATTGAGATCAACTTCTTATTTTAGGTATCATATAATCAATGAGTTTCTAAATAAATTCCTAGAATTTATTTTAGAATTATCCGTTTTGTGACAGAAAAAAACTAGTACTGTTATGAATTTCTTCGATGCAAATGTTTCAACGACAAATTGCCGAGTTTAAAACTCTCAAATCTTGAAAAAAATAGCAGAACTAATCAACACCATGTTGAAATAAAGCTCGAACAATCCCACAGACTCTAATTTCCCCATAACGATGTCTGTTGTTTAGTTTTTCACCGAGGTCCGTCTGCTTCGTACAGATGCATTAATATGTGTAGACCAGACTAAAACTTTAGTTAAGTCTCTAGGTGATCTTTTGTTACGAATAACCTCTTATTCCACTGGGCTGTGAATTTTACTACAACATCTTCTTTGTTGTTTGTTGCCCTTGCCATTTCTCAACTGGGCTTGGCACTGGTAATGGCTGGTTTGAGAAGGACTCTAATTTCCATTTCTAATATTTTTTTTTGATTTGGGTTTGTTTCGATGGACGAGCTTTCATTGCTTCTTTAAAGTACATATTATATACATGTATGTATAACATTAATTTGCATTTATTTTTTTATTAGGTCACGTGCAAAACTAATTTGTGTGCACAAGATTTCATCTTAACAATTATAACTCCCAGGCTAATGTGGGCATTTATGGACTGTGCTATTTGAATATTTTCTATATTTTGATGCTGCAAAATATTCACCAAACAAGAGTGCTATTTTTGATGATTAGTACGTAACACGAAGCTTATATTTGTATACAGGAGGAAACGTTCTTTAACGTTTATAAAATATTCAACATTTAACGATCAGACCTTGTGAGATCAAGACTGTCAGTGAGAGAACATTCAGTTAATTGGCTAAACTGCGATGTATATAGCTGTATTCCTCTAATTTAAATGTCAGGGATATAGTTCTATAGTTTTTAATCACAAAATATGAGAAAACCACTTCGTTTTTATGTCTTAATAACCACGAGCCAGACTTGCTTAAAAGCAGAAATAAAAATAATTGGCAGCGGTGGGATTCGAACCCACGCCTCCGAAGAGACTGGTGCCTTAAACCAGCGCCTTAGACCGCTCGGCCACGCTACCTAGATGTTCAGAAGTTCTCTACTTACCTTTCTAAACGATAAGAGTATAATATAAAACTATTATCAGAGATGATCTTACGAGTTACTATCTTCTCACAGAGTAAGTACTATCGTATGATAAGCTTATATCCTACAAACACTAATTGTGTTTCTATTCTTGTCTATACTCAGCAAAATACATGAATATTGAAGCATCGTGCGACAAAATGGCCCATGAACTAGAATAACTTTTCTTGATAATTTCAATATCTATATCATATAAACATAATATATGTATTTTATATATTGATACAGAAGATATGAGAAAGTAACGCTACACAAATATGTCCAGAATTTTGGTTCCAATGTTGCATTATTACTGACCTAGGCGTGAAACATACACTGTTTTAGATCACGATTGTTAATGTTAAAAGTATCACATAATCTTGAAAAGGGGCTTTCATTATTAGACGTCATGATTTTGAATTTTTCATAGATTATGTTATTATCATATTAAACGACAGTATTATTTTACTTACGTCAAATATCTCAAGTTATTAAATGTAATACTTTAACTAATGCGTTCTCAAAATCATGTCTTCTATTGATTTGAGCATAGTCCTTTCCATCACTCATTTGATAGTTAAATTATGTAAAAAATGCTCATGGTTGATTCAAGATTCGTATTTACTTGAATATTTATCTTACAAATGCTTACATTTGTTGAGCTAAGTAATACGGGGAATTAGCTCAAGTGGTAGAGCGCTCGCTTAGCATGTGAGAGGTACCGGGATCGATACCCGGATTCTCCATTATCTTTTATATTTTGATTTTTTGTTTTATTTAAAGTGTCACATCAATTGTTCAATCATTAAAGACACAACTTATAAATCTTGGACATCAAAAGAAAATTGTAGTATAGTGGTTACATCATAACAGAAGTGAAAATTTCAAGTATTACATGTATCATGACTTTTTCGTGTTTGCTAGCCAGTGAAATAAATTGAGGTCCATGCATAGTTATTCATTGTGTTACAAGTACTGTATTAAAAATATTTATGAATATCTCTGACAAAATTGAGTAAGTAAATTGCTTTGCGGCACCTGGTTCCAAACTGTTTGTCATTCAGACAATATTTCCACCATTTTTTAAACAATGGATAAAATATTAATTTAGCAGACTACATTTAATTGAGCTACATTTGAACTAGGTTCATGTACTCATTGCGTGGCCTCAATTATTATATCCATTCTACGTGACACACTGAAATTCTACCGTTATATCTAGCCACGAAAAAGCATGCAATACATGTGTCAAAAATTATGATAATTTGTGTCTTTAAGTTATAGAACTTATATCATAATATTTTTATACATTACTTACGCATGCATACTATAATCCATTGTCTCCTAAAGCCGAACGCTCGAGCGTATTTACCTTCTACAAAACATTGATTCGGGTTTTTGTTATAATAAATAATGTAATTAACTTATTCCAAACTTTTTAAATAGTTATCTCCTTTCTGAATGTCGTTGTTTCTTAGAACTTCAATGCATCGAAAAACATTTTTTTCATTATAAATAGAAACTAACTTTTAAAGAATCAAACAACTATCGAAAGGGTGTAAGCAAATATAAGGAACAGCAACAGTAATAAAACTCAGAATTAACACACAGCCCAAAGTAAAGAGATTTATTGAATTTGTAATCTTTTTTTATGCAAAAGAAGCGCCGCAAACAAAATTTTTAATAACGAAGCAAGAATATAATGGGTTTCCACATTGAAACGAAAAGTGGCAAAATATAATATGCCACTTTCGGTTTAAACAAGGCTCTGGATACACCAACATCACACTTGGAATAATAAATAACTATAACATTTCTTTCCTATACAATATATTTTATTCTCAACTATCAAGTAACCACATTCATTCAATATTAATGAACATGGTATTTAATCTCAATCAAATAGTTATACATTACCTGTGATCAGTCTATGAACATTTCAATGTTATATTCACAAATAAAATATTGCCCTTCAAGAAAAGGTGCACCGTAAACTATAATCAAAGATATTGAGATCACATGGTTCCATTTTGAGTTCTGGTGAATGGGCAAAGAATCACGCATGTATTCCATACTTGCTCCATTTCATTGCTATAACAAAACGTTTCTGACCGATGTTTGACTCGAGTGACAATTTTTACATGTTAATCATATCTTAAAGCCAAACACCAATTTATCATCCATACTCCAACTCGATGGACTTTAGCTCCTTGGATTATTTGAGTTTTCTTATTCTTTCCCAATTGAAATACCTCGACCAATCATGAATGAACAATCTCGGAAGGATTCAGGAGAGGGTCCACCGGAGTATTGGGTATTTGCTACATACGCGAGGCAAAGCAGAGGCGCAGCAGGTAACGCTCATGCAAACCAATTCTTTTGTGAAACACTCAATGCTTTGTAAAAACATGTTGAATGTTATAATTATACATGGATGTGTCTATGAGAGTATATATGTGACTAAATATTGTATATGATATCACTGAATCAAGTGTTTCAAATTAAGACATTCATCATACTAAACGTAAATGGATTTGTTTACTTTAACATCGATTTAAGCATTTTGGTTAAGGCATGTGACGCAAATGTAGTTCCATAATGGTTTTAACTTTTCCGAAGTTATTCTATGTGGATGGCCGAGGAGTTCAGAATGCATCTTTCATTGACCCGACCACGTGATCTCAATACCTCTGTTTATTTAAATATCATAAGAGTTTCAAGTGCGATAAAATATCTTCATAACTGTTTACAATTCATTTGTCTTAGCTTACAGTTAAGAAAGTTTCATGCTATGAATATAACATACAGTGAAAATTTACAATATAATACATTTTTATTTTCACTGCGGTGAAAATATTAATATGAAAGGCGTCATGTTATTTTGCATACAATACATGCAAAGAAACTCAGACAAAACATGACTTAATCACGATATTCACCAAGAATTAAATCTGATTAACCAATCACGGTTCAAGTTAAATGAATATAATATGCTACCCTTAAAACATTTTCATGGAAAAAAATGATAAAAATCCATACGTAGTTAAACATTTTGAAAAGCTTTATATCGAGATTGGCCGGTGTTTGAATCATTTGGTGCACATACTGAAAATGACATATATATATATAATTTCAAAACAAACAAAAAAAGGCACACATGCCCTTTATTGCTCTTCCGATCATATTTCTATAGTGGGTTTAACGCTTTGACAACACAATTTAGTTTTACACACGGCCAGCAACTTCTCCATAGGAACCTTTACCATAAGCACCCATTTCCTTTCAATATATAAATATTTTAACCAAGTTTTGTAAAAATTAGAGCACAATTTCGGCCTCAATAGCGTTCACATAGTTTTCATTGATTATTGTTTGACCCAACACGAATATCCATCATTTACTTATTGTCAATACAATTTGGAAAAAATGTAACCCTATTAAACATGTTAGGCACTCAAAAACTTATAAGTGTGAGTTGAATGCTAAAGAAACTTTATCGTTAAAGTTAAGGGTCAAGATATATACAGTTTATATAATTTTATAAGTTTGTGTTCATGCACCATAACGTCAACAACCACTTTACAATCCTCATGTCCATAACTACAAACCACGTGTACAAATGCTGCAAATCCAAGCACAGGAATCGCCTCAGATGGAAAATTGAAACAGAAAAAGTTATATTTATCTAATTTCTGGGTGAATCTCTTTACACAAAGCCCACTTAACCATGTTAACTTCAAGTAGGTATTAAACTTATCCACAAGTTTCTTAATTCGTCAAATATTCGAATAAAATGTCATGCAATTAAACGGTTTTAAAAGGAACTATTTTCAACATAGAAGTGGTCAAGTAAAGTTTTATTCTTATGATTGAGAAAACTACCCAGATAGAAAAGGTCCAAGTCTTCAAGTTAAGCCTACTTAGTTGCCTGTTGAATGACCTACGTGATTTAAAAATAGAAAAATTACAGTTGGTACTCATTGTAGTTGAATCAATTATCTTTCTTCGGTTTGAAGCATTGTGCCACGTGTATGGTATGACCACCATGAATCTGTTGACGTTATGTCGTGTTGTCAACAATCATACAGAAACAACCAAAATGATTGTTTCACTTATTCAAACAAACATCTTACTCTATATAAAGCGATGCAGCAATACTTTAAACACCAACAATTTTAACTTTTTACACAAATAAAAAAAACGCAATTCTCGTTATTTACAAAAATACAAATGTACATTTGTTTGTATACAAAATCATCATCTGTTAGGCTAACAATGCTCTATTTATTCATAAAAATGAATAATCCACAACGTTTATTAATGAGTATCACCCATTTTACAATATGACAATATCATTATTGCAATTACGACTGTTAGCCTTTCAGGTAAAGGCATATTATAACATGCCTTCGATTCAGATTAAACTAAATGCATACACGGCGTTTATTTACGTCTATGCATCTCATTGTTAATCGTTTGTAATATCACTATAACACTAAAGTAATTTTCACTATGTCACACGCAATCTTCAAACGTAATTAGAAGTTATAACGTGAGCATGTAGGCACTTTTTATCTTTTCACAAAATTATGCACTGATTTTCTTAAGGGATGTATGTGTTTGTTGTTCATTGTTGAACCACTTTTTATCATAATCAGTTTTTACTGAGTGCAATAACTCAGTATTAATATTATCCGTCAATATGGGTGTGTTCAAGCGTCAACCGCGCCACAAGAATGAAATTTTATTATCATAACATTATGTAAAGGCACATGGAAAACATTTGTTAACACATGTTTAAATCATTTAACCATCCTTTAATCAATCAGTAGCATACGGATATCCGGAATGATATGCCAAACTGAATCCATAACATCTGTAGCGTATTTAACTTCTGAATTAATCCAAATCATTTAATTTCTCGCCTGTTTTAGCCATTTCTAATCCATTATCTTTTTTGTTAACTTCCACTTCCGGTGAGTCATCATATTCTTCAGTATCAGTATCAATAGGCGTTTGAATACTTTCAAAGTCTTTAGACGCTTTACTGTTTACAAGATAATCGGTTATATTGCCATCTATAAGAGCTCCACCATTATGTTGCACCATCCAGCAAGATACTGTCTGATTAGTAGCAAGGTTTAATCGATGACCAAGCGTTGCCATCACTTTACGAGCTCTTGGCGTATTGCCACTCACTCTTAGTCGGCCCATTAATTTCCCTTTCCGGTTTTTCGTTTTCTTCAATGTAACATGTCGACGGAAAAATTGGCCTGTGTAACAAAAGAGAATGGAACAGTTTTAGAGAATTTTGAATTGGAATCTGTGAGGTTCTGATACTAAATCGCCACAGTGAAATATTTCAATGCGAATTTCAAGAGTTATTCAATTATAGTTGAAAAATGGTATTGAAAGTAGCAATTCATATTTAAGCCAAAACATACCAATATTATGCGCTAAACTGTGCGATATAATCTTATTTATCATATTAAGAAACAACTTACTTAAATCCTAAACACGTCATTCTTAAAATAATGCCAAATAGTAAATAATAAGACGCAATACATAACTAAAACAAACGTTGATCAACAATTGCTAAAGTGTTACTCGTAAATGACGAGCGGTAATTTTCATTTCAAAGAAACGTCGATCTTTGAAACATAACTATGATGTAACCGAAATAAAAGTAGTCATATATTTACCAAGAAGGCCATGCGTGTGATAAGAAAGTCCTTTATAGTCGACAATGTAGAAACCAAGAAAGTTAACTTTTCCAGCACGTATCTGTGAAGGCGTTTTAATATGTCTCATAATGAGAAAGGCGACTCTGTCATTGAATATAACCACTAACATTGTTCCTTCTTGATCCACAACCATTTTAGTTTTACCATGGCTTAATCTTGTACCTATATCAATAGACAATACACTATATATAAGACATAACTATGTTCCAAATAATAAGCAAAATTAGTAATTAACAAAATTAACAACTATCAGCTACACACAAAGCAATTGACCTTCCGTTTGCGACCTTCAGCATACCATTTGTAGGCCAAGTATGTGTTATTTAAAAAGTATTTTAACACTAAGATTTACAGCTTTTTTGTTGTACAGTACGAACCATATGGAAAATATGAAAGGCCTTTATATTATAATACAAAACATAACTAGATAGCAATTAGTCCAAACGAATGAAAGACATTGACTGTTTTGATTATATGAAGCGGTTCGAAGAGCTCAGTCGGTTAGTATAGGCTGATATCAATGGCTAGAAGGGAGATAACAATGACACTACTATAATGACTAGATTATGTGATTGTTGATGAAAAACCGAAGCTCTTTATATAAATAGTTATAATAATGCATTTGATCGTTATCTTTGTGGAAACTCGATGTGGTAGTCAATGTACTAATCTATTTAATTCTTACATTTTCATATTTACCTGCTTATTTGAATTGAATGTAGCATGACAAACTATCTCATGATAATCAGTTAATAGCGTGCGTGCAACAGTTGCAACATGGGTTTCTTCAGGGCATCTTTTAAGCTTTTATAAACAAAGAATATAACTAAAAAATATTTCACAACATTAAACTCATATTAAAATATACGTACCATTTGTCCAATCAACAGTCTCTCCCATTAAAGTTATTTTCGTTGGTGTTATAGTAGATACAAATCTCCATCTTTTTATATAAATCTCTCCTAAAAATGTCTTTATTTCACCATGGTTATGTGTAGTCGTATTACTATCCCCTACCATTTTGTTTGCTACTACTTTAGCATTAACAGTAAGTCCTGAATGAAACAAATGACAAAAATATTGAGAAACAACATGTAGAATTACAATTTGTTGAATAAACTGTTTTTCAGAAGCGGTGATTTTTTCCATTCAGGATACTAGATTCGAAGTCCTGCACATAGCCCAGTATGCCATTGACTTACATCACGGTAATTGCATAAAGTTACATGAATTACCAAGTTTTGAGTTACAAGGTCGGTCGTTTTCACATCATTCATTTTACTAAAGAAAATTTATACCTAAGGATTGACAGAATCAATTGGTAAATGAGGAAACAGTTTATACTTGAGGACTGAATTAAGGATGAAAAGAAACAATTCTAACTTACCAGAATATTTATCTGTTATAAGTCTATAAACATCACCTTCTACACCCATTACATCAAAACATATAGCATAATCTAATCCTTTAACATTTACTATAAAATGTGGATCATTATCAGCACCACCTTTAACTATAATAAGAAATCAAATACATTATAATGTAAGTCCATATGTTACCAAGTGCTTAACGCTGAATTTACATGCAACTACTGGACGCTACACAACCATATGGTTTGGAATGAAACTTTGCTAGTTTAATCAGTAAACGATTATTTAATCTTTTAATAAAGAAAACTTGTACAACGTATAATAATCATTATCGATCCCCTTAACTGGTTTCTTAGTAAAAGCAATCGGAATATAATTCTTGCTAACGAAACAGTATTCGATACCATGCTCCATAAGGTAAAGAAAACATCTTTACGAGAATCATACCCAATAGTTGTCTGACAACATGACAAACATCATTACATTTTAGTTACTGTTTTTATAAGGGACCTTAGTCAGTTATTTCTCCTTATATACTCTTCAAATAGGTTGGTCCAATTAGTTGGATTACTCGGATTTTACCCTTATTTACAATGTCAATTTGCCAAAATTAATCTTAAATAACTTTTTGTAAATCATTCAATTTGTTTGAAATTCAAGCTAAGTATTTTTAGGGTAAAGAACTATCTAAATTTAATCGTTTCTGTTAATATCTTCATTAACAAAAAAGATATTAGATGAAATATTTTGTTATCTCTATACGGGACTTTAATGATAAAATCCGAGGATTTCAACTGATAGGACATACTTACCGATTGGATTGCTTCAGATTTTGTCAGGGAAAGATAACTGACAAAAGTCCCTCATTTATCATATGTAGCAGAAACATACTATTATCATGCCTGCTACAGGCCATAGTTGTAAGTCAATGAAAATAATATGAAAGTCTTTAAATAATATAAAAAATATAACTAACTTAATGTTCCTTTATTTGTAAGTGTACCAGTGGATCCTGTAAGAGCTGCAGTCATAGGATCAGTTGTGTCTTCATCTAATGCTTTAGCATCATCTGAAATTATAAAGCAGTTTGATTAGTACTGTTCATTTTTAGAAATAGTGAAGTTGGTATTCTTAAATCGATTATTGTGCACCAGTTGTCTAATAAATGCACAAAGTTATCTTGATTTTTACTCGAGCATTCATTTCTCGAAAAGAACTCAGAGTATGGACATACATGTATTCATTTCAACGTGTACTAGAACTACATAATTCGCTGGCAATTCAATCATTTCATATTAAAACAAAGCAACCTAAGCAACGGATAAGTAAAATATCATTTCTAAACGTTGTAGTTACATCGATTTGATAACCATATGCAGGTATATTAGTACATGCTACAAGATTTTTAAAAGTTGACTTAAAACTGTTTTTTTTATTTGCTTACCATCTTGTACGTCAAAATCAGAATCGTTGACTTTTTTAGTTTCAGGTTTTGTCACCACCATGGACGTCAATGGAGTAACAAAGTTATACTGAAAGTACAATAAATGAAAAGATCCATATTGAAAACATGGCATCTTTACTACTTGACATAAACGTCTAGCAAAAGTGTTAGGTTCTTTTTGTCTAACATCTAAATATGGATTGACAAGGTAAGAATGATAAAAAACTTATTATTTGTTTGAGATCAGACAAGTTATATGTAAGACAGTCAAAAAATATAACCGAGCAGTCAATCTAAAACAAATTATTCGTACATTAGAACGATTAACTTCTTACTTTGCAAAAGCAATAAAACCCAACAAATTAACTTAAAGTAAAAGTAAAAAGAACTAGATAAGAAAATGCAATTACCTTTAAAGCTAATCTCATTGCTTCAGATTTTATTTCCTCTTTAAAAAATGGATTTTCAGTTCTTAAAACTTCAAGCAACAACTTCTTAATAGTTAAATACGCCCATGTTCTTTCAACTATAGTTGAAAATTCCAGTCTCGTTTTGAAATCGGGTGGGGTATGTTTATTTGGATTATCAATTTCTGTGGACGTAGAAAGTTCTATTATTCCGTTACTTCCACTCCCTACAACTGTCATGGTTAAAGTATTATAATCAGGATGAAGTTCATTGAGTCTTCCGGACACCACGAGCTCAGAACCATCAAAGAAACTTGGATATTGAGATTGTGTGACAGAAGTCAGATTCACCGCATCGTCTAAATAAGTAAATGATACTTTGGATAAAAGAACATCAGATATTTCGTTATAAAACCCAGTGAGTTGTAATGGTGCGTCTGAATCTTCATATATCTTTCTAGCAAATGCGTTATTTCTTGCTGAAATTTTCTTCAAAAAGTTGAAATTAGCATCATCACCAAAAGCAAGACTAAATATTTGAATTTTGTCTTTGTTGCGAGCATCAATACTATTTAAGATTTTCTTGAAATCAGTTACGCCAACCGTCGGGTCACCGTCAGTTAAGAATACAACAATTGGAGTATCAATTCCCTCTTGTTTAGATTCTTGCAGAATATTAATAGCTTCCATAAGAGCACCATGTACGTTTGTCCCTGAAATATGTAAAGTCAAAATGAAAATTGAAGACTTTAAACAATAACGATATGTACTCAGTTTTAATATTTACAAAGATTTTACGAAGTAGTTTTTTTACAAAATTTGCATTGCGCTTGTCGCGTTTGGAGAAAACAAATGAGTGTAGATCTTTGTACATCAACGCAGAAATATTAAACCTATTTGTATGATGCATGGCTGCCACTTCATAATGTTTATGTTCAAAATCAGATTAGATGTAAATTCTTTTGAAAAGAAAATGCTCATAAATACTAAATCGGTTGTGCACAATTGATTTTAAAATGACTTTAATTTAGTGATCTGTACAATAATTTCTATTCGTTAATGAAAACAAATTAAAAACGACTTGCCTCCTTGTGTACCCAATGTACTAACAAAGGCTCGTGCCTTTTCTATGTTTGTTCTATTAGCTTCTCTCATAGTGTCAGACCAACTATGTACATCACTCTCGAATAGTATGATATTAAACAAATCTTCTGCATTGATTTGTCCAAGTATGTGATTCATTGCTTCCTTAAGCTGACTTATTTTCCTACCAAATCCCATTGACCCACTGACATCAAGAACAAAAAGAAGACGTTTTGGTAGAGGTTTCAATCCGATTGGAGCGAAGAAATGAGTGAAGTAACCATCGACCACCTGAAGAGATATGGGACATATTTGTTCCTGTATTATTCAGAAGAAATTCTTTAGTAAGGTAGTATGGTTTAACGGCTCACTTAAACAAAAAAGGTTCCATAGTGCAGCAAACGATTGGACAAGTCTATTGATTAACAAGTGCAATATTTTGTAATAAGTGTGATGTTATTCATGACGCATATGACGCATATGATGTACGGCTTGGAAATGTGTTCTGAGTGAATTTACTTTGCTGTCGAACGAAGATTTGAAGTACCAGTAACTGCTTGGTAAAAGAATAAGAAATGGTTTTAAGTATACATGGTCATAGAGACCAGCTGTTAACGGTATCGCATCTTTTGCTTTCAAAAAATGGTTTAATGCCTCATGTTACATTTAACATATGCACAAACTGTAGATTGCAAATAATTCCAAGTTTTTGTTGTTATTTTCTTTCTCTTAATCTTCTCACGAACTGTTTACATTGAATGCACCAAACAACTGCAATCAAGACATGGAACGCCCTTCATAAAACTTTGAAAGCCAAGTTCAGATAAGTGCTACAGACATATACACATATGTATTGAATGACTAACCAGACTTCGTATTACTCCGTTTTCTATTCCTTATGTTTTGCCTAAAGGAATATAGAAGCACTGATTTGGGAAATTTGCTGATATTTTGACCGTCTGTTACCACAAAATATTGACTTTTTAGACATATTCAATATTTTGAAATGCTTACATAGACGTCTCCGGCATCCAGTGATCTTTGAACATCGTATTGTACTTTAAATAAACCGGATACACCTTGTGCAGAGTCTTCCTTCTGTTCTGCTGGTGAAGGGTTATATCTTATATAGGCTGTCTTAGGTGATGGCCGTTCTACTAGAGCTAAATTATTAGTAGCTGTAAAAGAAATTAATACTGTACAATGTACATGCAAATACTGACTTGTCAAATATTTAAGATACTTTAGTAAATAAGTAAGACCAATCTTCTTATATCTAATAGTATTTTTAATATATTTATTTTCATACTTCTCTAGTGTCTTATTGAATATGTTCGAGCTATTTTAGAGTTATTCTGGCTTTTTATGTGAGACATCGATTTTTTAGTTTTAGTGAACTAAAACTATTTTTTCAATTTGTAATAGTCTTATTTTTAATCAAATTCAGAAATTAAAAAAACATTGCCAAATGCCACTAGGTCATAATAGATCCCACCTTTGCCACCAAAAGCTAATGAAAAACACTTACTTGGAATGTCGAATGAGTTTGTAAGAATATCGTTTCTTACAGGTGGTATCCGTAAAGCAGTAATATCTCTAGATTCATAAATAAATACTTCAACCAATAGTTGATCAACCACTTGTTTAGGATCAATGTAAACAATATGTTCATATTGTCCTCTCTTTCTTTGTAGAACTTCATCGTACGTTAGTACAAATGTAACCTCTGATTGTGCTGCTACGTTGATTGTCACACGAAATTTGTTGGTGTCTCTTGGTCTTAAAAATACATAAAAAGGCAAAATTATGAAATAGGAACAAAAAATTAGGAACAAAACGCATTATTTTCTTTAATCAAACTGCTGCATCTGTTTAACTGTTCCATAGAGCAGCAGTTAAGCCATTTAATGATAATCTTATAAAGAATGATTGAAATTACCTGTTAGGAACAAATCGCATTATTTATTTCACTCCAACTGGCGCATCTATAAAATGTTCAATAGAGCAGCAGGTGCTTTTGTTAATTGAGCCATTAAATGATAATCTTATAAAGAAAAATTGAAATTACCTGTTAGGAACAAAACGCATTATTAACTTTACTCAAACTGGTGCATCTATATAAATGCTCAATAGAGCAGCAGTTTTTTTTATTAATTTAGTCATTAAATGAAACTCATATCGGAAATAACTGAAATATGAAAATATTTGCCATAAGAAACTTGATATTTGTTTGCAACGTCTACAAGAAAGATTGGTTAGAAGCTGCATCATTCACAGTATATATATGTCCCAGCAGAATAAGTTTGTGGAAATATTTCGAATTAAAGCTTACTCATAAACGCATACATGTATTGTATTTATTAGCTTACCATATACAAATATTGTACAATAAACACATTTTGCTTACTTATGAAATACATGACCAGCCGATTGCCCTTTTTTCTTTGCTTTATCGTACGTCTTTTTAGCAGCTTCTTTTTCTTTAACAACACCAGGGTAGACTATGCCGTCCACTTCTCTTAAAAAGAAAATGAAAAGTTTTAGGGTTATAAGGTGCAAAATTAACTACATGTAAAACAATCTTGAGCTATATTTTAAGTTTTGCTCAAACGTAAGAGATACCCGTGTATTCATTTGGTATTTTCTTCTAAACTGACACTTAAATTTAAAGGGTAAGAGATATAGATTTTTTACATGTAAGTTATGCGTTTTTTCAGAGTTTGATATTTATTTTTCAAGAAAATTTCCAAAAATCGAAGTGAAAACACTGAAACTAAGAACAAAAATAGAATGTTTATGACAATTGCAACAATATACATAATTTCGAAACATATAGATAATGAAAAAAAATAGATTTTTTATAAATAACTAAAATCTGACATTTTGAACCTTAAAATAGAAAACAACACTTTCACTCGTAAAGTGAATTGTGCTGAAGCGAAGAAAATAATATAAATCGACGGCGAATTACCAAACGATGTATGTTTATATCCTGTATTTCATTGAAATGACTTTTACTGCACAAAACGCTATGGGCGAATGTATTGGTCCACACAATTGCATGCGACAACTTTGATATTCCAGTTTTTAGCAACATCAAGGCTTAAATGTGTGGAATGCTGGGAATTTGTAATTAAAAAGCAGTACACAAGGAATTGCTACGAGACAGCAAAAACTAACACGATACTGAATGTTTTTGATGTTTATAAGACAGATATCTTGCGATGTTTATAAATAAAAGTATTTATTGGACAAACATTAGTCGGCGTTTGTTCTTTCAGTCTCAAAACATTATCAACATGTACTTCTAATGCTGTAGAACATTTACATCAACACTTGAAGACTGGTTACCTATCTTAATTACACCATGTATTCTGTCGACGAATTATCTAGCGTATTAGTAAACCAGTCTAGGTGATTAGCTTGGCTTTTCATTCACTGTTTGTTTAGTTAACCTTCTGATATCCATTATCAATGAAATATCAGCTAGATTGAAAACAATTTGCAGACGTTAATACACAGACGCGATATAGAATCGACAAGAATCACTTAGAAGCGCCTAGCTTTATCATTACATTACACCGTTTGATAATAACTCCTATCATTGAATTCTGAAATCGTTTCTTTCAACAAGCCTGGGTAGATTATTCCAATCGCTGAAAACAGCTTTTATAATTCTATAGAGCTTTTGTTAATGCAAAATGCACTGGTGTTCGTCTTTCATAGCGTTTGTTTATTGGTGTTAGAAAATAACGTATTCGTTTCGTCTGAGCTGTCTTACGTAAAATGCGTGAAAAGATTAGTTATGATTATGATACAACACGTTTTTATTGTAGAAAAAATGCCAAACAAAAGGGAAAAGGAGATAGAGTCTAAACGACGGATAAGAAATAAACAACATTTTGATCTCTTAATTCATCTCTCTGATCTCTTTAGTTTAGTGTAAATAAGTCTTTATGGAACACACTACTCATTTATTAACTTGATAGGCCGTATCGTAAATACATAATTATGATCTTTGAAGGGGGTATTGTTTATAAATAGATTCCCTAGTTACTGATAATACACATTTTGGCAACAGCTAGTAAGTAATCTTTTTTAAATATTACAAATAGTAAAATACTGTAGAAGCGAATTCGAAATATAGTCTTTTTTGGGTCCACAGACAAATTGTATTAACAAGAACATATTTTAAATGTATCAAAGTTAAATCTTCTTTAGTTTAATTTGAAACTTATTCTGGGGACGCCACTGGTAGATCAATGCTTGTGTCGAAATAAAGATCAAATCAAGATATACATTTACATGTTTATGATATATCAATGCACATACATTATCAAAAGAGGAGCGTGAGCACATATCAGGAACGGCATACATATACAAAAAGATACCACAAACAAATAATGAAAGCAAACATCTAATGAGTTTCCGCCTTGGAACGGACAGTGGAAAAGATATTACCACTGGATGTTTAAAACTGGTTCTAGGGTGCGCTTACACCATACTTGTAAGAAACTAAAAAACTGTAACTCATTTTCTTAAAGAAAAAAAATGTTGATAATTTTGCTATTGTATAGAATCGAAATAAATTGTAAAATGGGTGATTATGATAAAATAATAAGTATATTTAAAACCTTGAGCAAAGCTGGAAATAATTTGATACTTAAAAATTACATTTAAACACTGAACATGTAATTCGATTTAATTCATAATGAGTATATTTTTTAACATCACATACAATTAAACTAGTAACAACCCTATAACAGCAAGCGAATGTCAATCGTATTTGAGTAAAAATTGACAGCACTTTATTATTACTTCTTTTTAGCTTACCAGTTGCTCAGACGTAATTTAGGTATTTATTTCATTCTTTCCCAAAAAGTGTACGAGTACAAAAGTCATTCCGGTCATTTGGTTCATACGCAGAACAGTCAATTAGTCGACATTTTACTTTGTTCTAAGAAGTATCAAAATTTGAAACAAAGGTTTTGACTTAAAGACAACATAATCATTACGTTTACTGAACTAAAAAAACACCACATGTATTTTGGGTTATTTTTAGTTACCAACTTCAAGAAATCACCATGCCTAGTAGAATCTAATCATCTGGCTTTAAAACAAGATACTTTATATATCTTTTTATTACAATTATGTTTATAAAAATACATCTGACAATTATTACAGTAAGAGTTATGTAGTGATGTATAAAAACAAATATCCGGTATTGTTAAAATAAAGCATCTTGATTATGTCAGGTCATTCATTGTTGAACATTCGTTTTCTAAATACGTTCTATCTATTTTCAAACCAAAGTCTGTTTCATTGTTTAATTTTCTGCAAGAATGTGTCATTCTATGTTCCAAGTATCTATTTTGATTCGTTTCGGTGAAAATCAGTCATGGATGTTGCTAGGTCAAATTGTGCTCCATCATCAAGACAGACAATGTCATTTATATTGATAATATGTCATGTTTGAAATTTGGCGTAAAACATTGAATTGAAGCTAAGGAATGCAATAAAGGAAGTGCTAGAGATATATTTTGAGCACGCATGTAGTCAAGACATCAACTTTAGGTATACCGTTATGGTATATGCTGTCTGTGATCGCTGGGCAAAGCCTATTAATATTAATATGCCAGCCGATTTAATAATCATCTAAAAGCCCATTTTTATGTACATTTTAGATAAAAAAGTGCTCGAGATCCCACCGACATAAAGAGACCCAATCAAAGTATAGAACATCACATTGGTTGAGAAAATCTTACAAACTTGTAATGGCTATTAAACTCACGAAGAATTGAAAGCCGATAATCATTCTCAATACATCCGTAAGTGGTGACAACTTTTCTTCACATTTTTAGCTGGTTCTTGTTGAATCTAATTTATTTTCTTTAGGCATGTCGTTAAATTTATGATACACATAAGCAATCTCGTGCCTGTTGACTGTGGCGGCAGAATGTGTATAAAATGAGGTTAAGTCTCTCGTTTGAGACTACCGAATCGCAGACAGCTCATTAATCCTGACATGAATGGAATTACAATCACTGTATTATACCTCACTTTAATCTCGATCAATATGATTAGACATATTTTGTATTGGCACATGTGTAGTTAGCACTAAATACTTGATTACGTTAATAATGTATACTAATAAGATTCACTTTCATGTCAATGATTTATATATTAACGCCAACGCACTCAGTACATAAATCAATTTGCAAATAATACATCAATGAATGAACACATACGTGGGTACCTTGAGAATGAGAATCAAGCGCATACTCAGACGCTACCAATACGATTGAAGAAAATTTACTAAGACTGAAGAATTGCATTATCATTGTTTCAACTGTCTCTCCAACGGTTTATGATATTATATTTGCCTTTGTGACAAAAAACCCCCACTACCTTGGCTCAAACCCAATTAAACAACAAACAATACTTTTGGCTTTCCATATCAAAGGCGATTACGAAATGATTGGTGCACAATTTTTCGGGGTAGTCTCGATAGTAAATAATCACGTATACGTTTTTAAAATTTGATACTGTAGACTGTATAATTACTTAAATACATGTCATTATTGGTTTAATAATTCATTCATACTAATCAAATATCACTTTTATTAAGTAAAAGACCACTGCAGTAATGTCTTTTATAAGATTTGACCAAACAAAATATCATAAATATTTTAAAAAATCTCATTTAAAATATTGCATTTTTATCGTTTTTCTTCTATCAAAATATAATAAATGCTAAAACAGCTTCTAAAAATGATGCACATGGTAAGCCAAGACTCTTATTTTTACATGATTTAAGTGGCGTAGTTAATACTAGCGTTCTCTTTCAAACGAGTGTAAGTATTTTTTATAATCCGTCATGTTGTTTCCAACAGTTTAGGCAAATTGAAAGATTCTTTAATATTTATATCAAAGGAATTTCATTCACAAATAAGATTCATTACATTCCTAAAGAGTATTAGAATTCCTGGTAAAGCCAGGACAATCTGACAGGATTTGTATAACGATATTTTATGTTTGAATGTATATGTATATGATACCATCATATAGTGAGTTATTATAAAATTTGATTTAAAGTTAGAATCTTGTAGAGATATTTATTTAACCTTCAAACAAATGTAGGTTTGTGCATTTTTTCTGATTATGGATCACGCCCAGGAACACGTAAATTACATAAATCACTTTAGAATAAAAAAGTTCTTAAAAGTCGTATTTTACGTCGAAGAAAATTTTCGTCTTATGAGCTAAGTTACTATTCGAGGGAAAAGTATTGTAATTCACTTGCAATTCGTATTATTTTTCATCTAATATTTTGTTAAAAACAGTAAAATACTAACTTTAAATAAAAAAAACGATCTTGAAAAATAAAGAGTTTCCTATAGCTTGTATAGAACATAATTCTACACGTGGCAAGAGATTTCGAAATTATTGTTTACCAATTTGTAAACAAGTAAAAAACAAAACAAAAAAAAAACAAAATTCAACTGACCTAGAAGGTTCACGGCCAATATAATGAGATCATCTTGGCAGTAAACAATATGCACTCAGTAAATATTATTGATGTAGTTTAACTACCAAAGATGTTATGTTAACATAACATTATAAGACGTACGCAATGGAAGACTCGGTCAAACTGATATTAAGTAGATTGCCATATATATCGCATAATGAAGATGGTTAAATCACTTGCATAAGTTCAAGAACATTCATTTATATTAAGCAGTTTTACAATTTACAATGTGAATAAATTAAGTTAGATTTCTTAGCAACTCTACAGGTTATTCGATATAAAACATTGATTTAAGATAAATATAACTAGGATGGTTAAAAGAAAACATTATCGGAAGAAGCAAGTACAGTAATAAGGGTCTCATCATGTTTCGAGATATGTATGAAAAATTTGAAATACGCGGGTTTAGTTATCGAGTTGGTCATGTTTACTGATTGTTTGATTGATATTTTTGTTTGTCCCAATTGCGAGACTATTCCTTGAATCTTTATTTAATAACCATCGAGTCCTTATCCTAGTCTCTCAATAGTAATCAAATAAGTTTTTGGCTCATGAAACAATGTGGTAGGTTTATGTGGTTTTGTTGCTACGTAGTCTACGATAGGGAATCATAAGGCAACATAGCACTATATCAAAGAAGAACAGACAATCATATAAACTATAAATTGTAAATAGTACAGATATACATTTATTCCTGCGAGTATTTTTGTCATTGATTGATAAGATAAGATATGACATTGACAATAATAATTTTTATATCACTGTCTAACATAGATGAACAAGTAATAGTGATACTAGCCAAACATTAATAGTTTTTATATTTAAGACATAAAATACAGCCAGATAAATGTCTGTGATATGTGTTATACATCTTTTATAATGATTGGTTGACTTTTATTATATATTCTGACAGTTCTGTAGAATATTTTATTGCTTTCTTTATTTGTTTTATTGTTGGCTTTGTTTCGGAGTACATTTGGATCAACATCTAATGTTAAATTAAAATCATATCGAGTTTACTTGTTAACTTTGAAGTTTTGGCGTCAGCCAGAATGAAGGGACATATTTTATATAGAAATAAAGATTGTTTAAAGAGAATGTAGAATAATTTGTGTGTAATTCTCCGAACAAAATGAATCGATTAGCTTTGTTTTTATACGTTTCAGGCCCCATTGTTATCACGATATGTTTTAAAATTTTCTTCAATTGAGATGCCTTTCATCCATATCAGAACAATCCAATATTTTATAAATACGGAGACCGTGATGTAAGTGTTTGAAATAAGGCTTTGATTGAATGAGGTAAGAGTCTTTTAAAAATTGACGAATCGTACTCATAAATGATACTGCAACTATTATACTTTACCTTACTCAAACATGATCAATGTACTAGTAACAGACATTATACTACTAGACATATGATATTTGGCAAATATCACGTAATACTAAATTACTTATGCAATCTTATATACTCATAATGAGAATTACTTTCATGACACTGATTACTGAAATAACCAATGCATTAAGTTCTCTCTTCCCTCAGCATAATTTCGTCTGTCTCTCTATACTCATAAATGGTTACTTAATATACAGCACAATTAGTTCGTTCGTTGCCCTTGTTCAAGGCTAACTAAACAACTAACGAAATTACTGAATCTTTAACGGTCGCCACATTAAATTGAAGTAAACGATTCGTCAGGAACTTGGCTCTTCACTATTACAAGTCACATTGCCATGAGGTTTAGGTAAAGCTCTACCTCTATCTCTCGGGTGATGTGCTGAACTCTTCTAGAGCATTGTCGCACAAAAGCTCGTACGTATCGCACTCTTTGATTATATAAATGTTTAAGATATTCATAAGTATGGATAAACTGATCACAAATCAATAAAATGAAATGCAAATTAGGAATTAAAATGTTTTATTAGCTTTTACAGAGCATAAGGTTATTAATTAGAAAATCGTGTTAATAAAAAAAACTTATTTCAAACAAAATGTAAGTTATGCAAAACATGCGTCATATAAAAAAAATACCTTGTAACAATGAAACACGTGGTTTAGGTATTGAATGAACAGCGTTCTATTTCAAGCTCTTTGAAAATGAGAATGGATGTTTCTATAATCCGTAATGTCGCTTCCTACAGTTTTAAGCAAATTGAAGGATTCTTTAGTATTTATATTCAGGGGGAATTTCATTCACACTGTTGATTCATTAAATTCCAGAAAGAGTTTTGGAATTCTTCGTAAAGCCATAATAAATCTTACAGGCTTTTGTAAAATGTTCTGTTTTCATAACTTTATCATGTAAGCTTAAAACGATTTTTGATATAACTATAAAACATAGATATTAAATAGTTTTCTTAAAACTGGGTCTAAAATTGTTTTAGAGAAAATATTTCAATCAACATGTTACCTTCGCAGGCATATAAATACGTGTTTATTTTTATTAGGTATCACGTAGAAACACGTGCACTTTTACATTTTCTTTTTAGTAGGACGCAGCTATTCGGTATTTTGCAGAAGGCAAGAAAAACAAGCCACCTTCAGTTTTTATTGAATAATAATATTGTAATCCGTTAAAAGAGATCGGAATATTAGGAAAGATAAACATCTTCGTTAAAATAAGTGCAAGGAAAACACATTTTATTTTTTGTTATACGTTTTGATATCCATCATTAAAATATTTTAAGTTTTGAAACCCTTGGTTGGTCAGAAACAATGTAAAGACAACATTTATTGGTATCTTCAAAAATTGTAGGATTTATCTTCAAAAATACAAGATTTCCCTACGCTCATAAGAGGAAAGGCTAAGTTGAGATTAACATAGCCTACTACTATTAAATCATACCTCATGATATAAGCAAGGGATTGAATGTTTACCATTATGAGAAAACAAGTACAGAAATTCGGACAGTCCAAGAAGGTTCAAGGTCAATACCATGAGATCATCTTGGCAGTAAATTATATGCCCTCAGTAAATATTATTGATGTAGTGTAATTATCCATATAATTATTGAAGGTGTTATGTTAACATAACAGATAAAAACGTACACAATACTGTTCTCGGTCAATTTGATATAAACTAAAGTATAACGTATATATATCTGTCAAATATATAACCATCATAAGCATGGTTTCAATCAAGGAACTATGGCATGTATACAATCAATGATTTTAACATGGTTTTTATTCACCTATGAAACGTGTTTCAAAGACGATTCTACAGAAAACACCACGGATTTAAAAAAACAACAAAGAAATTACATTTGTAAATTCTTACAAGACTGTCGGAAGTTCAGAAATTAGAACTTCTCTGTTATCAAATTCATCAAAAACTCAATTGTAAGACGAGTTCTTACAACTTGCAATTATCCCCTTGAGTTATCGCTGTTTTGACGTTGTTTTTTAATACTTCAGTATTAAGTATGTAAGGAGCGTAATTACCAAAAGAAGAAATGCCCGCTTCATTCCCTCTACTTTAATCAGGAAACAAAAAGGATACTTACATTGTATTCTACTCTTGAAACATCAGGTGGTCGTATGATACATTGTTACAATTCTAGTTTCATTTTTGTATCTTTTTTTGTCATTGATTGATAAGATAAGACATTGGCAATTACCATTTATATGTCACTGTCTAACATAGATGAACAAATGATAGTAGTACTAGCCAAACATTGATAGTTTTATACATACTAGTGCTAAACGAAGAATACAGTCTGATCTGAGAAATCCGTACAGTCATGGGACAAACCAAAATGTTCGTATTGTTAGTTTCGTATTTCTTAGACTTTTTTGCACTCAGGTGACCATAATGGAGCAAGATTATAGTCTGGAATTCAGAGGATCCAAAATGTCTGATGGTATTGGCAAGATCGTGGTATTTTGTATATCCAACTTGCCTGGATCTGACTCAATCTTTGAATATACTAAATCATTAGTACTAAGATTCTTATAGCATAGTTCACTTTAATTGCTTCTTATCTAATTCTGAAATTGACTCAGAAGAAGTGGACAAATATAATAACACAACACTGTCCGAGGACAAATGGTATTTATATAGATTTCTATAGTTTGTCATTATCAGGCTATATTGTACAGCTAGAAAAACGTCTGTGATATGTGTTATACTTGTTTATAATGAGTGGTTGACTTTTATTATATTTTCTGCCAGTTCCCTAGAAGACTTTATTACTTTCTCTTCATAGTTTAGTGTTAGCTTTGTTGTGTTTTTGCATCCTTTGTTATCACACCCAATGTTGAAATGTAAACATTTCCAGTTCACTTTTTCATAGTAAATAATCTAATTCCCATAACCTCCAACCAGACATGTAAACATGTTATTTATTTGGTTCATGTCAACAGTCTAAGCATTATGTAGCACCACACTTACGTTTTTCTGTTAACGAGATGGCCTAAAAGCAGGGTAAAAACAAGCTACTTTTGCAAGGTCGCTACCAGGTAATTGAACGTATACTTTTATTAACACAGATAAAATATAAGTGCACCAACTGTCTTACTGAATTAGAATTTGTTGGTTGCATTACTGTTCCAGTATGATAGATTTATCTTGCTTTTCAAAGCTAAATTTGAATTATGGTTAATTCTGCTGATCAAAATGTTGTTGTTTGCAGACAATATGTGGAAAAACATTCGAAATAAAAAATAAACTAACATGCATCGTTATAAAAACATATAGTCTCATTTTGGTCACCATGTACGATTGAGTAATTGTTAATTAAGGGTCCTGCTAGAAGGTTTTTAATTTAAAAATACCCCGGTTTTGTTCAAAGATACAATAACGATGGTTGAACAATCACTAGCATTTAAATATAATAATATCAATTCTGATAATAATCAACTAAAACATGTTACATATGATTTTATAGATGTAGCAATAGTTTTCCAGTAATCACATGTAACAAGGCAATACATTCATGATGATTAGTATAAAAACATAAAATAGTCTATTTATTTTCTTTACTTCACAAAAGAAAAAAAAATACTTATATTTGTAAACTAAATAGTTTCAGAAACTAAATACTGTTGTTGATAGAGGTAAAAACATAATGATGATATTTACAGCTGGTTGAAGCACAAATTTGTCTTAACTTATCATCACTGTCTATCAATGTTATACTCATTTCTGTCAGATATACACTGAATAATGACTTTCACAAATGATACGTTCCATATAAATGATGTTCTCTTACTACACTTGTATCTTGTCAAAAACTATTTGCTCATATTTTTCCTTATTAAAGATACAAGCTTGATAAACTAACCGTCTGATTAACATATCTGAATGTCTGATAGGAAATTGTGAAGAAATTGGAATAAAGAGAATCGTGATTCACCAGCAGAACAAACAAAATTGGCCACAGGCAGAATATCTGGTTAGTTCGAAATATATACATGTACAAAGTACAGTTGTTAATAACAATAAAGACAGCTGATTTTGCGTGAAGAACAATAATTGCTTCTGCCTCTTGTATTTTTGGAACAATAAATTTTCAATGAATTTTATTTTAAGGCATTTTGGAAGAATCACGGCTGAATATAGATGTATAGAGCTTGAGGCAACCATTTTTCAACCATATGGTTTAACCAAACAAATGTTGATTTTACTAACTTGCTCATCTGTTAACGTTATTATAATAATGTTCATGTCTTTGTGTGGTAAAGCAAATGTTTCTTTAAAAACTGACTGTTGTAATCTTTATTTGATTTATACTTGTACATTTGTAGTTACATGTAGTCAACGAACAATGAATATAAGTTTTCTTCAGTTAATTCAAGACAAAAATCAAATAAATTCTTAATTCAATGATGTTTTTGAAATTGAGAGTTAATATTGTAAACCACAAGGAGTTGGTGTCTTCTGTGCCACCTGCAGTACGCATCCGGAGTTTTAGAACTCCCAAATAAAGGGTTCATATACTAAAAGAGTCGGTTTTTCCGCATTTCTCTAATACCGTGAACATTATGAAATATGTGAAATGAGCGGGAACATTGACTCATGGTGTTTCCTATATGATTGGTTGTATTCATGTCAAGAGACTTCCTAAATTTCTAATTACACCTGAAGGTTATCGCTAACGAGCTAATATTGGTGATGACATTTTAATTACGATTCTTGACTGGTTATGCATGTCGTAACAAGTAGCAATAAAATCCTTTAATTCTAAAAGATGATTATCAAAAGTAATAAAAAGAAAGCCTATAATGGCGTTTTCGAACCAACATATTCTATGTCTAAGTGCCTAAGGATGAGCAGAAAATCTAGTTCAACAGACATTATATAGTATTATTGGCCATCATTGGACGTCTATTTTGATGTTCATGATTCCATTTAACGGAATTCTTATGCAGATTTTGAAAACTTGTGTACCCATTTGACAAACATGTTTAAACTTATATCAAATTGTTTGTCAATGGAAGTTGGTATCAGTCGATCATTTAATTGTTTAAGACGCTTCTCATACTTCAGGTCGATATACTTGTTCACATGTTTTCTTTATCTAAATGGCCATAGCAAGTGTGATACCTCCTATGTACCAATCAAGTAGAAAGTGCAATATAGTCAATTAAGATAGATTAATTGCTCTGGAAAACATTAATAATGGCAAGAGACTTACACTTGTCTCGTCATACAGTGATGTTAGAAAACACTAGAACGATCAGACAACCTGTTACCAGATATTATACAGACAACTTCCTCTTACAAGATCATAGTTTGATAATAGTGAATCACAGATTGTACGCTTCTATAAAACATGGATCGTATGATTATAAACTTTGGCATGAAGAAAGAGTGTTAATAATAACTTGAAAGTGTTTACAGTGAAAGCATGTTAAGATACACGTGCGAACTGATGCAGACGATCAGTCAAAATGATGCTAAATATATCTGGAGATGTGTCAATCAAATAAGATTTAAGATCATCGTTCACTGGATCGTAAAATGTTCTGTATTTTTATTTTCAATACTTGTAAGCATGGTTGTTTTATCTTGTCTAGCTGTCGGTTTGGATATTCTGAGTTAAATTTATCACCTTAGATTTAGTAGTTTGTTAAAGTTTTATCATGAAATCTTTCTATCTGGAGGATAGAAATGGAAGGTGATTAAAGAAGGAAGTCGTATTTCATGGAGATTTGTGTTTGACTAGACAAGATTAAAATGATACGATGAATCATTCAATGAAATGTTCAGAAAATACTTCCAATATGAATAGAAAGAAAGTTTGTTGCAAGAGAAATTGTAGCGACTGAATTTTCAATTTCATGTTTTTGAATGAGATTGTCTTTTTTATGAGCAAATCATGCCTCTAATTGGGTTTTTTAATGTTTCATTAATCGTTAATTAATAAACTATGTTTTATTTAGGGATATAATATTAGGTATACCAGTGGCTTGTTATCCAGAACAGTGTTCTTTCAGCGTTTGGAATAAGATGCTCTTCATAACCTCTAATAGGCTACAATCAAGTTGCTCTAAAACTGATGTTTAAGGAAACAAAGAAATCCAACTTACAATGTAAAATTTGCAATGAATGCAGCATCTGGAAGACTGACATCAAATGTTGTTTCTCTATCATCGTATAATTCATTGACCACTGTTGAAGTGACCACTGTCTCAGCAAATCTGTATAGTATATCAGAACGTATCGTCAAGGATACCACTCTAGGACCCTGAAATAAAGACATCATCTAGCATTATTTGCACATGGTGATGCACATGTGTCTTTTGGTGAATCAGAAAGCAAAATTTTCCATTCATATCATTTTGCTGAAGGACCAAACGTGTTGGTATTCATTCACATAAAAATGAAATGTGCAAAAGGCCCTCAACAATGATTTCAAGTCTTAAACGATTATGTAAACTAGGCGCATTTTTTCACTGGACTGTTGAGTAATAACAGATGTATTTAAAAGACTAATATTAAGTTTTGATACCAGTACAACGAACATCACAAAATAACTAGTGTGGATATGAATTGTCAGCGACTTAGAGAGTTTATTCTCAATTCGGCACCGAAAATATCATTTGAGTATTGCTGTTTGCAATGTTTGTGAACTAATTTATTGACAACATGAACTTGCGAGTAAATGTAAGTGGACCATGTTCATGATAAAATTTACGTAGCCTTAACTTAAAATCTGAACATATTAGTTTACTTATAACAAAATGGCTCACAAATTGGTTTGTGTGCACGTGACATTATCTTCACTTAAAACAACGCACAAGACGCACTAGTTGAACACGTTTTAGGGATTATACAATATCATTTTCAATTGTGCACTCTAAATAAGTGGTCCTCGTACTTTAACTTAAGATTTAGTCTATGATTTAACATGATGTTCTAGCTCTGTTCAAATGATTATCACATTAACTACAAAAACAATCTAATCTTTCTTAAAAGAAAAACACAACTGAACTCAAGTGTACACACTCCCACGCTACAAACAACAACGGGTTAAACATGTTCTTGCGTTCGTTTACATTAAGCCCAGCATGGCGTAGTGGAAAAACAACATGATTATTATAAAATATTGTTTCAAGTGCAACTATCATACAGCAACATGCAAAATGACTGTTATCAAAAATCGTGAGCGTTTGATTCTTCAAGTATTTTCTAGTGTACATCGAAAGAATTGCTTAGAATCAAATGGATGGCAGATTACGATATGTAGGCATCGTACCAAGAGGTTTTTACATTGATAACGTTTATAACCCAGCAGTAGTACTCTTATCAATACTATCTTTGATTTCAGATCTTCAAAGCCAGTTACCGTACTTAAAATGTTGAAATGGTTCTAATTTTACCGGAAACAACTGAGCCAAAATCCTGATTAGATACAAAAAATCTCCGATGGACAAAGATAGGCGCGAAAGGTGATGAATTCCAGATTTTGAATAAATTTTCTATACGAATGAAGTTGTACTTGTAAACATTGTAAAAAGAAAACTAAAGGCCTTGAAATGTGTCAGTTTTCTTTTAACTGGTGCTAATATGATTTGTTGCTTTTGGTGAGAGCTACGCGCTTAAGATATCGGATACAAGTTTCTGCTATGTTCTCTGTTGGTATAATTTTCCGCTGTTTCTTAACATGTTGACAGCTGGGTATGGCGGTAGGTTAACATAACCAGCTTTTCTTGGATCCTTGAAGCTGACGTCCTCTCCTAACAAGGAGGAAATAGACTATGATATTAAATTTCCATGAAAGCTTTAGACCTTTCACAATCATGAAACAAGCTCGGATTGCTGGATTCAATTTGCAGTCTCAAGAATAACCTCTGCAGAGCAACCCTCTACAAAACATTTCCTTTGCACAACAACAGCTCTCGATATTTCCCTTAGGTGTAATTTCAATTGACCTCTGCACAGCAACAACCTTTGAAGAGCGACACATTTTAGTCCGTTCCAGTGGGTGTTGTTTAAGAGAGGTTGTACTGTATATATAAATTAAACGTGATGTTTGTTTTGTTGATAGGTGTGATGCACTGATTTATGGTGGCGATCATGTATGAATACATATGTTAGTTGCTCTGTAATGTACCATGGTTGTGTATTACCCATTATATAACTATAAATACGTTATTAATATATACAAGTACTATTAATTAATTAACATAATATTCTAAGACTTGTTCTATACATATCAAGTGTTTAGTACTTACTAACACTGTTTAAGACTTTTTAGCGTGGTGATTGCGGTATAAATATAACCGAGGAAAATACAATCAGTTGCAGTAGGTTGTGTGCCATGCACAATTAATAGGTAATTAACAACATATTTACACACTTACCGTTTGCTGCATGTACTGTCAAACAGTTGCAGTACTTTTTAATGCGATGATTGTGGTGTAATATAATTAAGTGAGCAGAGACTGGCGCAACAAGTTGTGGTAAACTTGCTCTTAAAAGCAATAACCCTAGAATTGATTTGTCATTTTATGAAAATTTGGAGTACAAAGAAAAAAGTGAACAGTTCTCATATTTTACGAAATTGTTCTATGAGTTATACATATCATTGGAACTGAAGTCAATGATAAACCAATGGTAACAAGCAGTGAAAAGGGTTTTAAATCTACAAGGATTTTCTATTTTTAAAAACAGATATGTTGTACCGCCTAAGCAGAACTCATAAGTTTGGACTCTACTGAACTTCCTCTTTGGCCACCCCTACCCATAGAAAAGTCTGCGTTCGCTCCTGACAATGTTCTTGTTATATAGAAAAGTTTAGAAAAGATCTATTCTTGGATGTAAAAAACGATGTCAGAATTTAGATTTTAATCTCACAACCTAGTTCTAACTAGGTTAAATTTGAACATTAATATAAACAATTATTTGGCAATTATCTACCCTCAGACATTACAGTTGATTACTCATAGACTACAGAAATACATTGACGTAGCATAGATGCACGATGACTGTTGAATGATGGAAAGATGGTCTTAAAACGAGAACACCATTGTTCTTCTTTTCCATGATATTAAAGTGCAAAAGAAGTTTTTTTCCACTTTGTTTCGTGTCTCGTAGCAACAGTTTATAATGTTCATATTTTAAATTAGGATTCAAATTGAAGATCTAAATTTTGCAATCTTGCAATTATTCTAATAGCTCGATCTAAATTGCATGCTCAGCATGATCTCTGCTGGTTCGCAAAAAAACATCATTATGATGCAAGCATCAAGTCTGAAGTGCATTACTTGAAATTTAAGTCGTTTCGAATAGTAGGAAAATCTAAATTCTTTCTTTCTGATAGTGTAACATCTCTGCTTGGTCCAAATTGGCATCATACATGCACAATATATGTAATCATTATTGGACTGATAATTGGTAGTTAACAAATAAAACATAGTATTTAGGGCAATATGCAAGTTTACGGACTGGTTGGTCAGACTAAGAAAGGTTAATGGCCCAAAGCGCAGCTATTCAGTCTGTATAAGACTTATTGACTTGGTAGCCGGTTGTATGCGAATTACGGAAGTACGTATGCAAATGAGGTATATTATTTGGTTTTGTAAGTAGCTTGTATCAAATAACTAAGAAATACGCGTTCTCAGTATTATACTAGAACATGTATTGTTTAAACACAATGTTTAGTATTGCAAGAAATTAGAGTTATGATTAAGTTTGGGTGGAAGCACTTATTTACATAGTACAGATGATGTATATTGAAGTTATGTATCATACCATAGACATTGGTATTCTTTACTTAATAAGATGATTCATATATGATGCATGCGATCAAACGATATATATGATATACATCTTGTAATGAAGTTTTCTTAAGTATATAGTACATGTATGTCCGATTCAATCCAGCTGGAACAGAATTGGCCTTTTAACGATTTCTTAAAGTGACAAAAATGTTATGTGTGTAGTCTTGAAAGAAAGCGACCAGTGAAATTATTGTTAAAACAAGTATTGTGTTCTTACATGTAGGAGCTTCCACAAGTTAGTCACTTGTGGTCAAAGTAAAATGATGAAAATCTTATTTCAGCAGGAAGATGTGTCTCCAGATATTGGTCCCATTATACAGTGACATAAAACTGCCTAAAACTTGTACAATTATATTTTCTTGTAATCGTTTATAAAAAAGCCGAAAAATAACTTAATCAGTCAATAATAGGCGATGTTTTCTTCAATTAACTGAACACAAGCGTGAAACCACTTGGTAATTTGAATAAATAACCAATTTCATGCAGGCAGATGTTCTTTAACAGTAAATTCCTGAGATAAATCATTCATTACATGGCAATGTGTACCAATATAAAAAGTCTACTTATAAGCCAAGTGCAAAAAGGAGACAAGGTGCGGATTCTTCAATACTCTTACAGAACGGTATTAGATTTTAACAAACATTTTGATAGACTAACATACGGAAATATTAACGTTATTTTAAGCCATTTTTGCAAATACTCTGCAGGTTCTGGCGTTTTACCCCCACTCCTAGTAAAAAAGGGGGATGAAGCATGTAACAGTAGTTTTATTGTTATGACTACATGTACAGAAATTGATAGGCATAATAGACATTAACAACATAATCCAAAGTGACAGATGAATTTATAAAATTGTACAACTTTAGGGGAGTGTCAAAAAAGTTTGGTAACAACAAACAGCAAAAATGTATGTTTTTTAGAAGAAAACCCTAAATAATCATTGGAACAGCGTTTTATATTAATGTAAAGTTTCTCATTAATCTGTAGAATTCTATGTACCAGTAAGGTCCTTCTAAGGGGACTTTAAATGCCATAGTATAATCATATGTAAGAAAGCTCGAAATTTCAACAACAGAAATACGCATACTATGATACACATTTTAACCATATCAAATTACATGTAATCTAACTGGGTACTGGTAAAATAAAAACTTCATAATTATAAGATTGTTTAACTCCAACATTATCTTTTATTTTATAAATCAAAACGGTGTAATAAGAATTGTTTTTAAGTGAAGCTCTATGAAGTTAGCATTTTTTGTGCGTAAGTTGGCCTTCCCTGGCTCCTACCAAAAGCTTAACACATAATAATGGTATTTTGCATATTTTCCGCACATTTTCGCACTTAATTTTCAATAGCAATCATATATATAAATAAAGATAATCTATAGCCCGGAGGGATGAAAAGGGTTAATCCTACATTGCAATATTTAACTGTTCCTAAATGCTATATCCGTCAGGACCCAACATAGCGCAGTCGGGTAGGTGGAAGAAAAACAATCAGTTGTAAGGAGCAAAGATGAGGTTCGCTGGTTCAAAACCTGGCGTAGCCGTACTTTTTATTATCAAAATATATCTAACTTGTACTCGTATAGGTAACAATACAAAATATAAGTAACATACATGTATAGGTAGCTTTTAGAACTTGAGATATATACATTGAACTTTCGGTGGAAGATTTCTTAAAATCGGTTTCTGAATAAGGGAGTATTTACGAAGATAAGTCTTTACTTATGTAACTGATGTAAATTTTGTTATAAATGTTGATAAGAAAGACTCATGTGGCTCTTCTTCAATCTATATATTTTGTGCGATGTGAGGCCCAAATGGTATTAAATGACAGGTCTGGACTAGTTTTGAGATACCCATCATATTTTACGATTGAAGATTTATTTTTCCATTTCGGATTAGGTTGTAAATGTCTTATAGCCTGATAGTTTTTATATGAAGACCTTTTTCTTCTCAAGCATTTGGGATAACAAAATCCTCAAAATTCGCATTATTTTGCGATAGCCAAGGCGATCTTATACCTATACACTCTCCGTAGTACTTGATGCCCGGTTTAAAACATCGATTTATTTGTTTCATCTGGTTTATCAACTCAGAATTGGGCGCGGTGTTAGGCATTTGATCACTTAATATTTAAAAGAAATATCTTGATTGCAAACCTTAACCTTCGATCTGGAATAGAGCACAAGTTCATCAAAACATATATTAAATCAGCAAATCTCCAGTCACAAAGCTTTATCAAACTTGCCTTGGCCTTCAAGCCCATGCTTCATGATGGTTCGTCTTTCAAACAAAAGCCATTCATTATCTTGAATTTACGTTCAGCAAAAATCCCGCCTTCATCTGATTAAACACAAACTGCAACAACTTGCAACTGTTTTAGATTTGAGAGCATTTTTCTGCGATTTTGTTTAGTGATTATTTCCTATTTTAATTACAACTGTATGTTAAAACACTTGAATGTTAAACAGAACCCATGTAAATTGTATGAGGAAAAATGCTTACTGCGGAAATGAGTTGTCAATGTTTGTTTACACGAGAAATGATGTTTTAATTCACTAGCTCTGGTGGGAGTGACATAAAGATTGCCTCGAGAGATTGCAAGTCGTTGATGCAAAGGTGCATCTAGTAAACAAATCCGAACTCATGAAATAAACAGGATGTTAACATTTTCATTGCAATTCCTTTATCATTTCAGACGAGTATACTAGTGTAAGCAGGGAGGGGGTACTGTTCAATCATGCGTTTTTAAGAATTGGGGGCCCTAGAGTGAAGTTAGTGAAATGTAGATTTGACTATAAAGTTATGGCAAAGCTGGGCGTAACAGCTTATGATGGATATAACAGAAGGTACACACTCTTGCATGGAGAATTGAGCCTAGGATTTCTCCAATTTGCCAACGTGGTGAAGAATCAAAGTACTGAAAGTACTGTTGGAAGGAACTTTTAAACGATTTAAAAAAATCTTTCCAAAAAGAGAATGTGGTGGTTTTATTATCATATGTATCAGAGACATAATCAGGGCTCGAGGTAATAATACAAGTGGCCGAACACCATGCTCAAATATCGTTTTCGCTCACATGCGCTTCCGAAGTAATAAAGGGTCTTATTTGAAATGTATTTAAGTTTTAACACATTATTCTATGGTACTGATACTTTTACAATATTATTCGTTCTTATGTTTATAACCAGCAATGTGGGCCATAAATACAATAAATCCTAACTTTACCATCGCCGGAAACCCACGATACTCATATGTTATGACGGGCATTTGAAAGACCGGAAAATGTGTCGGGCTTAGTCGTTGAAATATAAGAGTGGGAGGGGACAACTATATGTATTGAATTTGTTTTTCTGTTTCTGTACGAAAAAAGGAGCCCGACAGGCAGGATAAAAGAGTTACTATATGAATATAATGTTTTATGGGGTATGACATTAAGTGCTGTTTCATTAGAATATTCATGGTACAAACTAAACATTTTTTGTCTCACATATCAATCTGGTACGATGAGTACTTGATAACATTGTTATTTTTGTTTAACCTATAGAATAATGAGTGAACTAAGTATATCAACACCTAACCCAAACAGTAATATATACCCGATGGTAATTGTTATTATTATCATAACAATTATTGGTGTATGTACGATACCTTCCATGGCTTTCAATTTAAAACAAAGTATTGAATGTATTGTATTGCAGGCCTATGATGCTATACTCTGTATTATAACATAAAATTAGGCATATTCCAGCGGACAGTCGAAACTGGCTCTGAACCGGTCTATATTTCTGGACCATATTTCTCGACCAAACTCCACTGAAGTATATACAACGGTATACGTTCTCTTGGAAATAGAACATACGAACAGTGAATTCGCAGTCGTATGTGCAACCGGTTGAGCTAACTCAGCGGATCTTAATTCTGAATATTTTGGTACCAATGCTTTAGCTTGGTAAAGGTCGAAACACCCCAATGAAACTATGAATATATGTTTCCTTCTTTTATAAATGTGTGTTTCTCGTGTTTTATAAAAGATGTAGCACTACATCTTTGTACTGGTACGATTTTATCATTAAACATCGTGTGGTTGGTAATAAAGAAGCCATAGATCAGATGAGATCAATGATATTATGTAGAATTTATGGAAATGTATGGAACTTATTTTCCTCTATGGATTTTTAGTCCATAATACTTCAGATACATAGATACATTGAAGTACTTTTTCCCTTCTTGTTATACACTGCCCTCCAAAACTTCCTTCATATATTTTACAATTTACATTGCACTACAATGTAATTTCAAAAAGTTGTAAAAGCAGTTTATAGTTAAATGATTTTTAATTTTTCTTTTTGAAATCAGTACCTTTTTCTCTCAGATGTTAAATTACAAAAATGTCTCAAACTTGTTATTGGTTCATTAAGATACATTGACCATACTTTTGGAGGCTAGTTGATAACTTTTTCCGCAACTCAAGAAATGAAATATGTTATTTTTTTATTTTCATTGCTTAAATAATGAATAAACTAAATCATGAAAATAATGATTCTTCAAGCTTGAACTTGTAAGTAGAAGCACGTTGATTGTACTGGGATTGAACTTTTTTGATGGCAGTGTATATACTTTGTCTGTGTACTATACTCGTATAGTTTGTGCAAATTGACTTAAGTCAGAATACATGACTGTGCTTTTAGATAGCACTTACCGACAGTTCAAAGTTTTACCTTTGTCGTGTCTTCAGTGCATGTAAACTTATACAGTTGATGTTATAGTGGAGTTAAATGGCATTAAAGTAAAGGAATCTAATTGACAGTCTGGTACATTCACTTACATATTTAAAAGTTTAACAACAGCCTTTGTTCGAGCGGAGAACGTCTTGAGTGAAACAGACCTGTCAATAGTTTTTATATAGTGCTTTTAGTGCTTTGATTTTCATCTTAATCAAAATGGCACAGAATACACTCAATAACTTTAACTTTGGTTGCAACCTTTTAACAATTGTATAAAAATTGAATATATCACCATGTAGATGCATTGTATCTATATAAAGAAGATAGATCAAGATGACAAATTCACGTGGTTGACGGTAGATCCTGATTTAAATTAAAATTTCAATGTTATCTATGTAACAAATGTTCCTTTAAGGCTTTGTATGACCTAATCAGTGATCATTTAGGTATTTGAACGCTCTTTCTTTACTACATATGTTTCACCGTCGTGCACATTTAAGGTTATAGTCTATTACGGCTTGCATTACGAATGATAACGAAAATATCCGATGTCATACGATTGGTTTTACGAATGATACGGACTTACCCGATGACATACGATTCTATTTACGATTGATACGGATTAACCCGATAGTTTACGATTGGTGGGGTTAAAAATCTAATTGATTAAGTAAAGTATTTTGTTACATATTTACCTTGCCTCCTGTGATGTCGTTGCTAAGGTATTGACCATTTGTCGTGGATAAAATACCTAACAAAACTAATAGTACTGAAACACAGTTGATTATATCCATTTTTGTTACTATGGCAACGTGTATATTAAATCACAGAATATTAATGTATATTCTTATCACAAATTCTCCATCATCATGCTGGGAAACTCATATTTTATCAAAACTATTGAGTATCAAATTCTAAAATTCCGACGTAAAATGATCGCATTTAGAGCCACCTATCCTTCTACATAATTTCATTGATTTTATCACGTGCAGTGATATAGTCCTCGAAACAATCGAATCTTGAATGAGTAATAACAATTTATCTCTTAAATACTTAAAATTGTGCAAACTTAAACACTGGATGTTTATTTGCTGTACTTTATATTAAATCACTAGTCGTAGTTTTCACTGATAATTAATGCTAGGCAGTGTCCCCTTTCTTAATTAATTATAAAAATATATGTGCGTATTTTTATACATATTTTCCACGCCGAAGTACTAGGCAGAAAGCAATATTTCTATATCAGTGTGATCTATCCGCAGAACTTCGTACACTGTAATCCAAACCACATTTCATACGTAATTCAACGAAAAAAAAGGTGTGAAAATCCAGAGAGTAAACATCCCCATGACAAATTAAATTCACGTTCTTCAAATTAAATAAACGATTTTTTTTCCTACACACGTTTTACAATAGAAGAGCACTGAATGTTTCTCGGCACTATATCCACAGTAATATTCGTGATGTATTAATTACAAACCGTAATTAGGATCCCATCAACTAGCACGATAAATAACATGTGTGTTTTAACGTTCATTTACTGTTCACCAACTAATAGCTAGTATTGCTTAATGCTTCAACAGTTCTCCCAAGGCTAGATTCCAACTAACACGCTGTTTTTCGAGACTTGATCAGTAACTCTCTACGATAGCTGCTTGGACAAAGCGCGAGAAATTCTAAAATCCAGATGCTGTGCAAAATTCAGACGCCTCGGATATTGAATGTTAGCTCGTAGGAACGTTAGATTTTCATCAAGTTAACTCCCCGCTGTTTAAAACATTTTACAAGCCTAGTGGCGAGACATTGATGAAGTTCATAGAAAATCTGGTCTAGAATGAAAATTTTCTGATTTTACTATTACTCGGAGAAGTTATCACTGATTGGTCGAATGTATGGTTCTAGTAATAAACCGGTTTCATTTTTTGTCAAGCGTTTTTTTTGGTTACATTTGGTCTGTAAATTTACTAGGCTTTTTATGGCTTTCAAACTCATGTTTTTTCATGTCTTTAAGTGCCCTTTGACAAGTGCATGAACCTCCATAATTATGGTAGTCGATATTGTTTTATTTTTCTTCGATATTTGTTCCAGCTTAAGGTAAAAGTCCCATACTGCCGAATACAGTCCTCGTTTACTTAAAGAATCATGATAAATGATTACAAAACATGACTTATTTAATTCATTTCACCATATTTATTATTTTGAATGAATTAGATTTATAAATCAACATTTTGTTAAAAACGGTTTAATGAAAGTAAGTTATTACCTCTCTTTGATAGGATAATGGAGTAATTTTATTTTGTCTAATTGTCCAATTTGCGAAATAATGGTCTGAAAAAATCTGACATGCTTTACAAACACAATGTTAAACTAGGTACAAGTTTCTTAGAAGTATTCAGTGGTTATATACATGGTTTAATATTAAGGAAAATTCTACATCAAATATATTTTATGGGTATGCGATTCATTTGTTGGTTCTATGAAGTATAATGTCGAAACACATCTGAGTTTTGTCTACGCAGTTCATGTTTTTCAGTCGCTCATCTGTCGTCCGTTCATCGTTTGTCAATCGTCTGAAATATTGAGTTATTGCAAGACGACACCAGTAAAAAGCACACAATAATTTCTCAATGAATTGCTGTTTTGTAAGGGTTAGGTGATGGCACCTCATTCTTTCTCCTTTTGTTAATTTAGATTTCAAATGAGCAATGTATATACTAGAATACACGGTTCTCCATTTATATCATATGAGGTCTGTGGTTTGAATGATAATTGCATACGTGTGTATAAGTACACATCAACCCCACCATGCCCCTGACGCTGTACCATACACTGGTGAAAAGGTGACTGGTTCTTCAACCACCAATTTTGATACCCTTTGGCCTCCTTATTCTGTTTACTGTCGCTTATGGTGAAATGCTACAATCAAATCAAGCAGAAATGAGTTTCACACGATATATTATGTCAATTAAAGCAATACGGAGAATATGATATTCAAGTTACGAGTGTTTTCTGAGTGGTTTTTAAAATTAGACCTACCATACTATGTCCAAAGTTGATATTTATTAACCATAACACTTCAATTTACTTGACACATTGCAAGCATGTCAATGAACTTGTCATCACTCATATTACATCTTATATGGTGATAAACAGTACTTAAATTATGGCATTACTACTCATAGATCATGTTCAGATACATCAACAACTTATTATTTCAAGGGATAAACAAAACACTATGGTAACTCCATTTGGAAAAAGGGAGTTACAACCGTGTTTCGTTAAGCCCTGGATTTGAAAGTGGGATGTATCATATAACCTGAAATTTACTATACTCACTATTCAATCTTTATTGCTGGACATAATATCATATCAATAGTTCAAAAGTTATATTACTTTTACTAGATTTCAAAGTGAACACCCATCTTATCATCACTTTTAATAACACAGGTATTGAATAACAGTTGCCAGCATATCTAACCTCAGTATTCAAAACTATGCCATTTAACCATAAATTTCAGTTCATGATGCACATGAACAAAATGTATTAGTCTCTCTAACCAATATAGATAGTTAGGTGAACTGCGCCCTGATGTAGCTCTTGATTGTTGAGAAGGGATTGAAACGAAACATAAAAATCCCTTAACGTATGTGCGTGGTGTTGTTTACAAGTTCTCATTTGACATCAGTGAAAGCTCTTCGTATCGAAATTGCAAGTTGAATACCAATTTCAAATTTTCTATGAAAAATAGACTAGGTATGGTTGAATTTTATTCAACTGTCAGTGGCGCATATATTAACATTGCTGATTTAGATACTCACTTTAGTGCTTCTGTACTCACGATGGATAAAATATATACCCGTATTTTCAGTGGCTTAAACACTAACTTTGCTGATTTAAATACTCACTTTAGTGCTTCTGTACTCCCCATCGATAAAATATATACCCGTATTTTCCGTGGCGCATGTATTAACATTGCTGTTTTAAATACTCACTTCAATACTTCTGAACTCACGATCGATTTTAATGATATATACATGTACCCGTATTTCTAGTGGCGCATACATTAACCTTGCTGATTTAGATACTCACTTTAGTGCTTCTGTACTCACGATTAATAAACTATATACCCTTATTTATGTACGGGGTAATATATGCACCACTGACAGGAATAATATTGGTCACCAACTAATGGACTTACCAAATCGTACGTATTTTATAGAAACAATCTACAGACTTTGAATACCATCATCAATCGATCCTCTACAATTCCATTACAATATTTTACAACCCCCAATACAACTACATACAACTACAATACTCCATGATGTGGTGTTGTAAAATGTCTAGATTTGTGTTCGTTCTGTCAGTAGTTTACTCTCACGAGACTTGTAATACAATTTATAATGAGATTAACAGACTTTTTGATGTCTAGATAAAACAATAACCGGGTCAATCTAAAGTTAATGTTAAAATCAGTCTCTATATTGGATGGTTCATGAGTTACAACATGGTCACTGATTTAAATCCCACAATTTGTAAATATTTTGACAGAGATCGTATTCCTCTTCAATCTCATTAAAACCCGATCTAAAATTATCCGCTCGCGCACTCGCTTCTTTTTGGGTTAGGGTAACAGCGGTCTGTAGAATATCTGTTTACGGAGAAAATTTCTCTTTATTTGACAAGTATTTGTATGATTATAAATACATGTATTTGTATAAATTGCCTTTAAATCTGTAAATGAAATATATCTAATTTAAATGCATACATGTAATTTTATTCAGACAATAGCCAGCGTGGCAGAGTGATTTCGGCGTTGGAGTGACAATCATAGGTTCGGTGTTGATTCAACTTCATCCTAATCGCTTAGTACTGGGGACTAGATAGCGAAGTAAAGAGTAATTAATCTAAGTTGTATGAACTTGTTTCACTATCGAGCTAAAATAAATTATTGTAAATTTACCTAGACAGATAATTGAAACATGAAAGTTGCGACTTAAGACATGTGATTGGTTAATTCTGATGTAAAACAGAGCAAATTCGAAAATAATTCTTTTCGACTGTTAAAGTCATGGGAGAAATACAGGTGACCATAAGTTATGTTTGAATGCACGTGTAATCGTGTTTATTTTTTTCATACATTGTATATGGGTTTAAGGGAGTTTATGACAACTTGTGAAGTTGTAGTTTTTAAGAAAGAGTCAGGCTGAGATCTCCTCAGTGATTCAATCAATAAATCAAACTCAATAAGTGACAGGTATTTCATGACAATTCAAGTCATATGAAATTTTACCATGAATATACATGTATAAGATTCAAACCTTTACTCGTAGGGCCAAGCGATTACCATTCATTTAGCATAAAGTCAAAGCCGAACCAACTTGCACCTTGATATTCGTGGCAGAAGAACCTCATGTACTAAATACATTGTATATTTGTTCTGTTCATTTGGTTCTAGGAGCATGGTCTAAAGTGGTTGGTATAGGTGCATTTTGATCTTACTGTTCGATTTTATTAATTTTATTAATCAAATATATAATTATTTACCTAAATAGACTTAACGGAACAATGTCATGTCTGGTCAGTGAATTATCTTTAACTGTTTCATATTATGCTATTGCTTGAAATGTTATTGTTAAAATTTATTCAACTTTCTGTGACACATACATTAACCTTGCTGATTAAAATACTCACTACAGTACTTCTGCACTCACGATCGATAAATTAGATATCGGTATTTATGTACGGGGATTATCCAACAAATATCAAGTATTTGAATCAGCGGGCTCAATGTATGCACTACCGACAGTGGAATAAAATTAACCTATACTTTTTAAACAGCATGATTTTGTCTAATGTAAAAACAGTAAATATTTGTTGATCAAAGGGAAATAAGTCTTGTAGAACTGTATTATTGACATGTGGCAATTTCTCCTGCATATTTATTAAAACTGGCATTTACGACTAGAAGGAAATTCACGCTTAACATTTTGAACAAAGTATTTATTTCCATAAAAAATGAAACAACGAGTGTTTGAAGTAGAATTTTCTTTTATTACACAGTAGCAATATTTCTATAATGTACGGCGTAACCTTAGAAATCCAAACCAGAGAAAATCTGGCTTTCTTTTCGTAAGACTCGTTATAACTCGTTCTAAGTTTTGACATTCAAATGTAATAAAAACTGAGATCTATATCCGAGAGCTTGTAAAGTATGAGTTTTTGTTTGGTTCCAAATGCCCACAGGATTTCTAAGGTAACGCTGTATAATGAACATAAAAAAAATAAAAAATAGCACTTATACATGTATAATGTACATTGAAAGCAGGCGGCACAGTCTCTATCTACTAAAGACACTGAACAATTTGATAAATAAAAAAGTAAGAAAATATAATCTAAATAGACCGTTACATTTCTGATACCCAAACTGGTTTCAAAATTGTCAGTTAAACATATATAGATACATGTATAGTGCTTTTGGTGGATCAACACCGTGCCAGTCGCCTGTTCTTATACAATATAATACATATATACAAACATAAAGCTTACATTAAGACAACAATTATAATACAATGAAATATATGTTTTTCTCATGAATTTTAAGATTAACAGTTTCTTTCTTCGTTCAGTCACAATCACACTAAGTTTGAAATGTGAACATTTGGTAAGTAAATTCATACAAAGTCAAAAGTAGCAGATTTAAGTATACAAATTTCATTTTCATGTCTTTATTTTCATTTAGTTAGACTTGTTTTGCGATATAAATGGAGAGTAAAAGTTCCTCTCATTCTTTTCTATCGTTTTAACTAATAAAACAAATCTGATAAGCACATATAAATACATTGTGGTGTTTCTTTTAGCACCACTGGGATAATAACTTCAGAGTACGATCTTTGGTCGGGCTGTCGTCTGAATCAGAATCAAAACATGAAAAAGTTGGTGACGGAGTTTTATTTTCTGAGTAATTAAAGTTTGTAGACTGGTTCTCGGTTGAACTAGGTGTCTGTGACGTATCACATTCTTCAGAAGATTTGATTGGTTCATCAGAATGAGGCTGTTCATTAGTGATGACGTCACTGAATGGCGTTCTCGGCGTATGATTGGTTGTGATGTTATGTAGAGAAGGAACATTAGAAGTCCATAATGGCGGACACCATTGCTCTGGTTGTAGAAAATTGTGTTGTTTGCTTTCCTGTGTTGAAGATGTAATGAAGTCATATGGATGCATTCTGTGAACGTTGTTACCATGGTACAGGTTGAATGGAACATGTCTAATATGACGTGATGGTGTCTGATTGGTTGGTTGACGATCACGTGGTACAGTTGATGTCCTGTTCAAGATGGCAGGTTGAAGTAAACCAGAACTGAAATAAAACAAAGAATGGTCATGAGCATTATCATCGCGGTACAAATTCACAATATAGGAAGCTTATGGTTTGTTTTCGAAATAAAAATGTGTAAGGAAACATACCAGGAACAGCAACAGTTCGAAGGCATTCAATATGATAACTACCTCTGAACTCTTCTTCATTTTAAAATAGAACTGTTTACCACACGCATGCATGTCAATGTAAAATGTACTAGCAAATATTGAACATGTAACTCAAATTTCAATTTTAGCAGTAATTTTTGCACCAGCAGAAACAAATATGTATGACAGTTTTCTATATTCACACGTATAAAAACCAGTGAGGGTAATGGTTTTTACAAATGGGACTAGCTATTCTGTTTTAGGTGTGGTCAAGGATTTCTGACGTCTGATTATCCCAAATGATATATCTTTTTAAGTTCAAAAGTAGAACTTACATTTATTAAAATTGTAATGCATTTTCAATGAAATTAAAAATTTGAAATTGGCTTCAAACAATATGTATATAACGCTCATTTAGGACAAAACAAAAATAACTTAAAGATATGTTTTATACATACAAGTATGCTTGTGGTGAGATGACGTCATCACTTCTTCTAATATTGCTATCTAAAGGACTGAGTACATGACAGTTTGAAGGAACTGGAAGATTTGGTGATGTTTGACCATATCCAACATTTGGTGATGTCTGACCATATTTACCATCACCACCATTAAACACTTGTTTACGCATCCAAGCCATATGTTCTGTTTTACATTCACGTCTGTACTTAGATCTTCTATTTTGAAACCAAGTCTGAAATTTAATAATAAATCCCTTGTTACACCAATTTATCTTAGGAGCGGGCGTGGTCGATTGGTTACGACGTTGAACTTGTCATCATTGGATAGCCAGCTCCGCGTTGGTTCGTTGGATTAGTCTTTATTGTAAGAACTTGTTTCACAAATGAGCCAAAATAAATTAGTATAAACTAAACTGAACTACGAAGACTTCGCGCCAAGAAAATTACGTATTTACCTTGTAAGGAAGTACAGCTAGATTCTCTGACAAAATGTTTCACTAAAGTTCATAAAGTTAAAAATTAAACGAAAATATAATTCATTAACAGTACGTTTCTGTCATTAAAATTGTTCAGCTTTTTTTTTAAGTCAGACATATCTAATTTAAAATCATTAATAAAGTAAAAACGTGATCAACTTCATGAATAACAAAAAAATGATTAAATACTCTTTCATAGAAGTTTGCCAAATAGTTAGGTCGGTTGGTTCGATTAACAGGACTTTTACAAAAACTCGAAAATCTCTAAAGCAGATTTCGAAATAAGAATGATGACTGTGTCTAGACTAGCCAAATAGACAAAATATCTATTGGACCGCCACTCTTGATAATAATTACTGGCTATAAATAAGCCTGTTATGAAAATTAATTGTTCTGGGACAGTAGATTATTATAAAGTTATTTTTGAATATAGACAAGAATCAAGTTCAATTTCTCAGACTTGACAAGACGGGCTTTCATACAAAATTTATATATATATTCTAAAATATCTTGGTGAACAACAACATTAATACTAATTATTATTTTTTGTTTGTTTGCTAATGCAAGAAAAATTGTGTTCAAGATATATCTCTGGTAGATAAGACTTGTTAACTACTACTAGTAAAAGTAGCACAGGTGTGTAGCGATGATGTTTGACAGGTGCGCGCCTTAGGGGTAAAATACTACTTATTAACTGTATGCGGGTAGCTCAGTAGCTCACCTGAGTAAATACGTACATGAACAAATGAGTACAGTATGTATACATTTATCAGGTGATAAACTGTTTATCTATGTTCATAGTACAACGGTAGCGTGGCCGAGCGGTCTAAGGCGCTGGTTTAAGGCACCAGTCTCTTCGGAGGCGTGGGTTCGAATCCCACCGCTGCCAAAGTTTTTGTCTGAACATATATTTATTATTTTCATTATCAAAAATTTATATTTACTTGCAGATCATCATTGAGAATCATTCGAAATATATACTATGTAAATATTTTCTTTCTATGCTGTAGTGGCCAATAAGTTCATACATTAGTTTGTTTTTGGTTAAACAATGTATTTTAAAATAATTACTTACAGCAATTCTTTCAAGTGATACTCTCAGATTCATGGCTATAATTTCTTGTTCAACAGAATCAGGATACTGGTTCTCTTCAAAATGTCTCTCTAATACTTCAACCTGAAAGAAAATTCATCATTGTAAAAACATGGTTAGCTAAACCTGTAAACAATCCTATAGTTATACCGAAAATCTGGATAACTCCTTAATACCATTCTCGTACAGAGTCTAGTAGCTCAATACTAGTTAGATTGAGAATCTTGATAACATCGGGGTACGAGAATGTTGAATACGAGAATGCAAGTGTATTGATAAAGGCTTGTAATCTCTTTTCCGTGTAAATTAAAACAATCTTTAAGCTTGCACACTATAATCTTCGGCAACCCATGGTAATATAATCTAGTGTTATTTATAACGTATGAGTACCGTGGGTTTCCGACGATGGGACACTATCAGGGTCGCTCCCAAAATAGCCAATGGAAAGAACTCTCGTTTTGGACGACTTCGCCACGTGTTCGTCTAGATTTTGAGTTCAAAATCCTGATAGTCGAAAGTTTTTTGACAAAATAAGTAAATTCTGTAGTACTCTAATAATGTTTCAACTTTTTTAACTTTCTTAATACTGTTGAGTTTATCCATCTCAAAAATTGTAAAGATTTGGACCAAACTCATACTTGTCATCCGTAATAGACAAGTACATGTACATAATCGCCACTGAAATCATACTTGTAAAACATTGAATATATTGAATATAAAAACGGTACATCTATAATGTTAAGGCGACTTTGATTGTATAATGCACAGGATACCGGACTGGTTATCGTATGTGTGGATTCTGAAGTATCAGTCGGTACTCAGGTACTTTCCAATCAGATTGAGAGTAGATTTACTTGAGTGTAACGATGGAAAATTATTATCTTGTCTAAGATGCGAGCCTAGAAATGTTCCTTACATGTACAAGTACTAATATTAAAGATAGATATTTACCTGACGTTTTGTGTAACGAATCCTTGGTCTCTTAGGAACAAGATTTTCCATTTCCAATGCTGTTAAACTCATTCTGAAAAAAAAGATGTAATAAAATTATATGCCAAAGTACACCGCTGCATATAGGCCATTGTGCCTCGTCACTTCTAGACCAGGTTGTCTGGTGTAGTCGACTATCATCATTTGGTTTTTTTACGGTTGTTATATTCTACTTAAATGTGTCATGCGGTCTTCGTTAAATAATCCTACGCACCCAACTCCGCGCCGTTCAGGTTGTATAATGGACTGTGCACCTTTTTTAGAACATAAATTATTTCCTAATTAATACGTAATGTAGACCAACCTATTAATGTGATACAAAAATCGTAAATATACAATAAAGTTCACTAACACTTAGTTATCATTAGCAAGATTAATAATACCTTGTCAATTATATAAAGAAAACCAACCTATGTGCACGAAATATTTCGATAGAACAAAAATATCATTTTTTGGTTCAAATGCAATTTCAGCTTAAATAATTTGTAATCATTGACTTAAAAATAGATTCTAAAATGGCTTAATAATTGTAGATTGAATTATGTATTACTTTCTTGATGGTTAAGTAAATATCGGGAGACCACATACATAGTTCAATTCAATTATCCATGGTTCCATAGTAAAATACTCTAAATATTTTACGAAGAATACGCAAATACCCGATGTTTAACGATCGGCTTTATGGAAATACTTGATGTTTAACGATCGGCTTTATGGAAATACCCGATTTTTAACGTTCGTCTTTACAAAGAGTAAGGAAATATTCGATGTTTTACGATCGGCTTTACGAAGAGTACGGAAATACCCGATGTTGTACGATCGGCTTTACGAAGAGTACGGAAATACCCGATGTTTAACGATCGGCTTTAAGAAGAGCACGGAAATACCCGATAATTACCGAAAAAAGATTTTCATCATAGTAACAGATTCATTGATGGGTTTAGGACATCTTGGAAATTTGATGAATGGTATGTGATAAATGAGATTTTTATTGGATCAACTGGGTTGGAAAATGAATTGATCACTTTCGAACATGAACTGATAATTTAATTTGGTTAAGTATCTGTATGTAATAAATCACTGTTAAAATTGTTTACGTAATGGATTTTTTCTCAAAATACTTAAGATGAAAGTCAAGCCATGTGATGTCACTGATGCAGAATTAATCAGAAAATCGCAGAACCACGTGATTGCATGACGTCATTGACAGGCCCGTGATTACGTGTATTCTTGACAATAATTGAGCAAACTTTGTCATTGAAATTATACGTGTATCGAGGTTAACCTGCATATCACCAAAAGCTCATTCGTTACAACGGATAATTTCAATGCAAGTTGATTTTGAAGTCGGAATGTTTAACAATTACAAAAGATACGACTAATAAAATTTGATAAGAAATTAATTACCGAAGCTTATGTCAACCAAGGACCCAATAATACAGTTATATAGGGTCCTTGTGTCAACGAATTCAAACTGTCATTGTTAAACCTTACGTGGTCTTTACTATTTTAATTAAGTCAATCAAAAATCATTTATTTATTTCAAAACCAAATTTATAATTATAATATAAATATATATAAAATATAATACTCACTCAATTTCCGTATATAGTTAATTCCTGTATAAACACACACTGCGAAAGTCAGTGAAAAAGTGGCATTCCGGCAAATTCTAGGGATGCGCAAAAATCAATTCTAGTTTTTCACAACGGATGTAACACGTCTCCCTTAAGTTTTTAACACATCTCTTTGATGGTTGCCGCTTTAAAAACATAATTGGATACTAAAAGCCTTTAAACACCTTGTTAAGATGTTGATGATTATATAATTGATGTATATTAAACAAACAATACAACGATTATCTCTTAGACAATACATGGGTGATTAAAGATTAATCTGGATTAGGATTATCTTTTGTCTGTTGATTATTATACTTTGATTGTTTGCCTCTATACCGCCGTTTGATAAGTTCTTGTTTAATATTTCCTTAAGTTTTCCTTTTTTGGAAGTTAAGAGATTTTATCCGACTTGTACAAAGTAAAATTTATATAGAGTTTACTACAATATTTTTTCTAAACAACAATTATAATAATAATGTAGTATCTATTTCAAATTATTGTTTATTCACGATGTTTTTTTTTTCAAATTGTAATTTTTAAAGATAGGAATAAATTTTCAAACTTAGTCAAACATTAGTCATTCTCGTTCCCCGAGAATATCAAGATTCTAGATCTAAAAAGATAGTATTGGGAATCTTGATAGCCTCTGGGAACGAGAATGACCAAAGTCGATCAAAGCCATTATGGCATACGACCGACTATTAACAACCTTTCTTCTACTACCTTCTAAGCGGGGAAATGGTTTCATAAACAAATGCATGAACGTTTGCATTTTTACACACTTTAAATATCTAGAAAATATGGAGGGAAGGGGAAGTTCCTAACGCAGACTTCTAACATCACCCAGTCGGTCTTCGTATTAACAATTAAGGAAAACAGTTAAAATAACCAAAACAACAACAAGACAATTAGGAAAAAAAATGTTCAATGAAAACATCGAACTAAAATCAAAAGTATGAAGTGTTCATAAAATGTTTCCATTTATTCTAATTGCGGTTGAAAACACCGCTGCATATAACTATCTTTTCAGGCTATGCATCCTTTAAAATAGATATCCTATCTTGATTTTATGATAATTGATTATATTTAAATGTATGCAAGGCTTTGGTCTACAATGTTTTCAACCATAATTAAAACGCTTCTTTATTAGGAGCAAAGATATGCACAGAATGTTATTTATTTAATTTATTTAATGTATTACATCAGGGCTCGAATTTAAGCTCGCATACTCGCAAAATACGAGTGGATTTTGAAAATTGCGAGTAACTTCTATTTTAACTCGCAAATTTTCGCGGGTTGAAATCACTGCAATATTGTTTTTGTCTAAATTAATGAGGCTCAAATTAGCATTTAAACAGTCAGAAAGATCGATAGCATAAATTAAAGAATCGCAGTACAAACATGTTCGACATTTTTTGTCTATCCCACGATAACGGCATTGTTCTATCCATAGTTTGATATAGAGCTATGTTGTTTTTATATTGCATATATTAAAAGTTACCATTAAAATTTGGAGAAAAAAATGCAAGCGATCTTCTTCATTTTTGCGAGTCGAAATAAAATCAACTCGCAAAACTTACCAAGTTCAATTTTTTGTTAAATTCGAGCCCTGTATTACATACTTAATTACCTGATCATTCGTTGTCTACTAAACATTAAAACCAATGACTTCCTAATTGATTCATAGTGCATGTTGTCTATCAAACATAGAACTAATGACTTATATCTGTGTCCATACCTTGGTAAGTAGAATTGTCTATTGATCCAAGGTCATGATTGATCACATGAAAAATCTCCATCTGAGCTCTATATGAGCAGATATTTTATGAATACAATGCTCCTGAGTACGAAAGTGTGTATATTACTTTTAAGATGTTGAACAGAATAGATCAAATACCAAATTTAAACATATTAACGTAGTTTGAATTTATATAAAACGAGTCGAAGTCGAAGTTTTAAAGGGATGTGGACTAGCATCTAGATCTAGTATTTGATACCGTATTATGACATGTGACCTAACTTTAGTCACAACCCTAATTATTTTCACGACATTGTAAAAAATACGACACCGAAAAATCATTCGAGGAAATAAAAATAAACAAAACGTTTTAATCTTGTGATTTAAACCATCTAGGTATTGGTAATCTCTGGAAAAAATAATTGAAATGTAAGTAGACATTAACGCCTTATCAAACACAATCACATTTGACCACCTTTATGCTAATATAATAGTAAATTTTCCTTCGGAAATACTGCAGTAGTAATCGGACATTATAAGTTCGGACTGTTCATTTCGCAATCAGTTGAACTTAAAGCATAGAGTTTTATTGATGACGATTGCCTTTGCTGAATTGTGTTTTATTAATTTTATGCAGAAATTTTGTACTTATGATACAAATTTTGAACAGGGCTTTTGAAAATGTCTAGTTCGAAAACATAATTTACCAACGTTCGGATTGAGTTGACTTGAATAAATAGTTCCTTAGTGACAAATAATACAAACATATAAATGTCTGGAAACAAAAGCTCTTCTTATTATTGTATCTTGTTTCTTTTCAGTTATTTGGTTTAGGTATGTGGTCACTCTCTTCTGATCATGGCCCTTAAGTTCCATTCTTTGGTACAACCCATTGATCCAAGTTTCACTGTGACAAGTAACACAATTATGGCTAGTAATTCAAGCAATGGTAGTGAGATAATTGTCAATATCCCTACAACTACAGTTATTACATTTCCTCCTGCCCCAGCTGTTGTCAGTGAGCCAGTCTGTGAGTGGATATTATATGAAGATATTGCAGATACAAGGTAATTTTTTATGTTAGGTGACCTTGTGATCGCTCATGTTTTTTATATTTTAATAACTGTCAGTGGCACATAAATTATTTATACCCACTTATTTAAATACTTAATATTTGTTTGATAATCCCTGTACATAAATTCAAGTATATATCCCCACCAATCATGAGCAAAGTAGTACCATTTTGAGTATTTAAATCAGCAGAGTTAATGTATGGGCTACTGACAGTTGAATAAAATCTAACAATACCATACAGTCTGACAGAAAGTCCACACATGGACAAATGCTTAAAGTCAATAAAATATTTACATAATTTGTCAGAAATGCATTATTTAGTGTTCAATTTATTAGTTATCTGTCTATGTTTAGCTTGGCAGGCTGCCGTTGTATTGCACGATTGCTGCTCATTTCTTATTACTCTCAGTTTTTCATCTGAACTTTTGTAATGTTTCGTAACATGACAACTTATTAGTTTTTACAGACTTAGTGATAAAAAGTTCTGAACTCTTTGTTGGTATATTTTCATTTAAAAATCAATTATTTGAAATACTAGAGCTTAAATTTCCTGGTGCAAGTATTTATTTATATGTTTTGTGTGTTTTTGTACATGAAATGTATTATGTTTACTTTCAGAGTTAGAGTGTGGGATCTCATTATTTTGATACCAAATTCTTTCTTCTTGATGTTTTTATTATGGAATTTAAAACTTGCTATAACTAAACTCAGACAGACAAGTAGTCCAATTTTCACAGCGTTCTATGTTTTGGTAGGTACAAGTTTGCTAAAAATATTGATATCTTGTTTTACAAGATGATTTTATGAAAGCTTTAGAGCCTATTTTGCACACCATAAGTTTTTCAATATTGCTTTTAGAATATTTTTTTAGAAACTTATTTGAAAATTGAGGTGTTCAAATCATGGAATTGAGGTATTTACAAGCATTAGTAAATTCTACAGTCATGGAAGGGAAATACAATGTCAAAGAAAGATAGAGTGGATAACGATCTTTGGAGCTTAGATATCATTCTTGAACTTATTATAAATTTAAAAAAAACCTTACTAAACCTAAGTAGAACCATGCTTAATTAACTTTATTTTATATTATGTGTATATTATATATTCTAGGTATGGTTGGTATCAGTTATTAGTGTATTAAGATGTATTGTTGGTATGACTGTAAATGCTTCAGTACTTGCTGGTGACATTACTGATAAAGTAAGTTATATTGTAGATAATACATGTACATGTGTAGGTTACCTGTAGTTTGTCATGATTTATATAGTAATTGTTACACAGAAGTATAACAAGGCATTGTACCCTGTCATTTTTGTCTCCTTTATGTCCCTTTTCCCCTGCCGTCAGAATTATTTCACAGAAAATATGACTTTTCTGATGCATCCTGCCCCTTTTTTCTCCCTACTAGGTTTCAAGTTCTAGAAATACAGGAAAGGGGAGTTTGCAAATGTCAATAAAAATAATATTTCACCATGTATTGTAGTTGTACTGTTGAATATCAACATGTAATAGTACTTTAAAAAAAAAACCCGTAAGTATGAATAAATCATATGGAAGTCAAGTGTTAAATTAATAAGCAATTACTCGTATCAACCTTTTACTATTTGCAGCAACTTCATCTTGTTGTTTATTTACATTTTCAGGTTCTATGGTTAGTGTTAAGGTTCTTTCTCCTGGCTACAGAATTATCTGTTGTTGTGTTTGGTCTTGCATTTGGTAAGTTCTATATTTATTTTAGTGTATACATTGATTTGAATTGTTAGATTAATTTATGTTTCATGATCATGGTCAGTATTTGTATGTTCTATTTATAATTAGTTTATAAAAATAAATGTTATTGTGATGTCATTTTTCAGGATATTTTTTATCAAATTCATATCTAGCTTATTCTACAAAAACATGAATTGTCTACATTTTTGTATTTCAATCACATTTTAATTTGATATTCCTATCAAAAATGGGTTCTAGTATGTTTATACCTTATGCTGATGGCAGGGCATACAGGTTTTGGGTATGTCAGCTCTTCAGTTTTCATCAAAACTGCTCACAACTTGATTAGAATGTTTTTTTTTCATCTGGATAGCTCTGATGACTAACATCTAAGTTGGTCTACCTGATTACACTAGAGTTTTGTCCCTTGAATTGCATGACAGGTATATTTTGGAATTTTACATTTTGTTGAAAACTAATTGGCGTATGTGTTTTTTATCAGGTCATCTCGACAGTAAAACTAGTATAAGAAGAGTTCTACTGGTCACAACAATATCTGCTTTCTTATACTCATGTGTACAGGTATATAAAGATTTGTTCTACTTCTATATAAAGTTAAAATACTTTTTGACTTATTAAATAGGGCTGTCACGATATACCAGTATATTGCAATACGCAGCTGCGTCAATACGTACCACGATACAAATTTAATGTACCGGTATTTGGTGATATTTTTTATTTCAATGTAAAATATTTTCCTTCTCAAAATGAAAATAGCTCAACGTCATTTTCCATTGTTCATTCAATTTAAGCAAATGTTACAAGACTTTAAGGGATGGGGCGCATTCAATCAGTTGAGCAAAACATGTTCTTAAATCGAATACTTCGGGACTGGAAGTTGTGAAACTAGCATGGCGTCCCGTAGCTTGTTTGCTAGGACGCTCTGCAGCTAAGGGAATGGTTGTTTCTTTCAACTTAAGCATCTTTTTTATGCAAAAAAGTATCACAGTCCTAAATGACCGTATATACTTAAATGGGCTAGATTCTATCAATAGCTGGAGGTAAGTTGTGCAATGTTTCTTTTAAATACAGCGGAGGCACAACAAATCTAAAATCCCACAATAACTCATGGTACGGTGCTATCGTATTGCAGTATACGGCGATACGCTTCTGGCATATCGTGACAGCCCTATTATTAAACATTGTAGATGAAAATCTTTTCATGAAGTTTAGGTGCATCTTTATCACTCGGTCAAATTATTATAATATTCTTGAAAAAAATTTTAACTCATGGTTTAGGTTAAGATGAAACTATGAACAAACTTCCATAGACACGGTTCTAGTGAAATTGTCTGTCAGTCTTGGCATTGCATAAGCATTTTGTCTCAGGTTAGCCTCAGTGTATGATATTGTATTTGGATGGTAGTTATTACTAGTGCTGCAACGATTCACCGGAAAGTCGATTCGATGCGATTCGATTATTTTTTTTTCGATTCGATTTTTTTCGATTCGATTCTTTTATTAATACAATTTACTACAAATATGCATTTATACATATATTTGAGCTTAAAACTAAATAATATTAATTTTAAATTAAATTGTTACTAAAATTGGATAACACGAAACTCGAAAATCTGATAATAAATATTTGCTTTATTCAAGTACGAAATGGATTGGGTACGAATACGTAAAGGTCACGAAAATGTATTATTAATGTAATTTCGACTTAAAACGTAAAGACAGCATGGATCATAAATTGTAGAAAGATGCAGTTCTTGGTATACTATCGTACATATTAGTTAAACATACACTGTACATGCAAAACTATTTAAATTTGAATAAACTAACAACAAAACTTGGCTTGCTCATGCGGAGCCTAAAATCTTCCAGTTTGTCAGAACAGGTAAAATTCAATCACACCGACCCAATTGGCGGAGGATCGGGGCATATACTATAGAATGTATATTTGGAACAGAGTTTCCAATCATGCTACATAAAATCGTAATGGAAATTTAACAGAAATGTAACAAAGTGAAACCCAGTTTCACTGTCAACGTATACTTTGACTTTAAGACGCGCCTTTGCTTTTATCGATATAACCTATGTAGACACTTTTAAAAGTCAGTATTGAATCGAAACTCGCGGGTCCCGAATCGAAATCGAATCGTCACCCTTGCAATCGAGTTTCGATGTATCGAATCGAATCGTTGCAGCCCTAGTTATTACCCATTGTGGTACAAGTGTGTGATTGATAAAACTGTGTGATTTGTTGTATTTACAATTTTATAAAATAAGTTGATGATGTTGAGGAAGTGTTGATGTATCTACATACATGAAACTTCAATAGTATTATAAGTTGTATAATTGTATTTATTCTAGGGTACTTTAGAGTTTATGTATCCAGACCCCAAGTTTCGTGTAGAACAAGGAGCTGTACATAAAAACTATGATATATTTGCACATGGTGGAATGATCTTCTGGATGACAAGTTCTGCTTTCTTTACTATTGTAAGTTATCTCTTTATAGTAAATGGCTGAACATTCATTGCCTGAAAAATGGTATCTTTCCTAAAAGTATGTTTAAACTGCTGAAATCATGAAAACGTTGAAAGGTCAAATGGAAGTCATCACATTAATTCTAAAAAACTTGCTAAAATAAAAGTTGATTTTTTATGTAAAATCAACATATTTTCAACTGTTTTTTAAGGTTATTGTAAATTTTATTTACCATAATAGCTACTTGTATATAGTTATTATATAGGAAACTGTCAAACTACTACATCTTAAGATTCTAACCAAATGGTAGTAATGATTATCAGATGAAATTTGATAATTTTGGTTAAAACGACCAACATAGAAATATCATTATACGTAACTCTGACACATGAAGACTTATTTAATTAGTAAATAATTGATCATATTATTTTATTATAGGTATATACTGTAATATTCTTCTTGCCATGGACACATTTGAAGGAAAAACTTAACCTTCCAGGTTTGTGACAGTTTAAACATTATAACTTTCTCATTAAAGTTAGATTTATGTACACTACAGCAATGCAATCTAATACTTTCATGTAACAGTCATCGCTTAAACCCAATAGCCCAACCAGTGAAAACTGATTTGAGTGAAAATGACTTATTTCATATAGTTGGGCTTTTTTATATTTTTGCCCTTGTATAACATAATATGGCTATGACTGATTTGAACATAAATTTACCCATCAAATCAGTTTGTTGGTTTCACCTGGGTTAAAGTGATATTAGAGACAGCAAAGTGGTTTGAATTTGAAGGATATATGATGATTTTATTTGGTATAAAGCTTTTCATGTATGAAACAACTTTAGCTACTCTTGTTAAAATAGGTTTGTATCTTTGAGAAGTATTGTTTGTCCAATTTCCTTACAAATAAGATTACAATGTAGGTAAGATGTATATTGATATCAATCAAAGAGTATTGTTGTATATTTTCAGCTAAGAAATCATTTTATTATTATGCTCTATTTCTTGCCTGTTTGAATTGTTCTCAAGCCATTGGTAGTGGTTTATTGTATGGAGGAGTCCTCAATGGAATGTGGTAAGATAAATCTTCACTTTTTTACCTTGACTATTCAGAGAATTTGGGGCTATCCTACTCAGTTGTGTGTTGGTGTAACACTTCTTGATTAAGTTTTCATGTCTTTGAAACTACTGAAGTGATTCACTTGAAACTTCACACATATCTACCGGGTTACCATTGAAGGTCAAATACCAAGTTGCATAACTCTAGCATGACTATTGACTGGATTATGGCCCTTTTATACTTAGAAATTTCTTAGTTAAGTTTTTTGTGCAACATTTTATCTTTAAAACTACTATAGGGATTTACTTGAAACTTCACACATGTCTACGGGGTTAACAATTGAGGTCAAAGACCAAGTTGCATAACTCTAGCATGAACTTTGACTGGTTGTAGCTGTTTTTTACATGAATACCCCAAATAGTCGAGTGGGCTGTCTGTTGACTGCTCATGTTATACTATAAACAAAAAATTTACTGTGAATTTGACATAAATGTAAGATTTTATATATTTTTTGTGTTTGTTTTTGTATGGATATCAATTTACTTTGGATTTATTTTTATCATTACCAGTAAGGTATTTGATCCTAGAAAAGATATTAATTATATATTTAAGAATGTTTAAGATAACGGTCCTACCTCTTTTAAGAAAAATGACACTTAGTCAAATTTAAACTTAGAAAGCAAAATGGTTTGAAATGTTTATTGTGTCTCTAATGCATGCTGTATTATGATAACTACATGGTTATAAGAAAGTTTTCATGTTTGCTATATATAAATTTATCTGCATATGATTGCTTTAATAATTCATATTTTCCTATTGTTAACTAGCAGTTTATACAGTTCATTTGTGAATGCAACATGTTAATGTCTTTGACACTAAACAATAAGCATTGTACGATTGATAGTACAAACAATTAATATTGTTAAATGTCATACCAGATATTTATATATTTCAGTGTTGTTGACACTACAACATACATGTATTTTACTTGTTTCCATCCATTAGTATATGGTACCTTCCTGAGGGAATTCTTTAAGTAAGTACTTCACTTGTTCCTGGAGATTTTTATCTTGTATGCAAGACTGTTGAAAGATTCAGGAATCATCCTGAATTACAAGATTTTTGAGAATCTGAGAGTGTTTTTTACTTTCATAATAGCTGTTGAAATAATATATTCAAGAATTTCAGGAACCTGTTCATTTTGAAGTTTTACTCTTGTGTATTTTATTTCTAAAGATAAGTTAAAATCTTTCATTTACTATCACAGAATGTTTACATTATGCCATTTAATCATTATGTCTATGAAGTAACTTTATGTAAGATACTGATAAATGGTGGTCTTGCACACTGATTTATAAGCTTGTGACTGGTCATCACTTTCTATTTAATATTTCTGCTATGTTGATTTTAACATGTTTTTGAAAAGTTGTCAGCTTCTTGCAAAAGTGTAAGCAAGCACTGATTAAGATACATTAGTCCAGCAATGCTGGCAAAGACAGCTGCTAAGTGTAAATAACCAAAATATGTTTGTAAATAGAGCACAGTAAAGTTCCACTATTAGGGCTATCAATACTGACAGCCTTAATAGCAGAATGATCTTAATGTAGGAAACTTTTTTCTTCATGAATTAATGGACTTAAAGATCATCAAATTTGCATGATTTTGCTATAACCAAGGTGGTTTTATAAAGTTATACTAATTGGTACTTATAAATACAAGATACAAACTTTTATTTATAGTCAGTATAACATAAAGCAATTAACATTAGCAGCTGCTATGAATACCTATTAGCCAAATCGATTTTGCAATAATTAAGGTGATCTTTATATAGCAGAACTCTACTGAAATATCAAGATAAACAGAACAAAGTGGTAGACTTATAAATAACCCGATACATTATATAATTTCAGAATGTCTTCACAGACTATACCACCATTCTCATACAAGTATCAGGTAGATGAGAGTTTAGAAGAAGATACTGTTAGTTTACCATATCAAGCTGATACTAAATATACTGTTGATAATACTAGTGATAATGGTAGTTTTGATAGTACACACTTTGATAAACATTCTGGTCATCATATTGGTAGTATCAATGCTGACGTGTATGCTCCTACAAGTTCCTATCAAAATATATGAAGATTGAATGAAGACTTCCTATGAAAGACCTAAAGATTTGAAAATTGAAGATGGAAAAGATTCCTAAGAAATTACATGAAGATTGAAATTTTCCAATCAAAATGCTTGGTGATATGAAGATTTTCAATAAAAAATGAATTTCCCAATTCAAATACTTGAAACTATGAAGATTTTCATGTAAAAAAAACGAAATTTTTGCGATCAAAATATTTGATAATAATTCAAAATATTTGAACATTTCTTTTCAAAATGCATAAATGATTGATCATTTTATAACCTGATTTGCTTTGTCGCTGTGTGTAATTGCTTTATTTGTGATATTTTGTTTTTGTTTTCAAACCATAGAACATTTTGTTAAATTTTGGATAAATCCATGTCGACAGATTTGCCTATAATACCTACATTTTGCCTATTGTATTTAATTTGATCATTTACCTGTCTTGTCTTTTTTATTCATTAAAATTCATTAGTAAGATTCTATTTGGGTAATAGGTAAATATTGTAATGAATTTAAGAAATACAAAATAGCTAGTATTATGGAAATCCATGGAATGTCCATTATTTTGATTGATTTTTTTTGTGTGTTGTTGTTGCTTTTTTGTCACGTTATTTATTTTCATTTGATATAAAATTATTCTTAACGAAACTTCTAAGTACACCGATTTCAATGTTGTCAGAAATTTTCATTTTTCAACATTTATGTCCGATTGTTAATGTATATGTGTACAGGACTATACTGTCGTCTGCTTGCATGGTTTTCTTGCTTCTTAATTGATGCAAAATTGATTTTGTCGTGTATGTGCAGAAAAGCGGAAACGTGCACATGCTTATAGTGCAAAAATTGCATGTTGCCAGTTTTAGTGAGAATCATTAATGTGTTGATATGCACAACGAAAAATCAAGAAATTGCTTTAAGAACAAGAAATTGACATAGGTCTTTTGCCAGATGGTGCATCACCTGCAGAATAAGACCTCTAATTGCTTATGTTCTGTTCAATCAAAACAATCAGAAAATCTTCCCATGTCAACGCATGCGCAACAAAGACGGTTTTGCATTGATAAAGTAACATGAAAACCATGAAAGCAAAGGTCAGTATGGTCCAAAACACATTTCCATCATCCATCAGACCTTTATGTTGAAAAATAAGACTTCCTACAATACTGAAATCGGAGTACTTAGAAGTTTTGTTAAGTATGTTAGCTCTTGCAGGGTATCTAAAAGTGTTATAAATGATAATTTTACTTTATGTTTATTATTGTTATTACCTTTTTAGTTTCTAATATTTCTAGATATTGACTCAAAATATGTTTCTGCTTATAAATAAACAAACACTATTTAATAGTAAGAAAAAAGATATTTTTTGCCAAGTCTTGTACATATATCGTTGAACAGAAAAAAAGTGTAATTACTGTATAGATTTAAACATAATGTTATGTCAAGATAGTATTCTAGTGCATGAATCTTTAAAATACTTATTGTTAGGACTGGTTCTGTAAACAAAGGTACATGTACTTGTAAATATTATGTATCAGTTTTATGTTATCTGTGGATATAAGAGGGTAATCAAAATCTAGATCTACCTATAGAATAAAGTGATTTAAGGCCAACATGCAAAATGACCAACCCAGTTATCTAAAATTGGCTCTGCTGTCTTGAATTTGGTATAGTTGTAGTAATCAAAGCAGTCAATAAAGTAATTATGTTATTTGGAAATCAAAATTGTTCTTTTTGTGAAATTATAAAATCCCTGTGTAACCTTTTTATTTGAATAACAAAACGTTTACCCACAAATATAACCATGTGCTCTTTTGTTAACACATTGGTTGTGGGGTTAGTGGGACAAAATATAACTGTAAACCTTTGTTAAATATGCTAATAGGTAAAGTCATGGAAAGGTCCATTATTTTCAGATTATATTCTATTGGCAGTATATGTATGTATTGGATATCATTTGTACTGATCATTATGTGTATCGTAGTAAAAATGAGCAATACTGGACTGTTTTTAATATTCTTCACTGGTATTATAGAATTAGTTAATATCATTAATTTTAAGCTGCTTATTCACAGATTTCAACTTCAATATCAACTTTTCTAAAACTCTCATAATTGTAAAAGAACATTATAAAATCAATGAAGTAGTGTTCTAATATAACAATAATAATGACAATTTTAGTTCAAAGTGACATACAACTTTATAAAATGGGGATTTTATGTATAACAACCTACCCTGTTAGCAATGGCATAGATGACTTTAGTGCATTTTTTCACTTTTATTTCATATTTTTAGATTCCATAGGTCAATTTGTTTAAAAACACTTGGATTCAAAAGTTTCTTTACACATGCCATTTTTTCATATTTTGTTGACAAATTATTACTGACACATTTTGTTTTATAATTGTATTGTATATTTACAATATATGGAAGAACATAATTGATGGTTCATGTTTAACTGTATATTAGTTGTGAATCTAATAACCACTTGTAAAGTACAAAATGTATATCGAAGTATTTTCCAAAAACATCAAAATTGAAAATGTGTAAAAATTGTGTATGTTGAGAATACATTTTCTTAAAATAATTACAGGCACTAGCAGGTAGTTTTAAAATATCAAAAGAATTTTAACCAAATCTGTTAGCAAATAACTGTAATTGGAGAAATGGGAAATAAGTTATACATTAGACGTATAACATATATATGTATAACATGCTTTATTATTTGACAAACTTTCATATATTTGTATTATTTATTTAAAATTTTTACCACAGTATTTTGTTATATATTTTTATATAGTTTCGCAGAATTTTATTTGATGTAATAATCACATTTGTAAATGATTTGGCTTGATTGTTGCTTCCAATTTTGAATTATTGTCAGTCAAGTAAAAAAAAGTTTAAGAATCATGTAATTGTAAATCTTGGTGTTTCCTTAGTATCTTGTAAAATATAGGTTTGAAGTATATAAAAATACAAGTATATCAAGTCTGATGATGCATCAAAATTAAGAAAAATAATCATTGAGCGATACTTGAGAACTGAACATTCTTTAGACCTAACAAAAAGTAAGGCTACTGGTTTTCCGAGTTTCCACTGTACATAGTAATGCTATGAAATAACGTAAAACCAATTAAGTTATATACTTTTTGATGTATAAATGACTTAGTCCTGATCAATTTTTGTTTTAAACAATTAAACCGTACTTATTAATATACATGTAATATATGAATTGTATTGTTAACTGAAATCAATTACCAAGTTGTAATCAAAATATTATAGGTGCATTTCTTTATTTGTCTTGTATTTGTGCTTATACTTTAAAAGTTTTGTATATGTGTTGTTGAGCAATGAAATCCCTTGTTTCCAGTATACATGGCTTAAGTGATCCATGATTTTTTTGTATATTTTTGTTAAATAGAAAATACTATAAAGTTATATTTTTAATTGTTTTTGTTGCTAAATGTTTGCTTACATTGTTCTAATTTGTGTTTATGTATAATTATTTGTCCAGATTATGATAATTATTGTCCCAGAAGTTTGGGTTTAATAACAAAACGGAACAAGTTTTTATTCTTCAGATCATAAAATGTGATGCACAAGTTTTAAAATCTGAGAAATAATGTATATAAGATTTATATGAACTTCATTATTTATAATGAATGTAGTATATAATATAATATTTAGAGAGGGAATTTCTTACTATTTATGGTTCATTGTACTATTCTGAAATTCAGGATTTTTTGAATCTAGAAAGACTTTCTTATTTAAGATATTTTAAATATTGAAAAAATGCTATTTCAGGTTTTTGACAATAGTTAACATTCACTAATGTGTTTAGTAATTTCTTACAATTTACTGTCTAGTTTGTTTTGTACAAGAGATAAAAATGTACCTAAACCTTATGTATCCATTTGTGGCTTCCTCATTCAAACTTACATGTATTATGTTATTTTTTTTATCAATTATTTTCTTCAAAGAATAGCTCGGTCATTTTAAAGCACAGTTTAAATGTTTTAACCAGTTTGTCAATTATAATTCTATTATTACAATAATGTCATATATGTACATTACTTTAAATAGTTATAAAACTTCCATGATAATGTGCTGAAATAGCCTCAATGTGGCCAATACGCAAGAAAGTATGTCATCACTTCTTTAAGACCCATTGTCATGTTTAATTACTGTGGTCACTTAAAATTATTCAGCATTTATTTTCACTTTTAGGGGAAAGTTAGCAGGTTGCTTATTCAAAGGAAAATGGCAACAAAAATGAATTCCTTAGAAAACTGTTGTCTTGGTTTTTATTTTTTCTAGGATGGGGAAATTCATACTGTTTGGGTAGGTACATGTAATGGGGCCCAATTTTGTCCCAAAATGGCCTGAAAAAACACAGTTACTTGTATATCAATATATGACAGTTGTCTTCACTCAGATCATATGTTTTGCTAATAGTGTGTTTATATATTAGTCTCTTCATACATACGCAGTTTTGTTTCTACTTCAGACCAGCAGTACTAGATAAATGTTGTGAAGAATAATATTGTATCAAATGCTTACAAATACCTCTTATATGTTTATTAAAATATTATTGATACATTGTAGTGTCCATGAAGCCCACTTTGAAGACAAATGAACAAAATGGATTAAGGGATGGTGTTGTTTGGAACAGGGATTTTATATAACAGGGAATTGTAATGAAATAGATTTTGCTCTAATTTCAATGTCTTTGCTATTATTTCGACCCATATGGATAACAAATATAACAAGTTTAAATAAAGATATTCACATGAAATTTTGTATCACTACCATTTGTATTAATATAAAGGTTAGGAAAAATGTGTTTCTAGATGATTTTGATGTAAATTATGCTCACAGACTGTTTCACAAATAATGCATTTTTCAGCCCTATGTTACATCACCTAAAGTCATATTTGTGGTCATAATTGCGACAATTTTTTGTCAAAAACTTCAGAAAAGTTTACAAGTTGCATGGAAGACATGTACTAAAACATAAATCAAGTTTTTAAACTCTAGAATAGTTTGTACAGCCTGCTTCAGCTAGTTTTAGACAGTGAGGACCGTGAATATTAAAAAAAGCACTTCATTACAAATCCCTGTTAGCTATATATAGAATCCCAGTTTGGAAGGATGGTCTTCTGAGTACATGTATTAATACCATACAGATTTAGATGATATCAGATGCAGACTTTTTTATGGAAAACAATCTGTAATAATCTTTTGATGGTAAATTAAAATTACTGAATTATTTCTTTATTTTGTAGTATATTTCTGATGAATTTGTTAAATTGTGCAATATGATTTGTTATTCAATGAATAAAGCTTCATTTCATATGGTTTTCTTGTGGTTAATTACAAAATTCTAACACTATTGTTGCTTTATATCTATTCCAACTATCAATGGTGCATACATTACCCTTGCTGATTTAAATATTTACTACAGTATTTCTGTACTCATGATTCATAAATATATCTAAGTCAGCAGAGTGAAATTATGCAGGTATACACAACTGACAGTTGAATAAAATTTTAACTATATCTTACTAGTATAACCTGCTTGGCTTGGTCAGTCATTGTATTACATGTCTACAAATCCAGGGGTTGTGGGTTCTATTCCCTGGAAGAACCTTCATATCTTTGTGGAATTTGGTCATGAAATATTTTTATACGACCATCCTGCCTACCTATGTATCAAGTAGGGTAGTTGTCAGCCACAAGTGAAGGTTTGTCCTTAGTTCAGATGAAAATCTTGCATCCAGAGATCTAGGTCTGTCCAGGGAGTGTCTGTAGTTATGCATCATACATTACTTTATATTACCTGTTTGATCTGGTTAATTGACCTTGGATTATATAACTTGAGAACACACTCTAAGCTTATAATTATGTCATTCTCTACTAAAATTTATATTTTTTATTTCATAGACATGTTAACTTATTAATTTTGTACATTATAACATGATACGTAGCAATCTTGAATATCTATTTAAATATATCTACATTTTATACAAATTGTCAATTAATGTCTTACTTACAAAGAATGCCTTCAAATACAAGTTCTGACTATGTAACCTGTACTGAAGTTTTGTAGCATTTGAGCACTGAACTCTAATTTAAGCTAACTTCTCGCTTTTGTATTTTTCCTTGAAATCAAGAATGACTTACATGAGCACTTAACACACTGAACAATATATTTGTACTAAGGCTTTTTATTGTCAATGAATATTTTACATAATATGCTTGCTTGATTGTGAAACAAGTGTAACAATCTAAATGAACCTGTCCAAATCAGATTATTGATTACTCAATGCAAAAATAATAGAAAAAAAGTTTGCTCTACATAATCTTTCATGATTTGGAATACTTTACTCAGAACATGACATATTCTCTTGCATCACACCCAAGGATTTTGATAGATATAATTTTTCAACTATGATACACAATGTACTATATACACGTATACACAGTACAATTCAGTTGTCACATTATTGCCAAAGGACTTGGACTATTTAAGATTTGATTATTTACACAAAATAATACATTTGTACATAGCGATGTCTCATTAGCAACATAATTATAAATGAAACAAATTAACTTAAGCAAAGAAAAATAAACTTGATTTAGTCAAATTTCTACCAAATTAAAGATCAACTGTTTTCAGTAGGCTAGTTTATAATTTGTTCATTTCATGAAAGAACTTGATCAATCAATGTATGCAACGTCAAGGATAATTAGGCTGGTGACATGAGTTGATACTTAAAACCTGATCTTCGCTAGATTGTTGAATTTTCTCCGTAAGTTCTTGCCAAAACGTGTCTTCATTCGCTGGCTGAGCGTCTCCAGGATATTCAATACATGAACGCTTAATGATTTCCCTGACATCAGAACAAAATTGTCCTCGACTGCACACATCCATTAATACTCCAAAAAATATCGGCTTACTTCTGTTCAACGATTCTTCATGGGCCATTCTCATTGCTATCTTCCATTCCTTGTTTTCCTCACACGCACCGGAAATGACGAAAATAACAGCGCGGCTTACATGGATTGCATTTGAAATGACACTGTATAATACCTGACCAGGTAAAATATCATCATGAGTAAATGTACGATACTTACTTTCCTCAAGTTTCTTCTTCATTTTTTCCAAAACAAAGTGCTTTGTTTCATCTGCCGAAGCAATGTAGACATCGAATTTGAATCTCAATTCCGCTTGATTCTGATTGGCCAACAATGTGTATCCTGGCCTCGTTTTGATATTTCTTGAGGCCACGTAGTACCAATAGCGTATTTTCCATCGGAAACGATGCACAATTACACCGACAATGATGTTTACGATGACAAACAAAACAAGCACACCTACAATGATATAATTAGTGTAAGAAGCACAGTATTTGTCTAGATATGATACTATGTAATCGAGATCAGAATAGCTGTTGAATTGGATTTTCGTTTTGTTGTAAAAATAACACTGTGTTATTGTAACATCTAGAAATTTACATGACATTGTATGGTCCCTTACCCATTTCAAAAAGTCCAGATTGTTACAATAACATTGGATTGGATTTTCCGCCATATTTAATTGCAGTTGATGAGCAGTTGCTGCATGGCTATTTTGCGACACTGTTTCCAAATCTCTGCGCATGTCCTCAGATAAAGTGTAAATGTGATTTTTATTGAGATCTATTGTTTTGATACGTTGCATATGACGAATTTCTAAGTCAAACTCTGACAATAAATTCATTGACAGATTCAATGTTTCAAGGCTAGCTTGATTTATGAAAAAGTTTCTAGGTATCTTTTCTATTCTGTTAAACGCCATATTTAAATACTCCAATTTTACAAGTGCTCGAAAAATCCTGCCTTGAGTATCCAGTTGAATGTCAATATAGAGCAAATTCTTCTCTAAAGAAAGTGTTTTCAAGTTAGGAGCACAATCAAAAAATGACTTTCGTATAGCTGTACAAAAGTTCATGCTTAAATCAAGATATTCAATCTTTGTAACGCCGTGAACTGGGCCATCCCAACAATATAATAAAGAGTCCGAGGCATTTACAATACTGATATCATTAGTTTGGTTGAAATAAAATTCTGGTATTGGGTGAGCCAGTTTACTAAAACTTAAATCAACATATTTAAGACGAGGGGGTATGTTTGCCTCAATACATGCTGGGGGAATTCGTGTTTGACTTCGGCAAACAGAATTCTCATCTTCATAACTGGTTTCCTTAATTTCACCTAGCCTGAATAGTCGATCTCGCTCAACAAAGTTCTTAAGATGTTCGTTCATATTATGATTGGTATTAACTCTGATCAGGTTTGAAAATATTGAACTTAGATCAATTTTCTCTTCAATGAAGATATCGGCATGCTGAGGTCTAAGGTCAGTTTTCTCCTTTATCGAGTAACTATCATTTCGAGGCTCTGATGCGAGGTCAGTTTTCTTCTTTATTAAGGAATGCTGATTTCGAGGCTCTGAACAATGTTCAATTTTCTTGATTGAGAAATCGTCATTTTCATGTTCATAAGACCCTTTTATATCAGATTCGCTTTGTCGCCAAATGTTGTCTTGTTCGGAAAAGAAATTGTGAGATACATCAACATATTTTAGATTTTGTAGAAAGTAAAGTTCAAATGTATAGAAGCCCATTTCAAATTCATTATTGCGAGCATATACACGTTCAAGTGACTGTGGTAGGTACTTTAAAGCGTGTTTATCAAATCCACTAATTGCGTTGTACTCAAGATGAATTTCTTTCAGGTACTTCAGCTGTGTAATATTTTGAACCAAACTTTTAGTAAATGTAATTCCACATGTAAGAAGCCACGAATTCTCAATGGCATTGAGAACCAAAACTTCTAATTTACTGTTTCGAAGTCCCTCGAAACATTTAATTGCTCTTTTAAGTGTGAGATACGAGTTATAAGATAGATCTAGATATCTTAGATTTGTCATATTTCTGAATGTTGTCGAGTATACATCTTTAACACCGCACATTCGTATGGCAAAATGCGACACATGAATCAGATTTTCGAATAAATCATTAGTTAACCTTTCTATATTGCAAAATCTCCATGGTGGACTGATGATGTCACCGGGAATGATGATTTTTGTAAGTGACGTCATATTTCGAAATTCTTCACCAAAGCTGTCATCCATTCCATCGATCCACAGTTCTTGCAAATTTGGTATTTTCATTAATGCTTCACCTGGATAGCCGCCTTGGTTGTATTCACCCGTGTTGCCATAGATACGCAAGCTCACAAGGTTTGTGAGACCGGCAAACAGCGAAGACTTAGTGGTATGCTTTGTAAATGGTATTTGTTCATTTTTTGACAAATTAAGATGCTGCAGTCTATTTAAATTATCGAATGTTCCTTTCACAATCTGATAAAGTGAAGTATTGAACAAATCCAAACGTTCCAAGTGTAGATATGTTGTAAAATTGGACTGGCTTAACCGTACCAATTTTGTTGCTGTCATGTTCAAAGAAACAGTCCTGTTGGTTGGATCTCTCGGTATGTACGTTAAATTAGTGAACGAGCAATCCACGAGATACGTATCATTGTGACACATGCACACCTTGCATGTTTCTGATGATTGTCCACTTGATAAGCACCTTTGTATATAAGACAAGATGACCAACACTCTCCAAAGTGTCATCATGATTTACCTGAAAGCAAAATGACTTCAGTTGTAGTAAAACATAGCACATAGTAGCCATACATGTGTGTAAAGCGCCGCCAAGTTTAAAAATGGAAACGGCCATCTTGGAAAGGTAATTGGTATTACTCTGGGCGTCCAACGATACAAACAACTTAGATAATTCACGGATAGCAGTGTAAAACGTTAGATAGTAAATGCCGATTACTTAGTTAAATATATGGACATGTAATACTTTTTGTGTTATTATAACAAGTTTTAAAGGTTCATTTTAGACATTTTATTTAATATTTGAATAAGCGTCCTCCGTGACCATCATTTGTTTAGATTTATATTGCTCGAAATAAAGAAATCGTTTGCATGAAAGCATTTTACGTATATCACATCGGTAATGCATTCATCGTTTTTTGTAGTTATCTTTTGAACAATAACTCCAGCCAATTATTATCGATCAAACTGTTTGTTTATACAGAAAAGATAAAAGGCGTTGGGCACACCACACTCTTTAGACAGTGAGGCATTTACACCTTAAAACTAGGGCCGGGATAAAATATTCGAATATTCGAACATTCGGAACGCCAACGAATTTTCGAATGTTGAAAAATCGGTTTTTCAAATTTTGTTTTTACAATTGAACACAATTGCCTATTGGAGTTAATCATTGTGAAGAAAAGTAAATCTAAATGCCAGACTAGATCTAGAGAAATGGCTTCTCAAAATTTATTCATTTTTTTATAGAACGGCGCGATATGACCTTTTTGTGTTGGTGCGCCGTAAAACCCAAACAAACAAACAAACATTTTTATAGAAACTCAGGATATTGTTAATTCTAAATGAACCGAATTCGTAGGTAGTGCAAAGTCAGACAAGAAATCGTATTATTAATCATATACTTAGAATATTTTCTAACTTTATAAAACGAATATTCGAATATTTTTGAATATCAATAACGAATATTCGAACATCAACATTTGTTACATTCGTTCGCGGCTCCACTTAATACTACTGTATTATGATAAGGCCCTGTAGCTCGAAAATTTCATTTTGAACAGTCACCTGTAATCTGTAGAACTCATGTCTACCATTGAAATTAAAATCGACACATAATACATTTACTAAAAAGCAAATTATTATCTTTTCAATGCACGCCTATAAATGCATTCAGTGGTTTTAACTATTCAAATTATTTTCAATTGCGAGTACACGTCTTTATAATACCGGTATATATTTTCTTTATGATCTCCTTATACGTATTTAATTACAGGAAGAAAATATTTGCTTTTTTACAGCAGACGACTAATGACATTGAAAAATCTCTTAGGTTTGTCATAAACTGCGCAGTAAAACAAATTTTAAAGACCCCGAATACAGCAGGAATAAAATGTTATTAGTTTCCGTCTCTAACAAAAGCATTCAATAGCCATTGTTTGTAGATTTTTAAAAGGACCAGGAATATATTTAATTTCCACATAATGCACAGTTTGTATTGTGAACCCCCATCGGTAGTACATGTACTATTAAGTAATTGTTCATCTCGGTTGTCCTTGTCTAAGATTAGCAATATTTTAATGTTATGTAAAAATCAGTTTAAAACATCTAAGTTATCATTAGACCTGTATTAATTTATTTCCCTAGGGTGATGAACCAGGACTTCTTCAGTACATAGAAATAATAAGACGGGTATATGTAAAAAAACAACACAATATGCACTTGTCGACAAATATGCAAAATAGTTTGTTTAGCTGGGGAGAGAGGGAGAGGTAGAGAGAGACAGAGGGGGGGGAGATGGAGGGAGAGAGGGAGGGAGAGGGCGAGGGAGGGAGGGAGAGGGAGAGAGGGAGGGTGAGAGAGAGAGGGAGGGAAAGGGGGGAAGCTCGAGTCCAAGCTTTTTCAGTGTTAGCTTTATAACATGAAGAGTCGCTTCATTAAGTGAAAGAGATTTTTGTTTCATTCGTTTTAAGCGTTAGGCCACAACAAATTGATCATATGTTCTATGGATTCGCTCGCACCTTAATTTTGACAGTTTTTACAAAAAAAAATATTTTTATTTCCTCGCTCGCCCATAAAAAATTTGGTCAAACCGCTATATAAAGCAAGTGAATAAAGACTTTTTTTATTTTTTTGTCTTCGCTCGCTCGCCCCTTTTTTTCTTCAGAAAAATCCATAGAACATATGACCAACTTGTTGTGGCCTTAAAGTTAAGTGCTAGCAATATATTATTGCAAACATAACTTATTACAACAATTGAAATAAACATGTATCTTATTGCCTTAGATTGATAATTTTATTACTCATAGTGTGATCTCTATCAAACTTGTTTTGTACGAAGTGAAGAAATACATAGCAAATAAAACGGCTCGCAATACATAACTGTCCTTCAATTACTTTTTTAACGTCGTATTCAACACATACATGTATTTAGGTCATATATACGACGGCCAGCTCTTCCTAGTATAGGTTTCCTGGATACTTTTCTATCACCAGTACTAACTTACCCTACCACGAGGCCGAACACTCAGGTATAAGGTATGACCTACCGCGACCGGGCTGGAACCAGCGATCTCCGGATTCGAAGTCAAACATGCTAACCACTAAGCCACGGCTGCGGCTCCCTCCAATAACGTACGCACACAATCCTATGTCCAATTGAACGACCCTTCCTGCAAGAGTCACTCCAGCCATGATAGTACACTACTCCTACTACTGGATGATGTCGAGAGATTTAACTGTACTAGCCTAGCTAGAATTATCAAAATAGTAAACTAAGCATTTTAGGTACTTACGTTTATGGTGACACAACATCTAGTATAACAACAGTAGCCGAGTTTGTTTCAATCCACAACAGCAAAACTTAAAGAAATGAAACCGGTATAAAAATGTCAATTCAGAAGCGAAAATCGCTAATATGTAAACAAACTATCAATGGATATGATTTTTAATAAAAATCAAGTTTTCCTTTAACTTCCGCATTGGTTTCATGTGTAGCAAAGAACCGTTTATTTAACAACCATAAGGAAATAAAATACACATTCATGTGATAATTCAAGTAAAGTCAGTTTTTAAAGAGATTGCACTCTTATAATAGTAGTAGGTAAACTTTGAATCGTGAAACTACGATTATTTCCGAGAAAACCGTATTGCAATACTAATACTATTAGTACTCATATACTTATTTGATCACAGCCAGACTGCCTGTGCCTTTTGTGAAAATGAATTTTGAACGATTTTAAGATTTCTACATGTTACTATTTGGAAAATAAAAGCCCATATCATTCCTCCACATTTGTTTATCCTTGTATCTTTTCCTCACTTTCAATAAATTGTTCATTCAGTACTTTCAGCGCTTTGATTAGATTGTGCTGTGAAATGAACGGCTATTAGATTATAAAATAATGACTTGTTTTAAAATCTTTAGTGTTTATAATCGTCACAGTTACTGTATATATTGCCGCCCGGCTTACTCAGTTGGTTGCACGCAAGTCTACTAATCGAGTGGTCGTGGGTTCAATCCCTGGCGGGGCATACTTTCGGGGATTTTTAATTATGTAGGGCAGTTGTCAGTCACTGACTAAAGTATGCGCTTAGTAGTTGATCAACTAATTATTAAGGGTACTGGTTAAAGACATTTTTAGATGGTTGGTTGAGTTGGTCTCTGTACAAAAAAAAAACAACAAAAAAAAACACAAAAACATAACCTACTGGAATATATCAACAAAATACAAATTGTCCTAATCTGTACTTTATCTCTTTTCCTTTCCATAGGAAGATTAAAATGCTGGATGCGAAAGATCAAATCATTGCAAGATGGAATTCTGACAATAATGTGGATTTCACTCATTACTGTTAGAAGTGTCAATTCTTGGGAGGGTGAGCTGGTACTGGTAATCAAGATCACAGGGACACTGATTTGACGAGATGGTATTCGTCGTAAGTTACTGTTAAACATTTGTGTACAGGAAAAATCCAGGACATCGAACATATGGAATGAAATGAATACAAAATATTATATACATTACGTTTTATTATTTGAAAGCAAGCATAAATAGCCGAAGCAAGTTTTGTTACAGTACTACTTTTTTGAGCGATTATAAAATAAAGCCACTTTATTTACAAAATGGTTGATACACGACTTAGTATACATATACATGTATAGTATACATATACATATATATGTTTCGTATATACATGTACATACAATACGAACGAAGCGCGACATGGAAATATCACTGAGCACATATGAAATATATGAAAAATAAAAAGTACACATGCAAACACGATTTTTATACTGACATCCTACCACCCAAATTGCTTCCACCAAACACGCATACGCTCTTACTCCTTCACGTGTTCATTGATCAAGCAACCACTCATACACTCACAATAGAAAGGAATTAAAAAAGATGATCAAACATTTGTAGTTAAAACAGTTACTGCAGTACAACTATAAAGTAAAAAAACCACATTTTTTACTAAACAAAGTGCTCTTACATGAAAAGTACTAAAAGAGTATCACATTAGGTATCGAAATAATATTATTCCCAATTTCTAAAGAGTTTCACGCTTCAAAACACACAATTCATTGTTAATCACTCAAAGAGCATGACCTAATATTTCGGCTAAGTTTTGTCCAAAATGCAAGTTTGTCATTTTCTGTCATATCACTAGGGTAATCATACAAGGCATTGAGCTTCAGGTTTTGCACCTTTTTCCATTCAGCGTTCTCCAACGCACCAAGTTTTATTCCAATAGCAAAGGGGGATATTCGTCCAGTGATATCCGAGAACCACATCGAACGAGCAATAAGCATTCCCTGATCGCTCGTCCAATCTTTCGATAAAAGAAATATGACAGTCTTACTCTGGTTGATACCGTATCCAATTTCGTGGGCAAGGCTTCTTCCAGGCTTGATGAGTGCTTGAAAAAAGACATTCATTTTTCTTCTTTCCTTCAGCTCTTTTCGCCAGACATCTATTATGAAATTATCTTGATCTGCACTCGATGCCACATAAACATCGTATTCAAACGAATTAGCGATTTCTTCATAACCTGCCTGATTCCTATGTCTACGCCGACATCGTTGATTGCTTAAAGTCACGTAGTACCAATATTGTAACCGCCATCTATATTTATACACGATATAAGCAATAGTTACATTTATGAGGATTCCAAGACCGACACCTATGCCAATGTAAAGTGGCGTGTATGAACGACAAAACTCTCGAAGATCGTCTAACATGTGTCCAAAGTCTGCCTTAGATGTTATTTTGATCAGTTCTTCATTTTGGTATTGACAGACGGACACATTAACCTTTAAACGATTTCTTTCCTGTTTAGTGGCATAGTTTTGGTATATCCAGCTTACAAATGGCAACTTGTTGCAAGAGCAATGAATTAAGTTTTGTTTTAAATCTATGTATAAACCATACCGTGAACTATTAGAACCAGCAATATTATCAAATACATTCCTTATGTACGGCGACAGTGCCACGATTCGATTACGTTTTAAGTTCACATAGCGGAGTTTAGTCATATGCTCGAGTTCAACGTCGAATGAGACAAGCCTATTCCCCATTAAATCCATCTTTTCTAAATTAACCAATGATTTAAAGAATCTCGCTGGAATAGTATATATACTATTGTACCTCATCGTTAATTGCTTAAGATTTATCAAGTTCTTAAAAGTACGCCCTTCGGTATCATGTGCTACTGAATATCCCAAATAGTTGTAGCCAATATTGAGATACTTCAAATTTCTGAACTCATCAAATGCTTTGTGAGACATGTTTTCGCAGAAATTATGCGATAGATCAATTAATTCCAGTTTGTTTAATCCATGAATAGGTCCCTCCCAGCAATATATAAATGAATTACTCATATTCACTACTTTTAATGAGTTAGTCCCATTAAAATACATTTCCTTGTATGGGAATCCAATTTTGCTATGACTAAGATCTACGTAGGTAAGTTTAGGAGGAATAAACCCCGTGACCGTAGCTGCAGGTATATAATGGTCAGGTATTAAATCTGGACAAAAGTCTCTGTTATCTGTTGTTTTTGACGCATCCGCTGATCTCCTTATATAACTATATTCGTAGAGTTCCTGTGTCGTGTAAACATCGCCTGTGTCCATTGATTCTTCATTGTAATCATTACTGCGTACTCCATCTTCTTGCTCATCAACAACATCTGCACTTTTAATGTAATTGTAATCCATTGTGTCAATATCGATGTCAACGCTATTTTGATAATTATATACATTTGAACCAATGCGCGTGTCTATTTTGTCAGCTTTCTCCTTCCATAACGTGATGTCACTTGTACCCTGATATGACAAATCAATCGTAGTGACATTGTTCATGTAGAATAAGTAGAACATATACATGCCAACCGCAAATTTATTACGAACCAATGATACCTTTCTTAAAGTGTTTGGTAAAGCTTTGAAAGCTGCAAATTCTACAGAATATAAACGGTTATTATCTAAATAGAGTTCATCTAAAGGAATATTTGAAACCGATCTAGCCATTTCTGCAGTGAGTTTAAAGTTACAGAGTTCATTGGTTCGTAATCCTAAGTTATTTAAAACAAGTGTCTTCAAATTAGGTATTCCTGGCGTGTTAAGGCCATTCAGACCTTTAAATGCCGTATCTAAAGTCAAATATGCATTGTCACTTAGATCTAAGTATTGAAGGTTCGCCAATTTACTGAATGATTTCTCGTGGATACTTTTGATACCGCATGCTCTGATTGTTAAATTTTTAATCTGATATAAATGTTGAAGAAAGTTTTCTGTTATATTAGGAAGCTCACAGAATTCAGTACGTCTCCACGATTTGGTTATAAGATCGCCGGATATTATAATAGTTGCCAAGGATGTTAAGTTCTCGTATGCCTTTCCAAATGGGTTTTGAGTAAAGCCGTCAATCCAAAGCTCTTTTAGATTCTGAAGTGGAATTAGTTGTTGGTCCGTGTAGTTATCTTTGTTGTCGTAAGTACCAACGTTTCCATACATCTTTAATTTTTCCAAAGAAGTTAGAGGAACAAACAGACCTCTAGGGGTATTGCTTTTGGTCAATGATAAAGGTTGGTTGTAAGAAATATTCAGTTCCTTCAAGTTTGTCAGGCCTTTAAAAGTTCCATTTGATAGACTGGCGATGGAACATCCAAATAAGTTAAGGAGTTTTAGTTTGGTTAAATTCTTAAAAACTCCGTCCCCGAGATTGCCAAGCCGATTTCTGGTTAAAATCAGTGTTGTAGTATCAGGGGGGAAATCAGAAGGCAAGGTTGTGTTGGTTAGATTTCTGTTAGAGCAATCTACAATCTGACTATAACATTTGCAGATGCTACAAGCTGAAGAGTTATATTTTTCTAGGTCTGGGCTTGACATCGTATAGTTCACAACAGAAATGAGGAGCACAACCCCGATCAATGTTCTCATATCTAAAATAAAAACATAATTTTGTAAGATTATTGTTAACACTACGGAAATTCGAATCACAATTTTGTAAAAGGGTAACACACACTCGAATTGTAATTTTGTTGGACTTGTAAGACCATGCCAAATTGGAATTTTATTAAGCGTCAACTCAAGTTTAGGTACCTATTAACAAAAACACAAAAACCGAAAACATATGTCTATTCTAGTTAGTATCCACACAAATAAGTACTTGGTAGTACATGAATGTTTATGACATAAATGGGAGATTAAAGTAATTCTATAAAAAAGTATATACAGTGTAACCTCTGCAGAGCGACTTTCGGTGGAGTTTGAAAAAACTGCCGCTCTGCAGAGGTGCCGCTCTGCAGAGGTAGACTTTTTCTACCGATCACGAAAAACGACCGTTTCGGTACGGAAAACTGGCCGTTATCCGTTCCGTAATGTAAATACAGTTATTATTGGGCGCTGATCGAAAAAAAGTAAAAAGTTCTAATATGATTACAATTTTTTTTAAATAAATCTTTATCTCCGTTAGAAATTCCTAGCATGATGGTTAGTTTTAAGCACAAGAAAGCAATACTCCAGCGAAATCGTCTCTTTTACCATCATAATTGTTTTTTATACCTGTCTAATGGCGAATAATATTTATCATGGATTATCGTCGTCTTTTCGGGATTAACTATCTGATTCGGCTCTTAAACCTCAAAAAAACTTTAAAACTGAATTCATGCCATCGAAGCTTTTAATAATAAGTACAATAACAAATATGTTTCATTTAGTATCGTTAACTAGCTGGACGTATGTACATCTGATACTTGATGACGTCAGCCTACCAAACAAAGCGCTCCTCATCTTAGATCCGTTCGTTGGTGTCATGGAAACCATATGTCACTTGTATATTAACCCCTGTTAGTCAAATTATTTAACAACATGACACTTTAGTGTAGTATTATACGATTACGGGTATCGCTTATTGTTTAAATCTTCCGGTGATAGATAATTATCGATAATTGATATTAACTTTGCTAGACTTAGTGTCGCTGTACAGAGGTAAAGAATAACAATGGGAATTTATCTCAACGGCCGTTTACCGCTCTGCGGAGGTGTCGTTCATTAGAGGTAAATCGTAGTGCAAAACCGACGGGGGGAAATCTAGTATGCCGCTCGTCGGAGGTTGCCGCTCGTTAGAGGTGCCCTTTAGCAGAGGTTATACTGTACAACCTGTACATGAACATTTTCATTAATCAAATACACAGTAACAAAGAACTATAAGTCCATGTATTTCATGAGAAAAATCAGTTTTCGAATCCCAGAATAACATAATTATTTAAGAAAATTTCACCAACAAATTTGTTTGTTTTCTAAATTGAGGACTCTAAAACTAAAGTGCACGCGGGCGCTTAAAAATTGCGGTATGGTATGACCTAAATGAGTATTTAGAAAACAAAACATTGTTGGTCGAACAATCAGCAGAGCAACATTAATCAGTGTAATATATTTCCTTGTAAACATGACCTCCAGAAATGATCAAAACACTTGAAGAAGCCATCACAAATTTTCGAAAAAACAAAAGCGTCAACTCGACAGGAAAACGTTTTTGACTTCAAGTATTAATTAGAACATAATTATTGAATTATCAAAGTGTCTCAATAGTGATGCATTAGTTACAATAAAAAGAGACTAACCTGAAAATTTGCCCATTTTCTATCATCCATTAAGACCACTCTTATGATAAACTTCGTATTCCGAACTTTAAAATTTCACGTGAGGTGATAAATAGTACCACAACCGTGTATTATTTCTTTCTAATTAAGATCAGTGCTCCTGGCTTCCTTTATGTAATTCAAAATGTGTACTTTTAATTGTTCGACATAAAAAGGATATCTCGCTCACCTGAACAATCTGCTTATTGTGAAAAGCAGTTTGAAAACATATCATCGGAATTAAATGTTTTAAGTCATTCCGAACATTGTTAATTTGTTAGACTAAACACAATGTTACTTCTGTTTGATTGTTTGATTTTATAATTCCTCATTTATCAATACTTCTTTACTTGTTAACGGCATGTGACTTACCAGGCTTGTCTTCATCTATTCTCACTAACCCTTTCACTAAGTTTTCATTGTTTTAGACCTTGTGTACGTATACAAAATAAAAAAGTGGTTTCGTTTTTTTGAAATGTCCCAATGATCAAAGTTTATGATAAATAAAGTGTTTGTACTGACAATGGATAAAAATATGTTCCGGTATTGACCAATATAAAAACTTTGATATGTAAGCTTTGTCTCATTTGATCGGTATTTATCAGAAATGCTTGTTGATTTCCCCTTTTTCCTGATTTCTTCAGTAGGCAATGCGAATAAAGCTTAATTGAAAGTTCTTTTGTTTGTTTTTTTCGGCTAAGAATTACTTTGAAATTATAGAAAAAAGTAATAAAATCGGACATTTTGAGTATAGAAAAAAGAGGAAACTTAACAGAAGTGCCCAGGCGAGCAATCGAATCAGGTATATCTCGTTTTATTGTAAGCATACGGAAGAAATTGTATAAATAAGAAGATGTATAAGTTACATTTCTTTCAGTAAACTCAATGTAAATCTTAGTAGATTTTCTCCTTTCAACTATTAAAATTAACGTCCGGGTGCATTGATAATGAAAGAAATATACTTTAAACCGAAACTAATGTTCCTCGTGGTATTCAATGCCACAATAAAACAAACTGTTTTTTTTTATATTTTGTTATCGGAGGCCAATCAATTGTTGCATAAATGAAACATTTTTGATGTAAAAATAATAAAAAAATATTCCGAATTTTAAGTATTCCTCACCTTCATGATTATAATGTCCGAGGTAAATATTTTAAATACCCACATTCGCATAAATGTAAATTTATTTCAGTTCATTCATGGTAGCTCCGAAAGGGCTTAGACTCCAGCAGCACATGTACACAAGAATGATGTCAACATATTTTAGCAGGAGCAGTATTCTACAAAAATTATTTAAATAATAACCATTGGGTCAAAATTAGTCCCGCTATAGTGACCACGATGTTTGGTACAATAAAAAAACCCTGAGTCAGAAGCCCCATGACCTAGTTTTCAGATGAGCGATATATGGTCCTCAGCATTCTCTTGATTTTCATTGTATTGACCGTTGTTCAACCTCTAACGCATCGTGTTGTTAGCTTTCCACTTTATAACTTTGATTTTGAACGTTTTAACCTTTATAAGACGATACTCCCCGGATACATTGACAAAATATATGGTTGATACATTCCATCAAAATAAGCGACTTTATCCAGTTTGGCATCAAAATGTCAGCTAGAGGAGAAAGTTTTAGTTTGTGTTTAGCAACTGGAAATGTTTCACTCAGTACTTAAAGTATCAAAGATCGTTGGTTTTGTTATTTGGTTTTCCGTTTGTACACAACGGACATTTTATGTACAGCTTTGATTGCCCATATTGTCTTAAAGATCGTTGGTTTTGTCTTTGAGTTTGTGTGTAAACGTCGCACTTTCAATGAAAGGATTTGGTTACCAATATCATCTTGAACAATTTCACTCACTAAGAGTATAGAATGCTCAAACTGACATAAGACAACAACCCTTATGTTACTGCATTAAGGTAAACTGAATTAACGAATGATTTTGCATTCAAATTGTATTGTATTCATTGACTTAAGTCATATCGAAAAAGTAGTAATATTACGAGAGGATATTGTTTTCGATCGTGGCGACATTGCTGATCGGTACAATATACTGCACTTCGACTCTCCGTCTTTTAATCGGATTTGTGGAGTAAACGCTTTAGGCAGGATTAGCTATTTATTTAAATGCCACAATCAAATAATTTTTATATGGCCAATGTCAAGTTATATCTAAATATATTAAACGTTTATGAATTGCTCTGAGGAATTTATTCATAGAGTTAGCAGCAAAGTTATTGAAATTTAATTTTATTTCATGGGATTGTACGTGTTAAGTTCTACAAATTACATATCTTCATATTGCTCCAATTAATGAAAGAAAAGTCTTTTTTAAAATGACATGGATGTGATATGTATTTTATAAAATACATGGAGAATTTTATCGTACTAAATTGAAGTAATGCCATTGGAAAAACTGCACGCGAAGCAGTTTTAGACTTGGTACTACTAAGAGTGTATTTCAGCTTTATATTAGCATACCTTGCATGGATATTTTGTTTCACTTTCTCCTCTTCTGTTGTCATATATGAATCTAATTGAGATCTTATCCAAGAAAGAACTCCAGTAACAAGTAGTAATATTTATGAGACATGTCTCATCGATGTTCAAATTGCAAGGACCGAGGACGTGCTGCGTAAAGCTGTACATTAAGTATGAATTTTGATTGGGCGATTACTGAGCAGAAATCAACTGTACGTCCTTGGATTGGTGAAAATTTCAATGGGTACTTCACTGACATAAGACGAGCAGCCAGAAAATCGTTGCCACGGAAACCAAACCGTGATCTTAAAGGTTTACTTGGACTAACATTATCTCCACGTAGCCTTGAAGGGAGCTTTCTCTCTGTTCAACAGCCATCACAAAGAAATCAAGGGGTCATCCAAACCCTTAACCGACAACCAGATTTTCGCCCAATCGAAAATGAAAACGTAAGACTACTTTGTTTACATTCATTTATTTTTACTATTTTACATCACAGTTTAATAAGTTCAGTTTATGCTCTTAATAAAGAACCAATACGTTTTTTTAACTTTTACAGTTTTGTCAATTGCTCTAAAAACTGTCACTGTCAGAACACTAATTCTCTACTGTTTAAAAAATGTCTCTTCACAATTTTTAAAAGCCGCTGCTGTGGCGTAGTGGTTAGCATGTCTGACTTCGAACTCGGAGATCGCGGGTTCGAACCCGGTCGCGGTAGGTCATACCCTATATATGAGTTGTCGGCCCCGTGGTAGGGTAAAGTAATAACTGGTAATAGAAAAGTGTCCAGAAAACCTATAGTAGGAAGAGCTGGCCGTCGTATATATGACCTAAATATGTGTTGAATACGACGTTAAAAAATTACAATTTTTAAAGATATGAAAATTTGATGTATAAAACGTTGCCGTTGAAGCATTTCTCAGAAATATTGCAAAACTGTGAAGTTTTCGATGCCTAGTATCACTCTAGATAATAAAATATTTAAAGTATATTTGCCTTACATTTCATTACAGAGTTGGTTTGCTGGTGTCAAGTCATTTTTCCTATGTAGGAATTCACGTACGGAAGATTGCAGCAATAGAGAGAAGACTGTGTTCGCATTATCCATTTATTTTGCTATAGTCATCTTCATACTGCTGATAATTGTGGTGACACTATCTTTAACATTGTCTAGGCTAAGTGAACAGGTAATTAGTGAAGTCAGTTAATATATTTCATGAAGTTTGCAATTTAAATAACCACCGCTTTGTTTTGGTTGAGATTATACTGATTCATTTTAGCTCTGTTGTGAAACAATTTTTTGACAACTTAAATTAATCACTATCGAGACAGCTTCTTCCTGGTCTACCAGAACTGAGCTAGTAGGAGTTTCTAGCTCAAGGAAATGACAGGGGAGGTTTTTGATGGGATTGAAACAACGCGGAACCGGCCTTCTAATGATTACCAGTCCTACGTCGTAACCACCTTGTCACGTCCGCTTCTTTGTTTCCGTATTTTTGGAGGCAACAAATGAAACCCAGATTCTGACTTATTTGTACTATGCCGTTAGAGCATGATATTAAAGTACAGTGAACGTTAGTTATAATGTAAAAAGAGTATAAACATAAATAAATTTGGTCTTGAACCTTACTAAGTCATCATGATTGTATAAAGTTGGTAGCTCACCGGGATTTGGAATCTCATGTTCCGAGAGGGTGTGGGTTCGAATCCCCTTGGGAGGATATACCATGCCGATGGGGGTATTAAAGTTTTAGATATTTCATTTAATTATTTTTATACCACTGTAGGATGATGCCAAAACACAGGCTAGAATAGAACGTGTTACAACCGTTTCTATTGAAACAACATCGACTACAAACACACCAAAACCAATATTGACCACACCCTCTCCAATTCTGACGTCATCTTTGACATCACGAAGTTCTTCCTCATCATCTGTACCGTCATCAACAAAGAAAGCGTCGTCGGCAACAAAACCAACAATAACAACAAGAGTACATACAACAGTGTCTACAAACAAAACAGCAATTACGTCATTGCCTTCAAAAACAACAACCCTAGTAACACCAAGTCTTACATCATCTTCACCTGGTAGCTCTTCAACAAGTGCTTCAAGGTTATCTACAACGTCATCTTCAACTGTATCGAAGTTACCATTTCTAAACAAGCAATCTATAGAATGTTCAACAGCAGTATGCCAATCAGCAAATGAGACATTACAGAAAATAGATTTTACTACGAGTCCATGTGAAGACTTCTACACGTTTTCTTGTGGAGAATGGCTATCACAGAGGTCCGGTGCTACATCATCATCACATGACACACCTCAATCTACACTTGAAGAATACAAAGACATATTGCTAAGGGAGATTATAGGTTGGTACTTGAGTATGTCGTCGCTAAATTATCCAGTACGGTTACTGTTGTATTAAAAACCGAGTACTACATGTATGTGTGAAATAGTTATTCACATAGTTTTGGCAATCTCCTCCAGTGGTCGCAAATGAACTGTAAAATTGTTGATCACATTGATTTACAAGAACCAACGCATACATTTTTAGCATCATATATTAAATATGTTGCTTACGTTGAAGTCAGAGTAATGTGCAATGTTGTTAAATTACCTAACTACACAATTTCTCCTTGATGCTTCAAAAGAAATTCAGTCCAATTTTCTTTTTTTCACCAGACGCAAAACTAAGGTAATTTGCATGTAGTTTATTCGTGGTGCGTGTCAACATAGCGGTATATACATGTAATAGGCACAGTATAATACTTTCCTGTGGAAATACGTTTGTCATAATTATTACTGATAAAATTTAATCCCTTATCATAAGCATGTTTCATCTTTGTTGCAGATATCTTAGAAGGTCCCTTAAAAGATGGTGATGACAATTTCCCAGAAAAAGTATCTAAAAGTTTATATAAAGCTTGTCAACGTTCGAATCAAGATACCGACGCAGCCATAGGTGGGTTCCAGATATTTTACCTTTGCTAATAGACTTACTTATGATTAAACATGCTTATTTTACAATATTTTCTTTTAAGTAGATATGTAATTTCCATATTAAGGCCTGTATCAGTGTAAACAATATTGAAAACCCTGCACACAGAACGTATTTTCGTTTTACCTTTTGGAAAACCTCTATGTTCAGTGCTATTTTATAAATTTGAAACGTTTATGAATAAATATAAAACCTTCATCTCTTCCAATTTTGATAATAACGAATATCCTCATTTTAGTACTGTCAGCTATGTTTTCACTATTCCATGTGTCAATCAATAATATCAATGAAATGATGCGAGTTGTTTTTGTTATTAGTAATTACAGTCTCAAAACCTTTCGGACATCCCTAGTTTAAACAATGAGATCTGTAATCAATACTATGTTAACTATTGTTATGTTTTCAGCTCTACAGGAACTCCACCATTATGTTGACCCAATTGGTATGTCCCAAGATGCAACGTTCACAAATCCTCTTGACGACATGTTACGCGCATGCGTAATAAACTTTCAAGTGACGCCATTTTTTAAAATGAAACCAACACCAATCGTGAATCAGGATGGTCAGCTACACAATGGATTAAAGGTATTATGTTATTTATTGTTCTCCAGTCTGCATGGAGCCATATTTTTCCTAACTTAGTACATGTACATGTATACGTATGTAACATTTTGAAGGTCATTGGTGAGCCTTTTCAGACCGAAGCAAACTCTCCATAAGTAGATAACAGAAATATTAATAAGTTATTCAATGCTAAACTCATTAGTATTCATCCTGCCAATTCTACAAACTGCATAGCATAATATACGAGTATATACACTGGTTTTTATGCATGACTATGCCTGAAAAGATCTTTTGTATACTTATGGCTAACATGTACATGTCAATACATTGTGTTGGTACTACTTTATTGTTTTATTTTAGATACAACCACCTACATTGTCTCTCGAACATGAAACTTACCAACAATCAGCACAGATTGGAGAGGGATCTTACAATTATGTGGAAGCCCTGTCTTCTATATTGTACACCTACCTTACATCATTTAGACATAGCGAGACTCCACCAGGTATGTTTATGATTACTTAATCGAAGGTTTTATTGGAAGTTTTACTTTTTGTAATATAATTATAAAGATGATTAAATAGCTCATTCTTAATGTTTTATGGATACAGTTAATGGTAGTGCAAGTTTCAGAAAGCCTGATCTATTACTTTTATATCTTTTATTAAGATTAAGATTTTTTGCTCTTATTTTGTAAAGCCGGATTGCAAACAAAGACACTTTTGGCGGTCAAAAGACTGTTGTTCAACAAACTAAACTTATTTATTAACATTTTTACTTGATGTCCACTCGATTGAGTACTAAGAAATCAAATGCCAGTCTGAAGAATTGTGCTTTGACATAATATAATATATATATATAGTTGTATAGATTTCTAGTAAGTAAAAAGCTATGGTTCACAGATCTTGGCATATCCAAGGACATTTAGTAAGACGACTTACTACAGCAATATGAGTAAAAACAAATGTTAAAATGTGGTATAAAGCACCACGGCGGACAAACTTGTGTCATTGGTCACTTATATTATGTTCTTTTTTTCAGATTCTACTATAGGAATTGTCCCTACTTTTGATGCGTTGATTGAAATGACAAAGAAAGTATTCATTTTAGAAGCTAATATATCAAAGGTAAGACGTGAACCTTGACGCATGCACGTCCCTCGTATTTATATTTAACAATAGCTGTGCTATCTGTCTATCTGTTCATAAAATTCAATGGCCTTACCAAAATAATCAGTTGCTGAATAGTTTGTTAGTTCGAAAATTTCTTGCATGTAGTTATATAAATACATATGCTAATTTCTATTTTGATAATGTGAATGATTTCCATTCAATAAAAACATTACCTTTTCGAATCGCGCACTGCACCCATCCTGTATGAAACAAGCACGAAAAAAAGAGTTACATCCTTAGACCAAAGCCTTATTTCAAGACTATATTGCATGAAGTGAATATTTTTTCAGATTTTAGAAGACATTGAATCAAGAAACGTATCTTTATCATCGACGTCAAATGTTTTGAAATACACATCTATGAAAAAATCATATCCAAACATAGACTGGGACTCAGCAACAGGCGGTGTATCAAATGATGTTCTAATAGAAATTGTGAACCCGTCTTATTTTGAAAATCTTGATAATTTATGGGTATCGTCTGATGTTGAAGATCTAAAACTTTATGTATTTGTTACATTGTTAGCTAAACGAGTATGGACATACATGCCAGTTTCTATACGTGTACTTCTTGCCAACATTTTAGACAACGATGGACCTAAGTATTCAGACAATGATTGTGTTGCGCATGCGTTAGATTTAGCCAATGAGGAGGTGCATACTGTTTATGTTGAACAAAACACACAGCTCGCCTTAAATAACAGACAGGTGCTATCTAATATCAAGAACAGTGTAGTCGAGCAGTTTCTTGAGTTTGTTTCCTCCTCGACATGGATACAATCCGATGTTGAGCGGGTAGTTTCTGCGCTTGCTCGTAATTTAAATGCACAGTTCTCACCATTACGTACCAACATTATGCCAACTCCGAGTATTACAGCAACAAATCCAACATTTCTTTCAATGGCATTAGAATTATATCAACAAAAAATGTACAATGATTTCAGTGTTCTTGGAATGAAAGTGACTGAAATACCTTTAGACTGGACTGATGTCAGGCCTGTGTATAATGATCATCTAAATACCATAGGTAATTTTAATTTGGTTTGTTTGGGGGGGGGGGTAAAATTTAAAACTAGGCTGTTGATAACTACAACAGTTAACAACGGTTCACGATAATAAAGCATGGATATTTTGCTCGAATTCTTATTACAATATTATAGTCAGTTTCACCCACTTTTCTTCCTAAATCTCGTAAAAAATAGAAAACAGAAGCAAAATGATATAAAATTATCTGCCTATATATTCAATGTTTCCTTACGACTGTTTTGAACAATTTAAACAAACCATAGTGCGATTTGTTAGCTATGCAAAAAGGGCGTAGAGGGGAACATTATTTCTTATACAGGGCTGTAATGGTGTTTAAGTATTATTATGTATATTTCAGGTTTTCCTACCGGTATTAGTGTGTACATATCATCAAACATACCAATATTTGAGTTATATGGACACATTGGAATGTTGATTTCTGAGGAAATACTTAATTCATTACTAGGTAAGCTATTTATGATATCAAAATATGAATAAGTAAAACAATAATGAGATTGTTTGAATTAACTTTTACCAGAATCCAAATAACACAATAAACGGTTTACATGTATATGATTGTTCTAATAAATACGTTGGAATTGAGAATAAAATTATATCAGATTTTTTTATACGACACATTTGTGTTAATCTCCTAAGAAATATTCGTTCGTCTGCTTATTGTGATGTTTTATTTGACTTACAGGTGTATCGTCTGCTGGGTTTCCTCCACAATGGTGGGGTACAAACACAATGATTGGATTTGATGATGACGTCATAGATTGCTTCATTAAACAGGCATCTACAACTCCGGTGAATATTTCATTTATGATTTCATATTTTCTTCCTTTTTGAAGCGGATATGTTGCGTTTTATGTTTCGTACAAATTATATTGTACAGTGTGTCTGTGAAAAAGAAACTATTATTCGGTATATCTAACCATGGCAGCGTGATGCGTATTGTTCGTTGCTCACAAATCTGGTACCAAATTTCATCTGTATTAAATAGGACAGTTGCTAACCACTGACAATGATGTACGCATAATACAAAATGTATCAGGTTAAAAGTTTGGATCTAGAGATAATAATATAGTCCTTTATGTGGTACGCATGACGAATAACTTCCGCGTCTTAATCATCCTCGCTTGTGAAATTTGATATATTTGAACATGTGAGGGTTTTTTTTTAATTTACATAATCGTATATAAAACGTAGGCCCATTCTCACACATTCTCGTACAACTAAAGTTAAAGTTAGATGGGAAAACATGATTACTCCATTGTGATAGTAAATGCTATCACCTCGGTCTATTGATATAACTGTTTTTATGCAAAATGTTCAAAGACAAATAAAATGGCCAAACTCAACTTGCTTCGACACTCATACATGTACTTTCATTGCTCGTTTACTATGCTTACATTTGTTCTTTCAATTATATGATATCTTCACTATATTTTCTTTCATATTTACAGAATGGAATCTATGGTCTGGAAAATATCATCAAATTGAAGGGAGCTTTCCAATTGATGAATAAGGTTTGTATTAATTCTTTAATGAAGTGTGTGGAGTTTTCTTCAACTTTTGTAAATAAGTACATTGTAAATTGTATAGTTATTTTTTATTTAACTGTTTGAAGCGCATACATTAACTCCACTGCTTTAAATAACCGCATTTATAAATATAACATTTTTATTAATTTCGTTTATTTATTCTTACAGATTTATCTAACTGAAGATACAACAGCCAATGTTGTCATAGAGGGTACAGAATTTACTCAGCACATGATGTTTCTTACAAATATAGCTCAGGTAAAACATCTCAAAATTTATAAATATATGCATTAACATAAAACTGATTTTTACAATTTTATTATATACAGTGTATACATTAATATCCCGATGTATCATGGAAAATATTGAACAAAATATCAATAAATATAGATATCAGGGAAATACATTTTTATAACGTTAAATCAAGCAAAGTCTTGTTTGGGGTTTTTTATCTGGACATTGCAGTGGTTGACATTACTATTTTGCAGTTAACATAACATGCAATCGCCATCAAATGGATGTGGTATCTCATTTTGTAAAGTTTAACATTAATTTTGTTTCTACCATTAAACTAACCAGCAAAACCTCCCATTCACGTAAGACTCGTATCTGCTTCCTTCATTAACAAGCTTATAAACTTATGTTTCAGTCACACTGCCAAGTTTACGATGAAACAATAGAAACAGCTTTTATAGCTGAAAGGTAACGTATACAACTTAGTTTACACTTCCCTTTTCTATAGGCTAAATAAATCTAGACCTTTTACTAAATATTGCATGTATATTGTTGAATTATTATCATCGTTTCCAACACTAGGTCATGTCACTATCACAGATCATTCTCGTACCGCGAAGTCATCAAGATTCTCGATCTAACGCTAGATCAAATTTTTTGATAATCTCTGAGTACGAGAATGTCACAGACTAAGTTTAAGTTGAAAATAATGCATATTATACATGTATTTCACTGGCTGCTCTTCTGGCTACTCCTGTGTTCCATTACTAAATGCAAATTGACTACAACTGTGCAAGATCGGGACATTGTATGTCACTGTCCTCTTTGGTATTAGGTTTTTAATTTGAAGCTGGCTTCAGACGTGGCGTTCTTTCTCATTGTCCTTTATATTTCAGAGTTAACAGTGTATTTAAGAATAGTATAGAATTTAGACGAGAATTTTCATGCCCTAACACTGCTCAAATGGTGGCCAAAGATCTGTGTGCTGTATTTCCGTAAAACTTGGGTTGTAATCATGAACAGCAGGGCATGTTGCTTATAGAAGTTTATGGCGGAGGACTTATATGATGGATGTTTGTTGGGTGATAAGTGGAACATATTCGATGAAGGGATGATGCTAGCGTTAGAAAAAAGTCAGTGGTTCAACTGAAAGAAGTCTTAATGTCATTGTATTGGGATATGAGAGTGGTAGTCTAGAAGATACATGCATGTTGGTTTGTTATAAAGAACGGACAGTTAGAAAGTGTTTTCTTGGAGTGTATTATAAATTTGGCAAAACTTTGTTGCAAAAACAAATATCTTATTTAAGACATACATGTTATTAATTTAATTAATATATCGAATTGGTGCTGCGTTGACGTGTTTGCTTATGGAACACAACAGAACAGAACAGAACAGAACAGTTATAGAACATGTTAAATTAATAAAATGGACCTTATTTGAGGGCCATGTCTAGAAGGGAGATGACAATACTCGAACTTTAGTAAAATCAAACGTTTATTCACAATGTATGGTTCAAATCACACATTTCATATCTATATAACCTTCACACGACTTTACATATAAATATTTATAGAATAAAATAAAATATAAAACTTAATGAAATGTAACATGCTTACTGTTTTTACGTATAATCTGAATAAAAAAAATATATGTGATATACATGTACTCAATTTATTTTAGCTTTCTTTTTAAAAGTTCAAGGTATATATCTCAAGCTCTTATTGTTACTCACATTTCTTAATGTTACCTATGGATGTATTTACATACATTTTAAATATAAAAAATACGGCTACGCTAGGTTTTGAACCAGCGAACATTGTGTTCGGTCTTTTCAACTGCTTGTTTTCCTTCCGCCTACCCGACTGTGCTATGTTGGGTCCTGACGGACATGGCATTTAAGAACAGTTAAATATCGCAATAATGGATTATCCATGTTCACACCTCCGGGCTATTGACCCTCGTTTTGATTGAGAAAATTGAATCGACGATTGTACAAATATAATAAATTTATAGTCGAATAAAGATTCAATGACTTTCATGTTAAGTTGGGACTCAACATTTTACGCTTTGTTTCTATATCTAACGGAAATTTGATGCTGTATTCAGCTCTCAGGAGCTGAGATCGGACGCACGTCCGAGTGTCTTATACCAGAAGAGGCGTATTTTTATTGTTGACAATATCATCAATATGCTATGGCATTTAGAACCCACGTAGAAATACCATCATTGGGTGGTTCATTGTGCATAGGATTTCAATGATTATTGGAGACACTTAACATTTATATAAACGCTGTTAAAATGTCATTTTAGACTTCTTTCAATAAAACATACCTTATTCGCTGATTGGTTTTACTACAATCTTTGTTCCACCAATCAACGATAAAACAGTACTGCATTACACAAAAAATAAACATTGTGTGACCTACCATGAAAGCCCAGACTGTACAGTCCATAATAAGGAAGTTTTGTCATTGAATCCACCATTCAAATCCAGTTACGGATACTCTTTTATGTCATAGTGTCTATTTGTTTTAGTTTTGCATTTAGATTTTACGTTTCATGATCGCTATAAGCACATACATAAAATATAAGGAAAATTATTTGAGAAGTATAGGCCTACAGCTGAGCAGTTAAAATACAGAACTTTACATTTGTACAATTATAAAGAAATTTTATTTGTTATTTGAACAGAACTTTAAACTTTTTTAAAACATAAGAATGTTTGATTATTATGTTTATCTTACATAGGTCTAATTAGCGTATTGTCAATATGCTCTTGGTCAAAATCTTAAGTTACTTGGAAAATTCTATGCGGGGGGTTCGGACCCTCTGACCCCTCCCCCCAGCTGGATCATCCCATGGAATCTCTCCTAGTTTACATAAATTTTAAAATTTTAAATTTTAAAAAAATGAGGATACGCCTAGTATCCAGTCATTACCAGCAAGCATACATTCACGAGTTTTTAAACTTTATGTTCCCCAGTGCTAATAAACAGACGAAAGAAAAATGGGCAAGGGAGATCACTCGTTGTGATCAATACTTTTAGTTGTACTTGTTACCTCCCCTGGATTTATCGACCAACTCACCTGTGAAATATACTCGCTATATCAGATTACTAAAATACAAAAAAATGTAAATGTAAGATGAACTTATTTAAGACAGGAATAAAATATAACTTAACATGGATAGAGGGGTAAGTTTATTTTTGGTTTCCACTTTAACTTACATTGTGATTGACTACCAAACACACGTTATTTAATGGACGTTTAATTATTGCAATCAATATAGATCTCTAAGCCATACTCGGTAAACACAGCTTCAAGGCTAATATAGTATTGATTGTGGTGTAAAAATATACATGAAATATTCACATAGCGTGACTCAATACAATATTATTTAAACACAAAATTGGTACATAACCGGTATGAAGACGAGTTTTGTACATTTATTTTAAAGGTTCTAGTTCAGAGAATTGGATTTTTCTTTATTGTGAAAAGACTATTCAGTGTTTGTTATTGTGTCAAAAAACAATTCTTCATATTTTAAGACAAATTGACCTATAGATTGCAAGAGATATACAATAAAAGTCACAACAATGCACTAAAATTGTTTATCCCATGACATACGGGGCAGATTTTTACTACTTGAAACACCATCATTTATAGTTGTATGTCCATTTGTACTAAAATTGTCATTATCAAAGCACTAATTTCCTGCTTCAAAAATGTTTCCATACAATTTAGATAGTTTCAGAAAAGTTGATATAATTAAGTTGAAATCTGTGAATAAGTGTCTTTAATTACACGATAAATAAGTATGATACTAGGTAATTTTAATGAACTACAATTGGACTGACAAGGAAGTGCGCATTGATATATACATGTACATATATAATTACATTTGAACGTACAAATGGTCATTGTATTTAACTATTGTATATATTGCTCCCGTCTTTACTTTTTATGTGTGAATGTACTATGTTTATTCAAATAATTATGGTCGAGAAGTGAAAATCTCTTAATTATCACTGAATAATCTGCGTATAAATGTAGCACTAATCACTTACAAAATCTGCACGAATATTGAAACAATCTCAAAATTTTAATAATGCCTCAAAATTATGGCTCTACTGTTTGCGTATAATCTATCAATAAATTGACCCCTTCCAAAATCACACAAAGCTACAGTGACTAATGATTTGTAAACTGGTGTTATGCCTTTAATTTCACACTAGCACGTACTTTAATTAAAATTGATTCTATTACAGTACTGGGTCACTGACATCATCCTATTAAGCTACCATATTTAGATGTGATCTAGTTCGATACAATGACTTTGAACATCTCACTTATATGATCAATCCTCTTATTTTCATCATTTGTTTTTCGGATTCGGGGACGTTTTATGGTTTATTGTTATATATACCTAATTTACTAATAAATACCTGCATAAAATTATACATTTGCTGATGTTTTACGAAGAATCTTACGTAAAAACTACAATTTCTAAAGTACAGTAAAGTTCCGCTATTATGACCACCTTGGTTTTCCCAAATGCTAAATTTGAGAAGAAAGGGTCCCTATTTTAGGACAAGCGATTTTGATGGTCTTAATATCGGAACTTTACTGTATTGTCCCTAATAATATTTTGTATATACATGTATGTACATGAAGTGCATTTACATTCGCAAGAACAACTTAAATATTGTAAGATATAACCTCGTGTCACCTTACCAATGTATAAACTTCTATTTATACTTCATGAACCGTTTCTTTCAAGTTAAAACTTTGAACTTCATTGTATGACGTTGAACTACATTGTATGACGATATAACTAACGCATGATTCACATACGCTATTTATTTCCCATAATTTATGTCCACCTATTCTTTGTTAATGCAATATTGTCAACGAGATTATATTGCTGCAGATTTCACCTTGTCAAAATTTATTTGCGTCAAAATGAATATTTAAATGAACATCTGTGTTATCGAAGACCTAACAAATTTTACGAGAAAAAGCCTATACGATGGTGAAATTGCCAGACATTTTCTAGCTCTGCTATTAATTTTTGTCTACAGTTTCAAAATTAAGAAGTCTCCAATAACGAACAGCAATACATATTAATTAATATTTGTCACATTTCTTACACTTTTTGTTTCACATAGATAATTCTAAATTATGAATTACTCAAGTACTCATCAGTTGTAGCTTTCATGCCTTGTGGGTTATATGACGGTTCATTGATCGTAAAATTGGTAAATATGTCAAACTAAGTCATATACAATGTATAGGAATATTAAAACATAGTGAATATTCTAAAACTACACTTATAATGTTATTGATGTCCGTAACCGGATGTCTGTAATCAAAGAATGACTAAATTATATGAATAATTAATGCATGCTAAAGACTTTCTACGCAGTTTTATTCATCACTGTAAAAAGAGTTTGTTTGCAATCACTTATAACTGAACGACGTAATCGATTTTCATTCACTTGGCATCTGGCTATTGAAACTAGCGCATGTGGGTTTTAACAATGAATTAAAAAAGATGTTTTAAAACTGACATCATTGCGTGTTCACGAAACTTCATACAAGATGACTGTCCTCATATCAATATCGATTGAATTTAAATTGAAAACTTTTTATACAGATGACAAAATTTAATCAAACAAAAAACTTTTTTCCAAACGCCCGCTTAAAAACGTAGTTCTTGTTCTCTTGCACACGCAAAGCGATCAATGTTCACAATCTGATAAACTCTTGAGATAATATTGCAGTTCTCATGATACTCAGTCAGATTGAAGCAATCTCTTCAAGAGTGTACAGCAGAAGACGATGTTTTATGTTTAGTTTTTTTTAATCTGAGTCCGTTCGCTCCAAGTGGACGTGTAATGTGCAGACTAATGGACAAAGGAGTAGGTGCGTTTACCCCCAAATTTGGCCCTGTTGCCAAAGTGGTTCAAATTATGTCATATGATAGGGAAATGAATAAGTTACCCAGAATTAATATTTTTAAGTGAATTCTGTGAAGTCTGTTACCATGGCAACGGAACAAAATAAATGGCATAATTTGAAAATATTGATATCCCTTCAAACTGACTTTCAAAATTGATAGTTTTATAGTCAGATATTGTCACATGAGGGAAGCACTTTCTTTTTGAGTTGTTAATATTTGGTTGCCATGGTAACCAATTTCAGAAATTGAAAATCTTTTATTTTTTGAAAAACAAGTCTTTTTGCAATTCTAAAGAAACCATATTCAAACATTATGTTGATGTAATTATATAAAATTAACAACACAACACTCTGACCTCATTTATTGCATTATTTATTACCATGGAAACAAAACAAATGTATTCTATACCAAGAAATAGCATGTTTAAAATAGAATGTTATACTATCTCTAAGAATGTAAAGCTTGAAGTTGAAGTTTGGATTTAAATGCATGCCTTGTTTTTAATGTTCTGGTTATCCCATTTATAATTGAGTAAATTCATTTTAAGAAATGTATATAAGTCGATAGGTTCTCGTTGCCATGGAAACTTTATCACTTTTACTAAAATTATGATATTCAACGATATATAGTATTTAAATAGTTTTGATTCTAAATTTTATCACATTTACCACTTAATTGAATTGAAACAGAAAAAATAATACATTAGCACTGACTTAGTTACTCCTTGCTTAGGTCGTTTCTAAGGCAACAATTATCCCAGTTTTTGAGCATTACAAAAAGTTACATAAATCTGTCAGAGAAGATGTATCATGCAAATAGACCAAAATTAAAAAAAACAGTATTGAAGTGAACAGTGCTTAATTACTACATAGTATCATTATGCAGACATTACATCACATTATCTATCTTTTTTATGAGTGGTTGCCATGAAAACATCATTAGTAAATATAGTTCTAAAATGAGATTCAGTCATTGCTACAATACTGCATAAGCTAAATTAATGAAATTTGGTATGCAAGATGTGCACAGTATAAAGACAACAATCAAAGGCTATTCTTTTCTATTGAAAGCTGTGGTTGCTATTGTCACAGAAAATGAAAATATAATAATTTGAAATGCACCTTTCTAGATTATGAAACCTGATTTTTTACCAATTATTTCATAGAAATTAAAATGATCAGATCAAAATAAAATTAAATTTGTATTAATTTATCATATAAAAATGTTCAAAATGTCCAAAAAGTGTTAATCAAATCCTAATAGGATAACAAGATACAATAGAGTTCAGGTCAGGAAAACTGAATAAGAGATTTTCTACAAATTGCATTGCATTTTGTGAGAATTGGATGGCATAATATGAACAAGTTGAAATAAAGACAAAATCATATAGAAAAGATATACAGTAATTCCTTTACTTTTTCTTAGTTAAGACAGTTATGCCTTCATCATATTAAAGCAGATTCTGCATTTGATACAATAAATAGTCTAGGTAGTAGTGAATAGAATCCAGCAGTGATTTCATTTTAATTGTTGAAAAAAATGTGAATACAGAACCACTTAGCTCACATTGTGTTCAACAATGATACAAAATGTACAAAAAGTTAAATCATCACAAAGAGTCCTCACATAGATGTTATTAGTTATGATAATCCTGAATGAAACCAGTACTGTTGGACAATCTATAATGTCATTCCTTGTACAGAGCAAAAAAGCATAGTACTTTTCACACCAATTTTGTACAAAACAGCAAGTGAAAATGATTTTCACTTTTTACTGTGAAATGAAAAAAATATCAAACACTTGCAGGATGTCCATGCAAAATATTAATTTTTTCATGAGGCAATTATCAAGCTGCAGTCGTATGTTAAGACATATTATTCATATGGCTTCTTATGAGAGCACAGATAGACTTTTATGTTTGATCATTTGCAACATACAGTTAATCATATAGCTTTGACATGTATAAGTGTGAAACAAAGAAGGTATATTATTGAAATTGTCCAAATCAGTGAATACAAATAGTGAACTGCAAACACAAAAGGATTGAATATGAAGTATACCTTGTTATTAAAGTAAAACTGTACATCAAGATGTACAAAACAGTACAAAATTCTTCTATATTTAAGTCAGATTTGTGTCTAAATCTTGTACATAACAAAATTAGTGTATAAATACTCATTGTGTAAATACCAGATTTTATCATTTTTGTAGGGGTTTTGACAAACTTGTTTGAATCATTTGTTTTGCTCAAGGAAAAGCAATTATTTTCATTCCTCTACTATTTGTCAGTTTTTGTATTTGATTAAGTTACAAATAGTACATTTTTAAAAACATTAGGTACAAGTAGGTGAAATCAGATTAAAAGAAAATTGTCATTCACCATGGCTTCAAATACAATCTATTCATTGCAGCATATTTGCAGACTAGCAGGGTTGTACATGAAGTCTATATTTAGAGTTTTTATTTTGTTATATTCATAAGCAACTTTTCTTCCTATTGAATATTTATTTTTGCATCCTACATCAATTTGGTACAAGCAAGTTCTGGAAAATTGTCCAAGGCAGTTGTTTATGAGAATGAGCCCAGCTTTGCAACATCAAATGTAATATACAACTTACAACTGGGCTATAATAAGTAGATTGCTAACAAGTTTAGCAACATGAAGCATATATTGATAATTTGTCATGTTTATGTGGTGTATTTACACCAAAGGTTAGCAACATGAAGCATAATTGACAATTTGTCATGTTTATTAGGTGTTTTTACAAATGTATGGTCTAACAATCTTCTAACAAACTGCATGTACTGTACATGTTATAGTTTAGAAGTTAGGGCAATCAATTTTGTAATTACTTGTCATATCAAACCCAAGCATTGCTTTTGACTTGTATAGCTATATACATGTATGACAGAACATCAGCAATCGGTTTTAATGCCAAGATATACCAATATTACAGCTATAATGAAAATTTTGTGAAAAATCTTAAATCATCTAGATCTACATACAGGCCTACCTGATTTCAGGGAGTTATATCTATGCTGATTTGAAACCGAAAGTAGAAGTTAAATTCTGACCCAGTAACATATAGCATGCAAAATCACTGCATCCATTTGTTCAATTGTTCTTAGATGATGTGACAAACACCATTTACTTTATATACAGAGAGACTAGTCAACCATACAGCCAATCTGCATAACGTAAATAGACAGTGTTATAATTTCATGTTGATCTAAGTTCAAAGTCGCCGTGTATTGAACTTGTGTGTATTGACGTCATTCACTCCTTTATGTCGGCTTCATTGCTTATTCCACAGACTAAAACAAGCTTTTAATATTAGCCACCAAGTCCATAAATTCTCTAGTATCCTCTGTTTACTTCGTATTTTCCAAAAAAAGTACAGCAATTTTACTTTGCTGACATATTCATGGAGGCTGCCATCTTGGTTTATGCATTCAGATCAATGAGCTATTTTTAGCGCAAGATATTTAATTGAATCTAATGCTGATAACGAGTGATTTCCCCTTATAGTTGTGAACGTGAATAGTAAATACATAGAAAAGTATATGCATAACACTTTTGTTCTTAAATGAGACTGGTAAACACTTCAATTTAGTTACAAAACCGTTGTTATGGACGCTAGTACAAACAAGTCGAAGTTGCGTCCCTTGGATTTCAGTAATGATTTTTAAACACTTTTTTCAAAATTGAATATGAGTGCAAAAAGACAAAGATTTTATATTTCGCTCAGCTTTTTATTATGATAAAATAAACATTTCCTGAAAATTTCAAATCTTTGCAATGCTGCACTCGTATTGAAAATGACAGTAGAAGAGGTCAAAATCCGTCAAATTTAGCGAATTTCGCCGCACCTGACCCTATTCAAGGGCCCCATGAGCAGTCAAAATAGACTTAAATGGACACATATTTTACATTTTCTTAAAGTTAAAAGATAGATCTATTTGTTTAAGAAATATTATGGCCGAAATCGCACATTTAAAAATCGGCGATTTTACAGGGCCGAATCGCACCTACTCCTTTAGTGTCTAGAAGACATTTTGCTGATAAGACCTCCTTCTTCGTCTGGGCGAAGTGATTTTTGTCACAGCATTTTCTGCGATGTTGATCGCCTTCGCCATTTCTAAACTGGACTGTGACCGGCTACGGCTGTTTGAATGGTACAAGGACTAGTGTTAGCTATAGTTACTTTTCTATAAATATTTGGTAATATCATCCATGTTATTTCACAATTGCGTACGACTTGGTCAGGGGCGTATCTTTTGTCAAAGAAATAAAATGGATTACTAAAAGGTGTTGTGTTTCTAAATGATGACTTCTTTACGGTCACTAATGGATACTCCAGCTACTCTAAATATTTACAACCTGGTCGGTGTACTTGTACCTTACCCTTAATGTCCATGGTTACTACATATAACCAGCGACTTAACCAAAATACTTTTTATATATTGTCTAAGATATCAACCTTCAACTAGTAGTTATTGAGACGTATTTCGTACAAATATCTGACGGAAATGAAGTTAACATTGTAATTAATGGCATTACATTTACTTCTTTAATTGCATAACCAAACGCATACAACAATGTTTTGCAGGGATAATAGGCCTACATTAAAATGACAATTTTAATTTATTTTTAGATCTCGTCAATTTTAATTGACGTCCTGTACAATAGAAATGATCCCTAAGAGCAGTGTCTTTTATTTGAAACTCCTTCCGGAATAGTTGATTTGCTAAAGTTAACAAAGTAAATAAATACATTTACACTAGTGTAAGAATTTAGCAGTCTAAAATGATTTTTAGTTAGCAAATCATATAATTCAACCAACGTGTGTAGTGTTTCAACAGAACCGAGCTTTGGCCTATGGGGTTTCTTGTTGTAACAAAGAACTTTTCCGTCGCTTGGACCATGTGAGAACATTCAGAATGTTTCACGTCTAAATGGTGATACAATTTGGTATAAATCATTGTATAATTTAATGTTATTGTTATAATTCCTCAGATGAAAGAAAGACTTGTAGAAGATGATGACCAGGAGGAGAGTGACACCCCTCATGAAACAACAGACAATGGTGATGCATCATCATTACCTGAGAATAGAGGTCTAACTAGTGGTAGAAGTCTAGGTTCAGATGATACATACATTGTTAGTACTGTTCAACCTGGAATCTATTCTGTAAGTATGGCTTTTGCTCAAAGTATCGTGAAAGCAAACCGCGTTCAGTACTATCTCAAATATTAGCATCAAAAACACAAACATGTGTACATGTATGGTAAAGAATCGCATCGGACCAATCTTGCTTCGCACAAACAAGAACCCTAAAGACAGGCTTAGTATGATATTTTTTTTTATTTTTTAAATTTTCATGTTTAAAATTTTAATACAAATGTCGAGTACGAAACGACAGAGTACGAAAAAACTCGTTAGTTCGAATCGGCAATTCGTAGTCGGCAAGACGCTTTATATTGTTAGTGAACAAGAGTCGTCTGAAATAACTCTTGCACGAATTTTGACTGTATTATGGCACTTTTATAATCAGAAATTTCTTTGTTAAGTGTTTGGTGCTACATTTTATATTTGCAACACAAATACCCAAGCATGCTGTCCGTGGAATACTCTCATTTATTCTATTTCTTCCTTATACAGGGCTTTACACCAAACTATGGCACCACAGACGGTCGACCACGTGGTGGTGTATGGACAAGAAAACAAGTATTTGGTATTGATGAAAATAAAGAACGTGGTAACTGGACTGGTAGATTTGAATATTTGCTGTCAATGCTGGGATATGCTGTTGGTCTAGGAAATATATGGAGATTCCCTTACCTATGTTACAGGTACAAGACTGTTCAGGAGCAGATCCAGCGTTTTTTATAGGGGAGGGGGAGTCCAAACTTTTTCTAGGGGGGTCTAAACTTTTGAATCACAACCACATTATACACTGTTTGCAGAATAACACAACATATTAATAATTAGCATCTGATGAAATCAAAATGATAAAAAAGCAGCTTATAAAGGTTTGGAAGCCAGAACTTATTAATGATTAAACTGCATAACCATTATATCTAAGTTAAACTCAAAGACAAGCAAAGCGAACCCAAGAAAAATTGCTTTAAGTTACATAAAAATGGCTTACAGTTAAAAAAACACTCATGGACGGGTATATTTTGCTAATTTTAGGGGGGGGGTCTGGACCCCCTGACCCCCTCTCCCCGTTAGATTAGCCTATGCTGTTGTAAGCATGTTCAGATATGGATTTGAAATTTTGGAGAGCAGTTTTATCCTGTGAGAAAGAAAACTAGAAGAATCAATGACAAGTTACTGGTTTTGTATTTTTTTAAAGTGATTGGCATTAGGCAAAAATCTGCCTTAAAATAATTATTATGTGAACTCCTTTCGTCAGTTTTGAAATGTATCAAATTATTATATTATTTTACATATAATCTAATTCTTATTAATAAATCTATTTATTTATTTTTACAGACATGGTGGAGGTGCATTCTTGGTACCATATTTAATATTCATGACATTTGTTGGAATACCTTTATTTTTGTTGGAATCATCATTAGCACAGTTTACAAGTTGTGGACCTACTACATGTTGGTCATTTGCTCCATTATTTCAAGGTTAAAATATAATATACATAATAAATATATTTGTGAGAACTACATTCAAGATTTGTATTAATTGAGGGGTTTAAATACCATTTTTTTAATCGGACAAGTCTTTCTCACAAATATATTTATTATGTATATTACATTTTTGTTTGAAAAAGATAAATGCAGAATTAAGATTATTTAAATTTATTGATTGTCCAAATTATTTTCTCAGGCCATCACAGGTTTATAGGAGTCATCTTTGAGTAAAAGCTAATAAGGTGACTGTTGTAGTATTATTTTGTAAATTTCAAAGCTGTTCGTAAAATGCTAAAATAAAGCTAAAGTAAAGCAGCTAAATGTCACTGAAGTTAAAATAACTGATAGTCCAAATGGTCAAAATGGATGCTTTGATATTAGACAATAGCATGACTCATTGCTTTGAATAGAAATATATTTAAGGCAAGTAAGAGCTCATAAATTGCGATTTTACTAGAAACAAGGGGGGCAACTTTGAGAAAACTGCAATATTTTGTGAAAAAAGCTTTTTATCAGACCTTATATGTTCTTACTATTTTCAGGTCTTGGTATAACAATGATGATTTCATCTTTTATTACATCTGGATATTACTGTATGATTATAGCATGGTGTATATTCTATTTCTTTGCATCATTTACTAGTGAATTACCATGGTCTACTTGTAATCAACCATGGAATACTGCAGGTAGGACATTTTTTTGAATTTCTGGACAGTAGTTTGGCTAAAATGATGAGAATAATATTTTTATGACGCTAGGCAAGGTCCCAAAATATCAGAGCCACTACAATGCATACTCAATGCTGCCGACAAAGTGTTCAATAGACAATTTTAATGCATTATGTATACATGTAAGGTGACTTTTGAAAATTTTGATATCTACCCATGAAAAAATACATTTGTATGTATTCAAATGGACATGATTGTAACTGAAAATGTCATATATTTTTCAACTCTAGATCTATAGTGATGGCCAAAAAAAGACACCTTATTTATTTAAGTTAGTGACTGATATCCACATAGTCTTTTTTTTCAGGTGGAAGAGTGACTGATCAGCAAAGCATGAGATTGCAGTTTTGACCATTTTATATAATACCTGTACTTTTATTTTTCTCCTCTAAGAAAATATGTTATCAAAATAAAGTGTCATTGATACTACTATGGTTATTGGATTTATAGATTTGTGAAATAAAATTTTTGAAGAAAAAAACCCTTTAAATTTGTTATCATAATACAATAGGGTCAGACAAAACTAGTATATATTCTTCTTTATTGACATGACTTGTAGCTATATACTAATTTTGCACTTACCTATCAAATTTTACTATTTTTATATATAACTATATTACAGATTGTAGTCACAGATTACCTGATGTAGAATGTATAAGTATAAATGAAACACGTTATTCTAATGGTACATGTTATAATGATGGTAATTTTACTGGTTTATGGAATTATACTATATATCAAAATATTACTGGTAGACAAAGAGTAGCTCCAACAAAAGAATACTGGGAGTAAGTTGATAGTTTGATACATATATCAGTATTTATAATACTAATCTATTTTAGTGTGATTGTGACAACTCCTTACAACTTAAATTAACCCTTTTGAGTCTGCTTTCTGGTCTTCCAGTTCTGTGCTAGTAGGATAAAGTTTATTGTTCGCAGAAACATCAGGGAAAGTTATTGATTGGATTTGAACCACTGCCGAGCTGACTATCAAATGATTGCCAGTCCAATGTTGTAACCACTCAGCCACACCCATACAGCAAAATGTTCAAGTTGAATGAGAATCAGTGACTTTGTTTTGTTTCAAAAGCTCATCATTGAGACAAGACATTTAAATTTTATTTGAATTCTGTAAATATTTATTTTATTAGCTTTTTATACTATATGATAGCCATGGCCTTGATCTTTAGATTAAGTTTAAATTTTGCAACATGGGTTTGATTTCTGGAGACTGCATGACATACCCTTCAACAAAAATTGGCCAAGAACATTGCTTACTTCAAGAGGTACAGAGACTTGTTAGCTTCTTGATAAGAGTACACAATGTATATTATGCGTGAATTGAGAAAGAAATTACTCCTCGAAAGTTAATGTGGTGAGTTTGATCCCTGAAATGACTTAAAAAATTATTGATATAATTCAAATGAATATACTACTTTGTATGTAATATTACATGGTGCATTATTTCAGAAATTATGTATTAAATGTTGGTGAAGGTATAGAAACAACAGGAAAACCAGAATGGCGTCTTGTATTATGTTTATTGTTATCATGGATTCTTGTGTTTCTTTGCCTTATTAAAGGTATTAAATCTGCTGGAAAGGTAGGTGAAAACTGTTCTTGACATTTTGAACAATTTTGACCGTACTTTTGACCGAAGATTTTACAGAATAATGTTTATATCATCTCACATGTAAAATGCATTTACAGATTTTTTAGGGGAAAGTGTGCACTGTCGGCACTAGAAATGCTTCTTAAGTATTGTTTTGTATCCAAATCTCTTGATTTCTTATGGGTCCTTATTATAAGCTATTCAAATTACTCTTGTGAAGCAAAACTATCTTACAACTTAATTTATTTATTCACAATTTAAGAATATTTTGCAATATTACCTGGTTTTGCATTACACTTTTTTGGCAAAATCAGTGGGACCTGATTCGTTATCTGATTTATTGCTAAATATCATAACATTTCTGCCAAACATTGGAAATAAGCTAACAAATAACCTTAATTGTGATATTGCCTGGCTACCACTGATTCTAAATCATGTAGGACAGTTGTCAATGACTAGTGAAAGTATGTGCCTAGTAACTGGCTAACAGCTATATCAGAGATTCAGCTTTTTCAGTCAATAGGTTGACTAACCACCATGATAAGACCAATGTAATGTTTTGCTACGTCATTAAACCCATTTAAAATCTCTTAGATGAAACATGGTTAATTCTACCATAGCTTTTGAATAATTAATTGCCTGCTGCCTTTGTCTGGTTTACTACACGTATATCTGTCTGTCTTCATACAACATCTTTGTTATTTTCTTTTATTTCAGGTTGTTTACTTCACTGCCATATTTCCCTATGTAATATTAATACTATTATTTTTTCGTGGTGTAGTTTTATCAAATGCATGGGATGGTATCAAGTATTATATCACACCAGATTTTAATAAATTAGCTAATGTAGCTATATGGAAGGCTGCTGCAGTACAGATATTTTATTCTATGGGTCCAGCATGGGGAGGCATCATTGCTTTATCAAGTTATAACAGATTTCATAATAATATATTAAGGTAAGGAAAATTCAAATGTTTGTACATGTTTTTGTTTGTTTTTATTGTGTCTGCTCCCAGGCAAAAATATTTCCCTGTAGGACTGTCAGTATATTGCAATTTACATATTTTATTTAATTTTTTCGTACAGCAACATTTATTCTGAAGAAATTATGTTTTATCATAAGGTTGTTCTAAAGAGACAACCATTGCAATGCAGTTTCCAATGACAAATGTGTCCAAACCCAGTTTCCAATGACAAATGTGTCCAAACCCAGTTTCCAATGACAAATGTGTCCAAACCCAGTTTCCTATGACAAATGTGTCCAAACCCAGTTTCCAATGACAAATGTGTCCAAACCCAGTTTCCAATGACAAATGTGTCCAAAAATCAAATTACATGGAATCTATGAAATACTGTAGGACTCAGTAATAAACCAAACTATTTTTGCTGTGACCCATTGATATGTTACATAAATTTGGTTATTTCCATTTGTATTGAAGAGAGATTTTGATATTATCTTTATATATTTTCAGAGATTCATTGATTGTATCATTAGGTAATTGTATGACAAGTATATTTGGTGGTTTTGTTATATTCTCCTATGTTGGACATATGGCAGCACAACTTAAAGTCAGTGTGGACCATGTTGCTGATGATGGTAGGTTGATTTTGGGGCCGGGTTTAAGACTATGAGTACAGTATGAAGATGAGAATACAGCACAGCACCAGGACTGACAATTCTGTTTGGTTTTCTCAACTGTCCAGTTTTCTCAGTGTGACAAATAATTCAGACCAAATGTTTTGTGCAATTTTCTCAACTTTTAACAGCTAGCAAAATTCTCAGCTTCTGCTGTACATTAATTACCTCTAGTTTTAAACATAACACACTCAAGTGTAAGCATCTATTTCTTTTTATTTTATTTTGGTTTAACACCATGACAACACTGAGCGAGCTAGGTGGCTCCATTAAAGTAAGTGTAACAATTTCTTGTTTTTTGTTTAGTTTGATTGTGAAACAAGTTGTTTTTGAATCTCAAATTATGTAACTAGGATCAAGTTTCATGCTCAAGGAAACAGTTAGAATGAACTGTGAAATATTTCATGATGCTTCATGTTTTATGCCTAACAGAGTCAAAGACATTTATTTTAAAGAATTCATATCAGACTTAGATAGTAACTTGGATGGTTAAATTTTGAAAAAGCTCACTTTGATCAGTTTTAATTTTTTATATGTAAACTATATAGCTATGATTTCAATTTAAGTTTGAGCATCAAAAAAAACTCTATGTTTCACTATCACATTATGCCTGGATATTTACTAATTATTTTTTTGTTTAATTCCAGGGCCTGGCCTAGCATTTATAATCTATCCAGAAGCTATACAAAATTTACCTGGTCCAGCATTTTGGTCTGTTATATTTTTCTTTATGTTAGTGACTCTAGGACTGGACAGTTTGGTAAATATTGGTTTATATTAAAACATGCTATAGTTATAATACTCAATGCTCTCTGAAATAAATTGTCTGTTATTTTGTTGATAATTATTATTATGAATCCTCTACACAAATTTATTTTACACATGACCATGTTAACATCCTGATTCAATTTTTGTGCTGAGGATTTAGAGACATTAAATTAAATGTATTCAAAGAGAAAATGGCGATTATTATTATTTCGTTTACCTTATTAGTTAATTTTGTAGATCACGTGACCTAAGACCCTGTAAATGTAAATTTTCACTAAATAGTATCATTCTCTATTGCAGTTTGCCACAGTAGAAGCATTGTTAACAGGTTTACAAGATATAATGCCAAAATTTAGAGAAAAGAAAACATTAGCTATTTTCATAATATGTGTGATATTCTTTTTACTTGGTTTACCATTCACAACAAGGGTAAGTTTCTCCATCTCACAACTCTTTAGTCTAAGACTGCAGAATGTTGACTATGAAATATTTCATCTCAGTTCAAATTAATACTGACTCGTCAGTCTGTTATTGTTCTTTATATTAAAGATTTCAATTTTGTACCATGACACTTCACCTAAATCTAGAGGATAAAAAGAGCAGACCCTCTTATTGTTGTTGTGTTACATGTTTGGGTTAAGTTTTTTCACCATGGTCTATCAACTCTATATGGATTATGTGTAGACTCTGGCTAGAACTTATGCATAACTTATGTGTCTATTAGAGACATTTCTGAGATGATCTTACTCTTCTGCTAGATACTTTGACAGCAGTGGACACCTTCACTATTTCTTATCAGAGCTTGGGACAAGCTACTGCTGAGTTTGAGATCCTCTTATTATACCCCCGCTTCGAAGAAGAGGGGGGTATACTGTTTTACCCTTGTCCGTGCGTGTGTTCGTGCGTGCGTCCGTCCGTTACAAAATTTTCGTCGCAGTTTTCTCAGCAACTATAACATGCAGCAGCCTAATACTTTGCATATTGCTTCATCCCATAGTCCCATGTGGTGTAAAGCGATTTCATGCTCCTTGCTCATCTACTTCCTGTTTGTCACATATTTTTAGATTTTGGCGGGGGTATCACTAGTAAGCATTAGCTCACAGATTTACTTGTTTCCATTGTTGGTTCTTATGTATAAGTTGTGACTTAGAGTTTCATTGGTTAAAAGAGAGGGTGGCTTCAGCTTGTTTCATAGGTTATGCATGATATTGAACTTGAATGATGGTTGCTTATTGCAATTTTGTACTTTTGTCAAGCATTAAATCAATTATATCATATTTTGTGCAGAGAGGAATGTAGTTGGCGACATTAAAACAGTTATGTTATATTTTATACAGAGTGGTATATATTGGGTAACATTGATAGATTATTATGGTGCAGCATGGGGTGTTTTATTGACAGGATTATTAGAAGTTATAGCTATTGCTCATGTTTATGGTAAGTTATACTAAGTATTGTTAAATTTTTTACTTTTTTTACAATTGGGCTAAAATGAATTTATACAGTTTACAGTTTATTTTATTAGCATATCAATACATTGTACTTACGGCTATCATACAAATAGAAACATAAAAAATACAAGTGAAAAACACACATATAATTATAGTTAAAGTACTTTTACAGACAATGGAAAAAATGTACATGCAGCAAATATATGAGAGTTAGCTAAACAATGCTACTATAGTGTGCATTCATCATTTAAGTTCTTCTTTACTCAAGTGTTTTTTACTAATTTCTTTTATTATTTTTTTATCAGGTGTAAACAGATTTTGTTCAGATATAGAAACTATGATAGGACCATGGTCAAAATGGTATTGGAAATGTTGTTGGTTCATAATCACACCTGCTGGTACACTGGTAATAGTGACATATTTAGTTTGTTTACTTGATCATTGGTTTATTTGGTTGTCATTGAGCAAACTGTGTTTTCAGATATTAATACATTAACTGGCTGTTTTACTTGTGTTTATTGTCTATCTTTTGTTTGTACTTCCTTATACCTTTTCCACATGAAGCTGCATAAAATATGCATGTAGTTGACATTATTTTTGAAACTCTATGGAAGGATATGTCTTGCTGTGGCCAGAAATTAGATCTTGATTACTAGATTCGATGTCCAGTATGTTTTTATGCATTGAGAGGTTATAAAGAAAAAACAGTGTCCAAACTTAAATCAAAATAAATCAAAATTTTTGTACTTGATAAACTGAATATATTTATGTATTTAACAGGTAAAATATTTTGACTACCCCAGTATATTTGGTAGGTACATATGGTATATTTGGTATTTCTAAAGCAAAACAAAATAGAAAGTCATCTTTGAAAAAAGACTGAGTAATAACAATATTCTGTTTAGCCATTGAATTTTATGCATGTATCATGTACGTATTTATCATAAAACAGGCTATTTCTTGAAGAATGTGATATTCTATAATTTACTCATTTGTTTTGTCATTTCAGTTTATATTATTATATTCATGGATCGAATATGAATCAGTAGAATATAATAATTATCATTATCCAGTATGGGCTACAACTTTAGGATGGTTAATATCATTTTGTGCAATAACAGCCACACCTATAGTTATGATTTATAAACTAGTCACATCTCATAAGAAGGGACATTCTTTACTTCAAGTAAGAAAATAATATACCTTTTTGTACTCCATTTAGTTTGATAAAGCTTGTACAAATTTATGATCTATATTAACGGACGTGCCTCTGTGAATTTGTTATGCAATGCTTTGTTTTGTTTGCTTCTTGAAGAGTTAACCTAACCATTTTTGGAACTATGTCCCTACAGCTTTCTAACTGTAACAAGAGAGTAAAATACTATTTATTTCATGCTTCAACAATTTTCAACAAAGACAATGAAGTGTAGTTGAAGCGTGACATCTCATTTTACTATAACTAGGCCAGCATCAATCTCCGTAAACAGAGATTCTGTTCTACTCGCGTTGTCGTACTGGATCTCTACTTAGTCAATGCAAGGTCACGTCGAGATGAACTTTGTGTCGACCAATCAATGCGTAGCTTTCTTCTAGACAAAAACAGTATTAATCACATTTTGATTTCGTAATTTCTATTTTTAGACCAAGTTTTGCATGCAAATTTAACGGCTGTATTATTCACAGTCTGCGATTGGGTGGCTCATTTCAAATTGCGTAACGTAGACGATGTAAACAATTTACGTATCATAACAATTTCGTCATGAATATTATAATGAGAAAAGGTCACCTGAACGTGACCTTCGTTTGGAAAAGGCCAGATCTTAATTAGCGAGTTTGCGAGCGGTAAAATTTTAGGTCGGGTTTTAATCAGATTGGGCCAGCATTAAGTTATCCCCCTTAGATTGGTTCACAGACGTCTGGTTCCTAGGAAGCATCTATACTGAAGACAGAAATAAGTGATTTAAAGCCATTCAGTGATCTTACATTGAATCTAATATACCATGATTTAAGAAATTGAGTAGCACTAATATTAATTTTTTTACTCCAAAGCATATCCTATAATTATCTCCCTTTCATAATACATTGTAGTAAATTGTTAATGTTATATTGTTTCAGACAATCAAAATACTTCTGGTACCTACCAGAGATTGGGGACCAGCTTTAATACAACATAGACAGTTAGTTAAACATGTACCTGGATTTGTTTTAAATCCTGAAGAAGAGAGTCATTGTTCTGAATTTGGATATCAGAATATGTCTGAACCAGCTTTCACTAATATAAATGGTTCAACAGTAAGTCAATCTACTTAAAATACAATAATTTAGCCTATTATATGAGCAAAGCTATCTGTGGGCAGTTTCCTTAACACATTGCTAGCTGGTGCTTTGTCCTCTGATACATGAACTCTTGATTTGATGTCACATACTTACTACTTTTTGTGTAAGAAGAGTACATGATGATAAGCACTTGGTAGTGATTTCCTTGGGACACTGGCTATTTGTCATTGAAATGAGCTGGAATACTCTGCAGCTACATCCTTTATGAAGGAATAATTTACAAATATTTTCCTTTATAAATCTAAGTTGAATGTTTTCTCCTGGAAGAATATCATATGAAATTAATTTTTTATTAATCTTTATTGATTTGAGTAAATTCGTTATAGCTGAAGGGTTCATGACAGGTCACTGTCATAAGGAGGATAGCAATATATTGATAACTTAAGCAAGTAACTATCCAAATTGTTATAGTACATGTACTAAGGAATGAAGGGGCAAATTATAGGGTGATCAATTCATGTTGAAATAATTCTTCTTATTCTTTTAAATTGAATTAATTTGACTTATTATTGTTAATCATTTGTAAGACAATAGCTAATCACAGCCAGTGTTATTGGTTTATGTCATATCCAGTTTTAAATATTTTTAACTTTTGTCCCTATCTTAATTAATGTGAAGGAATTAGTATAATGTATATATAGTTTTGTCTTTCATTTCAGGAGCAAGAGACTGTGGCCTGAGACAATTAAATGGTCATAACACTATGACATATCATTATACTAGGGAAATATGAAAAACTCATCAATAATGAAAATGAATCTCATGTGAAAAACTGTGATATGAGGCAGTTTGCACCTCAGTTAATTATTTAATAATTAAAATGTATCATAGTCTTGTAAGATGCTTGCCAAATTTACATGGAAACGATATCAATTAATATTTAATTATGAATACATGTATTACTGTATATTTCCTGATATTGATAGTTTCCTAATATTTTCTACTCACTGTCACTGAAAGCATATCTCATGATGATATATATTATCTCCACATGTTATTTTACCTGTATATTTTGATACTTTGATTTTTAAATTTTGTAACTTTTTTATCTAATTTAGATATACCGGGTAGTTATTGATTATAACAAGCTTTCTACCCGGTGAATTTAGATAAATCTTTATATGTATTAAATCAAATGTATAAAGTACTAAGTTTATGTTTTGCATTAGAATCAATCTCACTAAAGCCCGATCTAAAATTTTCCACTTGCCAACTCGCTAATTTAGATCTGGCCTTTTTCAAACGAGGGTAATGTTCAGGTGACCTTTTCTCATCATAATATTAATGATGAAATTGTTATGATACATAATTTGTTTACATGGTCTATGTCACGCAATTTGAAATGAGCTTTCCAATTGCAGACTGTGAATAATACCGCTGTTAAATTAGCTTGCAAACCTTGGTCTAAAAAAAGAAATTACGAAATCAAATTGTTATTAATAGTGTTTCGTCTAAATGAAAGGTATGCATTGATTAGTCGACATAAAGGTCATCTCGACGTGACCCTCCATTGAGATAGTAGAGATCCTGTACGACAATGCTCTACAGGATATCTGTTTACGGAGATTGCATTAGACTATAACATCAATAATAATAAATTAATAATGATAATAATGATAAAAATAATGATTAAAATAATAATTATATTAATGATGATAATGATGATCATGATAATAATAATCATAAAAATAATAACCATAATCATCATCATCATCATCATAATAACAATGACTTAGTTAAGGCTTCTCTTTTAGATATTCCATGTGAACTTCGGGTAAAATAAGGACTTTAACACTGTATATTCATTACACTCATTACATCAAGTGTCAAATCCCAAAAAGAATGCTTAAGTAGTAAATGAGAAAAACATTAATTCAATTTTTTTCAAATATGATATCATTGGGTGTTATATGTAACTACTTCTTGGTTTGTGAGTAAAAATTAAATACCAGAACAATCCTCAGTATCTGAGATTTTAATCATATACTAATCAATGAGGTATCTACGCAATGATGTCAAGTTTTTTTAATTCATGTACATGTATTCTCAAATAGAGATTTTATTAAATTATGCAAGAATTTGTCATAATCTGTTAATCAGTTTTAAAACATAGTATATTGTATTAGAGCAAAGTTTCACTATAAGACCACATTGGTCCTTACAAAATCATTAATTTTGATTTTTGACGTTTTTCCTTAATGGTTAATTTGAGAAGAACGACCCTTTATTAAGACCTGCTATAAAGACAATCAAAAGTGATCATCTTAAAAGTGGAACTTAATAATATATATTTGTGTCTCATATTTTATATGTAATTGAACAAACATGTTCTAAAATTTTGTTGTTTTTATCATTAGATACAATCAAATCATATAGATATATAGAATCAAAAGTCATATTATATTACACTTGTATGCTCCTGTTACCCAGTAAAGCTTTCTAAATCATTAAAGTCAAGGTATGCAGAAGATCTAGTCATCTAAAGCTGTCTTGGAAAAAGCTTGGATGCGGAATGCATTTAAAGACAATTGAAGCAATTGTACATTAAGCCTCTGAACAAGAGACATTGAAAATTTAGCTTGAGATCTGCCATGTATGCAGCCAGCCAACTGACAGTGAGACCGATGTTGCAGCTGACTGCCTGGAAGGGAGTCCTACATTACTTCTAATACTCTTAATGATAATCAAAACTGATGATGACGATTAGGATGTTTTTTTAGCATGACTTTTGTGAACTAACATATCAATGTTATTTTTTACCGGTATATGTTTTTGAAGCAGCTCTTGAAGTGATAATGGCAAGACTTATTAAAGATATATGGCTTGATATAAGATATAGTTTTCTATGTCATTATATATATATATTGCACTTGTATTTATTAACTAGATTTGTGTCAAATGTGTTCAAATTTGTAATTGTGAAATATCAAATGTAAATAGTAAATATTGATATATTATCAAGTAAACTTGCTTTGTTTTAGTTATATATTGTCTGTTAGTATATTATTTAATACCCGGTAACTATGTACTAGTATTATTTGCCCTGTAAAGTGCCAAATTCACTGCACAATACTGCAAAACCTGTTTAATAAAACTGAAAACCGGGCCAAAATTTGTTATTGTCCTGGTCCAATAACAAATTTCTGCACTCTGGTTGGTTGATAAAACAGAGCCAATATTAAAAGCAGGTCCGTAAGAAGTTATTTAATAAAATTGTCATTAAATAAGTGATTTGATATAGGCCCTGTTATTTTACATAGGAACATTCATATATTAGTCAATGTTAGTAACACTAGAGTCATTATATATATGTATAATGTATGAAAATGATCAAAAGAGCTAGAGCAGAACAAGCATTACACATAAAAAATATATATATAAACATTTATCCATACACATATGTAAGCAATGTATCTTAGTAATGCAATGCCATTTTTATATAGATTATTTTTATATGTATATACATTTGTACCATGCAGTCACAATGCCATAATGAATGAAAAAAATAGCAAAGCTGTTATTGCTTTAAAGGCTATGTAACATGTATTTGCATGCTATTTAATACTACAGTAATTTCTCCTGTTGTATTATATCATAGAGGTCCACATGGAAGATTGGATTTGTCCAAATGTGTAACCTCTTAAAATGAAGTCTTTATTATTATTATCATTATTATTGTAGTAACTTTTCTATCGATAGTTTGTTTTTTCTCAACTGTCAAAACATGAATAATTTCACGGTGACTTCGTACTCTTTGTCTAAAGCTACAGTCCCATCAACATAAAAATAGCCGTGAGGGCACCGTACGGGCGCCGTGCGATCAAGCTTCGCAAGGACCCGTACGAACTCTTGCGTACCCGTACGAACTGTTACGTTTTTACCAGGGTCCAGGAGATGTGCCCAGGATACACGAATCAGTTTCAGAGTCAAATCGTGAACAAAATCGTGACCGAGGATGGATTAAACATGCATATTTTCCAGCTACGGCTCCGTATGGGTGTGTTGTTTCGAACTATGTGCGTACCGTCACTTGATACCCAAGGCTTCCCACGGCCTACGACTGTCTGCACGTACGGGTCCGTAACAAGCCACGATTTTATGGGACCGAGGCATAACACTCATAATATTGAGATAGTGTGTAATCATCCACCGTGAAATTATTCGAACTTTGACAGTTGAGAAAAAATGGACTATACCTTGAAATTCCTTGACTTCTTTAATTGTCTACTACTGTAACAAAGAGCCCATTAAAATAGTTCTACCCTCACTGATAAAAATTTCCATGAGATTTAAATGAAGCTTTCACAAGTAACTTCTTGCTCATTGAAATTAGAAGTGCATCTGGCCAGATTTGACCTTACATACTTTTGACCCCCAAAGCACATGTCCTACCGCTGGGCCTACATGAATTCCATTTATAAAATAAAACTGTATCTTTAAATGCTGAGGCTCCTTCTATGGCACTCTTCAAAAAGGAGCTCTCCAGTTTGTCATTCTAGTGGCATTACTCCGCTCAGTCACAAAGTAAGTAAAAGCTGACCGAAAAAGTGACTGTCTATATTTCTGTCTTTTCTGCATTATTTTTGCATCTTATTTCTAACTTTCTCTATTTATTTTCTTTATACTTTCTACCTAGGGTACCATTATAGTAGTGTCAATGATGACGGCATGACATATTACATAGACAGACAAATGAGGACATTGTATGGTATTATCATAATAAATATAAATGTTGTAACCATGACCAAAATTATAAAGACACTGTATATCAAGCTTGCATTCATGGGCACATGTAAGGTTTCTCCTAAACAAAAGAAGTTTTCAATGCTTTGGTCCATGACAACTTCCATAGGTACAGTAAAGAGAAAATGTTCAGTCTTTTATATTAAGGTACAACTCTCTGAGTAAACCAAAAGAAACCAACATGATGTTAAACCTAAGACACAAAATATACAATGTTAGCAGTTTTGGGGTTGTATCAATGAGATTACATGTACTTAAATTCAAAACACAACAAACAATTTATTGTTTTAATACAAATTTTAATTTCTGAACCAGCAGATAAGATACACATTTATGCAAAGATATGTTTTACATACAACAGAAAAATTAACATAAATAGAATACATACACTCTTCACAAACATATCAATGGTGTAGCATGGTAACACAAAACTTGTTTTGTTTCTTATGTAATTAGTTCGTTCTAGCTATAATTAAACAATACCTTGCATAAAATTGCTTCTTCTTTATGTATACAAAACATAGCAGGTGCTATTTCACCATATTTTGGCAGCGGGCCATTATAATGTGATAGTGGACAGCTGATATGATAGTGGCCTGTTGACGTCATATCCAGTCGATATCATTAAATGCTTGTTTAGTGACGTTTTAACCCACATTCTAATTTTCATGGAGCAAAAATGTTTTGGCACCATGTAAACAAAGTTTATGCTACAAGTTTTAACCTATTAAATGTTTAACAATGTTTATTCTTTTGCTTTTGCAAAAATCAAGTGTTAAAAATGTGCGATATAATATAAGAAAAAGTTCACACCACTGAGGGCCTGCTGGTCTAATAATGACCTTCCAGTTAATCTACTAACATATAGTAGACCTCAGTGTTTGGCCCACTATATGTTACAGCGCTGACTGGTTGGCCACTATTAGACCAGGAGGCCCTCAGTGGTGTGTACTATTTCTTATATGCCAAAGTTACCATACTATACCATATAGAAAATTACAATAGATAAACATGCATATTAAGATAAAAAATAAATACATATTCATAGGATATGAAAAAAAACTAATTACATGTAAAGGCTTATTTTTCATTTACAAAATACTGAAAACTACCGTAAAGCATAACTTAAAAAGTATTCTTAAAATTAACTAAATTTCAGATTTGCACCTGCATTTCATTAATAGTAATTACAGTAGTTATAAATGAAAAACTAACTTAATAAACCATTGCAAAGCTTTTACAAGTCAGTGATATGTTTTATGAAAAGACTAGGAAACAATGACAATTATACAAAAGGTTTGGTACTCCATGAAATTAAGCTAAAATATAATACAAATTGAATGCATCATATACATGTTTCTATAATACTATAAACATGGGAGCCAGCCCATATGTTGTATCTATGGTCATTAATTTTTAATTAATTCTTTTCTTCTAACAGCTATTACCCAAAAATACTTGTCAGACCTAAAAATTAAATGAACGAACAAAACAATTTACTGTTGAAATGTTAAGACTGCATTTTCATATCAATAGAATCTGATGTCAGAACATGCCTACTGAAGGGGAACATATACATAGTCAATCTATTAAGGTTTTAATACAATTTGGAGAAAATTTATATCATAGATAGATGTATATTTTATCTAAAAATTTAGACTATATGTCTATGATTTTACAATTATACAACACAATATAATACAATAAATTCATATTTCAAGTGAAGGCATGCATAAAGAAAGTTAAACAAGTAAATCTGTGAGCTAATGCTCACTAGTGATACCCCCGCTGTGAGAAATGTGACTATCATAATGTAACTTTCATTTAACAAAATCTAAAAATATGCGACAAACAGGAAGTAGATGAGCAAGGAGCATGAAATCGCTTTACACCACATGGGACTATGGGATGAAGCAATATGCAAAGTATTAGGCTGCTGCATGTTATAGTTGCTGAGAAAACTGCGACGGAAATTTTGTAACGGACGGACGCACGCACGCACACATGCACGCACGGACAAGGGTAAAACAGTATACCCCCCTCTTCTCCGAAGCGGGGGTATAATTAAATCAAGTACACAAAATTATATATATGATCATTTTGTAAGTATATTTTGTGAAAAGGTTCCCAGATCAGTAAATATATATCATTATTAATGAGTATTTGAACAGGTGCTGATGATATTTATAGGAAGCTAATAATAAATTTCTATAAAATAAGTATAAAAAAATTTGTAGGAATGGAATGTTATGTCAAGGAGAAATGATTAACATGGTAATATATCATATACATCATATGTACATCATTACTTTGGTAAATATAAAACATAGTGAGCAATAAGGGTATTTTATTTATCTAGGAACAGAACAGAACAGAACAGAACAGAACAATACTTTTATTTCTTAAACTAGTATAAAAATACATGAGAACAATAGTAATTCATACTGATGCCCAAGGTTGCATCAAAATGGAAAAATGCCCTTTGAAATGGGGAATATTTCAAACTATTGATCATAGTTTCAGTATATTGTGTTATAATATCATATGATAAAATCAAGTTTTGGTGTTTAATGGTGCTAATTCATAGAAATGCATTACATACATGAATGATAACAGATTTCATGCTTTAACATCAAAGGTAGTAATTTGACATAAGATTATTATGCATAATTTATTTAAATGAGAAATGACATGTTTGAACTATAGGCAACATCATATTATTTAAATGATAGAAATTTAATTACCTATGTTATTTCAAAATTATGAAATCTAAATCATAAATAACTTCTTTACAAAACAAGCATTAGGAGCATGACTGTTTTAGGGAATTCACACCAGGCCTTTATATAAACCTACATTGCACAAAAATAATCTAAACATTGACTAAATGGCACACTAATTAAATAAATCATTTGACTTAATATTTTCACTGCAGTGAAAACATAACATTCCATATTATCACTGTAAGTGGTAATTTTTTTTCTAAAAATATGCTATATTTCACTAAAAACATGAATGAAATATTATTTTCACGATACATTAAGAAAGTTAACCAGAAACTTGCAATGTTCCTTTATTTGATCTATTAGTAAAATTATTATTTCTAGAATTCATATAGTGATATGTTCCTTTCTTAAATCTTAACAAAGCTCCCATGTATGAGGCTGGTGCATTATCTAGTTGATTCTGTAATGGTGTGGCTTGTGTTTCAACTATGAATTGAGTATGATTCTTGTCTGGACATGATGCCTTCTTAAAACATCTGAAAATAAACAAGGAAATCATTCTTACACTGTCAGCAATTATCCTCATGAAGTATCATTTATTTTACCACTGTTCATTCCAAGGCAGAAACCCCATTGGTTTCTTGTTTTCGTTACTTATTTGTAGCATCCTTTCTATAATATTATTTTCTTTTTTTCATTTTAAAAAGGCATTTCCTATTTTGCCTTTTGATTCCTTGTTTTTGTTACTAATTTGTGGCATCCTTTTTTACAATATATTGGGTTTTTTTATATATAAAACATTTCCAATTTTGTTTTTTGGTTTTGTGGCAGCCTGAGTGTTTTTTTTTTCACTGTTGCTTTTCCTGATATGAGTGAAGCAATGGCAGGTAAATTTCTTGTTCAATGAAATTAGCAGTGTCCCTACTGGGGTTTGAACCCATGACATCTCAATCCCAAAGTGCCCATCCTATCACTGGACAACTGCTCTTACATCATAAATGACCTTTAAACATAACATACCTGTAATATCCAGAAGAAGCCATATTTAAAGCTAGATCTTACCAGTAATATCCAGAAGAAGCCATATTTAAAGCTAGATCTTACCTGTAATATCCAGAAGAAGCCATATTTAAAGCTAGATCTTACCTGTAATATCCAGAAGAAGCCATATTTACAGCTAGATCTTACCAGTAATATCCAGAAGAAGCCATATCTAAAGCTAGATCTTACCTGTAATATCCAGAAGAAGCCATATTTAAAGCTAGATCTTACCTGTAATATCCAGAAGAAGCCATATTTAAAGCTAGATCTTACCAGTAATATCCATAAGAAGCCATATTTAAAGCTAGATCTTACCTGTAATATCCAGAAGAAGCCATATTTAAAGCTAGATCTTACCTGTAATATCCAGAAGAAGCCATATTTAAAGCTAGATCTTACCTGTAATATCCAGAAGAAGCCATATTTAAAGCTAGATCTTACCTGTAATATCCAGAAGAAGCCATATTTAAAGCTAGATCTTACCTGTAATATCCAGAAGAAGCCATATTTAAAGCTAGATCTTACCTGTAATATCCAGAAGAAGCCATATTTAAAGCTAGATCTTACCTGTAATATCCAGAAGAAGCCATATTTAAAGCTAGATCTTACCTGTAATATCCAGAAGAAGCCATATTTAAAGCTAGATCTTACCTGTAATATCCAGAAGAAGCCATATTTAAAGCTAGATCTTACCTGTAATATCCAGAAGAAGCCATATTTAAAGCTAGATCTTACCTGTAATATCCAGAAGAAGCCATATTTACAGCTAGATCTTACCTGTAATATCCAGAAGAAGCCATATTTAAAGCTAGATCTTACCTGTAATATCCAGAAGAAGCCATATTTAAAGCTAGATCTTACCTGTAATATCCAGAAGAAGCCATATTTAAAGCTAGATCTTACCTGTAATATCCAGAAGAAGCCATATTTACAGCTAGATCTTACCTGTAATATCCAGAAGAAGCCATATTTACAGCTAGATCTTACCTGTAATATGCAGAAGAAGCCATATTTACAGCTAGATCTTACCTGTAATATGCAGAAGAAGCCATATTTACAGCTAGATCTTACCTGTAATATCCAGAAGAAGCCATATTTACAGCTAGATCTTACCTGTAATATCCAGAAGAAGCCATATTTACAGCTAGATCTTACCTGTAATATACAGAAGAAGCCATATTTACAGCTAGATCTTACCTGTAATATTCATAAGAAGCCATTTTTTTTAAAGCTAGATCTTACCAGTAATATCCATAAGAAGCCATTTTTTTTAAAGCTAGATCTTACCTGTAATATCCAGAAGAAGCCATATTTACAGCTAGATCTTACCTGTAATATCCAGAAGAAGCCATATTTACAGCTAGATCTTACCTGTAATATGCAGAAGAAGCCATATTTACAGCTAGATCTTACCTGTAATATCCAGAAGAAGCCATATTTACAGCTAGATCTTTAGGCGAGATATCTGTTTTACCATGGTATATCCATACAACTTGAGCATTCTTCCACATTGTTGTTTGTTCAAATGGTAGAGGAAAATTATCATTTAGATCTCCAATCTCAACTATATTGTGTCTGTCCGTACCTGTACAATAATGACATTGATAAATTTATTATGTTTATTTGTTTAAAGGCTTTTGACCTATGCAAAAGAACATGTATTTATGAACAAGAATACATATATAATTAATACACATACCAAGCGTCACCTGCAAGAATGTAGTAACTACGCTCTTTTGAAAATGCACTAACTACAGTCTTGCAGGCAACCCTCGATACATTTCACGCCAGTGCAAAAGTGATGATAAATTATAACTAAACAACAAAATGGTATTATAAGCCCTTATGCTTCCTGTCAAAATCAAGGGCCAAATAATTCTGGGTATCCCCCAGTCATCGCCCTAGCCTGAAGGCCAGGGCTAGTGAAAATTGATTTGGACTAATGTTAATTACATACTGTGTATTATACAGTTGGGTTAGTTGATATAATTGTCTTTTACTGCATTACACAATAAATCCAGGTAATGTTTGAGAAATTTTAAGGTAATGAATGATCCCCAAGAGAAATGGTATATAAAATTTATAATTTGTATTATGTCAAGCAATTAACAATCAAACCATTTTACATGAACTTGAGTAAAGAGTGAATATTTGTTGAAAGAAAATGATTTTTTATTTAGCCAAAAGTTTGTTCAAATATAAATTGAACACTTCAACATAGTAGTTAACTTTATTATACCAAACTTACCTCCCTTACCCTCTCCGTCATCTCCTGTTTGTCCATCCCCACCAGGGGGGTCATTATCGTGTGTATTAGAACCTGAGAAAAGATGAACAAATAATACTGCATGTTACTACATAATCACTCAAAAATGATGTATACATCTTTTTGAGTAAATGAAAATACTAATCTGATTTGACTAAATCAATGTTTGTACAGTATAACATCTCTTGATCAACACCTCAGGGAAGGACTAAAAAGTGTTGCTGTTCAGGTTTTTGCTCTGTAGAGGGTAAATTCAATTAAAATAACACCTAAGGGAAATATCAAAAGCAATCTCCGTAAACAGATATCCTGTAGACCGCTGTCGTACAGGATCTCTACTGTCTCCGTGGAAGGTGAACTTTGTGTCAACCAATCAATGCGTAGCTTTCATCTACATGAAACACTATTAATAACATTTTGACTTCATAATTTCTATTTTTAGACCAAGGTTTGCAAGCTAATTTAACAGCGGTATTATTCACAGTCTGGGATTGGACGGCTCATTTCAAATTGCGTGACAAAGACGATGTAAACAAGTTACGTATCATAACAATTTCTTCATTAATATTTTAATGAGAAAAGGTCACTTGAACGTGACCCTCGTTTGAAAAAGGCCAGATCTAAGTTAGTGAGTAGGTGAGCGGAAAACTTTAGATCGGGTTTTAATCAGATTGTATCAAAAGCTGTTGTTGTGTAGTGGATTTGTTCTGTATAGGGCCAGTCTACAGAGATTATACTGTATATACAAATGCATTAGAAAACAATCCGTTTAATTATGATAATACTAATACCAATACTAATGATTATTATGAAAATACTAATAACAAAGTAATTATCATGATAATGACTTTATTTGATAAGGCTAAACATTTGGATAAATTGAATAAATTCTTATCTTTTATGTGTTTTTAAGACTTCATTAAAAATGATTAAAAAGCATACAAATGGTGAATATCACAGTATGTAAAATGCCATATGTCATGTACATCAATACCAGAGAAAATCTCGGAGATAAATCTCTTATTTCCATAGTGGTCCCCCTAAAAATACTTTTTCCTTCAAATATATTGTATTAAAATAATTACCTGTCCACTGTATATGTACTAAATGTTTATCAGAGATATGTAAATGATTAGGAGTGAAGTCATATTCTACGGCTGGGTATACTTGTACTATATTTCCTCTTTTACCACGAGCATTTAGATTATGTATCGTCTCCCGCTCTAACCCTGCTGGTCTGGGTTCTAGACGAAATACATGGGATCTATCCTGTAATATATGAATATAAATGTATATGTTGAGTTTGTGTATACTGACTTGATGATCCCTAATTCTTGTTAGACGATACCCAATGCAAGCAGTCAAAGAAAAAGACAATGTAAAAGATATTTAAAAAAGCACTTTTTAAAGCATACAAATTCTATTGAATGCTTTCGCTTCAAGCTAGCAAATCTAAGTTGAAAGTACCGAATTGAAAACAAATGAAAAATATACTAATCATTTATCACCATGCTTATAAAAAAGAAATAAATCAGTATTCTTGAAAAGAAACCCATTCACCATTGGGGTGGCCATTCTTCAAAAGCAGAGGTGTTTCCAATGTTTCCCCCCCCCCGCAAGAAAATAAATTGCTAATATCTCTAAATAGTGATTCAATTTGCTTCTTTGTAGCAGACCATTTCATAAATAACCCTTACATACTAAAATAATCTTTAAAAAAAAGATAAGATACGAAAATCTTGAATTATATTGTTTATAATTGAACATACACAACACTAGCTAAAAGCTATCATCCGACAAAACAAGTCTATCCAAAAACAATCAAACAAACAAACTAAAAAGGAAAACATTACATTAAAAGTACTGTCAAAACATAACATAAGGTTACTGCTACAAAGTCCTAACCTTACATAACAGGCTTGTGGCCTTTAAAGATTAAAACTAAGGGAGACAACTCACCTGAAATACTCTACCAGTTTGATCTGTATTTAAAGCCATCTGTAATTTAGTTGGACCCCCAACATCAAGTTGTATATTGTCTTGTACTGGTGATTTCTCTTTATTATAACTAGCATTAGTATAGTAGGGATCATAATCATCAGTTGATATATTGTACCTGAAATAATATAAACTCTGGAGTTAGATAAGTATCCTGATCATCAATTATTTAGACATTTTACAGCCATAGTTCCTCTTATCACTGATTCTACATCATGTTGGGCAGTTGACAATTACTGACTGAAGTATTTGCCTAGTTTCTAGTTAACAGCTAAATCCAGAGATTTAGCCTTTCTATGAATGGTATGTTAACTGACCGCAATGACATGACCTATGCAATGTGTTGCTATGGCGATTAAACCCAACCAAAAAAAAAAAAATTCATTATTAAGGGGTTAATAGATGACCAAAGATGTCAAAAATCGACCAAATAGTATGAATAATATCTTAAGAAGGAATAATTTAAATACTGTTATGATTTTTGGACACTGGACTTTGAGTCATTGAAATAAACATTCAATGAATACCAAAATTCACGTCATTTGAATTTAAGTTATGCTACCGGTCAAGCAAAAGGGACCACTGCTCTGGCTGTCATTGTTTTAAGAAAGTATAACCTCCTCCATGTTGCCTATTTATGTTTATATCTGAAAAACCTAATTCAAGATAAAAGTCAGAAGCTTGATATTCTAACTTTCTTCTGGTCAATCTTAGACATATGTGTCCACAAACAAACATAAATTTTCATTTCACTAGAGTGAAAATGTGAACAGAATTGGGACATCAGTATACAGAAAAATGCTTTAATTTACCTCATTCTTAGAACACATTTTTGTTCATGTCCTGATGGAAAATGTGGAAGAGTCCATGTATATGTGAGAGGTTCAGCATCTCCACGTCCATTGCCTAAATGGTTTGATCTGTAAAAGAAAAAACACTAAAAATAAGTTATAACAATGACCTGTTGCAATACTTAAGTTTCAATCCCTTTAAATGACAAACTAACAACTTGAAAATATTTTGAAAGTTAACAGAGCAAATTACAAAGATATAAAATTAAAATTAACAATTCTTAACAAAGTAGTCAATACTTTTTAAAACGTGAATCAAGTTTTCCAATTCAATATGGTGTAAAATAGTTTCAACCCATTGTTTGACCTCAGAAGAAATTCAACAATCCATTGATATCATATTTTGTCCCCGACTTAAAGTGTATGTTTCATGTTAATATATTTTAATATTTTACTTGCTTGAATCAAATCTTTACTAGCAGTAGTAACTTGCCGGAACCCAAATATAGGTTGTCAGAGGCAATCCGATGGCATTTAATGTTGAGCCGTTCAGACCCAGGACCCTGCCCATATCTAACACAAAGATTACATCTACATATTTACCTAGACCATGATGCAGCTCTACAATCAGGTGTATCCAAGGCAACCATACATTCTTTCTGATCTACAGTAACACTATCATATGGTACACCCCATACATACTTTATAAAATTATTACTGGCACCAGTACATTGACCTTCTGATGAGTATACTGAAATTTTTATACACTGACTTTAACATAAAAAATCTTACAAGTGATAAACACAGTACAGAAAAAATCTCCTTTGTTAATATCTTCAAATTATACAAGAGCACCTTGAGAACACTAAATGCCTAAAGTATGAGCTGTTGTACAATCACCTTTGTCCTCAGAGAGACAATGATCTTTGAGCTATGTACCTAGGAAAAAGTTTTCCAACAGACACTGTCTTAATTTGGGAATAAATTTTGACATGTAATTTGAAAACCTCTTTATTAAAAATAAAATTATAGTCCAGACATAAAAAAGCTAACAGAATGATAATGCAGACCATAAGATATTATGATCCTTATAGCAAGTAAAAAGCAGAGACCCTATACAGCCAACTTAATAAGCTATCAAGAACCTTACTAGGTGCTTTCTCCAGATAATTATGAAATAATATCCATTGTCCACCATTTGCTGTGCATTCATTTTCATTGTTCCATTTTGAATGATGTTTTGGGTTACCAGGTGTAAAAAATTCAACACATCTATGGTATGGTTGAACATTGAAGCTCTTAGATTGGTAGTGACTGGAAATAGGATAAAGATAAAATACAATACATTTGAGTAATAATTGTTTGAAATGAACATTATAGTTATATCTAATTTAAATATGTTTGAGACTTCTAAGGCCCCATACATGACATCGAGGGTTGCCCGCTGCAAGACTGCAGTAAGTGCATTGCATTAAAAAGCGATCCAAACTTCGGTCCAAACTTTCGAACCACGACCAAATTATACACATTTTGCAGAATAATGCAACATATTGATGATAAAAACTACATAACCTTTAAATCTATGCATCTATCCATTAAAAAATTGCTTCATGCTACTTCAAATTGACTTACAGCCAAGAAATACACTTATGGACAGGAACATTTTGGAAATTTAATGGGGGGGGGGGGGGGTCCGGACCCCCCTGACCCCCCCCCCCCTGCTAGATCTGCCTATGACCAGCTATGTAAACAAAGGTATATTAATTTCTATGAGAGATTTCAATATACCTTTTAAGTATTAAAAATAAAGAAATGAAACTTATCAAAATTATAACGTTTTACCTGCACATGGAACTATTTTCTGCAAGAATTGCAATATCCTTCCACTGTGTTGGATGCCAATAAGGAAAGTAGTCCCTTTCTTCAGGGCATTCATAGCCATTTCTGTTACCATTAGGATTTTGTCTTGTATGTATACTGCTGCCATAACCTAAGTTATTTTTCTTCAAATTCTGGTCAGCAGTAAACAAACCTAATATAACATACAATATTTTCCAATACAGAAAAACAAATATTACATTGTATATAAAATTTCTCAGTACAGAATAGATGCATAAAAAATATTTAGAGCCTTTATTACAATAAACCTTATTTCCCTTCATGCTAATTATACAACATAATTATATATTTTTAAGATTTTTATACAACAAATATATATTTTATCCAACATAAATAATTTTTATACAAAACATTTTTTTTTACAACACATGAATATTTTTATCCAACATATATATTTCTTTTACCCAACAAATATTTGTTTAGCACTAGGGCTGTCACGATATACCGGTATATTGCAATACGCAGCTGCAGCAATACATACCGCGGTACGATTTTAATGTACCGGTTTTGGCGATATCTATTATTTCAATGAAAAAATTCTTCCCTTCGCGAAATTAAAGTAGCAAAACATCAGTTTTTTCATTGTTCAGTCGATCTAACCAGAAATTGCATGAATTTAACCGAATGGGGCGTGTCTCAGTCCTAAATGACCATAAATACTTAAAGAGGCTAGATTCTATTAGTAGCTGCATATAAGATTTGCAATTTTTCTGTTAAATACAGCGGAGGATCAATGAATCTAAAAGCCCGCAATATATCGCGGTACGCTTCTGGCGTATCGTGACAGCCCTATTGAGCACACATAATTTTTCTGTTTAGAATATTGCAACATTTATCATACCATACCCTAAACAGACTATTTTACAAGCCTTACTACAGAAAATCAAAGGTTGTTGCAACAATCAATACCTTCATTTCTTTGTCTCACATGACAAGCATCATAAGATTCCCAGGATTCTTGTAGACCTCTCGATGTATCAAGGTTACCATTTTTTCTAGCATTGACAGCTGCTTTATTCTCATTTAAATTAGGAGTCTTTGTATATTCCATTGTATTAGTAGTGGTACCATCCCTCATTTGTTCTTTGATTGCTAGAGATAGAAAGAAGTTTATGTTAAAAAGTGTTAAAGCGCAGTTTAAAGTCTGTTTCAATATACATGTTCAGCCCACTTTACAATCTTGTACCATAACTCCTGATCATTGAAATCACCCTTAGGCAGACAATCCCTCACAGTACCCTTTTTCACCTGGGTGGAGTAGAACAAATGCAGGTAAATTTCTTGCTCAAGGAAATTAGCAGGGCCCCCAGTGGGGTTGGAACCAGGGACCTCTCGACCCCTAAGCCTGTGTCCTACCACTGGACCACTGCTCCTTCGATAAATAAAATACTATGTAGATCTAAGTATCCAGGTTATTGCTCATATATATAATTTTGTAACAGTCATTTTCACCTTTTGGCAGTCTTGCCATACAGATATGCTATTTTGACTAGTACAATCTGTATATGTATATATTGTATATTTTGTTTTTGACATTTAAACTTAATATGCCCATTTCAATCAACCTCAGTTTGGCCTCATGTCATACTAGTAGACACCTGTGATGGACAGCACATAAATACACTTTTTTCCAAGATTTCATTGACATAAATCTTCAAATTTTTCTAATTTAGTCAGTGGACAGTAGGCACAGTCTACCACTTAGCCATCTCCACCAACTTTTAAATGTGAGTGGTCTGAAAGTTCATTAACTTTTTACAGCCACCGTTTTCCATACATCAAATAAACAAGAGCAGTCTGTGGACAGTACTCTTGACTATATGGGATGCAAGTGTTTACAAAACTACAGTATCAAAAAACTTATAAGAAACTTAAAATAAATAATTACAAATGAATATATAAACTTACGTGGTATGTTTTCTCTAGCATTTTCACACATATATTGTAATACCATGTTACAGTTTTGTTTCTGTGGATCTGTATCCTCATTACCACCACAGCCATGTTGATTTGTCCATTCTATAACTAACTGACTACCACCTTCCTTTGTCTTAGCATTTACTCTAGGTCCGCTTTGAAAATAATGCTGTAAGAGATAACAGAAACTTTAAAATGTTTATAAAAATAAATGTTATACTCATAATACTGATCATTAAGCATTTTGCGGGTTTAGCGCAAAACGGTCGTAACTCACTCTTTTCTTATATTGAATTTTGTGCTAAACCCACAATTTCTATTTGGAGGAGGATTCAAGCTTTCTCTTTTTGCTGAAGCAATGAATAACATGTTCAACGGTTTTTTCAGTCAATCATTACTTTTATTCTATTTGGTTCCAACTAAAAATGCTGTTTTTAAGGAAATTGAAAATACCTCAAAACACTTAAAAGAAGAGAAACTCAGATAATACGTAATATTTATGGGGGTGTAGGGTTTTACATGTACATCACAACCAACCAATCATTTTAGTGTAGGTATACTTAGTATAGGAGATAAAACATATGATTGAAAACAAGACTTTTGAGGACTAAAACCTATGTAAATTTATTAAAAACTTAAAACAGTACAGTAATCAAGGCAAATTGGAAAGGATAGTTTACTTATGAACAAACTATGAAGCAAATGTACCGAACTGGTCGCCCTATAAAGGCACTGTCACATACCAATATTATGACATAATGGACAAATGAAGCAAAGGGTAATGAGTTGACCAGGACATGCCAGATAATATATATAATACATCTACCGCAGGTTATCACTGACATAGTGATAACTGAATCATTAACAATAATAAATCCAATAGCTTGTTTAGGATAACATCGTTTACTTAAAATATCATTTAGATTCAAGTTATCATAAACAACATTTTGTTGACAATGTTATTTATACTAATATCTTAAGACCCCCAATGATAAATTGACTGATCATCATGATCAACGTACTACATGCAAGATTCTTACCATAGCAGTATAACCTCTGCAGAGCAGCCCTCTACAGAACAAATCCTCTGCACAACAAAATCTTTTCATATTAACCATAGGTGTAATTTTAATTGAATTTAACCTCTGCAGAGCAACAACCTCTAAACAGCAACACACTTTAGACCCTCGATCCCCTTGGGTGTTGTTTAAGAGAGGTTGTACTGTATCATTAAATCGTCAAAGAAATAATTGATATCAAGTCTTAAACATTGTTAATATACAATATAAGGTAGCACACTATGGCATGAAACAATGCAAATATGATTGATTGTTTTGAATTTATCATTAACTTTCCTTTGTCATTCAACTTCATGCATAAAATCATGTCACATAAAGTTGATATGCAAATTTATTTATGCATGTATTTTACATTTGTAACTTTTAATTAATCTTTATCTATCAAAGCATAAAAAATTCTAGGATTTAACTCTTTCTTAAATGAATGCATACTGGTAAATGCAATTTCATTTTGATTTTATTAAGTATGTATGTTTATTCATATACATGTATTTGCATATTTTGATTTCTTTTTTTTTGGTTGTTTATTTATCTACTTGCATATTTTGATTTCATTTTTTTTGTTAGTTTATTTATTTATTTGGATACCTCCATTTCATTTTTGTTTGTTTGTTTATCTTTTATGGAATATCAAAACATCAACTTCAATACATAAATTATCATAAGTAGATTTTATTCAATTCAAATATTGTACACTTTTCTGGGAATAAATCGGAATAACTGGGTGTAATTTATATTAGATTTGTAAAGAAAATACACACAGCTATTCATTTATTTTTTTGCCATCTATACAGGGTGTGGGTACTATATTCAAAACTAACTACAGTTAATCTCTGTAAACAGATATTCTATAGACCAAGGCTATCTATAGAATCTCCCAATATCTCAGACAGGGTCAAGTTTAGATAACCTTTGTGAAACAAATCAATGCATAGCTCTCAGCTGGATAAAACACTATTTAGAGCCTCAAAATTTTGTAATTTCCTTTTTAGGAGCATACTTGATACAGTAATACAGTAAAAGGAAATATATTCATAGGAAAATATTTTATGACATAACTCCATTAATGCATGTACCAATCTCCGAAAACAGATATCCTGTACAGCGTTGTCGTACAGGATCTCTTAGATCTCAATGGAGGGTCAAATCGAGATGACCTTTATGTCGACCAATCAATATGTAGCTTTCATCCAGACAAAACACTATTAATAACATTTTGATTTCGTAATTTCTATTTTAAGACCAAGGTATGCAAGCTAATTTAACAGCTGTATTATTCACAGTCAGCGATTGGACAAATCATTCAATTTGCATGACGTAGACAATGTAAACAAGTTACTAATCATAACAATTTTGTCATTAATATTATGATGAGAAAGGTCACCTGAATGTGACCCTCGTTTGAAAATGACCAGATCTAAATTAGCGAAAAGGCAAGCGGGAAATTTCAGATCAGGTTTTAATCAGATTGTGCATGTACAAGATGACTTATGGTAAGTCTTACCATAGAACCTAACCTACACTTCCGAGATTTACATGCAGGCTCTATTGACTGAGACAACCAGCTCTATTTGAAATATTTAAAGCACACAGTTTAGCTTTAAAACTTAACAAGACTATATCAACTGAACTCTCTGTCATACAAAAAATGGTTTATAATTTCATTAATTGTCAAGTTTAATGGGTTAAAACATTAAGACAATTCATTCATCAACTGTAAAAACTGCAGTGAGAAAATTTTGTGTAGGATGTATTTACATCAATTCACTGAACAGAGGAAATATTTTTAAGCAGCCTAGAAATTTATTTCAGTAAAATTCCACTATTAGGGCCATCAAAATAGATGGTCTTAATAGTGGAACGGTCTTAATATTAGGACCTTTTTTCTCAAAATAAGCATTTGGGACTTGAAATTAAAAAAAAATCACATGATTATGAAATAATGAAGATCAGGGCTTGACACAAATCTTTAAACTAGGTTGCCCAAATGGATAGCCAGCTATATCTTTAACTTGCCCAAACTATATCTTAAATAGCAGTACCAGATTGCCCAAACCAAATAAAGGTCGTCAGGGGCAATAGGATGGCATAAAATGCCGAGCCTGTATTTTGTTAAAATATACACTCATGTAATTATAACCTTCGTACCGCAACTTTACTTTGTATAATTATGGTTTTCTGTACAAATTGCACTCTATATACACTTTTGATTGCATTCTATGCATCATTAATATACATTTGTGTTTTAATTTTTATGTACTGACAAAAAGATTACAGAAAATGTAAATAAGGGATGATGTGAAATGACATCAAATTATGAATCATAAAACTAAATGTAAACGGTACATGTATTTACGCAATGTAAAAACAAAAACAAAATCTAAATATCAGTGAAAAGTTACTGTATTTCATATTCTTGTCATATAAGTTTCATCATAATAAAAACTTCTACAACAATGTAATGATAAATGAACTGACAAAATTATATTCTAAACTATAAAACATGAAATATAAACATAAACTGTAAGATTTTGTTTTCCAGTATAGTGTAACATAAAGAATAATGATAGGTTAGAGCAGAACTAGACTACATGCTTCTATATTTACACGAAGTTAGACTTGTTTGGCACTAATATACAAATATACTGTGAGAAATCTTTCATGATAGATAGGATTCCATATTTATATTTTAAAGTTTTTGGACCAGTTTGACTCATTTTTTATTGGTATAACAAACACCTTCTGGTTGCAGAGGAAAAATGATCAAAATATTAAATTTACTAAACAGTGTGATAAATTACAATACTTCAATATGATATGATATGATATTGTATGTAATGGTATGGTATGATACAGTATAGTACGGTACAGTATGGTATGGTATGGTACGGTTTGGTATGGTACAGTATGGTTTGGTATGGTATGGTATGGTATGGTATGGTACAATATGATTCTATACAATACAATACAATACAATGCAATACAAAACAATAGTGTAATAAAAAATCTTAACATAATTATAGAATAGTACACTTATAAAAGATAAGTAGGTCATATGACCGATGATAAATGATTAATAAATCAAGCCATTTATGAAAATAATAATCCCATCAACCTAATCTGTCATACAATTAATAATTAATCATACATTGTATAAAAACTGTTGAAATTATCTTATAATAGATTATTTCTCATTGTGTTAATGTACTTGAATATATCTATACATATTTATATCAAAGTTTTTGTTTCCTTTGTGATATAATATGTTCACTAGAGATAAGATTTATCTAAAGTATGAAAAGTGACAATAAGATTACATCTTTCCTTTAGATAATTGTTGATAATTAGATGGTAAAATATATTTGTACTATTATCTCAATTACAATTGTTGGTACTGTGGTACTGGTCCGGCTAGCTCAGTCAGAAGCGCACAAGTCTACTGATTTAGAGGTTGTGAGCTTTCCTGGACCTTTGTCTATAACCAATACTCGCCTACCCATCTACCAGGTTGACAACACCTCTACATGTATATTCCTTATCAATGCAGAAAAGTTTACATTATTATTGATTTTCATTGCTATTTATTTGAAAATTTGTAGATCTATTGAAATCAAATTGGATGAAGGTCAAGTTTTGTCAGAACATTTACTTGAAATATTTAAAGAGTGTAATAGGTGTCCAAATGACCCCCCCCCCACCTTAAATATATTCATCGACTCGGCCCAAGCCCCCCCCCCCCCAATATTCACTATCACCATATGACAAGTTAATATACATGAACAAATCAATTGTTGACCTCAGCCTCTTGACCTATAGGAAGCAGGGTATTAAACAATATAAGTTAATAATTGTATAAAAAGTGAATGATAAGTGGATAAAGTCGTCATCAAGTCATTAGGTTAATGATTAAATTATGATTAGGTCAGGATATATGTCATCTGATACAGCTCCTTTGTTCATATCAGTAATGTGTTAATAAATATGGAAGGTTAAATCAGGTCCTGGTCCCTTTAAAAAAATATTGGGGAGGGGGGGTTGAATTATGATAATTTTATAGTTTATTTAGTTTGAAAAATATTTAAATGACATATGATCATACATACGTATTGTGCGTAAATATTGACCCCGACCTGACCTTTATGCAAGAATATTCATTACATTGAATACGAATGTAGTATTAATGCTACATTACACCATGACCGTAAGGATTATGAGTTAAAATTTAACACACAAACATACTTCTATAATTTAACGATCGCTGTCGAAGTGTAGAATAAGCGTGGTACTGATGAAAGAAGTGGTACTGACTTTCATCGGGATATGTGTAGATAATTATTAGATGCAAAATGTGAAAGGTCAGGTTGGGGTCAATATTTACGCACTATACTATCTATAATAAATGTTGAATGTCAAAGGTCTGTTTATGTTAATAAAATGATACATGTGCATCAACTCATCTTGCATGTATATTGAGAGGACAAATTCTCTACTTCAAGTACTTAAATATGCATGACCAAATATACAGCTTTAGATTTTGCAAAATCAATACAATCATTGAAGTTTTGATGTATCATCAATATTTGAAATCAAAACACTTGACCAATCAATTGAAGAGCTCATTTGTGCACAAAACCACATACTTAAACATGTGCACGCAGTAACAAACAGTCAGCAAAATTTTGCTATGAACCAAAAAACAAGCTTGCAATAACCAACAGTCAGCAAATTTGCAAAGATTTACCAAATTTGTTATTTCCTATCATTTAAGTACCGTGGGGGCCTGTTGCCAAACCTCTTACGACCAATTTTAATCATAAACTCTTTTAAGTTGCATTGGTAAATCATCATAAGATTGTTGATAATATGCTTCCCAGTATAATACTCATTGTCATCAATGATCATTATGTATAATGTACGAGGGGTGATTGATAAATTCGCGGAATTCCTTTCTAAAATATTTACCCTTTTGTCAAATGACATTAAAACTCAAGTAAGTGTAAAACAATTCATTTGCGTTTTAAAAATCATATTGGTGAACAGATTATCAATATGTAGAAAGAATAAATGGTATCCATAGCAACCACTGTTTGGTCACTTGAAGCACGCTATTTTTCACCTATTTTTTAAACATTAAACATGGTATTACGCACTCAATTTTGGTACTAATTAAGCGCCAACATTAATTACACAAGCGTGACGTCTGGAAATCATTTCCTAAAAGTTTCATGAAATTCTTTTGAATGGTTATTTCATAGCAGAGATTTTAGAGTAGTGGCTTCGAATCAACGAATAACGTCAACAAATGATTTTGAGTTGGGTGCAGTCATAAATTGTTGTGTTTGACTCAATTTGTCACCTGCAGATATGCTTAAACATATTAAACTGCTGATACATTACCAACACGTGAAAAAACAATTGTCTACACATGGCACCAGAGGTTCAGGGAAGGTAGAACATGGGTAGTTGATGAAGAAAGACCAGATCAACTGACACTGACAGTAACTGTTGGAAAGGCAGCGTGAGTGGAGAACTAACTATATAAGGATTGATGGCTTACAGTGTGATGTATTGCACAAGAGAATTATTTATTCATTCAGTGAGGAATACTTAAAGGTTGCATTTAATCTGTGGGTACAAAGCCATAGAAAGTGTATGGAAATAGGTGGTGATTATGTGCAGAAAGTAATTAGGAAACTTGACTTCGACGTTTAAATGACCCAATGATGACGTCGGCGTGCTTCAAGTACCGTATACTAGTGTTGTTAAATATTTCATGAAAACTTTATTCTCCAATGTATCAAGAAAATATTTGGGCTTTATATCAGTCTTTGGTATATGTACAGAATGATGTATTTTGTTTTTTCCTATGTTATCCCGTGTACCATTAATAAATAAATTCCTCGAACTTTCCAATCACCCCTCGTATATATCAAATATGTCCAAATTTCCATATAATATTTTCGTACAAACATGCATAAAGTAAATTCTATAACTAGTAAAGTGATAATAAATAAGTTCCCGTGATAGATTTTGGTATCATAAAATTAGTAGCAAATACGTCCAAAATAATTTTGTATATATCATCAGTCTTCGAATTTAGCTGGTGGGCCGAATCCGCGGAAATTGTTGTCAGTCCAGTGACTTTGAGAATGTATGTGGTCAGACCGTCCAGCAACCTTTTACAGCCACTATTTGCCATATTCAGAAAAAAATATCATTTGTTGTTATATAGGTTTTTTTTTAATTTTAGTATATGTTATGCTAAATTATTAAAATGGACTGCACATATTTTATCAAATTTGCTAAGTTCTTTGGTCCAGTAACCTTTCATTCAGTCCAGTAAAAAAATCCATTTTACAGGACCGAATGTCCAGTGCTAATGAACATTTGTCATGAAGACTGTATCATACATACAAATGATAAAGTACATTCCCTATAGCTAAAAATTGACAGGGAATTGCCAAAATCTTCAAATTTATGATCATATCTTCCAATAAGTAAGTATTTTTATTTGGATATTTTGGGACCATAATGTGACTTAATGTGAGCAATCTCAATGCAAGTTGTGTACATACATGTATACTAAATGCAACTTCTAAGTACCCCGATTTCAGTAATGTAGGAAATTTATATTTTTTTTAACATTAATATGCGATCGATGATGGAAATGTGTTTTGGACCATACTGACCTTTCATGGTTTCATACTACTTTATCGATGCAAAACCATTTTTGTTGTGCCTGCGTTGATATGGGAAGATTTTGTAATTGTTTTGATTGAACAGAAATTTAGACATTAGAAGTCTTTTTCTGCACGTGACGCACCGTCTGGCAAAAAACCTAATGCAATTTCTGGATCTTGAAGTGACATTCAAGCCATTTCTTGATTTATCGTTGTGCATATCAACACACTAATGGTTTTCACTAAAACTGACTACGTAGGATTATTGCATGATAAGCACATGCGCATTTCTGCTTTTCAGCACCTGCACGACAAAAGCAACTTTGCATCAATTAAGGAGCATGAAAACCATGCTAGCAGATGACAGTATAGTCCTATACACATTTCCATTAACGATTGGACATAAATATTGAAAATAAAATTTTTCGACAACATTGAAAATGGGGTACTTAAAAGGTTTGTTAAGTATATATAGTAATGTGACTTATGTGACTAATGAGTTAAGTGATTGAGAGTTAATTCCCATGAGAAATTTTGTTATCACGAAAACATGATGAAATAACCATTGAAGACAGGTCATGTAAACTTGGCCAGTCATATCCTTTATTTAGTGTTTCATTCAATATCAGTTGATGTGACATAGTCAAGTGATACCAAGGACCAATCACTTAAAACAACAAGGAACCTTATGAATCACTGAGCATGGCAAGTCACTGTCATTACAAATAGCATGACAATTTCTAATATGACCACCTGTCTTAAATAAATGTTCCAGTTAATGAGTTGATCATAAAAAGTAATAAGCACCAATTAAGTGCAATTGACATTAAGCTAGACCTCCCATTTCTAAATATTCAAAATCCCTTAAAATCTATCTTAAAGAAATTTACAAGAATATTCCAAATGAAACTTTACACAATAGTTTCATACAATGTGTTCCCACAAGACATGGTAATAACCCCCTATATATGATGTGGTTTTCAATAATTAATTTGAAAATCTTTGATAAAATGGTCTAATTGTATAAAATAGTATTTATACATCAGCAATTCCTGGCCATAAACCTTTTAGTATTTGATGTAGTATTATGTAATGCATTATAATGCCAACAAAAACTACACTTTTATCAACTGATATACAAAACTTGATGGGTCAGTGCAAAACTAATCTACATCTTTATTTACATAGTAAGACCAGTTTTGAACTGACACATACTTCAACATCAAAAACATGTCACCAGTACATACAAGAAAATCCCCAACAATAATACCTTATCAGATGACCAAACATCAATATCATTTTATGTGGTATTTTACAACACTTGTATAATAAAATGTTAATAAAAAGGTCCAGGTTGGTGAAACATAATATAGGCCAACTACAAACTATACCATAAAACAATTCTATCAAATACCATGTCATTCATAGGTATTGTGTCTTAATCCTACAGTACAGTCCTGGGATCTTTAAACTTGCTTTTCACAATACCCTGGCTTAGTGCAAAACCGTCCTAAATCTCTATCTTTTTAACTTGAGTTACAACCGTTTAGCACTAAGCCAGCAAATAGTAAATTCTCATTCAAACATTCAGTTTACCCAAATTAATGAGGGCAGGCCAAATCTTCCTTGAAAGCTTCTTACATACAGGGCTTAAGAGATTCACAAGAAAGATATTAAATCAAGCATTGTAAACATTTGACATTCCATAAAACATATATACAACAAATATACAATTAAAAGTTAGACGACAAGTAATTGAGTTAATATTAATATGACCTCGCATTCCAACATGCAGTATAAAACAATTTTGTTAATTTATCAAAATTCCTTAAATCTGCTTTGTGTATTAGAAATATCCTTGTTTAATAAATTAAATGCCACTCTCATAAATATTGTAGTACACTATACAACACTCAATTCTGTATTTCAAGTCCTATATATACATGTATGTAGCAGAGGTATAATACGGCACTTGTACTCCCCTGCCTTTAAGCTAGCTTTTATTGCGACATGGTAGAGTGTCGGCTTACGACTTGAGAGGTCGTGGGTTTGAATCTCAGTTCGAAACTTGGATTTTTATAGGGTTACATATAATTTTATGCATTGTTTTTCCTTTTTAAATTTGTTTAATCACTGATCTGTGTTATATTTGTATTTGAATGTTTTGTGAGATGATGTATCTTTGTTGTACAAATATTTAATAAAACATCTGTTCTGTTCTGCTCTGTTCTATGTTTAAAGGAATATACAACTCCTAGGTATTCTTATTTAATATGGTACTAAATATTCATTGCCTACATGCATGATAACTTGGATACTATAATTTAAATGCAGCAAGTGCCTGTTTTCAAATATATTTTACTGAGTCAAGGAAAGTTGAACAACTGGTATCAAAATTTTCTATTGTTTAAGACATTTTTCACTTTTATACTACACTGCAATTTCAGGCTAAGAAAATTAATGACAAATATAATTAAGTGACTTCTGAAACCATAAAACTAACATAATAATTTTGCCGTCTAGATATTGCACTAACAAACAAAGCAATCATAGAGACATTATAATTATAAATCTCATCCCTCAACTTGAACGCCGTTATCATCATCTTACATATAATTATGTAACAAAAAACAACACAGTACAGTATAACCTCTGCAGAGTGGGCCCTTTACAGAACAAATCTGCTGCACAACAACAGCTTTTGTTATTTCCCTTAGGCGCAATTTTAATGGAATTTAACCTCTGCAGAGCAACAACCTCTGAACAACATGTTTTAGTCCCTCCCAATGAGGGTTACTCAAGAGAGGTTATACTGTATTCACAGTTTACGTAAACAATAAGACATTGTTCTAAATTACGAGTGATACAACATTTGGACTAGTGAGAAAATATTCACCATCAAAAAACCATCATGTAACGTCATATCACTGTATATATGTTTGTCCTGACATTTATATTCAATTATTACATATAAATGATAAACTACACAGTCATATCAACTTACATTGAAGAAAATTACAACGTAAGATGTTTGTTTACTTCTATATATGGAGACATTTCTGTTGGTAATTTAATTCTTTTCAATTAAACATAAAGGCTTGAAAATTTCAGCGCACCCTTTGAATTTCATTTCAAGTAAAATCACATGACACATTAATGTACAAGTTGTATATCATTTTTAAAGGAGATATCAAGTTAGAGAAAAGATAAAATAAAATATTGAGAATTATAAATTGGTGGTCATAAGTATACACTACTTCATAATGGTATAATGTTCAATAATATAATTACATGTATGTAAAAAAGAAAGTCATAAAAAGTTCCTTAAAAAATAATAATTTTATTTTAGTATATTTCCTTATTTAAGCTTTCATTCATGATTTCATCTATCAAGAATTTTTCTGATTTATTAACATTGATGTTATAAAACTATATGATTTACACAATTTTTACGACTGTAACAAAGCAGTTCGGTAACATTTAAAACCAAATGTAAGACAAATTGTTAAACACAGACAGGTATTTTATGCCTAGTTGTAAATCAATAAATACATGTATATAGTTTTAAGGAATGGCTATAGAAAGAGTTATATTTTTTGCCGTATAATACTACGGTAAATGCATGAACAACTTTCCATAAAGAAATTGGAATGAATTTTATAAGAAACATGTATTACCATAAAGCTATACAAATTTAACCACAAAATTGTACCACAAAATTTCCCATAATTCCTTTTCATAAAATTGTACTTAATTATTGTCAACATGTGTATGATATTGAAAGTGTTATGAGCAACAGGAATAAAAAAAATTTTCAGAATATTAATAAGGGATCAATATTTGCTTCCATTTCGTGAGATTTCATGTATGATCATTGACAAAGAATGGCCCTGACTCTTGTTCAGCTTATTTTTAAATCACATGATAGTCTATTCATATTAATATGTTAATTAATATCGGTACACTATATTATAAAGAGTGTATTTTAAACCAACCTCATACTTGGCTGTACATTATAAAATTATAAATTCACAACAAGGACAGAATCAATGAAATGATTATTAAGTGACAGCTTGAAAGATGAAATATTTATTGATCTGTGAGATAACTGATTGACTAAAATATAACGCCTAGAATATGGTCACATGACTTGATCAGGTTTCAATGGGCAATAATTAATCATAGTGATCGGACTGACACATACACAGAACAATATAGTGCTTACAGATTTGTTCACTGTCAGTAAAATATCACCTTTACATATTGAGGGTTGCCCGCAAAACTGTAGTAACTCATTCTTGTACACAATGCACTTACTACAGTAATATTACTATAACAGGAAACAGATTAAACTTTAACTTTATAACAAATTTGATATCTTCAGAGCATTGTCTCATCATGGCCCATAGTAAACAATACAACATAAACATGTACAGTAACTTCATGATTATTCAAATTCAAAAACTTTTATACATGTACAACAAATTAATAAAATTTTAAACAAACAACATGATTATTAATTTTTCTCGAGCCCAGTCGCGGTAGGTCATACCCTATACCGGGTACATGAGTTGTTGGCCTCGTGGAAGGGTAGGTTAGTATTGGTGATAGAAAAGTGTCCTGGAAACCTATAGTAGGAAGAGCTGGCCGTCATATATTACCTAAATATGTGTTGAATACGATGTTAAAAAAAAAAAGAAAAAAATATTAATTTTTCAAATTTTAATCTCCCAAGTGACTAGCTGCACTCATCTAAAGCATTGTTGCACATTTGAGAACAAGTATACATGAATAGTACATATGCATCATACATGTATTTTTAGTTTATTAAAAGTCACATGATTATTTTGAACTATAAGTACATATGTATGATGTATACATATTGGTCAGTGCAAAACTAGCTGACATATAGTTAAACTAGTTTATGCACCAATCCATCACAATGTATATTTTTTTTTCAGGAAAATATATTTTATATTTAATTAAACTGTCAGAAAGCTTACAAAGTACTTACAAAAACCCAAAACTAATAAAATGTCAAGGAAGATTTGTTAGTTATTAGGATATTAAGGATGTTAAATCACAAATAGGAAAAGACCACTGAATGTGTTCAGTAGAATAGAATGAGCTGAATATGGTCCCAGACTAAAGTACATAGACTCCTGCTTGGAAGGTCACAAACGACAAGTTCAAATCCAAACTTTGTCAAGCTTTTATCAAATTTCATGTTTGAAGAATAATACTGATCATAGAGTTCCTATAATGAACTAGAAAACAAAAAAGCAAGATTATACCTATTAAAATGAATGTTCATGTATCATGTTTTATTGGGTTTTATGCTGGGTCAACGCAAATTATAGTCATTTTATGGTGGTTTATTAAGTTTAACATAAAATTCCTGTAGTCAGTTTGTTTAGGGATTTATAGCACATCAGCACATTGAAAACACATATAAAACAAAGACAAAAGACTTACATTTTTACATTTACTAAAAGAAACAATATATCGAACATACCATATTATATTGTTTTCCTGCATTGTTACCAGATTCCTCGTCAGTAGCATCACCAACATTATAACCACCTCTATTGTTGTTCTGATAATAAAATAAACAACATAAAACAATTAAATATCAAGAATTAAGACAGGAATTAAATGGGTTAGAGGCTAAGAGAATTGCTATACAGCCTCCTAGTAAAAGAAAGGTAATGAATCACAAAAAAATCAATTTTATACAAATTAACCAGCTTGTTTTCAAAACTAATGAAAACTTTAATGAATAACTTCTTTATTATAAGTACCAAATTGCATGTTCAATTAAATAACAATAAACAACAAAGATACATGGCTGAAGAAAATAATGAGAGTTTTGGGTAAATTTTATCCCATCTATGGAATTACAATCTACAGAGGAAACCCTTAAAACCGGATACCCTCTAAATTGGAATCCTCTGCAAACTGGAATTTTTTAGGTCCTGAATATTTTTCCTCCAAATTTATACAATAAAAATAACTTGTATTCTGGAACCCCTGCACTCTAGAAATCAGACAAGTTTTAACCCAAGCTTTGAGGGGGTTGCATTGTACTTCTATAAAATGTTTAAAGGTGTAGTCACATAATATCAGTCATTAAATCTTTACTAAATATTGAGGTGCTTTTTTGCAGTTTTGCTGTCCAGATATTGCAAGGTTAGTGCAAAACGGACATAATTCACTCTTTTCTAGCATTGAGTTATGACCGTTTTACGCTAAACCCATAATATGTCTAGTGTTATAACTTGACTAAAATATAATCTTATTAAATTAGCATAATGCTAGTTTAGATGAACATTGTTACATTCTTATGTTAATGGTATTTAATATAAATGCCAATCATCAACCAATCAATACAGTGTTAGTGATATAACTCATTCCATACTTGTTCACTTTAATCAGCATCTTCATTTATGGGCAAGACATAAATGATTTACACTGTATAAGAAACTGTAAATTTACATTGACAGATTTTTTAAAACATATCATAAACAATTATTAATCAACAGAAATGTAATATTTTAAAGAAACACTTCAGTCAAAGTAGATATAAGTGATATCTTTGGTTCTGATTGAAGTAGGCTGACTCACCTGGGAATCAAACAATCTGTTGCCATTTGCTCTATTGGCTGATTTCTCGTTTAATCTATTGTTTGAACCTCTGGGATTATGCATATACAGGTCACATCTTACTACAGCCAGAATGGTAAATGCTACTAAAATTGTCTCCTTAGCTTTCCAAGTCATATTTCCTAAAAGAGAAAATACATAAATTAGAAAAAAAATATATATAGAGAAATATATATTTATATGAATGATTTTCATTCAAACAATTGTATACCAAGGTTTGCTTGTATGTCCTTGGGAACATTGTAGAAACTTAGAAAATAATAATAATAATAATAATAATAATATAATAGTAATAAAGACTTTATTTAATGAGGCTACACATTTGGATAAATCCAATCTTCCATGTGGACCTTTTATAAAACATCTACAAGTTATTTACAATATTTACAAAGTGAAAAACATTTAATATATTAACAAATTGAAAGATAAGTAAAGTAGAACAAGCCTGAAATAAAAGAGTGAATATTAACAGTGGACCAAGACCATTTTTCATTTAGTGAGATTTCCATTTAAGGTATTGATTTTTGAATGATGCTAAACTTTTCGCGAGTCGAATGTTAAGAGGAATTTCATTCCATATAAATGATCCTGAATATGTTAAGTAGAACTTTACATTTGGAACCCCTCATAAAAGATTATTGATTCCAGTAGTGATCATACAATGGACATCTCAGATGAATATGTGGATATAACATACATGTACAAATGATAACTAGGTACATTTAATGAGCTATACTAGCCCTTTAATTGATTATGGTGGAGCCCATTCTCATATGCAGAGGTTAGGAATTTTATATTCTTGATTGATATAACCTTTGAGTACTAGACTGTAGGACCCTTCAACATGTAGTTGTCATAGTATGAGTACAAATATTACCAATCAGAGAATTATTGTCAGAGATCTATATATAACTATGTCTAGCTCTGTGCAGGGATTTTATATAACAGGGATTTGTAACCACATAGATTTACATCAAATTTCACTGGACATTGTGGCAATTATTTTAGCCCATACAGATAACAAGTATTACAAGTTTAAATAAAGAAATTCACATGAAATTTTGTACCAGTACCATTAACATTTACGTAAAGGTTTGGAAAACTGTGGTTTTAGATGATTTTTATATAAAGAGTCCATGAATAGATTAATTACAAATCTATAACACATCGTAAAATAGACAACTGATATAGTAAGATACAACAAAGTTTCTAATTGGATAAAGATGTTGTTTCTATGATTATGAAGAGACACTTATGCATGTAGATTTAATTGTTACCATACATTATATCAAGGACCCTATATAAACATAATATATTAAATAAAGGCCATGATAAAATATATAAATATTATCATTATGTGTGCAATATGTGGTACCATTTTTTAAGAATTTTCAGCTTGATACAAGTTCACATTTAATACAGAAAGTCACAATAGCAATGTTTTAATAGAAAAAACGTAAATACCAAGTTCAAAATAATTATAACAAACCAGATTGAAAACCAATTAGCCATTTGTAATTACGCTTTTACTAGTATTTGAGAGGAGTGTTAGCCGTATTTAAAATGAATTAACAACAAAAAGTTTAAAAACTTACGATTTCGGCTTGACAACGAAGTTAAAAATGGACGTGTTACACAATTAAACACTTTAATCAACAAGTGTTGGCTTAAAACAAACAGTTTGACAAAATAAATCTAAATAATGAAAAACAAAGTTACTCACGACTCAATCTTTGGGAGGCGTTTTTTTACATCCAGTTCATGCTACATCTAGATATCGTATGCAAGTGTAAAATATTGAAATTATTCAAGGTTTAATTTCATGCATAAAACATGTATAATTTTACTCCAGTCAATTAAATTATTAACTATTTTGATATATTTAACTCATATTGACAAAAATATTGCTTTTGTCGACGAATATGAGTTTTTTTATTATCGAACTACTTTTTCTTTTACTCCGTTAAGTTAACGCCTACTATTGAAAGTAAACGCCCACTGATAGAGGTCGCGTACAATTTTGATTAAACTTTTAACAGTACATTCTTTCAAATATGTCTTTAAACTAAACTTCTCCTGTAATGCTCTTAGTAATTATTAGACTTTGAAGTGTATTAAGAGAAATAAAGGTTACTTCTGGTATAAAATTGCCATCAAAGCGCATTTATGAACAAGGAAGTCGAGAATAATAAGTTTTCGCGATATCACCGTGACATTGAGTTCGGATACTTTTTTCTTGCTCTGACAACGCAGAAACAGAAACTTTTCAGCAAGGAAAACAGCCCCAAAATCTGTCAAAAGGGCCTTATAGATGTCACAAATGCTCATGTATCACCCCAGATAGTCATTGTAAAACCTATTAAATAGTTTTCAAGACATCATGATTTTTTATTCACATGGCACCCAGTTCGTGTTATTATATGTACAAAGCAGCGGAACGCACCCAGCAAAGTCAAAGATCCTGTTGAAGCCCTAAATATGTTTTATTGATGTCATCAATGCTCATTTATTACAATAATAGCCATAGTTTAAACATATTGTCAAGTTTTCATTACATCATGGTTTTCTACTTTAAAAAAAGGACAACCAGTTCGTGTCGTTTTCTTGCTCGAACTTAACATATCTTTAAATAAACGGAACGCACCTAGAAAGTCAAAGATCCGTTCAAACCCATTAAAAATAGTTTAAACATGTCATAAATGCAATTTACGAACAAGAAAGTCAGTGTTAAATCTATTAAAAAGGTTTCTAGACATCAGTTGTTTTTTTAAATTAAATGACATCCAGTTGATGTTTTTTTGCACGAACAAATGACATCTAGTTCGTGTAATTGTCCTTGTTCTACAAAGCATAGGGACACTTCCAGAAGTCAAGGAACCCGTTAAACCCCTTAAGTATGCTTCATAGATGTCATAAATGCTCATTTATCACATAGAAAGTCATTGTTTAAACATATTTATAAGTTTTCTATACATCACGACGTTTTTGCATTCATGACATCCAGTTCGTGTCGTTATCTCATCCTCCAACGTTATAGTTCTACAAAGCATCGGGGCGCATCCAGCAAGTCAAAGAGCCCCTTAAACCCCTTAAGTATGCTTCATAGATGTCATAAATGCTCATTTGGACACAAAAAAGTGAAGATCTAAAGCTATTGATGAGTTTTCTACACATCACCATTTTCTACTTAGTGACATCCAGTTCGTGTTATTTTCCACGCTCCAACTATATACATCTATAATGCAATGAAACACGTACAATAAGTAAAAAAAAAACCGCTAAACCCCTTAAGTGTGCTTTATGGATGTCATAAATGTTCATTTATCAACAAGATAGTCATTGTTTAAACATATTTATAAGTTTTCTACGCACCATGATTTTTTACTTAAATGACATCCAGTTCGTGTTGTTACCTATCTTGCTCCAACATTATACATCCACTAAGCATCGGGACACTTCCAGAAGTCAAAGAACCCGTTAAACCCCTTAAGTATGCTTCATAGATGTCATAAATGCTCATTTATCGCCTAGAAAGTCATTGTTTAAACATATTTATAAGTTTTCTATACATCACGACGTTTTTGCATTCATGACATCCAGTTCGTGTCGTTATCTCCCCTCCCCTCCTCCAACGTTATAGTTCAACAAAGCATCGGGGCGCATCCAGCAAGTCAAAGAGCCCCTTAAACCCCTTAAGTATGCTTCATATTTGTCATAAATGCTCATTTGGACACAAAAAAGTGAAGATCTAAAGCTATTGATGAGTTTTCTACACATCACCATTTTCTACTTAGTGACATCCAGTTCGTGTTATTTTCTACGCTTCAACTTTATACAACTATAATGCAACGAAACACATACAGTAAGTAAAAAAAACCCGCTAAACCCCTAAAGTGTGCTTTATGGATGTCATAAATGCTCATTTATCACCTAGAAAGTCATTGTTTAAAAATATTTATAAGTTTTCTATACATCACGACGTTTTTGCATTCATGACATCCAGTTCGTGTTGTTATCTCTCCTCCTCCAACGTTATAGTTCTATAAAGCATCGGGGCGCATCCAGCAAGTCAAAGAGCCCCTTAAACCCATTAAGTATGCTTCATAGATGTCATAAATGCTCATTTGAACACAAAAAAGTGAAGATCTAAAGCTATTGACGAGTTTTCTACACATCACCATTTTCTACTTAGTGACATCCAGTTCGTGTTATTTTCCACGCTTCAACTTTATACATCTATAATGCAACGAAACACATACAGTAAGTAAAAAAACCCTGCTAAACCCCTTAAGTGTGCTTTATGGATGTCATAAATGTTCATTTATCAACAAGACAGTCATTGTTTAAACATATTTATAAGTTTTCTACGCACCATGATTTTTTTACTTAAATGACATCCAGTTCGTGTTGTTACCTATCTTGCTCCAACATTATACATCCACAAAGCATCGGGACACTTCCAGAAGTCAAAGAACCCGTTAAACCCCTTAAGTATGCTTCATAGATGTCATAAATGCTCATTTATCACATAGAAAGTCATTGTTTAAACATATTTATAAGTTTTCTATACATCACGACGTTTTTGCATTCATGACATCCAGTTCGTGTCGTTATCTCATCCTCCAACGTTATAGTTCTACAAAGCATCGGGGCGCATCCAGCAAGTCAAAGAGCCCCTTAAACCCCTTAAGTATGCTTCATAGATGTCATAAATGCTCATTTGGACACAAAAAAAGTGAAGATCTAAAGCTATTGATGATATTTCTACACATCACCATTTTCTACTTAGTGACATCCAGTTTGTGTTATTTTCCACGCTCCAACTTTATACATCTATAATGCAACGAAACACATACAGTAAGTAAAAAACCCCGCTAAACCCCTTAAGTGTGCTTTATGGATGTCATAAATGTTCATTTATCAACAATACAGTCATTGTTTAAACATGTTTATAAGTTTTCTACGCACCATGATTTTTTTACTTTAATGACATCCAGTTCGTGTTGTTACCTATCTTGCTCCAACATTATACATACACAAAGCATCGGGACACTTCCAGAAGTCAAAGAACCCGTTAAACCCCTTAAGTATGCTTCATAGATGTCAAAAATGCTCATTTATCGCCTAGAAAGTCATTGTTTAAACATATTTATATGTTTTTTATACGTTTTTGCATTCATGACATCCAGTTCGTGTTATTTTCCACGCTCGAACTTAATACATCTACAAGGCTACGGATTACATGCAGTAAGTAAAAATTACCGTTAAACCCATTAAAAAAACATTGATAAGTTTTCTACTCATCACCATTTTTTACTTAATGACAAGAAAGTCAGTGTTTTAAAAAAACCTATTAAAAAGTTTCTTTACATCAGGGTTTTAACTTAAATGACATCCAGTTGATGTTTTTTGAACCAACTTTATATTGCACGAAGCAATGGAACGGAACTCATCCAGCAAGTCAAAGAAACCCATAAATAGCTCACTAAAGCTTTAAAGATGTCACCAATGCTCATTTGACATAAAAATAGTCAGGGTTAAAAACCATTGATTATTGTTCTAGACATCGTGATGTCCTACTTTAAATGACATCCAGTTCGTGTTATTTTCCCCACTCGAACTTAATATATATCTTGAACCAACCGAACGCACCTAGCAAGTCAATGACCCCGTTGAACCCCTTAAAAATACTATATTAAAGTCATAAATGAAATTTATGAACAACAAAGTCAGTGTTTAAACCTATTAAAAAGGTTTCTAGAAATCTTGTTTTTTTATCTTAGATGACATCGAGTTGATGTTTTCTTGCACCAACTTTATGTCTAACGAAACAATGGAACAGAACACATCCAGCAAGTCAAAGAAACCCATGAATAGCTCGGTAAGGGTTTAAGATGTCACCAATGAGCATTTATCACCAAAATAGTCAAGGTTAAAAACCATTGATAAGTTTCTACACATCACGATTTTCTACTTAATGACATCCAGTTCGAGTTATTTTCCACGCTCGAACTTAATACATCTACAAGACTACGGAATGCATGCAGTAAGTAAAAATAACCGTTAAACCCATTAAATATGCTCTATAGATGTCATCAATGCTCATTCATCACAAAGACAGTCATTGTTAAAACATGTTTATAAGTTTTTTTGACATCATGATTTTTTCTTAAATGACATCCAGTTCGTGTTGTTATCGTCCTTCCTACAACATTATATATCTACAAAGCATCGGGGCACACTTAAGAAGTCAAAGAACCCGTTAAACCCCTAAAGAATTCTTTAAAAATGTTATAAATGCTCATTTGACACAAAAATAGTCAAGGTTAAAACTATTGATAAGTTTTCTACACATCACTAATTTCTACTTAATGACATCCAGTTCGTGTTATTTTCCACGCTCGAACTTGATATATATCTTTAAACCATCGGAACGTACCTAGCAGGTCAAGGGTCCCGTTGAACCCCTGAAAGATACTATATTAATGTCATAAATGAAATCTATGAACAAGAAAGTCAGTGTTTAAACCTATTAAATGTTTCTATACATCAGGGTTTTTAACTTAAATGACATCCAGTTGATGTTTTCTTGCACCAACTTTATATCTAACGAAGCAATGGAACGGAACACATCCAGCAAGTCAAGGATACTTATTAATAGCTCACTAAGGCTTTAAAGATGTTATCAATGAGCATTTAACACCAATATAGTCTAGGTTTAATACTATTGAAAAGTTTTCTACACACCACGAAATTCTCCTTTATGACATCCAGTTGGTGTTATTTTCCTCGCTCGAACTTAACAAGGCAACGGAACACACACAGTTAGCAAAAAAAAAAACGTAAAACATCTTAAGTATGCTTTATAGTTGTTATAAATGCTCATTTATCACCAAAATAGTCATTGTTTAAACATTTATAAGTTTTCTAGACATCATGAATTTTTACTTAAATGACATCCAGTTCGTGTTGTTATCTTTCTTTCCCGGACGTTATCTACAAAGCATCGGGGCGCATCCAGCAAGTCAAAACACCCGTTAAACCCCTAAAGAATTCTTTATAGATGTCATAAATGCTCATTTGACACCAAAATAGTCAAGGTTATAAACTACTGATAAGTTTTCTACACATCACCATTTTCTACTTAATGACATCCAGTTCGTGTTATTTTCCTTGTTCGAACTTAAAACATACAAGGCAACGGAACCCGTTGAACATCGCAAGAATACTTTATAGATGTCACAAATACTCATTTGAAACAAAAAAGTCAGTGTTAAAATATATTGTGAATTGTTCTAGAAATCAGGATTTATTACTTTAAAGGGGTTAAACGGGATCTTTGACTTGCTAGGTGCGTTTAGTTGGTTTAAAGTTATATATTATGTTCGAGCAAGGAAACAACACGAACTGGATGTCATTTAAAGTAGAAAATCATATTTCTAGAACAATTAACAAGATATTTTAACCCTGACTATATTTGTGTCAAATGAGCATTCTTGACATCTATAAAGCATTCTTTAGGGGTTCAACGGGTTCTTTGACTTGTTGGATACGTCCCGATGCTTTGTAGAAATATAACGTTGAAGGAAGAAAGATAACAACACGAACTGGATGTCATTTATGTAAAAAATCATGATGTCAAAAAAACTTATAAATATGTTTAAACAATGACTGTCTTTGTGATAAATGAGCATTTATGACATCTATAGAGCACATTTAATGGGTTTAGCGGTTATTTTTACTTACTGCATGTAATCCGTAGCCTTGTAGATGTATTAAGTTGGAGCGTGGAAAATAACACGAACTGGATGTCATGAATGCAAAAACGTCGTGATGTATAGAAAACTTATAAATATTTTTAAACAATGACTTTCTAGGCGATAAATGAGCATAAATGACATCTATGAAGCATACTTAAGGGGTTTAACGGGTTCTTTGACTTCTGGAAGTGTCCCGATGCTTTGTGGATGTATAATGTTGGAGCAAGATTGGTAACAACACGAACTGGATGTCATTAAAGTGAAAAAAATCATGGTGCGTAGAAAACTTATAAATATGTTTAAACAATGACTGTCTTGTTGATAAGTGAACATTTATGACATCCATAAAGCACACTTAAGGGGTTTAGCGGGTTTTTTTACGTACTGTATGTGTTTCGTTGCATTATAGATGTATAAAGTTGGAGCGTGGAAAATAACACGAACTGGATGTCACTAAGTAGAAAATGGTGATGTGTAGAAAACTCATCAATAGCTTTAGATCTTCACTTTTTTGTGTCCAAATGAGCATTTATGACATCTATGAAGCATACTTAAGGGGTTTAAGGGGCTCTTTGACTTGCTGGATGCGCCCCGATGCTTTGTAGAACTATAACGTTGGAGGATGAGATAACGACACGAACTGGATGTCATGAATGCAAAAACGTCGTGATGTATAGAAAACTTATAAATATGTTTAAACAATGACTTTCTATGTGATAAATGAGCATTTATGACATCTATGAAGCATACTTAAGGGGTTTAACGGGTTCTTTGACTTCTGGAAGTGTCCCGATGCTTTGTGGATGTATAATGTTGGAGCAAGATAGGTAACAACACGAACTGGATGTCATTTAAGTAAAAAATCATGATGTCTAGAAAACTTATAAATATGTTTAAAAAATGACTGTCTTTGTGATAAATGAGCATTTATGACATCTATAAAGCATTCTTAAGATGTTTAACGGTTATTTTTACTTACTGCATGTGTTCCGTAGCCTTGTAGATGTATGAAGTTCGAGCGTGGAAAATAACACGAACTGGATGTCATTAAGTAGAAAATGGTGATGTGTAGAAAACTTACCTCTGTTTTTTCACCAAGACTATGTTTTTGTCAAATGAGCATTTATGACATCTTACTATAAAGAATTCTTTAGGGGTTTAACGGGATTTTTTGACTTGCTGGATGTTTCCCGATACTTTGTAGATGTATTAAGTTCGAGCGTGGAAAATAACACGAACTGGATGTCATTAAGTAGAAAGTCCTGATGTGTAGAAAACTTATCAATGGTTTTTAACCTTGACTATTGTAGTGATAAATGCTCATTGATAACATCTTTAAACCCTTAGTGAGCTATTCGTGGGTTTCTTTGACTTGCTGGATGTGTTCCGTTCCATTGCTTCGTGCGATATAAAGTTGGTTAAAAAACACCAACTGGGTGTCATTTACGTTAAAAAACCCTGATTTCTAGAAACCTTTTTAATAGGTTTTAAGACTGACTTTCTTGTTCATAAATTTCATTTATGACATTAATCTAGTATCTTAAGGGGTTCAATGGGACCCTTGACTAGCTAGGTGCGTTCCGATGGTTAAAATATATATATTAAGTTCGAGCGTGGAAAATTACACGAACTGGATGTCATTAAGTAAAAAATGGTGATGTGTAGAAAACTTATCAATGGTTTTTAACCTAGACTATTTTTGTGTCAAATGAGCATTTATGACATTTTTAAAGAATTCTTTAGGGGTTTAACGGGTTCTTTGACTTGCTGTATGTGTTTCGTTGCTTTGTAAATATGTTAAGCTCGAGCGAGAAAAATTACATCTATGTCATTTGAGTAAAAATAATTGTGCCTAAAAACTTATCAAAAGGTTTTAACCCGGACTATTTTTGTAATAAATTAGCATTGATGACATCTATTAAGCCTTTTTGAGAGGTTAAAGGGGTTCTTTTATTTGCTGGATGTGTTCCTTGGCTTTTTAGATATTTAAAGTTTATGCAAGAAAAATAACACGAACTCGATGTCATTAAAGTAGAAAATCATGCATATGATATCTAGCAAAACACACTGAAAGGTAAATGACTTTTTGGTAATAAATTAGCCTAAATAACATCTATTAGGGGTTTAAAGGGTTCTTTGACTTACTGGATGGGTTTCGTTGCTAAGTACATATATAAAGTTCGAGCAAGAAAAATTACATCAACTCGATGTCATTAAAAAAAATCATGATATCTAGGAAAGTTATCAATAGGTTTTAACTCTTACTAATTTGGTGACAAATGAGCATTAATGACATCTATTAAGCCTTCTTGAGTTGTTTAAGTGGTTCTTTTAGATGTGTTCCTTTGCTTTTTAGATAAATTAAGTTCGAGTAAGTAAAAATACACCAACTCGATGTCATTGGAATAGAAAATCATAAAAACATCAACTCGATGTCATTTAATTAGAAAAATCATGATGTATAGAAAACGTAATATTAGGTTTTGATCCCGACTATTTTGGTGATAAATGAGCATTGATGACATCTATAAAGCATTATCTAGGGGTTTAAAGGTTTCTACGAATTGCTGGATGTGTTCCGTTGCTTTGTAAGCTTATAAAGTTTGACCCTAAAAAATTACATCAACTCGATGTCATTGAAGTAAACAATCATGCTGCATGAATAGTTAATAATAATAATAATTTTATTTCGGTATCAATGACATGGCACATAGCATACAAAAAGTGATTAACACAGTGTATAATGCCATATGTCATGCGCATCAATACTGTACGGAGTTCAGAAGCTTCCATAAAATAAACAATTAACTGCCTGCATCTCTGCAATATATAGATACTTAAAAACTGTGACCATTCTTATTCACCAACCGCTGAGGATTAAGCGGAACAATCTTATTGGGCGGGGCTAACTGATAATAAAAACCGGATCTACTTTTACAGTAACTCGATGTAGCACGAACTGGATGTAAAAAAACGCCTCCCTCAATCTTTACTTTCACTTTATCCTTAATATATGTATTACTCCGCCAGGTAGACGACGGGACTATTTTGTTAACTATTATACTTTTACTAGACCAAGTACTTAAGTAGTCTACAAATTTGAATATGTCATGTAAAATTTAAAACTCGATACAGTCAGCAATATAATAAGGCATCGTTACTATTACATTACAAAAAGGGTTAATTAGACGCACTATTTCTCGTACGTAGTTAAAACCGCATGACTGCCTTTTTCGTAAACAAACCGGAAAATGACTAAGGTGCGTATGACGATCAAAAACAGACACAATAACTGTTATCGTGATCAATTATACTTTATAGTTAATTGGAAACATCCTGAATCTTAAAAGTTGATGCTTGGAAGTTTATCTTATTCCTTATTTGTGCAATTTTAACAGCGTATGGATATGTATCATTTAGTTTCAAGTGGACAGTGACTTAAGTTTTAACTTAATATCTCATATGCGTGGAAAATTTCGTCTGCATTTTCAGATTTCGTGGGCGATTCATAATACTGTTTTACTTATTATTCTACTTGATTTATTTTCCACAGACATACAGTAATTAAGCAAAATGAAAGCTGTTGTGTGTGTTTTAATAATTACAACGATTGTCAATGCTGACATTTATTTTCATAATCCAAGGTAAGACAAATTTATAGATTATGTTATATTTATTGTTAAAAAATCAATGTGTCATATATCAGATACAATACATATCAAACCAAATATTTTGTGATATCATACTCAATTTGGGAAGGTATACATATTATCCCTTGTAAGGTTTCTTAATCTTTCTCTTCAAGTTCCGGTTCTTTAATATTTAGCTTTTGTGTTTTTGTTGTACAATTGTATAAATGTAGCTGCTGTTAATATATGTGTCTGTATCGGATGAAAAACAAAATGTTAAAAAAGTGACTTAATTACATGTATAAAGTTTTGGAGGTCAGAGCTAGTATGATAGTAGTACAAATGATATAACTCATTCAATTAATTGTATTTTCTGTAAAGACAAAAGCTGTAAAATAATATTTCATATCTCTGGTAAATCAAGGACCCTGTATAAATATAATATGTACCGGGTATATATAGGGACAATAGGGTCCATGGGTAAATTACATTAATTAGTTTTCATGCGTATCTTTCAGTGTAATTGGTAAAATTTCACTAACTAGTAAGATACACTTTTGCACATACATAGCTTTCTAGAGGTGGCAGGATGTCTCCTGACTGCTGGAGAGAAATTGCTTTGCTTTGAATCATCACACAGTTTCACACTGTAATGTATGCTAATGTCAACTTGTCCAGCAACAATTTGTTTTATATTTTATTTATTTTATATTGTGTTGAATGTACCTTACTTACCTAACCTTTATAATTTCTTACAGGGGAAGTAATAACAGACTCAATGAAAATACAAGACCAAGAAATAATGCTAACAGGTAATTCATTCACTTCATTTGGAATTCTATTTTTTTTCCCCCTGGGGTACTAACAAAGTTAGCATTTACCTACTCTCCTGGGCGTAGAGTATTCACTGAGTTGCATAGGGAGCGTAACATTTACCATAATAATTAAACATGTGCTAAGAAAACAATAAAATGAATTTTATGTTTCTTGATTTTCAGCAAAAATGGGTAAAAAATATGATATGTAACCCTGTCTGATTCATAACTGTTTTCAGTATAATATTGTATGTTTCAAATAGGTAGTCATTGGAGGGAGTTCATCATTTCAAACACATTAATGTTTTTACCATTATAGTACAAAACATGGGATAGGTTTGTTTTAAGTTTGTGTTTTATAAAATGGTTTATCAAATTACATTACTAAGAAACTCATCTAGAGCATGATATATACATTAAAAACTAATGACATGTACTAGTGTGATAAAAATATCAAGAAACAAGAAATATCTTTAAAAAAGATATTCGGCTCTCTGCTGGGTTCATTTTCAACGGTTTGAAGTATAAATGTTGGTCATGCACGGCGTACATGTATTAACTATAGGTCAAATGTAATTTGTCTGAAATTGCAATTCAGCCTCAACTGACAATTTTTGTCCGAATATATTGCCACTTCGCTGATTTGTCAATTTGGAAAATCTGTCTCAGATTGTAAAATTAAAAACATCTTTAATAACAATGCCATGGATTTTCAATTAAAAATCACTTCTTTCCAGAATGACCAAATAATTTATGTTACTTTTCTGGCGAACATAAAACAATTTGATAGAAATGCTCAATAGCGGCCTACATATGACAAAATAAAAACCCATTCTGAGCGTGCGCTGAGTCATATTCGCAGTTCAGTTATACCGCAAGGGGCGTACCACCACGAATGTGTGATCAATTAGCATAGTGAGTCACTCATTATACACAGAGTAAATAGTCAGCAGCTACTGTAGGTGCTACGCACCTGTTTATCCCAAATAGCCAATGGTGTCATGTGTTTCATCCATTTCTTTATACCGTGAAGGATTTTCATTGGACAAACAGCTATGGTAGAGCAAATTGTATTGGTTGAAATATAGGTCAAAAGTTGGCTTAGACAGCTGCACCGAAAAAGTAATTTAAGATGTATATGTTTTTCTTTATTTTGAATATAATGATAAGTCATAACACATCATATACATGTATATAAGTAATGAGATATTGTCTTTCTAATTGATCCTTAATGTTTACAATACACGTATCTATAATAATAAATTAACTCTTAATAGGATGTCTTTTGTCAATCAATACTAGTCAAACTGCATGTAAATGAAAAAGTAAGTGGAATAGTTTTGTGCTGGCTCATTGATGTGTGATGTGAGAAAATAAAGTCATGTCTCTTCATTTATCTATAAAATACAGGTCTGTGATCAACTATCATGTTGCCATTTAAACAGCATCATTTACGTAATCAAGGCAATGTTACCGGCTCATATTGTATGGTATTGTCTGTAATTAACCTTATTTAGTAACACAATGATTTTGATGACAATTCAGTGACTTGCATTTTTTACTTTAGATCAATTGTATTTTTTACATATCTTAATACATGTGTGTTTTAAATTGACTTTAATGAGGTTGACAAGGCTATCATCTTTGAATTTGAAAATAATGTTTGACCTTTATTGAGATATACAGTAAATTTGTGTTTGCTTACTTATTAGACATTTGTTTTAACTAATCCAACATTTAGAATCAACAAAAGTTAAATTATATACATTATGTATGTACATTTGTATCATAGCAACTGGCATCAACCACTGAAGACATAATACGCTTCATTGGCACTGTATTGACTGCATTTGATGTATAATAAACGTATACTTGATTGCATTTTTTATAGCATTGTAGATTTGAATCCAATGTAAAATACTCATAAACTGTATTTTGATATCAGCTGTTATTTAAAATGTATGTACAAATGATATATTCAATTAAGTTAACATTTGAAGCTGATAATTTATAACCTTCTTGTTTTTCCCTTAAGTACCAAAGTAAATTTTGATCAGAATGTGTCAGATTTAATACTATATTGTAATTGACAAATTTATCAACTAGCTATGAACTACATGAAATCAGTTAGTTTCACTTGGTCCTATGAATTTACGTTTGTTCCAGGCTTGAGCCTAGTGGTTCAAGACAATTACTGTTCATGAATCTTTGTAATTGAAGTAATAAAAATCATATGAATGTTTATTTTCAGATTATTTGATTCACAGAACAATGAAAGAGGTGGATACAATGTTGGACCAGAACCAATGTATTATTTAACTGGTTCTAAGTTACAGGTAGAATGGTTCGTATCTTTGTTCATCTGTTTTCTATGTGCATCAATAATTATATCTTGTTGGTTGATATATGTCTTGGAGGTAAAACTTTCAACTGGAGTTTGTCTCCTGTATTTTAAAAAAAATACCAAGAAATTTCCTTATTTGCTTAGTACCAAGCTGTATTGTATGGACATAATATGTCATGGTCATATCATTCATATGTTACAAGTTACTGCAAACAATGGCTTTGATTGTGTTGCAATAGTAGAGTACAGATTTCAAATTCAGAGGTCCTAGGTTCAATACCAGCTGTTGCAGATTGCAGTCTTTCATGAAAGTTAGTTGTCATATCATTTTCTCATTTAGGAAAGGTAAGCTGGAGCTGTTAAAAAATAGTCTGGGAAAGTTGGTTGCTAGTTTACCATGTATTACAAAATAAAAAGAGTTGGTGAAAGAGCATTAATCAAATTTAAATTAATCCCTTCAAATAAATAGGCATAAGCTTGTTTGTTATTTGTTCTGTTTATTCCTGGTCTATTTTGGTTCATTATGAATGAAAATTCAATTAATTATAGCACAAAATCCCATCCATAGCCTTATCATTAATCACATGCTCTGAACAGACAATATTGATTTTTGCTGTAATTTCGTATTCATACCTGCATCAAAAACTTGTAATGTATTATTGGAAGACAAAGAACTAATATTTTAGCTCATCATTTGTCAAACACGTTCTCATTGATTGTCAGGATCTCAAAAACATCCGTGATAAACATTTTAAGGTTGGCTCACTTAGAGAACTTTTTGAGTCTATACCATCACATGTGATACTTAACTTATTGAAGGAGATAAATGTATATGATAAAATATAAGGCTAAGGATCATTAATATCGATTGAATTAATAGTATCATTATTTGTTTTCGGCGCGATATGACCTTTCTGTGTTGGTGCGCCGTAAAAGCCAAACAAACAAACAAACAAGCTCATCATTTAGCTAACAGTAGTTATAAGCATAGACATGAGATTTCATCTAGAACTCAAATTCTGTTGGGTTTTCCTAATGATGTGTTTAATATGTTATTTGTACCTAGTCAGCCCATGTGGAAAAAACTCAGTAGTTTGAATTTCATCTACTGGTTTTGGTATTTACTGTTTCTGTTAGAAAACGTGATAAAATCACATGCAATGAATATGCCCCTTATCTTTATGTAATGTAAAAGGAAGTAAATTTATTAAGATCAGAATTTACATTATAATACAGTATAACCTCCTTCAACGGCCACCTCTTCACAACAGCCACTTCAAATTCCCCCCATACATTTTTCAACAGTAATGAACCTCTCAATAACGGTCACCTTCTTTTTTCAGTCAACAGCCAGTTTATCATATCCCAACGACATATATGAACCTCCTGAACAGTGTATAATAAGAACACTTTATTGACATTATTGTCAAATTTTCGTGGAAGGGTATAACCTCTCTGGTAGGGATATGAACCTGTACACCCTTTGGTACACTAGATTCGAAACCCAGACGCTCTACAAACCAATCTAGGTTCTACTTCTTTATATGCAAGTAGTTATACAGCTGTTTTGCTGACTCATTGATATGAAATTGTGCACATGTATTTTTACATGTATAGTATATAATTGTATGATTTTCAGGACTAATCAACATTCATGTAATAACAAGAATAATTACTGTGAATTGATTATACAATATATGTGTGATGGTAATGTAAGAGATGGAACAACGACAGAGTATGTATAACCTTTACTTATACAGTATTTTGTAACATTTACGAGGGGTGATCCAGAAATTCGTGGACACCTTGCATGAAACAAAAAGTAATAAAGCCAATCACATGAACTTCTAGTATCTTTTTAAGTGAGCATTTGTCAACAAAACTTGCAAAATATTGTAAAGATTCGACCATAATTAATGATTCTGCACTATTTTATATACATGGACGTGATGAAACGTGGCGCAGCTCATCGCGTCTCAAAAGACGTTATGTTGTCAAAAGAAGTAAACTTAATTACTGTTTGGCCTTATAACTCTTCAAAGCATTCCCCCTTTGGCCTGCACCATTCATTTCTAGCTCTTCTGTTACAATTCTGCTAACAGTTCCAAACAATAAATACAGAGAATAACTGAGATTCTTAAAATTATCCATATGATTTCATTAACCTTCTCATGCAAATTTTCCTTAGTTTCTTTGACTCTGTCTCTCAGACTGCGAAGCATTCCCTACACCTTCCCATCCATTCGAAAATCGTAGATGCTTCTTATACACTAGTGTACGACACACTGATGGTTTATATGTCTCACTTTCAATCATTGTTTTTGTCTTGCCAAATGTTTTTTTTCCGAGATTTACGCAGAATTGTATAACTGTATACAGTTTTGCTGGATCCGTGACGTCCGTTTTTTATGAAGCTGTTTTCACCCCTTCTTTTATTAAGCATGAGTGTATAATGACTGCAACGTCAAAATTCTTCTGAAACTCACAGAATGACGTCACACATGTCTAAACAACGTTATTATAACGTTTCCTGCCATTTTCTTTATTTGAAAAGATTTTACATTGGTTTGAATGAGGTAAAAACATATACATTAAGGAGAAAAAATGAGCTGCGCCGCGATTTCGATACTTCAAATTTTGATGACGTCATTAATAGATGAAAAATGCAATTGATGTTTTAAAATTTTGTTAATTTATTAAAAAAGCATTGATTAATGATATCCTAACAAATCAGCACAGTAGGACGTCACGTTATGGAGATACACTCATTGTCCACGAATTTTTGGATCACCCCTCGTATGTTGGAGCATTGGTCAAGTGGTAGGATGCTCCCTTAGGGATTGAGAAGTCCTGGGTTCGAATCCTGCTAGGGGCACAGCTAATTTCCTTAAGCAAGAAATGTACCTGCTGTTGCTTCACTTTACCCAGGTATAAGTGGGTACCTGCAAGAGTGATATAATTCAGTTATGCAAATTTATCAGCTGCTAGAAAAAGAGTAAAATTAGTCTCCTTATGTGTAATTAAAAAAAGATGTTGACAAGTTTTGTGCTTACCATTGGATATGTTATTCATCATTGCAAACAAGTATAAGAAAATGAAATAATTTATTGTTGCTTTATTATACCCCCGCTTCGAAGAAGAGGGGGGTATACTGTTTTACCCTTGTCCGTGCGTGCGTGCGTCCGTCCGTCCGTCCGTCCGTTACAAAATTTCCGTCACAGTTTTCTCAGCAACTATACCATGCAGCAGCCTGAAACTTTGCATATTGCTTCATCCTATAGTCCCATGTGGTGTAAAGCAATTTCATGCTCCTTGCTCATCTACTTCCTGTTTGTCGCATATTTTTAGATTTTGGCGGGGGTATCACTAGTGAGCATTAGCTCACAGATTTACTTGTTTTAACAAGGAAATTACAAAATTTGATATGTTTAACACTTGTATATTACAATTTGTAATTTCCTTCTTGATAAATTGTGTCATTTAATCTACATCCTAACTTGTCTACACTGGCCTGTCATGATTTTTTATACACAAATATGTAGCATACATACGTTCATATTAAATGGCAAAAACTGACACACTGGTATTTAACAATGTGCATAAACAAAATTTTATGACGACTTCAAATATATTTTAATTACTCAGTGTGTGCAAGGCATTCTACATTCTTGTTCTTAGAGGTTATCAAAGGGCATGCTCGATTGGGTTGTTGGAACTGTGTCAGAATTGAATTTGACTCTTCCACAGAATCTGCCCAACTAGTGAAATTGGATGTCGGATCTGAATCAAAAGGCAATATCCGTAGCAAATATACTTGCTTCTTACTTTATTTATTGCAAATAGTTAAATTGTTAATGTATACAGTTGGGCAAAAGTGTAATTTAAAACAACATTCGCTATCAAAACACCAAATTCAGGTGTTTGCAGTGATGCCGCCACCATTTTGGGTATGAATAAACCGCAACGGATTCCATTCACACCACCTATTTCAATGGAATGGGTAGAACGCTGCCAGAACACAGTTCCGACACACTCCATTGGAGTCTTCCCTGTTCTAACAGTCGGAATTTCCAATACAGCATGCCCAAAGTTGTTAAGAATCTTGATAGCCTCTGGTTACAATAATGGGTATTCTAAGGTTTACTGGTATTAATCTGTTGGACAACACAAAACTACTCTAAATCGTTCTTTATTCTACTTACAGTTGGCCTAGTTTTGAGCTTATCCATCAAATTTTTAATTAGGTTTAATATATTTTGCAAAATACTAAGAGTTTTTACTTAATTTTGAGGTTATTTTTAGATTACCAAAAAAGTTGTGTTAATTTGTAATTAATTTTATTACTGGTACACAGTGGGATGTGTTTCTACCATTTAATTTCATGGTTCTAACGTTAACTTTTCATGGTAGTAATATTTATGAAGCATTATTTTCATTATATCATCTGTATGGAATGCATGTGATGTTTGGTAATGTGTTTGTTGACTCATACATTTTCTACGCAGTTTAATCTAATTTGCATATTGATTTAATGAAATTATTCAGAGCATAAGGTTGTTCCATGCTCAGCATGATTTTAGTTTCAAATGCATTCATTCAATTTGCATATTTAATAAAGTGAACGAGAATCTTTGTTTGCCTAGTTATGACATGTACACATATGTTGTTTGGACCATAGAACAGATTAAGGCTTATATCCCATTGTGAAAATTGCATTTTTTTAACACAAAATTTAATTTTCTTCCATGATGATGTATTGCTTACTGTTGATATGGACTCATTGTATATACTGTAAACACCAATTGTATCCTACCCAGTCCTGATTCACCATAGACAGTATATGAGTCAATATTATGGGTGTAACAATATGGTAAAAACAGTATTGTAATATATTGAAAAAGGTTTCTATGTTAAGACCTATCCAATATTAAGACCATCGATTGTTGTGGTTGGACCATGATGGTCCTTGTAGTGAAACTTCACTGTCACAGTAATTTCACTGCATTATTTATCTTCATCAGTCCGCATATTTACTTCTACTAATGGTCTAATGACCTTGTAAATTTCAGCACTATAAAGTTACAACAGAATGAATGTGCCAATCAGGACTGTAATACTGACACCAAATATGGTATGAATGAAAACTATGACTATTACTTGCAGTGTCTACTAAGAGAAAGAAATAAGGGACTTTTTACTGCTGATCAGGTAAAATATGTGATAAAATCTGTTGTGGCTGGTTGGGTGTCTTAGAACCAGACTCCTTCACTTGACCCTATGTCACATCTTAACGTAACTCTCCGACAATACAGAGAATACTACTGAATATAAAAGTTTTAGTGTGTTTTAAATTCTGCTTCCATATACATGATCAGCTAACTTTACAATTTTGTACGATGACCCCTGATCATTGAAATCACCTTCAGGCTGGGGATCTCTAAAAAAACTTATTAACGTCTGGATAGCGTGGGACAACTGCGGGTAAATTTCTTGCACAAAGAAATTAGCTGTGCCCCTTGTGGGATTTGAACCCAGGACTCCTTAATCACTAAGCACCGGTCTTCCCACTGGACCACTAGTGACTACACAACTCTGGCTTCGCACTCTCTACCCAGTATGTTATATATTTGTTGGTAAATAATAGTGACACATTCCCTGCCATTTTTGTCTTAAATTTACAATTAAGTTAAATTTTGATGATTTCATGAACTGTTGGCTATCAATAATATTTTACTTGAGAAGGTTTTCATTGTTTTTGTCATTTTATTAAAAAGTGTGCAGTACTGTATTTTACATACATTGTATTTACATTACGACATGAACGTTGAACTATTTGCCTATATTCAGATATTTGGGTTACACTTACCAGGGTTTGACAGTAAAGGTCTTCTTATTGTCCCAGATGACCTATATTTGGGTTCAGGCAACTTGCTTCTGCTTGTAAACATTTGGTTTGAGCAAATTTACAAAAAATGTATAAATGTAATATGAAAAAAATACATAGCTGGTTTCTGCTGGACAACCTATTTTAAAAAATTATGCTGAGCAGTGCTTACATTTTTGTATAAAATTGATGTAATTTAAATTTTGTTTAGAATATGAAAGGAAGAGACACAGCTGTAAGTACAAGACAAGAAAACAATGGCAAAAATAATCGCTATGGTTACGAGTGTACTGAAGAAAGAGATTATTATCCTTACTGGCATCCTTCTCCATGGAAGGTAAATATCATTTATTGTCTATTTATATTACTGCATGGTTGGCTGAATATTATAAACACTAATACTTTATGAAATGGAGCAACCTGACTACCTCACTTTGTAAAATTCATTATAGTTCAAGTTTTGATTTCTTTAGTTATGTAAAATGAATGTAAGAAAACATTTAGATTATAAATAATATAAAACAATTATAAATAAACAAACCTGCATTTTGCTAATAATATGCCAGGCCTCAGCATTAACATTTGTTTGATTACCTGTAATGACCTTACTAAGGGTTTTGGTTAAAAAGTTTTTGCCATGTACTTTACAATTACAAGATTCTGTACTTGAAAATTTTTAATGTTTAAATGTATTATCTGTTATGACAGGATGTAGCTATACTCACTAATAATGCTGAGAGATGTAAATATTACACGGAAGAAAGTGCTAATGTTAAAGAAAGATGGATATGTTATTTTCCTACTGACAAACTTGAACAAATGAAAGCAGCTAATATTAAATACATACCTAACAATGAACAGGATTGTAAGGTAAGTACACGTATACGATAGTAGCCTATAACCAGAACTCAAATTTTTATACCCCTGCTTCGAAGAAGAGGGGGTATACTGTTTTACCCTTGTCCGTGCGTGCGTGCGTCCGTTACAAAATTTCCATCGCAGTTTTCTCAGCAACTATAACATGCAGCAGCCTAATACTTTGCGTATTGCTTCATCCCATAGTCCCATGCGGTGTAAAGTGATTTCATGCTCCTTGCTCATCTACTTCCTGTTTGTCGCATATTTCTACATTTTGTTAAATGAAAGTTACATTATGATAGTCATATTTCTCACAGCGGGGGTATCACTAGTGAGCATTAGCTCACAGATTTACTTGTTGTTTTAATTTCTTGTGGTAGAAACATACTTTTACCAATACAAAACAATGTGTACAAAGAGCAATTGAATTTGATTTGTGTTACATGCTGTTCAGCAATATTGTGTTTACTAAACTTTGTTTAGTACTGCCTGTGCACTGAATGAAAACCCCATAAATTAGGGTTCTGAATTAGGTCTACTACTTAATGCAGTAAATGTAATAGCCCTTTTCACGGATGTATTATTAAATAGGCTAGCAGGAAACAAGCCCTGAGATTGGTAATTTACTCCTATAATTGTTAAATAACTCAGGTGAACTTTCCATTGATTGTTATTGCCATTAAATTTGGCTAATCCCTATATTTAGAATATGGCTGAACATACCCAAATGACAAAACTCTGTTACTTTATTTTTTTGTTTGAAAACCAATCATTCTTGAGTCAGCTTTCTGGATTCCCCTAGTACTGAGTTAGAAAAAAAATAGTTTCTTGCTTAATTTTAAGGAAATATTGACATAGATAATTGATGCCATTTGAACCAATGGGGTAGCTGACCAGAGTAATATTCTAATGTTCTGAGTAAGAACTTGCTGATCGTATTTTCTCTTACTTTCAGACCTTCACATTCCCAGAAAATGATGCTAATGGAGTAAAAGGTGTATGGAAGAAAGTATCATCTCATGGAATACCAGCACCTGTATGTAGAGAAACACAATTTAGTAGAGATAATCACCTTGGTAACGGTCTAGATGGTCAACCTAATAGATTTAACTGGACTATTCCTGATATGGAGGAAGACAAATGTGTGCTAAGAATCAGGTAGAGATTGTAAACCATTCAGTACATATTTATGTACTTTAAACCCTTAACGTTAACCTGTTGAGTTTGGAATGATAAGTTTGTCTTTACTCTGAAGCAGTCCATAATCTATTTAAGGGGAGATTTATGTTCTAACTACAAACTTGAGCAGCTACCATTATAGAACCAGTACTTTAATCTGCAAGAATAAACAGACTGACCCTAATGCTCTACTCTGGTAACAAGGACTTTGCGGTAAGCCATCAGCATGACAAGGGTTAAATTTTTCAGGTTTGTGTCTCAATAGGGTACACCACACAGGAATTAGAATCTAGTGTTCCAAAGTGATCGCTGGTTTGAACCTGACCAGGACTAGTGTTTCCCTTCCATGAAAATTTGAACGGAATTGCTGGTTCAAGCCTCACCTGGGCAGGTTATACCTTTTAACAATAATGTTGATTTTCCTTCATTATTAAGATATATGGAGACTTAATGGTCCTTTTTGAAGAGTATGTGAGTACTGGTTATATACAAAGGTCCAGGAAAGCTAGGTTAGGTGAGCTGGTCATTGTATAATGGTGACAATTGTGTTTAGGAAATTTTTCAACCAAAAAAATAAAAAATACTCAGTCTTTAACATTTTAGCTCATCAAAACTCATGCCCTATGTGTTAATCTACAACAAAATATAGAAAAATTGTAAGTTATTTCATTATAATTGTTAATTTCAGATATAATATTTCTACCAATGATTATAATGGATGGGATACAAATTCTACAATGAATTCTGATAATGCAGGAGAAGCAACGAAACTTGATCTATCGACTAAATATGGTTTCCAGGACAACAATGCTGCTGTTGCCAGGGGTTATGTATTTAAAGGGGACCCTGCAGTCAAATTATTTGATGAAGGAACTTTTGATTTCCAACTTGCTGTGGATACTTCACAATTTGCTAGGACATTCCAGGACAGGTAGATCAAACTGTTTTTTACATTTTGGTTACAGCTATTTACTCGTAGACTTGGTTATATTTTTAGATTTTAAAATTACTTGTAAAATATCTGTATTTGTATTATTATATATTTTTTTATATATATTTTAAGACTTAAACTGAGGCCTAAGCTAAAAGATACTTCGTTTGCCCCTTACCGACCATAAGTTTTTTGGTTGGATCGGAAGTTGGAATTTTTTATATATTTTTTCAAGAATTAGGTAGATCCAGCGAAACAACTTGTTTATGTATAAATTATAGTTTTATAGTTATCTAATATTCTATGATTTTATTATGTTCTTAAAGCAGAATTATAAGTGTAAAGAAACTATGGGAAAGTAATACGATGAGTGGTTGTGACCAAAAAAAATCACCACATATTATATTTTTTCAATAATTTTTTTTGAGTGGGCAGCATTTTTTCGGGTAGGTTGGTAAAGAGCAATAGGCCTAGAGAGGTAGTGAGAAATATTGAATATGTCACAAAAGGGCACTCAAATCATCAGTCCACTAAATTTAGGTCATATGGTGAGGTCAAAAATAAGGGTCATAGTCACTAAGGCAAATAATCTGTGAGATTATACAATCACACTCTGATATAGGTTTTAATTAATGATTTCATTACCAGTAATCTTTTCTCATTGTTGTACAAACTTAATTATTGTATAGTAAGAATAATTTGGGAAAATCTAACTTGTTCATTTTTATACGCCCGTTTTGAAAAAACGGTCGCATTATGTTATGCTGTTGTCCGTCTGGCCGTCTGTCCGTCCGTGGACAATTGCTTGTCCGGATGATAACTCAAGAAAGAATGTACCTAGGTTCCTCAAATTTTATGTGTGGATACCCCTTGGGTGGAGGAAGTTCCCTATTGATTTTGAGACCCCTGGGTCAAAGGTCAAGGTCACTGGGACTTAAAATAGGTAAAACTTGTCCGGACAATAACTCAACCACCAATGTATCTAGGTTCACCAAATTTAATGTAAGAGTAGCCCATGTGTCAAAGATGTTCCCTATCGGTTTTGGGGCCCCTGGGTCAAAGGTCAAGGTCACAGTGGCATCATATGGGAAAAAAACTTGTCCTGACAATAACTTAACAACCAATCTACCTAGGTTCACCAAACTTTATGTGAGAGTAGCCCATGTGTCAAGGATGTTCCCAATCGGTTTTGGGGCCCCTGGGTCAAAGGTCAAGGTCACAGGGACATCATATTGAAAAACCTTGTCCGGACCATAACTCAACAACGACTGTACCTAGGTTCACCAAATTTTATGTAAGAGTAGCCCATGTGTCAAAGATGTGCCCTATAGGTTTATGGGGCCCCAGGTTCAAAGGTCAAGGTCACAGTGGCATAATATGGAAAAACTTTGTCCAGACAATAACTGAACCACCAATGTACCTAGGTTCACCAAATTTTATGTGAGAGTAGCCCATGTGTCAAGGATATGCCCTATTGATTTTGGGGCCCCTGGGTCAAAGGTCAAGGTCACAGTGGCATCATATTGAAAAACATTGTCCGGGTAATAACTCAACAATGACTGTACCTAGGTTCACCAAATTTCATGTGAAAGTAGCCCATGTGTCAAGGATGTTCCCTATTGGTTTTGGGGCCCCTGGGTCAAGTTTAAACCATTATCCAGAAGATATCAAATTACCAAGCAGTGACTTCAAATGTTCAATCAATATGTTAACAAAGTCAAAATGGCAAACAATGGAAATAATGCTATATTTAATAAGTAACATGAATTTAGTTCACCAAATTTTATGTGAGGGTAGCCCATGTGTCAAGGATGTTCCCAATTGGTTTTGGGTAAAAACTGGGTCAAAGGTCAAGGTCACAGGGGCATCATATGGAAAATCCTTGTCCGGACAATAACTAAACAATGATTGTACCTAGGTTAACCAAATTTTATGTGGATCAGCCCATTTGTCAAGATGTAATGTGTTGATAGCGCTTTGGTATTGGATGTTCTCTTTTGATTTGGAGACCCCAGGGTCAAAAGTCAAGGTCACAGGGACTTAATTTATATTGAAACATTTTCCGGACAGTAACTCAATAATGATTGTACCTAGGTTTACCAAATTTTATTTAAGGGTAGCCTAAATGTCTAGCATATGCCCCTTTGGTTTTAGGTCCCTGGGTTAAAGGTCAAAGTCACAAGAAAAATCATGAGGAAAAACCTTGTCCAACAACCAACTTTACCTAAGATCACCAAATTTTATGTATCAATACTCTTTGGGTCAAGGGCGAGAACTTTTGGTTCTGAGGCCCCAGGGTCAAGGTCACTGGAAGTATGTATGGGAAAACTTTGTGTCAGTGATAACTCAACCATGGCTGTACCTAGGTTCTCAAAATCTTTGCTTTGGATAGCCCTCCAGTTCAGGATGGGACCTATTCTGAGATCCCGGGGTCATTGGTCAAGGTCACAGGGACTTCATATGAGATAGAACACAGCATGGACTGCACACGGGCGTATAATGCCCCGCCCAGCGGAGCTCTTGTTAGCTGAATTTTTCAATGAAAAACTTTTGCTAATAGTTTGGCGAAACACGGGCGGGTGGGCGAGCGTTCGGGCGTTCGTGCGTCTGGTGTCTTTAACTATTACGTTAAAGTTTTTCTTTTCATAATTATATATCTGCCATTTATTGTCAGATCTATATGAAACATCATACAATGATAATATACCATGTGATGAACAGAATTAGAAAGTAACCACAACTCTACCTGCCTTTATTATGGATTATTTCCCTTTGTATTTTTTTTTTGCGTTAAAGTTTTTAAATCCAGCTTTAATGTGGTTTCCACATAACATTTCTTGTTTGTTCTTTAAATTGATTGTGATCATGCTTTGAGCTAATTAAAATGAACATTGTCATTACATTAAATGACATACATGTACTGTGATTCATATTGCACCTATACATAAATAAAATTTACACAAAATAATTGACCTCTTATTTATCATTAATGGTATTATTGTTTTCAGATCTCATGTATTTTCCATCAAGAAGAGACCAGACAATATTAAAGGAACAATACATAACTTAAATGTAAGAGGAAAACGTGGAAACATTGTACAAGTCTATCCTTCTGTTGAATATGACTTTGTACCAAACACCTTAGTGATGGCCCCTGGTGAATATGTACACTTCCAGTAAGTTATGATTGATATTTTCTAGTAACATCATAGAATAGTATATTTTTCTCAACTTTCAAAGTTTAAAAAACTGAATACACACTATCACAATATCAGGAGTGTTAGATAAAGAATACATTTCAGTGAAATTATTCATGTTTTGACAGTTGAGAAAAATGGACTGAATCAGTATCATGTAGTGATTGGCATTGAGTTTGAAAACACTGTCTGTGATCGATTCATTTTTGGAAGACCAAACTGACTAGCTGTGTGTAACAATTGTTCTGTTGTTTTTTACTCTAACATACCAAGTTCCGTGCAAGTTCATTTCCTTAAAATTTAACGTTTTGAATAGTTGCCGCCCTTATAAATTTGTGTGACAATTATCCATGCATGGTTCTGATCTTGCTTAAACTGACAGTAAATAGCCACAGATGTACATGTACACAATGTGCCCATTGCTGATTGTGAAAGATAGGTAATATTTTTTGTAAGTTGAATTCAGCTCCCTTTTTGGGGCACAATTTCACTTCAGTATTTGTATCATTTGTATTGCAGATGGACAGGATCAGACACTAATAACAACAACAATGATGGTCAAGGAAAACAAGGCTCGGACAGAAATAATGTTTTACTACTAAAAGATAAAAATTACCCAGAAGGCAATGGTGTACAGTATGGTCCGCCTCCTACTCGGGGTCACTATGGTAACAACTATCCTGTACGTCTGAATGAGTCGGCATTCTTAGGCTTCAATGAAAAAGATTTATTGAAGCTTGCATTTTTAGATCCTGGTAGGTACATTTTTGAAAATGTTTAGTTGTCTTTACTATATAGCTATTTTCATAACTTGTAGTACCTCTTACAAAAATTGAAATTCTTGCCAAAAAGTCAGAGTTTCAGTAAAAAGATATTCAAAAAAAGGAAAACAATTGCCACTATTAAGCATAGGTGCCAGACACAAATTTTCATTATTATAGTATATGATCAGGACAATTTGTCTCTGGCACCTGTGCTATTAAGTGAAGCTGTGTTTCTGTTTTAAAAACATAATAACGTAGTCATTGGGGTGTCAGTAATTTGAAAGTATTTGTAAATAGTCTTAATGCAGTTAACTAAAGTAGGAGTCCAGCTGTAGAAAGCTTGCTAGCTATTGGATCTAAGGGTCCAGGATTCAGACCCCTCTGAGGATACAGCTGATATTTTTAAGAGCAAGACATCTATGTATAATTGCTTTTCTCTATCAAAGTGTAAATGGATACTGTCACAGATGCTGGATGCAATTTTTTCTTCTGATTGTATGTACTAAGGAAAATTGTGTATAGTGAACTGACAAGTGGTAGGACATGCGCTTATGGATCGAGAGGTCCTGGGTTCGATCCCCACTAGGGACACTGCTAATTTCCTTGAGCAAGAAAATTACCTACAATTGTTTCATTCCACCCAGGTGTAAATGGGTACTGTGAGGGATCACCTGCCTGAGGGTGATTTCAGTGATCAGGAGTTATTGTACAAAATTGTAAAATTGGCTGAACATGTATATGGAAGCAGACTTTAAACCATACATTAACTTTTTTTACTTTAACACCCCATTTAATCTGAATATTAACAAAAAGGCATAGACAATAACTATTAAATAAATTTAGGTTTATAAGTTTATCTCTTGGGTGGACAGTTTGTGTACTATTTCTTCTTCTATGGTAAAGGCTAAATTAGTAATAACTGACTATTATGGCCATGTGGGGAGTGTTAGTAAAAGTGAGCTACCAGGCTTCTCAGCTATTTGTAGTTACATATTATATCATTTTATCATCCATAGGTAATGTTGGAGTAAATCTAGATGAAGCCTCACCACACTTTGATCTTGGTCCAAGACAGGTGACCCAATTAGGAACTACTCATTATGTATGTACCAGAAATAATAATTTCTCTAATAGAGATCAGAAAGGAAGACTTATTGTATCTGAATTAAAATTCACTGAAGCTCCCATTGGACAACTTGGTGGCACTATGACATTACCAGGAGGGTAAGTAGAAATCTTAAATTTATCTTTATTTATCAGTAGCCAGAGGTCTGCCATGCAGTTGGTAGCACCCCATGATTTCAAATCCATTTTACAAAGGAAGTACAGAAATTTTGACAATGATGTCAATTTTCTTTAATTTATAGCAGGGCTTGAATTTAAGCTCACATACTCGCAAAATGCGTGTGGATTTTAATTATTGCGAGTAATTTTAATTTTAACTCGCAAATTTTCCCAAGTTGGAATTGCCGCAAAAAAAATTAATGTCCAAACTAATGAGGCTCAAATCAGCATTGAAACAGCCAAAAACATGTTCGATATTCTTTGTCTATCCCACAATAATGCCCTTGTTTCTATTATACTAAATATAGCGCTACATGTATGTTGTTTTTATATGCGAGTGACTTTTTCATTTTGCGAGTTAAAATAAAATCACCTTGCAAAAATTTGTAAGTCCAATTGTTTGTTAAATTTGAGGCTTGTATAGGATGTATGATAAAATAATTTTTATGTAAAGTTAGTTATAATCAAACATAATACAATACTAGCTTAAAGCTATTGTCCAACATAACAAGACTATCCAATAACAATCAAACAAACACACTAAAAAGGAAAAATTGCTGGCCCTGTAGTTATATTATGGTCCAAGATAGTTAGGTTAAGTGCAATGCCCAATGTAAAATAACCTAAATTGTGTTGACACAGCATTAAACTTAGTGTAAAAAATATCTATTTATTAGTACTGGTAGTTTTTAGGTCTTTAGTTTACATTGTATTTTAAAATGCTGCATTATTTAGAAAATCATACATTCTTTATTAAGTTTTTTTTGTTACTTTTGTTTTAACATGAGTTTAACACAAGTTTTAATTTAAGAACCATGAAATTGATGTTTTTTTTTATAGCAGAATGGTCTTAGTATAGGGACCTTTTTCTTCACAAATTAAGCAATTGAGACTTAAATATTGTCAAAAATTGCATGATTTTGCCATAACCTATGTGGTGTTTATTATATCGGAACTTTACTTTAGTAGACTCAATCAGTTAAGAAATTTAAAAAATAATATTTTTTATGTATTGCAGAAAATGATAAATTTCTTATTTCATTTTACAGAGTTGGAACAGTACATATTGATGAAGGTGTATTTAGTGGTTTACATCTTATGAGGTTAGAGGTCAGACCTAGAGGTCAAGGTTATGATCAAATTAATATTGATGGAAAAGTATTAATGGTAAGTAATGCTTTATTATATCAATATAGTTAAAAATAGTTATTTTGTTTTGAAATGTGGATAAATTTATAAAATTTACTCAGTAGGCATTGTACAAGTCTACTGAGCGAGGGGTTGATTGTTCTATACCTGGGTGGGGCATATACTTTCATGGAGCTTGGTTATGAAATTATTTCTATGGCCATATTTTGTGCAAGATGTTGTGTCTGGCCCTAACTTTAACCTAGGTTTGTTATTTTTTGGTTATTGTTCAGAGATCCCCATGGAGAATAGAAAGTGGGTGTTTTCATTTGTGTGATAGTGCAGATTGGTACCTCTCCAATAATAGACCTATAATTTGGAATTCCAATTTATGAGTTTTTCAATCCGTGCTCAGGCGGTACAAAGTTTTCTACTCATTATACCCCCGCAAACGAAGTTTTCGGGGGTATACTGGAATCACCCTGGTGGTTGGTTGGTTGGTTGGTTGGTTGGTTGGTTGGTTGGTTGGTTGGTTTGTTGGTTGGTTGGTTGGTTGGTTGGATATGTGGTCTGTCCCAAAAAATTAATACATTTGTAGTATGTTTATTTCTTAATGTATTTGAATAGATGCTGTTATATACCATGATTTAATGGTGTATACAAAACTCATGTAACTACGGAAACATATCTCACTTGTTTAAAATATTTAATTGTGTTATATATTTTAAATCTAATTTGATAATTGTAAAGTATGCTTTTTTCTCAATAGATTTTTTTTCTTATCTTATTTTATAGAATTTGCACAGGCGTTTACAGTTGATGTTTATATGCATGTTATATCAATTCCAATTCAAAATGGCCGACTTGCGGCCATCTAGATTTTTTTAAATTTAATTTAATAACTGCATGCTTATTTCTCAACAGATTTTTTATTTTTTTATTTTATAGAATTTTGCACAGGCGTTTACAGTTGATGTGTACATACACTTTATATCAATTCCAAATTCAAAATGGCCGATTTGCGGCCATCTTGAATTCTTTTTAATTTAGTTTAATTACTGTATGCTTATTTCTCAACAGATTTTTATCTTCACTAATTTAGATAGAATTTTGCACAGGCGTTCACAGTTGATGTGTACATACACTTTAACTCAATTCCAATTCAAAATGGCGGACTGGCTGTCATCCTTTTTTCAAAATTAATACAGTCTTATATTGACTTATTACCATACATATTTTGAAAAGAAATTGCATACAAGGTCTCACTAATACAGTTGATCAGGATGACTATTCTTCATCAATTTATATTCAATATGGCTGACTGGCAGCCATCTTGAATTTTTATTTAAATTACTGTATAGTACATGTATGTGTTTTTTTTTTACTCAATTTTAGCCAAATTTCGCTCCAAAGTCTTTATTGATGTAGTTGACTTGTACATGAATTTACTCTGGATACAAATTCGTTATGGCAGACTGGCAGCCATTTTGACTTTGTTTAAATAACTGTATAGTAAGCTTATTTCATTACCAATTTCTTCTTGCTGAAGTCTAATTGATTTATTGATTGATTAATTGGATTTTTCGGCTTTTTAATGCAAAAAGGTCATATTACGCCGAAAACAATTGATGATACTATTACTTCAATAGATAATGAAGATTTTACGTCCTATATTTTATGATAATCATTTATTTCCTTCAAGTATTGTTTGGTTTTGTTTTGGTTTTACGGCGCACCAACACAAAAAGGTCATATCGCGTCGAAAGCAATCAATGATACTATTTATTAAAACGATATTAATGATGTAAAGCTCTATATCTTATTATATACATTTATTTCCTTCAAAAAGTTAAGTATCGCATATGATGGTACAGACTTAAAAAGTTCTTTAAGTGAGTTAACTTTAAAATGTTTGTCACGGATGTATTTAAGATCCTGGCAGTCAAGGAGAACGTATTTGACATTGAAATGCTCGTCACATGGTATAAATTTAGGTGCTTTCTTTCTTTTGAGAAGGTATGAATGTGTTAATATAGTATGACCAATTCTACATCTTGTAGTAACTATTTATCTCATTGATTAGCAAAAATTATTGACGAAGATGAATCAAGGGTTTATGGCTTTATGTCATGTAACTTATTAAATATAGCATTATTCCACATTGTTTGCCATTTTGACTTGCTGAAGTCAATTATGTACTGCTATTTTTATCAAATTCTTATTGTTGAACTTTTTGTGATGTATTGATATTTTATCAAATTCATAATGGCTGATTGGCAGCCATTCTGAGTTTTTCTTTTCAAAAAGCAAATGATTTGATAATTTTTGTACATACTTTGAGAAAGTTAGCAATTGTTTAAGTTAATGTGCTTGGCATTTTCTTAAGTGGAATTCAAAATGGCTGACTGGCAGCCATGTTGAATTTTCTAATATCTTGTACAGCAAACATCTTTTTTTCTCACCTCATTTTGATAAAATTGTGCTGACAAATTCTTGTTGATGAAAATTTTATATGTATTTATTTTTTTATGTATTTCAATGGACCAACTAATAGCCACCATGAATTTTTCTGTAATGTTGTGAAGAAAACATCTTATTTCGTTATAGCTACATGAGATTTTAGATATTATTTTAACTTTACTACTGTGAAAATAATGATCGGTAATTTAAGCTTTCTTATGGGGTATTTGTGAAATTCTTGATACAAGATATTGTAAATACTAATTGTTTGATTTATATTGTGTACATTGCTGACTACCATTTTTACAATTGCCTTATTTTTTACTTATTTATAAAAAAATTACAAACACATTCTACATTTTGCTCTTCTGGTTACAACATACTCATGATGAGTTTAAATGTGATCACTCTTTGTCTGTTGTTCCACTTTACATTCATAATGACCAAATGGTGTTCATTTTCATGTAAAAAATCATTTGACATATGACAACTCTGTTCATTTTGCTTTTTCATAAATCTATAGTGAACTACACTGTAATTTGCTGTTTATTTCCAATTTGATATTTGCATCCTATTCTTTTTATGGTTTTTATGCTTCTTACAACATTTACCCTTTTGGACTTCCACAATGTTGACTTGCTTTTATCTTGAAATGTTGCTGTTGCGGGGGTATTTTCGCCACTGGTGGCAGTTCTAGTTATCACTGAAAAGAACGAAATATGGATTAAATCCTTTCCTTTTGTTCTTTGTACACATGTTTTTCATTGTAATGACTAAAGTTTGTTTGTACTGCAGGGAAAACCTCGAATATTTGAATCCGGATATAGCTTATTGAAATGGGATCTGTGCTGTATTGATTAGTGTTATCGTAAGGTTGGTGTGTATATCCTCTTTTTTACCTTTCAGGTTGGAGATGACTATGTCAGTGATTTCTTGATAATAAATCCACAGATAGGTCTTGCTAAACCAGGCAAATATATGTCAGTTACAATGAAAGTGGATCATGATTCAAGCAATGTTGATGTCTACAGAACAACTGCAGCTAGCAATTTTGAAACCTGGACCAAACTAGAGACAGATGTAGAAGGGGATACTGCCAAGTTCCAAGCTTCATCGGGTGGTGTTTATGTTGCCAAGTCACATAGTTACAAAGAACTTATAATAGCATTAGTGTTATCTGCCCTTGTTTTAGTGGTGCTAGTCATAGGTGGCGCTTGCTATTTTAAAAGAAACCCATCAAAATGGAAGAAATTGAAAGACAACACCAAAAATGTTAAAAGAGGTTTTGACGATAAAGTGTAGTATTTTCTAATGTATTTTGCCTTGTCAATTTTTTACTGATGTATCAACTTGCTCCTTCTTTCATTATTTAAATATTACCATATCTTAACTTTTTTTTGCTATACATAACATCTCCACAACTTAAACAAAGTCAACATTCCAATTGTCTTCTCTTTACTTAATACTCGATATTTATACATGTATTTGTTGTACATTTAATGAGATTTTAATTGTATTTTTGTATTTGTTTTTACTGTATGTTATAAATGTGTATTGTGTGTACTAAATAACGAAACATGTTTGCGTAAACATTAAAAATTAACCAATCCATTCCCGATGTAGGCAGCATTGAAAATTAAAGTTGTATAGTTCATTTTAACAAAATTAGTATGGTGTATAAATTAGTATAAACTACCACCTCTTGGTCAACAACATAGCCTCTACTCCAACAAGACACTCACAAAACATTAAAATAATTTAATTTATTGTCATCCTGAGCATCCCCAGTCATGGATTAGTTCATTGTATTGTTTATTTAAACAGTATTCTGGTTTTTTTTGTACAAACTATATATAAGTGTCCATGTTATTTCCCAAGCTTATATGTCAGTTGTTATTTTGTATGTTTGTATTTGTAATCCTTTACAAATGGGAGACTTTACTGAGATCAATGTCTCTGTGTGTTTGTTTGTGTGTCCGTCCTTTTTTTACTTAGTCATATATTTATCATTTATTAACTGAGTTTTGAAAATAAATTATCTCCATCACTAGACATTGTGACTTTAACTAAAGATTGATAAAATGCTTTGCATCCATGTGGGGTTGGTTTTAGTATTAGTCACTTAATGATCAGGCTTAATTAGTTTTGGGATACTTTATTCTGTGCCACAGATACGTTTGTCCCTCGGTTCTCATAGCTTTAATGTTATTTTCCAGTAGTCCTAATTTTTTATTGTTGTTTTTACGTTTTATTTTGTTGATAAAGTTGTTAAGTACATATCTATGGCCTATGGGTGTTGTTATATTCTATAACTTGTTTTTCATAGCGCCGGGTGTCAACATGCAAGTTGCGATGATTTGAGAAGTAATACAGTTGTTACGATATGATATACCTTCTCGAAATAAAAGTTAGATGAATTCTAAACTTCAAGTTGCCCCACAGACCCATAAGCAATACTGACTTCTACATTTTAAATATTTTATGAAAATGTTTTACTTATGAAAATTTTAGTAAAAGTTAACTTACATTTTTAAACTATAACTAATCATTTTTAAATTTACTAAACAAAGCCATCTATGTGTAATAATATCTAAATTTGAATGAAGTTTAAAAATGAAAGTTATCGATCAAACCTTAATTTGCAATAGGTGGTTAATGGATTTTGTTTTGTTTTTTGTTGATTTAATAAGCTATGCAATGATTTAGTATTACTAATAATGTAAGATGTACATTATTATATAACTGCTGGCCAGTTATTTCTTAATTAATTATTAATAGTGCCATAATAAGTTTTGATATACATTGTAATAAAATATATAAACCAACTTATATATTGTCTTGTGTTTCTCTTACCATTTTGTTGTTTTTATCAACATGGAAATTTATTTCTTGAGTGATTACCATTTTGATCGTTGTTTTTGTTCATTTAAGACTTCATTGTAGTTACAGTTACTGCTTTATTGAACCTAGATATTTACTCAAGTAATTTTCACATGGGGTTCCTCATGTTTAGTAGTGGTCTGTAGCAAGTCCTCATTATAGCCTGCTGTGAACACTAGCACAAAGCTGCACATAAGAAATTAAAGGGATGATTAGATGTATAATTATGTGAATATATACTCTATAAAAACCCTATGTCCGGCAAATCCATTAGCGCTTAAAGCTTGTTTCATCGAATGACAGTATTTAGAATTTTGGTTTCCTGAGAAATTGTTATCTGAAAGTATTATATTCTGTTCACCATCATAGTTGAAGTCTTATATGGAACCAATCTGATTAAAACTTGATCTAAAATTATCTGCTCACCTACTCGCTAATTTAGATCTGGCCGTTTCGTTATGCAGGTCATGTTCAGGTGACCTTTTTTTCATTACAATATTCATGATGCAATCATAATGTTGTTGTGACGAATGACGTGAGGTTGGTTTAGGAGTGTTAATCTTGCTGATTTCAGCACTGAAGAGATAATGAATGAAATTTAAGTACTTGTAAGGCAGGGATGCTTGTATAGCGGTGTTTTTTTGGCGCTATCAACGTCTTGGCTTTCTTCCTTGTTAGAGACATGGATATTTTCAGGTTACAAAATCATTTAATACCAACTGCCTTTCTTATGTATACTAAGTCTAGTTTGGATTAGAACTATGACTATCAAAACAGACACCGGGCTAGTTCAGTCTACTGATCAAGTGATCTAAGGTTCGATTCCTGGGTGGGGCATTTTTTCCTGAAGCTTGGCCATGAAATAATTTCTACTGCCATTTTCCTCCTACTTCTGATACTTAATAATGAAGGGCAGTTGTCAGTCATAGATGGAAGAAAGAGCCAAGTAACTGATTAACAGCTGAATCTAGAGATTAACCTTTCCAGATATGGTGAGTAGGTTGACTGACTGCTGTGATATAATCTATATGTAATGTGTTGCTACGACGTAAAACCAAACCAAAATAAAAACACTGACACAGATGAAGCTTAGAACTTGTACATCATCATAGTATATGAAAGAGAGTACACGAAAGGGGGAGAATTTTGCCTTATATATTTCCATGCCAATTAGCTCTCCTCGTAAAAAATGTACATGTATTTGTAACAATGCACATGGGTATAAGTAAAAAAGAAAGCATGACAAAGAATATCAGGCAAATTATTTTTATTTATACAAGTAGGAATGTTATAAAATGTGTATTATGCTAGAACATGAATCACATTAGTACATTTACATTGAGAAATTTTAAAACTAGCTCGATCCAATAAAATTCACAAAAAGGGCTTTCTTCTACCATAGGTTTTAAATGGAACAAAAATATATTTAACTTGTTTATGTTAACTCTGCTGATTTAAATATTCACTGCTGTACTTCTGTACTCAAGATTAGTAAAAATATATTTGAATCGTTAAAACTTTAACAATACATGTATTTAATTTTGATTATTGATTTACAGTGTATAAATCCTTGCAATCATGTATTCTTACCAAGTACAATAATGAACCTATGAAAAAATTGACTATTTAAACCATAGACTCTATTCATATAGGGTCCTTGATTAAACAGAGTACAATGGAGCAGACCCTGTGTACCTGAGATCAGTCAATGAAAACCATGCCATTATATGGTCACAGAATATCACTGGTAAATAGGTGAACAATGAATATAAAACAATTAACAACTAAGTTTCATAATCATCAATACATTGCATCTATATCTCACTAGAAAAAAACTTGCTACGGCCACAACAAGTTGATGATATGTTCTACGGATTTTTCTAGAAAAAAATGGTGCGAGTGAGCAAAGAAAAAAATCTTAATTCAGTTGCTTTATATAGCGGTTTGGCTAAATTTTTATGAGTGAGCGAGGAAATAAAAATATATTTTTTTGTAAAAACTGTCAAAATTAAGGTGCAAGCGAATCCATAGAACATATGATCAATTTGTTGTGGCCTAATGACAATTGTTGAATAAATCTCAAAATAATGCCACAAAATTCTTGAAAACATAAGGCCATATTGAAATAATGAAAAAAATAGATAGATATACAGCACCTTCAATATCATAAATTACAGTAGATATATTTGTTTGGACTGACATCACCAAACAAGAAAAAAATCAGTCACTAACAAAAATATTGATAACAGGAAAAACCAGAAGTAAAAGCAGAACACAATTAGAATAATAGAAAATACATGGTGATAAAGCACAACCCATCACATTTTTCACTAGAATTTAAATGCCCAATACAACAACTTAGCAATTAATAAAGACATTCTATGAAATTAGGATATGAAAGTGGTTGCCCAAACAGATTATTTTAAAAGCAAGCACTATATCTCATTTGCAGAATTTTGTTTGCCTAAAATAAATTGATGGTTGCATCACTAAAAAGAAGTTGATCTTGGCAACTGGACATCCACTAATTTCATAGACTGATAAAGGCATTGGCAATTGAAGCACTGATTAAAGGATACTATGAAAAAAGTACAAGTGTAGTAAAAATAACAATGATAATGATAGTATATAGTACAGTTAAGTTCTACTATAAAATGCAAATCATTCAATTTTTGGTGATTTTGAAGTATAAGGTGCTTGATTTGAGAAGAAAAAGATCCCTACGTGTTAGAAGACTGTTCTGCTATTAAGACCATAGATATTAAAAGCACCAGTAGTGGGACTTTTAATGTAATACACTACACACTTTTCACCATCTGGTTGATGTATGTAAAACAATTTGTAGACATGTTTATATAGACATTGGCTTTAGACACACTGATAACAGTAAATCAATGACAAAACAAGAGGTTAACTAAGGGCAAGTTGCCTGAGCATATCACTATGTATTGCTTTGTGCCCTGGTACCCTTTCTACAACAAAATGAATTAGTGTATGACATCAAATTAAGGGTATCAGGGCACAAAGCCATATGTAGCGATATGCTTAGGCAACTCGCCCTATGTCATGTAAATTCACTGTCATATAGTATTATTCATCATATTAATTACTAAAAGGTTCACTAAACCATTTACACATATTAATAAAGGCTTAGCTACAGAACAACTGATTTAAGCATACAGAGAAAAAAGTAAATTGACTAAATATAAAGTAGTATTTGCAGTAATATAGCCCAATCCAACATATTTTTCCTTGACCGGCTGATGTTTAATACACTATCTGTATAATTATAGTAATAAAGGCATTGGCAATAGAGGCACTGATTACTATATACTATATTACTGAATACAATAAAAAAGCAAAATATGAAGTACATGCATAGTAGAATTTGGAGATATATAGTCCTACACTTTAAAACATTCATGTTGATGTTCAATGAACTATTTGTAGATATAATTAAAGGCATTGATCCTACACTACATATTATTCACTTGAAGGTTGATGTTCATTAAACCATTTGTAGATGTTGATGAAGGCATCAGCTTCAGAATCCACTTTTACAATAGGATGGTTGTTGTCAGGGTACACTATATACCTGAAAAACAGTGAATAGGATTGTAGTTATTGATAATTCATAAAAGATTTGAAACATGTACTGTACTATATACACATTCTCAGTATTCCAGGGTAGTGGTGTGAATTCCAACGATGCTATATACAGAGGGAAATGTGCTTTGTACTAAGTACTGAAGGCTTAGGAATAGAGAATTTGGCGTGTTTAGGGACATTTAGTAAGACAACTGTCGGTTGCAATATGACTGAAAAGTTGTAGAAATATGTATTTAAGCACCGTACACTGAATTAAGGTAATGGTTTGATCCCACTTGGGACCATGTGTTTCATCAGGTTACTTATTGTAACCTTACACACATTATATACAACTATACATATACATATAATACAATCAACTTGTATATTGTATTACATAAAATTCATGAATATGACAAGCACTCTGCTGAGCGGGGCAAAATATGCCCAAAGATGGGTCAACTGATAACCTTGACTTGGAGGAACTCTTTTATCATCTTTACCAATCATTATCATCACTATCTATCATCAGTGAGAGTTTAACATAATTATTTGATATAATATGACCATTTTTAAATGGGTGTATAAAAAATAAACAATAATATTTTTGTATCACTACTATACTAACCTGACTTCCTTATTTCTAGACTTTAAAGCTTTATATAACTGATAACCTTGACTTGGAGGAACTCTTTTATCATCTTTACCAATCATTATCATCATTGGTGTTGTTATCTATCATCAAATAAAATACATGTTGATATTACATAACAATATATAATGATTAATGAATTCAAATTAAAAAGAAAATCAAAAAAAAATCATGAAATACAGCATGAAAATTGAAAACTTGACAAAATTAAAAAAAAAAATCTCTAGTCATACAATATATGAAAAAGGTCCATTTTCATGAAAGTTTGGCAGAAATCAAACTCTCTGAGATTTAAAAATTTTCATAGTTATGCTTAACTTATTTCAATAAGTAACAGTGGAAGAAAAACATCCAAAATTTAATGGGAAATTATGCTCTGGCATGAAATATGGTAATTTCACAAAACTAAAATATGTTAATATGCTTCTTAAATTTAAGATAATAGTTTGTACAGTAATGTACCTGATCTACATATTGTAGTGGTGAACATTTCCACATAGCTGATAATGACTCTTCATTTGGTATAGATGACTGAGTGAATGGTAGACCTGCTTCAACATAACACCTACAGAAGTAATAAATATGGTGCAATAATATACTCTCACAAAACTTTAGAAATAATATATTATATGATAATATAATATATTCCAAGAAAAGCATTGCTTAGTTCTTAGTTTGCAACCTATCCAGACGGTTATAATGGTGCATTCTTAGTGACACTATTTCTTGAAAATCAGTCTCATCCATAAGCCATATGACTTGTCTGACTAATACATTTATGTCTGTGGAAAAGAAAATTTTACCATCCTACTAGTCTGTGGATGAATAATATTTTAGCTGTAAATACACTAACATAGCAATACTTTATAACATAGATGTATCAGTGTTTCAATTTTATAATTATTTAATAATGAACAACATTAATACCATTTTTTATTTTATTACTTACGGTACCTACTTTATGTCGTCCATACCATAGTTATCAATATTTCTGTTTGAGTATTAAACTTTTAAACACATACTTTTTAATAATGAACTCATTTATTTTAGAATTCACATGTCTGAGGACACTTAAACAAGTAGAAAACCCTTGAAATTCTACACACATTTCAGAAATTAAACAACAATATCAAAGAATTGGTTAGCTTTTTACAAATGCTGTTCACCATAAACCAAGCATGATATTATTCTTACTTACCAGTCAGGTATGTCTGAGGAACCATTCATGGCTGTAACAATAGAATAAAACATATAACAAACATATGATGGGTAATCAACTAAACTAGCATAGCATTGTTATATCTTAATACATACAGGATTTATGTCTACAGAATTTTACTTACGCATCAGGAATATCTGAGGGTCCATGTTTGCCTAGAAAATATTGAATATAAGTTGGAAGAAATTCTTCAGCAGTAGTTGAAGACCCCTATTTCATAAAAAGAGATGAGGGGAGATGGAGAATGACTACAGAAAGTACTTGATAAAACTCATTGCATACTCATTACTCATACACTTTTCAGTTACTACCTTACTTAACAAAGATACTGTAGGTCCTACCCAGGGTATTGAGCCAGTCAGTATTGTTACAGACTGAGCTAACAGACTGGAACTTTACAAGTGAGTGAGTGAAGTATTAGGTAAATTAAGTCACAGCAATGCAAATTCACATTAACTATTTTATTGTGTTGGAAAAAGGAAGACAAACTCCAATTGAACTACTGTATTAACTATTTTATAAAATTATTCTATTGTAAAATGTTCATTCTTGATATATTTATTTTTAAAACATCAATTTCTTACAACCATACAATAGCGCTTTTAAAATAAACAATTTACACTCCTTATCTACATATGTAATCATGTAAAAACGAAGTTTTTAAAATCAAACTACATGTGCTCAAAGATCAGTCTTGAATTACAGTAGAATATAAATAGAGAACATGAGGAAACTTTACTTACAAGAAACATCAATCACTGGATTTCTACACACAGATGCTTTGTAAATACCCTGAAAAAATAACCAGGCAAACAATGATAAAACTATCAAACAAAAGGGTTCTAGATCACTCACCTGAACTAGTTAACTTACAATCTATAGGTCAGTTTTTTCATACAATATTAAGAATACATTTTATTACACAATTACAGACACTGAGAGGTAATTTAAAACATGAAAAAACCTAAATCTGTGAATGAGTAGTTTTAATCTAGAGTGATAAGATAGAAGCAGTGGTTCAGTGGTAGGACACATGCTTAGGGATCAATAGGTCCCACGTTCAATTCCCAACAGGGCACTACTAATTTCCTTAAGCAATAGATTAGCTGGAAGTTGCTTAAGTTCACCCAGGTGTACATTGGTATCTGTCAGAGTGGTATAATTCTGTCATGCCAATTTGACTGCTGCACAAAAATCTAAGTAAAAAGACACTACAGAAAGATTGATAGATACCAATAGGTGGATAAGCAGAGGTAATAATAGCTGTTAAGTTGTTATCATGAAACTTACACAATAAACTACATTTAGTTTTGTATAAAACAACAACTTACAGGGTATTGACCCACAAGATGGCATGTTAGAAAGCCACCATGTGATCCTCCCCATACAAACATTCTATTGACATCATAACCTTCACGTTTAACAATTTCCATGGCAGCAGACTGAAATACAACAACAAAAATACCCAGTAATTCGAAATAAAATGTAATACAGTAAAGTTCACTATTTGGACCATCAAAATCGATGGTTAAAGGAGTTAAACAACACATGATTTTTGCAATAACCAAAATGGGTCTTTAGAGCAGAACTTTACAGAAGTGTTGTATGGTTCTTTTCATTCATCTCTACTCACTGACCATGAACAGGGCTAAATCTCTTGACCAAAGTATAAAACCATTACTAAGCAACTATATCGGCTAGCAATGGACAACAAATTTGCTTTATACAGAAGTTGGTGGAAGAATGACGATAAATCCTCTATATCAGTATGAATATCTATTCATAGCTAATACTAAATGCACTTGTTACAAATTTTCTGAAAATGAATAAAGTTTGTATTGTATTGTATGTATTGTATTCAAAATATTTCAACAAAAACTATTCCATGATGGAACTGTTAAACTAGAAAATATGCATATTCATAGTGTAATACTTAAGTATTTGTGATACACAAGCTACATCTGTTAAGCTATAGCTCTTGAAACGTCACAGCCTTTAGTCAATATTATGTTCACCTCTGCCTGATAGTACTATTATTTCATCAAAATGATGTTATTTGGTCATATAAATCTAAGGACACATGAAAATCAATGTGATCCGTGTAGTAGATTGTCTTCCAACCAGAGCAGTATAACCCTTTCATGAAAATTTGACAATAATGTCACTGTTCCTCTATTCATAAGGTATATGGAGAAGTTGCAGGTCTAGTGGAAGAGTATGTGAGAACTGGTTATAGTTAAGGATGTAGGAGAGATAGATTAGGTGTGTTAGTCTTTGTAAAATAATCTATATTGTGATGACATGACTTTAAACTCTGTGTAAAAAAGTAATTGTCTAAAACCAACCTGTACATCTTTGACATCTTGATCTCCACATTTGCCTGGTAAACTAAATATACTATCACTTCCATAACCACTTGAGCCACGATAATTTACTGTAAATTTCAATGAAATTCAATTCAAAGTCCATTTATATAGCACAAAAATTTATATAGTTTATATATACATACATAATGGAAGAAGGATTTTTGTAGATGCTTGTAAAATGGGTTCAGAAATAAGCATGATGCAATATTTCTTTTATGTACTGAAACCAACCAGCTATCTCAGTAGGCAGTGCACAAGTCTACTGATCCAGGGGTTGTAGGTTCAATTCCATGGTAGAGCAAATTTTTGTGGAGCTGGGTAATGAAAAAATTCTATGGCCATTCTCTATTTTACCACTGATTCTGAATCATAAAAGGCAGATGTCATTGACAGACAAAACTATGCTCCTAGTAACTGGTTAACAGCTAAACCCACACATTTAGCCTTTCCAAGTAACTGACTGCTGTCATTTGACCTAGACACTGTGTTGCTATGGTGTTAAACCCAGCATAAAAAGAAAAAAGAACAATAATTACAACAATTGAATTAAAAGAAAAAAATAGAACAATTAACATACCTAAGAGACTAGAATATCCAAGTTTTGAAAACAATGAGACATACAACATAAATGTAGATGTGAATACACCGTGAGGTCCACCTTAAACATATATACAATTATATATTAATGTATTATATGAATATGAAGTCAAAGGGCCACTTTCTTTAGCATATCATTAGCTAGCATTTTACCCTCTAGTATCATTTGATATCACATACTTATTACTTTTGGTGAAAGAACGGTACAATAGGAGAAAGTGCTAGGTAGCAAATTCCTTTGAAAACTGGCCCTTAGACTCATCGAAATCAGACAATTTCACACTCAATTATTTCTCCACTTTGTCTAATGGTTCCTTTTGAAGATCATGATCAGTTGAACCCTGGAGCAGTGGTTCAGTGGTAGGACATGCACTTAAGGATTGAGAAATCCCTGGTTCGAACCCTACTAGGGGCACTGCTAATTTCTTTGAGCAAGAAATGTACCTACAATTGTTCCACTCCACCCAGGTGTATATGGGTACCCTGAGGGCTCACCTGCCTGAAGGAGATTACAATGATCAGGAGTCATACAATCATACAAAATTGTACAGTTGGCTGAAAATGTATGTAGAAGCAGACTTGAAACCGCAATTAAACTTAAAATTTCCATTCTTATGCAAGATGAAACAAGTTAATATAAAAAATGGACATACTGAAGAGATGTCACATATAAATATTCTTACATGGATTAATATCTAAAGTAAAATTCCATATATCCACATTTTTGTCCCCACAAACTAAACAACAATACTATAACAATAAATTCAAAGATTTCTGTAAACCTTCAGGTAATTCAGACATTGTTTACAGTCATGGTGAAAGTGACTGGCTGCTTGAATGAGTAAGATTAAGACGCTACAGTTCTTGAATGCAATAAAGTGTCAATACTTACATACTTTTAATGGGCAGATAAATATAAGTTCATCTAAAGATTATAAAATTGTCTCACAATGTCTTACCATGTGGAAAAACAATAAAATTTCTTGGACTGTTTGGATCAACGTTTGCTGGATATGTCAGAATACTTTCATATGTTAAATTGGCTGAAAAAAACCCAACAACATCTTCAAGTCAAAAAAATAAGTATTAGAAATATTTTAACAACTACAATACAGTCAAATATTATGTCTGATATTTGTACAGTGTCTTTAATCAATAACATCACATCTTGATGGAAGATAAGTATTCATAGAGTTAAGAGTAACTTTTCTTTTTTAGGTTATTCACCCTTGAAACTCCAGTATTTCAATAATGGACTAGTCTTTTTTCTTAAACATTTAGGAGCAGTTCATTATCAATACAAGGAAATCTAGCTCAAAGTTGAGCTGCCTTTAGTACAGAGCCAAACCAAACTAATGTTCATGGTGGACTGGCTTTAGACTGACAACAAATGTCTTACTGTTTCTCAATTAGCACTGAGAGGTGTAATCATAACTAATCAAAACCAATGAACTAAATATTGTCAAGGCTTCAGTTAGTTTTATAACTACATTGAAGAGTTAAGCATAAAGTCAAAACCACACCGACCAAAAGTGTTTTCTAAAATATTGCAGGCATACAATAAAATGTATACACATAACTACTCTTAAAAAATAAAATAAAATACTAAAACTCAGTTTATCACACTCAGATAAGTGAGTTGTACTATCTGTCCCTTAAATGGACAATTTACTGAGTAAAATACTGAAATGTTCAAAATAATTTATTCTAAAAATACTCATAATAATAATAAAAGGCACTTTTAAAGTCTTCAGTAGCAATGGGGACAAAGTTGGGACTATCCAAATTATATATGTGGTTATCAATTTTATAAGAAAAACTCTTACAATATTTTTCATTGACTCTATCTTTAGATGGCTGATGACTATTAACTTTCCATTTAACATCATCTAAAACAGTCAATGATTCATCCAATGCTGACCATTTCATTAGTGATTCTTGACCACTGGCTGGTAATTTACCAATTACCTACAAGAGGTAGCTATATATAATACATTACCAATATAATAATTAAAAATGTAGTCAATTCACTATAAAATATAAAGGGAATATGTTGATTACTCACAGATCAATAGACATACATTTCAAAAAGTTTATTTGAAATTCTTTATAGGTCATGCATCAAAATGATCACATCACAAACACAATTTGTAAAAAATACATTTTTTTGAATTGATACAACTAGTTGATCATCATATCATTATAAATGGTAGGTCAACTGAAAACTAATATGATTTCAAAGGCTAAATTTGATGATACAATGCAAATGCTGTCACTCAACACATAGCTCTGAAAATGATAACTTTACTATTGTGTTGGTCATTCATTTGTTCACATGTTTAACTGTATAAACTGTCAATATTTATTATAATTGTTTGACTATTTTATTTTTTTAAGTTGAAAACGAATACTACTGTACAAAATGGAATATTCTTTATTTCAAAATCAGAGAATTAAGGACATTTCTTACAATAATTGTTACTACATGTATATTGTCATTTTATCATGAGAGATTACAGTGATGATTTGAAATTGACACTGAACTTCTTATTTTTAATTATTCATTTATCCATTCACAAATGAAAAGATAAGTGTATACATGTACTTAGACAAACATAGTCGCATATCTTTGGACACAAAGAATTACTTTGTTAAACAAATTAGCCACTTGTCTGTGGGTGTGGTTATAGTAGCCTCAGCATAATGTCAACAACAGTTACAATTATATCATTTTTATCATGAAATGTTACAATTACAATGACAATTTGAAATTAGGGAGTGTATATCCACTGGACAAATAGGGCAGGTCTAATCTATAAAGTAGAATATAAGACATACCAAATAATGTGGTCTAGATGGTGATGAACATTCAGCAATGATAATATCTTGCTCTATACATAGTAATACCATACAGCAGTCATTATCTGTCAATGTATAATTTTTTTTTAACTTAGCATGTCTAAATTTGAGCTATCATTGATTGGTTGATACACCGATATCAATAGAATTGATGACAGCTCTAGTCTGAATCAAAGAAAAGATGAGTCTAACTTTCAAAAACAGGGAGGAATGAATATGTCCACAAATATTATATTATTATCTATATAAAACAAGTGAGTTATAACTACACTTATCTACTGAGCCACACTTACTGAACAATTTTATTTTGTTTTCATAAGAATAAATACTTTGAAACTGCACCACAACATTGTAAATTTCAAGTTTCCCTCATAAACAGATACATGGATAACAAACCTCAACCTAACTCAAGATTGTGTTCTGGGGCTATAATGTAACTTGTCATGCCATCTCTACATTGAATAAATCAAAGTATTGGAATATTGAAACCTAACAAATCGATACTAATGATTACTTCTTACACATTAGATTAAAGTAAGAACCGAGAAGGGCAAAAAGTGCAGATGAAGTGTTTATTCTATCCTGTATAACTAGCAAATACTACAGATTTGTGTATTAATGAGATTTGACTCTGCCCATTCACACGCTTATCAATATCACTGACACTGAAACAAAGACACGTCAGTTGATTGACAGAACAACTTTCATCGCCTAGAAATAAACAGCATAGTAAATCAGAGACACATGTATCACTCCACAGGTTAAACTGGTCAGGCATTTGAATCGTCGATAGTTTTCGACTTGTGGTAAAACTTCACAGTAAGTAACAATAAAAATTAAGTCAAAGCCTATGTTTACCATTTTCTTTTGTAAATAACAAAATATTCAATACAATTAAAAACAAGACTGTATTAACAAACCTGGTGGAAGTCTAACAACAGATTTCTTCACTGTGTCTATGACAACAATAGCATTCTGATATCTCCATACAGTATTTAACACTACACGTTTATTATCATTACTATAACATGAATCTGGTAAACATACTGTATAGATGCCTGGAAACTCTCCATCTGGAAGGTAGAAATAATACAAGTTTCACCACAAAAAAAATGTAACAGTGACAAGAATCATTTCTAGTCTTTTAACATGAATTCGCTTAGCCCGCCCAGCTAGCTCAGTTTATTGCATGCAAGCCTACTTATCTAAGGTTCATGGGTACTATTTTCATATGGTAGATGCATGAAATTTGTTCTTAAAATAGAAATAATTTCTATGGCCATTTTTCCTCCCACCACTGACTCTAAATCGTGTAGTGCAGTTGTCTGTCATAAATTGAAGTATGTGCCTAGTAACTGGTTAACAGCTAAATCCAGATGATAAGCATTTCCAGGAAAGAGAGAAAGTTGACTGACCACCTGGACAATCTTTGAAAAGGACCTAAAGGTAAAGCCACAAGTTAGCATTTGGACAATAAGAAAACATTGTTGACTATAAACAGGCAAGCTTATATTGGAAAAATACAAATCACAACAGCTCACTGAGAGCATTCCCTCAAGATAGCTAAAAATATGTCTATTAGTTTATCTTGCTTAACATCAAATCTAAAAAACAACTAAATACACTCAAGCCTGTAGCAAACCAGAGATAAGTTTAATTTTAGCATTTTCTTTAGAATTCAATGCATACCTTCAGATGTCCCCACTTTTTCAACTAAAGTAACGGTTTCCTTTGTATTCAAGTCATACTGTAAATAAAGAATACTCATATGAAAGAATTCAAACTGAAGACAACTGAAGTTACATTTTACAAATACAATACTTTACATAGTAAAGACTCTTTATCTTTTCAATTAAATATTCAACAATCTCAGTCCATGCATACAGTCCTCAAATTTCAGCCAGTGAAATCCACCATAGTCACATTTGTGACTTTTAGAATTTCAGTGGTCCAATGATCAACAAACATTTTTTGGCCTCCATCTTTCTTATTAAATAAAAAAATGTGTAATTGAATTAACAAGAAAATTTCTTATTAAAAAACATGGTTATTATTTGTTCAAAACTGTTACATTAGAAACTCCATGTATATAATGTTAATTCAATTTTTGGATATTATAATTACTTAATAAATTTTTTTATATTAAGTCACTAACATGATTTTGGTACAAAAATCTATTTTGCTGGAACTATCCTGTTCTTATGAAAGTTTATTGTGAAGACTGGATGCACATGCATAATGAACAACTGAAACATCACAGTTTCATAAATATATTTTACCATAAGTAGTTCAGCACATTGCATATGTGGTCCACCACATTCAGTTTGTAGATACACACATTTGCTGCCATCAGGTGATATCATACAACTATTGGAAGCTTTAGACAAAGATGACAGAGGTTCTAAAATGTAAGAAAAAATACAATGATATTAATCATTTACAGTAGAATTTACCAATTGTTTTATTAGGAACATGGCATTATTTAGTTTGAAGCTATCACAATAGACCTAATTCTGAACTTCAATTAATGGGTTTTTCCATCCGTGCACAGGCGGTACACTAAGTGTTTTACACATTATTGCTAAAAACCATGAAACATAGATTATTTCCAATTGATCTTTGTAGACATACATTCAAATCACATTGAATGTTTTTGTACTTCAGGGAAAATCTCATGTATTTCAATTCCAGATCATGTCTTTTAGGCCTGTTTGGGCAGGTTTTGATTGGTAAAGTTGACAATTTGGTCCATTTTCTATAAAACCTGTTATAAATTTGGCTGGAGTAGAGATCATTCTAGAGCTCAGATAAGGGCTGGGAGACAGGAAAAAAGAGCAGATCACAGGGAAAGGTGTTTAAAAGTAACTATTTCTGCAAAGGAAGGGTGCAGTGCCATGCTATTCTGTTATGAATAAATGCTAAGTTAGGCAAAATTTCTGTTGTTACCAAATTATCTCTCCAATATTTTCTATAAACATAATGTAAAACAGCAGTATATTAAGTATCCAACTTACCACAGACACCGGAGTTAAAATCAAGTTGAAACAATGTACTCCTGAAAGAGATTTTTCCCCACATTTGTTAACATTTATTTTGTATAATATAGATAGTAAGCTGTTTTAAATTTGACACTATGATAACTAAGTTCTTAAATTACTACATATCAAGATCAGTAGCATCAATTAGAGGTCAATACATGACCTAGGAGGGCCTGGTGGTGATTATCAGTAGGCTTGAACGAGTTATGCCCTGAGAGTTTCAGCTTGAGGGCTGATAGCATAATAATTGTGCAAAATTTAATTCAGTTTCTGAACAATTATCATCTTTAGACGGGAAAGAAATAATAAGTCACATGACCAGCATATGACTGAAAAATGCTCAAATTTTGTAACCATACACTTTAACATGTGTATTAAAAATACAGAGGTGAGATATAAATTAGCTTCAGATCTCCATACGATAAAAGTTAAGTGTGGTTTAAAGTCAGCTTCCATATACATGTTTAGCCAATTTTACAATCTTGTACAATAACTCTTGATCATTGAAATCACCTTCAGGCAGGTTATCCCTCACAGTACCCATTTACACCTGGGTGGAGTGGAACAACTGTAGGTAAATTTCTTGCTCAAGGAAATTAGCAGTGCCTCTAGTTGGGATTGAACCCAGGACTTCTCAATCCCTAAGCGCACATCTTACCACTGGACTACAGCTCCTTCATTACTGCTAGAGATTGTCTCCCTCTGTAGTAAGTATATGAATGATCGTGATTGGTTTTATCCTATGTAATGTTTCCAGCTACAATTTTTGTCAATTAGTGTTTTGTTAAACCATCACAAAAATTTAACAAGTGGCCAGTTTCCTTAACAAATTGCTAGCAAGCACTTTGCTCCCTAGTACCCTCTATTTGATGTCGCATACTTTTGGTGTAAAACAGATACCAGATGACCACGCGCTAACTATGGCTATCTTAAGAAAACTGGCCACATAAGTATAAGAAAATAAAACTTACTTTCTCATTGGACAATATATAAGACCTAGTCTATATGGTTCATGTTGCCACCCAGTAAATATAACACCATTATCATCAGGCAACCATTGAACCTGTACATAGAAAACACCCCAGATATTTGTCTATTTTGGTGATTTTTGTAACGCTACTCATGAAAATATGTTTTCTGGGCTCACAAGTTGATAAAAAAGATCTTGGCAGCATATTATCAAAAATCTTACGATAATTTAACCTTAAACCTGTCATAAGATGCTTGATAATACGGGCCCCTTATTCCAATATTAAAAAATTTTCTGTATCTACAAACTTTTTACGTGATCTATTAGAGATATTTTTACACCAATATAACACAACATCATTTCTTCTCTTCTTAGATGACTGCATCTTTCTTTTAAGATGATGTCATTTGTCTTTAAAGATTATGTTATTTCTACTTTATATTTTCATAGTATAACATGTATACAGCATTTTATGGTCAAATATGAGTTTACATGTACATTTTGTATTTTCAAGACTTTTAATTTTTTGAATTTTTATGAAAAAAATCAGCTACCCCGCTTTTAGTCAAGATCAAATGTTTATATTAAACTACTGAAGTATCAATTAAAAACCGTCTAGTCCAATGAATATGATAATGCATTTTTAAATATCTTAAAATTTGGTTCATGATTTGAACTAAACACCTCCATGTAAAATAATACATATATATCTTATATAAGACCTTGACCTCATCTTGAGGGAAAGAAGACTTCGATGGTATGGCCACGTGGAGAGATCCAGTGGTGCTATCAAGGCCCAAGATGACTTGGAAACAGTTGACAGAGAGGAATCACACAGAATGGAACCTCTCTGTGATCGACCCACAAGAGAGAGACCTGGAGATCAGGTGTGAGAAATGCCATACGAGCAGCAAGCCTGGAAGGAGGCCCACTGATGTGGATAAAGCCCCAACACCTGCACAATAATCAAAAGACCGATGATGATCTTACCTGTCCTATACTAACATTGTCAGGTGTACCTTCAATCACACTTATATCACCAGTAGAGATTGTTAACATACATAGTACAGAGATATGTTTACCAACTAAACCTTCACCCCACTCTTCTCTTACAACAAACTCTTCGCCCTGTAATATCAAATACAATGTATAAACAAGTTCAGTCATCACATAGTATGTTATCATTGTATAAAATTTAGTTCTAACAATAAATGGCAGAAATATATGCTAAATTGAAAACTTCAACACAATTGTTAATGACACCAGACGCCCGCCCGCCTGACCGTACACCTGCCTGTGTTTCGCTAAACTATTAGCCAAATTTTGTTGTTGAAAAATCCAGCTAAAAAAACAAAATTAATAAATTTGAGATAAAAGGAATTTGAAGTGAATACATTTATGAACATTGGTTGAAATTATGATAATATTTGCATGCAAAACTTATAACTGAGAACTACTAAGCATTAAAGGGCCACAATTCAGTCCAAATTCATGCTAGAGTTGTGCAGCTTAGTAAGTGACTGCCAATAGTTACTCTGAAGACATGGGTAATTTTTTATGTGAATTTCTACAATAGTTGCAAAAATATAATTATGTTGCACCTAAACACTTAACTAATAACTCTACTATAAGAAGTGTTTACCCAATACAGAAGAAAACCTCAATATTATTCAAAAAGACAAGCTAAAAAATGAAAATTTTACCAGTCTTTTACATCTGAGACAAAATGCTTTAACAACTTACTGGTGCTGTCTTGTCTTGACCATCTTTATCATCACTAGGTTTAGTAAAATAAGATACAGCTTTCTTATACTTCTTCTCAGCAACAAACAATATCTTATCTTCTTTAGAAGACCATTCTAAGCAGCCAAAATAACCTAGAAAAACAAACATACATTATTTGAACAGGGGAGTGGATGCTATACTATACCCTATGCTTACTTGTCCAACATGTACATTTATGTCAGTGGACGAGAAAAAACGTTTCTGTCCGTCAGTGGACAAGTAATATTTCCAGTTGTAAATAAACTAATATAGCAGTACTTAGTCACATATGTGTGTTGATGTATCAATCATATTCAACAGTAAACTATTGTATTATCAAACATTATTATCACTTAAAGTTTGTATGTTACATCACAGTTCCAAATATTTCTATTTGAGTATTGAACTTCTAGACAAGTGCATATTGAATCCAGACAAGTTGATTATCAGATTTTACTTTTATAAACAGGTTGAACAAACAGATGGCTTCAACACTTTACCAGTCAACAATCTATTTCCCTTCTTTATCTATATAAATACAACCCCACCTAACTACCCATATAAATTAAATCTACCAACCATCAGGGTCATAAACTTTTCCATGTTTCTCAGAACTTGATAAATCAAAGTTCTCAATCTTATTACTTCCTGTCCATATCTATAAATATACCAGAATGTATACATGAGTATGATTGAAAAAAAACAACATTAAATGCTGATGTACAAAAGTCTAAAATTTCTGTCAAAACCTCTTTAGTACGCTCATTTGCTTAAGAGTACAAATGTAGGCTCTTTTTTCATATATCTAATTTTACTTCACATGCCACACTTTTAAAAAAGCTTTCACAATTTGTATTATTCACTGTTAAGCCCAATACCTGCCCGTTATCAAGTTCTAAATGAATGGAAAAAAGTTTCTAGCTAAAAAAGTGAAACTAATTCCTATAAATGTTGAGCCGACTATCCAAGATTTCCAGTCCAACACAGGCCCTAATAGTAGACCATGCTGATTCCTCATTACCATGTGCTAGTAGCTTAAGAAGCAAATTATACATTTAAGCAAAGCCTTGAAAGGCAGACAAGATTCACCAGATGGACCATTTCAGAGGCCTATACATTTAAGGGCCAGACTAAACAATAATCTGGACTTAAAACATGCTTCTCTGAGCAATTAAATATTCATTTAGTAAAGTGCTAACCAACAAGTTAATCTGTGAGCTAATGCTCACTAGTGATACCCCCACAAAAATCTAAAAATATGCGACAAACAGGAAGTAGATGAGCAAGGAGCATGAAATCGCTTTACACCACATGGGACTATGGGATGAAGCAATATGCAAAGTATTAGGCTGCTGCATGTCATAGTTGCTGAGAAAACTGCAACGGAAATTTTGTAACGGACGGACGCAGGGACAAGGGTAAAACAGTATACCCCCCCTCTTCTTCGAAGCGGGGGTATAATTAACCATTTAATATGAACAGGAAAATCATTAATTTTCAACTATTGTACACAATGCACATGCTGTAATTGACAATGTAGTATCTTTACCTCTAAAAACTGTTTTTCCTCTTTCTTTTTATCAGTCCATTTTCTAACAACAGCTCTATACTTTCCTGATCTAGACTCTTTATTCCATATTCTGAAATGGAAATGTTATCATTGTAACTGCTGATATGCTACTGCAACATTCAAATATAATTTTAGATGAGGATTAAATAACTGTGGTTCAATGTATTTCAACTGAAATCCAAGCATATAAAGATTTATTCAGGGCGACAATAGCTTATTTTTCATTGTACATGCAGATTCCTGTTGACAAGTATTTTAATGCCAGTGTTTTACTCATAATTTAAACATACTTGCGGCTATAGCAATGCTACAATTAAGACTGAATGCTGTACACTACAAATCACTTAATTAATATTATAAGATTCACAGAACAGCATGTATAGTCAATTGGCCGTTAAATAAACCAGAAATTGATTGGTGAAACAGATGACCTAGGAAGATCATAGATTTCAAGATATTGTAAATCAAATATGAAATAAAAACCACCTACTCATTATTAAGTTCCTGAGGACTAGATCTGAAGAGAACACTACATGCGCCATCATTTTTTACATCAACACAATAGTTCTTAGCAAACTTGACTTTCTCAGCTCTCTCTATATCTCTCTGTGTTTGAACTGTGTTCACTAATACCTGTTTACCATTAGAAGAACTTCTAGAGATGGCAGCACTTGATGCTTGAGTGAACTTGGCAAACTCTCTGTATAGCTTAACTACGTGAGAGATATCCATGATAGTCTAAACAATAGAAGAAAATATAAGTATAAATATGAGTAGACCTTTGCCTGAGGCCTAGCATTAAACAAACTTAAACAAACCAGTAACTAACAGTTCTTAATAATCAAAGTATTGAAATACAGAAAGACTTTTGTGCACATTGAAACCAATTGACTCCATACTAATGATTACTCCTTACACATTAGATTCAAGTACGAACCGAGCAGGGTAAAAATGCGGGCGAAGTGTTTATTCTATCCTGTATAACTGGCAAATACTACTGTTAAGATTTGACTCCCCCTATTCACATGTTAATCAATATAAGTAAAATACCTGTCACTGACACTGAAACAAAGACGCGTCAGTTGATTGACAGAACTACTTTTATCGCCTTGAAATAAACTTTGTAGTAAATAAGAGACACATGTATCACTGGTTAAATTGGTCAGACATTTGAATCGTCGGTAGTTATCGACTTGTGGTATAACTGAAGCCTTTTGGCGGGAAATTACCGAAAGTCTAAAAATAAAGTATCCAGACCAATAAAATTATTATATTCATAAAAGGGCTTAACATTAATTTTTAAAGAAGGTTGCCTAGTTTGACAATCAGCTATTATTTCACTTGCCTGAATCAAATGTTTATGGCAATAACAAATTTCCTAAACCCAAATATAGGTGGTATGGGGCAATAGAACAACGTTTTATGTCAAGTCCTGTATAATACAAACCTCATATTCAAGAATCTACAAGTATAGTTTCAACTAACTTAAAAAAAGTCTTAAGCACTCATAATTACTTGTAGACATGTGTTTATGCAGAGAAGTTTAAAGCCACCATCCTCATAAATGGCATAAACTGTAACATTCAATGTAATTTTATGCACGGTTTAAATAGCACTATGAATCTCGAAGAAGGATGATGATTCAAGTTGAAGACTTAGAAATAAATTAGATTTACATGAGATGACCAATGATATCAATTAATTAATGCAAAACCATGCCTGCTACCAAATTATCCTTTGCATACAGTATAGTCCAACAGAATTAACCTGAGCTTGAACTACCAAATTATGATAATTACACTTAAGTACTTGATTTTGGACACATTAGTTTTTTGGGGAAACAAGTAAGTCAGCAATATTATGGCACAGTTTCAAAGTATTTATTCTTATGAAAACAAAATAAATTGTTCAGTATGTGTATTTTGCTGAAAGCTTCCGATAAAGCGCTATTGACAAACTAAGACAAAAATAGACTGTAAATACTGAGTTTAATATATTCTTGCATAAAGGGCAATCTCAGGTTATTTCTGTTGGACTATAACATGTTTATACAATCATGTATGACAACATCAAGTGAGTGTGTGTCAGTGCATAATAATTACAAGTATGACATGATCTATGTTGTGTTCTTTTAGCATCTTCCCAATCTGATTAAAACCCGATCTAATATTCTCCCCTCGCTTACTCCCTAATTTAAGATCTGGTTATTTTGTTATGAGGGTCACATTCAGGTGACCTCTTCTCAAATATCATTCATGATGCAATCATTATGTTTAGTAACTTGTGTACATCGTCAGTACATCACGTAATTTGAAGAGAGGCGTTCAATCACTGCCTGTGAATAACACCAACTTCAAATAAGCTCACAAACATCAGTCTAAAAATAGAAATTACGAAATCAAGATGCTTTCTTCTAGATGAAAGCTACACATTGATTGGTCGACATAAACTAAAGGTCATCTTGACATGACCCTCTGAGCTATTATTAGGGATCCTGTACAACAGAGGTCTTTAGGATATCTGATTATGGAGATTGCAATTTCTTATTTGTCCTACAACTCAAGCTAGCAGCTTGACATTATATATGGTAATTTGAAAAAAAAATTCTTGTAAAAAATCCCAGTGAAACACATCAAATCACCCTAGCAATCATGTGATAGTAATCTAGTTCTGGCTTCCAGAACTTTAAAACGTCTGGATGTGAAATGAATTATGACTGCGAGTGCTTATAATAGAACTCAAGGGTTCTCCACAAGACAGTAGTAACTTGCTCTTTAATGCAATGAACTTACTACTAGGGCTGTCAAGATATACTGGTATATTGCAATACGCAGCTGCAGCAATAGGTACCACGGTAGGATTTATAGTACCGGTATTTGGTGATATGTTTTATTTCATTGGAAAATCCTTCCCTAAAAGAAGCGAAACGTCAGTTTTTTCATTGTTCATTCCATCTTACCTTAAGTTACAAGTATTTAACCGATAAGGGTGCGTCACAGTCCTAAATGATAGTATACACTTAAAGAGGCTAGATTCTATCAGTAGCTGCATGTAAGATTTGCAATGTTTGTGTTAAATACAGCACAGACACACAAATCTAAAAGTCCACAATATATCATGGTACGAATTGTGTTACCATGCCAGTGTATTGCAGTATATCGCGATACGCTTCTGGCGTATGGTGACAGCTCTACTTACTACAGTCTACCGGGCAACCCTAAAACTATAATGATTACAATGAATAGAACTAATGATTGCATGATGCCATGCAATTTCCTGTATTAGACTACTTTGTACCTGTCAAAAATTAACTCTACTACCTGGTAATAATATATAGTTAACTTATGTCCAAATAGGTTTCTCTGCTCTGGATTGTTCATGGAGTTAATTTTCTTCAACTCAGAGCGAATACTAGTTTACCTTGAAATTTTCCATCATGTGACGAAAATCAGTCAGCTGAAGAAGGTGACATGATGTCACCGAAAATTTCAAATATTCACTCTGAGTTGAAGAAAATTAACTCCATAATAATATATTTGTTCTTGTACACACTGCAGACTACATCCTTTCGTACTATAATGTATACAATATCATATTTACCAATACACAGCCAGTGCTTGATGCAAGTACACAATACTACCGGTGGGATGTAGGCCTTCTAGTGGTCTAGCAATTGTAGCTACAAAATGTATTAGCCTATTCGTTTGTACAGCTGCTATACACTATTTAAGAAACTGACACTACTTTATCAGCATAAAATCTTAACAAGATATCAATATTGCAACGTGCGGACGACCGATTTAATAAATCACTTACTGGATTACTGCACTGCAAGTGAATTTCCAGCAACAATAGCCAAAATCAGAAAAAAAGAAAGTGAAATGACAGCAATATTCGGAACACATCGGCGATCGTCAGTTTACGGAGTTACCCGAGTGTTTTTCCGAATGATCATTTTTAAGGGAAGATAATCCATGCTAGGAATTCGAAATCTAGTCCGGATAAGAACTTTAAACGACACTGACATACTTTCGGTTTGGGAATGAATTTTTTGCCAAAGAAACTTACTTTCTTACTGAAATTTCAAAATACTACCCATTATCCTACTGCTTGGTCGAGATAAGTATGTTATTTTATCTTTTTTATACAATGATTTTTTGATGTTAGATTAAAATCGATCTAAATTATCTTATCATATGAATTATAATTAATTTATTCATTGAATTGACAATTTTTTACAATTTTATATCTCAGTCAATGTCAATTTTTTTTTCGTGTGGTCCAAAAAATTTGATAAGAAAATAACGAAAAAGCAGTTAAGGACAGAATTAAATATGAATTAAGTAAAATATAAGTTTTACATTTACCATGGAATGTGATCAAGAGAACTTAATTACCGGTATAACTTCATTCATGTACTTTCTAAGATGGATTATAGTGTTAGTAAATCTCAATTCAGTGTAATATGGTTTTTTTTGTTGATTCTTCTTCGATAATGGCTAACAGTCATTATTGACTATTATGGCCATGAGTGGGGTGTTAGTTAAAAGTAAGCTACCAGGCCCCTCAGCTACTCAATCCACCAAGGGGGTATATACCACTCTCTGTAAACAGATATCCTGTAGAGCGTTGTCGTACAGGCTCTCTACTTTCTCCGTTGAAGGTCACGTCGAGATGAACTTAGTGTCAACCAATCAATGCGTAGCTTTCATCTAGACGAAAACACTATTAAACACATTTTGATTTCGTAATTTCTATTTTTAGACCAAGGTTTGCATGCTTATTTAACAGCAGTATTATTCACAGTCTGCGATTGGGCGGCTCATTTCAAATTGCGTGATGTAGGCGATGTAAACAAGTTACGTATCATAACAATTTCGTCATGAATATTATGATGAGAAAGGGTCACCTGAACGTGACCTTCGTATGGAAAAGGCCAGATCTAAATTAGCGAGTATGCGAGTGTAAAATTTTAGATTGGGTTTTAATCAGATTGGGTATATACTGACAGTGTGATAATATATTTCCTTGTCTGCAACTGGTATTTTGACCAGAAAGCTAATATACAGTTTTACTAAATTACTTCAATATACATGTAGGTTGACACTGATACAAATTTTAAGGGACCTTACCATGGCCCTTCATTTGATATACAATCAAACTATCAAAAAAACTAATTTCAAACTTAGTTTATAGCGTAACCATTTAAACAATTTGTTTGTATCAACTGTGATAGAATTTAAAATTAATATAAATGGTTGCGATACAGATTAATTTTTAACAATTTCATTTCAGGTTAATTTGTTGTGTGAATACTTGGATTAATCATGATTGAATACTGGCTGCCTTTATTGTTGGTATTTGTTGCTTATCAAATCAATGCAGGTAAAAGAAAAAATAAAGCTTTATTTTTTTGAGTTTCCCCTTATTGCAAGCGCGTAGAAAGGATCTGAATATTGGGGCTGCAGCAATCTGATTAAGGGGCTGCAGATGGGGTGGATACAGGAGGAATGTCCCCTCATGACAGTCGAAATCTTTTGTGAATGGAAGCCTTTGAAACTTGATTTCCAGCACTTTCAGTACCCCCTGTTTAAGAACAAATCTTAGTATATTAGACCTCAAGATTTTCAATATGACATTGTGTCATGAAAAAATTAACTTGCGGTCCCATTGCTGCTGCTTGCCAGAATATTGGGGCCGCGGCACGTTCCTTGCAGCCCCATCTCCTACGCGCCTGCATTGCCCCTTCCCCATCTTGCTAGGGTTTGAATGGGTCTCTGCATCTCACTTTACTAGAGTGAATCAAGGACACTGGGTGCAGGGAAAAGGCTCAACATATGGTGATAGGATAGCATACCTTTAGAGTCTGAGATCTTGAAGAACAATCAGCTTCTTTTTGGGGGAAATACAACTGTCTGAAGTGGAAATTGAAGGATTTTTTGCATTTTTGGACCACTTTGTGCTGACCCAGCCTTGCCCTGGTTTCCAGGACTTAGGATCAAATTTTCTCTTTCCAGCAGCAAATAACCTAGGGAACAGTGTGGCCAAGTTGCACTCTTGCCACACATAAAGTGACAAAATAGTCATATTCATAAAATGCCTAATTGCAGTTACATGTAAAAGTAACAATGTCATTTTAAACTTTAAAAAAAAAGTGCGCATTTTTGTGCATATTTATCTTAGAAAATTTATGATTGTTTCTCATTTTTTACATGTATGTAAATGAGTGAAATAAAGGTATTTGTATTTTAATGTATTGTACTGTATTTAAGTGGCAAAAAGGTCTAAACTAGTACAGTACACTAACATCTGGCTAGCTCAGTCTGTAGCACACAAGTTTACTGATCAAGGGGTCATAGGTTCGATTCCCAGGTGGGGCATACTTACATGGACCAATGATTCTAAATCATGTAGGGCAGTAGTCAGTCACTGACAAAAGTATGCACCCAGAAGTTGGTTAAAAGCTAAATCCAGAGATTTAGCCTTTCCATGGACAGTGAGTAGGTGGACTGACAGCTGTGATATAACCTATACAATGTGTTGCTACAGCATTAAACCCAACCAAAAAAAACCCCACTAATTGGTTTATTGTAAATTTCTTTTTTTTTACAGAAGAGTTGATAATTGACTCTAAGTATAAATGTGGCAGAGAGTACAACATAGAGCACACAGAAAGTGTTGATATAAAACTTCAAGGAGGATGGAGTGGTACACAGAGTTGTGAGATATTATTTGAGAATACTGTCTCTTCGGGTTATACTTTATGTGTTCACCCCAAATATTTCTTTATTGATTGTAGTACCGTTATAGAATATCAGGAACATTTTGTTGCTAGTAATATCAACGATGGTGTAAGTAATTTACTTTATTGTTACTATACAGCCTCCCTTGTAGCCACCTCGCTATTCTCCTTTGCATCGCTCAAAAGTTTCACTCGTTCACTATCTACCCTAGGGTGGTCATTTTAACCAATGAAAATGTGTATAAAGTTTTTTGGTGAAATTGGAATTTGGTAAACTTTCATTGGTCATTCAAAGTTCATAGTTAAGGTCAATATCATTAATCAACACCTTTAATGAGGCAGTGTGTGAATGTAGTATATTCACTGAGCTGCGACGGAAGCGTACCACCTGGCTAGCTCAGTCAGTAGCGCACAAGTCTACTCATATTTATGGTCATTCTCCTTCCTACCACTGATTCTAAATCATGTAGGGAAGTTGTCAGTCACTGGCAGAAGTATGCACCTTGTAGCTGGTTAACATCCTAATCAAGAGATTTAGCTTTTCCAGGAACCATGAGTAAGTTGAATGACTGCCTTGATATGACCTTTACAATGTGTTGCTATGGGTACTAAAAAAAGTGCCGACATTTGATTGTCTTATATGTCGAACTAAAGGTACTCATATTTGTTTCGTTTCAGTACTATAGTGCATGTGTTGTTTTGTCACAATTTTTTGTACATGTGCATGTTTTCCATGTTAAAATACAACAAGAAATTTACCTGCAGTTGTTTCACTCCACCTAGATGTAAATATGTACTGTGAGGTATCATCTGCCTGAAGGTGATTTTAGTGATCAGGGGTTATTGTACAAATTTTTTAAGTCGCCTTAACATGTATATAGAAGCAGACTTTAAACTGCACTTTCACTTTATTTTTCTTTGTATTTTAATGTTTGTTTTACAGATACTAACATGTGATGAGAACAATGACCAAAGTTATGAACAACATTGTATTTCATATATGTCGAAGTTTTACGTTGTTTTTAAGAAGACTGGTGATGATGATACGTTTGAGTCATTTGAAAATGCTCATATACGAGTTGAAAGAGTTGCAGAAGATACATTTGGTAATATTTCAAGTAATTATAACCATTCTCCTTCTTACCACTGATTCTTAATCATGTACAGTAGGGCAGTTGTCAGTCTCTGTCTGAAGTATGCACCTAGTAACTGGTTTACAGCTAAATCCAGAGATTAAGGTGAGTAAGTTGACTGACCACCAGGATATGACCTTTACAATGTGTTGCTAGGATGTTAAACCCAACTGAAAAAATATTGAAAGTTTTGTATGCCTTTTGTCCCTGACTGTTGAAGGAGCAGGGAACATATAACAAAAATCACAACAACAAACAATCTCAGTTTATAAGTCATAAAACTTGTCTTGGGTTGTTACCATTTTGCCCAGAGACATTTTTCTGTATTTGGTGGAGAGGGTGTATTTGATAAATCCAGTAGTTTTACCTGGATTGCCCTTAGACTCATGCTGTCGTCTGACATAGGGTCACATAGGAGGATATCAATGGTTTGATATTTGATGTAGCATATTTGATGTTTTGAATCAGGAAATGTTCAACTGTATTCATCAACCAGTAAGGTTCAATATCTTAGGGTAAGATGGAAAAAACTAGAGCTGCTTCAGTATACTGTGCTATGTTATACTGCAGGTCATAATAGACCTAATCCGGAATTCAAATTAAGTTTTTTTTCCGTTCATGCCTGGCCGGACATACAAAGTTTTTTACACATTATTTCCAAAATAGCACAAACTGTGGATTAAATCCTTTCGTTCTCTGAACACATGTTTTCATTGTAACGGTGAAAGTTTTTTTTATTCCAGAGGGAAAAAACCAAATATTTGAATTCCAGATATAGTCTATTCACAACTCACTTTGCTGTTCCACAATTGGTGATGATAGTTCATACAGTTGTTAAGAATTACATTCTATTTATGCCTTCTGGATATAAACCATTGTGATAATCACAATAAATGCATTAGTTGGTACTACATGTAGTTGTTTCGTGAAATTGTTTGAAACATTCAAAACCAATCCAAGCCTGCATCACAGACTCCACTAAAATACTTGGAATGCACCATTGACCATTCTTGTCTCTTCATGTTAATCTCTGTGAATAAACACAAGTTGAAAAATCCTTAGAGGAATTTAATGTGACCATTGTTAAAAGGAGACTGTTGTTTTGAGGTGACCTTTAAAAAGAGGTGACTGTTGTTGGGAGGTGACCATTGTTAAAAGGAGGGTGGTTTTAGGTGACAATTGTTAATAGGTATAACATGTAGTTGTTTTGAGATGACCATTTTGAGAGATGACTGTTGTTGGGAGTAAAGAGATCATCCTTGAAGGAGGTGACTGTTGTAGGGAGGTGACCCATTAAGGTGGTGACTGTTGCTAAAAGAGGACTGATGAAAAAGGTTTTACTGTATTGTTTTATTTCAGATTTAGGATCGTCAGGTTTTGCTTGGATTGGTATAATAGCTGTGATTCCTGGTATAGCATGTATTATATGTGTTATATGTTATAAAATTAGACAAACACGAAGACAAGAACAGTTTAGAAATGCTCAAGTTAACTATAACACCCATGTAGGGGCTACTGTACAAACAGGTAACATTGTTGTAACAATAGTTGTTAGATTTGTTTTGCCACATTTCAAACTTGCATTTCAAATTTTAAGTGTTATTTTGTGGGTATCAGTTGTTCTATTCATTGATCTTGTCAGGCCAGGTTTCAGGACTCCAGCTTTAAGCCTTGTACTAAGCTCATACTCATGCAATTGGCTGTCGTCTGACTCGTTCGATGCAAAGGCAGAATGGCCATTAAAAATATTTCATGACAGGTATGTAGGTCCAGCCCAGGAATAGTGAACTCACAACCTCAGGGTTTATAGTCAGATGCACTTCCAACTGAGATAACTGGGCTTGTCTATTTTTCTAAGTTAAAAGTAATTGACTGTCTGTGTGCTTAAAAAGGTCAACATACATACATGCAGCAAAACAGGGTAAAGGTTTTCTAGTCAAGCAGAAATTAAGGTGGGTTTGCTTAACAATGCTAGTATAAATATGACTGTTTATTAGGCTGTAGGGTTTTGGTATAATAATATATAAATAACACATGGCAGAGAGGGTGACAGTACAGATTATCAAGGGTTGATAATCTGTACTGTCACCCTCACTGCCATGTGTTATTTGTTTTATTATACCAAACAAAACTGTTACATGTAAATATTTATTGAACAACAAATAACAACACAGTAAAGAAAACAATCAGTACAATAAAAAAACTGAATTATATCACTAATATACCCTGCCGCGACCGGGATTTGAACCCGCGATCTCCGGATTCGAAGTCAGACATGCTAACCACTACGCCACGGTCGCGGCTATTTACGGCTACTAATCGTTAATAAGTGGTCTCCCTTAGATAGCGGGTAATATTACCATGTGATCGAACAAAATATCACCTGCTCCGTTATAGGGCTTTAGCATAGGGAAATTCCAGTGAGATATAATAAAATCAAATAGCACATGGCTACTCAGTGACAGTAGATATTATCAATTGTCCACCCTTGAACAAGAATTACTCCCAGCCACTCCTCTAAAATATTCCAGTTCTTGGATTAACATCAACCAGTATCACCCGCTAGCCATGTGTTATGTATATAATATTAACCATGTTGTATATATTTATCTATTGGACTTACTGTAAAATGTTTTCATTGTGTCTAATGTAGAAGATTTTGAGACCAATGCATCGTCTCATATAATAATATCAATCAATATGTTAGTGCAAAGCTCTAACCTCTGCAGAGCGGTCCTTTACAGAACAAATCCTCTGCTTTTGATATTTCCTTTAAGCATAATTTTTATTAAATTTAACCTCTGCAGAGCAAAAACCTCTAAACAGCAACATACTTTAGTCTCTCCTAGTGGGTATCCTTCAAGAGATGTTGTACTGTATTTACATGAAGCTAGACTAGTTTTGCACTGATCTGTCAAATTGTTTTCTTACTATTTATAGGAGTACCTCAGGCTTATCCTAATACTAACCCACAACAACCTTTAATACAACAATATGGCTATCCTGCTCAACAACCAATGGCTCAAGGTATACAATCTACTGATGGTTATACTATACATCCAACTGTGACAGCTTATCCTGCCAACCAACCAGCTCCTGTTTCTTATCCACCTGTACCACCACAACAACAATATGTTTCCCCATCAGGTTTGTATATAATAATAATATATATAACATATATTTTTTTACCCCCCCCCCCCCAAAAAAAATACAAACCAACAAAAACAAACACAACTCTATTTGGGGTATGTTATAGAGGATATTTGTTTATTTCCGCGCAAGATCGATTTTTATTTCACGACTGAGCTAAGGATGCAATATTTTCAAGAGTGACATAGCCGCGAGTGAATATATAATATCATTAGCTCATGAGTGAAATAAGTAGATCTTACACTGAAATAAATAAATTTTCTGTTTATTATATGCTTCAAACTGGCTTTTTTTAAAAGTTTAAGTATGATATGTCATCCAAACAGTGAAAAATAACAAATTTATTTTCTTTGTTTCAAAACAGTGGAATATTGATTTTTATTTCACTGATAAATCCAGGTATTCCATTGGAAAGCATATAATAAAAAGTTATCTTTTCAGTTTGGTCAGTCAGTCTGTAGCTTTAACTTCGAACGATCAAATCAAGATTCGGTGTCAGAATGTGTTTTTTTCAGATTGGGATAATTGTATACAATATTTAAGTTGTTTTTGGAACTTTTTAAATTCTGAAATTATCATTATTACTATATACCACATCTGTATAGTGCTTTTTTCATATCTTTTTACATCTCGACGTGACCCTCCATGGGAACCTTAGAGATCCTGTACTGCAACGCTCTACATGATATCTGTTTGTGGATATTGGACTTTGTATAGATATTTATCTTTTGTTTTTGACTATTTTCAGCTCCTTATGTAGACATGAATGCGCCTCCACCTTCATATGAAAGTGTTATACAGAAATAAGATTTGTTTATACAAGATATTCAAGTTGAAGAAATATTTAAGACATTTAAACCAAAATATTAATATACATGTACTTATAGTAAGTACATTTGTATACATCCGTACAAACATAATGTTTTTTTTATAGAATTTTTTTGTTTGATACATTTGTTAGTCCCGGATATTTTATACATTGAGTGCTATTATGTTAGGGATAGTTATGTTTATTGCACAGGCGACAGAACCAAATTTTCCTTATTATGGTATATATAGAGATATATATGTAATGCTACAGTCCCATAAACGTAAAAATAGCCGTGTGGGCACTGTATGGGCGCCGTGTGATCAAGCTCCGCAAGGACTTGTACCAACTCTTGCGTACCCGTACGGACCTTTACGTTTTTACATAGGTCCATGAGATGAGCCCAGGATACACATATCAGTTTCAAAGTCAAATCGTGAATAAAATCGTGGCCGAGTATGGATTAAACATGCATTATATACTATGATAAGGAAATTTTGAGTGTGTCACCTGTGGTTTATTTGGGGACATATTTTATACTTCGTGTGTAATTAGTAATTACGTTAGTGATATTACATTATTCGTGTTGTGTATAACACCAAATCCACACATCATTTGTTTTGCCGTGCATTTCTATGCATGTTCTGTTATGTATGTTTAGTCAAATATGTTTATTTATGCATGTGTAATAAAGTATGTTGATTGGTGCATGATTTGTTAAGTATATTTACTGATAGGTTTCTATCATTTTTGAGATTAAAATGTTGTACATTATTTAGTACAACATGTATATGGTCATTTGGAACTCTTTGGCCATTCACTACGAATAACCTTGGAATTAATAAGATGCTATATTGGAACTACCCTTGTGTCACATGCCTAACTGTAATGCTTTGATGGGTGTTGAAGTTAACATATCTACAATTGTTTAGGCTATGATAAATGCCTGTTCCTACCAAGATTATTCTTTTAATGGATGGTCAAGGTATTCTGAATGGTATATAGTACACTGGAACCTCACTTAAAGACCACTCTGATTTAAAGACCTCCCTGCTTATAAGACCACTTTTTGAATAGCAGTAAGTGGTCTTAATAGAGGGGTTCAAGTGAACATATAGGTAGCCATTTTGGATGACCATTGTTAGATACATTGTAATTAGAGTTCATGAGCATGGGTGAGTTTATGTTTTAAATGCTCTAGTTATAAACTGTCTTCTCAGCTCTCAGTTTGAATATTTTTGTTTGCTATGTTAGCAAACAGTCACTTTGTTGGACATTTTTGTACCATTTTTATACTTGAAGGTGATAAATAGATTCCAGGATATTTTGATCATGTATACGTCTACCTTTATTATATATCTATGTTTATGAGTTTAACTGTTTAGTGCATTTATGTGTTGTATTTTGTGTATTAAATGTTATACCCTATATGAATATTTATGCTTGAATTAACCTCACCTTATACTTTTACATATATATTGTAATACTATAGTAGTTTTAGGAGCTGTGGTCCAGTGGTAGGACATGTGCTGAGGGATCAAGAGGTCCTGGGTTCGAACCCTACTAGTGGCACTGCTAATTTCCTTGAGCAAGAAATTAACCTATAATTGTTCCACTCTACCCTGGTGTAAATGGGTACTGTGAGGGATCACCTGCCTGAGGGAGATTCAATAATCAGGGGTGATCATACTAAATTGTAAAGTCAGCCGAATTTGGATTGTATATAGAAACAGACTTATAACCTAACTTTAACTGTTAGCTTTAACTTTATATGTACATACATGTATAAAATTATTTAATATATTAAACATGTTTTTTTATATCAATAAAACATTTCAGCATTTATTTCAGTATTATAATTATAAAACATTTTAGTTTTGCTTATATATTATAGATCATTATCATTACAATGTATGATATGTATCTTATGTTCTCTATCACCCTTTCCATATATTTTAGACAATATTCAAGTACTTGTTTATGGAATTTTAAATAGTTATATGTAGTTATGCATGATTACATGTACTAAATTTAGAAGTGGTCATTTTCACAAAAAATTATCGTAACTTAATTTCAAAAATTTAAAAATCAAAGCCTAAAAGGTATGATATAATGATATGAATTTCAGAAAGTATTCAATATTCTACATAATAGAAGAATATTATACTATTATATATATTAATTGATTGGACAAAATAATGAAGGTGTTATGAATGTTTCATGAAAGTATGTCATGAACAGGGGGATCCAGAACTATTTCTAGGGGGACCAAACTTGTTCTAGGGGAGGTCCAAACTTTTGAACTACAACCACATTATACACTGCTTGCACTACATAACCAGTAGATCTATGTTAAACACAAAGGTGAGCGAAACAAGCATGAGAAAATTTCTTCTTGCTACTTAAAAATGGCTTACATTTAAAATAAATACACTCATGGACAGGTACTTTTTGGAAATTTCAGGGGGGTCCACACCCCTGGATTCGCCTATGATGAAGACAGTTACAGTTAATTTAGTGTTTTTGTGATTTTTTTTTAACAATAGAGAGAAAAGGCAGTTCTAGAATACCCTAATACACTAACTAAATCTTAACATTAAATGTGATGTCATACACCATTTCCTACACTTAACCCCACCCCCATTCCTTTTTGTTATAATTTTGATGGGTCAAATTTAATTTGTTTTGCAGTGTTAGAATCTCCTCTATTTAATATTTTATTATTGTTTAAGCTTATTGTTTTCTTTTGTGTATAATAATGATCTTAATCATAATATTAATATTTATGATATCACAATTTAATAATTATTAATTTATTTAATAAGGCAACTCAGTTTAGCTAGCCCAGTCTTCCTAAGAGCTTCCGCAATATTTACAAAGAAAATACATACATATGACATCATAATATAAGAAATAGAATGGAATTGAATAGTTTAATATAAACATGTTTTACAAAAAAAAGAATAAATAACCCAGCAGAGTCAAACAAGGTTAGGTATGCATCTTTAAAAGAATCAAGACTATCTGATTGGCTTAATTTCCATATATGGAGAGGTATTAAACTCAGCTAGAAATACTCTTAATGAAAAGGAACTATTCTTTTTTATTTTTATTTTTAACTTGGTTTTGCGACGTCAACATGATTAAGGTTATTTCCTGGACTCTTGTGACTTGTCTATAACCAAGTACTAACCTTCTACAAAGCTGGAAACTTCTATATGTTACATATTACTGGAGGAAATATGACATTATTGTCAAATTTTTATGAAAGGGTATAACTGGCATGGGTGGGATTCAAACTAGTAACCCCTTTCAAGACACTAGATTTTGAAATCCTGGAGTCCAAAAGGACTACAGACCTCAGTAAAGAAGAACTCTTTCACTGTATCAGTATGGTACAATGTACTACATGTACTACATTGTTACCTGAGAAATTCTAATTTCTTGTTGGTATTTTATAATAGGAATATGAAAATCACTAAGAAATTAGATATTCTATGAAGTGCTCATGTTACACATGTCATTGTTGTTATTGATTATGAAAGTAATAATCTAAATCTATTTTTGTTATACTATTGTAAATGTTTCATATTGTAGATCATATGTTGTTAAATTGCTCTCAATAATTGACTTTTTTTCATAAAAAATCTTGCTATTGTCTATGTGTTTGTGTATTTTTGCACGCAACATTGTCAAATGAAAGAATCGATGGGTTGAAGTTTTTTCACCTTTAGTTAACTAATTAGTGTCAGTTGTGTGTGACAAGTCCATCTATGAATACACTGCTGTTGTGCTTATGTGTGCTATCACGATAAAAACAAGAAAATTGCATTGAAATCCTTAGTACATGTATGGCATAAATAATTGTCACTACAAGTTAATGTATTAGATTGCCTTGTTGTAAAGAATAATACTATTTATGTACATTGTATGTTTGTTGGTTTATATACATTTTGTACATATATTAATATAGATTTTAAATATTAAACCCTTGCTATTCAATGATGTTTTTTAATAAAAAAATTGATACACTATGTAATGATCATTGTTATTTTATCTTATCATTTTTACCTAGATCTCTCGTGTTAACATGTTTAATCCATTACAAATCATGCAATACAAGTTCCAGTTAGTCCAAGCAGGGTTTTAATGCTGATATACAGAGTCATGGGGATAAGTTGTCATCATTTTGTACGTGATTGCTGGTTGATGAAAACTGTCGAAAAAGTTGTGTCAATTTATAGAGTGAAATTCATGTAAGAGAAGATTATGAACTATTTTATAACAAAAGGGAGATATTATGGCAAGCAGTTGGTGGGATTTGGCATATTGATCAAAACTTTTCTCTAGCCAGTTCTTGCGGAGACATAGATAAAGTGCGAAATTATTAACCTGAGCTTGAACCACCTAATTATAATAATTACACAATTCACTTACATTAATTAGTGAGTTTCCGTATGCTTGTATGTGGTTATACACATGTTTGTAAAAACCTATGTGAATATAATCAATTTTGTAAAAACATGGCATGTTATTGTACTTTAATTTTGGACACATTGGTTTAAGGGAAACACTTTTAACCGCAATATTGTGGCACAGTTTCAAAGTATTTTTTCTTATGAAAGCAAAAATAATTGTTTAGAACATGTATTTTGCCGAAAGTGTCAGGTAAATGGCGATTTACAAGACAAAAATAGACTGTAAATACTGAGTTTAATATATTCTTGCGTAAGGGTCAAGCTCATGTTAATATTGTCGGACTATACATGAAATAGATATCAATGTCTGTGGTAAAGGGCCCTAATGTAGATTTCTACTGGAATATTTTTTTATCTTTTTTCTTGTTGAAAATTGAAGGCTTTAAAATACGTGACCATACGTGTCCAAATAAAGTGTTGTCTTAATTGTAGGGTTTTAAAAAGCATGTACATTGGCTGTCCAGATTCAGGGTACTCCCAATTACAGGGTCCAAATAGTAAGGGAAATAACTCATGTAATACTTTAAGCTCAAGAATAATTGAGTTGTTTCCCTTAGTTTGCGCATTGTGGTTAAGTTATTATGAATATATTTAACGACTGCTTTTAGTGTTGTAGTGTTGATTTTATGTTATAAATATTTTCATAAGACTTTATACAACGCAAAAATATAATATGAAATGGAAGATTGCTCTAAAATAAACATTTTCGCAGAACCCTACTCTAATGCCGTTTCCGCTTTCGTTTTGATGTCTAAAACGTGAAAGCAAGTTTTCTATTTATAATGCCACCAAAGGAAAAGAAACATCTGACTAGCCATCCGAAGCTTGCGGATCCATCCCAACTAAAATGGTATGTAAGCTGATTCATCTTTCAGCGAATTGTTTTGTTTCGTTGTTCAGAACGTGTCGTATTACAAGTGAAACTACTTTCGGATATATGTTATTCCGGATATTTCGTCTAGATAGTGACGGTTGTATATGTTATGGTGACTGTCAACAATGTATTATATTTTATTATTACGAAAATGAATGTCATCATATACAAGACAGATACATCTCATTATTCTTTTAAATGGGTATTATTAGTCATATAAGTATAATGATGCATTTTTAAAAGCTTTTGAAAAACTGTAGTCTGTAGCTATGATTTAAAGTCTTTTACAAGTTTTTTTTAGCCTGATCCATCAGCTTTCAAACAGCTGTCAGGATTTTTTCAATTTATTGCTGAAAACTTAATGAATGAAATCGATGGTAAGCAATCACAGTATTTTCATCCATATAAATGAAAAGTGTTGACAGATTTTTTTTCCGATTAATACTGAGTACATTATTATTTTCATGTTATTTTTCAGGCCTCTGCTTTCAAGCGAAAAGGAATCATGTATTGTTGGTCAACTTGAAAAGTAAGTTTAATTGCCTTGATTAACATAAGAAATCAAAGTTACTGACCAATACACAAATATATACTATTTTGGCGATAAACAAAATCCTGACTGAGCATTGCTTTCTTCAATATGTACATGCAATCTCCGTAAACAGATATCCTGTAGAGCACTGTCATACAGGATGTCTAAGGTTCAATAGGAGGGTCACATCTAGATGACATTATTTTGTGTCGACCAATCAATTTGTAGCTTTCATCTTGACAAAACATAAACCCTGGTGCCCCATGCCTTTCCCTGCTGAAAACCAGCGCGCCAGGCTGATATCTGTGGCAGGAGCATTTTGATTTCTTTATTTCTATGTTAAGATCAAGGTTTGCAAGCTAATTTGAAGGTAGTGTTATTCACAGGCTGTGATTGGACAGATCATTTCAAATTGGGTGACCTGGACAATGTAAACAAGTTCCTTAAAACATAATGATTGCGTCATGAATATTGTTATGAGAAAAGGTGAATTTAACATGACCCTTATATTTATAATGAAACAGCCTGATCTAAATTAGCGAGTAGGCAAGTGGAAAATTTAGATTGGGTTTTAATCAGATTGGTGTACATTTGCCCTACCTGCCCTAACAATATTGGAATTGATTTTCTATGATAGAAGCATGCACAATTTTTGCACAATACTTAGATAATATTTTTTTAATTCTTTGATATTTTCACAGAGTTTTTGATGAATACAAAGATTGCTTACAAACTGAGAAGAAACCTCCAAAATGGAAGAAAGTTGAGAACAAACCAACTGAAGGTTTTATTCTAAGCGAGGAGAATAAACTAAGAAAGGATTCATTCAAGTATGTAGACTATTATTTGCATCTTTTAAAGGGCTTAGCTGAAGTTATCACTTTTCCTAATCATCTTAAGTACAAATTCTGGATATAGTGAGCAGATCACCTTTATTGATATTAAAACTATGTCTAACTGTTAAAAACTCCAAGTGATTTTTTAGGTTTATCAAAACAAACCCTGCCTTTTCATATGTGAATTTTCTTGCTTTATTGTCCAAAATTGTAAAAAAAGAATTAGTGTAAAATAAGTGCGAAAAGTTTTAAAAATTGTATACATATCTTCTTACATCAGACTTTTAAACAATTTATTCAAATTCAAGTACTTACAGAATTATATTTATGTTACTAACTTATTAGATTTAGACTTTGGTTCGAAATAATCTGCTATGAATAGTGAAAGTTTGAGTAATGATTTTGTCAATTTTTTTTCATTGTGAAAAGCTCTTATTTCTGCCCCATCTTGATGCCAAAAAAAGTGACTCCAAAAATACGTATTAGCATTATACTGACCATTAATGCCTTCTACAGAAGATAATTACTGGCGGATCACGATGTAACAAACTTTTAACTGCTTGTGCCAGTTACATTTTTTTTCATAAGTCTGGCTGTATTCATTTTAGTTATCTGTAAGTCTGGCTAACTGTCCAATATATTTAAGTTGATTTCACTTCTATCACATTAATGTCTTCTTCATATTTTAAAAGTCATTTTTACACACAACCATGCACACTACTTGTAATTATGCTATATACTAGAGCTGTCATTGTTTGGGCTTGAAGCGTATTGATGATATCAATATATTGAGAAATAAATATTGACAATACACCAATATGTATCGATTCCTTCTCTGCAGTACTATACAGACCATTTTGTTAACATTAACTCATAATACATGTATATTTGTCATGAATGTTATACCTTCAGTGGACTAACACTATTTCCTAATTAGTGGTTCTGCCAATGTTTTAGACCTATCAGTTGATATTATGACAGCACACCTGTTTCCACTTACGATAGGTTTGTCTCTAAAATTTGTCACTTAATAGTGGCTTTTATATATTTACCAATATAGGCTTAGTTATCAATATTTCAAAATGCATATCGATTATTGATTGGAAAATGAATATCGACGATACAGTGTTATCCTTGGAATCAATGACAGCTCTACTATAAACAATGTTGTTTTAATTTCAGGTCATATTTTGTCATTGGTATAAACGCTGTTATAAGAAATTTAGAGAAGGACAAATTACGACTAGTTATGATATGTAAGAGTGTGTCACCATCAATGTTGAAGAATGTTTTATTAACACTAGTGAATGAACATCAATGTCCTGCTATCTGTGTACCTAATCTTCTACTGTATTTACAAAAATCATGGCCAGGTCTGTCGTCTGCTACAGCCTTTGGTGTTCTGGTTAGTATTTTCTTATCTGCTTTCATTCTTACTTCCTAATAATCTGCAATTTGTACAGGGCTTGACATAAATTCTTAAAGGAGGTTGCCTGTTTGAACAAACTGCTACCCATAGGCGGATCCAGCAGGGGGGGTCAGGGTGGTCCGATCCTCTCCTGTAAGCCATTTTTAAATAGCATGAAGCAATTTTTCTCTGTGCTTATAGATTTAATGGTTATGTAGTTTTTATTATTAATACATTGTGTTATTCTGCAAACATTGTATAATGTGGTTGTGGTTCGAAAGTTTGGACCCCCCTGGAAAAAGTTTGACCCCCCCCCCCCCCCCGAAAAAAATCTTGGATATGCCCCTGTATTGCCACTAGAGGTTAAAACCAGGTTCTAGAGTGCACTAACTTATGCTTGCCTCAGCAGTTTCAAGAACTATCGTAACATTGTTCCCCCTCCCCTAGAAAAAAAACTGGACCTGCCCCTGCTACCAGTGTATATTTTACTTGTCTGAACGGATTGTTTACTAGCAGTAACAGTAACAGGTTGCCTGAACCCAAATATAGGTTGTCATGGGCAATGGAATGACCTTTAATGTTAAAGGTTGAGCAAAGTTATAAGGCTGAAAAACATTAACTGGACTGAAACATTTTCTTGTTTATTGTGATATAGCAGAAAACAGTATCAATTTTGAAAAATATTGTGCTCTTAATGGTAACAAGTTTTTATCAGCTCTCCAGTTATAAGAACTACATAAAACTGTATGTTGTGATTTTCCCTACTTTTACAGATATGATTTGTTCTTTCTATGTTAATTAATTTTACATTTCTGGTTTACTAAACAGTTACTATTAGTGACATTGTTCTGCCTATGCCTTAACCCAAGCCGGTTACTAATTGAAATTAGTTAGGGCTGAAAACTACTAAATACATAGTTATATTAGTAAGTAGAATAACAATAAGAATAAGGAACCTTAGTCAGTTATTTCCCCTTGTAAACTCTTTAAATAGGTAGGTCCAATCAGTTGGATTACTCAAATTTTACTCTTACTTTTCAATGTCAATTTGCCACAATTAATCTTCAATAACTTTTTTGTTGGACCTACCTATTTGAAGATTATACATGGGGAAATAACTGACTAAGTCCCTTATTGAAATTGAGAACTGTTATTATGCATTTTTCTTATTTTGTATTTATGTGAACTTATTAAACAGTTTATTATTATTATACCCCCGCTTCGAAGAAGAGGGGGGTATACTGTTTTACCCTTGTCCGTGCGTGCGTGCGTGCGTGTGTGCGTCCGTCCGTCCGTCCGTCCGTTACAAAATTTCCGTCACAGTTTTCTCAGCAACTATACCATGCAGCAGCCTGAAACTTTGCATATTGCTTCATCCTATAGTCCCATGTGGTGTAAAGCGATTTCATGCTCCTCGCTCATCTACTTCCTGTTTGTCGCATATTTTTAGATTTTGGCGGGGGTATCACTAGTGAGCATTAGCTCACAGATTTACTTGTTTATGTTAAATTTCAGAAATCAGTTGAGTCAAATGATTTTGATTCCCTTGTGCAAGAAGTAGAATCTGCTCTTAAAGAAGCTGGATATGATAGAGACAACATGTTTGGTGACACTACAGACATTAGTGAACAAATCACTAAAAATGCTATACATGTTGAAAGTGACTCTCTAAAAGAAGTACAAAAAAGACCAAGTGAAAGTACTAAAAATCAAACCAATGTAGAACCTCCTATTGTTGATTGTAATAAATATTATGTGTATAAGAAAGAAAAGAATCAGACAAAGTCTTTTGATGGACAGGAATTTATTTCTTTTGGTACAAGTGAAGTTCATGGCTCAGATAATGAGTTTCAAACTATCAATGGCAAACGAATATCCAGTGATTCTGAGTCACAATTATATTCAACCTATGGGATTAGACCAGCTCTGAGCAATTCCTTAGAAACCTCAGATTCTCGTAAAAGACCAAGAGAATATTCTCATCAATATAGCAATAAAAAGCCCAAGTTTCAGAAGGATCATGGCCAAGGTAAACATGGACAATATAAGAAAATAAATATAAAGAAAATGAAGATAAATCAAGACAAAAAGAGCAAAAAACAAAACACTAACAAAAAAATGAAAAAATAAATACAGTGTATGTAATAAATCATGAAACTTGTTCAATGTTTTGGTCTTGTTATGTTCCTAGCCTTATACACTGCCCTCCAAAAGTTCATTCACAGTACTAATTATTGTGTTGCTATAAATTCCAAATTCAAGTATGAAGAATTTCTTTTTCATTGCTTTCTTTAATTCATTATTCATGCAATGGAAACAGATTTTCTATGGGTAGTTTCAATTTTTTGCATTGCAATAAAAGTTACTTTAGCCTCTGAAACTATGGTCAATGTATCACATTGAACCAATACCAAGTTTGAGATATTTTGTTATTTCACATTGGTAAGAAAAATGTACTGATTTCAAAAAAGCAAAATTAAACTCATTCAACAAAATTTGAGTTCACAACTTTTTGAAACTCCATTGAGTATATGTGTGAAGGAACTTTAGGGAGGGCAGTGTATATGAAATTTGTTTCTATTACATGTGCATGACTTGCAGAAAATCAAACACAGTTTGAGAGAGTTTATTCAGTAAAATGAAATTACCATACATAGTAATTCTACAAACAAGAATTATTGCCTGTTATAGTATTGTTCTTGATAAATTGATTTAATGAACCTATGTTTTTGAATTAATCTTTCATAAGGCGTGCAATGGAAATAGGTACTTAATATTTTACACTTTTTGCCATATGAAAAACATGTTTTAAAAAAAGACTACTTTTGGTAAAAGTCATACAAGATAAGATAATAAAATAAAGAAATCAAGAAAATATATAAAGGAAATATTTATTTTTTTCCGTTTAGATAGATGCTCCAGATGAAGATGATGCCATTTTCTCAAGAGCCAATAAGGCTCATGATCATGCATTTGAGTCAAAGACATAGATACCATAGTTATTGCCTGTGATTTTGGAATACTCGGAAGAACTTAAACATTATTCATACATGGGTAGACTGTATGTATATAGGACTTTTTTTAATATGATTTGCAATCATATATAGTTGAATTTAGCTTGGTTTTTACTTATGAAAGCCAGCATGAGTTTTATTGTTTATTTTTAAAACAAGCCTGCCCATCAAAACTTTAAAATGATTGAAATTTGTTGTAGAAACTTGTTTTTACAACCAAGTTCCAATAAATTAGTATTAACTATAAAAAGGAACGGTAACTCTGTAAGTAGTACGTGCAATCGTTTTTTTCCGCGAAATCTAGTGACAACGTCATAAACATACTTCTTTAATGTCTTAACAATGATTTTGTTTCAAAATATAGATACAATAGTTATAATTCGTTCATTATGATAATTTAATCATCTTAAAACTCCACATAAGCAGCTTTATTAACACAAAGAAATATGATATAACGGAACAGGACGGAGTGAACGGGAATTTAGCAATACCAACAAGCGGCTGGATGACCCGGAAGATTTTTTATAGATTTCTTTAATAATTGTCCGTTATTTTTTAGAATTTGTCCATTTTATGCGTGCCCAGAGCATATTTTGATGCCGGGAATAGTGTAAACTTGGTACACATTCTTGTTATAATCATAAATGGCAACTTCGGTGGAGGTATGTTGGTTATCCAAGCTAATACTGGACACTTTCGTTTGCAATTCTTTCTTGCTTCAAGTTCAGCTATTTCAATTTCTTGTTCTCTTGATTAATTTACGATGTCGTGCTTCAATCCGTTGTTTTTACTTGCATTGAGTATTCTGAGCTCAACTGTAGCCTAGTATTTGCATAACAAATTTGGTCCCATGTGCCACTTTCAAAATGGGTTGTGTGGTGAAAATGTTTTCTATGCCAATTAACTGTGATTTGGTCAGCCTAAAATAACATTACCCATTTACACCTAGGTGGAGTTGAACAGTTGTAGATTAATTTCTTGCTCAAGGAAATAAGCAGTGCTCCTAGTGGTGTTCAAACCCGGGACTCATTTTTGTTTTTGGGACCTCTTGATTCCTATGCGCGCATCCTACCACAGGACTACAGCTACATAATAATTGTAAACATTTGAATAATCAAATTATCTTTAATGAAGAAAGTTTATTTCATTTGTTTTCAAAGATATCAAGTAATCCAGATATATATTTTTCTATGTTAAAATTTCCATGTCTAAACCAGTGTTTTTTTTCAGGCCATTTTGGGGCCGAAATTGGGCCCCATTCCCCTCTCCAAAAAGAATATATTTTTCCCCTTCCCAGGTAAAAAATTCCCCTGTCAGAGTGCCCTAAAACTTCTGTACATTTTTATAGCTTTTTTGCCCATTTCTCAAGCATTAGAGAGAAATCATGGGTTCGATAGTTGAAATTTTATATAGGTAGACAGAAATGTTACTCTGTTAGAGGATCCATGTTATCTCAACTATTGAAAATAAGGAATTGTTTTCCCCTAATTTTCATTCTTGTCGCAATGGTTCATGTGTAATAAATTAATTTGCCAAATACATATATATTTTATGATGTTATTGAATAATTACTATTTACATGATCTTAATTGTGCCTCGGAGCTTTCATGTCAAACTCTTTTATTGAGTTTCTTGTTTTTCAGAGTGACTAGTAAATCACTATAGAACAAAATGCCTACTAAGCCAACATTAGACAAACTGTGTTGGCAGTGGGCAGAGAGTACAGATCCAGAGAATGTTAGCTTGGAGAATGTAAGGACGGCTTATCGTCTACATCTACCTACATGTAAACTTGGTGTATGTAAAAGACATTGTAAAGGAAATCCATATTGTGTTAACTGCATTGGTAAGAATCATTGCATTTCTAAGAATGTATTTGAATGTTAAAACACATGTATAAAATAAATTTGTATATAACATACATTTGATTTGCCATCTCTGTTAAATTTTCTGAACTAAATAATACAATGGGAAACATACTTAAAAGGTTTGTTATATATTGGAAACATTACTTTGCTCTACAGACTTAAAATCTTTTATATATTTAAGGTGAGAAAGTCTGGTTTGGTAAAATTGAAGACAGCAGCTGGCATGATATACAGGATCCATCTGAGGAGAGACGTACTCCAGGAATGTTTGTTGGTTTAAGAAATTTAGGAGCTACTTGTTATGTCAATACATTCTTACAATTATGGTACCATAATGAAACTATACGAAAAGGTAATAAGAATGTTCTGGTCAAAAAAAGTTTAAGTGCAGTTTAAAGTCTGCTTCTATGTATGATTCAATCGACTTTACAATTTTGACGATAACCCAGATAATTGAAATCATCCTCGGACAGGTTATCCCTCTCAGTACTCATTACACCTGGGTGGAGTGGAACATCCAAAGGTAAATTTCATGTTCAAGGAAATTATCAGTGCCCTGGTGGGGTTCCAACTAGGGACCTATCAATCCGTTAGCGTTGGTCCTACCACTTGACCAATGCTCCTGGCTTATTGGAATTGAATGTATGATATCACAAGAAACTTATAGGAACTTATTGGATAAAATTGTTATACAAGTTATTTTAAATGGTTCCCTTTCTGAGATACTAACTCTTATTTGAAAAACCCTTACCCAGATTTTTTTTTTTACAAACCATATTCTTTGCATGGTTTGGTTCCCATCATAAACCCTGCTAGTTGATTTCTTGAGCAAGAATGTAACTGCTTGTGTTGGGGTCATTGAAGCAGACTAAAGTGTTATTAATGGTTCCTTGAGCAAGAAATGTAACTGCTTTTTTCTGGGTCATTGAAGCAGGCTAAATGGTTATTAATGATTCTTTGCGCAAGAAATGGTGCTGCTTTCTTCTTGGGTCACTGAAGCAGTGTTATTAATAAAAGTTTCATGAAAGTGTTACATGTTTGAGCTATAACAATAATTTAATATACTAGACAATTATATAAAAAAATTTTGAGGGAACATATATTTTTATTTCTATGTTTGTTGATTATCGAAATTTAATTTTTTAAATTCAAGGTATATATAAATGGAGAGAGATCTGGTCAGGTAATGAGAGTATAGATACATGGAAACCATCTTCTGTCTGTGGACATTTACAGGTACCAATGAACTTTTTCTCTTATTAAACTGTTATTTTATTAATGATAATTTATTCTTGAAGACCTGTGTTAGAATGCAGTTTAATTATCTAGGGCTTTCTCTGCTATAAGGAACCTTTAATCTCATTTGTATGATGATTAGGGCCGTCATCGGAAATTGGGATATCAATGTATCACCATTTCTTGACAGACAATCGGATATCGATTCGCAATTTGGAATATGGATACAATCTAGCATTTTGTAAAGCTCTAAATCAAATGAAAATCAGTTTTCTTTTTATGTGCTATTATTTGTAGTCAGTTTTCCAGTTACAAGGTTCTAATAATGGACTTATCTGAGTTTTCATATTTTCTGTTAAGTATTAAAAACAAGAAAATACAGTTTGTTTTAAGCCTGTAACAACTTTTAACATCACACATAACATCATGAGAGCATTATATAGTGTATATATACTGGTGTTCTAGTGGCTTCTATTACACTCCTTGTCTGACTAGATATATCACCGATACTTGCCTCTCGATATATCGATACAACATTTTCTATCAATGACAGCCCTAACGATGATATTAGTGTGTTTCCTCTCATAGAAAAAAGTGGGAGAATATAATGTAATGTGTCACAGGGCTTGGCATTAATTTCTAAAGTAGGTTATCTAGTTGGACCCCCAGCTGTATATTTTACTTGCCGAATCAAATGTTTAGTTGCCGTAATAAGTTGCCCAAACCCATATATAAGTTGTCAGGGCCAAATAGGACAACTTTTAATGTCAAGCCCTGTAATGTTATGTATCAGATTTCTCTTGTTAATTCTATAAGATAGCTTGTAAATAACTACAGTAAAGTTCCGCTATTAAGACATGTTTTCTTATTTCAAAATCATGCGAATTTTGACAATTATTAAGGCCCAAATGCTAAATTTGTGCACAAAAATGGTTTCTATAATAAGACTGTTTCACTATTTAGACAGTCTTATTATAGAAACCATTTTGCTGGTCTTAATAGCGGAACTTTACTGTAGTATCTTTTGTTGTTTTATTATCTTCAGGTAATATTTGGAATGCTGGAGTTATCTAAACGAAGGTTTATTGATCCAAGTGAGTTTATAAAACATCTAGGCTTAGACGCTGGCCAGCAACAGGATGCCCAAGAATTCTCAAAGTTGTTCCTCTCAGTTTTAGAGACAAATTTACTCGAAGGTGGAAGGTGTAATGGGCATAATGTAATAAAAGAGCAATTCTGTGGGCAATATGCATACGTAACACGTTGTAGTAATTGTAACAATGCCTCTGAAAGAATGTCTGAGTTCTATGAACTGGACTTGAATATACAAGGCCTCAAAACATTATCTGAATCATTGCAGGGATTTCTGGGTATTGAAAAACTTGATGGAGACAATAAATACATGTGTAGCTATTGTAATACCAAACAGAATGCAACTAGGGCTATTGAATTAAAAAGTTTACCGCCTGTACTGAATTTACAACTTTTAAGGTTTGTGTTTGATATTAAAACAGGTTGTAAAAAGAAATTAAACAGTTGTATACAGTTCCCTGATGTTTTAGATATGACAGAGTATTCACCATATAAAGAACCAACAATTTATGATTTGAATGCTGTACTTATTCACAGAGGTCAGTCAGCTTATAGTGGTCACTATGTCGCTCATATTAAAGGAAATGATAGTCAGAATTGGTACAAATTTAATGATGAGGATATTGAAAAAATCAAAGGGAAGAATCTACAGCTTGGAAGTGAAGAAGACTTGGACGGTAAAAAACAGAAAGGATCTCGAGTTCCCAAGGGACATCACTCTTCAAAGAATGCTTACATGTTGGTGTATACTCGCCGTACTGCTGTTGAAGATCTCAAAAATACCGGAGCAGAAGTTGAAATGCCTCTATCTGACACCACTCCTGTTACTACAATATATGAAGATAATGAGTTCCCTATTGATATGAGTATGAAAGCCCAAGCTCAAAGTTCAAAATCTGAAGAACTACATAAGTTTAACCTGATTCTACCTTATGAATCAAAATCTGAACCTGTTGTAATAAGCAATGCCAAGACTATGAACCAAAACAATAATGCCACTAGTGTTGAAGAAGAAGCTGTGTCCCTTATACCTGATTATGTTCTTAATTTTGTAGAAAGAGATAATAATGACTTTGAAAAATGGATTGTTGATATGAATGAAATGAAGGAAAACAATATTGCTAAAGGCCAAGAAAAACAGGAAACCGTGAAAGCTATTTATCATGATTTACCCTATACCAAAAATGATGGTAATAATTTTGAATGGATACCTATGAGCTGGGTGTCAAAGTGGCTTAATGATCCTGCTACTGCTCCTAAAATTGATGTCTCTAAATTTATTTGCAATCACGGAAGGCTATGTCCTGATCAGGCATTAAAAATGAAATGTGTTTCTGGCAGAGGCTCTGATCAGCTGTTTGGAATCTATGGTGGAGAATTACGCTTACAAGGTGATGAATCATTATGTTTTTCTTGTGTTCGACAGAAATGTAATATAATAAGAAATAAACAGAGGATGGTAGAAGATGATAGATTTATATCAAGTAGAATGAAGACTGATATTACTACAGAGAAGCTATATTGGATTGGGAAAGGTTCATTTAGAAGTTGGAGAAGGTTAGCAGTTGAGTTGCTCATGGAACTTTACCCAAATAGCAACTCGGCATCAAATGATTCTATTAACACATCAGGAAATGACCTTGAGAAAGAATCAGATACTGATAAAGAAAACTCTAATTCTGAAAGATCTCCTGAAAGTAAACCTGTAGCTAACAGTTTGTCAGATAGCACTGCTCATGAAGATTGTGTAAAAGATGAAGATGGTAGTACAAGGCAAACAAAGAGTGAGTCAGACGTAACCACCTCTAATGATAGGAGTTATAAGAAAAATGGTGAGAGTACGGATGGTAATGATAATGATGATGAAACCTTGCAGTTTAATGAAGATTTATTATGTGAAAGACACAAAGGTTTAGATCCAGATTCCACCTGTAGAAAACTTGTTCCTGAAAGTGTTTGGTTAAGGCTTAAACATTATTTTCCAAACTGTGCTGAATTTGACATCAATAGCCCTGCATGTCAGATGTGTGCGGAAAATATTGATGAGCAGATTCGAACCAAAGAACAGAGTAAACAACTTGCATCAATACAGAAATCAGCTCTATTGGATTTGTTCCATGATCGTAAAAGACCTAGTGTCATTAACACAAATGATGGAGTGTACGTTGTCAGTACAGAATGTTTGAATGAATGGCGTCAGTATGTTAGGGATCCATTAAAGCATGAACCTGTTACTAATATATCAAATGCAACATTGTTATGTGAACATGAACTTTATGTATTTCCTGTTCCTCAGAGCTGCTCATTGAAATCAGACGACAAAATAACCTATGTTTCTGCTGGAGAATGGCAGCAGATCAAGAGATTGTTCCAGTATGATAAAGAAATTGAAATATTTCAATACAGTGTGGATGGAAAATTTGAAGTGAAAACAATACCGCCAGTTTGTGATGACTGCCTGCAGAGAAGACTTAATATGGAAGAGTGTGAGCTGTTTGAGTATGACAAAGGAGTTATATATGTCAGGAAACAATTGAAGATGGACAAAATTGTTGACAATTCTAATGAAAATAGTGACTCAAATATGGACGATCCTGAATTCAGTGACAAGTTGAATGGTGTCAATAGTAAGAAAAGGGAGAGTGATCAGGACTCGAAAGGACCTCCAGAGAAACTTATGAAAAATTTAAATGGTTGTAAAGTGGTACGAAAAAGTCAACGGCACCGCAGAGCTAAGGGAGAGAAAGAAGTGAGTATATCCTCCAAGCAAACATTAAAGGAGCTAAAACTAGAGATCATGAGATTATTCTCGGTAGCACCGTTTGATCAGAACTTGTTTGTTGATGGTCGACTGTTGCAGGATAATGAGAGAAGTTTATGTGACTTAAGAGTGGCTTCTGGGTCAGTTATTGATCTTATAGCAGATGAACCTCAGGAAGAAACAAGTTTTCTGGATGTCAAAGAATCTGGGATACCAGAATCTGGCTTCAAAGGAACTAATCTACTCAGTGCATAGACTTAGTATCTAGTATTTTCTACATACATGTGTCTTGTGTTTGTTGAATCTCGTTAAAATCAGATCTTATTTTGTACGCTACTGCTATAATTTTAGTCTAATGGTCCAGCTTTGATTTTTGTGTCAGGGGAATAAGTTTTATCCATTCAATTGGTTTCACCTTGCTGTAACATAAAGAAACTTACAGAAAGTGCCGTAAGAATTATCTTAAGTAGATTGAAATACCTAAATTATTTGGAAGACGGTTTTATATCATATCACAATACAACACAAATCAAATGTACAGCACAATTCAATTCAATTCAATGGAAATATATTTTTTGCTGATATACTTACATGTAAAAAATGAGGTACCGTAATCATCAAGAACAAACATGATAAAGACTGCCATACTGATTGTTAATCGATATTAGTAGAATATTAAATAAAAACCTTCAGATCTATAGAAGAACAACGTGTAAGAGAAACATAGCATTTTCTGATTTTAATTTGATTAGTATTTGTTATTTTTCAGTGTTCACAAATATTGTGTGCCATTATGTTTGTAGTATTGTATATTTTTATTGTATTAATTTATTCTAGCTAGTATTCATGTATAGTGCATACAAAAAACAAAACACTGTTTACATAAAAAATAAAATGAACTAATCCACGACAGGGGATTCTCAGGATGACAATAAAATATATAATAACAATATGTTTTATGAGTTTCTTGTTGGTTTAGTAGTATAGCATTCTACCATTACTAGCATGATTAACTAAGGGGTGGTGGTTCGTCCGCCACACTCATTTTGTAAAAAATCCACAATACAACTTTAATCTTCAATACTGCCTACCTCTGGAATGGATTGGTTTATTTTTTATGTTTACACAAACACGTTTTGTTATTTTGTTCAAACTGTAGTTTGTTCTCTGTCATTATATATGTAGGATCTCTTTCAGTATAATAAATACAATCGGTGAGTTGGTAGGGGCCATTTTATTGTCATTGGTAGGAAACATGTCATTATACTGTATGCATTAGATTGTAATGAATCACATGCACCTTTAGGATTTATATATGTTGCACAACCACAATTGATATTTTTTCATGAATCATTGGGAAACTTATTCAAAGCATGTCAATAACCAGTTAAATTTTCATATTCCGATACTATCTAAAAGGCTATACCCAGAATTGATTTGTTTTTCTTGCAGTACAAACACACTTTTACCATTACAGTAAAAATATTTGATAAAGAACAAAAGGATTTAATCTGTGTTTCAAGCTTTTCTGCAATTATGTGAAAATGTTTTGTTTGAACGCCCTGTGCTTGAATGGAAAGACCTGTAAATTGGAGTTCCAAATTAGGTCTGTTAATCATATTTTTGTTACTATGTCTTAAATTTCTTGTAGATATTTGCGGTATTAAATCATGTTTTGTGGCGGATTGGTTCACTCAACACTATGTCCTAAAACTTTAATGAGAAATCTTTATTTATTCATCCATCATGTAAAAATAACATTTCTAATGTTTGTTTTTGTTGGGTTTAACGCCTTAGCAACACATTGTATAGTTCATATAACAGCGGTCAGTTAACCTACTCACTGTTCCTGGAAAGGCCAAATCTCTGGATTTAGCTGTTAACCAACTACTAAGCACATACTTACGTCAGTGACTGACAACTGCCCTACATAATTAAGAATCATTGGTAGGAGGGAGAATGGCCGTAGAAATAATTTCATTACCAAGCTCCGCTAAAGTATGCCCCCCCGGAAATCGAACCCACGACCCCTCGATTGGTAGACTTGTGCGCTACCAACTGAACTAGCCAACATTTTTAATGAACAGCTGTGAACTTCGAGATATATAACATATACCAATGTTTTATCAGAAACAAAAAATAAATTTGTTGAAAGAAATGTATTATGAAATTGACAGTATTTGAAAAGTTGATGACGTTAATTATCTAAATATTGAAATAAATTAAGAAGTAAATGTTATATGTAGTGCTTCCTGTGAAAATGTTATACTTGTTTTGTGCTGTAAAATTAAATGTCTACCATTTGTTTATGTATGTATATTTTTTTTTTATATTTGATTTAAAAAGTGCTGATATATATATTATTATATTTTGTCATGTTTAGTGCTTTGTGCTGCACTTCAACTTTTTTAAGTCATATTAGAGTAGTCTGTTGTCCTTCTCATGGTCCCTGGATTGGCTTTGTTCTATGGACCAAAGCTTTTTACCTAGTACTAAGCTCATACCCTCAACCAGTGGCTGATCACTGCTCTACTTAATAAAGTGGTCGAATAGACGAAAATATTTCACAACCAAACTGAGAAGGTATGACGGTCCCATCAGGGGATCAAACCCGCACAACCCCTTGATTTGTAGTCAGACATGCTATGGATTGAGCTAACTATAGCATGTATTTATACTACTTACCTGGTATTAAAAGTTTATGTATAATTTATGAAACATAGACTTTATCAGATTTCTACTAAAATAATAGGGCATATTTAGAGATTTTTCTAATTTCATTTAGACCATGCCATATCGGAATTTTGTTAAGCGTCCGCGTGCGCATAGGTTTTAGAGTCCTCAATCAAAAAAAAAAAAAAATTGTTGGTTATATTTTCTTAAATAATTCCGATGTTCTGGAATTCAATATGACAATTTAATTCAGGGAAAATTGTGTTCGGCAACGACATTATTCATCGTAAGCAATTTTTCATAACTGCATCATTATTACAATGTATATTTTACGTGAACATTTTTTTATATTAAATACAGACCATTGTTTCATATTATGAGGATGTTGTTCTATTGAAAATATATATATAATGCATTGTCTTTTGTCTTAAAAAATATTTGTGTTTTCGGTTTGTGTGTTTTTGTGAATAGGTACCTAGGTTTGTAAAATTTGAGTTGACGCTTAACAGAATTCCAATTTGGCATGGCCTTAACTTACTATGTTTTTATTGTCTGTTTAATGTTTATGTATTGTTTAACTTTGTATGTTATTAAGATTTATTAATTTATAATTACTATATTGTGTGAAGATGTCTTAGTTATATTAATTGTATTTTGTGGCGTACAATAGTTTGCTAAATTAATTTTAATTTGTATGCAACAGTTTATTTATAGCTAATGCATGTTAAGATTTGGTGGGAAAATGATTTAAGAACAATGAATAAACATTAATTACAAAACAAACTTAACTCACGCCCAAGAAACTGTATACCATAAAGTAATTGATTGCTTATTAGATAATGTACCTTGGTGTGTTCAGCAATATTTAATACAGTGCCATCCAAAATTACCATTTCACTTATAAAAAGCTGGTTTGTCAATAAGATAATTAAATATTATTTCAGATGTGTTTATGAATTTGGATAGATATTATAGACTGTAAAGTTTGATAGGGGAATAATGATACTTCAGGTTACGAAATGAGGATATGAAAGTGGTTGCCTGAAAAGGTCAGTTCAGCAGCTAGCACTATATCTTTTTGTAGAGATTTGGTTGCCCTATTGAAATTTTTGGTTGCCTCAACTAGAAATTGGTTGTTCTGGGCGCCCGGACACTCACTGATTTCGTAGACTAATACTTGTTATAAAGATATGTTTTTTATGTTCTCAAATTATGATTAAAAATCTAAAAGTAAATCACTAATTTACAAAAGTGTAAATGTAATAATGGATGGTTCTGTATTTCTTTATATTGAATGAGTAAAGTAAAATTAATGATATGTTTTACCAACTGTGTGTTGTACAATGACAATGGGGATTTGGTGAAGATAACTGGTGATTCATTATTTTCAGATAATTTACTTGTAACAGTATCAAACTTAACTAAAAGCAGTTTGTGAAAGAAAAAAAGTGTGATACAATTTGAAATTTGTCTGGCATAATCTGCCTTGGTAACATAATACCCCTTTATACAAATACTTCATAGTGCTGAAATTAATTATTTGTGTAAATATATTTACATATATTAAATGTTTTGTTATGTCATTTATATCAAATTCTGTGAAATGTAATTTTCTACCCATTTCTGCACTTGCATGCAAAGATCATACCATCTTCATTTCATATACAGTGTACTTAATTCATCCATTCATTAAAATATATGTGTATGTATTAATGTTTTCAAACCATTTTCATTGTAGATCATCGTTGTTTTTCATTTAACAAAAAATTGTACAAATTGTAACTAAAAAATGTGCATTTATTTATATTCATTGTCAAATACCTGTTTTCATCTACCAACAAATATGCTAGATAAGTATAAAAGTGTGTATATGTTTGTATTTTATGTTTTCAACAAGTTTGTAGTAAATATGTTTATACTAAATTTACTTGGTTCATTTATCTTTTATCCTTGTTTCCAAATCTATCAAACCCACAGCTTCCAGGTTTGATCCAAAACTGTAGTCGTAGATGAAGAAGATGCAGGAATCTTACTTACGGGTGAGAAAGTACTGGTTATGAAATGTTCTGGAAAACTTGCCAGGTGAATTGGTCACCATAATTAACGGAGTTCCATATTAATGAACGTTTGTCCCATATCAATGAACATTTGTTAGAGAAAGAATGATAACTCTGGATTGAGATTTTATTATATTTGAGTTATCTCCCTTCCAGCTGTATACTATTCTGGTTTGAGATGGTAGGGCCGATATATTTGTTTTTGTTATAAATTATTTGCATTTTATGGTTAAACTCTCATGCTTATGCATGTTCACCTACTTGACAATTATTAATATTAAGCTTGGTTATTGGGGCACTGATATATACATGTATATCAATCTACTAGGGGACTCTTAACACCCTAAACATCAACGATATCATTCTGTCCTTGCAGAATGCAGGTACAGATTTACATCAGGGTGGTGTAAAGTAATGGAAAATATATCTTTCTCAAGGAAATAAACAGTGTCTCTGGAAGGGTTTGAATCTGGGATCTCTCGCTCCCTAAAGGCACGACTTACAACTGGACTTCTGCTCCTGATATACAAACCCAAATTTTGGGATGCTTTCTTACATTTTTGACTGTCCATGACATCATTCTCAAGAAATTGTGGAATTGCAAATGAGAGGAGAGGGTGGAGGTTATATAGCCGATTATTTAAAATTAGAAATGGTACAAACAAATTAACCAGACTTCATTTATATAAATTTAGCTTGAATAACTTAATTATGAAATGTAGCTTTTTATAATATGATTATGTTATGTATTGGATATTCCCTACAGCTATTTTAATAATGATTTATAAAACATATGATAAACGCTGTTAATGTTAAATCTAGTGAACATTACACTATTACCTTAATTTAAACTGTAATGGTATATATATTTACATGATACAACTATTAAGGTAACATTGTAGTATAGCACTATATAATAGAAGTATATCATTCATTAAAATGACTTGATAGCACGTGAAACTTAGTCATCATCGTGTGACTACAGGGGCGGATAGGTTATCTGAATAATAGAGGGTTGAATAATGTAATCTACTGTAAGGGTTTTAGGCCACTTTTAAATACTTTTGCTGTCATATTGTGGCGGTCAGTCATTACATTCGATGTCCTTGGACAAAAATCTCAAGCCACACGTTTTTAAACATATATGAGGGTTGACTGACTCGTATAAGAACACTGATTGGAAAAGTAGTTTATGATATGGATTGGAGTGATCGATTTTGTTGTATGAGTCTTGGATTTCTGACGTAGTTTCCATTGGAGAAGGCCATGGTGCGCTTATTAGGTTAGCCATGTCATGACGCCATTCTCCGGCCTAAATGTAGTGTCAAGGTTGTATTTGGAACCTTGTTAACTTCTGTTATCTGAGAAAGTCTGACAATAATTGATACTTGTGTATGTTTGCATCAATGGACCGGGATGGGGGTGAAGGAACAAATCCCTTTAAGAGATGTTGACAGATTTTCAAGTTGTTTTTTAATCGTGGCAGTTCATTATGTCTCTGTAGCTTTTGATGTTCCAACGATACAAGTATTTTCTATAAGCTTAACACATCCAGTACAAAATATTTGTTGAAAAAATGATCTCAGTTTGCAATGACATAACACAATGCATAGCAACACAAGTAGGTCTACCCTTGTCTGTATTTAATTGACCAACATAACTAAATTATTTGGATTTATAGGCAGCTAACCTTAATGATTCAATTAAATAACATACATATCCTTGCTGTGTTATTTGTATCAAGTAAGATTTTTTGCCTATGAAATAGCACCGTTGCACTAACGCCAAGCTTTTTCAAACCCGAAAAGAAATGAGCATTGCTTTAAATGCAACCGTTGATAATTACGCGCAGACTGAAATTTGTGGACATACTTTCTATTACAATCAATTTTCGAAGACTTTACGGACAAATATTGTATATGATAGCTTCCTACTCATTCCTCTCAGTCCTTGACTCTTTATAATGAATAATTCAGGGAAAAGAGGATTTAACTATTACTCCAGTAGTATTTTCTTCGATTTATTGAACATTTAGATTCGTTCACTAGCAGAATCGTACCACCGTTCCTGTAACCAATGGAATTCGTCGTTACATAATCGGATGCTTTCAATATTGGACAAAATTACATCATCGATGCTATATTTGGAAATATCATATTTTTTCTGTTAAGTGTCACTAAGTTATGTTCCATGGAATCTATTTGCCAATAGTTTTACGACTGACAACGTGAAGTCATTTGTATCGACTGGAAAACGTTTGTTTTTTTTTTTTTTAAAGGAATCTATATGATTCTTTTCTTTTTCTGCTGGTGGTATTGACAATTTCACCGCCGTGATTTTCTTATTCTGATTTTATCAATACGCCGGAAGACAGTGGAACATGTATACAAGAAAATGATACTGTCTAGTCGCGAATTTTACGACTCATATTATAGTGATTGTGATTAAACCTAACGTACGCTATTTGTTTTGCAATAAAAATGAATAGAAAAAATATACAACTTTAAATAAAGACATACCTCATGAAATCGTCAAGGTTGTCAGATCTAGAAATTGCTCAGGCGTATTTTTAAAACATGTGTCATTAACTACGCCTGTATATTTAGTCATATATATTTTACATTTTGCTACCGGGATCTAATATACTTTAAATATTGAATAGTATAAAATGATATACGCAAATATGGAGCTCTTTTTCCACCTTGATATCCGGCCCTGATTAAGTTACAAGGACTTGAAAATATTTTGTGAAGCCAATACGTCTAACACTAAACTAATAGTGACGAAAGTGAATAAGTGATAGTGATGAAATATTTAACAGCTGATCAGAGTGGTACTATAGTGAAATTATGTTAGTGGATAAAATTGATGGAGTATATGTTGTAAGTACGTGTTTATAAATTGTATATCATTTATTTATTTGTTGCTCTGAAACAGAATTGCAGGGTGCTCATATTGCTCTTTCTCTCCCTTGCCCCTTTTCTAACACCATTTATGCGCATAGTACCATATTGAACCCCACTTCCAACTTATGCACATTGGCCATTTTGCCTTCCTATCCTACCCTTGTGTGAGTTTTAAAAATATTATTATGTTTGAAAATTTCATATGAATTGAAAGCTGCCCGTGGTAAAAACTTTATCATAAGTACAGTAGACTGTTAGTTCGATCTTCGAGTTTTGTCATTGATAGGGGTTATATATCATAGCTTTCTCTACGCTGGCAAGGACAAGCAGATACGTTATATCGAGAGTACACCTCAGGGGGTAATATGTATCAATAGAGTAATATTACCTATTAGCCAATGGAACCACTGTCTGTGAGTTTAATCTTCGAGGTTTTTTCATGAATGGGTGTTATATACAATTGCTTGTTTCCTTCTGACAAAGACACGCATACACGTCAGGTTGAGAGTGAATATCAGGATTTTTTTCTTTGCATGCTGTATAATTCCAGACAGCTTAAATTGTCGTCCGTTTGATTAATTGTTTTGTCAAAATCTCATGAAATTTAGTAGAAATATTGATCGAATGACAAAATATCTTGGAATTAGATTAGGCGCTGAGTTACTCTACATCTTGTTTAGCCCCAAACTGTTTCCTAAGGCTATTATAATTGCCCCTCAACAGGTAATGAAATAATATGTCTCGTACGTACAATACCACCAATATACTAACTGAACCATAGATAGAGGGTTCGATATCTTCGATTTATTTCATAAATTTTAATGTGAGTAATATGGCCTTAATTGCTTGCTCTCTCCTTTGCCAAAAGCCATGCATGCACGTTAGGCTAATACGAATCTCTCATGAGGGTGATAATGTCTCACGATACACTAACACCAAATATGACAATTGTACTACAGACTGCCACAGTGGGTTAGGTCTTCGAGTTTTTGTATCATAAATGGGTGCCATGCTCAGCTTCATTTTTTCGGATTAAGACATGCAGCAGACACGTCATGTTAAGATAGTTTCTCCAGAGGGAAGTGCTGTCTCTTGCAATACAATAATCTTTAATGTTAGCATTGATTTTACTGTAAGAAGACGTACAAACACTCAATATATCTCGTGTTATCTCTATCGATGTTTTCAATGTTTTCACTCGTATATTTTAAAATACATGTATCAATATAAAATATGCTGTGCTTGCCTATATTTTGTAATCACGGTTCAATCAGGCGTGTGTGAACCTTGTCACACTTTACAGTACAAGTAGTGGTTAATGTAAAACAGATTGCGGTCATAGATGATACTAACATTTTAAGTGTTTTTTCATTCATTTGTAATGGAATACTCTACTACTATAGTAAAGTTGTAAACGTTTGTATGTTAGTGTAAAATTGTTTCAAAGTTACGACATAATTTATAGTGATACAGGCTTCGAATTACAGTAACATTCTGCTTTAAAGACCACCATAAACACAGTCGGACGGTACGGTCCCAAAGAAAAACACTATTATTATATAAACTATAATTATGTATTTATAGTGTTTTTCCTTTTGGATCGCGCCGGCCGCCTGTGACCATAAAGTTCGTTCATGAGATATTTTTCTACGGTCATTATTCTGCTTACCCCTGTATATGTTAAGGAGAACAGTCGTCAGCCACTGGCGAAGGTATGTGCTAAATACTAGATTTAAAGCTTTAGACAAAGGTACCACATGTATCTGGTACATTTTTAAAGCTTGAGACAGAGGTACCACAGGTACCTGGTACATTTTTAAAGCTTGAGACAGAGGTACCACAGGTACCTGGTACATTTTTAAAGCTTGAGACAGAGGTACCACAGGTACCTGGTACTTTTTTAAAGCTTGAGACAGAGGTACCAGAGGTACCTGGTACATTTTTAATGATGAGAAGACAAACCTCCAACATTTGACGCAAAACAAATGTTAAAATGAAACATTAGAAGAAAGATTTCGCTCAATTTACTTACGTTATACATGCACAATGTGTTTTATAACCCTAATGATAAATAACTTAATTTTCTCAATGATGAAATTATATCACCTCGATATATGGTGCAATATATTGCATTTATTATCATAATTAACTTAACTAGGCATCTAAATGTAATTATCAGCGGACCATGTTTAAGCCAGTACATCGGTGGATAAACACAAACCAGTCTAACTTTACAACAATAAAGAAGGATGCAAAAAAGTCGGTGCAAAACTAGTCTAACTTCATTTCAATACAAAAGGATGCCAAAAAGTTGATGCAAAACTAGTCTAACTTCATTTCAATAAAGAAGGATGCCAATAAGTCGGTTCAAAGGTAATCTAACTTCATACAAATAAAATACGAATATAGACAATATTTGCGTTGAACCATCGACATGTTACACTCTTCTGTAATTGATCGTACGATCGTAGATATAGTAACTTATAGTGATAGTAAATTCATAACAGTTTGTACTTTCTCCTGATATTCGTTTACATGGTACCATAGTAAGGTCGAACTTGTAACACTGTATTATTTGAATATGGAATGTAAAATATAACGTGAAATTCACTATACACTATACTGTACTTACTATGCAATGCTTTTTTATTCAACATAATTCCATTTTTTTTTCAAAAAAAGTAGAGACAGCATGTTATCAAAAATCTTACGATGATGATACAATACAATATAGAAGGATTTACGACTAAAATCTGTCGTAAGACCGTTGATAATATGGACCCCTTATGTTTTGAGAAGCTGGTTACATGTCACCAAAATGCATATCAATTTTAACCAAGTACATGTATCTTATTTGCATTTGTGTACTTCAAGATGGGGGTTTTGTTGTACGAGTGTTCGCTATTTATCAAGCAACTTTGCCGTTTTAAGTATTGCTCTATATAAACTAATATTTCCTCAAAAGTAAACATACAATATCAATGTTTGTTAATTGTAGAACAAAATATATTTAGTGACAATACAAATATTGACCTTAGTGTGACCTATTCTCTAAGTTAACTAACGTTTTAGCCTATTTTGATTTTGAAATTTCACTCTTCTTGTATCTTTTATCTTAATGTGAATTCACTAGAAATGACAGTACAAATATTTATAATAATTCTATACTAGATTCGCGAACGTTTTACTCGATTTTGAAATCGTACCGCACCAATGTTAAGGTAGTTCCTATTATTCCACTAAAAAGATTGTAATGTGAGTTGCTTTGTATTCAGGGACTATACGAATTCTTCAACCTGCTCTGTACTGAACTCACCTAAGTTCTTGTTAAGTTTGAAACCTAACCAGACCTATAGTTAGTTATGTTTTATTAAGAGCTAGTTAGCATCAAATAATAAAATGTTTTACTTTGAGGATGCCTGTATTCTATCATTCACCGTGGTTGATTAAATATACGAGAACTGAATGCAATAACTGTACAGTGTGATGAAACAATATTTTGAAAGTCTTGTTAGCTAAGGGACAGTTAGTGGATCTACTGACTGCTGCGATATGATCGAATTATGCTCAAGGGTGCGACGTTTAAAAGCACTAATTAAACCAATGTATGAAATTTAATGAATTATAAAAAAATATGTAAGTAGATGTACTCAATTTTGATCTGCGACGTCAAATTTCAGTATACATGTACAAACATTTGTATTAGTAAGGTGGTATGTACTTTTAACATTAAACTTAAACTAATATATAACATGATACTCAGTTAGCTAGCATATACAAACTTTATATTCATTTCATTCTATGATATAATTAACGTGTTAAATGAAATACCGTACCATGTACTATACGTAATTTATTCTAACCTGCTGACTTGCAAAAAATGTTGTAGTTCTACTTAAACAGCATATTAATGTCAACTTCAAACTTAAATATAGTTTTGGAAAAGTTATTAAGAGTAGGGCGGTATTAAAGCATCCCTCTCGAGTGGTCGGTTAACATTTACAGTTTAACTTTTGAGCAATACATGCATTACAGGAGTTGAGCTCCCAGTCATAGTCAGAAATGATTGTTCGGGAGTAACATGTAGATGTAGCTCCCAGTCATAGTCAGAATTGATTGTTCGGGAGTAACATGTAGATGTAGCTCCCAGTCATAGTCAGAAATGATTGTTCGGGAGTAACATGTAGATGTAGCTCCCAGTCATAGTCAGAATTGATTGTTCGGGAGTAACATGTAGATGTAGATATGTATTCAATTGCAGGAACGACAACTCTGAATTGAGTTTGTTTCCAAATTTGCATCGTGCACTGTGCTCAAAACTGTCTGAACCATACCGGCTTTGTCCAACGAAAACAGGCTACGAAAATTGTCGAATAGTTACGATTGTGCTCAACAGAATCATACAGGCTTTCTCGGTTATTTTTCTTGACGATGAAGAAATATGGCGGATGTACTAGAACCATAGCATAGATGACAAAGGAGTACCGAATTGCCTAACTGAATGGGCTTTCTGGATTCGATTGGACAAACCCGTCCAATGAAGTGACCATTCGGCAGCTTCCGTGTCCTCAAAATACAAATTTCATTGGACAAGCCCAACCGAGTTCAGATTGCAGAATTTTCAATTAGCTACCTCCGGAACTTGAGAAAGTGAGTTTTCTTGAGACAGACCCGATCTTATTTAGATGGCATCTGATCATGTTTTTTGTATATCTGTTGTTTGTTACAAGATACACATACATATCTTTTATAAAAACTCTATTCCGTTTTCTTAACCACACATTTTGTCCAGCATTGAACTCTAGTTGCAAAAATAGGTTTTATTCATATCAGTTTAACTTTGCCTTTTTCAATAAAACATATACATATAAGAAAATTTACCAATAAAACATGATTTATGTAAAATGAATAACATCGTGATAAAAACAAATTACTTTATCATTTATATTATAGATTCAAAATACAATATTGAATATAAGGCCAGGGGTTACATTTCGAAGTCATACATTCCATTACTCAAATATAATGTACATAGCCAATAACTTACATCAAGGACATACAGTGAAACCTCAAAACTGCGATCAGTATGTTATAGAGACGGTGTAAACTTTTTTACTTTTTTACACGAGTTTGATGCCATCACGATTCTGACGGCAATTAACAAGTTTGTTTTGGGTTAACGCCGTAGCAACACATTGTATCGGCCATATAACGGCGGTCAGTCAACCTACTCACTGTTCCTAGAAAGGCTAAATCTCTGAATTTAGCTGTTAACCAACTACTAGGCGCATACTTTCGTCAGTGACTGATAACTGCCATACATAATTAAGAATCATTGGTAGGAGGAGAATGGTCGTAGAAATATTTTTAGCGTATAGACAACATTCCAGAGAGTTAGACAATTTTACATTATATAGGAGACAACAGATCAAAGAGATAGACCATTTTACGTCGTTTATAAAAAAGATGGACCATGTTTACTGTTGTTAATATTTGGCCACATAGAAAGGTTTTGTTATATTTGATATAAACGAAGCAACGTTAATCAAATACTTGTTTTATTGATTCATTGTTACTATTCCTCATTAAAGTGAATAATTATGTAGATTCAAAACTTTCGGGGCATTATGTATAACAGGATTTTATACTTAAAAAGGGGATGTCACAAAACGTGTGAAAAGTTATAATTTCAAATGTGTTTTATCTATCTGTATCAGTGGAGTTTTTCGTCACATTTGTAACATTCCCCACTTTTATAGTACATATGCACACAAAATGTTAAACCCTCTTAGCATATTAATTGCAAACAACGTCATAACAATTTATCAAAACTAATTTTTGAAAAATGATAATGAAAAATAAAGTAAGCATGTGATTTCGGAGAAATATGAACAAATTAAAAAAACAAGCCACGTTTTACAGTCTTGACGTCAATTCACTTATATTTAATTGTTTGTAATTTAATAAATATATTCGCCGTGGTATTCGCGCTTGTCATTTCGCCATACTATTTTGCACTATGATATTTTATCGAGTAAAACAACAGACCAACACCAATGTCAAGGTCGCGACAATAAATGTCACTGGTATATTAAACCACGATTTTTCATTTTGTATAAAAACTCAGTGAGTATGCATTTATTTATGACAATACTTAATGATGCACTCTTTCATACAAGCTAATTAGCATAATATGTTATTATATTCATGTGTTGAATATTTTAGCTCAGACGTGATTGAGTAAGTAAGTAAGTAACCCCTTAAGACTGGTGTCATGTGAATTTAAGAGTTTAATAGTTCAGAATTCTGTAAAACTGATTAATGATATTCTAGTTATTCACACGGAGACCGGATTTAACCAAACGGATATAATATATGATAGAATAGTTTCTTGGAAATCCACATTTTAAGGTACTGCATGCGTTTTCTTTTAATTTACACAAACTTGTACATTAATCTTAGCGCATATTTGTTGTATTTTCTCACCAAGTTTGACAAATGCATTCATGAAATGTCTCATGCACTAATTATAACGAGTGCATGTATCGTGATATGATACAGACATAGCTTTAAGCTACTTGTACAATGACTTCGTCTTTTTTCATATTTTTTAAAACTACGTGCAAGTGAGTTTCTGTTACTGGTATTGTGATACGAAAATAAATTGTTAATATTTGAAGACAAACTGATTCATGAATAGTGATAATTATAATAATAAACGACACAAAACATCTCCATTAGGATTGGCTTATATATTTTTTCATAAAATCGCTATGTATTATAGTTGCATATCAATTAGCAGTAAAATTGTCATTATCAGAACTCTACCTTACTGCTTTCATTATAAAAAATTGGACATTTTAGAAAAATTGATGTTTAAGTTAAAATCTGTGAACGAGCATCTTTAATATGTTAATAAGTAAAGCATATATGTATGTAGGTTGATATAAGACAAAGAAGGACGGGCTTTCAAAGAATTCTGAATGTTCATGATTGATAATTATAAAGTAAATAGAATGAGGGTTTGTCCTAACTGAACAGTCTCATATCCTGTTTTTATTTAATTACTTCAATTAATTTAGTTTTTTTAAAGAATGTTGGTCTGAAAATATTTTTTAATTTATTCAACATAGATTAATCACATCACTGTATACATTTAGTATATGAGTGTACTTTATTCAGGTATGTTTACCTATAAATATATGTATCATAATTAAACGCAGATACAAAACTTTTTGCAAAAAGGAAATTGGGTGATTTTTCCGCGTGGGTGCATGGGACCCTCTGACATCATCGTACAACCTATTTCTAGTTGTTTAAGCTTTTCTCTTAACATATTCTTGAAATCAGACTTGATATGTTTAAAAAGATCTTTTGGCAATTCTAGAGCTTATAGTTTTATTGGCTGTAAGGTTCGAACCTCATTGGAGGCATTGCTTGAAAAATTACTTGAGCAAAACAAATACCCGTACAGGTGTTCCAGGCAACCCAGGTGTAAATGGGTACCTGTCTGAAAGTGATTTCAATTATTAGGGTTAATTGTACAAAATTGTGAAGTCAGCTGAACAAATATATAGAAGCAGACTTTAAATCGCACTTTAACATTAACTTCGAACTTGATTACTGAACTGAACGTGACTGTAGCTTAAAGTAGAAAGGCATAGTAAGGGTCTGTTTCATTGCTCGTTGCTCGAGGGGATGTTGTTAAGATTTGGCCGTGTTTGAGAGGTGGTCGAAGGGTTTCACTGTATTTAAGCCAAAAACTGGATATGTAGCTACAACATATAACACCATTGAACATGAACGATTAATCAGTTGGTGGTTATACGATATGATATTTTGACCTTGTTAATGGTATGATGAGTGGGTCAACGCCCGTTTGAGGACGACAAAAATTCTTACATTAGTTACGGTGGGAAAATCAACCAGTTTGTAATGTGTTTTGGTCACAGGCAACATTTTAATACTTCATAACAGCGCGATAATACCAGTATTATAATACCATACTGTATTATAGTCTGTGCACATTGTCCTGAGACAAATTTATACATTATAGGCTTCGATATATACACTACTTTTATGGAATTTAATGTATGCAAATGATAATGAAATTTTATTTTTTGTCTCAGGTAAATATTTACAAGCTGTAGTATTGTTAAATTGACTAAAATAGGATTACTGCAGTTTGATACAGTTACCTTTGGCCATGAACTTTATTCTTCTCCATTAATACTCACCAATTTAAACTTAATTCTTGCGTTCTTTACCTATTAAACTTCAAATACATGTACTACTACCTTAAATGCATGTAACTCACTAAGATGTTGTACAACTGTCTTGACATCATTGTATGATTCTTGACTGTTCTAAGATTCGAACGTCTACCTTCATTTGTCGAGTACATTGTACTAAATGCGTGAAGCTGGCGTGGCCGAGTGATTACGACGTTGGGCTGGTATTTATTTGGATAATCTGCTCTGTGTTGATTCCAATTCCATTCGAAGCCTATCCCGTTGTTTCTTTGTACAAGACACTTTATCCTGCTAACTCAGTAGTGAGAGACCATAAAGTGGACTCGAGAGTGATTAATCTAAGTTATAAGAACTTGTTTATCAATCATGCAAAAATAAAAAGTATAAACTAAACTTAACTATTAAATGCATGCGAAATCATTTAAACTTCGTCAAAACTAACTCATTGGTGTAAATCTACCTTAAATATGTATATAGTACTACAGCTGATCTCGTTTATGTTGGAAAGCTACCTTAGCTCCATAATTACTGATAAGTGTAAATTAACCTTAAGGTTTTCGAACAACAAACGTACGTTCCTTCATCGTTTAACTAAATCGTTTATCAGGCGTTCTTTTTAAACCCACTGATGGACAACTACCTTAACTCTCACGCGAATAATGTAACAAATGTATTTGTGAGCGCGTACACCTACCATTAATGTCTCAACTCTCACCTCCTAATACATTGCACACCTTCCATATCCTAGTAATACTCAGATACCACGTGTGTGACACCACCTTAACAAACATAAATTATTTTCTACTGACACTAGACTGTCTAAAAAGCTCGTTTTACACTAATGTATTTTTGTACCTCGGTTAATATAAAACAATGTAATGAGGAATGTACGTTGTTGACAAAAATGAAATGCAAATTGTTCATTTTACCTACATTAATAAGGTATATGGAGATGTTACCGACCTTGTGGTAGGGTAGATGAGTACTTGTTATAGACAAGGGTCGAGAAAGGCTAGGTTAGGTGCACTGGAAAATAACCTAAACCGCATTGACGCGACGTTAAACGCAGTATACAAGTGCATATTGTCTTGCCTTTTTGTTCATCTGCTGAACGTCTCACTGTAAATAAAATCTCACGATGATACAATCGTAGCCATTCGGCAATTTCCGTAACCTGAAAATATGCCACGTGCCAATCAGAGCACCTCAGGTGGTTTCAGTGTAAGTCTTCTGTCTTTCTTATGGAATTGGTGGAGAAAGCCGGATTGTTTCGTTCGGTCTGGTATACAAACTCGACCAAGTTCACTGGTTTTTTAACCACATAAAAATACAATGTATTCTACAATTACAACTAATGAAATAAACAGAAAATTTATTTCACAGATGTATCTCTCCAGGCAAATAATTGAATGACATCAAATAGCGTGTGTACTATCTTTATATTCACGAAATATCTAAATTGACCATGTGAGTTTTGATCATTAGATTCAAATCCTTTGCACGAATTAAAGTTGAATCGAGTGGTAAGTTAGGTCATGTGCAAAACAATTTGTGCAGAGGATTCAAGGTTAACAATTTTAACTCCCAAGTAGGGTTTTTTGGCAATCATTCAAGTTAAGTACAATAAGGTCTTATGATATATACAGACTGTATGTACCGCGGAGGATGGGCACTCGACGCCATGATATTTATCTTAGATCATATGGTGAGATTTCCGAATGTTCAAATAATATGCGTTTGGTTTTAATCCATTTTGTCGCTAAGGGAACAATTTCATTGAAATAAAATTTGATTGCGGACGCTGCAAAACATTACAAATGTATTATATCTCATTGAAGTTTATATCTGTTCTCCCTCGTGGTATCGTTCATGATTTTATTTTCTTATATATTTGTCTTACATATTCCTGTCAGACAAATCTTCTCCAGTATAGAAACAATAGTCTAACTTTTCTGTACTCCTGGACTCGATATAAACATACAGTATGTTTGATTGATTTTTTGATAAGGCTAGACCAAATAGATTATTTGGTAGGGGATTTTACAGTTGTAACAACCACAACAACAATATACAGTAAAACTCATATATAACATACTCGCTGGGCCTTAGAAAAAAGGTATGTTATAACCGAGGTATGTTATATCCATATAGCATACTAAGTATGTTATATATCAGGATGAAAAACGGACCAGAAAAAATGGTATGTTGTAACCGAGTGTATGTTATAACCGAGTATGTTATATCCGCGTTTTACTGTAATGTATTGTTATAAAACCTTCAGTCCATGTTAAACATATTCATGAATCTACGTTTTTTTAAACATGTGGTTGGCCTATACGAACCCGGGTAGCATAATATTATCAACAATCTTAAGATTTTTTAGCAACACAATATAGAAGGATGTACGACTGAAATTAGTCACACAAAAGACGCTTGATAATACGAGGCCCTGACTTTCTAATAGGCCTACTCATTTGAATCCTACGTTGATATCCGAAAGCCGTATCTCTACTGACCAAATCAAAACGACAATCCCATATATACAAATGTCCATATTTATATTTGCATTTTGGCCTAATACTAAAAGAAAGCGAACATATGAATGATTCGATCAATCTTGTTTTCTTACCAACCATGCCATACACCATTCTATTAAATCGGTTATATAGTATACTTTATAGTATTGGATTTGTTTACTGGAATTATTTCTTCTGGAGAACTCGGTCACGTGATTCAGTTCTAAGAACATCGTAGCCTGATTAAATATACTTACAAGTAATTATGGAAGAGACACAGTTACGTCTGTAGCTTATATGAAACATCGAAATTGTTTACAGGTTTTATAGTCACGCGATCTTCAGAATATAAACAAAAGTCTTGTTTTTCATCAAATTCTAACGTTCGGTTGAACTTGTTTCCCTTTCAATATTTTAGATCTTTGGGAAATAACTATTCATTTTCATTGAAATACCAATTTGAAATGAATTGACGTTTGCTTATTTATTATTCATCATGCCCAACACTTTAAAAGGGGACAGCACATTATAAGTCCTCAATTACTGACTACTCAGCACAAGTTTACGAGTCTTTTAAACTATTCATATATTTTCCAGGAGAGCTTTTGTGATACAAGCTTGAAATAATATAGCTAGTATTTTAATTACTGTCTTTATTTTGAAAGTAAATACGTGAAAATGATTAATATTTTATGTGACGTCATCAGTTTTTCAAATTTAAATGGTGCACAACTGTAGAACTAAAGTGACGTATCGAGCGGTTACCGTAAGCCTTTAAGTTACGAAATGTGCGACTGAGAAACTAAATCTTACGACAAGAAGAGTCGCAGTATACGATTGAGATATACCTATGTACTGGATTCTTCATCCTAAATTTAACGACTCCAACTTGGACTGTAAAATTCTATTACATGTATGAATACCTTCAAAAAACGGCGGTCTTAAGAGCAGAATTGTCTTATTATTTATGTATACATTATTTTTTCTTCTAAATTTTTAAGCATTTTTTTATTGAAACATCGTCAAAAATCGCAAAACTTTGCAATAAAGAACGTGGTCTTCATAGCAGAGTTTTACTGTGATATAACTTCAGATGTAATATTAACAAGGGCGGATCCACATTTTTTCAGGGGGTTCAAACTTTCGAACTACAACAACAGTATAAACTGTTAGAAGAATGACGCAACATATTGATAACAAAACTAAATAATCATTAGATCTATGTTAAACACAAAGGCGAACAAAGGAAGCCCGAAAAAAATTGTTTCATACCACTTAAAAATGGCTCACAGTTAAAAAAAACCACTAATGAACGTGTATATTAAAAAAACTTAAGGGGGGATCCGTAACCCTCTGACCCCCGCTAGATCCGCCTGCGCATTACGATATGTATAAATGAATACCAGAGATTTGTTTTTTTTAAATCACACATCCTTCAAAGGAAATATAAATGAAAATTCTAATACACACAAATATCATATCGATGTTATGTATTATACTATACAATTATGTAGGCCTGTTTTGTATCATGCTGAGACTCTGACTGACATCAGAGAAAACATTAGTGATTTTGTAAAGATATAAATGTGAGAAAAGTGTCAATATGATATTATATACATGTAATAACAAGCTGTCTAGTATTGATGTTGACTGTCTTGTCTTTAAATTTGTGTTGTACATGCAATACTATATGATGTCATACATTTTCTCTATAATGAAATTCAGTTACTTTAATAATATGGGGGGTCACCTTGCTAAGGACATTCGGATAAAGTGGGCTAATATGCACAGTTGTATTCAGTTTTCAAAGTGTATTTTACTTAGGATACGGAAATACCCTATATTTCACGATTGTTATATTGTGTTATCTTACGAACATCACGGAAATAGCCGATGTTTTACGATGGAGCTTCGGAAAGCTTTTTATAGTAATTCCGGCAAACAGCGGTGTCACTCGGTGGTGGTAACTAACCTCTATACGCAAAGCTAAAACCTCGACAAATTCCGTTCAAAAGTATCGTACACATTTGCGAATTAAAGTTTGTGAAGTAGATAATGATGTATTTCTATATAAAAGCTGACAGCACGGCTCCGAACAACAAAGAACATTTCAAGTGTGGGAAAATACTCCTTTTAGCGGTAGTTCTCCCATTCCCACAGCGGTCCTAGTTTTATAGATTACCTCGAGGTCTTGAACGAGTCGAGAGATTTTTGGAAGAACTTAGAGGTAATCTAGAAAACTAGAATTTTTGTGGGGTTGGGAGAACTACCGCTAGATAGATAATTTTGTGCTGCTAAGACTGCACTAGGTCTGATAAATATCGGTTACGTATAAAATGTCATTTACCTAGTCTTTTTTATTTAAACTTGTTGATCTGGTCGTCATTTATGCCGTGTTAGGAACCACATAGGTCACGTGATTCCCCACTCTGATTTCATGTTTGTTGGTTTGATTTAGGACTGTGCCGGGCGCCTTTACTAGTATATACATGCATGTATGTTCTCAAATATTCTGATTTAAAAACGTATCGTATCTTTATTGAATGGCTATAGTAGTTGTATGAATACACAAAGAAAGAGTCTTTTTTATGTTTTTTTTTTACTTATCAATAATCAAATACGGAAGATAGTTAAATGCGGAAGATTATATTAATACTATCTATGGAAAAAATCACGTGTTTAACAAGGAAGAATGATAACAAACATAATTGGTTCTGTGTTTTATTTACAGATGTTTGGATAAACTTGTTCTAACTATTCAAGGCTAGATATGACCACTTTCTAAATGACCATCGTACTTCACGTGATGCCGAATAAGGTAAGTAAGTAATCTTTAATTATATATTACTAATTAGGAAATTGATTAATTAATAATTTAATAAATTTATATACATTTGATAACTCACGCATTAAGCTGCAAATTTATGTTTTATTATTAGCTGTTTAAACATATTTTAGTGCTTATATTTACATAAATATTTACTAACAAAGATAATTTTTAAACAAAAGTAATAATTATAATTAATCTATAAATATGTATATGTACGTGTGCCAATAAAGTCGACCAACAAGTTCTATAACTTACATGTAGTTAGAACTCTCCCCTTTGGGTATACACAGTGAACAAGAGCAATACGTCAAATGAATAAGGATGTTTTATTTACGTTTGGGATTGTTTTATATTAGACTTTGTGACTTTCATTGTACATATCTTGCAATCTATAGGTCAATTTGTCTTAAAATATTAAGACTCAATTTTTGACACAATTACAGACATTGAATGGTATTTTGAAAATATTGAAAAATCTTAACCAAATCTGTAAACTAGTACATTTAATGTGAACTTAGACAAGGATATGTTACTACTCAGTTAAACTTGATATGCCAAAGTCTTCCTTTTCAGAATTGGGCTGTCAAGTTTCATACAAAATGTCTGTATCTATAGACAAAAATTCACAAAATTTTGTATTGAATTTTTAACAGTTTAGGCAGACAAAAAATACAGTAGATTAACAAATTGCTTTTTTATGAAAACATGACATCGTTTCACTATTCAGTGCTCAGTGATAATGCAATGTATCAATAAAAGCAAAGATATTCCGAATTTAGCGTCTCTCTTCTCTACTTAGTAACCGATACAATAGAATGAAATACTTTCTCAATGAGGTTGCCATACTCAACAATTTAACATCACCATTCATCATGTGTCCAAACCTTCCAAAATACTCGAAACGAATTGAAATTATGTCGGATTGATTATTAAAAAGTAAGTTGTATTAGTTTTAAGGTGATTCTGACATCGTGTTTTAATACTTATTCAGGTTTTCCTCTTGTTGCCAAATCTGATGTCAATTTAAATGAACTATCATTGAAGAAAAAAATAAAACGTGTCGTCTCGTGTGATTATAATGGCAGCAATTTTTCTTTCGAAGTTCAATATTCATATTCGAATACATGTATTCATGTTCTTAAGCAAGTTGAATAATTGGATGACATTGGTTTGAATTCTCTCACTAACCGTGTCCTCAAAAAGTCTCTGGACAAAAAAATGTATTAGAGAAACCTGTGGCCATGTAATAGACTAATGGTTATACTTATAAAACATTTTCGCTATGTCAAATCTATACCGTTGTACTTTTCATATAATAAACAAAAAACAAGACTGAGCAATTCCTAAGTCAGCATTGATTACGTAGTTTACAAACTTATGATTCAAACTATGTTTGTTATTTTTTATTTATTGGAGTTAACGCCGTATCAACACAATTTCAGGTCATTTCACGGCGTCCAGCGCACCTAACCTAGCTTTCCTGGACTATTGTCTATAACCAGTACTCACCTACCCTTCCACAAGGCCGGAAACTTCTCCATATTATCTAATCAATGGAGAAAAATCGACATTATTGTCAAATTTTCATGGAAGGGTATAACCTCCCCGGGTGGGATTCGAACCCGCACCCCCTCGGGCACGAGTATCCAAATCCCGGCGCGCTACCAACTGCGCTATCGACCCGGGTTCAAACTATGTTTGTAAAAAAAGCTTTAATTTCAGTAAATGTACCTGCGGTATGTTAGTTAATTTTTGTCTCAAAATGTCATTTCGTCAGAGAACGTTTGAAAAGTGCTGTACATTGATTCGAAGGCTGGATGGGACGCAACCATTGGCTGTCTGTTTTTTTAAATCTGAATTTGGGAAACCAATTTTCTCAATAATAGACATTGTAATGGGTCCTTATCAGATTCTTCCGACAGAGGAAAATAATTTACTTTAGTCATATTGACAACATCTAATACTTCCATTGAGATTTTTGCCTTAAACTGTTTTCCTGATTCTCTGTAACCATGAAAACGGAGAAAAACGTTTCTCTCAGACTTCCAGATCACAAGATGATAGCTTTTCGCGGGAGACTTCATTGCGAGCATTATGAATGTGATCACTTGTGACTATACAGTTCATATAAGCTAATATTGGTTGTTGCATTCAACATAATTTAGCCAGTATTTAACTTGATATAACCATGTTTTTTATATTATGAGACATATTTTCAAGTTACGGATATTGTCTAATGGTTACGATCGTATCGTCGTAAGATTTAATTTATCGTAAGACTCTCTGTAGATGAACAAAGAGGCAAGGCAATTTAAATTTTTATACTGGGGTTAACGCCGTGTCTACGCAATTTATGTTATTTTATGGCGACCAGCACACCTAACCTAGCTTTCCTGGACCAATGTCTATGAGTAGTACTCACTTTACTCTTCTACAAGGCTGGTAACTTTTACATAAAAATGTATTTGATGAAAAGATGACATTACGTGGGATTCATACCCGTTACCGTAGATTAGAAGTCTCTGCGTGCTACTATATAGTCATATATGTACAGTTGTATGATAGTCAATTTCCTTATTATGTTGTCCTTGTTCGATTTCTAGTGCATGTTTTACTAAACTTATAAAAATGTGACCCCAATCCTTACTTCTAATTATCATGTTAAAATGCACGATAAAACAGATGTCTTACAACTACTGTTATTAGATTTTAAGTTTTTTAAACTTCATAAAATCCTATGTTTACATCTTGTTATAACATGACATAATAAGGAAGTTAAATAAAGAAAACAATGTTTACTATGTATGTAAACATAGATTGGCAAATCTCTAAGTGGATAAGTGCATTGTACAAAAACTAGAACTCTTCACTTGATATTTTTTTAGTTATTGCCCTTTGTTGCATTTTTCTGTTCGGAGCATTTGTCCAATTCAAGCGATTGAGTTAAAGCTTACTAGGTATATAAATCACAGGTCTGTGAAGTTAGCTATCTATTGTCTATTCTCTATTCAAAAGTCTATTCGCACAATAGACAGCTATGTATTGAGAAATCTATTCATTCAGAAATCTATTCGCATTTACTGTATACATAGATATAGGTAAGTTCAAATATCTGTACAAATATCGGTTCACAAAAAGCCGAAAAGACAGCTATCTATTCGGAAGTCTATTCAGAAGTCTATTCGAAAAAAGTCAGTATTGCAATCAAACAGATTTAAAAGTCTTTTCGTGGAATACTTAAAGAGACAAATGTCCATTCAAAAGTCTTTTCAGAAGTTTATTCGCAAATACATAGTAATGCAATCTGAATGAGCAAGGTTTCTATTCCAAGAATGCAAGCGACAAATGTCCATTCAAAAGTCTTTTCGGATCTCTATTCGCAAAATCATATATATGCTTTAAGAATGTGTCTGTAGTCTATTATAACGTTTTGAATGGAGAGCTGTCCATTCAAATGTCTATTCAGAAGTCTATTCGCAAAATCATGTATATGCATTCAGAATGAGTCAGAAGTCTTTTATAGAGTTTCGAATAGAGAGCTGTCCATTCAAAAGTCTATTCAGAAATCTATTCGCAAAATCATATAAATGCATTAAGAATGGGTCAGAAGTCTTTTATAGAGTTTCGAATAGAAAGTTGTCCATTCAAAAGTCTATTCAGAAATCTATTTGCAAAATCATATATATGCATTAAGAATGGGTCAAAGTCTATCATAAAGTTGCGAATAGACAGATGTCCATTCAAATGTCTATTCAGAAGTCTATTCGCAAAATCATGTATATGCATTCAAAATGTGTCAGAAGTCTCTTATAGAGTTTCAAATAGAGAGCTGCCCATTCAAATGTCTATTCAGAAGTCTATTCGCAAAATCATGTTTACACATTAGGAATGAGTCAGAAGTCTTTTATAGAGTTTCGAATAGAGAGCTGTCCATTCAAAAGTCTATTCAGAAATCTATTCGCAAAATCATATATATGCATTAAGAATGGGTCAAAGTCTACCATAAAGTTGCGAATAGACAGATGTCCATTCAAATGTCTATTCAGAAGCCTATTCGCAAAATCATGTATAGGCCTTCAGAATGAGTTTGAAAAATTTATAGAAATCGAATAGAGAGCTATCCATTCAAAAGTCTATTCAGAAGTCTATTCGCAAAATCTGGTAAATGCGTTAAGAATGAGTTAGAAGTCTATAATACAGTAGCGCATACACAGCTGTCCATTCAAATGTCTATTCAGAAGTTTATTTGCAAAATCATATATATGTATTTAGAATGTGTCAGATGTTTATTATAAAGTTGCGAATAGAGAGATGTCCATTCAAATGTCTATTTAAAAGTCTATTCCACAAAAGTTAGTAATGCAATCAAACAGATTTAAAAGTCTTTTCGTGGAATACGTAAAAAGACAAATGTCCATTCAAAAGTCTTTTCAGAAGTTTATTTGCAAATACATAGTAATGCAATCTGAATGAGCAAGGTTTCTATTCCAAGAATGCAAGCGACAAATGTCCATTCAAAAGTCTTTTCGGATCTCTATTCGCAAAATCATATATATGCATTAAGAATGTGTCTGTAGTCTATTATAGAGTTTCGAATAGAGAGCTGTCCATTCAAAAGTCTATTCAGAAATCTATTCGCAAAATCATATAAATGCATTAAGAATGGGTCAGAAGTCTTTTATAGAGTTTCGAATAGAGAGCTGTCCATTCAAAAGTCTATTCAGAAATCTATTTGCAAAATCATATATATGCATTGAGAATGGGTCAAAGTCTACCATAAAGTTGCGAATAGACAGATGTCCATTCAAAAGTCTATTCAGAAGTCTATTCGCAAAATCTGGTAAATGCGTTCAGAATGAGTTAGAAGTCTATAATACAGTAGCGCATACACAGCTGTCCATTCAAATGTCTATTCAAAAGTCTATTTGCAAAATCATATATATGTATTTAGAATGTGTCAGATGTTTTTTGTAAAGTTGCGAATAGAGAGATGTCCATTCAAATGTCTATTTAGAAGTCTATTCCACAAAAGTTAGTAATGCAATCAAACAGATTTAAAAGTCTTTTCGTGGAATACGTAAAAAGACAAATGTCCATTCGAAGTCTATTCAGAAGTCTATTCGCAAAATCATATATATGCATTAAAATGTGTCCAAAGTGTACTATAAATTTGCTAATAGACAGATGTCCACTCAAATGCCTATACAGAAGTCTATTCGCAAAATCATGTATATGAATTCAGAGTAAGTCAGTAGTCTTTCATAGAGTTTCGAATAGAGAGATGTCCATTCAAAAGTCTATTCAGAAGTCTATTGGCGAAATATGGTATGCGTTCAGAATTAGTCAGAAGTCTATTATACAGTTGCGAATGCACAGCTGTCCATTCAAAAGTCTATTCAGAAGTCTATTCGCAAAATCATATTTATACATTAAGAATGTCTGAAGTTAATTATTAAGTAGCGAATAGACAGATGTCCATTCAAATGTCTATTCAGAAGTCTATTCGAAAATTACGTATATGCATTCAGAATGAGTTAGAAGTCTTTACAAAGTAGCAAAAAGGCAGCTGTACATTCAAAAGTCTATTCAGAAGTCTATTCGCCAAATCAAATATATGCAGTTAAAATGTGCCAGAAGTCTATTTAAAGATTAGCGAATAGACAATTATTCTTGCAAATGTCTTTTAAGAAGTATATTCGCAAAATCATACATTTGCATTTAAAATGTGTCAAAAGTCTATTCAAAGAGTAGCGAATAGACAGCTGTCTGTTCAAATGTCTATTCAGAAGTCTATTCGCAAAATCATGTATATGCATTCAGAATGTGTCAGAAGTGTTTTTCAATGTCGCAAATAGATTGTTGTCCATTTAAATGTCTATTCAGAAGTCTATTCGCAAAATCTTTTGTATACATATAGAATGTATCACAAGTCTATTATAGAGTTGTGAATAGACAGATGTCCATTCAAATGTTTAATCAGATTTTTATTCGCAAAATCATGTATATGCATTCACAATGAGTCAGAAGTGTATTATAGACTTTCGAATAGACAGCTGTCCATTCAAAAGTCTTTTCAGAAGTTTATTCGCAAAACCTGGTAAATGCGTTCAGAATGAGTCAGAAGTCTATTATAAAGTTGCAAATAGACAGATGTCCATTCAAATGTCTATTCAGAAGTCCATTCGCAAAATCTGGTAAATGCGATCTGAATGAGTCAGAAGTCTATTTTACAGTCGAGAATACACAGATGTCCATTCAAATGTCTACTCAGAAGTCTATTGGCAAAATCATTTATATGCATTCAGAATGAGTCAGAAGTCTTTTATAGAGTTTTGAATAGACAGATGTCCATTCAAATGTCTATTCAGAAGTCTATTCCAAAAGAGTCAGTAATGCAATCAAACATATTGAAAGTCTTTTCGTGGAATATGAAAAGAGGCAAATGTCCATTCAAAAGTCTATTCAGAAGTCTATTTGCAAATTATATATATGCATTAAAAAAAAAATGTGTCCTAAGTCTATTATAAAGTTGCGAATAGACACCTGCCCATTTAAATGTCTTTTCAGAAGTCTATTTGGAATTTATGTTAATCGATTCAGAATGTGTCAGGTGTTATTGTGATAGACCTGCCATGCTTATTGAAGTTTGCGTGCTTTGCCTGAATTAAGTAAGTTTCTTAACTCTCGTAAACATAAATGAATCTCCCGAATATTTCGGCAATTGTAGGTGAAGGTCGATTTGCCTTTCCATATCGTCGTAATTTTGCCGATTCTGTAAACCAAATCGAGCCGGTAAATCTGGTTCAAACAAGGTCACTGGTACCGTAGATTACACAAGTGCAAATGCAAATTCGGTAACCAGTGCTGGTTTTATTCGAGGAAGCGCCATTGCTTGAGACATGCTAATATTTCGAAGTTTGTAGGTAGAAACATTTGAATTTCATATTAAATCGTAAACAAAGTGTTATTATCCACAAGAAAAATAAGCGCCAAAGTAACTACTTTAAATTTACATTTAAGTGATTAAGCCTGTAAAAATGTTATTTTTGTTTTATAAGAAACACAATTTTACGCCATTTTGTTAAGTTCTTTTGACGGTGCAACAGCGTGACGTAAATCGTGGTGTTTTCTCACAGGTCCGTGCTTGTTATATATATATATATATATATATATATATAATGTCATTCGGAACTACCTCGGCGATTTTCCACGCAAATACACCATAAAGGATATCACGAGGAATTGGTAGTTCCAACATAGAATCTAGCCTCGTTCCCGACGTTTACTCAATAGAACACAGGCGCACACCATAAATGACGGACGATTATGGGCAGTTTAAAGCTCTTCAATGCCTGTAACTGATATCCACTCACATCGCACACAGATCTGCCATGTTGATTGTTTACATCGGCACTACTTAACCTGTGAGGTTAATCGCCTGATCTCATTACTTTGTTGATTTCTACCACGATTGATATCCGAGGTGTATTTTCGTAGATGATCGCCGAGGTCGTTCCGAATGATATAATGTTTTCATCTTGTAACCGAAATGAAAAGGGTAGACAAAAATCAATTAGAAGTATTAATCTCATGCAAATAGTTGTTTTTAAAAGTCCGTAAGACCTGATTACAAAAAAGAAGTAATTCAGCTGCCGAGAGAAGACTTACTACCAGGAGAAAAATAGAAATCTTGCTTTGAATAGAAAAAAGTAGACATTCTTCAAAGAGCATGTCTATTCACAAACCCAGCAAATTATTCTGACACATTAAAATGCATATGAATGATTTTGCAAAGGACTTCTAACAAATAATTTGAATATGTCTATTTATCACTTTTCAAAAAGAAACTTCTGCTACATTCTGAATGCGAACTACTGTTTGCAAATAGGACAGCAGTCTATTCCTAAACCTATAATTGACTAGTGACACATTCTTTATGCATATAAAGATTTTGCAAATGGACTTCGGAATAGACATTTGAACGGACGACAATCTATTCACAACTTTTTTATAAACTTCAGACTCATTCTGGCATATTCTAACTGCATATATATGATTTTGCTAATATACTTCCGAATAGACATTTGTATGGACAGCTCTCTATTCGCAACTTTATAATAGACTTCAGACTCATTCTGAATGCATATACATGATTTTGCGAATAGACTTCTGAATAGACATTTGAATGGACATCTGTCTATTCACGCAACTTTATAATAGACTTCTGTCACATTCTTTATGCATATATATAATTTTGCGAATAGACTTCTGAATAGACATTTGAATGGATAGCTCTCTATTCGAAACTCTATTAAAGACTTCAGTCACATTCTTAATGCATATATATGATTTTGCGAATAGACTTCTGAATAGACATTTGAATGGACAGCTCTCTATTTGGAACTCTATAAGAGACTTCTGACTCATTTTGAATGCATATACATGATTTTGCGAATAGACTTCTGAATAGACATTTGAATGGACATCTGTCTATTCACGCACCTTTATAATAGACTTTAGTCACATTCTTAGTGCATATATATGATTTTGCAAATAGACTTCTGAATAGAATTTCGAATGGACAGCTCTCTATTGGCAACTTTATAATAGACTTTAGTCACATTCTTAATGAATGTATATGATTTTGCGAATAGACTTCTTAATAGACTTTTGAATGGACAGCTCTCTATTCGAAACTCTATCAAAGACTTCTGACTCATTCTGAACGCATTTACCAGGTTTTGCGAATAGACTTCTGAATAGACTTTTGAATGGACATCTGTCTATTCGAAACTCTATAATAGACTTCAGACACATTCTAAATGCATATATATGATATTTCGAATAGACTTCTGAATAGACATTTGAAAGGACATCTATCTATTTGAAACTATATAAAAGGCTTCTGACTCATTTTGAATGCATATATATGATTTAGCGAATTGACTTCTGAATAGACATTTGAATGGACAGCTCTCTATTCGCAACTTTATAATAGACTTCTGACTCATTTTGAATGCATATACATGATTTTGCGAATAGACTTCTGAATAGACATTTGAATGGACATCTGTCTATTCGCAACTTAATAATAGATTTAGTCACATCCTTAATGCATATATATAATTTTGCGAATAGACTTCTGAATAGACATTAGAATGGACAGCTCTCTATTCGAAACACTATCAAAGAACTCTGACTCATTCTGAACGCATTTACCAGGTTTTGCGAATAGACTTCTGAATAGACTTTTGAATGGACAGCTCTCTATTCGCAACTTTATAATAGACTTCAGTCACATTCTGAATGCTTATATATGATTTTGCGAATAGACTTCTGAATAGACATTTGAATGGACATCTGTCTATTTGCAACTTTATAATAGACTTCTGACTCATTTTGAATGCATATACATGATTTTGCGAATAGTCTTCTGAATAGACTTTTGAATGGACAGCTCTCTTTTCGAAACTCTATAATAGGCTTAAGACTCATTCTGAAGGTATATACATGATTTTGCGAATAGTCTACTGAATAGACATTTGAATAGACATCTGTCTATTCGCAACTTTATCATAGCCTTCAGTCACATTCTTAATGCATATATATGATTTTGCGAATAGACTTCTGAATAGACATTTGAATGGACAGCGCTCTATTCGCAACTTTATAATAGACTTCAGTCACATGCTTAATGCATATATATAATTTTGCGAATAGACTTCTGAATAGACTTTTGAATGGACAGCTCTCTATTCGTAACTCTATAAAAGACTTCTGACTCATTCTGAACGCATTTACCAGGTTTTGCGAATAGACTTCTGAATAGACATTTGAATGGGCAGCTTTCTATTCCAAACTCTGTAAAAGACTTCTGACTCAATCTGAATGCATATACATAATTTTGCGAATAGACTTCTGAATGGACATTAAAATGGACATCTTTTAATTTGCAACTTCATGATAGACTTCAGACACATTCTCAATGCAAATATATTATTTTTCGAATAGACTTCTGAATAGACATTTGAATGGACAGCTCTCTATTCGAAACTCTATAAAAGACTTCTGACTAATTCTGAATGCATATACATGATTTTGCAAATAGACTTCTGAATAGACTTCTGAATAGACTTCTGAATAGACATTTGAATGGAAATTTGTCTATTCGCAACTTTATAATACACTTCAGACACATTCTTAATAATTTTGCGAATAGACTTCTAAATAGACTTTTGAATGGACAGCTCTCTATTCGAAACTCTATAAACGATATCAGACTCATTCTGCAGGCATATACATGATTTTGCGAATAGACTACTGAATAGACATTTGAATGGACATCTGTCTATTTGCAACTTTACAATAGACTACAGACACATTCTTAATGCATATATATGATTTTGCGAATAAACTTCTGAATAGACTTTTGAATGGACATCTCTCTATTCGAAACTCTATAATAGACTTCTGCCTCATTCTGAACGCATTTTCGATTTTTTCTGAATAGACTTTTGAATAGACTTTGAATGGACATCTTTCTATTCGCTACTTTAAAATAGACGTCAGACACATTCTAAATGCGTATTTGCATATGATGTTGCGAATAGATTTCTGAATAGACATTTGAATGGACAGCTGTGTATTTGCTACTGTTTGTTAGTTCTGACTCATTCTGAACGCATTCACCAAATTTTGCGAATAGATTTCTGAATAGACTTTTGAATGGACAGCTCTCTATTCGATTTCTATAATAGACTTCTGACCCATTCTGGACGCATTCACCAGATTTTGCGAATAGACTTCTGAATAGACATTTAAATGGACATCTGTCTATTTGCAACTTTAAAATAGACTACAGAAAAATTCTTAATGCATATATATGATTTTGCGAATAGACTTCTGAATAGACTTTTGAATGGACAGCTGTCTATTTGAAAATCTATAATAGAATTCTGACTCATTCCGAATGCATTCACCAGATATTTTAAATAGTCTTTTGAATAGACATTTGAATGGATATCTATCAATTCCCAACTTAATAATAGACTTCAGACACAGTCTTAAGGCACATATATGATTTTGCGAATAGATATCCGAAAAGACATTTGAATGGACATTTGTCCCTGGATTTTTGGGAATAGACATCTTGATCATTAAGATTTCATTACTATGTTTTTGCGAATAAACTTCTGAATAGACTTTTGAAAGGACATTTGTCTCTTTGCGTATTCCACGAAAAGAGTTTTAAATCTGTTTGATTGCATTACTGTTTTTTTTTCGAATAGACTTCGGAATAGACTTTTGAATGGACATTTGTCTATTTATGTATTCTATGAAAAGACTTTTAAATATGTTTTATTGAACTAGTGCTTTTTTTCGAATAGACTTCTGAATAGATTTCCGAATAGACAGCTGTCTTTTCGGCATTTTGTGTACAGATTTTTGTACAGATATTTGAACTTTCCTATATCAATGTATACAGTAAATGCGAATAGATTTCTGCATGAATAGATTTCTCAATACATAGCTGTCCATTGAGCGAATAGACTTTTGAATAGAGAATAGACAATAGATCGCTAACTTCACAGACCTATAAATCACACAGTGAAGATGTGCAGTGCATAAGAACCATTACTTTTTAATCAATATTTTTGAATTGTTGCCCTTTTTTGCATTTTCTTGTCCGAACCATAAGTCCATTTCTGTTCAAGTGATTGGTTTAAAACTTCACAGTTAGATGGATCTCTAAGTGAAAAAAAGTGCTATAACTCTCTGTTTCATATTTTTTGAGTTATTGCCCTTTGTTGCACTTTCTTGTCCATAGCATAACTCAATTTCTAATCAAGCTTCTGACCTGAAACTTTACATGTAATACACGTTTCTCTCGTATTTCGTAAGAAATTATAAAGAGCACAATATTGTTATTGATTACATTGTTTTACTCTTACATTATTCAAACCAACTTTAACAGCTTAATCAATCATTTGCTTGTTTATTATTGATTTGAAGTTTACGCTGTTTATTAACTTTTATTTTGGCGATTTTGTACGTGGCTTGCTGATAGTACCAGCTTTTTTACGCGTGTCTTTGTCTTGCACTTGCTTTCTGTAGTACACGGAGCCTACAGCAACTACATATATTGAAGAAAATTGGCTTAAATGTCGATTTTTATTGATGGATATAAAGATACCAAGACCATTTCAATCGAACAGCCTTATTAAATTGAGGGAGGTAACCGTCAGTTGTAAACCAACTTTTATCAACTTTGAGATATTATAAAACGGTTTGATCGTGTATAACGTGCATTCGTTATAACGACTATTATAACGGCACCATATACCAGGGGTGTACTGTATTTCGCAGTCATAATGCATAATGCACGATTTTGCAAATTAAGCTCTGACATGCTGATCTCCGTATAGTACCTCTTTAATTCAGATAATAAAATTATATCTTGTGATTCTCTCTGATCATCTATTCATTGTCTTTAATAACTATGATTATAGTAATAATTATTGGTGCTGTTTGTGTTCTTTTCGGAAGCAATGCTTCTTTACATGATTCGGTTTTGAAAGTGAACACCAAATGGCCATAAGAGTTAATATTTGCTTATTTGGAACTTGCGAGATGCTTTAGTAGCAACCCGGGTCCAATAAGCAGTAAAAATAGAGTCATTGAAAAATTAACAATAAGATCTAATTCGGCACGTGCGAACATTCTAGAACCCAGAGGTTATCAAGATTCTCATATAAACTTTGTGTACGAGTCCGCCATTCGGAAAACCACTCTGCGATTCCGTAAATTGACGATGTTAAGCAGTAATATCCAGGTTGTTCCGAATTTGAGACTGCGTGAGAAGAGAAAATGGCGGCTTCTTTACAATGTCAATGAACAATTGTCATGTAACTCCAATTCTTCGATACAAAGCTATAGAAAGTTATTTACAATATGATGTTTTACACGGAAGCAAACAAACAAATAAACAAACAAAGCGTATATGTCGCCATGTTTCTAGTATAAACTGCATACAATCGATTTGCAGCTGGATTTGTAACTAAACCGGAAGTCTTATTCATTGTTTTAATCGTAACTACTTTGCAATTTTCATGAAGTGAACATAAATGACAGACTCGAATGTATTCACAGTGCCATTGTTTATATCAATCGAAAATCCTCGCGTATTACGGAAAAGACCGAAATGTACCGAATGTAGTCATGTGATATCAATATCGTCTTATCTCAATGTTAAAGATATAAACTGACTATATATGTGATGGTGACTGGCGATTAGGCCAACCCAGTGTAGGTACATTGATAATGTATCAATGATCTAGGTTAATGATAAAATATTTAATCTTGACTCATTAACATTCAATTCTGACCTTTATCTAGCCTTTAAGATTTTAGGTTATACGTATACATTGATAATTATTTTAGCTGGGGTACATATTTTGTCGCGAAACCTTTTTTTGTTGGAATAAGAAAAGTGTAATTAATTTAGTTGCTCTCTGTATCCAATTCACCTTCCTAAGCTGGGGTTTGCGATCGCAATGCTTCTTTACGGTCAGTCATAACAGCCGTATTACTGTAAGGTAATGCTATGCATCGCATTTTAATATTTTTTCCAGTCACATCGCGACAGTGTCATTCGTCCTGATCATTTCACCTGGGTCCTTGTACCTAAGTTGTTACCTAATTCTATCTACATACCATCGCCAGTGACTGACAACTATCCTAATTTATACAGAAGTATGCGAGAAAATGATAATAGTTTTAACTCCTTTTATATGTTAGCTCGGCGTTAGAATATCAAACCCAGAGCCCCTGGTATTGTACCCAGAGTCATTATAACGACTGGCGACTGGTCCAACCCTCTGGGTCAACTTAGATTCATCACTTTCGAGTCCGCTTCCTGGTCCCCCAGTACTGAGCTAGTAGGATAAAGTTTCTTGCTCAAGGAAACAACGGGGTAGGTTTTGGATGGGATTCGAACCAACTATACGTGCATATTGCTTATATTACTTAGGTCGAAATTGTGTGATTCTTTCTCTCTACATCAATTTGCAAAACAGACTCATATTTTACCAGGACAGCGTATACAAATATCTTCATTAGCGTGTGAATGTGGCGTGCATTTTTAACCGACTTTTTTATTCATATCACGAGGCGTCAGATTGATCGTCATCATGTGAACATACACGCAAACCTTAATATTTCAAAATGTTCGTTATTTGTTTTTAAGTTATGAGGAACTTAAATAAAACAAAAGTTGAAATAATTAATTACACACGTTAAATTTTACCACTAAGCAAAAACAACGTCTATATAGCAATTAATTTTGAGATTTCTCGTCTAGTTGTACCTTGCAACAGAAAAGTGCGGCATTATATGGCCATTGTGTTCGTAAGCCGGAAAAAACGAGGAGTTCCGACGAGAACAAATGTTGTGCATATTTCGGCGGTATCTATACTAATTTATTATCAAAGGTTTTAAGATAGGTATAATATATGTAATTGATTAATCAATTATTTACCAGTTGACCTATTAACCAAGCTGAAACTTGTAAAACTAGATAATTTGGTTCATTTTAATTATAGATTGATAATTGCTTGTTTACATTCGCTGTTTTTTTAATTAAATGATATACCAATATGAGTTCATTAACTCTATTCCCTCTTGTCTTGCCACACATTCAGTTGAACTTGCAAAATATCAACCACGTAGCGTAGCGTGACTAGCTACTTGTGCCTGATTCATTGCTTACTGTCATATCTTTAACACAAGACAGTCTGAAGCTTTTAGATCATTTGTTCCTGTTTTCCTGTAACAGTAGAAGCATCAAGCAGTTATCAGGGGTACCCCCTTCTAAGATTTAGATGAACGTGAACTCCTCCACAGCAAGATCGATAGTTCAAGTCCCGAATCAATGACACTATACAGTGTATATACATATAAGGTATTACTCAGAAAATAGTAGTTTTTTACCAGGTTCAATGAGAGGCGAGATTCTCTATTATAAAAATCATCTTATTTCACAGATTGACACATGCACGCGTAGCTAAGGTTTTGCTCTTTCAAACGACTTCAACATCTTTGGCAAACGCCAAATAATAAGGACGTAGGCCGATTTTAAACATGACCATGATATGTTAAGCCCGCCGAGGGTTTACCTCTCTATACTATATAAATGTATATACATGTATAGTGTTACTGATTCGGGACCATGCCGTCGGCACAAACTACGCCAATACTCTTGATTTCAAAAGCCAGGTTCACGTAAACTAAATTATTAATAAATAGAAAACTATTTTGCTTTCTTCATTTTCTTGTATACCTGTTTCTTACAACGCAATGAGCTTCCTCACCAATAGTGTGATCACCCGAGGTTAAGTAATGGCATGGCAGGAAAGTAAAAGCTCCATTTTATGAACTTTGTCCCCACATGAACGTCCTTGGTTTTTTATTCGTATAATGCACTATATGTTTACAAACATCAATACAAACACACTTTCTTGAAGCTGTTATCATTTTAATTGAAAGTTAATTATTATGCAAATGTATGATTGATGAATACAATACATTCGAATTATGAATGCAATTTGTTTTCTTTGAAAACCTACTTTGATGAAAATTCAATTTGCGTCGTGAACATATGCATGTACGTTGGTAGTTGTCTATCATTTGCGATGATGGAAAAAATCTTTTATATGCTTTTATATGCGCATATATTGCAGAGTCGACCGTCACGATTCCGTGCCATACATTTATATGTATAGTGGTTCATTTTTACTCTGAACCATATCGGCCACCCATGGTAAGCGGCGTGCACTTTAAAGCGTGCAGACGAATAGCAGAACATTGTATATAGTCGAATGGTCTATTAAAAAGCAATATGCAGCAATTTTCATGTAATATTAAAACCATTCGTCTTTTACAGATTCCATATTTCAGGCATATCATTATATAGACTGATTCCTTCTGAAATGTGAAGAGTCTTTTATTCTCCAGGCATTGTGCATTTCTTACTGATATATTATTCCAGTGGGGGAAGTTATACTTATCGTATAGACAACATGGATTTAATTCATTTATTTGTCTAGAATACGAAAAGAGACGAAAATCAGAATGTATCATTGTTGTTTTTGGTCTTTTGCAGTCAGCACGTGTTTTAGTCGTAAATCACGTGACAAGTTATGATGAATTTACTAAGTACAACCATAACTGCAATTGGGATAATCTGAACTTAAGAGACTTCCTGCGTGAAGCAACTTTTACTTACCCGGGAGTTTTTTTATATATAAATGAAATTCTTAATTTAAAGATTCTCATTCTTTAAAAAAAAATCTTATCCCATACAAGTACCTTACGCTCCCTTCGCAGCTCAGTGATTGCTGTACGTATAATAACTGAATCATTTGAACTGATGCACACGAGAGTAACAGGTACATGTGCATGTGTACATTGTTATTTCGAAATACCGTTAAATCCAGAGCTTTAGCCTTTCCAGGAACGGTCAGTAGGTTGACTGACTGCCTTGCTATGACCACATTACAATGTGTTGCTACGGCGATCAACCCCATCAAAAATAATGTTAAAACATGCCATGGACGAAAGTTTGTCGTTTAAAAAGCAGTGTTACGACTTACATTCAGTTCTATATCTATCTTACGATCGAACGTATCGTAAAATCTACGTAGTCATCATTTTTGTGAGCTATTTCAGTACTATTTATATTCAATATAAGTTTTGTACACCCCGGAGGTGATTCTATGATTAGATTTATCAATTGATTGAAGAATGCGACATTTTGATGAATATATTTTACGTTAATGTCACCATCATCTCATCGCTTCATTAGTCGCAAGATTTATAGTTTCGTAAGTAATTTTGTTGCCGTGAGTATGTTTCTCGAGCGAATCTTCTCCAAGTCCTTGGTTTTCATGCCCTATTTTAGCCAGTAAGAACAATCGGTTTTCGAATCACAGGGTCATAGGTTCGATTCCATGGCAGGACATACAACCACCCATACACACATTGGAGCTTTGTCATGAAGTATTTCCTACGACCCGCTTTTCATCTGTATCACACGGGGGAAGTTGCCAGTTTTGTTTTGTTTGAATTTTTTTAAATGAGGGTACGTCCGCTACATAAGGATGCATTATGTGCAGACCTCAGGATGTGACTCTTCATCCCATAAATTATTAGTTTTTGAGTCTAAATTGAGCCAAATTTAGAATAAAAATCTGATTTAATTCATATCAGGAAAGTTTCTCATTTGCCAAAATGTGTTTTTGTTATTGCTAATGGTAGGTTATTTCCTTATTGCTAATTTTGCACCATAAAGTTAGAGAATTCCTAATAAGTGATGTTTTTTACTCTGTACTTCCGATGCATTAATGAGTTATATCATATGTTAGAGTATGGAAAATTGTTATGAGTTAGCAGCATTTTGTCATCTTGGCGAGGGTATGTGTTTGTACATGGTTAAAAATCTGAATCCATAGATAAAGGTCTGTACAGGGAACGTGAGTAGAACGACTGACCCTTATAATAAAAACACAAGTTGAACATACGACAAAAAGCATAATACATTGCAATATCCTATTAAGTTTGTCTTATTCTGAATTCCAAATATCTCAGTGTAAGAATTTCGACCCATGAGGACAATATACGTTCGATCAATTCCTCGTTTCTACGGAAGTTAATAAGATACGTCTCTATTGAAAATATGTCTAATAATAACATGTCATCTGTCTGAGTAATAATGAATTGGTTTCTATCAACGATAATACGTTTCGAGATTAAATAAGAAACATTTGCGTTTATTTAAGGCTTGCAGTAAAACTGGGAAACCTCGACTATAATGCTTCCCAACGTTTTATAAAGGATACGGAAATATCCAAAGTTTTACGATTGATAATATTTTAACCGTTTTACCTGGGCTATTATGATTCGTTATACATTTTACCAAGGTAACGTAGATATCGGATGTTTTTCAATTGACCATGCACAAGCGTGCAATAAGTACATACGTCTTTACATGTATCATATTTGAGAAGAAAACCATCGAAAAGAAAAACCTGGCTTCAGGCTTTCCGAGTCGACTCTAGTACCACATTTATGCTTGTTTCCTTGACTGACTTGACCTCCCGGGCAAACTCGACCATCGTTCGGGCAGTTTTGCAACGCTTAATATGCTCAAAAACTGACATTTTCTGCATACGCGGACCTGTCGAAAAGGTTTTCACGTACATTTTTACATATATCGGTTAGCTTTTCGGTTAGTTCACAACTAGAATGTTAATGTCCGCTTCCTTCTATCAAAACACCACGACTTTTATTATTAAAAAAGATAATTATTATAACAAACATTGGGAAGTACTACATAGTATTATTATTGTTTGTGTCACGAATATAAAGTCAATTTTGTCTACATTACTCACCCCGGGAATTCAGCGTATATTTATTGTTTATATATGAAATTGACCAAAAGGACCATTGTTTCATTATCAGTTTCCTTTTTCATATTTCTGATTGGATTTCAAAGAGAAACTAGAAAAAGCTGACCAATGAATAGTGGACAAGAAGTCATAGTACATGTAATTGATAAACCACTCAAAACTTATATCAATTGAATTACTTGCGAAATGTTTAACATAACAATGAGATCCTGGTTAAAGGTACTTATTCACAGATTTCAACTTAAACATTAACTTTTTCTTAAACTATCAAAATTGTTTGGAAACATTTTTAAGCAGAAAATTAGTGATTTGATAATGACACTTTAGTTCAAATGGACCTACAACTTCAAATGATGGTGTTTCAAGTAGTAAAACCCCGTATATCACGGTATAGACAATTTTAGTGCATTTCGTGTCCTTTATTGTGTATTTCTTGCAATCTATAGGTCAGTTTGTCCTACAATATTAAGACTCATTTTTTTGACACAATTACAGACACTGAATGGTATTTTGAAAATATTGAAAAATTTTAACCAAGTCTGTGAACTAGTACCTTTAAAAGCGTAACGAAGTATACATATTCAAAAATGAGTACTAGAAAGCGGTTTTATTTAATTGATGAAAGTTTAAAACATTGTTTATATGTATAGTCTGTTCATCAATTTAAAAAATGCGGACAATACATGAATGAACTTGACTATAGTTTATAACCAAATAAAGGAGGGCTATAGATAAACCGTGACAGTGGAGTGAACGGAGATAGGACTAAATGCAAATGGTACGGACTCTGTACCGTACACTGCGCCCTGTCACATGATCGTACTAATTAGATCGTTCAGCATAAGTATCTATCGTCGGAGGATAAGAGACCCTTGCTTTAACATACTTGACTCTGAACGTAACTACTTTATGTTACATTGATACACTAAAACAAGCAAACAGTTTTAAGAATACAGGCAATTATTATACCAATTTAGTCTATTTAAAAGTGTTGATACATATCGCCGAAGGGTGATACGCTGTTTTGGATTCTGAGTAGATTGGCTAACTTAAGGTATGACAACCATTTTTGTTGTTTCACCTTTCCCCATTATTTTATTCTTTCTCTTTTTATAAAATGTGCACGCTTTGGGAATTTATTTATGGATAAATTCAGGTCTGCATTTTTTTACATTTATCATGTTTTCCATGCATGCATTAATTAGCATTTTAAATATTAATTAAGGGTGATTTATCTTACGAAATTAATTACCGATGTATATGTATATGTTTTTATAATACAATGTATTGCAAAATTTATGTTTTAAATTTATCTATAAAAATGATTGAAATGAAATGATTATCAAAACACGTGCTCGTAATTATGTATATGTAGCTATCATTCTAATATACTCGTGTATAATGAAATTATTATAAGTTTTACCGGATACAGTTGAAACGTCATTTAAAGTGAAGTGATTCACCAGACACTTAGAGTTTTAACTTTGAAGCTTTATGTACTTTGAGTACTGTTAGAGCCATCTTCAATGAACGACATATTGTACATTGATAATTAACAATACGAATATTAAAGTACCCTTATAAGGGTATATAGTTTGGTTGGTACATCTTTATACATCCCATAATGATACATTGAAATGCACTTTAATATCATGATAGGTTAGCTTATGCAAACTGACCTTAGTGGAGTTTTATGGAAATCTATATACATCTTATAATGTCTCATTTTAAATGCACTCTAACATATAGTTAAGTATATGTTAGTTTATGCAAACTGACCTAAGTTATGTTTTTTTGGAAATCTATAAACGCCCAGTTAAGATTCATTTTAATGCACTTGATTGTTGCTCTGTGTTAGCTTGTACATTTTGACCTGTGTTAAAGTTTATGCAAATCTATAAACATGTTGTAATGACTCTTTTTAATGCACCTTCAGGCTAGCGTGTGCAAATTGACCTGAGATGGATTTTATTCAATAATTAAACTGCAGTGCCTTCTTCAAGACTAACTGATTTAACAATGTAAATGATACAAACATTTGTACTTCCTTCTCTCTGGTCAGTTTGTATATGCTTTATTCAGGTGATTATGCATCATCTTACATGTATAAATTTTTTTTATTCATTTACGTTATCGTTGTTATGAAATGCAAAAAAAGCTGCATACAATATGTTACATGTATATGAAACAATTTATAAATAATGCATACGCGTGCACTATCTAAATGGTATTTGACAAATATTTATGTTTGTGGTGTAAATAAATTTGCTCAATCCATCCGTCATCTTTTTATAATGAGTCTCGTGGTTTTCTATGCTAACCAATGAAATCCCCCCTGCTGCATTAGAATATTGCAATCTTGGGGGTTTCAAAAGGTTTTCAAAATTTGAAATAAGCGTGCTAACATTATTGCCATTTGAATGCAAAAACAACGAGTAACCGAGAAAATTAAAAAAAGTTTTTGTTTAGGTTAACGCCGTAGCAACACATTGTGTAGGTCATATAACAGCGGGCAGTCAACCTACTCCCTGTACCTTAAAAGGCTAAATCTCTGGATTTAGCTGTTAACAAACAACTAGGCATACACTTTCTTCAGTGACTGATGACTGTCCTACATAATTAAAAATCATTCATGATTGGTAGGAGGAAGAATAGCCGTAGAAATAATTTTATGACTAAGCTACACGAAAGTATACTCCGCCCTGGAATCGAACCCACGACCCCTCAATCAGTATACTAGCGTGCTACCAGCTAAACTAGCCGGTACTTTCTAATCGGTACTAAAAGTGTTCGTATAACTCAGGTTTCACTGTATATGTATCGCTGACTAGTAAAAAAAAAACAAGGTTTTAGATTGCAGGTTATTTGGCTGGTGTCTGTTTGTGACATTGCTAAATGTATAAGTATACTACATATATGCAGTATTAAAAAGTACATTGAATATAGATGGAGTTGATGTAATTGAATTGCAAATTTATATAACATACATTGAGGGCCATTCCCTGTAGACTATGTAGTCACAGTTCTGTGTAAATTTTAACAATGCATCTATAGATCTGTACGTTCCATTGTTAAGGGTTACCAGGAGCTCTGCACTTACATGTATATCATGAATGATATTTGAACGTTTTTGGTAGCTTAAACCATATATTTCCCATTACTGTAAGAGTTCAATTACATATCTAGAACGCTCTGAAGTATCCAAGTTTCATTTTCTCTTATTTTGTATGATATCAACAATTTTTAAAATTTACTTGAAAGTATAGTTAGATTTAATACGGCATTTGGCCATTTACACCAAGATGATGTATAGGCCTATGGCAAAGTCAAAATAATACCAGTATGCATTACATACATAGAATCTACAAAATAAAATTGACAGAATAATCAGTATGAATAAATAGAATTATTAACTGTTCAATGTTATAAAGCATTATACATTCTCCAAGTAATTCTTACATTTTTAAGACTTTAATACACGTAATGTGCATCATGTTCAGCAAAAAGAGGATAAAGAGTTAGGTGATGACCGTTGGCAAACCAGATTGAACCAGGTTGAAATTTGCAATTAACAATTTTCGGTTTAATGGTTGATTATTCAGATACTTCAAAAAGTTGCCATTACGTCTGTCTGTTAGCTAATTATCATTATATATGCGACAGGAAAAGTATCAGCACCAACTCAAAGTGTTTTTAGAAGTTATTTCCGTTTTAACCACAAGATGGTCGCCAATTTAAGTCCCGCTTTAAATACCGTACCAAGTACGTATAAAACCCGAACAATATCCGTAACATAATCCGTTTTATAATAACTCGTAACTTTTCGACTTGTCAGCCTGCTTTATCGAAAGTATTGTAAAGCCATAAATGCGGATTTATTTGCCAATTAAGGATTGGTTCTTCACGCCCAATTCACCAATTAACTATGCTTAAGCAAGTTCCCCCCTTGTCTTTCATGTAAACTTCCGAGTCTTCCCGATTTGCGACGGAAAATGACGAACTATTACGAATGATATATCTTAAATCATGAAGAAAAAACCATCTGTTTTCCAAATATTTTAGCTTTAACTGTTTTTTTTTGCAGTCGCTTCCGGTGTTGCAAAAAATGTTTACAAATTGTATGTACGTTGGTCTGCGCTAACCCTGTGAATTCCGTTCTATTTTCAGGCTGTGTTACTAATGAGGGCAGTGAGAATACAAGAAAATGCAGTACCAGTGCAGGAAAGGATGGAAGACTTCCTGCCATTATGTAGCAGCTTAGAACGTGAACAATACACTTTACAACGTCTCAACTCTGACGGCGAGGACACTGACGTCACGATGGAAGATTTAAGAAATCTAAGTCCATCTTCGAGCGTTCTAGACCATGATTCAATGGATGACGAAATGTACCTAGAATACTTGTTCTCGCAAGGTCTCGCGGACTCCATTGAAAAACCAAATAGTGTAAACCCCATTTTTGTGAATAAAAACAGCGAACAAGTGACGTCATTCTGTGACTCGTATTTTGACAATATACTTTCTGATAGACCATCGGACATGCCAAAAGAAAATTCAAGTGATTCCGATTCAGATTCCAGTGGTGACGTATTTCCGTCGGAAAACAAAGATTTTGTAGTGTTAGGGGTCCGTATTCAAAGTTTAATGCATTCATATGCCTCCAAGGCAACCCCCGTGATAAACCCAGTACAAAACCGGAAGGACCTTATAATTGACCAGTTACCCCGTCCTCAGCTTATCCTGCCTAGGGCCCAGATGCACCCACAATATACATTTTCAAACGCCAATTCCCTTTTAACTCAATCGTCCATCATTAACGCGGTGAAAGTTAGAACGATTAAAACCCCTATATCACGAAACAACGCTTGCATCAAACCTGCAGCAGACGACAAGATATTCCATTGCACTTATGCTGGATGTGCGAAAGTTTACAGCAAATCATCGCATTTGAAAGCTCATCTTCGACGTCATACTGGTGAGAAGCCATTTAGTTGTACGTGGCCCGGATGTGGTTGGCGATTTTCAAGATCGGACGAATTAGCGCGCCATAAACGTTCACATTCCGGAATCAAACCATATCAGTGCAAAATTTGCGAAAAGAAATTTTCGCGATCTGACCATTTATCGAAACATCTTAAAGTTCACAGAAAACGGAATGGCTCATAAAAACCACGTGCAATACCCTAGTGAAATTTAGAAAACAAATAGAAACGTTTAACAAATTATACACTGAAGATGCTGGACGTTGTTGAACTTTTGTAGTTATTTTTGATGATAATTCTCAAAAACATTGTTGTGCCATTTACTCATTTTAAATATTGTTTCTTAAGATGTGCATTGAGTGTTTGTTACAAAATCATAATTACTGAACGTTAGGACTATCAAAGTTTCAAAGTATTTAAGTACATGACTTTTGGTTATCATTGTGAAGTATTGGGGTTAGATGGTGATAATTATCGCTAAGTGCGGGGGATTCTTATCACATCGACTGTTATGTTTGTCATACTTTAATAAAGCTACGGAATTAGCCGATGTTTTCCGATTAAAATATTTGGGTTTAGATTTGACGACATGGGTCACACAGTTCAAACATTGTCCGATTAGAAATAATGGAATATTTTATTGAGGCTACGGAAATATCCAACATGCTACGGAAATTCCCGGCAGGCTACGGAAATATCCGATGTTTTACGACTAGGGTATGGGGATAGGTTTGAGTATTATCACATGTATACTTTAATATAATTAAATCATCATTTGATTAGATATGCATCTATCTAGCCACCATTACACCGGTTGATACTGAAAACTGATTAACTTCAAGGTACACGTGAAAATTTATAAATAACCTAAAGTTTGTTTGATTTCTTATGTTCGACTATGTAACAGTATCAGTATCGCAAAACTGAGATATGGAGTTTTACCATGTGATAACAAGTGATGAACTCAGACAACGTGACCCTTGTTTATTGAACGTGATGCTATGTCTGTGTCATTGTATACGTGGCAATGTGTTTTCAAGGAACGCTGAACCTTTGTGCGTTCTTGTTCTCGGACGTATTAAACGCGTGAAGCTAATCTTGGGTGAAAGTTACACTCGGAACACCTCGGCCATTGGTTTATGAGGGTCCGTCCGCCATCTATAGGTGTACAATGTTTGGACGCCGGAATGTGACAACCATACATCGAAAAAAGCATTTTAGGTCTAAATGGAGTCAGATTAAAAAGATAGCATGTAATATTATTCTAAGATGGTGTGTCTTTTTGTCAAAGTGTCGTTCATTTTGTCGAGGTTGATCCGAGTTGTGCAAGTTAACAAATGCATGTGTTGTAAATGTGTACCAGTTCATTTTTTACATATTCATATTTGTATATGTGTTGTATCGTTGCATTGGTATAGTTTGTGCAGATTGACTTGAGACTGATTATTACATTACAATATTCGATAATTTCATATTAGCAGTAGTCCAGTGGTAGGACGTGCGCTATGGGATCGAGAGGTATCGGGTTATAACCCCACCAGGTACACTGCTAACTTCCTTGAGCAATTTGCCTGCCATTGCTTCACTTCACACAGATGTAAATGGGTACCTGTGAGGGTTGTATAATCCCGTTACGCTGCTCTAGGCGGAGTAAAAAGACTCCCTATTATAGGGAGATTGATGGATTGATACCAGTATTGGTTACTTAGCCCGATGATCTCGGGTAATAGCTGCTAAGTCGGTGAACGTGCATTAGCATGAAACTTAGACTATAAAATGCAAATACTTGCTTACTAACTACCTTGCCACTGACAGTGTTAATGCATGCAAATTAAATTTAAGTTTATTTTTTGTCTCAGGTCAATTTTCTCAAGCTATACATGCTAGTAAATGTCTGTATGTATGTATGTGTACATTTTTCCAAAACATTGTGATATATTTACGTCCTTGTACATTGAGAAGAGATAAAATGAATGGAAACTTAAGATTAGTTTTGTTTTAATCATTATCTCAGACCATATCTTCCTTTACTTATTGTCTTGTGAGTCTTAACACAAACTATCTTACGACAAAAGTCATCGTAAGCCAAATGCTGAAAACATTCATAAACTACAAATCGAGGGTGTCCCGCAAGATTGTAGTAACTCGCTCTTTTACTCAACGCACTTACTACAGTCTTGCGGGCAACCCTCGAAATGTCGTATCAATCATTTCTGGGTTAACATGAATACGTTCTGAACCAAAGACAGTCGACGCGATTCCGAGACAATACAATATCATTCATATAAATATAATTTTATAGTGTTTTTGTCTATTAAACGTGTTAACCGCCAATGTTATGAACTTCGTATTGTGTATTGTGTATAAATCTAGGTACCATTTGCGAAATATTTATTTAAAATGGACTTATGATGACTTTTATCGTAAGATTTTTGTGTGAAAAGACTGACAGAGTTAGTTTTAGTTGTGTTCTCGTACGAGCAGTTTCCATGTATATAATTTTTACCGTAATTGACTTACGAGAAGTACCAACTTCGGATACATGAGTCTGATGGCATGTTTGAAAAAACTAAAAAAGATGAATGCCTGTCATGCAATTTATTTCAATCTGACCACACTGCATAAGCAAGATGAATATGTACTTTTAGTTTGTTATAAGATTCCATCTATTATCTTCGAAACATGTTCGTATTTGCATCGCATATCGCTTCCTTTTTCAAAATTACTCACTGATTTTACAATTGGTGTCATACTAAAAGACAATCTCTGAATTTCTGAAATTGACAAAATATTTGTCTTAAAAATGTATATCTAGATATGTAAAACTGCAAAGTTTTGTTTTCCATGTGTAATCAAGCTAAAATTTCCGTAGGTGTTTTGGTCTTTGCGATGTAATAGGAGTATCAAAATTCATGGGACATCTTAAAAAGGATACGTATTGCAGCAGCCATTAAAATGTGCTTAATAGGCAATTCTTAACATCAGTAATGCTTATACGTAAACAATGAAAATCTCTAAAACGACCAATAGAAGGTTCATACTAAATTAGCTCGTATTATGAGGTGACGGCTTCATGGTGTCTTTGTTATGAATTTGTTACATGAAAGGGTGACTTTGAAGTGCCTGTATTACTGATAAGAAATGACTTTTGTTTCAGAAATATCGATTAGGCATATTTCAAGTTGTGTTGTGCCCTTTTAAACCAAATACAACTTTGTCAGTTTAGCAGAAAATATCGAAAATCCGCTGCACTATAGTAAAGATTTGCTACAAAGAAGTGGATTTTGCTGGAAAAATGTCAATGAGGGAAAATTCCAGTTGCGCATATAATAAACATAATAATAAAAAAACATGACATAAGTATTTTCTTAGCTGGGATAAGCAAATTTATTCCCCTTTCAAAATCTTTACTTTGTAGTGAAATAAATATATAAGTACATTTATACTTATATATACATTGTATATGGTACGCTCGTTAATGTACATGTTAACTGATATCAATTAAAACTTTGTTATCATTAATTGACAAAGGTTACTTTGATATATACAGTCAGATCTCGATACAACGACATCGTTCGTTTCCAAGAAATGTGTCGTTATAACGCATATGTCAGTGTAATGAATTCTTCCGACCATGTACATAATGGTATTGGTTCCCATAAAATATGTCAGTATAACGAGAATGTCGTTGTAACGGATGTCGTTGTATAGAGATCTGACTGTACCCCCTGACCTGATTACAGGCTGATTGTCGGCCAACTAATTGATTTTAAATTGTAAGTCAAATTATTGCAAATTTCTGATTGGTTCAACTTGAATTTTATGACCATTCTTCTAGCCGCAATATTGTTCATTGCTTAGTTTTCTTTACATTTGATTTTCATAATGACAGCGTCTTGTATGTTATATTTGATGGAATTCTGTTACACAGCCAGTATGAAATGCTTTTCTTTCGACTCACCCGACAAAGCCCTCTTGTCCATATTCGGTACTGAAAGTATAAGGACAATTCTTTGCTTATTGTTTCGCTTATTGAAACAATGTCATGAACGCTAAGTTTGCAAATTGATACACGGTACTCGTAGTCTTCGCTTACATGAAATGCTTTACAGAATAGAATCGAATATAACAGAACAGAACTAAAAAGAACAGAACAGGAGGGAGAATGGCCGTAGACTGAATAATTTCATGAACAAGCTCCACGAAAGTATTCCCCGCCAAATATTTCAAATGTAATGTTCTAACAGTATACATTGTATTTGCAAAGATTAGATAGCTCAAGTAAATTGCTAGCATTCAAAACTCGACAGATTTATATATACTAGGACTGTTTCCATGTTAAAGTTAATTGACATTTCTGTCCATTGGAGATCTAATTGCGAAGTACATTTAAATGATACATTTTGTATCATATGCCATCGTTCGCCCAATAAGACAATCCCTAATATGGGATTTAGATTTTGGCGCGTCAAACAACAGGACTTTTTATAAAGGAATAATGAAATTTGATAAAATTATGAAGGAAGTAAAATCAAAACCAGTTAAAACAGGACAATGTACAATAATATTAGACATGTTGAGGTAACTTGCATCAGACTTTGGACCAGTTTTCACGTGTGGCTGTTGCTTGCAAGAGACATATATATTAATTACATGTGCTCGCATAATGTTAAGTATATATAAATGAACTGACACGGACAATGGTCTCAACTTTCACAACATAATTAAGGCAATGTGAAATCATTTGTGCTAAGATGTACCAATACATATAAGGAACGAGTTCATTGTAACCACTTAACTAAGCCTGTTTATAATACTTACCCAAGTGAAGTACTCATAAGTACATGTTTCCCTTTTGCCGTCTTTAGAATAGTAATTTGCTAAGGCGCACGATTAAGAAATAACAATAGCTAATAGTTAATAGGATTTTTTTGTTTTGTCGAGACCACTTATACAGTTTAGATTTACAAGTATTAATTTTTGTCGGTTTCACAACAGTTCATTCAGCTTTGTATGTGAATAACGAATGTATATAGGACTATGACTTGTAAACAACTTGAACAAGTTCGTGAAGTCAACAGTTTCGAGTTTCACTTTCCTTGCAAGTTGAAAAACTAAATCCACATTACATATTTACATTTGAAATGTACGCATTGGCTTCAATTGTCAAACTGGAAACGGATAGTATGTCTTTTTCACCCAACTTTACGTTTCTTAATCAAGAATTATAAATCTTAAGAAAGTCAAACTAGGAAATAGTTAATCTCTTTACACACATCACTTATTTTCAAAGGAGGAAGTCTCTCAAAGGAAAAGATTCAACAGGAACACCTCCGTTGACTTCAGAAAGTCTTACTCACGGAGTCATTTCCGCTGAGTAGGCGGAGAATACCGAGTTGTCACGATCGGGAAAGAACGTGTAGATTCGGAACACTTTAACGATATTCTACGACTACGTGAATTCAAAGGCGATCGCATATGTGTTCCGAGTAGGATATGGAACGATGTAGTTTGCCATCTCATAAATATTTAGTTAAGCTCGATTAAGGAACACATATCTTACGGTTTACTTATATATATGTATCTCAATGAGATTTATTTGAAATACAAGTATCTCTTCCTAATGATCCAATGTTTAGCATGTTGGAGGTGTGGTTAAGTTTAAGGAAGAACAATCAGAATCATAGGCGGATCTAGCAGGGGGCCAGGGGGTTCTACCTGTCCATTAGTGTATTTCTTGACTGTAAGTTATTTTTAAGTAGCATGAAGCAAATTTTCTCGATGCTTAACATAGATTAAATGGTTATCTAGTTTTTATTATTAATATGTTGCATTATTCTGCAAAATGTGTATAATGCGGTTGTGGTTCGAAAGTTTAGACCCCCTCCCTAGAAAAAGTTAGGACTCCCCTACCCCTAGAAAAAATCCTGGATCCGCCCCTGAGAATGTTGTTGGATTCCGATTCTTTTGCGTTACACCGAATATATTACCAATATTTATTTATTTCCACCATATGAAGCTATGTAAAATTTATAAGTAAAGTGATTTGGAGCGAAACGTGAATAATGAGTAACATGAGTAAGACATTTATATACAGACCCCAAAAGCATGTAATTTTAGAAAATAACATATTATTTGAATGATTAAGTATACATGAATTATAAGAAGACAAACTTCACATTTTCTTGAGCAGATAGGTAAACATTCCTGGCCAGACTCTCCATATTTCAACTCTGACCTGGTTAAACCACTTGACCGAATGACTGTTCGCTGTTGGGTCCAGTGTACAAGTATAAACAATATTATACATATGCACAAACAGTAACATTGATATAAATAATTCATACCTACAGAATGGCAGATTGAGATTGAAGCTTCAGGGTTTGAGTGTGTGTGCTATGTAGGGGTTACATTAATTCATTCGTCAACACCCATTACGCCGTCGTAATTCAAAACGGAGGTATGAGCATTTTCATAGTTTTGAGAGAAAAGCATTTAAAGATTTAAAGAGTAACTATTACGCATGACTTACGTCTTCGTGGAATTGAATGTTTGTCCATACAGAATAGTTCCATTGAAATGTAACTCTTACAGTTGTCTTGAAAAGAAAAACGAACACAACGGCAACTAACACTTAATTTTGCAAAAATATCGACTTACGTGCCTCTGAAATAAGAGAGACGAAATTTAGTCTGATTCTTTCATCATAAACCGACTGATATGCTGAAATCTGACTTGAATATATCAGCCAGTCTCTCATCAATGTGTAATAATTACGTACCTTTGACAATCGACAAACTTTGGCAAATCTCCCCATCAAAGGTGGTACATACGTAGCTTAGTCAGCGTCTCAGCGATGTCTCGGATTTGAAATAGAACATATTGGTTGACCGACCAATATGCGCTTACAACTACTCTATGATAAGGAAGTGTTGTCAATTTACGAACTCAGTCGATCTTGAAGTAATTGTTCCTGTTCTTGACATAACCCAGGGACCTGGCATGGACGAGTGGTTACGTCATTGGACTGGAAATCATTGGATTACTAGATCTACGTTGGTTCAAATCTCAAGTATACAAAACCAACCCAGTTATTTCCATGAGCATTAAACTTCACCCTATTAGCTCAGTACTGTGGGAAGACCAGGAAGAGAACACGAGAGTCATTAATCAAAGTTGTAAGAACTTGTTTCATAATCGAACTGAAATAAATTAGTATTTATAAACTTACAAAAAAACTAACAAAGTTGATATACATGTACATCCACTTGTTATTTGCTAGTGGATGTAGCTTTCCTGGAGCCCGTATTATCAAACATCTTACGACCGATTTTAGTCGTACATCCTTCTATATTGTATTGTAATTTTATCGTAAGAACTTTGATAATATGCTGTCCTGGACCCTTTTCTATAACCAGTACTCACCTACTCTTCCACAAGGCCGGAAAAACTTCTCCATATATCTTATAAATGGAGGAATCCCATCAGAGGATATAAAGATTAGATTGTGATTGTTTTTATTGATCTTATAATTATAGCTAAATAGAGTTACACGAACACCGGATTTTTAAGTATTCCCGATGAAAATGATCGTAAGACCTTTAATAATAAGAGTCGCAAGTAAGTGAATAATACATACGTCATAAGAAGTTGTCATTATGAAATAACCGTATTCAGAGAATCAATGTTTTGTTGTGGGTAAATATTAAATCTACATATATCGCATAGATAACAATAAACCACTAAACACTTGTTCAAATCACTCATTTCCGTCACCCTATAAGTGGTGGTACGAGTAAGCTCAGTTTGTACGTATGTTAGACTGCATATGTCACAAAACGTTAATGTCACGCGGTGACATATTCGGTCCGAATACGTCACACGTGTGATATATTCGGTCGAATATTTCACAACCTTCAGCCGAATATGGGACATATAATGTAACATATTCGTTTGGAATTCGTTTTTCCACGCTCATCGAAACGTATTTGTTACTTGTCAAAAATGTCTAAAAATGAGAAAAGCAACGTATTTGTTGCATGAGTATATAAATAGAAGTACAACACCGAGAAGCGAAGCAACAAAAATAATCATTATCAAGTGTTAACCCACGACGAAAACCTAGCATTGTGATGTTATTGTGTTCGATCCTATCTCAGATAGTAATTGTTTATTTTCAGCTCTATCGTAACAATTAAGTAAGCTTGGAATATACAGAGATACTTGGCGTCGAGAAGCAATTCATCATATTGATGAAACAGAAACTTTATATTAAACGCATGTTAATAATTAAACATTACGTGGTGTGGTGTTCCTTAAACTACTTTTAAAAGCGAAATTGTGACGGCGACATTATTTTTTACCAGTTAAATGTCACGTGATTTCAAAAGCATGAAGTTAGAATGTACGTTTAATGCTGAGTTGTTCGTAAAAATTAGGTTATTTCATTACCTTGTTTAATAAAATGAAAAAAAAGGTTATTTAACGTGTAATTTGCGGTTTTAGTGGTCGAACCACAAAATATTGACCCGCGAATATAAAACACTACCAATATAAAACACTACATGGATCTATTGATGGAGGATGTTAATTGGTCAAAACTAGACGATTAACTCTCCTCCTATAAGTCTTCCTAATAATAAATGTACTTTTACTGACACTTATCATTATTTGTTCAATGACCGGCAATCTTAAATGCTACTTAGTAAGGTAATTGCTCCGACAGATGAACACTTATACTGTTTATAGTAAATTTTCTGCTTGATAAAATCACGATAATGATAATTTATAAAATGGTTACAATTGTGGCAATTAGCCTCCAGATGAAAATTTAATTAGCCACTCGCGTCATTTAGATATTGTGCATTATTCGAGGTCAAGTCATATATTTTACGCGATTCACATAGTGAGATTTGTATAATGCTGATTTGACATGTTTTAAATAAAAGAGAAATACGTTAACAAATGAAGATGATTAGTGCCCTATTCCATCTGAAATAAAAAAAAACATCTTTTTTTACAAATGTGCTTAAGGTTGGTTACAAATTCCAATGTTGACTTTTCGAAATTGATTTAGGTAAGAATCGGAAATTTGAGTGTGACACTGGTAAACTTTCCCCTATTTATCTATTGATAACTTCCGTTGGAAGTTTGGGAACCAATTGCAAAAGTTCGATGACATTTAAACTGAAAACTGGTACCCAACTTCAGGGACATTTCTTACGAAACAATATATCAACAAAGAAATGAATCATTGATAAAATGTTTGTGCACCACTGCATTTACTTTGATATTGGTTATACGGAAATTTAGTTCCTCGTTTTGAGGTAACATATTAGGTGATGTATACAGTACCCACCAAAAGTTTGGACAATTCTTGAATATTGATGATTTTTTGTAGAATTATTATATTTAATATATTTCAGTATCGATTGTGATAAAATGAAAACAAATTTCATGAATGCAGCACATTTATAAGATTTAGCATCTGACTTCATAAGCCCCCCAAAAACATCTTTATGGTACTAATTCTCAGTAACTAATCTTTTATGCTATTTTTGTTGTCTCAGTTATAATTATAATGATAACAAAAAAAAATTAAAGCAAAATTTAAAAGCATTTCAAAATAAAAAGTTTTCAAATTTTAGATAAAGCTATACAGTAGGCTTACAATCTGAAAACGTCTCCAAACTTTTGGTGGGTACTGTAGGTGATCAAAGTTATAGATTGACACAATATCATATAATGTACTTATGTCTCATGTTCATAAGCGGAAGTGCCCTTTTGAATTGCTACATTGGAGATTTTTTTTCGGAGTAACCTCCCCTTATTGAACTGGTTTAAAAATATTTTTTTATTAGAAGGTTTTTTTTTCAAATTACGATACAGAATGTCAAGCTCCTGTGCACTAAGGACATCGATTGAGTATACGCGTGCAGTTACTGAGCTTCGTCGAGATTGTTTAGAAGCTGGCTTTGTCATCTATATTTTTTCCGTATTGGCCGGGCCTATATTTATATTAAATATAAACATAGTATAATATATTAATGACACATAACTACATATTAAAGCTCGCATGACAAGAAAGATTAAAGGGCCGTGTGATAAAGGAGTTTTATGGGTGTGTCACCTAAATCATGATACATTTGTCAAAGAACCGATCTTAACGCACGTGAACTAGACTTTAATGTTATGAGAACTAGTAATCTCGTTTCCTTTGACGAAGTAGCATGATGCCAGGGTGGATACTTAGAAATATTTGAGAGCAAGTTTTACAGTCACGTAATATGTAACTAAACTTTTAAATGCGAATTTGACATTTGAGACCGACGGAAGTAGAGTTTTCAAACAAACTGTGCATTTAGGAAGTGATTTAATGCGGTGGAATGGTTAGCTTTATTTTATTGGCTAAAATGATTTTGCGGATCATTAATAGGAATGATTGCATGAGTGTCATCACTCGGTTTCTTAATCAGCATCATTAAAAAAATTAAACTGCAAAAAAAACTTTGAAAGAAATCAAATGCCCGGTTCACCTTATATACTGCAGGACTTTGATAAACACCTTGATTTGATACACACATGCATATATGAAGAGCTTTGTTAAGCTCGCTTTGAGGCCTTGCTTAAGTCATATTAATTATTTTGCATAATAAATGATTATTTATGCTTGCTTCTTAAATGACTTTCGCAGCTGTAATGAACAATTAAGCTCTGTTTTCATCTATTCACTCATAAAGTTGACCCATTCGACATCGCAAAGTGCACTATTCTTTTAACTAAGCAACTTCCGGTTTAAACGACGTATGCCATATGACTTCCGGCTGATTTTTAAATTGAGGCCATTCGGTATGTAAATACGCATGAGCAGACACTATACATGAAATGGATAAAGTTAGATAAAAGTTAATAGATAGGGACATTCCATCCCATTCATATATCTCATTCAATTATGTTAATATCATCGCTTGTTATTTATTCATCAAATCAAAGGGCTGATAGTGATTACTAATCTATTTCAATGGTTGGAATACACCAACATATATTTACATTGTTTGATAACCATTCACTAGATCAGACCAGATAAATAATGTTAACATTAACTATTGTGATAATGATTTTGATCCAGATTCAAATCATTTCAACTTGTTCAGACCTTATTGTTACATCATTTTACATACAGTCCTAATTTTTTGAGACTGAGTCCGTTCGGTTTACTCAATTTATAAGCAAACTTGACCATCAATTTAGAAATTTGTTAGATTTAGAATCGAATACCCAGGCTGGACCTTAGTACATTTGTGAAATGTGTTCCTGAAGTACTGAATGTGACCAATTATCCATCGTAGGATATCCAGTTATCCGTGCTTGCTGTTTCCTATCCGCTTCTCACACTATATTATATGGAACAGTGCCAGGAACCGCTGGAATATTACGATGTCAGTTTTCTTGGTCTCTGTTACGTTTCCTTTAAGCTGTGATCAACGGAAAAATGCTAAATGGCTATACTCATGATGTTGGTAACAATATCAATTCCTCTATGAGTAACTGAGTCTACCACCTTTAGTATACCCTGGGGTTCATAAGTTTCTTTACACATTTTTAATTTTTGATGTTTTAGAATATACTTAGATATACTTTCACATGTCGTTGTAATATTCCCAACTAATATGCATTTTGACATAGACCCTAAATTATGTTCTTTCATATTGTCTCCCTTTTAGTTAAAATGTAGTTTTTAATAAAACACGACTTTTATTGCATACTTATTAATTTCTGTAAAAAAATAATGCTTTCAGAGAAAATAAAAAAAAAATGTGTAAAGAAACTTTTGGACCCCAATGTATATATAGTGCTACTCAATTGTGTAATGTATGCATAGGAACAGAATGCTAACTCAGAACAGTTCACCATTACTGATAACTAATTATTTATGATAATTCAGTATTTGTCTACTTATATATAAATATTTGACCTTCATTGTTATTTTTGTTTTTAATAAGGTCTCGTCAAGTTATTGTCTCAATGATGATAGTTATCCATGACTTCTAAATAATATGTCAAGGGTTTTGTTGTTATAGTCAGTGACTGGTCGTACGATATCAGCCTTCATTGATTTACTTATACCAGTAAGTCAATCTCTGTCAACAGAGATATCTTATATGGAGCGCTGTCGTAGCGAGTAGGCGAGCGGAGAATTTTACATCGGGTTTTAATCAGATTGCCAGTAAGTCAACGATTGAAATTCATATCTGATTAAAAGTACGAATCTTAGATCTTAAAATGGAGTTTATATTTTTGACTTAAAAGTCAAAAGTAAAGTAATTGCATTTTATAGTCTTCGTTTTTGCTTATGCTCGTTCACCGACTGTACATCTATTACACCTGTTCATCGGGCTAGTGGTTTCTATCTGGCAATCTCCCTGGGTAGTCTTTTACTCTACCAAATGCAGCCGACAAATTGGCGCAATGGAATTATACTCCCCTCGTAAGTACCCATTTACACCTGTATGGGTTTCGAACCTCTGGTAGGGTTTTGTAGGATACCGTATATGACTGTTAAATAGGTGAATGCGACTTTACCGATAGGAACAAAATACATAAAACGGGAGATAATCAGATAAACTATACTGTCTAAATCTGCTTGAGTTACTTACCTTGATTTGTTTGCTTTAGTTTGATACATACTTTGCACAAATGGCTTCATCTTTTGTTAAGTTGGCTAACTTCCGGCAGTGTTCTGTTCATTATTTTAGTAGACTAAGTCTGAGTAAGTTAGAACATTACCTCTTGAATGTTTTCTTTTTTTTAACGTCGCATCCGACACATATATAGGTCATATACACGACGGCCAGCTCTTCCTACTATAGGTTTCCTGGACACTTATCTATCACCAGTACTAACTTACCCTACCACGAAGCCAACAACTCATGTATAGGGTATGACCTGTCGCGACCGGGTTTCGAACCCGCGATCTCCGGATTCGAAGTCAGACATGCTAACCACTACGCCACGGCCGCGGCTCTCTTGAATGGTGGTACCATATTCATGTCCATTTACAAAAAACCCTTAAGTATCTTAATTAACACGTGGCTGCTATTTAACTAGGCAATGGATCAGTTATAACAACGCTTCTAACTTAGTTTGGATTTTGTTTTATGCTCCTATGTTAACAGTCAGAGCAATATAGCTAAAAGATTGACAAATCAACCTAAACCATCGCTCCTTGCATGCACCAATACAAAACTCATATTCTTAAAATCAACAACTTTCTCATAAATCTGGGGTGATGGTTGGAGCTAGGTTTGCGAATCTCTGACATTCTGTCAGTAAGCAATCACAGCCATTTGAAGCAAGCTACAAGAAACTGAACCACTGGATCATGAAGTCGAGTCACCAGTTAAAATCCATTTGTTGTCTTACTCATATTTACTATATGTAATGGCTGAGGCATCACTGAAACAATCTTTAGCTGAGATGTAACACAAAAACACTATGATATCTTTAGCTTACAGCAATAAATATGTGTATATATTAATTTATTTATTTTGTAAGTATTATTCCGTAGAGATATACATGTATAGGTATATAATGTAATTTATAAACATTTTAGTGAAAACAATAATAATACATTTATTTGATAAACACAATAAATTATGATACAACAGAAACAAAAAACATAGGAGAAATCCCAGGTGATGCATACAATTACTCACTGGCGGCCAGCACAGTTCCATCGGTCAAAGACACTATACACATGTATATACATATACTGGCTTTGGTGGATTGGGACCATACCAGCTGCCTTTGACAAAAGCTCGTGCCACTTTTACTAAACACTAGTGGGTGGCAACGCAAAACAGGTTAAACATAAAAAAACTTATTATATAGTCATATAGTTAGTCGAGTTATAATGTCCTGAATAGAATATAATTAATTTTCATAAAGTACAGAAGAAATGAAATTAGTAGTACATTCAATACAGGTTTCTTGTCTAATATCACTATCTTGATATAATGTACATTTAAAAAAAAGGTATTTTAATAGTGTTAGGAAGGTACCAATGTATCATGTACAAGTACATATGAACAGAAATATGTACATGTATTTTAATAATTAAGAGAACTGAACTTGCACCTTTCCATTGTTTTAATTAAATATTGAACTGCAAACATTCTCTTTATAACGTACATGTACACAGCTCAATCTCCGTAAACAGATATCCTGTAGAGCGAGTAGGCGAGCGGAAAATTTTAGATCGGGTTTTAATCAGATTGTACACAGCTGTACTTAGATATTTTGTAATGTTACAAACTGTTATCATAAAATACAAAAATATACAGATTGAGTATTTACTGAGCACTTTTGTCATAACAACATAAAACTGATAATAAAGTTTATAAACTATAAATTTCCTTTTCACTGTGTGTGGTGAAATACGATACCTTGATACGTGAATACACATGTGATGCGTGTTAATCAGCAATATTATTTTCAATATCATTTTACATGTACAGTAAAGATTTGCTGTTACAATGTAATACAATTTTGTTTATTGCAAAATCATACATTTGACAAATTTAAGTCCGAAAGGCTTAATTTGAAAAGGGTCCATATTTTTACGACCATTCGTCTGTTAAGACTACTGATTTTGATAGTCCTTAAAGTGGAACTTAACAGTATTTCAAAAGAAAATTAAAAAAAAGAAAATAAAAGCCCTTGCAAAAGTGCATGGATAACAGAATACTCTCTCTCTCATTCGAGGTAAACTTAATAACAATATAATCTCATGCAAAGGCCAAAACAGCAAAGCAAATCAAAGCGCCCATAGCATCAAATAAAATTTGCATTGGTTGGCATTCTTCGTCAATACATTCATTTTTAGTATGACAGACTTGATCGAATAAAATGAACATTTAGTGAAAACTGTTTCATATTTTCACTCAGCTATACAAAAATAACAAAACAACTGAGTAAATCAACTAAAACTGGAATTCGGGTAGAAATACAAACAATAAACAGTAACTTAGTAACTAAGGCTTGTGTCAAATGTTGCAAGGCTTCTCGGGTAGGTCAAAGCTTTGTCTGTTATTGAACTACGTAAGGTACCAGGCAACGAGTAAGGTCTTTCATACTGGAAATCTGTATCTAATTTATATCCATTCTCTTTGCGCATATTGTTTTCTGAAACTTCATATTTCAATCTAGAAATTGCTGTTAATTTTGGTAAATAAATCACCACCATCATTGTCAAGGCGTTTGCTAGAATTCCAATAGAGCAAATAGCTTCCAAATACTTTCTGTCTAGCACTAGTAAAGTTACAATCACAGCAATCCAAAATATTAAACATGACCATGAACATATAAGAAGAAGGCGTGCCTCTTTCATGTTCTTTGTTTCTCGGCGTACAGAGAGGCCGTAAAAACAACAAAGAACTATTAAGAATATGACGTATGAATGATAAGAGATGAACTCCTCACGAACAAAATCACAGGCGTAGTGTGTAACATTTTGCAGCGTATCGTCAATCTCAAGACGTAAAGTTTCTGTGAACACAACTGGTGAACGCAACAGCCACCACTGTACACCTATTGCTATTTGCACAGAAATGATAAAGAACACAGTCATGAGCTGATTTACTCTAGAGATTTCACCCCCAAGTCCTATGTACCTGTAGTCTCTCAAGGTCATCATTTTAGCGAGTATCACGCCGAAACAGAACGCGTAGGAAAAGCCATGCGCAAAGAAACGCATACCACAGACGTTCTCACTTGGTGAAAACAAAAATGGCAGCACTGATAAAAATAGAAACACCATGGCGACCAATAGAAGTAATCCTAATGCGAGATACCTGCGCACTAACGCTCCCGCGCATACTTTACACATTATATAGATCATCAAAAACATGGTGATGAGACTTCCGGTTCCGGCTATGATAACAACAATAAGTACCCACAAATCCTTTTGAAATTCTCCTGTGTTGTCTTTATAGGCCATTTCATAATCCAGCATGTCGCCATCGTTTGTTGAAGAGTCATCAGTCGAAGATTTAATGTTGACACAAATACATCTTGTACTGAAACAGTAAGATTCTCTGAACTCGGCTAAAACACTGCCCTTGCTGGAATAAGATTTCAATTTATCTGGACTCATGATAAGCTGCTGATCCAACCATCTTCCAACCTGGAATAGAATAGAAAACATTCAATTATGATTATATGAACGGTCTCAAATTCATCAGATTAGTATAATGTTTCGGTCATTTGTAGTGACAAAAAGAAATTTAGCCAGTGATTTAAATCTGCTACCACAATGCAATTTTCAAAATGGCAAGAACGTTTCCATAATGAGGTTGCGCTCAGTATGAGGCTTTGTAATACGACATATTATATACATCTACTATTGTCTGAATTACGTGTTGCATTGAAACAAGGTTTTTTTTGTTCACTGAAAAGCCTAATTTTCTCCCTGTAAAAGTGAATGCCAATAAAGCAATACATCTCGCAAACTGAAAACTATCCATTATTATGATAATACATGAACATGTATGTATGAAAACAGACGAGGTATTTGCAAAAGAAACTTGTAAGTATAGATACTTATAACAAACTTGAATATAATACAATGGCTCCAACAAAAAGTAAATGATATAAAATGACACAATGTCTAACTGTTGAAGGTTAAAATAAATGACTATTTAATCAAGAACAAAACCGCTGAACTCAGAGTACAAATGCAACAATTCAAGGCAACATTTTGTCAATGCAATTGATATTTATTGTATCTTGAAGACGTGTCACAAACCAATACAGACCAGACAATGGCTATTGAATATATATTTATCTCATATAATGATAACATAATTCCAATCATACTGTATCTAAGATACAGTCACTAGAGAGATATTTGCACAAACGCTCGCTTAGACACTGACAAATGATAGTACGTGTACATAAGGAAGTGACAAAGCATTCTTAAGACATAAAACAAATAGTAAGCATAGATGTACTCACTTCAACAAGTCCGCTTGTTTGTAGATTAGAAATTATATAGTTTTCATACATATCGTCATTAGTTGACATCTTGACCATTTCTTCCTGGTACGTGAACCATACGTTTGTCATTTCATTTATCATTGCACTTGGACCTTGTTCAAGAAATTCTTTACATAAAGTGGTTGATGTATTCCCACAGACACTTTTCACTGCTCTCTGAATGGTGTCCAGAGTAATATCAACTGTTTTGATGACATCAGACGCTTGCATTAGAGTCTGGATGGAAGGCGAGGAAGTTAGGCCTACGTTGGATAATGCTGAACTATCAAACCAAGGGTTAGCTATAGATATGTTTGAGGAATTTCCTTTTAAGATATTGTTCAAGTGAGTATCAAACATTCTATTCTGTTTTCCTTGGCGATGGAATACAACAGACCCAAGTGGTAGCGGAAATGACGTAATATCTAGCCAGTTTCTTCGAGTTTCCATTAAAATCCAAGTTTTCACGAAAGGCCTAGTAGTCAGTGATCGAAAAAGTCTGTCAACATCGTCTGTCTCAGCAAATACTAAAACAACACTCGCAGACGATTCTTGTATGACGTCAATTACGTCAGCTGTGTTTGCAGACGACAAAGTTTCATGATATTCGATGCAGATGTTTTGGGAAGCAGAAAGTTCGTGTAATATTTTCAGATCATTGAAATCGTCAAAACCGGATGTTACGACACCAACATAAGACAAAGACGCGTTCTTCAGGAAGTGAACAACAGCTTCAAAATTGTATATGGAGCTTTTGTACAACGAATCTAAATTGCCTTGAATGTTACCATAGTTATCAAGAGCAAGTGTCATTTTATCCAGTTTAAACACATCGTTAGGAACAGCTTTGTCTTGCCCAACTAAAACATAAGATGGGGCAATTACAGGCGATGGCTTCGAAGCAATGGCATCAACATTAAAATTATATTGGCATGATTCAAAATTTAGCAGAATTTGTGAGGCTCTCTTCATGTCATCACAGGTATCAAACAAAAGGACTCCGAATTTAGCGTCCGGAAGAAGGTTCTGGTACCTAGCTTGCGCAGTACCAACAGCAAACAAGAATGCTTCACTTAGGATATCTACATTGCTTGATGTCTTCATACCAGAACAAACACCATCGCCGGCTACCTTGTTCCACTTTTCTGACCTATGTAACAAGCCGGTAACCAGCACATCACCAGGAATGTATACATATTCACCATCAAACATGTCCTGGTTCCTGGAACTGCTACATTTGGTGACCCAGCAGTCGGGACACCATGACTTACATTCACTTGGTTGTACTATGTTGGATATATTACCAATCCAATCAGCAATAGGCGGAGTGACGTCGATAAAGTCATTTGTCTGAAATGTCTCCTCCTGAAAAAACAAATGGATATTTTATAACTGTAAAACATACGACATGAAATAGAAAAAGACAAGTTGGCATTTGAGACAATTTGCGTGAACTTAGTTGCAAGGACCATTTGAAACAAAGGCAAATCAATTGAATCAAGATTTCATATGTGAAGCTGGTTTCTTGTTCCACATTTTTTATGAAAGTAAAACTGGATATTAATAATTGATTACCGACTTCCACACAAACAATTCAGGCAGTCGTGTATTGCTCTGCATGGTGTGATAAATTGCAATACATGACAAAAAGATGCCTGAGACTACGAGGCTATTAGATACACTGGCACCAGAGTCCTCACATTCTTTAAATACGCAAACATATAATATTTTGCCAACAAACACAATTAAAAATCGGTCCCGTATACATTACCGTGTACGAGTTATAACTATACGTTCATTATAATATTCAAGGTAGTGTACATGTATGCACAGGGAACTATATGTAAGGACGTACGCATCATTTTATGATCATAAGATATGGACTCTGGTGCCAGTGATTAGATACTACCAATCTATAGGCATGCGATAATCATCTTAAGCTACCAAAGAGCATAATTAATCATGACTGGTCCACGTGTAAGACAAGAACGCGATTAATTTGTTAAAACGTGACTCAGACTCATTAAGATTAATTAACATGAGAAGGCAACCATAAATATTTAATGACTGCAGTCTCCTAGCGAGATGAGTTCAATTATTCAAGTCAATAATCAAGAAAAAAGCCAATCAATAAAGACACGTGAAGTATTCTGATTTCCGTGTCTTGCAGTTATGAATTAACAATGCCAAATTGGATCCTCAGGTGACTAAGGGGGTTTGCCTTCTTAAGTATACAAGGCAATCGTGTGGTTGTGACATGATTGTGCTCTTTCATATCACTTTAAAGCTTATTAATTTACACAACACTGCATCTTTAATCTAGCGTTTATTTCACAACCTGGTGAGAGGGGGGGGGGGGCAAAACTTTCGAACCAAACCACATTATACACTGTTTTTAGAATAGCACAACACATTAATAATAAAAACTACATAACCATTATAGATCTTTTTGAACAAAAATGCGAGCGATGCAAACCCTCGAAAATTGCTTCATGCTTCTTATAACTGGCTAACAGTTTTAAAATACACTCATGGAAAGAGTAATTTGTAAATTTCAGGGAGGGAGGGGGTCCGGAACCCTTGAACCCCACCCCCCTGCAAGATCATCCTAGGAATTCATAGCTAACCTTAGACTGTTTATGGAACGCCATGACAAATTGTACATGTATTTTTATTGAACCTACCTGAAGTTTATCATCGTCATGTATTAATATAACTTGCGATTGGAACGCAGTTGCCCTCAATGATGCATTAACTACTTCAATGGAAGCACTTGATGTAAATTCAGCTTCATTGAAACAACTTCTGTGAAAGGTTGTACAATTTTTCTGATTCATGTCGTTTGTAACTGACTCTTGGAAGGCAAACGCTTGACTGAAAACGTGGAAAAGTCTTGTTTGTGTTATTGAAGCGTAGTGAGTTTCTATCTTGTCTATTGGAGTGGTATCGCAAACTATATCGGTTGATACACTTTCATTCACATAGGTACAACCATATATAGACATGTAGTATGCTTTAGTGACGTCATTCAGTGACGTCATGTTCCAATAGTAATTAGCAACATACTGAACAATTTCATCGTCTGGTGAGAACCGATCTTCGAAAACAATACCAGTAAGAGGATTTGCTATTTTGCCGCCATTATTGTCTGTAGTAACCATAGCAACTGAGTGTAAACTACGCTCGGATTGGTATGCAATAACAATGAGTCCATCTGTTTTAATATCGACCACACTTTGATTTTCAATCTGAGTGATATCATCAAACTCCAAAGACGACTGGATGCAAATATTGCTGTCGTCTGCTAACGACTGGAACAATGTTTTCTTTTCGATGGAGTGTGGATGTGCATCATGTACAAGTGTAACATATGTCCAGTTGAGTTGTTTCATAAATGCAAGCATCATCTGCAAAACAAAAAATGATCTTCTATATGAAGCACAAAGGATTAATAAACATATTTTTTTGGTTGAGTTTAACAACAAGAAAACACAAGTTCTGGTCATGTTCTCATGACAAGGTAATCAAACATAGTTAACCTGAAATATTGTTCATAACCAGTTCTCACCTACTATTCAACTAGTCCGAGAACTTCTCCATAAAATTATACTTTTAAATGGGGGAAACTCGATATTATTGTCATTTTTTTATTGAAAGGTAGTTTCAATCCTTGTGAATTTCGAACCACCGATCCGGGGATACTTGATTCGAAATATTTTGAGTAGCCTTTTGGGTTACAGATTGGATATTGAATATCATACCAACATTTATACAAACACTGTAACTAGAGAAATCCTAACATGTATGGGACCAAACAAAAAGTTCTAATACTCCACTATTCTGAAATTGATTTACATGTATTTCATTGTTGTTATAAACAAATGATTGCAACAGATGTGCTCTAAACAATAATACTTTAATAAAACAGCGAAAGGTTACAATACAGATTATACCTTATTGAAAGATCTTCCTACAACAATACGAGTATAACACAGTCATCACCTCAACCTACTAGCACAAAGCCTGCCTGGTACTATAAGAAATTCATGAGGTAGTAAAAATGTTTTATATAGTCCGGCTGGTTGGTAATTATGCCCTGTACTAAATATCATTATAAATTATGCACGTGTTTGAAAAGGTGACGACTGTATATACAAGAGTATTTATATCAGTGCTAAAAAGCTTTAAACCAAAGGCAGACAACTTTGGGAAGTAGCAGTTAGTTAAAACATTAAATTCAAACAAGGGAGATAATTTAAAGAGAAATCAGGGGAGACAATTTTGTCGAATTCTATTTCTGAGATTTTTAATTTGTCCAGTAGATGGTCAAGTTGCTAAATACATGAACTTATATAATATAAAGGAAGAAAATTACCTGAACATGATGTGATGATGATATTTCTAGATAAACATCACCGGATGATTTAAACACGCTATCATCTGTGTGGCCATCACCGAGTATCAATAAGAACTGATTAAAATTTGTATGTAACATCTCATTTATTTCTTGTGATGAATATGATATGATTCCTGGAATAGATGATAAATGATTTCAATGATAATTAAAACAATAACGCATTTCAATAGAGTACAAAGTGGCTGTGTTGCAATATAAAAACAATATTGGCAAGGCTTACTTATAAAAACAGTAATTGCATTTTATAGCCTGAATTTCATGTAAATGCACGTTCACTGACTTTACAGCTATAACCCCTGGTCGCCGTTTACTGGCACATGTATCCATCTGTCAGTCTCCCTGGTGAGTATTTTGCTGTAATTTTGCTTAGTGTAGCCGACATATCGGCAATTATGATTATACCAACCCCGCAAGTTCTCATTTACAACAGAGTGTAGTGAAGCAATCGCAGGTAAATTTCTTATTAAAGGAAAGTAGCAGTGTTCTTGATGGGATTCGAACCCGAGCGCTATCTACCAATGGACTACGGCTCCTACCTACATGTGAAGGCAACATTGTAATGGCTTATCAAATAAAGGACAGTATTGGTAATCCGCTTTAGTGACCATAATGGTTATTGCTATAACATTTCTGCCTGTGAATTTCGCTTATGCATTTTTTATCCCAGAATTCAATACATTTAGAATTAAAAGTGCTCCTAGGACTGCCCAACACCACCCCTAAAGTTATGAGCATTTTCGTCCAAAATATTTATTTAGGAACTTTAATGAAACGCATTTAGGATTTTTCTTGATCCTATGACCAAATTTCGTCCTAGAAATGATAATGAAATGCAGTCGTTGTTCCTAAATTAAGACCATTCGGCTATTGAGACCATTCATGTTGATGTCCTTATAGCGCAGTATTACTGTAATTTGGTACAGCTTTCACAACGATTACAATATTGGCAATACATTTTATAATAGCATCAGCCATATTTTAATACCGAAAGCAGTTTTATTGAAGCTTTAAGATAAGACATTTTGGCCATAGAGTATGAAAAGATTACCACTTGTGACATGAACTGAAATATCAAAATTTAATATTGCAAAAAAATCCTATTTGTTAATGGATATTAGAATATTGGAACACCGGCAATGGTGAATAAATGTGATATATAATCATATTATGAATCATCCTCGGTAACTCAGGGTATTATTCGTCAAAGATAATATTCATAACGGTATGAGTACCGCGGGTTACCGACGATGATTATGAAAAAAAAATAACGGAAGCTTGAAATGATAAGGTTCTGCATGTTTCTGTTATTGGATGTGAACAATTAAGAATTATTCCCTCGAGTTTTTTTTAAGTTCAAACACATGAACAAACCTACATTGTGCCATAAAGGTATTTGATCTTAATGTGTATATTGACTTATGTAAGATGAAACCTCTAAAGTATTAAAAACATTATGATACTGACACTGCATTTAAGGCCATGGGGAACTAATTGTTAGGTTTTCACTCCCAATCGCACCTTTCAAACCACCCTATTCAAATACTTATTATTTTGATTCCAGGAAACACATATTAAGTTAATTATTAGATAAGCATTAATAAACTACTCATTGGTCATTAAACCTCATGTCTTCTTTCTACATATTTTGATTCTTCAAAGATCTATTGCAGAAAGTTTTAGACATTAATTCCTAACCCAACACTTATCGATGATGAAACTGGCAGTGTAAAGCACCGAGTGTAAAATGTATAAATATGCTAGTACTAAATAAGATTATTTGTTAAAATATTTTCCATCTAATGCATACAAAAGTACAAGCTCTTAAATCTTTATTGTGACCATAATTAATACAATAAAAACATAGAAATGGCTACCTTTTTTCAAAATCCGGATAAGAAACTAACAATTTATGTTCTATGGCCTAATAGATGATAGAATGGTGCAACATGGGAAATGATTCCTAGCTCAGGAATGAAAAGAGACAGGAAGGCGTCTACAGACAAATTATCTAGACAAATTATATGCCATGTGACTTGTGACCATGCTCTGTTACTACTAGGAAACTAGGGAATTTATCAAACAGTGAAAGTAATCATTGGACTTGAGGTGTAAACTGTCTGATCCAATAAATGTACTAGTTCAAACAGTGGCTTGGAAACAGTTGAGCCAAACTGATCTAATCATAACTTTTGAGACAAATTTGACAGCTGCAGAAAATGAATTAACTTTTGGAACTGGAAAGCTTTAGAACAACACATTTTAATAATACATTTTGTTATTTTTAACTAACAGCCTTATCTTTTTGCAAACCATGTGCATAAATTGAAAAGTAACATCTTTAGCATCCACTATTTATAATAATATTATTCTCCTTTTTCTGTTATATTTACGACGCACAACGTTAAGTTTGAAAGCCACATGCATCAAAATCGAATGAATGAACATGGTAAGTATGAAGTCTAATCTTGATATTAAGACATTTTCAACGATTTTAAGACTTCAAAATCCACTCTCATTATCATTATGTTCTTTTCGAAGTACGCGGCCGTGTTCCTTAAACATGAATACCTCTTGTTTAGACAACGATGTCATATTGTACTCTTCTAGTTTCATAATATTTCATTGCGTATAAATACATTTCTTTGTAATTACAAATATACGCCATAATAATTCTATGTACAAATGGGTTTGAACAAAAGTTTTTACAACATTATCTAGGGTCCATCTCAAAAAATTCTATTTTCAGCTCTTGTCAAAAGTGGATTTAAACATATCAGAAACCAACAATCGCAAAACACAAACCTGCCACTAAGCGAAAAGGCAAAGAGGGAAATGTTTTCAGATGAAAGAGAGTAAGGCACTAAGGGTGAGTAGGTAGGACTGTGGCAGAGTTTGATTTATATTATACATTGTTGTTGTTTTTGTTGTTGTTTTTTTTGGAGTTAACGCCGTGTCAACAAAATTTAGGTCATTTTACGGCGTCCAGCGCACCTTACCTAGCTTTCCTGGACCATTGTCTATAACCAGTACTCACCTACCCTTCCACAAGGCCGGAAACTTCTCCATATTATCTAATCTATGGAGGAAAATCGACCTTATTGTCAAATTTTCATGGAAGGGTATAACCTCCCCGGGTGGGATTCTAACCCGCACCCCCTCGGGCACGAGATTCCAAATCCCAGCGCGCTACCAACTGCGCTATCGACCCCGGTTTTACATTATACATTGTCAACGTTTTGTAGAGAGTGGAAAGTTACCCAAGTACTACAAAATGACGTGACAGATCGAAATATCACATTATGGCCATAATAATTTAGAATTGAATATTTGCCATTATCAGAGATGATGATAATACTAATGATACTTTTATAGAAAGTACGTCTAGATGTTCTCATAAAACTAATTATTTTACAAACCTGATATGCTGGTAAAATTTGTTACATAATCACACGATGATGGGGCCAAACGATATCGTATTATCTCGGCAACTCTCGTTTTAGAACGACATGTGTCGTATATTTCTATTCCTGAAAACAGAAAAAGTAATAAGTGAATGTTATTTATATATATTTATATTATAAATAAAATAACTCATTTTGTGAGTTTTTTTAAAAATGTATATGGCATCTAGAAAAAAAAGTAAAATTACACCTTTATAATTATGTACAGATGGCATTCGGCGAATAGTGAGAATCGACCAGTAACAGCCAAAGGTGTATTTTTTGAAGAAAAGTTCATTCAAGTCAAGTGTTAAAACAATAGGAAAACGATGAAAGTATGTAAATCAAAGATAATTGATCTAATGGTATTCACATATAGATGGTTATGTGTAGATTGATTGAGATAAATCTAAATACATTTAAAATATTTTTTTTTATATATTTAGAATGAATGATATAGATTTTTACATCACTTTTATATAGACGTTAGACAGAAACCATAGTATTTTTTTCTATACAAGACACAGCACAAGTCCAACTGAAGTCTTGAATTGTTATTTACATAATAAAAAAACACGAGTCCGAAGCCTTGGACTTGTGAAAATTGATTCAGTCTAGTGGAAATTACTTACTTTATAAATTGGGCTAGTTGATAATTTTACCTTTTACTAAATAATATAATAACTATGACAAGTGCCTGTTAAAAATTCAAGGAGCAGACTTTAAAGAACATACCTTTATCAGTAAGATTGTTGGCTTTGTATTGTAGCATTATAGCCATCTCATATATAGACCAATCAGGATCAGAACACGTGTTACCATCATATAGGTGATGTATATCTAGAAATACTAATACAGTTGATTTAGTCCCTGGCGATGAAAGTATAGGTCCTAGGTTTGAGTCTGCTTGATTGCTGGACTGGGCTTGAACTAAGACGACACATGTTGTAAGAATAAGGAACCACATCTTTGAGGTTTTTCGATTAGTTAGAATAGAATCTGTAAATACAAAAAAATGAAATACATAAATCACTTAATCTAAATTATATCAGGAATGTTTTGTTAACAAACACATGAGTTAGTTTGGTGAATTCTTCGTGAGTGAAACAATAAGGGCAAATTCAGTGTGCAATCATTCTATCTTTGAAAAGCCGAGTAGTATACTCTGAAAACATAATTTGAGTTGACGATAACAAGGTTCTCGCAACTAAAACATCACTTTAAGAAGCTATTTTTGTACACTTATACATCAACTAGAATATTAAATGTATTTTTGTCTGTAAACGTCGACTAAGAGTCTAAATAATACTATATGAAGGCATTTTTTGTGCGAGGCAAACGTACGTATGTTTAGGATCGAGTTTGATAGTGATGGCCAATCAGTTTAGAACAACGATCGGTCATGAGGAAACAAAGGTTTGCAGCTACATTTTCAAACAAGCAAGTTGCTCATAATTTAGCACATTGTAATGTTTATAGATAAATGTGTTGCTATGATGATGAATGGTAAATTGTCCACATACAAAAGTTTTTTTATTTTCATCGTCTGGAACGGACAAACCAACTTATTATGATTTGTTTTGTAATTTTATACTTTTTCTTACTAAGTTTCTTGTAATACATAATTCTAAACTTCAACGATGGCTTACACAATTGTTGCAGATGATACACGCATCGTCTAGGTCGATCTGGACTATAGAGTTCACTGTAGCATGACCAGAGTATATTAATATCACATTGTCTCTCTATTAAAACATTTAATCTCAATTCTTCATCAATGTACAAGTATTTATGTTTAATATCACTAATGACTTGTAATATAATGATAGTATCAACACCTTGTTACAGATGAGAGTCACGTGTCATCTCTAGACTATACGTACAATTATCTTCATATATCTTCATTATCTTAGCCTTTGGACAATCTATTTAGCGTCTGACGACATCGACATTATAAAGCAACGCGCACCTGCCTCTTATTAACTATAAGGTGAAAAACAATTTAATGAAAAGGCTAAACTCGTCGTGTACGTTATGTTTCATATAAATGTCTCGATTGAATTTTGTAGTCACAGTGTTTTGTTTCGTGGCATGGTTTATCAGTTCTGGTATAATTCCACATGTCAGACCATCAAATTCGATAGTCTTAAAGAGATATACAGGCAAAAGTTCAACTTCATATTTCCTGTTTTTGAATTATGTTTTTATAACTGTGAATGCAGCAGACACACTGTTATAATGCTTGGCAAAATATTTCTTTATTTTCTCGTAATATTTGGGATGTTTCCTAACTAGACCCACGTGGGTCAGGTAAGCTAAAAATAGATTAGTGTTAAAATATGCAATTTACTGATGAGAAGATACTAGAGCTTGTTATTGTGCAACATAAGTATAATTCTCTTCAAAAGATATCCTAACCGCCTAAGAATGTTAAAAAGAAAAGAAGCGACCAATGAAAATGTTTAATTTCAGCAAGTACGACATATAACAAATCTATAAATAGCTTGGTGATTCCCACAGTATCCTTCTTTCATTTTCAACAATTTGTATCCCACATGTTTTAATTCGTTCAGTTGAATGTTATAAGTGACAAATGTTATTAGTAAGTGATTTCTTACGTTCTTAATACTGTTTTAAACACTAAACTTGGTTCTATGCTTTTGGCACAGTCATTTGCCTGTATATCCCTTTAAAGGGAAACGTCTTATTAAAGGGACCTTTTTCTCAAATTGATCATTTGAAATTTACAAATTATCAAAAATAGCATGATTTAACAAAAAAGCATAGTGTTCTTTATAAATCTACTGTACATGTATTAATCTTAATGCTGACAGCAAGCTTATAACCTTTGTGTAATAACTAAAATGTCCTGGTGAGGTTAAATAAAATAGTTTAGTATATTTTATCCTATCTCACCATATGGCTGACCAGACAGATATATGTAAATAAACATGTTATGATATATTATCATGCTTGAAAATGTTGATAAAGATTACTATCAGTGTGGTAAACATTTATGTTATATACTAGGGGTGTAACAATACGGTAAAGACCGTATTGCAATATATTGCAAAACATAGAGGATATTCGTCAACTTTGGTGTAAGATCGATTTTTATTTCACCGAGTGAGCTCAGAAAACATATTTTCACGAGTGGCATAGCCACGAGTGAAAATGTCACTTTCTGAGTTCACGAGTTGAAATAAAAATCATCTTACACAAAAGTTGACGAATATTCTGTTTCTTTCATGATAGTTTGGCGTTTTATTTGATGTCTTTTACACAAATTATAACGTGACGTCATTTCTACTCCAAGATGACGTCAATTTATATTTTCATCGTTTATTTTCATCGAATAACGTGACGTTTCACCGTAAATCATGAAAGAAATATTGTTCTTTGCGAATACGTGCATAGCATAATTTAATGCACGTGCATCGTCTTAATTTTATCAACATTGTACATTGATTTTTGTATTTTCAAATGATCTATACGTAGTACGCAAATGTTTGAATAAGTTAGAAAAGAGGTTTTGAATGAACTTTCAAAGATAATTATTCTCTCACTTTACGAAAAATATTTCAAGTTTCCGAACACATTTAAACATTAATTTAAACATTTAAATTTCTGACTCTGATAAAAACAACCAGTATGGAACATAACTAGAAAAACCGGTTCAGAGAAAAACGAACCGGTTAAAAACCGTCAGAAGTCGTATTGCAATATTAACCGGTACATCGGTTAACCGTTACACCCCTATTATATACGAGCATAGTATATACTGCTTTAGGACCTGGGCAGCGTATTATAAAAAATCTTACGATAATTTAACAGAACCATAAAGAAGAATTTACGACTAAAATCAGTCGTAAGACGCTTGATAATACGGTCCCCTGTATTATTAAAGAACTTACGACAGATTTTGTCATAAACAACACTTCACTGTATTGCTAAATTATCGTAAGCTTTTTGATAAATCGCTGCTCTGGCACCTATAAAAAGGTTCAAGTGTATAGGATGATCTTTTTGATGATCTCTGATTATTACAAATTGTCTTACAAGTACGCACTCTGAACTCGGTCGGTTTTGTCCAATGATGACATTTCAAGACACGGAAATTGTCGAGAAGTTACGATTGCAATGTATGGTATAAACCGTGCTAATGACCGATGGTTTTAATATTAGGAACATCAAAAGCAGTGGTCTTAATAGCAGTATGGACTTAATGTAAGAAACTTTGTTCTTTTTTCAATTTAAGCATTAGGACTAAAAAATTGTAAAACACCGCACAATTTTACAACAACAATAGTGGTCGTCCTAGCGGAACTTTTCTGTATTGTTTGATTAGCCTAAAGCAGTGTATCTTCATAAGCGATACAGCCACCTGTGTACCGAACTAGATATCATGGTGAATCCGGGTGTGTAGCACAGTTGGTGACGCGCCAAGATTTCGAATCTAGTTTAAGGAGGTACGGGTTGACAATAATGTCGAATTCCCCCCCCCCCCATTATTAAAGGTATATGGAGAAGTTGTCGGTCATTTGAAAGGGTAGGTGAGTAATTATATAGACAATGGTCTAGGAAAACTAGGTTAATATACTGGCTGCGGTAAAATAGCCTAAATTGTGTTGACACGGCGCTAAACACGTTCAGTATATAAATATATATACAAGTATAATAGTGGTGAAATGCAGGTAATGTGAAGCATGTTGTTGTTAGTCTATCATCTGTAAATTAAGATGTTCAACCGTGTATAAAAATCACCAGGGATGTTATCCTTGGATGCTTTATGTTTACATCAATACTATCTTAGAATATTAGGTCATTAACATCAGATGTGTTTTATTGTCCAAGTGTTTGCTATTGTTATTAATTGTACACAAGAATAAATACACCACCTTACATTATTTTGTTTGTTGGTTAATCTGTTTCCAAGTTCTGTCTACATGTGTGCATCTAAAGTATTACTCGTGCGGCTCTTGGGAAGCTATTATTATAAATATTTTGGACGCTTGTTGAGGAAGTGTGGTCTTTAAAGACCATCAGAAATCACTTTAAGAGGGGTCCTGGTATTCCAGGAACAACAACAAAAATCATATCTGTTAATAATTATGATTTCTTGTAACATTAAATTGAAAAAATAAAAGGTGGTTTCTGACCCATATATTTGCGATGCCCCCCCCGAACCAACTCATTGTTCTTGTCTCTCTTATACATGCAATACCCTCTCCCCCAAAAAGGACCAACATATCGTTTTTCTGATGCTTATAATTGCCGTGGCCTCCCCCAAAAAGGGTCCACTCACCGTTCTTAGATTTTCTATTACATGATTTAAGTACATGAACTATGAATTGGTAGGAAAGCAATTTGTATATTTAACAAACATCATATCAAGTTACCATTTCAACTTTTTACTATATATAAATCATTAAAAAGGTGTTCTGACCCTTTCAACCTGCACACAAGCTCCACGCATGGTTCATAGTATTACATCTGATAGTTAAACAGGAAACACTAATGTACAATAAACGTTATAGCTAATACCACAAGCTGACAAATTGCCAGTCAAGTCTAAAATGATGATAAGCCAGTAGTTATGTTCACTTAGAAATACTCACATCATCTGGTGAGAAATATAAACAACAATACAGATATTGTAAAAACAACACTAATATATACTTCAACATATAATAATATTTGTATGAATGCAAGCATTATTGTATGTATACATTCTAGTGCAACAATGAGACAATGTTTGTAAGGGATGTTAAATAAAGTGTCCATTTTTGATAAATATAAACAACAATGTAGAAAATAGTGTATATTTTAAGAAATAGCGCTCATATACTTAAATACATACATAATATTTATATGTATGCATGCAGGCATTGATGGGGCATTGTCGTTTTATTTGAGTGGGGTATTCAATAAAGTCTCAATTTGTTGGTAATAATAGACTATGTAGAAACAAAACTTACTTTACTACAAATAACAAATAATTTATATCACACATTTATGTATACGAACATTGTTAGTTCACTCGGAAGGCAACAAGATGTTTTGATTTCACATGTTCCCGTTCTTTTGTTCCGGATATATCTGCACTTTGTTCATAGCGAGTTAAAGGATGGACTTAAAGAATATTCTGCGATCGTCGGTTACCCAAAATGATAGACATAAAGAATATTATGCGATCCTCGGTTACCCAGGTTAATATAACGTATGAGTACCGTAGGGAGCCGACAATGATTCTGGAGTGAACGAAGTTTTAAACTTTCATGTAGGAAAACGTCTTTATGTTAAAAAATACTTAACAAGCAAATATCAATGCACTGCTAAGACATGTAAAATCATTCATATATACATTTATAAATATTAAATCTAGGTATCTAGATTCTAGAAAATGGTAAAAGTATGGAATAACAATCAATGCACTCTAGGAAAATGGAATTTTCTTATCACAAATGCACACTGCATAATTTCCCAGATAAAATCAGTATAATAACGGAACTTGAAGCTAGAAAAATGAATAGAGTCCAATAAACCTATTATAGTAACTTTCTTAGAAATGAAAACTCTTAATGTGCACTTGAATAAATGGAAAAGTTATAGAACGCCATTTATACTTTTTTCTGATTCAGTTTTGTTAGCATAGTTATTGTTTTTCATATTTTTACGGAAATATCCGATGTTTTGCGATTGATCTAGATTGAAGGATACGGAAATATCCGATGTTTTGCATTTGACGTATTTGAAGGATACGGATATATCCGATGTTATGCGATTGACGTAGATTGAAGGATACGGTAATATCCGATGGTTTGCGATTGACGTAGATGGAAGGATACGGTAATATCGGATGGTTTGCGATTGACGTAGATTGAAGAATACGGAAATATCCGATGGTTTGCGATTGACGTAGATTGAAGGATACGGAAATTTACGATGTTTTACGATTGATCTTCATTAAAAGTTACTGAAATATATCCGATGTTTTGCGATATATCAAAATTGAAAGATACATTATAAACATACACAAAAATTCCCACTAGCATAGATTAAATAGTGCACTTAAAAGCTTTATATTTTTATCAAAAGCTATACAATTTTTACAGAATAAAATGTCGAATCATTCAACAAGCATTATGTATATATGTATGATGGCGATATGATTTAGATAAATGTGTCTGTTTGTCAAAGGTTACGATGATGGATAATGTCTAGGGACATTATTGTTATACAAATCTGAGAACAACGCAGAGTTGATATAATGCCATCCATATACAGCTGTTAACTTTGATGTAAAGGATAATACCAAGCATATAATAGAAAACGTCAACCAAGTCCACAAACTGCTGTTCTAATAATGCAAGTTTGAGATGCGCGCCTCACTGCTAAACTCAATTGGTCTTCTCAATAGCATTCTCGTACCCAGAGGTTATCAAGATTTTCGATCTAGCGTTAGTCTAGGTACAGAATGCTTAATTGTGGAATGATCAAAGAACCCTTTTCCTCTTAAATTAAGCATTTGGGACTTAAAAATCGCCAAAAAATCGAATGATTTTGCAATAAACAAGGTGGCATTTTTATCGAAAATTGACTGTATTCTACTGTACGATTAAACTACATGCACCAAACAAAAATGTTTATATGTGTTTGCAAATATTGACTAGGAACGCATGTTTTTTCCCCCAAAACGTGACCAAGTCCAACAAGTAAAAGCTTCATTTAAATTTTGTCCGATTTTTTTAATCACCGCGCAGCTGCTTCATAAAATAACATTTATACAAAGAACCGTACATCAGCCTTAGGAGACCAGTTGCTCATAATGTGTCATTATCCGTATGTATGAATCATTTTGTGAAGTAAAATACTGCATTCATGAATCTACACAGAAACTTTTCAAATCTTAGTCTACGAGGCTGTTTTTGCAAGATTGCACTAATACAAGAAAAACAAAAACATTACAGCAGAGTGCTGAGATTTCTGTGGAGATGTTGTTTTATGCCTTGGTGGATTGAAACACCTGTGTTTTCAATCGAGAGAAAGGAAATAAAGAGACACTTGAGCAAATACAAATTTTATAGACTTTTGGCAATATCTTGGTAAAATCAATATGCTGTTTACGACATTATAGCATCGTAAATATCGATAAAACTAAGCTGAAGAAAGTGTAAAATAGTTTAAGTTAAAATCTCTGATCACTTCATAGTTAAAATATTCAAGGCCAGAAATTGTAAGAATGCGTTTTACTTCAGGTTTGTGAACAGTACAACGCAAAAGGGACTGGCATGCAGGGTCCTTATTTGATATGAAGACACTATGTATAAATGTATATACATGTATTAATGTCCATGGTGGAACGAAATAACCTCCATCGCTTATGGTAGTAAATAGTTTTCAGAACGATGTGTTATTGCATGGTATTAAGTTCTCTTATATATGCATGTGTAAGTAGACTAAGGCCAGAACTCAGCTTATATCTCAGCGAAAAAAATTTGATTTAATTATTTGTAAAACAATAAAACGGAATGTAATAGGCATGTCTTCTTGATCAAGTTTTACATAAATGTACATATTCGTTGTTCGTATTCATGTCAAAAATAATATAGTAACTCAATATGATTATATAGTACAGTAACTCAATATAATTATATAGAGCAACAAACACACTGCAGATGCACTCGACTTAATACAACTGCCATGGTCAGCGTCTAATCCATGGCATTAACCAGGATAGGTAAACCAAATATTTAAATGTAAATAGCCTCACTGCCTGAAGTAGATGTACTATGCATTAAGGCATTGTAAACTACCCTACAACAGTGAGTGCAAAAATGCAGACAACATTGATTCTATCATTTATAAGTACCTTTATCAAATATTTTATGAATGTCTTTATCAATAAAACGAAGCAAACTGATTCAGGCAAATATACATGCACAAGTTTACTAGTAAATTTCATAAAATGTGCTGTACAAACGATAAAAGCATAAAGTACATGGAGTCGTTGAATTCAGTGGGTCGCTCGGGCAGTTTTTACTGTACACGTACAACAAAACAGAGAAGTTTTCTGATACATGTATTTCATTGATAGAATAATAAAGAAGTAAATCATTGAGCTATTGAATAGGCAACTACAACGAAAGTCTAGTACTTAATGTCTTACATAAAAATACCGATTTTATAAAGTTCAATATGACAAAAGAATCATCGACCAAAGGAACTGGTGTCTAAGAAAACATGATGAATAAAATGAAAAAAATTGTCTCGTATGGAATAAGCCAAACTAAATATTGACTGTCTCATAGATCAGATGTTATCAAGGCTTTCTAGTCTCTGTGGTAATGGCCTTGGATAACCTCTCGTGTAGAAAGAATTATTATTTTCAGACTTAATCAAATATTCCTGATTGGAATAGCCAAATATATAAATGAAAGTCTAAGATTGGATGCTCTTCAAATGTTTCCCTGTGTCACAAGCGTTGACTACATCTTGTATATATCAGGAAAATGATTGGTAGTTTCGACTACAGTAACCTCCAAAAGTTCTTGGACAAAATTCTGTTTTAGGATCCACTGATTCACATAAAGCCATGATAAAAGGAGGAATAGTCATTTAAGTAAATTCGGCATTAACAAGTTACTTAACATGTGATTCCAACTATGTCACGAATAAGCTTTAATTGCAGTAAAGTACTGGGGTTTGCATGATCAATTTCCATAAATGGCATGTTCAATGTATTTGCAGGCGGCAAGAAAAATATGCCGTCGAACTATCTCACCTAACCGAACATTTCATCGATTTAAACATTCGGGAATCTTTGGTCCTTTCCGTCGCAAGTTATAAAATGACTTCGACAGTTTCCGTAACAATACTCGGCATTTCCCGCCTGTGGCATAGAGTGACATCTTGGTTTATGATACTTGAATGTATTAAAATAATAAGATTAACACACAACGTAATAAAATAATGAATGCCGTATAACTATGGCTAACAAGATTAGTCGGCAGACGACTTGATGAAATTATACGACTGTTTCAGACAATCAATGCTGGCTGCTAGAAAAATCATTAAATTTTATGAGAAGGGGAGGGGGTGCTCATACAGTAGTTGGATTTTAAGATGAATAAATACTTGTTTAAGATTGATCCGCTATAAACATGACCATCGTATCATCTTGTTATGATGACACTTCGCATTGTCGAGCATTTTGATAAGGCACATGCACTTAGTATTCCGAAATATAGTTCACTTACAAAAAAATGACTTACGACGTTATATTATGAAACTACTGTATTATACTCGTAGTGTTTTAGATTCAGGACAGTGCCGACTGCTTGTAAACAAAACACAATATGCATACACTGATTTTAGTTCGGTACCATATACATGTAGGCTATAGCTTTTGTTTCTACGTCCGTATCATATGTGATAAAATAGCAATACCAGCATAGATAAAATACTAATGATATATGTTGATCAGCCCTCATTCTTCTATTTCATAGTTTTATTAACAATGTATTATTGGCAATGATATTGTAACAGAATACAATCACATAAATAAACACCTGTCTTATGTTCATTAACAACAAACTACTTTATAACACGAAATATTGATAGCTAGACCAATTAGCGAAATATAACATGGTCGATATAGCTGGAACTTTACCTTGGTAAATGTAAACTGAATCATTTCCGTCTTGTTTGTAAATTTGATCCCCGCTGACCATTCGTTGACCTTGATATAGTCCGGACATAGTGACCAGGTAACCTTGGCAGATTTCTAAAGAGTATAAAATATTAACTAACTCCAACAGGGTAAATCTAATTGGCATTTATCGTACGCCATTTAAGTTATTATATTGAGACAGTTAATTAAATTAACAATATTGTGCTACTTGGACAATCTTGGTATAGTTCATGCATAGTGACTATAGGCGATCTAAACAGAATTAATTAGAATACAAAATAATAAAATATTAACCATCTTTAGCGAGGTAGGTCTAAATAGTATTGATTGAACGCTATATGTTTAAATATGCCTTTATGAAGCTAAATGGAGTGTACAACTTAGTTTTTTATTGGGTTTAACGCCCTTTCAGCAAAATTTAGTTAATTTTACGGCGTTCAGCACCTAACCTAGCTTTCCTGGACACTTGTCTATAACCAGTACTCACATACCCTTCCACAAGGCTGAAAACTTCTCCATATACCTTATTAATGGAGGAAAATGGACATTATTGTCATGGAAGGGTATAACCTCCCCGGGTTGGATTCGAACCCGTACCCCCTTCGGGACACGAGATTCCAAACCCCGGCGCGCTACCAACTGCGCTACCGATCCGGTTTTTGGACCTTAGTAGTCAGACTTGGTATTGCCCGTACTTGGTGACCACTTGACATCAACAGAATTCTATGCAATGCTAAAACTAACAAGCTTCTTCAAAATACAAGATGTGAATATGACATGGACAATTAACATTTGCTTTGATTAGCTGTTGTCCGACGAGAGGTACATGTACATTGTATAGGTCTAACATCAATAAAAATAATTATACATTGAAAACAAAGAAGTTTATGCAACACTGTACTTGTAAAAACAGTCGGACAACAATTAAACATATGGTAAAGAAATCTAATTAAGTTGGGAAAATTGTATTACAATGGGTTGGTCATCTGTTGTCTTTTGTTTGACTTCTTTGTGATAAACCATCATACGATATTTCAATAAAGACAAATAGATAGGTCTACACAAAACAAATCTAACTACATGTACATATAGAAGGATGTAGACTAGTTTTGTACTGAACCATTGAAATTGTTTCATGGCATTAACACCAACTATACGATTATTACATAAGTGTGTTTGTGTCTGGCCAAATTGCAATCGTAACTACTCGGCAATTTCCGAGAACTGAAGGATAAATCCGATTGAGTTCAAAGTGGTCATATTGCTTAATAGCCAAGGTAAGACCATGGGCAGCCGGCACGTTCCCAGTCATTCTAAACACAACCTATATACAAAGACGCATATTTAGCAGCATATTAAAGCCATCGGTTTAGATGTCTTCTGTTTAGTTTTCAAGTACATGTACCTAAAATAACTGCAAGCATGCAGACATTATTGAGTTTGGTAAAACGCATGTTGATTCACTCATTTAATTAAAACATTAATTTTGATTTATCATTGCAATTAATTAATTTAATTTCAGTTGTAAACCATTTTTATTATCTTGTTATTTAGTTATTGTCATAAATGTTGAAGTTTGCATGACGTTTGGAGAAATTAGATCCAATATAGACGAAAAAAATAAAATAATCAGTTTTAATTTCCTTCTGTATTAAAGACACTTGTACATATCAATAAAACCATATGTCGTTCAACATAAAATTTAATGTTTTTTTAGTCCTGGTCAAGAAAAAAAGTAATCTATGGTGATTTAGCCGTATTTCAACATTTTTTAGGTAGAGTTGAATTTGAGTAGTCTGTTATTTAGAGGTAACGGTTCTAAGAGGTGAATTTTAGTTGAAATATGCATGGCAAAGTGGTGAAATTGAAGCAGTTGTTGAGAGGTTAAGGTTTTGATTTTTTCGATTGAAAAATATAAGAGTGGTGGGTTTCATGTGGTTGTTAGGATGTGACTGTTTAGGAAGTGATAATGTGGGAGCAGTGATTCAGTGGTAGGATCGAAGGTCCTTGGTTCAAACCCCAGTAGGGGCACAGTTAATTTCCCCGAACAAGAAATTTACATTTGTTCCCCCCAATCTAGGTGTAAATGGGTACTGTGAGGGATCACTTGCCTAAAGGTGACTTCAATGATCAGGGGTTATCATACTACATTGTAAAGTTGGTTGAACATGTATTTGGAAGCAGACTTTAACCCGCAATATAACTTTATACTTTTACAGAGAATGTTGCGATATATACTTGCATAGAAACATATTTAAATGCTCAATTGGAACTGAAATCAAATCGCATCGAAAGCAATACAAAAAAGGTAATCGCATGTAAATTGTCTGCACAGGGGGTTCATTATTTATTTGACAAATGTTTTCACAAGGTCAACAGGGGGTGTAAAACACCATTGCTAATCTTTTAAAAAAATTAATTTATCCACATATTTTCTCATCAGGAGGTTTGAAGAGAGTATGAAATAAGTTAAATAGATGCACATCTTTAAATAATGCGATATTTTTTCAACAGTGTATTGTAATTTTCAGGTTTTAAGCTTTTTCTCAACAAAAATGCATAAGTATTTTAAGGTGTTCTTTTTTCATTTTGGTAATTTTAAGCCGCTATATCTTATAAAAATGTATACATAATAATTATAAAATTATACAGGTATTCAGACTATTTCAATAAAAAGTATTGTAATAAAACTTCCTACATATTATTTACCGAACCTGGTCTTCCTGTCACCTGATATGGATACAGACAAATCGTTCACAGGTACTCGATGTCATAGTCATACCTAGAATTCAACATCAAACTTCTTCCTTTCACCATTCAGTCAATTACACAGTCCGACTTTAACGTATTTTTTCAATTTCATTCAACTGTCAGTGACGTATACATTTACCCGCTTATTTAAATACTCACTCTAGTACTTCTGTTTACACGTTCGATCGATCGAAATCGATATCCGAATTCATATATGGAGATTAACGAACAAATATAAAGTATTTAAATCAATGGGGTTAATGTATGCACCACAGACAGTGGAATAAAATTAAACAAACACACAGAAACTCGATGCTATACAGACATTCCATACAACGGTTAAACGATTTATATTTAGCGTTCGACACACCATGGTAGATATGGCTACAATTATGTTATCAAGTGCCTATGGTAATGTATAGGTGTAAAAATGCTTACATACCTTAAATACACGATTACAATCAAAGTCCGAGAATATCCGAAAATAAAAACCTAGACAATGTATCCTTACGGCTATGTTTTAAATGTCACTGAGTTCACAAAGGTTATATATATTTCACAAGTTACTTTTATCTGTTGTTAGACATGATATTAGGGATGAACTGACGAGCAAATTGTCTTTGTATTTTGCCCCGAAGTATGTAAAAACAACAATGCATGAAATATCAAATTATTACAAAAACGACATGTGGTTAATGTCGAAGTTTGTCCATGGATCTACTGACTGTATCATATAAATGGTGGTAGTAGGCGAGAAGATTGTTGGTGCAAAATTTATCATTTTAAACACTCCGTACAATGATTCATTTCCACGCCATAATAACTCGCTCCTCTTTATTCATATGATTTTTATACAGAAATCATTATTTTATAGTTTTATTTACACTCTTCACATGACATACCGTGTATCTGAATAGAACTTAATAAGAAAAAATAGTCGAATATGTTCAACTATGTCAATTTTTTATTCATACTACATGTACATTGTATGTTAAAGAATTTATTTCATAAGTCGTAGTTTTTATTCAAAAACTATTGGACCGAAGTTTATATGTAATTGTGTCTAAAATATAATGTACTTTTGTCATTCAAAATGATGAATAACGGTCATTGTTTAAAACTACAAAGTGTTAACATCAAAATGTACTTGTATATAATGATGTAAAATCATTTACAAGGAGGTTCTGAGTTGATCGTGGTAGATCATGAGTCATCTCATCCTGTCATGTACGCTCGTATACATAGAAGTTGACTGTACCACAGGCGGTCGGGACGGTCCCGAAGCAAAACATAATAGTGTTTTTGCTTCGGGACCGCGCCGGCCGCCTGTGGTCTGTACAGTCAACCGTTTGAAACTTTAGATTTACGTGTTGATAAAATATTACTAGATAGTGGTTTAAACGATTTTTACAGACGAGTTTTAATATTTAAAAGTATGCAATTGATTCACCAAAGACATTTACCATCAAAAAATCAACATTAATTAAAATATGACAAATTTTGAGAGACTGAGATTTTATCAACGAGTTTGAGGTCATAGCCGATGAGCTACATGCAAGGATACTTTATGGTGAATTACAGAAAGTATTACAAACTTGATATGATAATAATATATTATTTGTAAACTAATCACATTGAAATCAACTCCTTGCGATCTTTATCACAGGACATGACGTTGACGCATGGCAAAGAAAACTGACCAATCAGAACATCGTTTTTATTTAACAAAAATGTCACATTCAAGGCTATGTGCTTGTTCATGGTCTGTTCAGTGGGACAGAGAATGGTATAATGACTGAAGCACAGCCTCGTTTAGCAACATTATCATCAAACATATGCAAATACGACAATTTTGAATTTCCTATTTAAATTTTTTTATGTCCTTTAAAGTATAGCGTTCAAATTTCGTCAGTATATAAGTGTATATAATGTACAATTCGTACACATGTATACATAAAATGAACATGAACATGCATATAGCATTTACATGAAATGTGGATATATATTCACACAAAAAAAACAGGAGCTCTTCTTAAAATGTTTCGTTTTATTACTTTATTGTTAAGCCATACCTCTTGAGATTATTCAACAAAATGTGAGGAACTTGCATCTTTTATTGATAATGAATTGAGAGTGAAAATCTAGAAATAATGATATCAACTAATAGATAAAACAGGTTTCAAACATCATTTATGATATACATCTCTAAAACATGCAATATTTCAAATTTCTTTGATGTTACGGATGCATTAATTCAATAACTGACATACAGGTATGCAACTCCTTTATGGCGGGTAGGCAATATTGAGTCTGACGGAATGATAAGTGACTGTTGGCAAGTCAATTAAAATTTTGAAACTTTTTGTTTGAACAAAAACAACAATATTTTAGTTTATTATTCACAAGTATATTGGGTCATACTCCTTGTCGCGGTTGCTTCCCCTTATTGAAAGAATAGCCTGTAACGTAACTGGCGTGAGTAGGTTGATTTTGGGTTATCAACGAAAACACGTACATAAATAAACTTTGGTATTTTATCAAGATACTGTTACTTTTCTTTATCACATGTTCGTTTTATGAAAAAATACTATTCCCTGGCCGTGTAAGACAAGTTTACCAATCATTACAGTATGTCTATAACTTGTTGAATGCTGGCAGCGCTAAACACCAAAAGCACAGAGCGAGCCAATTCCAAGCTCGCATGCACATGATCATCCCAAAAAATAGTATCGCAGTCGCATCACAGACCAATAGTATTGCAGTCGCATCACAGACCGATAGTATTACAGTCGCATCACAGACCGATAGTATTGCAGTCGCATCACAGACCGATAGTATTGCAGTCGCATCACGGGCCAATATCAATGCAGTCGCATCACTGACCAATAGTATTACAGTCGCATCACAGACCGATAGTATTGCAGTCGCACCACAGACCAATAGTATTGCAGTCGCATCACGGGCCAATATCAATGCAGTCGCATCACTGACCAAAATCAATGCAGACGTATCACATACCAATACTATTGCAGTCGCATCACAGACCAATATCAATGCAGTCGCATCACATACCAATACTATTACAGTCGCATCACAGACCAATATCATTGCAGTCGCAATAGTATCATACATCGAAACAAAGAAATGAATGTGATGGCCTAAACAGTACTCTATACATAGAGCCGTAGGATAATTTTAAACGTAATTAACATGTTAGTATTTTCTCGTTCATCACTAATTAATATCATACATAATATAATCCTCTTAAATCTATCTTCATTAAATGCTTTTGTGATTGATTTCCATGTATAATCGACTTTACTCTTTATCAATACTTTAACGCGCCGAAACTTCCCGAAGGGGGTACGGGTTCAATTAAACCGCATCCATAGAAAATTGTGACAATAATGCCAATTTTCTACCATTAATAACGTATATAGAGGAGTTGCCGGCCTTTGGGAAGGTTTTGTGAGTACTGATTATAGACAAGGGTCTAGGAAAGATAGGTTAGATAAACTGACCGCCGTCGTAAAATAACCTAAAGGTGTGTTTACCCGGCGTTAAACCCATTATGAAATATCTGGAAATGGGCTATTGTTCACAAACTTGTACATGTATTGTAATAGTTTGTTCCTCAGTTTCGACAATAGTCTGATCTCAAGCCATGTTGAAAAGAAAGAGTGCAACATTACCAGAGTTCGCTATAGTGACAAACACAGACAAAGTGAAAGGAGATACAACTTTACTATGCCTTCTCTAAAAGTTACTAAGATTAAGTTCTTGCCGAGATCTGTAAATTATGCTTCTTTATTGAGCGGATATACTCCGGTGAGCAACTAAGCATTCATAATAATCAACATAAATTCATTCGAGCAAATTTTCGACTATCAACAATTGCGACCTTATTCAGATGTATACATGAAGCCACACCAAAATCAGTCATTTTTGTCAGTGCAAATCAGGTTTATAAACGAGAACAGTATGCCTCTCTATTGTCAAAAAAAACAAAACGTTTTGACAAACACTTTTCTGTCAAGAGGTTCTCATACCTCTCCGTGTCGCATCATCGCCCCCTCGTTCTGTCACACCGGGCTATCTCATTCATTATAAAGAACTAGTCTCTCAAACAATCATTAAGTTATCTTCCACTTTACATTATTTTCTTCACAGAAAACTAAGTAATTGTACTAAATACGTTTCTAATAATGTTAGAAAGTCAACAATATATGGTGACGTTTTGTCGCCAACAAGAAAATTTCTTTAAATTTAACTTTATTTATTGCATCAATTAAGTACATGCGTGCTTTCCAGTCGTCAACTGATGGCGATAAGACAGTGTAAGTATTAAAATTAACTTTACTTGCTAAACTCAATACGCATTTTAGTTCTAAAACAAGTTCACCGGTTAAAAAGGTCAACATTTGGAGAACCCGTTTTTGTGAGTTTTGACTGTACTTTTCTTACACAATTTTGACTCTTTATAAAATACCAAATCGATCTAGAGATCATTTCTATTTTCTACAAATATTTTCGCTTATATATTTATTTCTATTAAACAGATTGCAAACAATATAATACAGTAAACCCCATCTAAACTGGTAACCCTCTATACCTGAGATCTCTCCAAACCGGAGTTTTTAGGTCTGATTATTTTTCCTCTATCTATACAGTCAGAATGTAAAACACCTCTATTCAGGAAATCTCTCTTAACCGGATTTATCTCAGTCCAGAGCAAGTCTGGTTGAGAGGGGTTTTACTGTATTTATCTTATCGTATCATGACTTAGAAAGCAATTCACAAAACCTGTAAATATCTAATAGTTTTCACATATTCTGTACGTAGATAAAGGTAACAATATACTGTATTGTGAAGCCAAGAATTCATGCAAAAATACTAATAAATCATATAATACTAATATACACTATATTACCTGTGATGTAAGACGAAATATTAATCCTAGTATGTAATATTATATATATACTTCTAGAATGCACACTATATAGTGAATAGCCTATACGAAGAATGATTTTAATTTCGTAATGATTCTATTTTATACTGACGCATTCTTACTAACAAAATATTGACATCAAACGGGCCTACGTACTCTGGCAAATAAACAGCTAGTAAAATCATTTGATTTTTTATATATATAAGTTACATATATGCAAACAATTTCATAAATAAATGCTACTGAATCATTCAAACAAGTACAATATGGGGACCTACATAAACAAGGAAGAGACATGCAGCTTCTGAAATTACATAGTCTCACACATCCGATCATTTTTATGTATGAATATAAGCTGAATTATTCTAACAATTACGAATTTTAAAACTGTATACTGTAACCAAACGTACTGCTTGTGACAATAGTGTAATTCTATACAATTTATCTACTAGATCTACTTTAAACTTAAAATATATTTTGAACTGTAACTATCAAATACAAAAAAGATAAACGCTTTATTCAAGAAACATAAGGCATAACACCCAACAGTTTATAGTCTAAACATATAAATGGAAAATAGTCATACTATACAAGTAATATGATATATGTGTGTATGTTATAAAAACGTTAGTTATTATAAAGGTAATAGCGCTCAATTATGTACATGTTTACAGTTATGACGAGGAAAGTGCAAAACACAATGTAACAATAGTCAGTCAAGGAAAAATAATAAAACATATCTAAACATAATTATACAAAACTATATTGTAACTTAAAACTTAACATTACGTACCTTTCAGTCAAACTTTAGTGAACATTTCTACGTCCAATATACTAAACCAAGAACGTCTCGAACAAAACTAAAATCACTGATTACGTTCATAAAATAACAATAAAACTCTGGCTGCAATGACAATTCCAGACTTAATCAAGTTAGTCCAATTATAAACACTGTAGAACTTATATTACTACGGTACGTTCACTTTATGAAACTAGTTTTCACTTACTACTACCTTCAGGAGAGCGTTTGAATGACTTCACCGCTCGCTGCATTATTAAATAGCCATAAGGCCCACAACAATAAATTAACGCACGGTAAACCAGTAAAACAGAATGGTAACAGGTTACAGCGTAAATAAAATAACAACTATACTGTAAAAGATCGATAGTTTGTATTAACAACGGCAAACGTCGCTAATAAGTGCTAAGAATGTATTTTTTCTCTGGTTTGTTTGCTAGAACTGCTTGATTAAACTTTAGACTTTTCCATGACGTGTATACTATATCACCATTCGAAGCATCTCTGTCATTTACGTCAACAAACTCAAATGACAAAAACGTAACTCGGATAATTTCGGCAATTTCCGTAAACAAACTCAAATGAATATCCGAGATGTACCGAATGATGGTATTGTCTGTTGCTAAGACACCGTTTCAGTTATTTGATGCAAGTATAGAAACAATGTGTTGCTAATGACAATACAGCGACAGTCAATTGGATAATATTTCTACAACATTATATCGAGAAAATATTTTTTCACCATCAGTGACAGACTATTTTCTCCATCAATTCATCATCGAGAGACCAATATCATCTATACAAACGTTTTCTTGGTCGATTAAAACCCATACAACACGCAATTATTCATGTAAGTCTTCTAATGTCAAAGTTGCCAAGAAATATTTATGTTATTTGTATAAAAGCATATCACCAATTATTTTGCCAAAGAAGCAAACAAAGCAGTATACAATACTGCTGCCCTGCGTTCAGTTACCGCGAACATTACAAAACGTTTCGTAACGATACATTCGGAACTCCTCGGCCATTCGCTGCGAATAATCTCGGACATATTTAGACGCTATTTTGAAACTACCGGTGTTAAAGTAAACAAATATATGATCGTTTAGGCATTGAGTGATGTTTCGTTTTTAGTCCGTAAATTTTGAAACATCACTTATTGCCTTAACGATCTCCTATTTGTGTATTAGATTAGGTTATTCGCAGCGAATGGCCAAGGAGTTCCGAATGTATCGTTATGTAACGTTCTGTAACGTTTTTATGTAATTGAACACGCTACTTAAAGTTTCTCATTAATGTCTTCGAATGGTCTTGGACCAGCGTAAAGTTGACATATCTAATTATAAATGTCTGGGTTTTTTATTTAGAAACAAAGCTATTGAATGTCGGTATGGGAGTATGGTCAAGTATTGCAATTACAAATCCATCAAAACTTATCAAAAATACTCTGAAAAATACCTCCTGTAAAAAAGTCGTACATAAAACAGACGAAACGTGCTTGTCCTTTCCAAAAGGCGGTCGGTCCCGAATCAAAATTAAAAATTATATACATAATGAATTGGTTGGGGGCCGTGCCAGTTGTTTTTGGTCTTAACATGGTAATATATTGCTTAGGTTTTCAAAATTAGAAGCAAATGTTAAGACTAATAATGAAATCAATACAAATCTTGCATTTTTCATTAAAGGAAAAAATCATGGAAGATAACTCTTTAGATATCATGTAGTTCATAGTCTGGATATAATTATCTCCCTTAGCTCTGCTATCGGCGCCAGTGTAGGTAGAGAAAAAACTCAAAGCAATTTGTATAGGCTCGTTTTTTGCTCAGAAATCACAAGAAATATCAGAAAACACATAAACTATTTTCAACAAACTGAACTTGAATCACATAAAATAAACTATTACTCAACCGTATGAAGAAGATATAAAGATGTCAACTAGTTTTTTTTAATCTTTAAATATAATCAAATGAGGTTAGTAATTTTTGTACGCTTCATCATCCGTCCATGAAATTATGTATGTATTTATGAATATTACATGGTAGTTGTATACAACTGTCACCGTACGTTCAGACGGGTTTTTAAGGTTTAGGTCCATATTTTTCTGCATAGAATTGCAAATGACCAAACAAAGCAAAGAAACTTCTGTAGAAACTGAAATTTTAACAGCAATTTAAGAACTTATCCCTCTATGCTTTGATGATATAGCGTTGCATCAAAACCCTTTCAACTCTGAATTAGGGACCAGGATAGGGGTCATGTTTCTGGTACGGTTATAATGATGTTAAGTTGACAATAGAGGAAGAGATTTAAACTGCTTACCTTTTGACACATTTGCAATGAACTCCGAGCAATGAAACAACGAAAATCAACATCCGTCATAGATTCCACAACATTTCACTTTCGCTTATTTTTGTTCATGGAGTTTGACATTTTTAGGGTTAATGTATTTACCGAAAAACCCGAATATTCATGAAAAATAACCGAAAGACACTCATTGGAGTTGTATCTTGAGCTAATAAATCACGTTTTACTTTAAAAATATGTGTTTAAATGTTTTAAAATACTTGTTGCCAATGACATTTGAACATTTTGATGTGTAAGTATCAATATTAAGTAAAAATGATATTATTAAGATGCGACAAACAATCGTTGTAAGTACAATAGAATGATTTCATTTGTTAATAAATTTCTTCACAAAGCTGTTTCAAACAAATGTCAGTAATAATAATTAATCTAACTATTTTTCCTGTATACACATAAGTATAAGTCATAACTAATACGAGGGGTTATCGTTTCTCCGATAGCGAACAGAACCCGAATATGAAAAAGCTATATGCTATATGAATGTTTTGGGACATTTCAATTAAGGTTTTTCGCCTGTGAAATTCATCCTTTGAGGTTTTTTTTCTCATTTATATATATTAACAACTTGTCTTGACTTTATCCATGGGTTACTCATATTAAAGCTGATATAATGTCTATATATTAGAACCAAACGAACCCCTTACATGAGCCAAAAAAGGTCCATGATTCTTAAAGACCATAAAAGAACAAATTCAATGACTATTCTAGAATTTTCCAGGATATTTTTACACTGTTCAAGTACTTTTTATGTATCTAAAGCACTAACATGTGTGGAATGGTATAAATAAAATTGTGCAAGCAGGACTCTAAAATGACATGTAACATGTTACATGTATGAGCGGTTTAAAACCAATAAAATAAAATCTAGTTAAGTAACATCCAAGGTCAGACGTTTAACTTATAAATGTATTTCACATTAAAACTCGCGTTAAAAGCTTTTCTAAACACGGCAGAGTTGTGAGCAATGTTATCATAATACTTATTATGTCCAACATATTTCACGATGCTTATTACACATTATTTGCATATTCCAGGAGAAAAAATCGATAAAATTAAGTTCAGCATAAGGTAAGAACGTGACGTAATAGGGAGTTCGTTAACATTCCCTTCAAAATATCAAAGAATGTTGACATAACAACTCACTCGAAAGACAATTATGAAGAATTGAAATGTTAGTCGGTGTTTTTTTTTAAAATATTTTCATAGGCCTACAGGCGGTAACGCCTCTTATCATAGTTTCTACAAATAAACATTTATCTATGGGTAAAACTTTTTAATATAGAGGTTTAATTACATAACACGTTTACGATGCACACCAACTTGATATCTGAAAACTGGTTAAGTAAACATAGAGAATCAAGAAATGCTGTAAATTGTAATGATTGAACATAATCATTATTGGGACATGACAAATCTACACAGGTGTTTTTTTAACAGTCGTATGAATCATATCAGTTTATGAAAAATAGCCTGAATTTAATTTAGTCTAGGTCCAAAGAGCGTTGTTGTTTAACAAATAGGCACATTTTTTAACACACGCAGTACATACACAAGCATTATCATAGTTCACACATGGTGTGTATTCAGCGAGCAATCTGGATTTGCTTTTATATTACAATCAAAAGGCCTCTAAATCTCTCAATACAATCATATATATGATGATATAAGATAAAAAAATACACATCCGAAAAATTCATATTCTGAAAAAAAACCTGGTCGATTACTGTTCGTTATCGGAGAAACAATTACCCCTCGTATTAATTATGACTTATACTTATGTGTATACAGGAAAAATAGTTAGATTAATTATTATTACTGACATTTGTTTGAAACAGTTTTATGAAGACATTTATTTATAAACGAAATCTTTCTATTGTACTTACAATGATTGTTTGTCGCATCTTAATAATTGCATTTTTACTTAATATTGATACTAACACATCAAAATGTTCAAATGTCATTGGCAACAAGTATTTTAAAACATTTAAACACATATTTTTAAAGTAAAACGTGATTTATTAGCTCAAGATACAACTCCAATGAGTGTCTTTCGGTTATTTTTCATGAATATTCGGGTTTTTCGGTAAATACATTAACCCTAAAAATGTCAAACTCCTTGAACAAAAATAAGCGAAAGTGAAATGTTGTGGAATCTATGAATGATGTTGATTTTCGTTGTTTCATTGCTCGGAGTTCATTGCAAATGTGTCAAAAGGTAAGCAGTTTAAATCTCTTCCTCTATTGTCAACTTAACATCATTATAACCGTACCAGAAACATGACCCCTATCCTGGTCCCTAATTCAGAATTGAAGGGGTTTTGATGCAACGCTATATCATCAAAGTATAGAGGGATAAGTTCTTAAATTGTTGTTAAAATTTCAGTTTCTACAGAAGTTTCTTTGCTTTGTTTGGTCATTTGCAATTTTATGCAGAAAAATATGGACCTAAACGTTAACTCACTCCTACATTCCATGAAACTACGAAGCGTTTAGATAATAATTTTATATAATTAATTTGTAGTCAAGACTGATAAAATACATCGCTCTTAATCATGTTAATGGTAAAATAGTTTATGATTAATGATTGGAAACTAAACACTGACTCATTATGTTGATAAATACTACAACATATGTTAACGTCCATATACAGTCCCGCCTGGGCTCGCAGACACGTCTAAACAGCGGACATTTTTTTTCAAAGAGCACACAGAACTAGAAAGGCTTTAGTTTTTTTTACTTATATTAGCATCGGTATTTTCCCCTCTCTTTTATAGTAACGTAAGACATAAAATACAACCTCACTTGGAACAAATCTTTTCAATTTTACAAAAAAATAAAAACAAGAATATGAAAGAAGAATGTTAAAACGTTTAAACATAATTTGAACAAAATTAATATCTTAAAATTATAAGAGATATGGCCAGTCAAATATCCCCCCGCCCTATAATGTTTCTATTGTAAAGCGAGCATCTACTTGGAAGCATGAATGATTTTAAAGTTCCACCCTGGAAACCTCCTCAATGTCCAATTGCTACAATGGGTGGACAGGCAGCGACCTCTTGACTGTTTATTATAAATCATTATAACCTGTTTCAAACCCATCAAAATGTAAAACATAAGTCAAACTACACAAAACTTACAAGTCAGTTATAAAGGCTGACATTAAATGGAATGATTCAGCAACACTATACAATCTTAGAACGAGTAATAATCAGGCAGTACATCCTACCTAATGCTGTATACATATCATTGCATAATATTTTGAAATAAAGTATTACATAATAACAATAAAACGTATCAACATGCATGATTCATCCTGAAACATTATTCTCTAACAGAATAATACGTGTACTAGCTTTAGTCATCTACAGTAAGCTTAGTTTAGAACTCAAAAAGCTCAATCAAACGGTGATTCTTGTCTGGAGATAAAGCAAGACAAGTTTAAAGAGTTCAAAGTCTTATCAATATCAAAATAACAGATGTACTGAAGATACCATTCGTGGTTCAAATCCCATCCAACACGTACCTTGTTGTTTTCTTGGGAAAGAAACTTTATCCTACTAATTCAGTCCTAGTGGACCAGGAAGCGGACTCGAACGTTGAGGAACTTGTTTCACAATGGATATTGTGATTACATGAATTAAATGTCGTTGTTGTCTAGTCAAAACCACGTAACTTTACTTTTTTAATGGAAGTTACGATGTTTGACTAGACAACAGCGATGTGGTATAAAACTGAGAGGAAATCCAAGCCAACGCACTGTAGGAGAGACTTTACATTCAATATTGTAAATCTACCTAGACAAATTATTTGAACGATTTATGCAATTACAAATTACATAATTAGGATACAATATAGATATGCATATATAATACATCCCAACCCAACTCTTTGCTTTCGTAATCATTTAATTGCACCCTCTCAAAATCGTGTCATACCAAAACATTCCTCCTAAAAATAGTATACATGGTCACTATACTTATCAAAGCCCACCAGCTGAACATGCTCAATGGTGCATGTGATATGACGTGAAAATTACTGTAGCAAGATTTAACGATCCCGTATATTTTCATCTGTAACAAATATCCCGTATTAGATAATGAGGAGCTTTGAGATTCAGTCAATTTGAACCCATTAAAATTCTTGAAACCAATTATCTTTACAGTCTATTGATGTACCATTTATCTAGTGGTTTATTTGACATACTTCTATTCACTATATACTATATTAACATTAAATGACCGAGCAGAAACTAAATACGACTAAGTTTAGCTTAAACAAATGGTAAAATATCTTTTGAAGTCATGTCCTACGCCCGGTGAAATTGTCCTAGAGTAGAAAGTCAGTATTCAGTTTGTATGCCACGTAAATTTTCATACAATTTGACAAACAGCTGTTTGGTGTCAAAATACAAAATGATAGCAATTTGTCTCTAAGTTAATTATCCCTTTAACATTACTTTGAATAGACATGCACTTACAGTTCTTTGATTAAGAACGTATATGTATAGAGCGGAATGGGATAATTTGAAAGAAAAATTTGTGAATCGTCTACAATCATATTGTCTTTTACCTATTTTGAATGTAATTTCAATAAGAAATCTGAGACTTAAACGGCAGAACTACCCGTGGTTTAAATATTAGGTTTTATTCATTTTTTATTAAAAATATTGAAATTATACAGTATCCACCAAAAGTTTGGAGACAAAAGAAATGTACTACAATTCTTGAATTTTGATGATTGTTTTTGTAGAATCATTATTTTCAATACATTCAAGTATGGTATGTAATAAAATAAAAACAATTTCATGAAAGCAACAAATTATTAAGATTCAGCATCTGACATCCTAAAGCCTCCAAAACCATGTTAATATATTTTTTTTCTTCTATAACATAGCTTTTATGCTATTTTTAGTCTTAGTTATAACAATAGAGATAACCAAAAAATGAAGCATAACTAAAAAGCATTTCAAAATAAACAGTTACTAAATTCTAGATAAAAGCTATTCAATAAGCATACAAAGTGAAAATGTCTCCAAACTTTTGGTGGGTACTGTATAGTATTTAATATCGATGGGTCAGTACAGAACTAGTTTAGCTACATGTAAAATAGAGATGGATGTAGACTAGTTCTGTGCTGCGTCATCTGGATCCACATTTTTTCATGATGAAAGTATATATAGTATAGTCCTGAATATGAGAGTTGTACATGCTTTGGCGTAGCAGCCTATACGCACACAAGGCACGTGCCTACCATCATTTTTGAAAATAATGCCCAATAAAAAAAAACAATATCTCAGTCTTGATTTAGCATAAGGTTAACCATAAGAAATGGTCTTGATACGATGTCTAAATTACTTATAGAGGGAGGTAAGTCAAGCAGCAGTAACTGTAACTGATTGATGGCGTCATACATGTGACGTCAGCAGACCCCGGACCCCTATGTTACCTGTGCCTACACAATTATTTTGGGCAAGCTAAGCCCCTGACATGTACATAGAGGATGAGATACCAAATCAAGAAAATATATTTTTCCACAATTAAGAAAATAAAACACAATCATAGATTTTTTTTAGTTTCGATAAAGAGATCCATTCTCGTACCCGAATTATCAAGATTCTCGAGAATGCTACTAGACTCTGGGTACGAGAATGGAAGAGTTCGTGACACGAATTTTAAGCGCAATTGGTAATGAACCGGGATTTTGAATTTATTTTCTTGAAGTGGGTACAGTTTCGAATCCCACTATTAAATATGACAATAATGTAATTTTTCTAGTTACATGTAATCAGGTATGTGGAGACGTTGCCAGCCTTTTGGAAGAGTAGGTGAGTACTGGCTATAGACAAGGATCCAAGAAAGCTAGGTTAGGTGCCCTGGCCTATTTAAAAAATAACATGAATTGTGTTGACACTGCGTCAATCCTAGTATAAGGTTTTCTTTATAAGTTCTTAAGGCAGATCACAGTTCACGAAGACTCGTATACATATTAGTATAGAGTACGTAGTTTCAATTTAAATTGACAAGTACTTAAATTAGTGGGTTCAGTTTATGACATTAGTAGAAAATATCTAGTAAAGATGACTGTGAGAGTATGGATGTTTAGATCTAGATTTGACCACGCCTATTTATTTGGACTTACTAGGATATAAAACATTATGCCTTTGTACGTAATACGTTTTGAAAGGTCATTCAACTTTTTTATACATTTGTAAAAACTTAATCTAGCTCTAAATTAATGAATGATTCATATACAATATTTGCTACTCGCAAGTCTATTGGAGAAAGAGTATGGATAAAAGAAACTTAGAGACATTTATATATATGTATAATGTATACGAAAGAAAATAAAGAATTCAGACGAAAAATACAGTTTCTTATTCTAACTTATTTCTCTATCTATAACAATTTTAGCAATAAAAATAAATCGTTTAAACTTTCTTTGAACAAGTTTTATGAATGTTATAAATGAATCGACGTGTCTACTAAATCACATACACACAATGTGAATTAAAACGAATGAAAACTTGAATAATCCGCAGTGAAAATACAGAGATGAATAGAATGTATCGTAAAATGGGTTTGGTAATGAATAAGAATGAAATTTAAACTGTAGTAAAGAATAAATATTAAGTATAAAATGAATGGTCTTACCATATGTTTAAATATTCCGTTGTGTTATGTGTATATAAATATCGAAAATGAATAATTTTGAAGTTTATGTATACATTTCACAAGAAATCCGAAAAAGCACTTATCCCAAATCGTTTTCATCCAGTAATTAAAACAGTGATGTCCAACTTATACCTATACATGTAAGCTAAAAACGTGGGGTGGGTAAAACTGTCAACGCTTCGCTGAGTACAATCTTACCGATTCAAAATACCGACTCAATTTTAGCCATTCATCTTTGTAGTAATAAATTAAGCCGAAGAATCTTATTTAAACTAACAAAAAAGTGTATGGATTTGAGAGCATTTACGTAAAGGTTGAATATGTAATTAAGTATAGTTGACTTTTTCAATTTGTGAGGTCATTTATAGTCATATTGATTCACGTAAATACTTTTTTAATTGCATATAATACATTTATTATATATTGAAGGCCCTTAGAGCTTTGAATGGTCGTAATATATCGACCAGGGGCGTACATACGAACAATATATTCTGTTTAATTTATTTCAGGGGTATCGTCCTCGTACCCAGAGGTAATCGATAGTATCGTTTAAAATATCTAACTACATGTAGTATCGGGAATCTTGATAGTCTCTGAGAACGAGGATGTAGGCTAGAAGCTCACTGAAGTTACATAATTTGTTAGAATTAGCCACGGATTTTATATGCTTAATTTATTTATTGCTATATAAAATCCCCGAATTAGCAAATCTATTTTATAAGCTAAAACTAAGAACGCATCCCCTGATGAGTATATACATGTATGAACCGCCCTTGCCGTCTGAAAGACTAATAAGATTAATTAAGGCAGCTATCATTTTGTGATATAAGTCCAGACTAGTTTAAATAAACGAACAAAAATCTCGTGCGATGTGTACGTTGAATGTTACGCGTTGTATAGAGACCCCATACGTGCTCTTTATTGAGATTAGCGCCATGTCGTCAGTAATTATGATTTTTTACAGCTCTCAGTTCCCATAACTTTGCTTTATTGGCCTTTGTCTACTATCAGTACTCACATTCACTTCTTTCCTAATGGAATATTAGATGCAATGTAGCATCATTAGTTAACTTGTTACAGCTACACAACGTACACTTAATTCAGATGCAACGAAGCGAGCTATTGCACCTAAGGCGAAGTAGCATTCTATTGAATACATAATTTGTTGAGGTGGTAGAGACGATGTTCACAGAAATTGAAGTTTTTACTGTGTTGCTTCGAATCCTAAGTAGAATGTTTACAATAGTGTAACGGTAAATGAGTATACAGTATATCCTGGGCAGAGCGACTCTCTACGGAGCAAACAACAGCTTCTGATATTTCCCTTACGTGTCATTATTGAATTTCACATCTGCAGCAACACCTATGAATAGCAACACACATTAATCCCTCCCAGTGGGTGCAGCTCAAGAGAGTTTGTAGAGTATGTACAATTTCTGCTGTCAGTGAACTCTGACTTCACCGTCAAAACATAGAATGTTTGACATTTATGGTGGTTAAGCAACGAGGTTAGTGACAGGATGGGAGACAACTGTGTTGACTGTTGGTGCACGTTACAATAGAATTGTTTCAGTGTTTTACAGTTAAAAGAATTCTAGTGTGGTTTTAAGTCTGATTCCATATACATGTTCAGCCAACTTTGCCATCTTGTTCAACAACCCCTGATCATTGACATCACCTTCAGGCAGGCGACCCCTCACAGTACCCATTCACACCTGGGTGGAGTGGAACAACTGTAGGTTAATTTCTTGCTCAGGAAAGTAAGCAGTACCACTTGTGGGGTCAAAACCGGGACCTCTCGATCCCTATGGGCACGTCATACATCTGGACCACTGCTCTCACTGAGTATCACACATTAAACTCTCAAACTTCACATCAAAATAAAGAGACAATTCTGAAGTCCTAAATCAACTGCAATAACTATTATGTGACTGTGCTTGATACTGTGCATTCCATCAATGACTGGTTTTTTCCCATTAATTGGACATCTATGACCTTTTTATCCAAAAAAACCCATTCCAATCAGGCTGGATGTTTGTTTTACACAAGTAAAAGTCTGCCAAAATAATGTAAACATAATTCAAAGACCATGTAGAGCAATACCTAAGATTGCTAAGACGATCTACAGCATTACAGTCCTGAGGCAGTCATTTCTTTATTATGACTCTCTTACAAGTTGAATGTACCCGGTATAAACATCTTAGTTGAATTACTAGACAAATGAAAAAAAGGAATTATATTCAAATGGATAATATAACTAACATTCAAATGTTTTTAAAACAAGTTATTTATTCACAATAAAATGAATACAATACATCAAAATATAGTTAAAACTTTATCATGCAAATAAAACATCATAGTCGATAAATAAGTATCGTGTTGTGGTACCAAAAGGCAAATGTAAAGCATTGATTTCTTGTGTTTATAGTCACATAATCAACACAAACACAAACATGTCCTTTTTCATCATGTTTTAATCAACATGCTTTTATGTACATAAGAGCACATGCAGGCATCACAGTCCTGAATCATAAAACACAATATATTTGTATATACAGTACCCACCAGAAGTTTGGAGACAAAAGAAATTTACTACAATTTTTGAATTTAGATGATTATTTTTGCAGAATCATTACTCTTAGTATATTTAAGAATGGTTTATGACAGAATGAAAACAAGTTTCATAAATGCAACACAATGCAACCTTTTTTACCATCTCCCTGCCCTTTCTTGAGTTCTAGAATAATTGTTAGTTCAAATAGCATTTTTTATTCAAGACTGTACCAGCCTCCAGTGCATAAAAGCACCACAACTCTTCTAGTTACAAAAAGACTGGATAATCACCAAATACAAAATTTTCCTAATAATCTTATTCATAATTTAGCAGTTTAAACAAAACATTCATATGAAAAGTAGCTATTAAAATACCTTTGATACACATTTATGATAGAAACAAAATCACACGTTTACCATGAAATCAGTGTCACAAACTTATATATTTTCATGGTTTGTTTGTTTGTTTATTTGGGTTTAAAGGCACATCAACACAAAAAGGTTATATCGTGCCAAATATTTTTCATGAAAGAATTTATTTCACTAGTATTGTCAAAAGCAAGTTATTTGTGAATATCTTTAATATAAAAATACATAGAAAATCAAAGCACTAACTGTTTATGGGTAGTCATTAAGTTTATCATACCTTTGAAAAAATTGATAAAGGCTAGACATCACTTATGGTAAGCTAACGGCAAATAATTTTTAACTTAATGGAAGTTATTCGACAAATGCATTTATCGTAACACATAACAAATACAAAAGCAAGCAATTTAAATGTAATTAACCATCCAGCTAATATTACTGATGCAGACAATTTTCATTAGCAATTATCATACGAATATCTTTAGTAGTAAGTTACACTGAAAAGCCAATATTGTTTAAACACCATTATGCCAACTCTCAAAAATGCTATATTAATAATTAAAGAAAATCATTTCCAAAATACAAATTTTTAAATAATGGTAAAAAACTAATATAACAAGAGCTGTCAGAGGAGACAGCATGCTCGACTTAGTTAGTGTTTGTCACAGGAGTAAAAAATATGTATAAGGAGTTATAAACCTAGTCACATGGGATGTGGTTGATAATAAGAAACATATATTTAAAGTTTGAAGTCAATACCTTAAGAAATAAAACAGTTGCAGTAAAAACAAACATTTTTTAAATTTCAAGGGAGATAATTCTGAAAAAAATATATTTGGAGTTATACACCTTGTCACATGAGATGTGGTTGATAATAAGGAATGTACATTTAAAGTTTAAAGTCAATACCTATAGAAATAAAACAGTTGCAGTAAAAACAAACACTTTTTAAAGAAAACTCTAAGTTCAAGGGGAGATAATTCTGAAAAAATATATTTGGAGTTATACACCTTGTCACGTGAGATGTGGTTGATAATAAGGAATGTACATTTAAAGTTTGAAGTCAATACCTAAAGGAATAAAACAGTTGCAGTAAAAACAAACATTTTTGAAAGAAAACTCTAAGTTCAAGGGGAGATAATTCTGAAAAAAATATATTTAGAGTTAAGAACCTTGTCACATGAGATGTGGTTGATAATAAGAAGCATGTATTTAAAGTTTGAAGTTAATATCTTAAGAAATAACAAAGATATAGGAGAAAGTATTTTACTGCACAAAAACTTTAATCTGTGCACAAAAACTTTAATCAGTTCAAGGGGAGATAATTCTGAAAGAAATGTGTTTGGAGTTATATACCTTGTCACATGAGATGTGGTTGATAGTAAGGAACATATATTTAAAGTTTGAAAATAATATCTTAAGAAATAACAAAGATATAGAAGAAAGTATTTTACTGCACAAAAACTTTAATCAGAAAGGTGGACGCGGACGCGGACGCGGACGCCGGGGCGAGTAGGAGAGCTCTACATTACTACGTAAAGTCGAGCTAAAAACAGAAAGTCACAATACCAGTGTGTTTTTGTATAAAACATTGGTTTAAGGTAGAATTTCCATAATGCCTATTACAATAAGAAACATGTTTTTGAAAACCAAGATAAATAATTACAAAACATATTTTTCATTCATTACATAATTCTCATCATTTTCCAAGATCTGATTCATAATCAACAGTCTGTCGCAAAATGATTTATCAAAGTGAGTAATTATTTCCCTTGGTATGAAAAAAGTGTACTCCTTATAATAAGATTTTTAATCAATGTCATATCTAAACTATCTCAAGGAGTATGGAATACTTATATTCTCCCTAAACATTCTTACGTGTTGACAAGAGAATGTTTCAATTCCACTTATACATGTACAAAAATATCGTTAACATAATATTTCATAATATATACTGTTTGGGTATTAAAGAATGGAGAGTGGTTGCCTGAAACTGCCTTTTGATTGTAAAATACTTGGTAAACTATGTTCCCTCAAGTAAATTTTTAAGTTGTCTAAACCAACACCTGCTTGTCTCAGGAACCTGACAATTTCTTATTTCACTAACTGTAGATGCTATTATAACATTTTGTCGAAGTCATTATTTAACATAGATTCTGTTGTCAATTGTGTATGTTTTCTTACAGTTTATAACATGTATGCATTTATATCATTAACTGTTTAAGGATCTTGACAACTGTATTTTGACACTTAAACAGGAAGATAAACTTGTAATAAAGATTTCGCTTGTCTGAAAAATGGAATAAAAATGGCTTCCAAATCCTCGTCAGACTATCTTTACCTCATAACTCATGAAAATACTAAACTAAAACAATTTTGACAGACTCATTAGAATACTCTCTCAAAATGTTGATCCATATTTGCTTGATGTTTTTGTTGTTGTGGTACGGCAGGACGAAAATTAAGTCTCCGAGGTGGTGCTAGGAACTCAAACATGGAAGTGGAATGTTGAGATAACATTCTACTCAAATCTTGGGGAGCAGGATCTTCCCAGAAAAAATCATGATTCAAAGCAGTATCTGAATCTATTCTCCTAGCTGGATCAAGACACAATAGTTTATCTAACAAGTCTAAAGCGTACTGGTCTTTAACATATGGCTTTAATCTTTCTTTGACCTTCCTTTTATGTCCATCTGGAATTTCTAACTTTGAGTACAGTTCTAGTTTATCACACCCAGGCCAGACTTCAGGCTTGATTGACCCACACAACTGACTTATCAATGTTAATTGATGTTGTTCTGTTTTTCCTTGCATGATTGGTGAGCGTGTCCACATCTCTGCCATTATACAACCAGCTCCCCAAATATCAATTGGTGACCCATAATTCCTTTCACCGAGCAACAATTCAGGTGGACGATACCACAATGTTACTACACGATTTGTGTATTTTGTAATATGACTTAGAGCACGAGCAAGACCAAAATCAGCCATCTTTAGGACCCCAGCTTTGGTAATCAGGATGTTAGCTGCTTTCATATCACGATGTAGAATATTATTGGTATGAATGTAGTACAATCCATTCAATAATTGCTGCATAACTTTCTTGATTTCACCCAATGAAAACTTGACATTTACATTGCTAAGTAACCCAGCTAAATCATGTTCACAAAACTCAAATATCAGGTAGAAAGTACTCTTGAATCTGTTATAAGGTGTAGCTGAAAATATACCAAAAGGGCATTAATTTAGTGAAAACAATAAAACATGAGATGAATTTTTATTTCAACCAAGTGAGCTCAGAAAACATTTTCATGAGTCTTTTTCTCTTCATAAGTTGAAATAAATAAGATCTTACACCAAAGAAAGTAAATATTCTGTTTCTTTCATGCTAAGTTCTGTTTTTAAGGTATTTTACACAAACTATAATGTGACGTCATGTCTACTTCAAGATGACATAATTTATCTTCAAGATCAGATTCAATACAGATTGAGTCTAAACTCTTTGAATTAAAAGTCAACAATCCACCAATCGTATTATCAGCACCAGAGTTTGAAATTATTAAAACTATCTCTGATAATAATTATAATACTTGATGCAAATGTTACGCTATTCCCAATTTTTTCTTTCTTTATTTCTGTCCTGAATTACCTCCACAGCATCAACCACATCTAGACTCATCTATATTCTCTTTTTTTCAAGTGTTTCTTTTTTTTACAATACATGCACACTCTCAAAGTATTGTCAACTATATGACAGTTTGACATATTCATGTAGGCGTGAATAGTTTTTGAAAAATTCAAGACAACACCAGCAAATTAAAAAGACAAATGAAAGTTATTTTACCTTTAGTACGACAAATTTCAATAAGGTTAACAACATTTTCATTCTTCAACAATTGTAGAATCTTAATTTCTCTCAAAGCTGTTATAGGAAACTAAAATATAATATGAACCTTTGAATAAGAAGCATATTTCTAGATCATTAAACATTTATTTATTTTATCTTGAATAATAAATAGAAGATATTTGTATATTTCAGAGTAAGAACGATTTTTATTTCACAAGGATGCAATATTTTTTATGAGTGGCATAGCCATGAGTGAAAATGTAATATCCTTAGCACACAAGTATAATAGATCTTACAAAAAATCAACACTAAATTAGTGAATATGACTTAGGTTATGGTTAAATTGGTTTTAAAACATAATTCAGTCTAAAGCTGATTCAACACAAATGAATTTCAATATTTTTAATTAAGGTCACAACTTGTTGTTAATCAAATACACTTGTACAGAAGTTAAATTCAATATTCAAAAAGAAATGTAGATAACAACAATATAAAACAAGTAAATCTGTGAGCTAATGCTCACTAGTGATACCCCCGCAAAAATCTAAAAATATGCGACAAACAGGAAGTAGATAAGCAAGGAGCATGAAATCGCTTTACACCACATGGGACTATGGGATGAAGCAATATGCAAAGTATTAGGCTGCTGCATGTTATAGTTGCTGAGAAAACTGCGACGGAAATTTTGTAACGGACGGACGCACGGACGGACAAGGGTAAAACAGTATACCCCCCTCTTCTTCGAAGCGGGGGTATAATAAATGCTATAAGTTAAATTAAATAATTCATTATAATATAGTTTAATGTCGAGTATGATAATATCAATGTGACATCTACATAATCAAGTATTTCCATGTTTGTATAATTTATTTATTATTATCATTTACTGCTAAAGATATAACTTGTCGAGGGACAAGTGGGTTGGAAATGCAAACTAGTCAGATGAAATTGTATGAGTCAGACAATTTGGGCATAAGAATTCCACACTCCTGTACATGTTTCAATAGGTATAAGTATTGATTAATACAAACCCCTTCTTTTTCATTTTCCATCAAAACTTTTTTCATTGCCACAACTTGTTTAGTCTTCCTGTCTCTTGCCTTGAACACTTCACTAAAACACAACAACAAAATTATTTTTAATCACATGACTGTGGAATTCTGTCTCCGACAATTTTCTTATAAACAAATAAAATCAAATTTAAATTAAAAGAGGTTTCATGGTTATTTCGGGGTTTTTCGGTAAATACATGGACCAAAGATAATAGTCCTAAATATAAGACCCTATGTAACCTTTTTTTTCATTTGGACATTTTTCTGTTACATATGGTCTAAATGGATTGCTTCAAAACACATAGCAAAAAATATAGCATACAGACATCGATTTAGATCTGAACATTCTACACGTTTTATTACGAAACACTTACTCCAAAATGATGTATCAATGGAAAGAATAACAAAAAATGCACATGGTGAAAGTATAACAAATCCAATTTCTTAATTTAGATAGGCAATAAATCCATTTAAACTCCCTCATTTACAAGTACTTTCAGTTTGCTGCAATGGCGGAACAATAATTGCCAAGGCAATCTGAACTTGAATTGGGTCATGGTATTTGTAAGAATTGATTTAGAATGAAATATATAGGGTATAAAAGCCATTCATCCGGTCCGGTCTGTATATAATACTGACAGTTGGGTAGTATGAACGACTTCTCTGTATAGAAAAAATTTCATTTAAGCGAAGCAAAACTTTATTGACCAACATGAATTCAGTTCAAAATGGCAACAGCCCTGGACAGTAGTTTAAGATTTAATGAGTTGTAATATATTTTTTAATTCAAATATTTAATATTCAAAAAAAGTATTTATGCTAGAATATACCGGGTACTATAGATAATTATTTTTTGTTTAATAATAATACATGTGGTTGAGTTCACTAAGCAAACATATCATACAATCTCCTATTTGTTAAGTTACTAAAAATAGATCCTATTCGCTCAGTGTTCTTCTACATACGAATATGGCTTTTATATCGTAGTTTAAGATTTTAAAAGTTGTAAATACATGTTCAAATTCAATAATTTACTATTAAAAATGTTTATTAGCAGAAATACTTAATAAATAAACCACAGGACCTTGACATTTTATATCATACTACGAAAATTCCCCTCTTTCATATGTTTTTATTATATGTAAGAGGGGAATTTTCGTAGTATGATATAAAATTTCAAGGTCCTGTGAATAAACATTAGTTTGGTTTCAAACTGCGAATAATATACGGTAAGTAAACATATCATACAATCTCCTATTCACTTAGTTACTAAAAATAGATCCTTTTCGCTCAGTGTTCTTCTACATATGAATATGAATTTTAGCTGTGCAAATAGTACTTTTATTTTTCAAATAACTCTAGATATTCTGGTCATGTCAACCAAATGTTGTGCACTTAATTTAAATAAAATGATTTCGAAATAGTTCAACTTATTATTTCGGTGAAAAAATAAAGGTTTTATCCAAGACAATAGATATTTTTCGAGTCATATTCGCCTACGACCTATGCAAATATGACTTTTATATCGTAGTATAATACAACTATATCTTAATTATTTTTATGATGGGCAAGTAATGCACATTCATTCAAGTCATTGACTAAAATATTGGTATATACCTTATAATACGCAAGACAGAAATCTCATATTCGTATGGTTTATATTAAAAATATATGCGTGGATGTAATCAATACAATGTAACAAAGATATATTATCACATCATAATAGATACACTTATAACAAAAAATATACATGAGCAGGGACCAGGAAATCACCGGTTTTTCGGTTTTCTGACCGATTTTTTCATTTTGGACCGATTGAGATTTCAAAATCCTTAAAAAAATCGGTCCGGGAAAAACTCGCAAATTTTGACCTCAAACCTTTAATTTCCATAATTTTCAAGAAAACGTATTGATAAAATATTATCATACATTGATCAGTTGCATAAACCCACTGTTTATTGTTGTAATATCCTGCTTAATTGTCCACAGATTACATCAAGGACCCTGTATATGTATCCATGGTTACAGGTATCATCCGGGGTTGACGCAGTGATATTTTTTTTGATCGAGCACAGCAGGGTACGTTTGATTTGCACTCAATTAATTTGAAGAACAGCAGAAGAATGTGTTCTTACTTAATCGTGTCCATCGAACCGATCACGTTTTTCAATTGGTCTGTTTGAAACCTGTAAACTGTTAAAAAACAATAATGTTTTATAAAGAATGTTTTATGAATAATTAAAGAAAACAATTTAATTTCTTTTGTTGTCAATTCCTGATTGATGTATTCGTTTAATCTTTAATTTGTTTGACTTGATTCTTGATTCATTTTTACGTCTTAAATTGAGGTGTGAATAACAAGAAATAATCTTGGGACATGTATCTATGCAAATTTTTATTAATCGAAGGTACAGTTGTTGATGATCAAATGTCAACCACACTTCTCTCTTCTTTGGTGAACAAATGATAAAGGAAACTATTGAATTCCAAAATCAACGAAAAAATTTTTCAAAACGAACAGTTTTGCCATTAATTTATCTATAAATAGGTGTACTATCAGGGAATTAGATACTATGTCTCTGGTACAAAGCACGATTTAATATTCTTTTGTGTTAAACGAAACCGCTTGAACCATTGTGATGAGATGTCATACATTTTTCGCGACCCACGCTAGATCGTATGAGAAACGTTTTAATCTATGTGCTTATCATTATTTTACGTTTTCTTTCTTAATTTAGCAAACGATGCTTAGTAATGCGAGACATTAACTTTGGACCCATTTTTGCACATGCGCAGTTAAAATGATTTCCTCATATGACAGAGTTTTCCAACAACATTACAACTAGATTTTTTACTGACCGACGATTGCGGGGAGTAATTTCGGAAACCACGTTTTTATGCTAGATAGAAGTTAAGTTTTGTAAAAATTTAAACAAACAATGCCAATGTATTGTATGCCTTCCTAATAAAGGGCAGCAAAAAATAAGTACTAACATGGTCGTGAATAAAGTACAGTAAACGGTCGGGTCCGTACGGTACACATTAAAACCCGTATCCAGTACTCGGATGGCCTTGGACCGATTGACTTCGGCGAATTTCCTGGTCCCTGTACGTGAGGACAACGACGTTCAAATAAATGAATACTTACATGACTATCGCTGTAAGAAAATGACTTCATACATTGACATGTTTTTTTATTTTATTTCTGCGAATATGACTTATTAATATAATACTAGTACAATGAGAAATAACAAGTAAATCTGTGAGCTAATGCTCACTAGTGATACCCCCGCAGTGAGAAATATGACTATCATAATGTAACTTTCATTTAACGAAATCTAAAAATATGCGACAAACAGGAAGTAGATGAGCAAGGAGCATGAAATCGCTTTACACCACATGGGACTATGGGATGAAGCAATATGCAAAGTATTAGGCTGCTGCATGTTATAGTTGCTGAGAAAACTGCGACGGAAATTTTGTAACGGACGCACACACTCACACACGCACGGACAAGGGTAAAACAGTATACCCCCCTCTTCTTCGAAGCGGGGGTATAAAAAAGACATGATAATTTTTATATAACTGATATTCTATATTTCAAATGAGCTTTATCAAAACTGTTTCAAAGTATTAGAAAATATGGCCTTTTATCAAAATCTATTAAAATATGCATATGATACATGAAACACAATAATATGTTTTATTAACATTAATTTGCTTCTTAATTGAGGATATTTAGCACATTAGCTGTTTTATCATTATGGTCAACATGACCAGTGTATTTAGAGCTAATTGAAAATTAAAGTCCTATTTGCACTTTATCTCCTATTCGCGAATAGGAGTCCTATTCGCTGTTTAGTCATACCGCTTCTAAAACGCATAGCAAAATATTTTTTTCAAAAAGTGAATTAATATGGCCTTTTATGGGTCAAATTAGCATTAAACAATAAATCAAAGTTTATATATATTCTTTCCATAAAGCAGAAGATAATAATCAGGTTTTTCGCTAACGAAAACACTTATAACCTTTCCTGCGATTCAGCTAATCAGGGTTGTCACCGCTCTCCTCCATTTTGAACTGAATTTGTGCTGGTAAATAAAGTTTCCCTTTGCTTAAACGAAATTTTTTTCTATCCAGACTAGTCGTTATTACTACCAACAGTCAATATTATACACGGAACGGTCCGGATACTGGCTTTTAAACCTTATATATCCGTTCAAAATCAATTCTTACAATGGCTGTGACCCAATACAAATTCGGATTGCCTTGGCTATCATTGCACGGTTATTGTGGCAAACTGAAAGTACTTATCAATGAAGGAGTTTAAATGGATTAATTGACTGTCTGAGGTTAGAATTTGAAATAGTTATACTTCAATCATGTGTATTTTTCATTTATCTTTCCATTAGTGTATCGTTTTATTGCATTTTTTTTTTAATTTAAACGAGTAGTTTTGCTATGTGGTTTTGAAGCAATCCGTTAAGACCCTACGCAACAGAAAAATGTCCAAATGATAAAAAAGTTATGTAGGCCAGTAGGGTCTTATATCGTCGTATGCCCTAAAGTCGCGAGTGTCCTTAGGTCGCAGCCATATTTGTTTACATAAAATCATGTGACGTCAGCATGCAACTTGATGGAGATTGAAAGAGAAGACAACTCTTGATCTTCCAACTTAAAAAATTTGCATAAAAGCAAGCAACCTCATCATAACAAAATACAAATGTGCAAAATCAATATATTTTTTACTGTATTACAAACACTTGCTTTTTTAGAGGGCTACTTTTTCTCATCTGCTTTGTTTGACTAAATAACGCACATGTATTGATCACAGCGCCACCTAGTCTGGTACCAAGCTTCTATTTTGTATACAAAGGGGCAGATAATCCATTAACTAAGTGTCATCCGTGATTTCGGGAGTATTTCCAAAATGGCTGACAACAAATAGGTCAAAGTTGTTTTGAATTGTAACTCTTTAATCTTTTCGAAAAATTCTTAGAGCATTATGTCAACAAATGGTTTAATTTGTCAGTAAATGAGAAAATTTGTGCCATCTAACATTTGTTGATCTCTTTTTACTGGTTTGTTGCTTACCCACGCGACTAACGGACCCTCTAAGATATTTAGGACTATGAAGATAAATGACTTTCCTATTTGCTTCAGTGTTAGGCAGTGAGTCACTTTGACTCAACCGCTTAACTCAACATTTTAATAGCGAGCTAGAAGAGCAAGCTTTACGGTAACGCGAATATGTTTCTATACAGTATCGTATTTTGACAATGTACCGGAAGTTGATTTTTGAACCCGCCCTGCGCATCCGGAAGAGAGTCAACGCCAGGGACCAGGAAATTCGCCGAAGTCAATCGGTCCAAAGCCGTCCGAGTACCGGATACGGGTTTTAACGTGTACCGTACGGACCCGACCGTTTACTGTACTTTATTAACGACCATGTTAGTACTTATTTTTGCTCCCTTTTATTAGGAAGGCATACGATACATTGGCATTGTTTGTTTAATTGTTTACAAAACTGAATTTCTATCTAGCATAAAAGCGTGGTTTCCGAAATTACTCCCCGCAATCGTCGGTCGTTCAATAAACAGAACTTGAAAAAAGGCTGTTTCATCTAGTTCTAATGTTGTTGGAAAACTCCGTCATGTGGGGAAATTATTTTAACTGCGCATGCGCAGAAAAACGGGTCCAAAATAAATATTTTGCATTTAAGCATCGTTCGCTAAATTAAGAAAGAAAACGTAAAATAATGATAAGCTTTTTTAATTACACACGTAGATTAAAACGTTTCTCATACGAAGTGACGATCTAGCGTGGGTCTCGAAAATGTATGACATCTCATCACAATGGTTCAAGCGCTTTCTTTTAACACAAAAGATTATCAAATCGTGCATAGTACACCATTTATAGATAGTTTAATGACAAAAATGTTCGTTTGGAAATTATTTTCGTTGAATTTGGAATTTAATTGTAATCATTAATTTTGTTCACCAAAGAAGGGAGAAGAGAGGGTTGAATTTTGATCATCAACAACTGTACCCTCGATTAATAAGAATTTGCGTAGATACATGTCCTAAGATAATTTCTTATTATTCACACCTCAATTTAAGACGTAAAAATAAATCATGAATCAAGTCAAACAAATTAAAGATTAAACGAATACATCAATCATGAATTGAAAACAAAAGCAGTTAAATTGTTTTCTTTAATTATTCATAAAACATTCTTTATAAAAGATTATTGTTTTTTACAAGTTTACATGTTTCAAACAGACCGATTGAAAAACGTAATCGGTTCGATGGACACGATTAAGTAAGAACATATTCTTCTGCTGTTCTTCAAATTAATCGAGTGCAAATCAAGCGTACCTTGCTGTGCTCGATCAAAAACATCACTGCCTCAACCCCACATGATACCTGTAACCATGGATACGTTATACAGGGTCCTTGATGTGTAACCTGTGGACAATTAAGCAGGATATTACATCAGTAAACAGTGAGTTTTAGCAACTGATAGTTGTTTGATAATATTTTATCGATACGTTTTCTTGAAAATTATGGAAATTAATGGTTTGAGGTCAAAATTAGCGAATTTTTCCCGGACCGATGTTTTTAAGGATTTTGAAATCTCAATCGGTCCAAACTGAAAAAATCGGTCCGAAAACCGAAAAACCGGCGATTTCCTGGGCCCTGGTCAACGCGGTACCGTTAAGTTATGGAAACATGCTGGTTTTATCATAAACGTCTCTTAGCGACGTCATAAACGGTGTTTATGATAAAACCAGCATGTTTCCGTAACTTAACGGTACCGGGCATTGTTTAAAGAGGTAAAAAATATATCTATCTTAAAAAATGAATGTTTTATTGCGTTTTTTCATCTATTCAAAAGATAAATAATAATGTACAATACATTTCTTTCAGAATTGAAATATGATTCTGACATAAAAGAATGAGATGTTGTCAGATTTTTCTGAATACAATAAATTACGCAGTTATCTCCCCTAGCTTATTCAATTAATAGGCCCTCGAATAAATATATCACTGAAGCAGCTACAATAAGGCCATGTTTACAAGCGTGGATCTGCAAGTTCATAAAAAGTGACATTTTTAAAAGTACCAAAAAAAAACCCAATAGAAACAGTCAAAATAGTTGGTTACGTCTCCGCATATAAGTTTGGATTCGTCGAGCTCGCTTTGAGGCTTTGCCTTAGTCATATTAACAGTGGTTTATATCAGTACAGCATATCAAAAATGAAAGATTTCAACACTACAGGCAACGGTCTAAAAATGAGAAATTTTCAGAAAATCAGAAACAAGAAATACCCAAATGTTCCCTGTCCGATTTTGGCAAGTTTTTCATATTTGTTTGAATCCGGACAATATGGAAATTCTAAATCTTCGTGTCTGTTTGGTTGTCTGATAGGCCCACCACCTGCATGAGAGCCGGAAGGTTGTGCATGTTGCATTTTTATTTTGCAACAATGTCGAATAACGCAATTAGTAAGCCGGAAGTGTGAAATACGTCATCAATATATGTGGACTAAGATAAAAGCCTAGCGTACCGTTTTGTCCCGAATAAATTATTTGGGAATTTTTACCGATGGCCATCAACATTTCGTGAAATCACCAATAAACAGCAAGTTATTAATATTTACCTTAAAAAGAATCATTGTCAGGCCAAAGAAAGAAAATGAAGCATGGTTACATATTTTTACCGGACCTGTCCGTGTTTCGTTTTTATACTTTACCCGGAAATGTATAGTGCATTCTGGGACATTTTTCTGTCGCTGATGTAAACAATAATTAACACGATTCATGTTTTTGGCCACACTCATTTCAATTTTGCGGTGGAATTTAGTTTCAAATACCGAAACTCAATATCTGAGTAGACAATCGACAACGTTTGGTTAACGCAGGCTTGGTGTTACTTCGATTGATCAGTCAATATTGAAGATCAGCGGGGAAGTCAACGTAACAACTTGTTCACACTCGTGAAATAAAACGGTTTTCTTGGAAAAATGGGGATACTTAGTAGAATAGCCAGCTTGTTTGGACTTAAAAAGAATTTAGCGAATATACTCGTAGTTGGACTTGACAATAGTGGTAAAACAACGATTTTGAACTTTTTAAAGAAAGATGAAAAGAGTGGTCCATGTGACACTGTACCAACTATAGGTTTCAATGTAGATAAGGTAAAAGCAGCAAATTTAGAAATAACTGCATTTGATATGTCTGGACAAGGGCGATATAGACCTCTATGGGAACAGTATTACAAGGAATGTCAAGGCATTATATTTGTAGTTGACAGTAGTGATAAATTACGGGTGGTTGTGGCTAGAGATGAGTTAGAAAGAATGATGAAGCACCCTGATTTGGAACGTAGAAATGTACCAGTTTTATTCTTTGCAAATAAGATGGACAAGAGGGATTCTGTATCCAGCATCAAAGTGTCAACACTAATGGGTCTAAATGAAGTGATAAATAACAAGACTTGGCATATAGTTGCTTGCAGTGGTATAAGTGGTGAGGGAATAGAAGAAGGGGTCACATGGTTAGCAGATAATATCAAACAAAATCTGGCAGCTAAAAAGTAGTTCCCTGGTTATAATAATTCTCTATTAACTTTAGGAATAGTGATAGTAGTATTTATAAAGATCAAATTTGTAGAGAAACTGATGCTTACTGAAAAGTTACAGCCATAAATGAAGTTTTTTATTGAAAAGTTCAATTAAAGTTTTTGTATTCTAGCAATGATCAGGTTGATTGTAACTCATTCTTGCAATGAGCTATGTATGATCATTTTTTTTCTTGAAAATTGATAAGTGATCATTATGCCAAAATTGTAAAAGGATTGAACACTTTTAATGAGAGGATATCTAAGCGACTTTAACTGTTGCAACAAAATACATAAGATCTTATTTGTTTGTCAATTTGTTATTCGTAATATGTACTAAGTCAAATTATTTTTATTTATTTAATTAATATCATTACACATTTTCTAGTTGCTGATGCTTGATTACTGCATTTATATTTTTCGTTCCCAATGATTTCTTCACACTATCATTTTTTCTATTTTATATTTCAAGACCATATTTGTAAAACAGGATCATCTAATAGCATCTGAAACATTATAGAAAGTGTAATATATATAACACAACGCTGTTCACTATTTGCTTATTGCAGGTTAAGCGCAAAAGGGTCATAACTCATTCATTTCTTATATTGAGTTACAAACATTTTGCACTAAACCTGTGTTATGACTCCTATGTTTTTGGTCATTGCGACCTGTTTTGTCTGCTATTGTTGTATGTGATGAGTACTTACATGTGCATATTCATATTGTAATGTTAATTGACCACTATTTTTAGAGTATTTATCTTGAGTTATGAACATAAAATATACATTCTTACATCAATATGGTCATTAAGTATCTGTTAATAATGTTTGTGAAGTTGTTAATTATACATATCAATTTATCAAGAAATACACATATTGTTATTGTATTAACGTTTTGTTATATATTAAACTTTCCCATGACGTTACAGTTTAACTTGTACAAAAGTAGAATGTATGCAACGTTTATTTGTCATATTTGGCTCGTTCTTTTGCCTATTTAAAGAAGATCCACATTCCCAAAGTGCAAGTTAAGCAACATTCAGTATAGTCATAGAGCCAAATCAGACTGCACAAATGTTCATGCTAGTCTGGTTATATATTGAATTGAACCTTCTTTGTTTTGCTTTCAAGGGCTATAAAAAGTAAAAACAAATTTCTTGGATTTTATTATTTAAAAAAGCACTTCCTGGTCTACCAGTACTAAGCATTTAAGAAAAAGTTCTTGCTCAAGACATCAAGATAAGGATTGGTTAAGATTCAAACCATTGCTGAGCCTAAGCACATCGCTATGTATCGCTTTGTTCCCTGGTACCCTTCTTACAACAAATGGAATAAGTAAGTGATACCAAATTGATAGTACAAGGACACAAAGCGATAAGTAGCAATATGCTTGGGCAACTTGACCAAGTTCATCCTTGTAATTGCTTCTCAACACAATATCAACTACCTATGTAGACTTTATCAAAGAATACCCAAAAAGGACAGATATATACCGATAACAACATCTCTATAATGAATTAAGTCGCTCACAAGTGATAATGAACTGAAGGATGGATGGAGAGATCAAAAGTACACATTAATATTTTAAACATATATTTACTGCATGATAGTCACATTCACATGTACAAAAATTGCATAACTTTATTTTTCTTCTACAATACACTTGCTTAGTATTAACTAATACATTATAACAATCTTAAACTATTGCTTTATACAAAACATTCATGATAAAAAACAGTAACATTCAAACCATTGTTATTCAAACTAACAATGGTTGTATTGGCATTCATTTATTCAAAATGAAAAAGGGATACGCAGGCAGTAGCTAAACAAGCAAGGTTGATTATAAAACACTATGTTAATGCAGTACTAGAGAAAATGTTAATCATAGGCTTAGTTACTTGTAAATGTAGCGATACATTAATCATAATATCACCAGTGTAATGCTCTATCATTATACACAGAGCAAAATTTCTTTAGCGAGACACTTATGAAACAAAAAGTGCACACTTAAATTCAAAGATTACAAGACGAAAATTATATGCATGATGGGTAAATGACGACTAATACACACATGAAAGAAATTTCAATACCGGTATTAAAAAAATGAACATAGTAAAATGATTTACTAGAGAATGCCTTTCAGTATGAACATGACAGATTTATTTAACTGTAAATTCACATAAAAACAACAGATTCATATGAAGTATTAATTTGCAGATCTGCACACAGACTATTAAATGATTGTTAAATAAACAAGGTGCAAAAACATCACAAAATAGGTTTGTTCAGTAATTCAAGGGTCATAACTCCAGACTCACAGGGTAAATTGGACTTGTTAGATTACATTCTGACCATGGGCACGTTCTGCAAGGCGATCGCTAGCTAGCGCTTCTTCCCCTGGTACCCTCGATTTGGTGTCACATAGTAAATACTTTTGGTGCAAGAAAGGTACCCGAGGACGAAGCGCTATCTAGCGATTTCCTAGCGGAACGTGCCCCTCATTTGGTTAAGAATTTAAGATTGTATGATAACTATTAAGTTTCAGAGTGAGCACATTCTATTTTGGACACTTTGTTTCTACCAGGATTTCGTCTTCAATTATTCAGAAATTCCTCCTTAATGGAAGGAATTCCTCAAATAAAAGACAAACATTTTAAATTTACTTGCAGTCAATAATAGTGTAAACAATCAGCGGATACTCTAATTCACATAAAAAAACACCATTTTTTTCAGTGATTCTGATAGAATCTCCAAACGGAAAACACTGGCATTACTTCAAAGTAATTGGAATCCTTGAAATACTGGGACAACAGTTTAGAACCCTGTGCACATCACAGACACTTAGTCATCCAGCCATCAACCCTGGATGTTGACACAATCTAGCCTGTCTTCAACAACCCTATGATAATAAACATGATATCTGAATGATGTTAGAAGTTAGTACCATAGAGAGTATACATCAGGGTTTATATATGTGAAATAAAATTTTTTTTTACTATATACATGTAATTGATTTGATTTTTTCTCCTCTTAATACCACTAAATTAAGCTTAAAAAGGTCATAGCAACAAGATGACCTCAATATATTTGTCAAATAAGCAAGCATGTGCAGGTTATACACAATCTATCCCCTAGGCTATATGATTATATAATAAATATTTATACATTTTGTTTAAAAAAGTAAAACTGAGGTCTGTATTATCAATGGTCATAAGACCTATTTTAGTAGAAAGTCTAAGGGGCACGTTTCATTTGCGAGATCTGAGTTACTGGAGTACTACGCCGATCACTGAAAAATTGAATTTATGATCACACGCTCTCTGAGTACTCTGAATACACCTACTATTTAGGAAGCGTAAGCGGAGTATGACATAATTAAGATGGCAGAAAAGAGAACCATGTTTGTTTGTGAGGATAGCAAGTTCTTTTTAAACATATTTTGGGTCAGATCGTCATCATACTCTTTTGATAAACTGCTGTCATCTAACAAAAAGCATCCTGAAATTTGTTTCACCTTTCTGTTGTATTGCTACAAAATTAGGACATTTGATTCATCGGTGCTCACAGAGTAGACCAGAGTACTTGGAGTAGACTGAATCAAACATGCCCATATACGGAGTTGTTATATAATAGTAAGACATTTAATAATTTGCTGCCATGAAGTATGGTCTAATTAGTTCCAAACATTTTATAATTTCACTGCCTCTACATCAACTAAATCAGTATTTGATTTGTAAAATAAGTAAACTTATGCATGTGTTTACAAGGAAAGCACAGACTGTAAAGTAACATACTTTAGACAAATTAGATTACGGTACTTATCCCACTAGTTTACATAAGCATGCTTTATCATAAAAATTCTTAATCACATGTCTTTGAAAGAAGCAGAAACCTGGGAAAGCCACTTCCTAGTCAGACTGTCAGGACATACAAACATTTCTAAGGGACTTCCAAAATACTTTTTTAAAAACAGAGTACCAAGTTTACATCACCTGTTAATAATCCTTTTTTTATAGAAAATCATGTATAGCACTTTGTTTTCAACTTTGATAAAATACTTTCGAAGAATTCTAGATTTGCTTTTTACATATAAAGTTATGCAACCATTACTACAACATGTACAGCTAAAATAACAAAAGATTGACAAAATTGAACAAGAAATATCTACTTAAAGATTAAAATTTCTCTAAGTAAGGTCTCAGATAGCTTTCCCCTGAACACATTTGAGAAATAATAAATACTAAAATTACAAATCTCAGGTTTAGTGCAAACGGACGTAACTCACTTTTTTCTTACAATGGGTTATGATCGCTTACCGCTAAACCTGCGAAATGTTTAATTTGATAAGAATAGCAAACACAATACTTTCTCTAAAAAATCCAAACTGATACAGTAATAAAATTATAGCAAATACTTAAAAAACACAGGCAGACAAACTTAACTTTACAATAAAAAGTCCCACACTTCATTTCTGGGAATATGTACTATATCTACATACAGAATGACTTATAGGGCTGTATTTTCATTATTTATGTTAATTTCCATCCATTACATTGGCTTGATCACATAACCAGCATTTTCAACCAGGTAAATAAAAGATTGTATTAGGATGCTAGTGCAACTCTCATCAAACAAGATAGCATCAAGTGTAAGCATTCAATATTAAACACAGGAAAAGCATTTCAACAAGCATTATAACTTGAGCAAAGACTTGAAAAACAAATAAAAAGTTACCCAATATCATTAAAATTCATTAAATCAGGTATTCACATGGTAGTTTCTGAATGGTGTGAAAGTATAAGCCTGTCTCAGAACAATTTCCTTAAGTTATAAAATGAAGAAATTATTAAAGGATATAATGAGGTATAACTAGCCTTTGATGCCATGGTTACATGTTTAAATGTCATTTATTTAATGTAGATATATACATGTATTTATAGAAATATTATTGCTATAAAGTAAATGTACAGATAAGTAAAACAAAATTAAATCATATACAAAATATAAACCTGAATATATAGGAGTACATCAAGAAAACTAAAACAATGTTCATATAAACATCATGGAATCTAATTCCATATTTTTTCCATGGCTTTTCCATGATGTTTCTAAATTTTCCATGAGATATCTAGCTTCAATGTTAGAATTTTGCTTCATTTTGATGAAAACAATGGCAGAGCAAAAATGAAAAAAGAAATGGGGTAATCATAAAAAGTATTATGCAAATATAGCAAAGCATTTTGTATTAGAGCATATCTGTGTTTAGGCAATCAATGTACACAAGCGTGACGTACATGTCTGAGTTTTTTTTCTTCTAAAATTAATTCGAATACCTTTTCGGTTTTAATGCTTTGATATTTATGAATGATTATTTCCAGATGAGCAATCAACTAAGCTAACCAGGTGAGTACATGTATAAATAAGTCTAGTCTAATGAACAAATCAATAACAATCATGCAACCTTCATTTTGATACAAATAATCATACAAAAGCTTTGAAACAAAAATATACATAACATTAAAACATAAGATAACTGGTCAATTTATTTAGATTCAAACATAGTGATTTAATACAAAACACATTGAGGTAAAAACTAACAAAAATATATATAAAGAAAAAAACATCAATCTACATTTGTAACCATCTTAATACCATTCGGAACACCTCGACCTTTCATGAATGAATAATCTCGGAAGGATTCGTGGGGGGTCTTCACTGGATTTTTGTGATTTTACTACCTACGCGAGGCGAAGCACGTAACGGTAATACAAAATAGTTCTTGCAGTATACACACAGACCTTTGTCAAAACTTATTTCTTTGTTTTAAATTGAACTAAATATTGTTAATCAATATCATTGAACTATGTAATTTCAAATTTACATACTAAAAGCGAGAATTCATTCATCGCCTAAATGAACGTGTATTTGTTTACTTCAACACCGGGTTTTCCAAAATGGCGTCTAAATATGTCCGAGGTTATTCGTAGCGAATGGCCGAGGAGTTCCGAATGTCATTATACATGAACATGTATTCACTTGTATTCTAAAACAGGCACATACAAATAAATGAGGAAAGTCATTTCAGGTGTGTGTTCACATACTGTTGAGTAAAGTCCTAACAATCAGGAATGAAAATCTACCGGACTAGACTGAGCTAGATTTTTTATTCAAAATTCAACATGACAAAATAATAACCAGTCTATTCAATAGTCGTCTGAGCACGTAATTTTAGCTGTAAGCACTACATCTTGTTTAAAATTTATTCCCTACCAACTTAAAAGGTAGATCAGGGCTCAAAATTAATTTCTCAAAGAAGTTGCCCAGTTGGAAAACCAGCTACATATTTTACTTGCCTGAACTATATGTATATAAGCAGTAACAAGTTGCCTGAACACAGACATAGGCTTTCAGGGGTAATCGGACAACCATTAATGTCCAGTCTAGTGGATTTCCTAGACACCTACTTATTTCTTAAACTGGATTTCAGTTTAAATGTTGCAGCACATTTGTACTTGCATAATTTGTATCTCTATGTAGATAACTTTATTGTTTAGATACAGCTAAAAACAGTGAACCAATATAAGTAAAAAACACATGTATCTTCTCTATTTCTCAAGCTTGAACACTGTTGGCAAATACACATTAATTACAAACTAAATAAATATGAATTTAGAGCCTAAAATGAACATTTTGTAATAAAAAACAAAAAGTTTAAATAAAACCTTCAACTTAGTCATTAATCAAAGCGCCCATAGGGCTGTCGGACAAGGGGTTATGGCTTATACAACAATCAAAAGTGATACAAGGGACCTTAACCTTACATAGTCAGATTAAATATACATGAACTTTAATTGCACTAACGGCGTATCTTCTCCTTGCTAACGCATAATGCAGACTATACATTAAAATTATTGTAGTGGTAATATCCCGCAATTGCATGTGCAAGGCCTTATGTAATCGCCCGCAGCAGATTTTGATGAGGATTTGCTACAGTCCGCAACTAACCATGAGGAAACCCCATGTAATAATAATTACAACATACTGATCTGTGAAGCAAGGATTTCCTGGATTTGTATAACATGACCGATTAAACTTAACAGATGGGTAAAATTATCTTCCTTCATATATGACATCAGTAAGTCAAAAATATTTGTCAAAAATATTCCTATCTAAACTTTTTAATGGCAGAAAATCATATATCTATACTTGTGTATTGACAAGAAGATGAGCATAATTCAGTAAGAAATAAAACAATAGGTGTTCGCAAAACTAAAGAAAACATCAAATAGCGCAACCAACATTCATAGTAATATAAAAATATAACAGACAGTCATATAATGTATTTGTGATACAAAAAAAATTTAGTACATTCACTCATTGTAAATATGTTCGGAACATTTTGTAAACATACCCTTGTACACAAATCAACAACTGTATGCATAAACTAACATATTCAAACCTTTAAAGCCAAACTTATCATGTACAATTATGCATTGTATTAGTTTGAATTTAACTAGCATCAAACGGAATATAATTCAATTAAAACCTTAATTAAGTCAATTAAGTATTCGTTATTATTGGTTTGAAAATCAGATATATATTTCAATTGCCCAAACCAATTGTTTATTACGAGTAACAAGTTGCCTAAAGCCAGATATTGGTTGTCAGGAGCAATCGGACGATCTTAAATGTCTCAGTAGACTCAGTTATGACCTAAAATTACCCAGTTTTCAAAAATTTCTGATAGAAAAAAAGAACATGTCCATTACAGTTTCACCATGATGCCACAATTCAAGCTAATAATGCATTTTTTGTCGTTTCACATTAAAGGTGAACGAATCTGAAGCCTCCAAAAGAAACAAATAAATATTTTACAGGACTAACAGTGATATAGTAGCAATGTTTATCATTTAGGCAACATTGAAATGACAGTTAAGTTACTGTATGATATGAGATGAGCTTTGTCTTATGAAAATTAATGTATCTATGTAGTTTAAGTATCAGTCCATGTCTTCTTCCTGTGGTACAAATGATACAACTTCATCATACACCAACTCTGGAAAGAGAGTAAAAATATAATCAATGTTATGTTATGTATGGAGCTTTATGCCAGGGTTTCAGCATTTTTCTTGCTTTTTTTATTGGGTTTAACACTTATCAACACAAAATATGGTCATTTTATGGTGACCAGCTCACCTAACCTAGTTTTTCTGGAACTTTGCCGATACCAGTACTCACTTCCTTCCATAAGGCCAAGGACTTCTTCATTAACCTTCTTAATAAAGAAAAATCAACACCATTGTCCAAATATCACTCAGGGATGTATATAATCAGCTTGGATGAGACTCAAACCTGCAACCCCTTTGGGACACTTAAACTCAAAATCCTGAGCATGGCCTACTGTGCCAAAGACTTTTTAATTTTTCATAGCAGTCAGTCATTCCTATTCACTAGGGCTGTCACGATATACCGGTATATTGCAATATGCAGCTGCTGCAATACAATATTAAGGGGAGAGCCATAACTAAGTTACAGAACTTGTGGCTCAACCCGATTGCCGTATATACATATAGTTATTTGTTATTATTATATTTGTTGTATTTCTGTAATTATAAATATGTACTATGGGCAATACAATAAGTTTAAACTATGCAGCAATATGTAACGCGGTACGAATTTAACGTACTGGTATTTTGCGATATTTTTTATTTCATTGGAAAATTCTTCACTTTGTGAAATGAAAGTAGTAAAACGTTAGTTTTTCCATTGTTCACTTATCTAAGCTTAAGTTACAGAATTTAACCGATTGGGGTGCGTTTGATTGGTTGTATGGAACGTGAGCAAAATATGTTCTTGAATCAAATACTTCGGGACAGAAGTTGTGAAACAAGCAATGCTTCCATGAGCTTGATTGCTATGATGTTCTGCAGCTAAGAGGTGATTGTTTCTTTCAAGCTTAGCATCTTTTTTGTGCAAAACATATAACACAGTCTTAAATGGTGTCAGTAGCTGCACATAAGATTTGCGATGTTTATGTTAAATACAACAGAGGTACAACAAATCTTAAAACCCACAATATATCTTGGTACGTATCGCGATACGATCCTAGCTTTTTGCAATATATCGCGATACGGTTCTGGCGTATCGTGACAGCCCTACTATTCACTGTTCCTGGTTAAGCCTTAATCTCTAAATCCATGCTTTTGACATGGAACAAAGCAAAACTTATTTTTCACGCTTCTGACATGCAGCAGACAAGTTGTAACAAAAAAAATAGCATTTCAAAATGCCCTATTGCACTGAAGTGGCAAAAATGTCATACGAGGGATGATCCAAAATAACGTGTACTTTTAATACTGCTCTTACAATTTTAACAATATTTTTTAAAAACGTATATGGTTGTAAATCGGAACATTAAATGAATCAAACAAAGCAATAAAATTACAAATATTTATAATCATAAGACCGCACCATGCGTTTTCTTAACCAAGGTAACGCCGATGCGGCGCACGCCGTTATAATCACTATGTTTGAGAAACATATTGTATTGATTCTCAGAAAATAATGAAACAAACAGCGCGAAACTTAACCAACTGACTTGTGGGTGTATACATGACGTCATGTCCAAATTTAACTTCATTTGATCAAGGCATTATGGAGAAAACAACATTCATAACACGATCTCATCAACGGAACGAACGTTAAAATATTGTCACCTGACCGGATGGAAGTATGTTGCATTATAAAATTTTGTCATAATCTCATAAAAAATGCCAACCAAGACGCTTAAGTTGATTGAAAACTCTAAAAGAAAAAATCCAGTCAGTAGAAGTTAAGTTTTTAAGTGACACGAAAAGTTTGGGAAGGGTAGAGAAAGCTTTCAAGAAAGACAGGGTGGGTGAAGAAACGGAAAAAATGAAGCGACGGCAGAGAAATCAATTTGGGAAGCACTGAATACGGACCGAGGTCTAACCATTCGCGATTTGGCAGATGAGCTTGAAATGGGTTACGGTACAATCAAGGGCATGTTTATCGGCAGCCTGCAAATGTCAAATGTGAATCGATTTTCAAATCTATTTGCCGTTATTTGACATTGAGTACTGTGCTGTGTGAGTGACGACGCCATTAATGTTACGAAGACGTCGTTGACGCGCGCCGGGTCACTGATAGTGATAGTTTTCTAATGATCATTACTTTTTACTGAGTCAATATTTTGCTCTGATATTTTGTAAGAATATGCAGGACATGTTCTTATTTATGTTGATGTACATTGTTTTCTGATTGTACCAAGCAAACGTTAACTGTAGCAAAAGTCCACGTTATTCTGGATCATCCCTCGTACTTGGCAAAAATAGATTTCATAATTTCTCAAAAACTACTGATAAGAGGTTTCTATTTACATCAGTACTAATTAGAATAAACTTACTTCTCCATTCAGGTATACTCAAATCTAAATCCTCAAATGACTGATCATATTTTTCGGCAGTAGGTTCGTCTGATGGGTCAGCATACTGTTTGAGGTAAGGATGTGCTAACGCTTCTTCTGCAGTGATACGTGTATCAGCATCAAGATCTAACATTCTTTCAAGTAAATCTATTGCTGTAAAATACATCAAACAAATTCAAAGAAATATTTGTCAGCAATATTAAGCTTACTCAATGTTTTTTTCCACAAATTTGGGAATATGACCAGCAGGCGCGTATCTGCCATTACGCACTTTACGCACGTGCGTAACCTCGATTCCAGAAATCAAAAATCTAAAAGTGCAAAAAACGCCGAAAAATTGGATGCCTTACCCGGGTTACTTTTTATTTGCCCGTATGAAACTGCCGATTTCATGAAATTAGGATGAAACGAATGGTATTTCTGTTGTCTAATTAGCATACAACCGGTGGTCAAAGTATCACCAAAATGCATATTAGCCAATGTGGTGGAAAAAAACTGTAGGAAGGGGGAATGCTCCCCGACCCCCTTGCACTTGTGCGTAATCTCAAAAACGGCATAGATACGCGCCTGATGACCAGTACCTCTAAAATCGAGAATTTTATTGGCATTTTGGTTTAAATTGGGATTAAATGTCATGTAAATTCAACAACAATAGCAGATTTATCAAAGTGTTAAGTTTCATTCTTCATTAAGTTAGTTAATTAATTAATAAGAGAGATTTCAGGAACATATAATTTTTAGCTGAAACGTACTTAAAGCTGTCTTTTTTCAAAATCTTTTTTTCAAATTAAATTGGGAATTTTGGATGGAAATTGGGGGAAAAAGATATGATTTTAAACTGGGACCAAAAATACACACTGTAGCTATTGTTTTTTGGCCATCCCCTGCAAGTAAAACTGAATAAATATTGTCAATCAGCTTATAAGCACAATATTATTTTGTGCCCTTCACTTAAACTAAAAGAATAACTTGTCAGTAAGCTTACAAGCTCAGAATCATTTTCAAGCCTCTCAAGTAGGCATACCATCAGACTACAAAATTAGGATTTGAAAGTGGTAGCCCAAACAGGTCAATTTAGCAGCAAGCACTATCTCATGTTTGTAGAATTTTGGTTGCCTAAAAGAAATTTTTGGTTGCCTGAACAAGAAAGTGGTTGTCTCTGGCAACCGGACACCCACTAATTTCATAGACTGATATAATGAAATAACATTTCATAATTTCACATTTAACTACAAAGCCCTCAAAAAGTCCTTCAATGATATCCTGAGTTAATGATAATTTGATTCACCCTAAACTAAGGGTCATCTTAGCATATTCCAAAATCAGTATGAATTTTCTTATCAACATATGATTCAAATTAAGCAACATAAATAAGCTTTAATCATTGTAAAATTATTAGAAGGAAAAGCCATCAGTTTTCTTCGAAATTTTATTAGCTCAGGAACTTTTGGAGGTCCGTCTCACTATAGCAGCCTAACTTAATATAGAGATAGAATTAAAAATGTCTGAAGATAAATTTTCATGACCAAACTCTACTGTAAAATAAGACAAACATACCAAATGGGTTTGCTCCAGCAAAAACTTGTCTAAAATCTTTCTTCTCCCATTTAGGTAACTGTTTTATATAATTTCTTGCCTGAAATGATTAATCATATCACAATAATACAATAAATATCTAATAAACTTTGCTTATATCTCATGTTACAATACAACAGTGAACATGTCAAAGAAAGTACTTATACACTGGATATTAAGTTAAAAGTGAATTGAGCAATAAATGCAAGATATTTTGGAGACAAAATGTGATTTTTTAAACTTTTATAATTAATGATGATATTTGTCAACTTTTATTCTGAGTCAACTCAGAAAACAAATATTTAAACCCTTTATCTTTATAGTGTTTAATTAAAATGTTTTAAGCAGCCTTTCGCAATTGACCATTCTATAACACACTAACCTAGAGGGACAGGGTTCAACACTACAGTGTCCCAGGATTCCAAAAACTTGGAAGGAACTCCTGTTATTTTAGCTAGGATTCCATCAGGACCTCTAAAAACATGCACTGTGCTTATGTCAATTTGAGCTTCCGTGAATAATTTATCACAGTTAGCAAACCTGAATCCATTTTCTCTTTTATTGGAGGAATTCCTAATGCTAAGGAGGAATCCTTGAATTACTGACCAGGGATTCCTTTGGGATCCTTTCTAAAACAGCTAAGAGTCCAATCCTGCATAATCTGGCAGTGATATATAATAATGACAACTTAACAATGTACTAAAACAATACAATTGATGACAATTACCTCTTCACTACTTATCTTAGCCAGAAGTTTATCACACGGCGAGCCAACTAAAGATAAAATTTTTGTTAGTTGATCAATATCTAGGATTCGAGTTAAGGTTCTAACACAAAATATACACCAAAATCATATCAACAACTGATTATGTAATATATATATACAAGAATAGTGCACTGACAACATGCACCATTGATCTGGGTGCCAACTTATACATACAAATCATTTTGATTTACAAATCCTAACACATGAGTGAAATATTGAGTCAAGGGTTGCCCGCAAGACTATAGTTAAGTGCATTATTTTAAAGACGGAGTAACTACAGTCTTGTGGGCAACCCTCAAAGTGAATATGTAATTGTTTAAGGGTACAAGAAATGAACTCACATGCATAACCTTAACTAAGATTTTTTAAATAAAAATGTTCATATCTCAGTCAATGTCCGTGCTATAACATGGAGATCAATATAAAAATTTCAATGCAAATGTTTACCTTCAGATGATATGTACCCAGATCATATATCACAACCAGCTTAATGTTGGTGCAATGATTAAAACAATGCATAACATAACAGAGAATGTTATTAAACAATAAGAACAAGTAAATCTGTGAGCTAATGCTCACTAGTGATACCCCCACTGTGAGAAATATGACTATCATAATGTAACTTTCATTTAACAAAATCTAAAAATATGCGACAAACAGGAAGTAGATGTGCAAGGAGTATGAAATCGCTTTACACCACATGGGACTATGGGATGAAGCAATATGCGAAGTATTAGGCTGCTGCATGTTATAGTTGCTGAGAAAACTGCGACGGAAATTTTGTAACGGACGGACGGACGCACGCACGGACAAGGGTAAAACAGTATACCCCCCTCTTCTTCGAAGCGGGGGTATAATAAAGCGAGACCATACAGAATGCAGTAGTATGCTAAGGCATGTACAAGTTAATTGCCACAAAATTCCTATTGCACTACACATTTAGTGATGTTCTACAGGGAAACTATGCAACAACATCAAAAATATATACAGTGAACAAAGCTTATAGCAAGCAAAGAACATGTATACAAGTACTTGTGTGCGTTCTTCAAGCAATAGACAAAACTTAAGCTATAATAAGAACATGCAAGGGTGAAAGTTTAAAAAAGATGAAAAAATTAAGTTCTTAAGTTGGATACATTCAGTAGCTTTTACAAAGGATCTTTTTTATATTTATTAAATAAACTATGTCTGTCTGTCTGTCTGTCCGTCTGTCTGTCCACCTGCCTGCCTCAATGTCTGTCAGTCTGTTTGTCTGTCAGCCTGCTTGCAGGGGTGTGACTGGCCAGGAAGTGAAAAAGAGGAAATATAAGCTGGGGGCCAGGGGGCCGCTAGGGCCCCCGGTGGGTCCAGGGCAACGTCCTGGCCAGGGGTCCAGGGGGCCAGAGGCCCCCTGAAGCTCCTGGAACTTACTGTTTTACCAAGGGAAAAAACAATTCTCCAAGCCTTGTCTGTCTGCCTGTCTGTCTGCCTGCTTGTCTGTCTGTCTGTCAGTCTGCTTGTCTGTCTGTCAAATGGGATCAGTCCTAAAAATTTTAACCATGGATATACAAGACATTGACATTATTATAGCATAATAGATAGTAGAAAATTGCACTAAGATACAATTTAGTAATGATGATTAGGCTATATATATTTTTATTTCTGCTACCGGTGTAACATAGAATTACCTCATTACTAGTAATCCTTGATAAAAGTTCATCACTAGGTGTTCCAACCAGTGACAAGATTCTAGTTAACTGATCTATGTCTGTTTTTATTAAGGATTATAAAATTACAAAGCTAGTAGTTCATTATACCTATACCATGTAACTTTTGAGATCAGTGTGCGACATAATATCATAAAAATGCACACTCAAGGTAGGTTTTTTTTCCATAACATTTTTTTATCATTTGATTGTTTTTTATGGAATAACGTTTAGTACCCATTCCTTCTAATATGTACATGTACCTTAAATGCTGAATGTTTACTGAAAAAAAATCAGTATTTCTTCAGGGCAGTAAAATGGCATGATTTTTAAGTGTTTCACCATGCATCCTTCTTTATTTATAAGTACTGATCTTCTTAAATCATATTTCTATGTATGGGTAACTAATCAGAAGGAGAGGGCACCCCCAGTCCATGTTATCCAATGAAAATAGTGAACTAGAGAAAAGGTCATGGAATAAAAATCTACCATGACAGTAGTTTATTTTCATATTTTGACCAACACTAATCACATAAAATCATGTGAAAAGTCACAGAGTGGATTATTTTAATAAGGAGAATCCTAAAAAAAAAATTTGAGAGAAAGGCCTAATATTTGCCATTTTCTACAGTATAAAAGGGGGGGCATTACTCATAAAAACTCCAGATAAGGTATTCTCATTGCAAACCAAAATGAACATTGACAAATTCTATACTGTTCTTAAAAACTGACACAAAAAATTATGAAAACGGCATTTAAATGTTACATGATATCTTAATTTATTACTAAAATAACTAAGTATTTTTCATGAACAAAAAAGCAATGCTCTGATTGGTTTAAAAGGGGAAGACATTCAGAATGAGATTAATGCGCCGTCACTGTATTATCAGATGACTTTAATCAGATTGATTCTGAGTACTTAACAGTAAAAAAAAATGTCAAATAAATATACAGTAAAAAGATACGATCTGTTCCAGGAAATAAAGGTCGACCAGTCAACATTTCAGCCATTATACAGCCAATAGACCATACATCAACTGTAAAAAGAATATTAAAGAAAATTTGAAGCCACAGTAATAGGAACTCCTCAGCCATTCACTATAAAAAGTTGGGACATATTGTAGAGTTTTCAAAAGCAGAATAGCAAGGCGCTGCACCCTGCCCTTTTTCTCTCCTCACTGCCCCTTTTAGCCTCTTTCTATGTAGTGATGGTACATTTGAGTCATTTACCCTTCGATATGCCCTGCCCATTTTTCTGCCTCCCTGCCTTTTTCTGAGCTCTGGATTAATCACTTTATTGAGACACCATTTTATAACTACCTTTCCCAAACAAATGCTTTAACTGGTCTTGAAGAAAACAAATACTCAACTATTAAGGCCATGATTAATGTTTTGATTTTAGCCCATTAATTTGAATTACATAATTGAATGATATCCATTATTCTTGGTGGACCATGCATAAATCCTCCCAAAACAAGTAAATCTGTGAGCTAATGCTCACTAGTGATACCCCCGCTGTGAGAAATATGACTATCATAATGTAACTTTCATTTAACAAAATCTAAAAATATGTGACAAACAGGAAGTAGATGAGCAAGGAGCATGAAATCGCTTTACACCACATGGGACTATGGGATGAAGCAATATGCAAAGTATTAGGCTGCTGCATGTTATAGTTGCTGAGAAAACTGCGACAGAAATTTTGTAACGGACGGACGCACACACGCACGCAAGCATGGACAAGGGTTAAACAGTATACCCCCCTCTTCTTCGAAGCGTGGGTATAATTATTCATTCAGTGAAAAGTTGAGGTGTTCCAATTGAATTTTTTGGAATTCAAATGAAAAAATAGATTGGTAGCAAGACACAAATCAAATAATTTAAACATTCTTATTATCAACCAAATTCAACAATCACCTTATTCCACTGCCCTGACACCACGGACAAGTTACCCAAGCTTCAAGAAAGCATGCCCTGCCCAGGAATCAAACATATGACCCCTTGATCAGTAGACTAGTATACTACTGATTCAGCAAGCCATTCGTAACATAAGTAGAATGTAATAAGAAGAGCTTTTTCTTTTATTTTATAAATTTGAAAAATAAATATTACAAAAAATAAGGATGAAAAGTATTATCATGAGCTTTAATTTACCTGTCTGATTATAATGCATCCAATTTAACATAATCTCTGGAGCTCTATACCATCTAGTAGCAACATAACCTGTCATTTGATCATCTGTGTGTCGAGCTAAACCAAAATCTAGTATCTGAAACAATATATATCATGTTAAAATTTATTCCTAAGAGAATATTCATTGTAATATATCTATATTTTTATAAAAAGCAATAGATCAGCTGAACCTGAACTGTTACATTCATGAAGTAGTCAGATTCAAAATGAGCAAGAACACCAACAAATAGTTTTACATCAAGTTTTCATCAGATTAAAGTTCGAATACCACCTAACATGTTTATGCCCTTCCAGGAAAATAGGCAATGAAGTCAATTTTCTTCCATTAATAGTTATATCAAAAAGTTGCCAGCCACATGGAAGAGTAGGTGAGTACTGGTTATAGACATGGGTTCAGGAAAGCTAGGTTAGGTGCGCTGGTTGCTGTAAAATAGCTTTAACAGACTAGACATGGCCTTAAACCAAGTATAAAAAAGCCTTACCTTTAATTCACAGTCTTCATTTACTGCAACATTACTGGGTTTTAAATCCTAGAATAGAAAATAACAAAAACTTTCACCAAATGCGACTTGTCACTTAAGTTGAAAATCTCAAACATAATACATTTCCTTGAATATGACCTTCACCTTGATGCTAAGGGTCAGAGGTCAGTGTCAGGTTGTGGTAGACTTGTGTCGGTGAACAATCACAGCTGACTTTTTCTCTAAATCCATCCAGAAATTATCTTTCAGTAATGGTTGAGACATGAAAACAGAAATCTACAAATGAAACTGCTTACATGTAACTAAGGGCAATAAAGAGAAATCTACTTACAAACCACTCAAACAGAATTTCGTTCATACAAAAGAATACTAATACATTTATACTAATTTTTTGGAACAGCTGAAGAGTTTAAATTATTAAATTATTGTATCTATACAAGTACCCTGGCATATTTCCAACAAACAACAAGTTTTGTTTCATTTTATGACTATTTTATGATCTTAACCAAGCACATTAGATATCAAAGGATTCACTTCTGTAGCAGTAAAACATATTGAGGCATCTTTCTTTTTAAACCATTACATTTTACATACATGTAAATTTGTACTTAATAGACATTTATAGGAATAGAATAGTAAATAGAAAATATTGGATTTTTCACCCACACAAACAAAGTACAAACAATGTTTTACACATTATTGCTGAGAATACCAAAATAACTGAAATTAATCATATTGTTCTCAGTACATTGAAAGTTACATTGTTCTTACATCACAGGTGAAAACCTACATACTTGTACTTTAGTTACCAAAGAAGTTGAATAATTGAGTATTTATTTTATAACAAAATACTTTAAAAAAGTTAAAATATTTTTAGAGCCGGGTGCACTAATTCTGATACTTATTTACACAATCTGATCAATCCTCTAAAATCTGGAACAGTCCTACAGTCCAGGCTTGTCCAATCAAGGATAACATTCTGGATTATTAGTTGGAACATCCGAACTTTTGAAGCAAAGACACTCTACTCTGCCTTTATGGGAAGATGCTTAGCATTTTTTGGTTCATGGAAGGTAACTTCTCCAAACCATCGACAGCTGTGTCCCCATAGGATTAGATCTATCTAGATAAATCATTAACTTACCCTGTGTATTATACCTGCTGAGTGAATATACTGAAATAAAGAACAACAGAGATAAATTAAAAAAAAATCATAAATGCCTTCATTTAATAATAAATTTACATCATCTCTAATTAGTTTATGATGCGACTTGTAGCCAAATCATTAAATGTATAATAATTCATGTCATGTATTATATAGGCAAGACCCTGTACTATCGAGAACTTTTTCAAAGCTTATCTCAGGCAATTGTACTTTGAGTATCATTTAGGGTATTAAATGAGCATTAAAATGAGTAGATGTTGACATAACACTATCAAAGTGCTGAAAAGCACTGAAGCAAGACTGCGTTGATCACTCAAAAACTTAAACAAGCATCATTAGCTCAAGTTTTGGTTTGTCATACTTGGGTGTCCATTGATCTCACGTATAACCAGTCATTAATTTTGGTATTAAGATTAAGAGCTTCTTTAGAAAGCCTGGCATACATGTAGGTTAGGGTAGAATGTTTTTATGACGAGTTCTGGTCATATGTAAGCATGTTATGTTACTGACTGATCTATGGACTTGTATATTTACTACTTTGTGAAGAGCTGTGAGAAGTCTTACTTCCACATTCAATAAAAATAATGATTGGAAGTAATGTCAACACAATTCTTTCATACATCCTGTCAAGAGAATCACGTAACTATAGTGCTTGATACACGAACAAATAAAATATTTTTATCTTTTCATGAATGAAATCAATGTATACATCCGCAGTAATCAGTCGTGTACTATTTGTCTGCCATTGTTCAATTGTTCACAAAATTGTCAAAATTTGGTGTCACTATGATTTTTTTGAAGAAAGATGTAGAGAGGAAATGTATAGGCAGATAAATATCGAGTTTTGAATGTTATATATCTATTTGCTAGTGAGTGGAAAAATTGACCACAAATCTTGGTAGCAGTGCTGGAATGCCGCTAATAGCTTCGACCGTTGATAACAGTCTTGCTAAAAATCAGATTCATAAAATAGTAGAGCAGCAAAGTGTCAAAAAGTGGCTCCGTTAAGAAGTTACAGGACCACATAAAGTCACAAAACGAGTCATACACCAAACTGTTCGGGACAGTCTGAAGTTTATCGGACTGCCGGCATAAATTAAAAATTCTGGGTGCGGGCCCGAAAATCCAAGATGGCGTCCAAAATGGCCGCCATTTCAGCCGGTAGTAGGCTTATTAGAAAAACCTTGTGTAGCATTTTTATCATTTTAGAAGAAGCCAAAGAAACATTAAAAAGCTTTTGTACATGAAAAGTGCCAAAAAAATATGTAAGTTGGATTTCACTCAAGGTCATTATCAAGGTCAAATTTAAGGTCAAAGGTCAAATTTCCCGAAAATTTCACCAATTGACCTCATTACTTCTTTTATATTTACAAAACGAAATGCTTTGGAATGTAATTTATAACATAAATAGTTTGTACAATGTATGCCCTTTACAAATATATGCATTGTATGCAAAAAGTTTTGGTTGCCATGGAGATTTACAGGCAATTTTAAAATATCCAATATGGCCGCTATTTTACTCTGTATCAGGCATTTTCTTAAGTTATAACATGTATATGTATTATTGGTATAACTGCAAAAGAAACCTGGTACAGCTTTAGAAAATGAAAGTTGTTATTTTTTCATTATTGATAGGGTTTCATCCAAGGTCACTATCAAGGTCGAATTGAAGGTCAAGGTCAAAAGGACCAAAAATTACATTTTTTCTGCAGAATTTTTAATATTCATTCAAAACTGCATGATGTCATATGAAATATGATTTACAACATATTTTTTTCTACAATGTATATCCTTTACGATTTATGTGGCCGCTATTTTACTCTGTATCGGCTTATTTTAAAGTCATAGCATTGAATGTATATTATTGAAATAACTTAGTAAGAAACCTTGTACAACTTTAACAAATGGGAGTTATTTATTTACCATTGTTGGTTGGGTTTCATTCTAGGTCATTATCAAGGTCGAATTCAAGGTCAAAAGGTCATGAGTACCGAAAATAGTACATTTCACTCCTAATTTTCAGTATTTATTTAAAACTGTATACAATGGAATGGGATTTACAACTGAAATTCTTTCGACACTTTATGCCCTTTACAAATTATTCATTTTATGTGAAATTCTAATTGCCATGGAGATGTACAAACGATGCTAAAATATCACACATGGCTGCTATTTCACTCTGTATAAGGCATATTCTTATTATTTGTTTAGAATTGTTTGTATATCATTGAAACAACTGCAAAAAAAAAACTTGGTACAGCTTTACTTTTAGTAAATGCTAAGTACTTAATAAACCTTGTTAGTTTGGATTCATTTAAGGTCATAATAAAGGTCAAATTCAAGGTCATATCTATCTATAAATATCACTACTTTATGATTTTATAGTAAACACTTGAAACAAACACCTTTGCTTGAAAGTTTAGTATCATCTATATTTTTGGCGAACTCATGCATGCTTTATTCACCTATGTTCTTTTTGAAATCTACAAACATTGCTGGAATAGAAATCTATTGACATAAGATATTACTAGGTGTTTTATTTTTTTAATAATATCATATAAATAACTTCAAAGTAAAACAAGCCTTAAAATCATTGAATGTCGTTTATTTGGAAGTTTTAAATTATATGTATAAATCTATGCAAAAATACAACATCATTTATTTTCTTGACTTTATTTACAATCCAATTATAATGGCTATCCAAATAAATTACAATATTATTTACACAACTATTAAACGCACCAAAGAGCAAATCATTGCACAAACATGTCCTTTATGTTTTGATATAGGTATCCTTACAATGTACCAAGGCTTTAGCAGTTGTGTGGTCAAAGCAATCAAAATTTGATGTCATTCTTTTTATAAGGAGGAATACACTTCCTTATCCCAGTATTTGCAGGTATTGTATATCTGTATAGTAATGCAGGTCTTAAAATTGCTTTCAAATATTTTTGCTAGCAACACTGCAAAACAGATGCTTGCTGGGAAAGATTTGAATAGGGTTATTAGGGCATTCCTCACAATTGGCAAAGTTTTAAACAGTATTCTCTTTTTTAGCTTCATCAAATGCTGTGAGTCACAAAATATTTTTTTCTCGGGATCATTTAAAGATACAAGGTGGGAACATGACAGAAGCTCATCCTTATCTAGATTCCAGGGGCTTGTATTATCAAGCGTCTTAGGACCGCTTTTAGTCTTAAATCCTTCTATATTGTTATGTTAAATTATCCTAAGATTTTTGATAATATGATGCCCAGCACTTTAAGCAGGTAGGTTGAGAAAATTCACCAATATTCAAGTTTTGGGATGTTTATATTGCTCAGGTTTCCTCTACCTTTCAAGTTCTTATATTAAGCTGTGGTGAATGTGGTAAAAGTAATATGTTTTATGAATTTTTTTAGTGTCCACGCACAAACATACACAGTAAATTACTGAAAATACAAATGACAAAAGTGTCAATACGTGATATAGCTTTCTTATAGCATTACTACTGACGAAAGACCAAATATTGGTACATATTTATATTGTATGATGAAAATAATTACATGTAGACATTAAATGAATGATTAAAATAATCAATATTCAAGAACGATAATTCTAGGGCTAAAAAATCTTTGTAGAAGCTTCAACAAAATGAAAGATTTTACATTATAATAAACTCAACAAAAATATACTGGTATAATAAATAACTTCAAATGGAAGCTTTGGGTTAAGTCACTTTCGACAAAAATAACATAAAACTGAAACAGCATGGGTGGCGGCCATGTTAGGTTTTAATCAATTCACAAAAATAAAGTTAATAAAACCTAGACTTGCGTACAAAACATTACACAAACATATAAGGAGATAAATGTTGACATTACAAAACAATTAACTGTGAAGTTTGAATAATTTGCATATGGGAGCCTTTGGCTCCATACAACTCTAATCATCATGTGCTTCTAATCACTCAAAAATTGGTAAAAATTTGCTACAGAACAACCTCTCTTGATCAACAACCACCGGGAGGGACCAAAGTATGTTGCTGTTCATAGGTTGTTTCACTGCGGAGGTTAAATCCATTTAAAATTACTTCTACGAAAAAATATCAATATCAAAAGCTGTTGTTCTATATAGACTGTACTGTTCGTACTCCGTAAGTTTTGTGATAATAAAATCGTATAGTTTACAGTCAAAACGATGAACATAATAGTACCATTTAAATTGCAAGTTCAACTGAGTTTAGTAAGATTATTGTCTTGAAGTGACAGAGAATAAACCCCTTAAGACAATTGGGTGTGTAGTAGGAATTACCTGTCAAGATGAATCCTTGGGTAAATGGTTTCTGTCATGTCTTCTAACTGCCTAATATTATAACACCTATGCATTAAAAGGTTGAACTGATTCTAGAAAATCATGTCATGAACACCACACTTATAAAGGACCTTGCCAAAGAGTGACAATAAAAGTGTTCAAAACTTGTAGCGAAGGTTTGAACAAGTATTTTACGACCCTTTAAGCATCACAGATCCACAAGAAATAATTAACTTTGCTAATGGAGTTTCTGTGTCTTATGAAGTAGATAACAGTTAGTTACATTGTTTCACAAAGGAGTCTTTCTGTCTTGACATGTTATTCTAAGAGAGACTTGTAATAGCACCTGGTAAAGAGATTACCAACAGAAGTACCTAGAGTCAGTATCAAAACAATGGCAAATAAGTTAAAAACTGTCAGATATAAGTGTAAAGATGTACAAGTGAACAGTTCAGTTAACAATTATGATGGTTCTTTTGTTTGCAGTCCAGACTGTGTAATATGTGATGGTATGGCTATTGTACTGTGTCTCTAGCTCCTCATCAAAATAAATTATCGTACAGGGACACTGATAAAAAAGTGCAACATGTTCCAAGATGCGGTTGTTTGACAGGTATTTGGAGCTAAGTGCAAGTTTGAGACTCGAATTAAAAAGCGGAGAAGTTAAATCAGAGAATAAGAGATTTGTTATCAAACCCAACATATATGCTGTGGATTTAAAACAGACACTTGGTTACATCAGTTTTAAAACTGAAATAGTTAACTGTTAAACAATTTAACTAGCTAAATTTGTGTTAAAATGCTCACTATGGGACAAACTGTTGTTTGTGGTGGTCTTGGTGAGAAAACTATCTGCATATCATCTGGTCATGTTTCATATGTACCTTAATTACAAATCAAGAGGAAGCTGACACAATGATATTACTCCATGCCAGTTAGGTTACATACGATTGTTTTCAAAATCTTCTGGTTGTTAGCCCACACACAGGTGTTTTAGTACTTCTATTACATCATTATTATGATATAAGGATATCATATATACCCTTCCACACAGGTAGAAAGTCTGTCCAAACTAATTTGACCATATAATATACATGTTTCAAGCATTGCACGTACATTATCTACTGAGCAGCTACATCTACAGCTAGGAGATATAACTGAATTTACCTGCAGTCAGATTTCTTCATGCACTCAGTTTGTTGGTAAACGTTATTAAAACTAATCTCAATGTCTAACGGGCCGAAGAGTTGATTAAAAAATGTAAAACCTCGTTGACTGCTTCAACAAATGATAGTTTTCTTGTTCTCTTACAAAGATGTCTATTTCAATTGTTCATTTTGAAAATGCATTGATTGCCAGATACACTTTACCAACTTTAACAACACTGCTGTTACACTATAGATAATGACTTATCTTTAGCTATTCCAATATTGATGACCAAACCTGCAGTTCCCCCGGAGTTAATTAGTGATCTTGAATGTAATTACAGTTGTTAAGTAAATTGTGTTTGTTTATCTTTCAACAACTATGTACAGCAGCATGTGACTGCATGGCAAGTGTTAAAATTGATATGAACTGTTGTAAAAACATGATCTTTTTTTTCTATTGCAAATGATTAAAAAAGTACAATGCCATTGTCAACATATTTATAAACCAAACTTAATATTATGTTTTGAATATGTTGATTTTAACCTGAGTAACTAGCAGATATGTGAAACTAAAATGTTGACCATTTGCAATAACTATAAACACCCTAATTGAGTATGTTAATATGTATAAATGTACTAATATTTGCAACTACGTACATAATAAAAACCTACATACACAATATGATACCAAATAATACAGTGTTTAGTTGTGATTTCTCCATCATTTAGATATCACAACTTACTAATAACTTTGAAAAATATAAATAATATAAAATAATAATATAACATAAAATACATGATAAATTATTGAAAAATGGAAAGGGTATGTACTGTAGAAACAATTTGTAATTTGAATCACATTCTATGTAAATCAGTTTTGAACTGATAAAAAGTTATAAAAGCAATTGGGGAAATGGGTCATTTTTTACATTCGACCTTGAGTTTGATCTTTTTAATGACCTTAAATGAATCCAAACTAACTAAGTTGATGATGTACTTTGCATTTACTTAAGCTGTATAAGGTTTCTTACTCAGTTATTTCAATAATATACATACAATGCTATGACTTTAAAATAAGCTGATACAGAGTAAAATAGCGGCCATATTTGATATTTTATAATTGTTTCTGTATTTTCATGGCAACCAGGTATTTTTATACAAAATGAATAAATCGTATAGGATATACATTGTAGAAAAAATAATGTTGTAAATCATATTTCATATGATATCATGCAGTTTTAAATGAATATAAAAATTCTGCGGAAAATTTGGTACATGTATTTTTGTCCTCTTGACCTTGACCTTGAATACGACCTTGATTAATGACATTGAATGAAACCCAACCAATAAAAAAATAACAACTTTCATTTTCTAAAGCTGTACTAGGTTTCTTTTGCAGTCATTTCAATAGTATACATACAATGCCGTGACTTTAAAATAAGCTGATACAGAGTGATATAGCGGCCATATTTGATGTTTTAGAATTGTTCCTGTATCTCCATGGCAACCAAATATTTTGATATAAAATCAAAAATTAGTAAAGGGTATACATTGAAGAAAATGTTGTAAATCATATTCCATATGATATCATGCCGTTTTGAATAAATATTAAAAATTTTGAGGAAAACTTGATATTTTTGGGCTTTTTGACCTTGACCTTCAATTCGACCTTGATAATGACCTTGGATAAAACCCAACCATCAAAAATTAAAAGGTCTCATTTACTAAAGCTGTACCAGGTTTCTTTTGCAGTTATATCAATAATAAACATACAATGATAATTATGACATAAGAGTAAGCCTTATACAGTCTGGAGTAAAATAGCGGCCATATTGGATATTCTAAAATTGCCTGTAAATCTCCATGGCAACCAAATATTTTGCCTACAATGAATATATTTGTAAAGGGCATACATTGTACAATCTATTTATGTTATAAATCACATTCTGTAGCATGTTGTTTTGAAAATATAAAAGATGTAATGAGGTCAATTGGTGAAATTTTCGGGAAATTTGACCTTTGACCTTGAATTTGACCTTGAAAATGACCTTGAGCGAAATCCAACTTACATATTTTTTTGGCACTTTTCATGTACAAAAGCTTTTCAATGTTTCTTTGGCATCTTTTAAAATTATATAAATGCTACACAAGGTTTTTCTTATAAGCCTACTACCAGCCATAATGGCGGCCATTTTGGACGCCATCTTGGATTTCCGGGCCCGCACCAAAATTTTTAATTTTATGCCGGCAGTGTGATAAACTTCAGAGTGTCCCGAACAGTTTGGTGTATGACTCATTTTGTGACTTTTTGTGGTCCTGTGAAATTCAAAATATGACACTTTGCTGCTCTACTAAAAAGTAACTGACCTGTAACTCCATAAAGTTTGGAAGTTCAAGAGACAGCCAAGTTATTAACAAGGGGGAGTTGCCTAAGCATATGGCTACATATCACTTTGTGCCCTGGTACCCTTAATTTGATATCACACACTTATTTCTTTTGATGTAAGGCTACCAGGGCATAAAGCCATACATAGTGATATGCTTATGCAACTCACTCCAGGATTGCTGTAATAATGATTAGCATTAACATGACTGATGTGTAATAGTTGATAAATTTACCTTCATAGCACGTAGAACTTGATATATCAAGAACTGTACATGGTCATCACTTAACCTTTGTGTTTTAATAATATTATTCATATCTGCACCCATTAAAGCTGTAACTAAATATCTGTGAATATACAATAATAAGAATGAGCAATAAATTAAAAGTTTTCAAAGCAGGACTTGACATTAAATTTCAAAGTAATATTTATTTATTTATTTATTAGTGTTAACGCCGTGTCAACACAACTTAGATCATTTTACGCCGTCCAGCGCACCTAACCTAGCTTTCCTGGACCATTGTCTATAACCAGTACTCACCTACCCTTACACAAGGCCGGAAACTTCTCCATATTATCTAATCAATGGAGGAAAATTGACATTATTGTCAAATTTTCATGGAAGGGTATAACCTCCCCGGGTGGGATTCAAACCTGCAACCCCTCGGGCACGAGATTCCAAATCCTGGCACGCTACCAACTACACTATCGACCAGGTTTAACTTTTAAAGTAGAATGCCCAGTTGGACTACCAGCTAAAAATTTCATTTGCCCGAACTAAATGTATACTAGCAGTAATAAGTAGCCCGAAATCCAATTAATGGTCATCAGAAGCAATTGGAACCTTAAATATTGAGTCCTTCAAAAGCCATAATTTCTTCAATTTTATTATTTTAACACTTTAAATATAGTATAACTATAAGTGGAAATTTCACAATGGTCAAAATTCTGTAGTTTTCAAAAATAATGTATGTTTTTTGGATTTTTGCAGACTAAACTTGTAAGCTTTACAATTTTATGTCTCAACCTAGATAGTTCAAACCTCCTAGCAGGCCTCAATCAAAATAAAGGTTTACAGAAATCATGTTATCTATATATTATACAAATAAAACTTACACTTCCTCAAAGTCTTCAAATGTTTCTGTAGGTGTAAATACATCTAGTAATCCAATAACCTGTCAACAGAAAGTTAGTTGTAACATAAAACAATGCTAAAAATTACTGTATCTTGGGTGTTTTTTTTAGTATTTTTCTTTCCAATAGAAAATTTCAGCACTAAACTCTTCTATAATTGTAAAAAGGGATAATCATAAAAAATTTGAAAAAAATCTTACTTTAACATATGCTCAACACTTGCTTTTACCAGGCATCCTGAAGGAATCTGTAATGAGTTACTTATAGGTTCATCCTTAATGTTAGCCACAAATTGTGATATACTAATGGAAACACAATTCATACAAGACATGAGTAATTTTACTGGGATTCTAACAGAATCTGAAGCTAGGAATAATCAAACACTGGGATTTTTTCAAGTTTTTGGGATCTTTGGAATCCCTAGAACTGATGAGTGTCGAACCCAGTCAAGAAACATTGATATATAGCTACATTTAGAAAGCAGATAGTGAATAGCCACAGTTAGACTTAGTGTCCTAAAATTATAGTAATTTCCTTACATTTTCATGCATCATGACTTTTAACATTCTAAGTTCCCTGTAGGTTCTCTTGGCATGGATTGCTGACTGAAATGGGCGAGATAGCTTCTTTATAGCCACCTTTCGATTTGTCTTAGTGTCCATCGCAGAACTGAAATAAAACAGGTTAACATATAGATATCAACAGGGTACCACAATTTATTGGGTTAAAAAGTATGTCCACACAAATTATGATCAATTTACGATGACCACGTTATCTAACCAAGATTTCCTAGACCTTTGCCTACAACCAATACTCACCTACCCTTCCACAAAACAGACAACTTCTCCATATACCTTATTAAAAGAGGAAAACCAACATTATTGTCATGGAAGGGTATAACAAACCCAAGTAAGATTCAATTCAGCAATCTCCTCTGGGCACTTGATTTGTAATCCTGTATGTGGCCTACTACACTCAGACCCAGGTTTATATATAATAAAGTCAACAAGCCAAAACATGAGATTTAAGAATTAACAGAGATTATTGGTAAACAAATCTGCAAGTATACCAGGTATCTATTAAGGAGACTTTTAACTGCATTAAGACACAAACACTTGCAACTTGTTTGCATACAAGCAGGGCATAAATTCAAGTTTGCACACTGGAAAAAGATGTGCAGATTTTGAAAATTGCAAGCAACTTTTACTTTTACCAAATTTTCGCGAGTTTAAATTGCTGCAAAATAATAGTCCAGCTCAAGTGACCTAGTAAAGTCAGAAAAATCATTAATATCTTAATGTTGTATATCAACTTAACACTGTGTCTCCAGGACTCAACATTAAAGGTCTTCCTGTTGTCCCTGATGTCTTATATTTGGGTTTGAGAAACTAATTACTGCTAGTAAACATTTGGTTCAGGCAAATAAAACATATAGCTGGTTTGTACAACGGGGCAACCTAGCATAAAAAAATTAGATCAAGCCCAGTATCTTTTAAGGGGATGACTGTGGAAATTATGCATACATAACCTCACACAACAAGCTAGTTTCTGACCCATTTAATACTCATGATAAAGACATGTCAGACATTAGGTCCAAGCTGTGTCACAAGTGCTAACTAGTCACATGAGAGCCCATATTACTGCTACTTAGAGATGCATGACATATTAATTTCACTGGTGAGGGCAGCAAGTAAACATGGACACACTTATCAAACACTTTTCAAGAGGACAGGCTAAATAAGAAACAGATGCTATGGAATAAAAACCAGACGCTTCATAAAAAACATACATTGCAAGTGAGAGATTGAATTGACCCCAAACAATCAGTGTGCTGATGGTGGGAAGGTTGTAAACAGAATAAAAATATCAAATTTTTTGTTTTCATATTATTGCAATCTGATTAAAACCCGATCTAAAATTTTCTGATATTGTAGATGATCTGGCCGTTTTCTTATGAGGGTCATGTTCAGGTGACTTTTTCTCATTGTAATATTCATGACAAAATCGTTATGTTTAGTAACTTGTTTACATCATTCTACATCACAATATTTGAATCGAGCCCCCCAATTGTAGACTGTGAATAATACCACTGTCAAATTAGCTCGAAAACCTTGGTAAAAAAATAGCAATTATGATATCAAAATGCTATTAATAGTGTTTTTCTGGATGTAAGCTACGCAATGACAAGCCAACATACAGTCATACCAACGTGACTCTCCATGCGAACCTTAGAGATCCTGTACGACAATGTTCTACAGGATATCTATATATGATATTATTGGTCCAACTAAACAGAGTAATAAGTTAAATAGAGTCTTATAAGTAGGACCAGACCATAGATGTCTTTACCAGTGACCATTAGTCTCTGCTATTGTGTCAAGTAATGATGATCTATTTCCTATAACAAGTGGGTATATTTGACTTCTAACTTATAAATGCAACTGCACAAGTAAGCTCTTGTCATAGTGTAATGCCTAGGTCACATTCACCCCGGTGCCCGACCGGCGTTCCCGATTTTTAGGAATCGCCCGGCATAGTGAGATCGGGATCAGATCAGCTGGCAAAATTAAATCCTTCATACAAAAAAGATGCCCTTCAGATGCCCGTACGGGATTCGGAGGTGTCTCCATGGCAATTGTCTGATTTCATGATTTTCTAACCCTGATTTTTTGCGAGTTTCTATCAAATGCCCGTCCGATATCCGCACAATGTACTTATGAAGCCCGTGCAATACTCACCTGGGTATTGCCCGATTCTTCCAAGTTGCACGGTGTTTGGACGGGCATTGAGGTAGCGGGGTAGACTATATCACGATAATCGGCCGATGTCCGCCCGGCCTGTGTCTATGTGTGAGTTGGATAAATATTGTATATATTGAGATTTGTCCATGATATTCTGCATTCAGTGTCTAAAAATCAGGTATGCCTGTGATCAACATCAGAATCGCGCTTTGAGGGCAAGAGTAGCTTTGGCACGCTATAAATTCATCACTTTCCTTGTCGCTTGTGGAAGTAGGCTAGTACTTGTGTACTTTTCTACAATAATAAAGCTTCGCACCAGGGACGGCAGCAGACGCGCAAATTACCCTATGCCGACCAGTGAGGTAGTTACGAAAAATAACAATACGGGACCCTTTGGAGGCCTTGTAATTGGAATGAGTACACCCTAAATCCTTTATCCAGGACCTATTGAAGGGCAAGTCTGGTGCCAGCAGCCGCGGTAATTCCAGCTCCAATAGTGTATATTAAAGTTGCTGTGTCATTAAACCTCTGACTTTCGTTCTTGATTAGTGAAAACATGCTTGGCAAATGCTTTCCCTTTAGTGCGTCTTGCAACGGTCCAAGAATTTCACCTCTAGCGCCGCAATCAAGAACGAAAGTCAGAGGTTTGAAGACGATCAGATATCGTTGTAGTTCGATCTGACCCTCATCAATGCCAACTGTCAATCAGCAAGAGCTGCTTCAATGACAACCGGGCAACCAAAGTCTTAGGGTTCTGGGGGAGTATGGTTGAAAGCTGAAACTTAAAGGAATGGACAGAAGGGCACCACCAGAGTGGAGCTTGTGGCTTAATTTGACTCAACACGGAAAACCTCACCCGGTCCGAACACTGTTTGGGATTATTCAAGAAGTAAAGCGTTTTTCTTTTACTTATTTTTGTAGTCTGCTGATGTCATGTCGTAGAACATTAGATGATCCTCGAAAAATGAAGCTCCTATTCTTAGTGGTCAGATAATTTTGATAGAGAGACCTCTTCTTCCACATCTGCGACGGGAACAATGCTCTTTTCTTCTTCAGCAATGATATCTTCCTCTTATTGGTGGCACTCGGTCCTTCCCCTAATAGACTTTTTTACATTTATGTCTGCATGGTGCCAGGCCAGAGTGGATTAGGGACAAAACGGACCATGAGACGAAACGGACCATGCCAAAACGGACCAAAGTAGGGACGAAACGGACCATATTTGTGGGACAAAACGGACCATAGTCGGGACAAAACGGACCATTGTCTGGACAAAACGGACCATAAGCAAAAATATAATCATTATTATTATAAATTATTATGTGTGTGATTAATAACATCAAATATATCTTTTATGTCTTAGTATAATTAAATTGTGTGTAAATAGTAATTAAAATAGCCTCAATAGTGATTAACAGTTTTCGTATTGTTTGTGCGTTGTTTTAAGCTATACTGTGTCCTCCTCGGGACAAAACGGACCATTGTCGGGACAAAACGGACCATAAGAAAAAATATAATCATTATTTTTATAAATTATCATGTGTGTGATTAATAACATCAAATATATCTTTTATGTCTTAGTGTAATTAAATTGTGTGTAAATAGTAATTAAAATAGCCTCAATTGTGACTAACAGTTTGCGTGTTGTTTGTGCGTTGTTTTTAAGCTATTCTGTGCCGTTTCCTTGAGCTTATTAACTAATACATCAGAGTGATTTAATTTGAAGTTGCTTTTATATTGTCCAGCACAGGTTCTTTCCTATGTACTGCATGCCACATATAACTCTGGGAAATGATTGTATGATGACAAACTTGTTCCAGATAGCTATTCTGTGTCCTCATCGGCGTTTCCTTGAGCTAATTAGCTAATAGATCAGAGCGATTTAATTTGAAGTTTCTTTTATATAGTCCAGCACAGGTTCCTTCCTATGTACTGCACGCCTCATATAACTCTTGGAAATGATTATATGATGGCAAACTTGTTCCAGATAAATTATAATTATCATGAAAACAGTTGTGATGAGATGGACAGATTCACAAATCTAATATGCCGATTTTTATTGCAGTTCGTGAAATGATATATTACAAACAACATTCACAACAATAGAATATTGCAATTATCATAGTTTTTCACTTTGAAGTAAAAAATTATCATCAGTTTGGTGTTAATTAAAGAAAGATTTGTCAATGAAAGAAACAAACAAACAATCTTATTCAATTGGGTATCATTAATTATCATATGTAAGGATATCATTTTGAAGTCGATAATTCTCATAAGTTTGATGTTATTGAAAAAAAACAACAATGAAATAAACTAACAAAAACATGTTTTTCAATTAATATTAGATCTAGTCAATAATTGTAATCAGATTGGTGTTATTTAAGATAAGAAGTTTTCCATGAAAAAAACCCACAATTACTCATATTATAGTTATTATTGTAATTGTTTGCAAGGGTGAAATAAAGATATGTTGTGTTTTGTTATGAAAAAATATCAATATTTTTACTCTTTACTACTTCAACTTTTATTTCATTAAATCAATATATTGCATGATTGTCTAGTAATGTAATTTTTCTTATGGTCCGTTTTGTCCCGACAATGGTCCGTTTTGTCCCGACTATGGTCCGTTTTGTCCCACAAATATGGTCCGTTTCGTCCCTACTTTGGTCCGTTTTGGCATGGTCCGTTTCGTCTCATGGTCCGTTTTGTCCCGTTTTATCTTCCTCTTATTGGTGGCACTCGGTCCTTCCCCTAATAGACTTTTTACATTTATGTCTGCACGGTGCCAGGCCAGAGTCCGGTAAATATATGGATACACAGAGCGGCCTTTATTTCTTCTGCATCCGGGCGATGAGTCAGATGCTCGGCCGATGCCTGGTCGGATATCGGCCGGACATCAGCCGATTCGTTTCAAATGACTTTCAGATGCCATCCGTCGGGAGTGATTTTAACTGCAAGTTAAATTGAACCTGTAGCCCGGCCGACGTCTAAAAATGTCAAAATTCTCTCTGGAGCTCAGCAGATGTCTGGCTGATATAGTCTTCAAACATGATGGAAACACATCGGGGCTTAATTGTTACTGGGGTATAACTCACAGTCACATCTAAACCTGTCTTGAAAATTTAGATCAGTCAAACGATCAAGAACTAGGACATGCAAATAACTGATGAAATAGACTGCACAATAGGACTGTTGTCGATTGTGCAGTGTTAGGGTTAGGGTAACTCCAAATAGACAAATCGTTGTTTCTTACCACACTTGGCCATAGGCCCCGGATCCAACCGGAGTCAAACATTGGTATCGTTCGGGTACTTCCCAAACAGTTTTGTTCAATTCAACACGATTAAATCCGGCTTTCATTTGTTGGCTGCTCGCCATTTAAACATTTATTACTAAATCAATGTCAATGTCGTAAAGAAATTCAACTGCAAAGCAACAAATTTACTTTCTCTTTGAACAAAATTTCGACTTTGTAGAAACTTCCGGATTATGGTTCACAATTTTGACTGGTTCTCAAGTTCTTGAAGTGAAGAAGCCCACGTGTTAGCTGATCTTGATAGTAAACCAGACAAAGTTTATGCTACGTTTTGATTGGATAGAACAAGAAGACAATTATCCAATGAAAATGGCATACATTAACGTACGTAGGGAGGGGAAATTTGGAAATTTTACGTAATAAATAAGGCGTTAGACGTTGATGTTCACACATATCTATAGGTCATATACTGAGTAGTTCTAAGGCCGTAATTCGCATGGAATAAGGCGTAATTTAATACATTCTCCGGCCATTTCAGTGTTGTTTTCAAAAAATAGCCCCTCTCCCAATCTGAATTTGCCTCAGGGGCGGTTCCAAGGGGTCCAAACTTTAGAACCACAACCACTCATTTAGCAGAATAATAACATACTAATAATAATAACAACATATCCATTTAATCTATTATAAGCACCGAGAAAAATGGCTACATAAAAATGACTTACAGTCAAGAAATACACTAATTATCGCTGCTTTGGAAAATTCCGGGGGGGGGGGGGTCGAATCCCCTGACCCAACCCCCGCTGGATCCGCCTAAGTGCCTACTACGGTCCTGCATTACTTTCGGAGCCCCCTCCCTGATCGTACGGACCAAATTCTACGTGTTACGTCGATGCACAAGTAATAATTAAAATGATAATACCATATAGGTGGCTCCAGTAGGGGATCAGGGAGTCCGGACCCCTCCTAGAGTTTTCCAAGTAACTTAAAAATTTTAACGAAGAACACAATAGGCTATACATCATGCCACATTATACATTTTGGAAATTTTAGGGGGGTCGGATCCCCCTGACCCCCGCTAGATCCGCCTATGCTTTGCAGCTTACTCGACTTTCATAATATAAGATACTGTGAATTTACATTTTCCAGACCCCCACATGGGCAAAAATCCTGGATCATCACCTGTATATGGGGGATGCATACATTGATATATATAGATATTACTAATATAGATCAATGAATACATACATGTACGCGGTGCACTACTCATGTCAGACCTACAAGCGTTCACGTTAAATATGTTGTTTATCGAATAATGAATGTGTAAGAGATTAAACATTGTGCAGCGTTAGATAAAGGTCGATTTTCTGAAAATCATATTTATGTTCTTGAAAGTAGGTTAGTGGATCAGACCGTTATGTGACGGGATATTTCAATTGCAGACATATTTCTGTGTAGTGGAATACCTATAGTTTATTATATCATTTACTAGTTGATTTTTGTTGGCTTTAACAGGAGAAATTCAATCAAGGTATAAGTTAATATTACTTAAATGTCTCAAGTTTCTTAAATTGTGATTAAGTTACCCGAGTACGATTGTGTAGGTTTATACAACTCATGTAGTATTTAAATAATACATGTAGGGACCTACAGCTATGTAGTCTATTCAATAATGTATTAGTCATTTGTACCATCCACCCGGGCAGTGCGGGAATAGCAGGGACCGCTACAGGACTTCTTGAATGGGGGTTTAACCACAGTTTAACCACATCTCTCGCTCGAGATATGAAGATCGCCTGTGGGTTCAACAAAATGATTTCTGAGGACGGGGGAATGTCCCTCAGCTTTTACATTATTAACCACCCTATAAGCACTTTTATCATTTTCTGTCTAAAAAGTACGTACTCCGTAGGATTTAAAAATTAAAGCGCTGAAGGCCCTGAATTTGTTCTGGTTTGAAAAGTGAAATTATATTTCCGGCTCCGACAACATTTGTACACAAAGAACAGTTAAAAGTTATCATTCATGCACATTTATTCTACTCCTTCTGTATGTAAAGTAGATAAAGTCTATCATTCAGAAATCATTCAAAGTCATCAACTATGATTTTAAATTTTTCCTATAGAACCATTCTATTACATAAGACGATGTAAGATCTCTAATGACAACTGGCACAAACGATCGCGATGGGGTCGCAACTGAATCGTTGATACCATTCTTTTACATAAGATGACATAATCACCCCTACTGAGACGCACAACATAGCAGCGAATATTCTTACGCTTGAGATATAGTTCAGATTACTAGTTTATTAATGCGCCAGTCATAGCAGACGATCTTTTTGAATTGCTCTATCATATACTGAGGGACTACTTCTGGATTCGGTAAATTTTCAAAGTGGGAAAGGGTCTGAAATACCATATATAACACATTTTCTTGAGGTAGTTGGGATGAAGAGAACTTTCACCTTTCTAATTCACCCACACTAACTGCCGACTGTACTAGTTAATAATTGTAAAGGTCTTAAATCTTTTAACTTTTATAGACAAGTTTTAAGGCTGGTATCAAATCGAAAATTGCTGGTTTCAGATCGAATCAGCGTCCTTTCAATCGATTTTCGTTTCATCGAATATAATCGTAGCAGCCCTAGACTGTACTGTGCATTGACTGTCTCACAGGCCGCCTGTGGCAGGGATGGGTCGAGTACTGGATTCCAGTACTCGAGTAGTACCTGAGTACTTCAAATTTTGTACTCGTACTTATGAGTAATGAGTACTGGTTTTTCTTCAGTACTTGAGTAGTACTCGAGTAGTACTTAAGTACTCATGAGTATTTTTGAGTACCAGATTGTTTTGCATGAGCATATAAAAGATTTTTAGTAGAAATAAAAGAGACGAATTTTATTTATCTATTCAATTAAACATCAAATCAAGCTTCAAATTCAATTTTAAACAAGACAGTCAAAATGTTGCTGCAAATATTTTATGCAACAGTGTTTATTTTTGGTCAGTTTTATTGCCGTCTAAGGGCTATATTCTCATTCTAAAATCGAATCTTTTTTCCCACATTTCAGTTTCAGGACAACAATTTACCAAATTAGTAAAAATAAATGTAATAATAAAGTCAAATCATGAACTTAGATTAATATATGTCTTATAAACTGGATATATGAAAACTGAATGCATAATCACACTATGTAAAATCATGCGAATGAATTTTATTTTATTCTGTGTTATTTTATATATTTATGGTGGAGGGTTTTTACTTACTTAGATTTTATACTTTATCTTTTGTATAACGCCATTGAATATGTAATATAGAAATAGGCGTTTAATCAAATGAAGAAGTTTAAGATTAAGTTTAAATCCAAATTAAACTTAAAAGATTTTTGAAAAAAAGACAGCTGATAGTATGTTTCCGCTTAAAATAATTGAGTTATCTTTTTTTAGTTAACTAACTAACTTAATGAAAAACAAAACTAAAATCTTTGTTGAATTAGCTATTGTTACAAATTTGCATGACATTTCATCTCAATTTATATCAAAACATTGTGCAGGGTTTTTTCACCACAAAAGTGACTGTTTCAGAGAATGTAATGTCTCGTCATTCACTTAAAAAATTCTTATGACTGATGCATATAACTAGCTGATGATTTTAATAATTTATAAGCTATATGAGGAACAAACTGTGACAAACATTGTTTTCACAATTTATGAAGAGGTATAAACTGCAAAAAGGTGTCAGACATCCCACTGATATGCATAATCCCATAACAATAGCTACCTATAAAACTTGTAATCAGATAACCAATTACATGTACTATGCATTATCATTTCTAAAGTAGTTTTAAAGAAAACTCAATCAAGAATGTAACTAGATAGAAATAAGATGGCTAGTACTCAGAAATACTCACGAGTATCGAGTACTGCTAGTTCAGTACTTGAGTAAGTACGAGTACGAGTACAATTTATTTTCCTGAGTACTGAGTACAGGCGAGTACTGGAAAAAGTGGTACTTGTACTCATAATACTCGAGTACAAGTACGAGTACCCCATCCCTGGCCTGTGGACTGTCCCACGACAAGGTTGTTCCTATGCTGTGTCAGTTTCATAATCGACATCTTTAAGAAAACATATATTTTTAGCAAGATCTCAGATTAAATTATTTGCATCCAACATCAAAATTTGGATTAGTCATATTTAAATTTAATTTATGCCTTTATACATATTGTTTGGATTGAAACATTGCAAATTAACTTATTAATAAATTATACATTAATTTATACGCATATGATTCAAGATAGGCTATTAACATTTAGTACTCATTCTTTTAATTGCAGGGTGATCAAGCTGAAAAAATGGCAGCAGGCGAAGAGTACCTCAGGGAATTAGAACAATACAGTTCGTCATTTGATATCATAAAAACTATTGGAAAATTATCACGGAATAAGGAATACTTAAAACTTAGATTAGATCAACAAAAAAAAGATTTAAGTATATTACATACTAACATTGAGAAATGTAGAGCATATAATGTGATATCCTTCTTCTCTTACTTGATAGGAGACGAAGTTAACGCACTTAGGGCTAATGAAAAATCCCTTCACTTAGACCCAGACAACATCATCGCATTAAGTAATAAAGCACGTTTTTTACTTCAGCAACAACTCTTTGCAGAGACAAAACAATTGTGCGATAAGCTTAAAGATGTTTATGAACACCCTTACAAAAAGATCATTGCTAAAGCTGAAATCGCTTTTTCGTATACAGTATTTGGACCTACATTCTGCACGAATGCTAGGCATTTATTTCAAGAAGTACTAACTGAATGTAATGAATTAAAAGATGACATCTTAAAATCGTCTATCGAATTCAAAGAAAACTTGTGTACATGGTATTTTGGTTGTACACTATCGTATAAACGTTTATTCAATATTGGAACCATTCATGTCATATCTGACTTGGATATATCAAAGGAAAGTTATATTGCTGCATGTGAGCTGTGTAGAAAGATTATAACATTCAAAGGTACTTCTGATGTTTGTAATCTATATGCATCAAGGGCATACACTATTCTTGGAGAGATAGCAGATGATCTTGAAGAAAAATCAGCCAGTTTATTTCCGAATAAGATGAAAGATGCTCTTCCAAACAGAAACAGTCGGCATTTACATTTGAAAGTAGACGACTACTTCGACAAAGCTTTATTAGATGGAAAAGATTGCGTGTTTGTTCTTGAACGATCCGCAAAACACTTTAGACACAGACGAAATTTACCAAAAGCGATTCAAATACTTGAAAAGGCATTGACAATCAAACCAACTAGTCAAAGTCATCATCATCTAGCCCTGGCATTTAAGAACCAACTTGAGCACCCCTCTCAAGCTACACGTTCACAAGGTGTTTCTCCAAAAAACTACACAAGGCCTCATTCATCTAGAGCATATCATGATGATGTAATGAAAGGAGTTGAACAAAAATTTGCTGAAATGTCAACTAGCAGTCGTGGTTCTGAATCACACTCAGGCCAAGGACATCGCCAGAGAATGCCAGCTTATCATGCGAGTCAGCAAAGATCATTTGATCATGACAATTATTTAGACTCAAAATCAAATGGTAAATATGAGTATCGAAAGGGAGGAAGATTTTCTTTGCCAAATAATGTCGGCTCTTCTTTAAGTTCTTCACAACAGTCTACATTTACAGGCAATAGTTCAAACCATCATCATGGTAGAGGGAGACACAATAGAGGATCTAGTTGGCAGCACAATCGTGGGTACTCAGACCCTTCTGGCAATTTAGACAGAGAGCAGGTTTCATTAAAACGTTACATAAATTGTCCACGAAAGTGTTGGAACATCAACATTAAAGGTTCAGAGAATGTGGCAGAAAAGATCATATTTCACTTCGACGAGGCCTGCAGAATAAACATGAATCAAGTTGCACTGTATCAGAAAGGTTTATTTTGTAGACAGATTGGTAAATTTCAAGAAGCACTAGAAATATTCAGGCACGTGGTTCAAAACAAAGGTGAGCAATGTGGAGAATTAACTTTAGCAAACGCATACGAACAAGCAGGCCTTTGCTTAAACGATTTATTAAAGAGATCATTATCAACAAATCCAGACAATGACGAAGAGAATATGAAGCAATATTTTAAACATTCAATTGAGATATCATGTCATCTTGTAGCCAAAGTTCCTTTACTCAAGGACTGTTGGACCTCTTTGCCAACGTTATTGTCATTTCTTGATGGAAAATTTAAAACTAAACAAGATTTAAAGGATTTGAAGTTTTTGTATGCTAAAATAAAAGACTATGGAAAGGTATTGCATGTACTAAATGAGCTTTATAAAGTAGCAAACGATGACAATGAAAAGATGGAAATTATTGTAGATATTATTAAAGCACATTTTGACAATGGTCAGTACGATGATGCGGTTCTTGCTTTTGATGTATTGAAGTGTTTGCCCAATTGGTTAGATCGTTTTGATAAAATACTTTATGTAAATGTTTATATTGAGGGAGCTTTTGAGGCATTTCAGAAAAATCACACTCAAGTTGCTAGACTGCGATTTCAAAACGCTTTAGATTTCAACATGACTCTAGCCAACTCAGATGATCGTCAAGGAAACGAAGAGCGTCTTGGAGACAGTGATGATTTAGAAGAGTTACAATATGATTTATTTGTATTAAGTAATCCTGACAATGAAAGTAATGGTAGGAAACTGTGTGATAGCCTTCAGAGGCTTGGACTGAGAGTAACTAACTCAGTTGATACTCCTCCTAACCATTTGACCATGGAATGCGTTATAGGTGACATGGAGTTATCTAGACATTATATAGTTGTGTATGATCTTGACTCATCAGATAAATCTGGATTAAGACAAATTAAATTCTATTTGTCTGCAATGAAAGGAATCATAGAAGAGAGAAATCATGGTAATGTCATCATTTTGATGCCTCCTGGACATTCAGAAACTCCTGGACATTCAGAAATGCCAAAAACATTTAAATGCTGGAAAAATGAGGAGTTTAACTTTGAAAATGAAAACTTGAACACCTTGAAACCTTTACTTACATACTTAGCTACACATTTAGATTAGATGGCTACACTAAATCAAGTAGTCTAACATTGTTTCTATACATGTATATATGGCCTACTGATACTGATACCCAGATCAATCCTACCCTACTACATGCAATCAAAATTGCGTACATTAAATTAAGGATGGGACTTTTTTATAAAGGTACATGTATGTTTCTATCAAAGGGAATACAATACCATCTAAAAAAGGATTGTGCGTCTTGATGGCAAAAATATGTTTGAATACATTTTAATGTTAAAATCCCTTATGAGAAGACAAGAACTGAAATTCAGAAAATTCGACCTGATATAATTAATGTGTGTTTAATTATGGTTTTGATTACAATTACCCTTTAAAGAGCAAATAATGGGACAGATGTAACAAACTTTAAGGATGAAGTTACTTTAAGTAGATGAATAAACTGTGATACAGAGGATTTTATGAGCATGTTTAAAATGATTCATTCATGATTCCTTTATTATACACCAGTACACGTATTGTTTGGACCTATATCATTGTATTTTTGCACGCCATGTTTAAAATTGATAGAATAGCTATTAAAAATGGTTGAATATATATTTTTGAATGTTTGTAACACAACACTTCTTGTTTATTTTCATGTACAAGTATTTGAACAGATTCAACTCTAGAGAACACTTAAACGTAAACAAAATTTAGTACATCAAAATTATGTACAGTTTTCTACATTAATTAGTTTATTTAATTTTGAACTTAATCATTATCAACTACATGTAATGATAGATTTAATCATATACTTATTTTGATACTATTCTATCATCTTCCTTTATCTTAACATTATAACAATATATGCACAGTCCCATTCAAAAGTTCAAGAACAAAAGCAGTTATGAGGAAAACTGATCACACCGTCTGCAAGTAATTTTAATGTACAAATGTAGATCTAGTTAAAGCTTAATTCAAGAAGCTTACAATGTGTTGATATAGCTTATCTTCTGTTTAACTGATTATTGCTAATGCAGGAATACACTCAAATGACTCTTTGTTTCTTTTTTCAAGGGTAAATATTAATCAGTTTATCACAAAAATTAGATTATGTGGAAGAATTTTGGAACGCTTTGTAGTCAGTATTTCTAGTTCACCATTACATGTATTTACATTCTATAAGCCTTGTGACTCGTGATTATTTTTTTTATACAATATGTTAAAACATGTAATATATGCATAAATTGGTTATGACTTAACCATTGTATATACTAACTTACAAAAATTATCTTTACATAGCTTAGATTTTTATCAAACAGTTATCAGCGTAATAGCCTTTGTCATACATGTATAAAATACATGTAAGATAACACATTTATCATGTATTACATGTATAACAATAACAATTAGCTATGGAGACCTTCTGACCTTTATAGATATAGCTATGCATACCTTCTTAACCACATACATACAGCTATGGATACCTTCTGACCCGCATGGATATAGACATGTATACCTTCTGACCACATTAAAAAAGCCATGGATACCTACTGACCAACAGAAAAAGCCATGGATACCTACTGACCAACATGGATATAGCAATGGATACCTTCTGACCAACATTAAAAAAGCCATGGATACCTTCACTTAACCACATGGATATAGCTATGGATACCTTCTGATCCTTATAGATATAGCCATAGATACCTTCACTGACCCACAAGGGTATAGCTTAGATACCTTCTGACCCTTATAGATATAGCCATAGATACCTTCACTGACCCACAAGGGTATAGCTATGAATACCTTCTGACCCTTACAGATATAGCCATGGATACCTTCACTGACCCACAAAGGTATATCTATGAATACCTTCTGACCATTATAGATATAGCCATGAGTACCTTCACTGACCCACAAGGGTATAGCTATGAATACCTTCTGACCATTATAGATATAGCCATGGATACCTTCACTGACCCACAAAGGTATATCTATGAATACCTTCTGACACTTATAGATATAGCCATGGATACCTTTACTGACCCACAAGGGTATAGCTATGAATACCTTCTGACCATTATAGATATAGCCATGAGTACCTTCACTGACCCACAAAGGTATAGCTATGAATGCCTTCTGACCCTTATAGATATAGCCATGGATACCTTCACTAACCCACAAGCGTATAGCTATGAATACCTTCTAACACTTATAGATATAGCCATGGATACCTTTACTGACCCACAAGGGTATAGCTATGAATACCTTCTGACCCTTATAGATATAGCCATGGATACCTTTACTGACCCACAAGGGTATAGCTATGAATACCTTCTGACTACCTTCTGACCCTCATGGATATAACCATGGATACCTTTCCTGACCTACATAGATATAGCTATGGATACCTATACAGGCCCACATGGATAAGCTATGGATACCTGCTGCCCAACATGGATATATCACAATGGACACATATACTGACCCACACTGATATAGCAATGGATACCTACTGACCTTCATGGATAAAGCAATGGATACCTCTCGACCCCTACTCTTTGGATATAGCTATGGATACCTACTGACCAACTTGGATCCCTGAAGCTATCCTTGACCAGCATAGATATAGGTAATTTGATAATAGCTTAGAAAATCTATAATTAATTTCACAAGCCAACAATTATAATGATAAACCATTATGATAACAATGTTCATGTACTCATATGTGTGTAATGTAATGTAATCAGCTTATAATAAACAAAGTAATGCATCAAGTTTTTGATTTTATATTCTGAATGTAATGCAACAAGGAACAATATAAGAACATGTATAAAAAATACAATAATAGTACACTTGAATATAGCAAAATTTTAAACAAGAAATGTCTTTAAAAAAAAGATATTAGGTGCTGTGCATGGTTCATTTTGCTTGAAAAATAAATGTGTACGGGATTATCTTTATTTACTTTAATTCCCAATCAAATTCAAATATGGTAATTATCAGCCTAAAAATATTACTGGTATATGACTCCAAACTACTATGAATTCTTAATTTCACAAAATGTTCCTCTTTTTATTTAAACTATACTATATCATCATATGGAACTGTATACTTAACATTTTTTAGGGCCCTGAATATTGAATATTCGGACAAGAATACTGAACTATTTTTTCAGGGCCAGAAAAGTACAAAAATTTGACCATCTATTAAACTTTTTTTCAGGAACACATATTGAAATTTTGGGACCATACACTGAACTCTTTTTGATTATTATTAACCTTTGTAATTTTTGTGTTAAAGTTTTTAAATCCAGCTTCAATGTGGTTTCCACATTACATTTCTTGTTTTAAGGTTTACTATCCACCTCATTCAGTTAAATATTTTCAAGCATCATGTTCCTTAAAGCATTATACAAGAAATGTACAGTGGAAACCACATTAAAGTCGGATTTAAAAACTTTAACGCAAAAAATACAAAGGGTAAAAATCTATAATAAAGGCAGGTAGAGTGGTGGTTACTTTCTAATTCTGTTCATCACATGGTATGTTATCGTTGTATGAAGTTTCATAAAGATCTGACAATAAATGGCAGAAATATATGGTAAAGAAAAACGCAATTGTTAACGACACCGGACGCCCTACCGCTCACCTGCCCACCCATCCATGTTTTGCCAAACTATTAGTTGAATTCTTTCGTTGAAAAATCCGGCTAATAAACAATTTAAGTGATAATTTTAGCATAAAATAATGTTTCTTAATATGAATGCTTATTACAAAATTATACCAAATAATAAAAGCATCTAGAATACATGTAATTTGTGAAAATAATCAGTAGGGAATACTTTCCGTTCGGGAAACAAGGGAATTCCCCTTCAGTGCTTCCCGATCGGGCAGCAAATGTCAAAATGTTTCCCGATCGGGAAGGATTTTGGCCTTTTTTGACGTACCTCACCAAAAATGGCCGCTGCATAAAAGTATTTAACCTACAAAAATATGAAAAACACCATCTGATACAGAAAAGATGTATCTAAAATCCTACCGAGTCGTTTTCTTTTAAAATGCCTACAATTAAAATAATCTGAAATTGAAATTCAGAAAAAAATATGACTTCAAAGAAAAAAAGTTGTTTCCCGTTCTGGAAACATTGCTTCCCGATCAGGAAGCAAGTTATACTATTTGTTATATAGTTTGTATGTAATGTAAATTAAACTTAAGCAATAGGCATCTTTTTTATGTTAATGGAAATATTGCATTAAACTTAAACTTAAACTTATTCATTTGATTAAACGCCTATTTCTATGTTACATATTCAATGGCGTTGTACAAAAATGTTATAAAGAAAATAATAATAAATACATGTAAGTAAAAACCCTCCACCATAAAAACATATGTATATACAATAACACAAATAAATAAAAAGCCTTTATAATTCATATTTTTGGACATACATCCTTCACAGTTCATGATTCCACCTAAGTTTACATTTTTATCACTAATTTCTTATTTATTTCTATTTATTTTACATTGAAAATTGGTGTCCTGAACAGTATAACATAATGCTACTGTTAACCGGACATGTCCTGAACAGTGTAACATAATGCCACTGTTAACCAGACAATTCCCCAAAGGTGTCGAAACATCACCTTTAAAGGGCCCTTAATACATCCCCAAGGGTGTCGAAACATCACCTTTAAAGGGACAATTTATTCAAGTTGTCATTGCAGTCATAATGAAACAAGGTATTAAATGACCGAGAGCGAGGCAATCCTCATTCCCATGTCACAATGCACTCACTCAATCACTTAGTATGTTTACCGTAATTGTAAGGTGAGGCATTAGCAAGCCATGTCAGTTTTAGAATAGATCATAGAAAGTAGAGAAATAATGAGTTTTCAATCGTTTTTTGAATACATCCAAAGTAGGTGATAATTTGATATCATCTGGTAGCTTATTCCATAGCATGGGACCAAATGTACTGAAGCTTCTGTCACTGAATGTTTTTTTCTTATTTATTGGTATCAAATAATTGAGGTCTTTGGATTTTGCAGATCTAAGACCAGATCTGCTTTGTACAGGCTTTTGAAGAATTTCAGTCAGGTATGCAGGTGCAGTTCCAGAAAAACAGTTGTACATGAAAGTACATATTTTAAAGTTGATTCTTGCTTTGACTGGTAACCAGTGCAGTGAGTACAAAGCATCCTTTGAACTGTCTGATTTTTTAAGCCTTAATACCAGTTTGGCACACATGTTTTGAATTCGCTGCAATTTGTTAAGATCACATTTTGAGATTCCATACAAGATTAGATTACAGTAATCAATGTGGGACATGACCAAAGATAGGACTAGTGTTTCTGTTGCTTCTTTGTCCAAATATTTTCTAATACTTTTAATACGTAAATAGTTGAACATAGCAGTTCTACTTTTTGTTTTGATGTGATCTTTAAAGCTTAAGTTTTCATCAAGAAAGGCCCCTAAATAGCGAATGGTCTTCACAGATTTTACAGTTTCACCAGCAATATTGATTGACTGGGTTAAGCATTTTTTCAACTGTGCTCTGCTTCCAAACATTATAAACTCCGTCTTTGAGTTGTTCATTTTTAATTTATTTTCATTCATCCACGAATTTATTGTTAGAGCACAATCTTCAAGATCAGAAATGGCATTTGCTTCTTCATTCTGATTATTCGGACAGAATCTTTTATTAGCAGTGTGGTCATCAGCAAAACCATGCACTGATATATCAGATGGTATAACATCAAATAAGGTCCCTGCATAAGTTAGATATAGCCACGGACCTAAACAACTACCTTGTGGAACACTGCAATCTAATGAACGTACAGATGATGAACTAGTATTGACGTTGACTCGACATGCCCGTGGGCGAAGATATGAATCAATCCAGCGGAGTGTACTATTCTGTAGTCCATATTGATTATTAAGTACTTCTAGTAAAATATCATGATCAACAGTGTCAAATGCAGCACTCAGATCAATAGCTATTAATGCAGTTACCTCTAATTTCTCCATACCACACAGTAGATCATTAACCAATCTAAGGAGGGCTGACTCACATGAGTGAAAACGTCTATATGCAGACTGATTTTTTGGAAGAAGATTATTTTTATCAACATGAGTATTCAATCTATTTAAGGCAGCCTTTTCTATTACCTTAGATAAGAAGGACAAATTGCTAACTGGTCTATAATTAGCATATTCCAGATCCAGACCCACCTTCTTAAGAAGAGGCTTGACAATTGCCTCTTTCCACTTGGAAGGGAATACACCATGTTTCAATGATATATTTATTAAATGAGTAATTAGAGGTAATAATTCTTTTAGATAACATTTTAGCACTTTTGTTGGCAATATATCTAACTCAGACGATTTGGTATTCAAGTCACTTATAAGATCTCTGACCTCTTCTATTGTAAAATTATCAAAATGATCAAGACTAGGTACATCCTTTTGTTGCGGTGAATAAGTTGGAAATTGAGACAAGGATTCCCTAATTTTTGAAATTTTATTTAAGAAATAATCAGCAAAATTTTCAGCTATGGAGTGATCAGAATCGCCTTTCGGCATTGGATTCTCAGATCTTACTCCAGTCATTTCGGCAACAAATTTATACAATTGTTTTGTATCACCTTTAGCAGCAAGAACTTTTTGACTTAAAGATTTGACCTTTTCTTCATTTAATTCATTATGATAACGGTTACGCATAACCTTGAAAGCTTCTAATTGTTCAGGCTTTCCATATTTTCTCCATAATCTTTCTTGTTTTCTCATTGAACTTTTAAGTAAGACAAGATTATCAGTAAACCATGGTTTTGGAGTTCTTTGAATTTTAATTTTTTCTACTAAAGGAGCATGTTTGTCAAGAGTAGTTTGAAGCTTTGACTCCAAAATATTTACATAAGAGTCAACATCTTCACACTCAATAGTAATATCTTTCAAATCAGAAGCAAAATTTTCATGGTTGATTTTTTTAAAATTGCGGAATTTTACAGATTTGCTCACAATATTTTCTTTTTCAACATTTATTAGTACCTTAACTACACAATGATCTGATAAAAAAGGTCCCTGATCACATTTCTTAACATGGATACCATTTACTGCTTCAGTTAGTACAAGATCTAACATATTACCACCAATATGTGTTTTAAAATTTACATGCTGTTCTAAACCAAAGGAATGGATACAATTAAGAAATTCAGACACAGCCGTGGATCTATCTTCAAGATGTAAATTGAAGTCGCCCATAATTAACAGGTTAGAGTAGTTAGGAATTAAATCTTCAATAAATTGATTGAAGTCTTCTACAAACTGAGAAACAGTGGCTAATGCTGGGGGTCTGTAAATTCCAATACAGTGAAGGGCAATATTCTTGAAAATTAATTTCCATATACCATATTCAAAGCTCCTTGTACTCCCGCTCTTAATTTTATTAATATCAATTGCAATGCGACTGGCTATAGCTATCCCCCCTCCGACTTTATTTTGTCTATTAGATACTGTTAATCTGTACCCATTTTGGTTTAAATCAGAGGTATCGATTAAATGTTTTTTATCATCTGAAAACCAAGTTTCTGTTAGTAAGGCAAAATCTATTCTTTCTTCCCTCAAATATTGACCTATTACAAAATCTTTATTTACAGCGGATCTACAGTTTAAAGTCAAGCAATTCACATTTTCACTAATCTGACTTACAGTGTTACATATTTTAGGGTATATTAAGTTGTTTTTATTAATGCCCTGAGGGGTTTTAACTGTACTTTTCACAACACATCTATTTTTTCTTTGTGACCGGTAAGGAGCTAATTTGAGTGAATTAATAACACTTAGAGTAGCGGTATCAACTTTGTATAAACAAGGATTGTTGTAAACATTTAAGCCTAAATCCAATAATTGGTCACGGTCATATTTCAATGAACAACATGAATTTGGTAAAAGGTGTGACTTTTGATGATAAAAATTATCAAAATTTTGAATATTGTTTTTAAGAATAACTAAACCCATGATGGAAAAAATAAAAATATAATTAAAGATGCACTTAGCTGAAGTGTTCATGAACATGCACATCCAAAAATATTCACAAAACTCTGTTGTTAACTTGAATAATTATCCAAAAACATCAGAGCAAATAAAGTGTGTATGGTCTCAGACGACCTTCACCTTAAACTGATTCCAATGCATAGGTTAGAAACACTTTTCACAAGTACCATTCATAGTAATTTAGCTGTTCCTTAAAGGGAATTGTATAGAAATTTAATGACATTGTTCAATTTTTATATGTATAATCATAACATTCCAAAAGATATTCAAATAAGTTTACTTCTTATCAATTTTATTTGACTTGTGTATAAATGGAAAGTATTATTTGTTGGGTGTTACACTGTAGCAACACGTTGTTTGTGTCATATTCCATATCACAGCTGTAAGTCAACATACTCACTGTTTTTGGAAAAGCTAAATCTCTGAACTGAGCAGTTTGCTAGTTACTAAGCGCATACTTGGTCAGTAACTGACAGCTGCTCATCAAGATTTAAAATCAGTGGTGAGAGGGAGAATAGTCGTAGAAATTATTTCATGACCAAGACCCACAACCCTCAATCAGTAGATTAGTATGCTACCAACTAATCTAGACTAGCGGTATACTTAACGATTTATGCAAATATAAACTGATAAAAACTTATCAATAACCACTAACATAAAATTGTAAATGTGGTTCAATTCATTTGTTACAATTTCCTATTATTATACATTAACTTAAATTATTGCATTTCCAGTAAAACTAGTCATTAGGGAGTAAGCAATGACACCTGGCGGTCACAAGTATATCTTTTGCTATAAAAGTTAAGTTTGAGCAGAACTGTTAAACTATTTTTACAAGCTAGTGAAGAAAAACTGAGTGAAGAAATGGTTATCATATTTCCATCCTGCTTGCTATGTTAAAATGGGCATAGGCCAAGTGACTTACATAAATACAGCATATCTAAGGATATGTGTAATGTTTTTAATTTTCAAGGAAAATTATGTGAATGCTTAAAGCACAGTCACATCATCATTTCTATCATAATTTCACATTGAGTACAGGAGGTGTGTCCAATAACGTTTTTTATAGTAAGTAATCCCATATAAAGCATTTGTTTGTTCTCAATTAATAAATGCTCGTTGATTTTTTACATACATGTACTCTTTATAAAAACATTATGCAAAACACTTGCTTTTCCAAATGTTTACTATGAATTTTTATAATGTCATTTTGTTTTCAAATATAGGGTATAATGTTTTATTTTAAAATAATTATACGATGTATAACTATGAATGTGTATTTTGTTTGCTTTTTTTTGGCAAGATACTGCTTAGCTCGTCTGGTTAGAATTACATTTGTATGTACATTATGTAGAGTAAAGGAAAAAAACTAATAAGTCCAGCCATCTACAATAGACTTAAGTACCATCATTTGACAATCAAGAATACCAGACTTTCAAGCCTTGGTTCATATTAATTTTCTAATAAAATTATGATGAAGTTACATATTTGTGAAATTAATAAAATGTTGTGGTATTTTAATGTGAGAGTTCATATAACTAAATATATTCACAGCTATGTTCATAAATAAAAAATAAATTAGACAATTAATTTTGTTTTGATCAGATAATTCTGGTAGAAAATCAGAATGTTTATTTAAAGTGTATGTGTTTGACCATTAGTTACTATATTGACTGGGTTATACAGCCTTAAATTCTTTACAAAAAACATACATGCCTGTTGCAGAAATTAGTTTTTGCATTACATACAAACTATATTACAAATAGTATAACTTGCTTCCTGATCGGGAAGCAATGTTTCCAGAATGGGAAACAACTTTTTTTCTTTGAAGTCATATTTTTTTCTAAATTTCAATTTCAGATTATTTTAATTGTAGGCATTTTAAAAGAAAACGACTCGGTAGGATTTTAGATACATCTTTTCTGTATCAGATGGTGTTTTTCAAATCTTTGTAGGTTAAATACTTTTATGCAGCGGCCATTTTTGGTAAGGTACGTCAAAAAAGGCCAAAATCCTTCCCGATCGGGAAAAATTTTGACATTTGCTGCCCGATCGGGAAGCACTGAAGGGGAATCCCCTTGTTTCCCGAACGGGAAGTATTCCCTACTGATAATACACACAGTCAATGCAATCTAATTGAAATCAGATCTTCTATTATCAATCTGATAGATGAACATGATATCTTTTGGTCAGTGAGGATTTAACACATTTTTTGAAGGTTTAATGCTGTTGCAACACATTGTATTGGTCAATCTACCCACCATTCCTGGAAAGGCTAATTCTCTGGATTACCAGTTAACCAGTTACAAGGTTCATAGTTCATACTTCAGTCAGTGCCGACAACTGCCCTACATGATTAAGAATCAGTGGTATGAGGGAGAATAGTCATAAGAATCATTTCATGACAAAACTGCAAGAAAGTGTGTCCTGTCCTGGAATTGAACCCATTACCCCCTGATCAGTAGACTTGCATGATACCAACTGAGCTAGCTGGGTGACTTTTATTCAGTTCATTATTTTTACTAAGCTGTAAATAACATCAGAAGCTTGATTTATATCTCCTTATGTCATATCAACACATTGTAATGTATTGATCATATTACACTGTCAGTCAACCTACTTATGGTTCCAGCAAAGACTAAATCTCTTGAGCTAGACAGATGGGCTTTAATCATGCAATTTGGACCAATGATCTGTAAAAGGATATTAATGTATAAAATCAATGCATAGATCTGTGTGTGCTCAACTTAATTTTACCCATAAACAATTCATCTCTTCAGATCTACAACCCAGGTCGGTAGAGCAGTAGGTAGCATGCCTGGATTTTGAATCTAGTGTCCTGAAGGGGGTATGGATTTGAATCCCACCAGGGGAGGTTATAACCCTCCATGAAAATTTGACAATAATGTCAATTTTCCTCCATTAATATGGAATATGGAGAAATTTTCATCCTTGTGGAGGATAGGTGAGTACTGGTTATTGACAGGGGTCCAGGAAAGCTAGGTTAGGTGCGCTGGACGCTGTAAAATAACCTAAAAAATCATGTTGACGTGGCATTAAACCATGTATAAGTAAATTTAAACCTACTGTAGAGGAAATATAGAGGAGTGTTACATATGTTAGTCTGATTTTAATGAGATTGCAGTGGAAAGTTAATGACAAACAATGAAAATGAAATGATTTAGTGAATCTATACAATGTTTGTTCCAGCATTATTATGTACAGCTGATTTCAGTTTATTACAAGGCTCCTTTTTCAAGCAGCATATTCGTATAAGTCCTAACACTTTTTTTCTTGCCATCAAACCAAGCACACAAATAATGAAGACACTTATTAACACTGTAAGCTTGGTTTGGTAATCATCCCCATAGTGAGAACCATTCAAGCCTAGAAATGATTCCAAACCAAAGGCATCATTCTCTTCAGCCATCCACTTATCGCCCATATCACCTAATGGATTTGGTATCACAACTCTATGAATATTAAAAGGTCTATGGAATGATTGAATAAGCCATAACTTATCTACAAGTTTATTGTTAGCACATTCTCGTACTTCCCAATACAAGTGAGTAGCATTGAATACCTTTAAGCGTCCAAATGATTCTTTTCCTGTTTCAGCTAGAACAAATGCTGACCACTGTCCTCCAACATTTGTGCTCTTGTCAGGCATATAAACAGATCCCAAGGTGCCAATTGTAATATGAACAGGAGCATTAGGTTGATTATAGTTATACTGCATTGCTTTTTTCTTATAAACTGGCCAAGTGCGTTCGTAATAATGTTGATGGCCAGATATCACCAAGTCAACACCTCCAGCATAGAAAATATCTTCCAGTGAAGTCCTGACTAATGATTTCTCTCGTCTACAGTCCTCGCCTATATTGTCCACCGAGCAGTACATAGGTTTATGTCCCATAGCAATAATCCATGGTTTTGCTGATCGTTGTAAATTGGCTTCTTCTAAATCTTTTCTAAGCCATTGAACCATGTTGTCGATATTGATTTCATCATAAAAGAACACCTCTGTGGAATACATTATGAAATGGATGGGACCAATATCAAAGCTGTACCATAAGTTATCAGCAGGCATAGGCCAAGGTAAGTTAGGCATAGAGAATCGATAGCGGTAATGCAAGAAGTCATCATATCTCTCATGGTCACCGGGAACAGTCATGTAAGGAATTCTAGCAGCCACCTTCTCAATCTGCTTCAAAAACTTGTCTCCAATTTGACCTTGTCCTCTGTTAAGGTCATAAGCAATATCTCCAACATGAAACACTGCTTCATATTTCTCATTGAGAGCTTCTTGGAGTAGAAATTGTAAATCTTGTGTCTCAGTACCAAGATCTCCATACACCATGTAGGTATGAGTACTTCCAGCCATTACAGGGGGAACAGTAAAGCTAAACTGATCACTAAATGTTTCAACAGTTTCACCACCTACATGATAGAAATATTTTGTTTGGGGTGATAGGTTTAGCAGTCTCACTCTGTGCAAATACTTTGCTCCATCCTCATTGGTTGTATCCAGCTTTATAGTTTCACCTTCTGTTCTTTTGGCATTCTGTCTATCACCAGTGTGGTACTCAACAATGGAAATATCATGAGCTCGAGTAGCCCACATGATTGTCACATCAGAAGCTGAGTTTCCAAGGCTTATATGTATCTGCTGTGGTGTAAGACTAGCCTGTGATGGTTTCAAGATATCTCTATTTGCAACCAATGCAGGTTTCTCTTGATCAGTACCACCGCCTAGCCATACCAAACAACTTGCAACCAAGCCCACTTGAAAAAGTAACTGGATCATTCTGCTGGTCATAGCCATTCTGATAACAACATGATTAATTCATCCTACAACATAATGAACAATATAATTATAATTGATAATCATGACATACAAAAATAATGCATGCATTACAATTCTATAAATCTTTTAAAGTTTAAGTTAGTTATGTGTTACTCAACATAATTATAATAAGAAACTCACAAGTTGATACTTTTTAGATAACAGCTGTACATACATTAAGTTGAAATAATGTGTGTGTGTTATATTTAATAGCCTGATAAGTTCAATTTGCAGAGCATTTGACAGAGGTCACAGTTATAAGCCCTGCATTAGGTATTTAAATATCCCCCGTTATAATTGCAAAACAGACACATCAAGTAGATAGCACTCCAATTTTACTTTCATGTTAATTCAATATACATCTGAAATGTACTTGCGCCAGATCTACACTTATAACCATTTTCATGGTTCTGTTTTTTCAAAATGCATCCTGTGTTCTCTTATTCTCAGGGGGTTAATACTGAACTTGGGTATCAGGCACAATTAGAGGCGAAGATGTCTACACAGTGGATTTTGCCAAGTATCACCATTGAAGTTGAAGATTAGAGGAATGGTTTGATTTTACATTATGCGATTGTATACAGGGTATACTATATACCGGTGATGTTATTTTTAGACCGTATTTTCACTAACCAATCATAGAACTACAAGCATGTTATATTTACTGATTTATAAGTCCATGTCTTATTAACAGATTACAATTTTCAGTTTACGAAAATCCTGACAGAATAAGTTAAATTAAAACCATTCTTGTATCAGTAGTGTAATTTGTCATCTTTGTTCCAATATATGTATTACCCGTGACAAGTTAAAAATTCTCCCAAGGTCAGTGACGTCATAAGTAAACAGCAAAGTAAATGTGCGCAGTTAAACTTCCAACCCATTTTAATCAATCGATAAAGGAAAATTTCTTGCCGTTATTTATTTTTTAAAAGAACAACAACTGAAAAAAGCATGTAACATTTCTCTATTTTCTGCTGGATTTATATAAAAAATGGCACGGCAAAAATATTCATATTCATTTTCGCGTACAAAATGACATTTTTAAACAACTTTCACTCCAGACAAATTGCACAAGACAAAGAAATCTGTTTGCCGCGCATACATCTGTAATCGGGATATCTTTGTTATCACCGGTGTTTCAGGTTCACCGGTAATTGCCGTATTCAGTATATAGATTTTACATTATGTCATTGTATAAAAATACACAAAACCTTCATCTATAATGTGCAATCAACAAAACCAGAAAATACAAATTGTCGCGTGCATCAGTTTGGTTTTTATTACATCCCGAGTATGATCTCAAGAAACAGGTATACTGAATACCGCAATTACCGGTGAACCTGAAACACCGGTGATAACAAAGATATCCCGATTATAGAGGCATGCCCAGATAATGGATTTCTTTGTCTTTCTCATTCTGTTTATTTTGGTTTCCACCATTTTTTCAGATGTGAAAGTTGTTTAAAAATGTCATTTTTAAGCGGGAATGAGTTAAAATACTTTTTGACTCACCATTTTTTATATAAATCCGACAGAAAATAGAGAAATTATACATGCAGTTTTTCAGTTATTGTTTTAAAAAAAAATTAAACACAGGGATGAGCCTGGGTTCTTAATTTAGGGAGAAGTGACTTCTCCCTCCCAGTAATTTAGGGAGAAGTGCAGTGATGTGAGGGAGAAGTGGGGATAGACAAGCGGGAAAAGTTCGATGAGCCGAATGGAATGTTTTGAACAGTATTCATAAACTTCTCAAATGCAAACTTTTCTAGAACTTCTATCCTTTAAATACATGTAATTACTATAACATTAAGTAAATGACATGTCTGCTGTAACTCACAAGTAGTGTATTAAATACTCCCTGGATGTTTGGTTACTGAGTTATTTGTTCTATGTTTTACACAAAATTCACAGAACACATTGATATTGTATCAAATTGTAAACTAAAATTATCTAATTTTTATTTCTATAAAACATTCGTCTTTTTGGTTTAGCATTTTTACTTGCTAGTATATGTTCATCAAAAGAGATTAAAAATGCATATACAACCATTTTTGGAAAATATGTTATCAGTGTCCTCGTTTTTGACCCTTCTTTGTTTAAATATGTTTTATTTAATTAGGTCTGCTGTAAAGAACATTCATTTTCTTTAATATAACATATTATGTAGCAATGTATGCTTATTATTGATTTTTTAGAGTCTGCAAGCAGGTAGATTACGTGACGAATACTTTGACAATTTTCATAAATTCACTTGAACCAACTGGTGTTTATTCTTCAAATCGAAAAATTGAGGGAATTTCCCCGTTATCTATTGCTTAATTAAGAAGAACTTATAATCAAAATAATAAGATTATTAAATTACTAACATAGATTTAACCTTGCTTCATTTGATTGAAGATAGCGTGGGTCTCGAAAACTTACGCAATCATTGGCAAACTGCTAATTACGTCTTTTCTAAATGCCTCACAACTTGCTCATAATTTAATACAATTATCAATTTAACGGCAAGCATCCAAAAAGCTTTATCTACTTTTATTATTGTAGTATCACAGTTTGACACGTGTTTGTTAATTTCAATCGTTTAATTACGATATCAAACTTATCGGGCCGACAAATAGCACTATTGATTTTTAAGCGGACACTGGTTGATCTTAAAGGCGACAATATACACAGGTGGCATTGATAAACAAACGAGTCACTAATTATCAGCTTTTAAGGCGTGTATACTAACAGCACAACTCCGCGTAGTTGACAGGTCGATTACATAAGAAATGCGGATGTAAGATACGTTCCATCCGTCGTTAAATCGAGGTCTCGAGGACTGTCATTATCTGGGTCATATTTTGTTTCATTGATTTTCCGAAAATGTCGGAGACTTCGTTTTCGCTTTGATGAGCTAATAGAGCGAAGTTTTAACGGAAAGGGCGACTTCTTCGCCTGAATCGCCCTCTCGGCTCATCCCTGAAACAACAGTTAGAAATTTTCCTTTATCAATTGATTAAAATGGGTTGGAAGTTTAACTGCGCACATTTACTTCGCTGTTTATGTATGATGTCACTGACCTTGGGAGATTATTTACTTCATCACCGGTATTTAGTATATGGGAATCAAGATGGGAGATTACACTACTCAAACAAAAATGGTGTTAGTTTTTCGTAAACTGATTGATTATAATATGTTTAAAAGACATGGACTGACAAATCAGTAAATACAGTGAATTCGACAGTTCCGGGTCAGTTACGAAACAAACGATGCGTGTCTCTTCAAAACGAAAGTTGTGGGAATCAAACCTGCATAAATTGATAAACAAATACTTCCACCTTACCATGCTATAATAAATTAATAGTGTTTATTTGCTTGTAATTTCCTACAATTTTCGAAATTGCATGTTGCAAACTCGATAGTTACGGGTCGCACTTGCCAATTCCGGGTCACGTGACAGATGCTTGTCTCTTTAATCCGGAGTGGTCTCAACAGGGTTAAAATCAATAAAACAGCCGACTTTTTGTCAATAAAGACTTTATCTCATAGTTTCTTCCAAGTTAAACAAAAATAAAGCTCGTATATTAAAGATCTAATCATGTCACTTGCAATTACCTATTGCAAATAAAAACAAGTACCATAAATACAATTAGTTGCGTGTAAAAAGTAAAACTCAAAATGTCAAACAATAATTGTATTTAATTGACAAATATCTAACATATGGGATAAAATTATGTATAAAATCAATTTTAAATGTTAAAAAGATACTTTTTAATAAAAATAAATGATTGTATATAATACGGGTTAAGTTTTGACCCGAAATTGTCACGTGCTTACCAGGTCAAAATGTCTGCATTATTGTCTAACAGTAATTAGATTAAACAAATCTATGAGTTAAATCGTGTTCACCGATAAATTTCCAGCAAAATGATGTGCAATAAGGACTTATTTTATCTAAATTGTGGATATAAATCGCTGTTTTTTCGAACGTATGGACGAAACGTTCACGTACTTTCGCATTGGTTGGAAAAGACGCTGTTTAGTGTTTCATGACTATGACTTCCGGTAGAGAAATGTTAACATGGAAAGTTTGTGTAACAGTAGCTAAGTGGTTAGTGTACATGACTTAACTATCATATAATCAAAATATTGAATTATTAAGGAATCATCTGTACTATCTTAAAAAAGTGACCCGGAATTGTCGATGACCCGGAACTGTCGAGTTCACTGTATAACATCCTTGTAGTTCTTTGGTTAGTTACTGAAAAAACGGTCTAAAAATAGCATCACCGGTAATTGGTATACCCAGTATACACTTCTTATTTATTTTAAGTTTAAAAACCGAGAAGGCCCAGATTAAACATCTGGACTCTGGCAGTCTGGGTTGTTTATTAGTCCTAAATATAAGACCCTTCATAACTATTTTATCATACGGACATTCTTCTGTTATGCAGGGTCTTAACGGATTGCTTCAAAAACGTATAGCAAAATATTTTTTTCAAAAAGTAAATGAATGTGGGTCAAATTAGCACCAATCGATAGATAAAAGTTTACTTTTATTCTTTTCATAAAGCAAAAGATAAAAATCAGTTTTTTCCCATATGAAAACACCAATTACTTTTCCTGCTATCCAGGATTGTCGCCGCTTGCCTCCATTTTGAACTGAATTCGTGTCGGTAAATAAAGTTTCGAATCGCTTACAGTTAACTTAAACGAATTTTAATCTCTCAAGAGTAGTCGTTCTTACTGTCAACAGTCACAAGTATGCACGGAACGGTCCGGATACTGGTTTTTATACTGTACCTAATATATTCGTTCAAAATCATTTCTTACAAATGGCGTGACCAAATTTAAATTCGGATTGCTTTGGCTATTATTGCACGATTATTGTGACAAACTGAAAGTACTCGTTAATAAAGGATTTTAAATGGATTTTTCGACTGTCTAAGGTTAGCATTTGAAATTATTTTACTTTCATCATGTGTATTTTTTGTTTATCTTTCTATTGGTGTATCGTTTTATTGCAAATTTTTCGAATTAAAACGAGTAGAACGTTCAGACCTGATTCGATGTCTGTACACTAAAATTTTTGCTATGCGTTTTTGAAGCTATCCGTTAAGACCCTACGTAACAGAGAAATGTCAAAATGATAAAAAAGTTACGTAGGGTCTTATATTTAGGACTAGGTTGTTTATAAGCATTATCAAATCCAAATTGATTCATGGAGTAAAGTTTTAGAGAAAGTTGGATAAAGCATGACGGTAAATATGCCTTTATTTTGAAAAATAGCAGGTATTATTTTAATGTCACTGATAGTGACATTCACATTGAATGATTGATGATTGAGTTGATTGACTCAATCATCAATGACTGTCACAGTGTCAGTGCACCCATTTTCTGAACTATCGATCAAAATGCGATATCTTTAAGCACATGGTGTACATCAACGCAAAATAGATTATCATACTTTATTATTATAATGACATGATACAAACCTTTCATTCGTAGAATCATTGACATTTTACATATTTTTTGTAAACAAACTAGAGGAAGTGTAAACGTCAGCCATTGTTGTAATAAAGTACGAATGCGTTATCGTGTCGTTGTCGTCCAAACATTATACATGCAGACAGAGTTATTGTCCGTTGTTTAACACAAAATAAATTCGCGATGTCAAACTAGTTTTAATGTGTAGCTTTAAGCTGGATTTTATTACATTTTCTCACTTTTCTTGTTCTATACATCATGAATCTTGTTGATATTTTGGATACGAGAATAAAAGCAGATCAGCAAGAAAGTCAAGTAACGGCTGCAACACGACGTCATATATACATGTACATGCTGGGGGCGACTCCTGGATTTTTTTCTAAAAACTTTTTCTATTGTGGGGGTCCAAACTTACGAACCACAACCACATTATGCACATTTTGCAGAATAATGCAACGTATTAACAAATTGATAATATGAACTACATAACCACTTAACAATCTATGTTACCGGGCCACCGAAAAAAATGCTTCATGCTAAGTACTTGAAAATGACTTACAGTCAAGAAATACACTAATGGACAGGTACATTTAGGAAATTCCAGGGGGGTCCGGACCCCCTGCTATATCTGCCTATGGGTACGGACTCCCCGGATCCCCCGCTAGATCTGCCTATGTGACATGTTTTGAATTTCTCATGTTTTTGTAAAAGTTTAAAAGTCAATCAAACATTACAATGCCTGGATTCCTAATCTACACTGAACTAAAGTTCTAATCGATCACTTGTCTAATTTTGATTTTTTTATAACTGGCCGATGGATCCTTATTAAATTTTGCAGAGGTGATTTTTGTGTCATTTTCTACCCATTTATGGGGAAAAAATAATTTGATACGGTCCAATGCACTCGATCGGCACACAGGGAGTGGTTTACACATTTTGACTAGAAATGTTCGTGCAGAGAGCGATGAGTATTAAATTTCACTTTGCATGTATCCTTGTTAACTTTTTAAGCGAAAAAACATTGCACGAATGCCGATGCAGGATCGTGGCGTAGCCAATGTAATGTTGAATACCACAAATTTCCCACAAATCGGTAGAAAAAGACTCAAAAACAAGGTCTATAATCACGTGGTCTACTGTTATGATACTAAAGCGTCGAGTGTAAAGGCGGCGCTCACCGGATCAGAGGTAAATCTTTTTTTTTCTTTATTTTAAATTTTTCGAATGTTTCATGTAGCCCATGTTCTCGCCAACAATTTTCTGAATCTATCGGTACCAATATATGCTGAGTCAAGACCGTAGTTTGTGAGAACACTCTGCAGAATATTTGAAGTGGGCAGAATTTTCATTAATATCCATGATACTAAAGAGGAACAGTTTATAAAATGACAATATAAAGTCCTATTTTATATATAAAAGAACAAAAAAAACACGTATTGTAACACTGTATGAGCTTTACTTTATGTACATGATACAAAATTGTATTTGTTTAGGTAATATAGAAAAGAAACTAGAAAATGAAACAAATGATACTAAGGAGAATCAAAACTTATATGATACTAAGGGGGAACATAACTTTTTATGATACTAAGAGAGAACATAAATGTTTATGAATATGCTTTTATATTACAGAAAATTGACGTCGGTGAAAATAGAAACATCACTATTGTCAAAACGGTATTTGACAGAAGTAAAGTTAATCAAGACAGTCGTGTTTATGAATAGCCAATTAGGGTGCAATATGTATTATGCATGGTGTGCTTTTGCTGGGACCACATTACATACCATGTGTATGAACATATCCGAAGATGAAGAATGTTGAAGTCGTCAAGTTTGAATCTACGGTTATGATATTCGGATATAAAACTGTTTATGTGAATTTGATTTTGAATCAGTTTGATTTTCTTTAGGGCTGTATCCATTTTGATAAAAATTTGGCGCAACAATTTATATTTGCCTAAAGTAAACAAAACTGTTTGTTTATGTTACAACATGTTTACAAGTATGAAATAAAAAAGTAGTAATTACATGAATATTTTTGTTTATTGTTTGATATTTGTCTGTTGTCATCGTACTTGGTGTATCATTGTTTTAAGAAAGATGCATGTGCATCAATTTTTATATTTTTATGACACACCATTTTGTGCCTTAGTATTAATATGTTGACTTGTCACAACTTGAAAAATTACACGGTCATTGCACGAATAACTGTCGCCATAAGTAGAAAGATGGCTTGAAATGTAAAATTCAAATACATGTACAAGTACATGTATTATTTATTATATATTTTCTGGCACCCCATGTGGTGAAGTCGTTTTTTTTCTTGGCTTCACAAAGCCATGAGTTCGAGGCTATTATATATCAACAATACATTTGTTGCTGTTTTGTTCTCATTAGATCTATACTTAACGAAACTTCTAAGTACACCGATTTCAATATTGTAGGAAATGTTTATTTTTCAACATTTGAGTCACGGAAATCTGTCATGGACCATACTCTCGTCTGCTTGCATGGTTTTAATGCTACTTTATCAATGCAAAACCAGTTAAGGCGTGCATGCGTTGATATGGGAAGATTTCTAATTGATCTGACTAAACAGACAATTAGCAATTATAAATCATATCTTGCACCGCTTTGCAAAAGTCCTTTGGCAATTTCTCGGTATTGAAGCGACATTCGAGCAATTTCTTGATTTTCCTTTGTTCATACCAACACACTAACGATCATCAAAAACTGACCACGTAGGATTTTTGCACGAGAAGCACCTGCCCATATCCGCTTTTCGGCACATGCAAGACAAAACCAATTTTGCATCAATTAAAAAACATGAAAACTATGCAAATTAACGGTAGTATAGTCCGATACAACTTATCATGTTAACAATCGGACATTACATTGTAATGGTGAAAAATAAATAAAAAAGTCCAACAACATTGAAATCTGGGTACTTAAAAGTTTCGTTAAGTATATATTTATATCCCATTGTACTTTTAAGAATACAAATGTATCTTTCATTTGGAGTTGGGAATTGTATAATAATAAAATGTAGTGTCGAACCCAAAATGTACAGTTTGAGAGACAGATATGCTAACCACAAAGACACAGTCCTGTATTGATCAGTGATTAACTAAAATACATGGGGCGATTTTAAATATCGGGAAAATATTAAGTTAAAAAGAAGTCGGAAATAACGCAATCAGTTACTTTGTACTTGTTTAAGTGACAGGTTAATCAAACAAAACAACACGCTCTTGAAAACAAATAAAAATATACAAGACAAATAAAAAATAATTGTCGTTTATTTATAAAAACAACTAATAAAATTATAAGAAAATATCAAATATACAGTATGACTCGCTGACAATTACAAAACAAAAAAAAACACTGTAAAACATAGTACTGATTCTAAAACGTACATCAGTTATAATCATCACAGACTAATAGATATGGATTAAAAAGTGTAATCACAGTAATAATACAATAAAATCACAGAAACTAAAAAAAATCTTAAAACATAATATCAAAAATGACCCTGACTAGATATTGAAAACGTTTTTTAATTAACTGAGAGAGTATTAATGTTCAGTGCTTTAAGCACTATTAAGTTAAAATCATGTATTAACTTATACATACTTTTCAATTGCATAGAAGGACCAATATCAATTAAGAAGTGTTCATAAACTAACGAGACGAACTGTTTTGAAATCAGAAACAAGTAATAAACTTTATTGATTTTACCAACTATAAAACAATAATCATATCACCGGGAAGTCGTTGTATCATAACATCAAACATCGAAACATCAAACAATACACTAACTAAAACTGTCACTTTCGTGATCGATGTCTTGAAAGACTAGATGATAACATTTGCCACAGACACAGCCATGCTTTTTCCCCATTGTGTTTAGACATGTGATCAATTAATTGCTGTTTAGTTAAAAAGTTTGCATCACAATGGATACATCTGTTATCAGGAACATGAACCACTTTTGTGTGTTGTTGTAGAGAATGTGGTGTAGCAAATAATTCCTGGCAACTTGGACATTTCATTATCTTCTTTCTGCCATGTAAACTGCATCAGGAAATTAAAGAGGTTGATAATTATGTAAAAGTTAAATATTCCAGCGATAAAAATTATTTTGCAACAAAAGCAAACCATGAAGGTCATATTTGAATTAAAAAGACATAGTTTGACTGCATTGTCGCAAGACTTGTAAAGGTTAAAACAAGTTCGATCCATGTTTTAGCCACAAAAATGGGATCAATAGAAAGAGGTTAATACACAGCAGAGGCGGGAGGGATGGAGATAATCGGCGCAGCAGAATGAATATTGCCCCGACAGCTTTAACTTGAGGACATCATTCAGATCAGGGTTGATCATCGCCATTTGGCCAAGCTCCAAATACATTTGTACATATGTGGATATAGGCATTTATTGCGGTGCGAATGCTTAAGAAAACTACGATCATTTTGTGCTGCAAATATTTTATGAATGAACCACATACAAGACTTTTATGACGCAATGTTTCACGCGCTTTTATTCAGTGGGACGATAGTAACGAATGATACCCTATTGGACCGTGATAACCGCCCGAAAACGGTCCTGCTCTAATATATAAATATATTTAGTAACAATTAAGGGTATTAATGAATAATAGCCCAGTGAGCATGCTTATATCGGACATACATCGGTAATGGTCGAAATATCGGCAAATATACACGAACGCGGTCCGATCTTTGTCAGATTTAAATCATGACACATCAATAAAAATCTTATATTGACACTTTCTTTGTCTTTTGCAGAAAAAATGCTTTGAATACTTCACATAACAAGCATTAGACTTATTGTGTTTTAACGAAATCGGTAACAAGAATTGTCCGACATCGACCCGACGACATCAAAATAAAATGAATATACAAAATGATAATAACAATATACATGTATAGCTTTTTTTTCAAAAGAAAGTTTGTAATTTAAAGTAGAAAGACTTAATTAGAGAAAACAAAACTCGTTTTAAAATAAAATCAATCAAATGCTCGCATTAATTTAGAGCTTGCCTAACGTTATGCAACACCCGAAAATTAAAAAGAAGTCGGAGGTGATTTTTCAGATTATAGCGAGACAGGGTACCATGTTTAAGACCCATGTCGGTAGCTCAAAATTCATAGTATACCGTTGACTTTGAAGGCTATTATTTAATGATAGATCGGCAAGTCCGGACTGATGTCTAAAACCGTTGTAGCGATGGTGGATAGATTATATGAAAAAATATCTGTCCGATATTAGACCGATGTGTAGCCACCAAGTTATCGGTCCGATTTACTACCGATGAGCAAAACGATGTAGGTCGGGTGCCGATAGCGATGTGTAATAGGCATCAAACAACTGTTGTGCCGATAATGGATCAGGTCGATGTGTAGCGAAAAAGGTATCAGTCATTCTTTAAACCGATGGGCAAAACTATATAGAACAGTTGTCATTAACGATCTCTACCCGATATATAGAATATATTAGTTTAATGGTGACAAGATATGGATAAGCTTACTCGGTAAATACACTTGTTCGTAAATTAACAGACTACTTATTCAATTTGGTACCCCGTTTCCGTGGTTGAGTGGTAGAGAACACTGATATAAAATCGCTGTAACCTCTAGAACCGATAGAAGATCGTGATTAAAAGCTTAAGCACGACTTTTTAAAAGAAAGTTGACAGATTCTCACGAAGTATGAGTAGCTCATCCTGGTGTATCCCAGGTTTAAAAGTATACAGTATATCAGCATCATTTAATGGAATTAATTCTCAAACAAATGACATCTTGTCATCTGGTCGATTTCATCAGGTTGTATTGTACTAAGCAGAAATTTGTAGAACATAGATAAAGTTATCAAAAACGTTGAAAAATGAGACGTCGTAGTATATATTAAACGATCGCAAGCGTGTTCTCATACGTTTTGCTCATACTGCCAAATAGGTTGTATGTTTGACAGGGACCTAAACGGCATAAAATTCAATTAAAAATACATGTGATCACGTGTAATTACAATATATAATCATGTATATTCTACATAACGATATTGTCGAATACACCTATATATAATTTTAACATAAAAAGGAAGTGATATTGCATGGACCTGTGAATATGAAAATACTCTCTGTCATTGTAGTTTATTCCACAACAGGCTAACGGGTTTTTGTTGTGGCGCCTGCAATGGCGACTATATGTACTTTTTGATTTTCACACTCACTGCTTAAGAGAACATCTTCATTGTTGTTTTCATCTATATATAGAAAAAAATGAAGTCAGTGATTTTGAGTACCTAACTATGAATACCATTTTTGTTCCCCCTTAGTATCATAAGATTTTGGTTCCCCCCTAGTATCATTTGTGTTTATTTTCAAGTATACATTATATGTTACAAAATTAAATTCAATTTCAAATTATTTACAATAGTATACGTTTTAGAAAACTCTTTTAGTTTGATATTACATGATATACATCTACATATATCTAAAATGGGACTTTAAATGGTCAATTTATAAAATGTTCCCCTTTAGTATCACGGATTTTTATAAAAATTCTGTCCACTTCGTTTTTTCTGCAGAGTGTTCTCACGAACTACAGTCTTGACCAAGCATATATTGGCATCAATAGATTCAGAAAATTGTTGGCTAGAACATGGGCTACCTGAAAAATTCGATAAAAATAAAATAAAGAAGAAAAATGAGATTTACCTCTGATCCGGTGGGCGCCGCCATCGACGCTCGACGCTTAAGTATCATAACAGTAGACCACGTGATTATAGACTTGAAAAATCACCTCAGTAAAATTTGTAAAGGATCCATTGGTCAGTTATGAAATAGTCAAAATTTGAAAAGTGATCGGTTAGAACTTTTGTTCAGTGTTGTGTTCCCTAGGGGTGCGGATTCGAATCACAGCTGGGGAGGTTATGCCCTTTCATGAAAATTTGACAATAGTGTCAATTTTCATCCATTAATGTGGTATACGGAGAAGTTTCGGGCCTTGTGGAAGGGTAGGTGAGTACTGGTTATATAAGAAAAAGGGTCCAGGAAAGCTAGATTAGGTGGCATCGTGCACTGGACGCCGTAAAGTAACCTAACAAAATGTGTTGAAAAGGTGTTAATCCCAATATAAAAAAAATAAATAAACATTAACAAAAGTGTAAAGATATTTATGGATGGCACTGTATATCATTAGCGTAAAATGAAGTATGAATTTCCCGCCAAGTCAATTTAAAATTGACAAGCATGGCCTATAAAACAATGATAAGCGTGCGACTTGTCCACAGGACACACACCTGTCAATAAATGCTCAATTTTCGTGACGTATATCACAAATTTACAAATGTGTATACGTGTCCAATAGAAAAGAATTTATTTTATTTTATTTATTATAATTTATCAGAATATTGCTTATTTTCAACAACAATACTCATCCGATGTTTACATGGTACGAAAAATAAAAAATAAATAATTAAAAAGTGACCAAACCACTAAGTATAAAGAAGTTAATATTGATACTCACTATCGGCTGGGAGTTGTGGCGCGCTCCTGTAATCTAGCTACTTAGAGGCCTGGGTCTGAGGACGGTTTGAGGGCGGGAGCCCTACTGTCAGCCTGTGTATGTCGATCGGGCGTCCGCACTAAGCCCGGCATCAATATGGGACACTCGGGGGAGCCCAGGTGTTCCAGGTTGTCTAAGGAGGAACGTACCGGCCCAGGGTGGTGACACAGCAGGCAAAAGTTCCCGTGTTGGACAGTAGTGGGATAGCGTCTGTGAATATGCAACTGATAGTAGCCCGTCCAATACAACTGGACTCGATCCTTTTTTATTTTTCATTTTATATTTTAAAATGAAAAATTCATTTTTTTTTTTTTGCTTCGAAGAATTATGAAAATTGTATTTTTAATTAAAAAAAAAAGTCAACTATATCGATTTGTAGATTTATTTAAGATATCTCAAAGACACTGATCTACAGAACGAGAAAGATGGTATTAATATTGTGTAAGTATGGTAGCATAAAAGCAACGTTCGTTTTTGCACGATTTTTTTACGCGAGTTTTGCAAGGCTTTGAAGTTTGTCTTAAAGTAGAGCTCAAATGTTCATTGTTCCTATTCCGGGAGAGATATTCTTACTAACGTTGAGATTGTTAATAAACAATGTCATTTTGTCATTTTTCGTTTGCCTCTAATCAAATAGAGCAGATGACTGCTTCTCTGAGACGAGGATGTGAGCTTAGATGCCAGAGACTGACAAGATGGACATCTTGTGTTGATGCCCTATGCGGCACGTGGTGCTGATGGGGTTAACAAGAGTAAATACGAGAATGGCCTCATCTTTTCAGTTAGATTGTGATTGACATAATAGTAACTGGTCAAAGACTCTTCCATTAATAAGCAGATCAAGTTATATAGACTTTAGGCTGGGGTCACCAAAGTTATAAATTCGTGTATTTTAAAGAGAAATGTGAAACAATAGATGTTTTTGTATTAACTTTCACATATACAATGTATGTAAGTTTAACACACTAGCCCCCCAAAGCACCTTAGTCACCCAGTTCTGCGGATCTTTAAGTTTTTTAGAGGCGACTTTTAAAGAAAAAAATATTATAGATCAAAACTGTATGGAAATATGTCTTAGTCTTTCTTTTGTATGTTTAAAGAAATGTTAAATAAGGTATTTTTTACTAAGTTCCCCAAAGAATATTATTTAAGTGTAAATAAAAACAACATAATCGACTTTCTCACAGTAGGCTTACACGTAATAAAGGGAGGTTATTCTTCAGGGTACATTACAACTTTTATCGCAGTTATTTCCCTTGCATCGTTTGCCACAAGTTCGGACTACATTTCGCACAATAAAAGAAAAAATATGATTAGTCAATATTGTGACTATTTTAAACAATCTTAGATTAAGCAGAACTAAGACATTTCACGACAGAAATCTATAATAATATTTAACAATAATGCATTTGGACCGCTGACCGCTTCCGCACGCCTAGTAATATTGTGATTTCACGAATTATAGTATTAATTTTGCTTAGAAAAAGCAGGAGCGGGTCCAGGATTTTTCTAGGGGGGGGGGGGGTCCGAACTTTTTCTAGGTTGGGGTCTAAACTTACGAACCACGACTACATTATACACATTTTACAGAATATCTGATATATGCAACATAGTAATAATAAAAACTACATAACCACTAAATCTATGTTTCGCACCGAGAAAAATTGCTTCATGCTACTTAAAATGACTTACATTCAAGAAATACACTAATGGACAGGTACATTTTGGAAATTCCAAGGGGGAGGGGGGTCCGGACCCCTCTCCGCTAGATCCGCCTATGACAAGCATATAAAAGTATATTAATCAGATTGAGAACCAATTCATAGCATACGTAGTCAGATGTATTTATGAACACGTATTTCATTTATTTAGCCTACAATTGAACTGTTTATATTTATAAATTTTAGTATATACTATGTCCATGGGCCAATTCTGACCTAATGTGCGACTACTGTCATGTATAGTCTACTTTGAAACGATCGAATAAACTCTGAAAAAAACTATGTCTAAAGATATTTTTTAGTGTTTGTTGCCATTTTCTCGCTAATTTTGGTATCTCAGTTTTTATGTCTTTTAAAAAAAAAAATTCAAATTCCCCTCCAAAATAACTGAATGGTCTGTTCATGGATTTGATATAAAATCCCTGGTCAACCATAAATCAAGGAATAATAGTATACATGTAGTTATACATTGTAAAACAAATGTATAAATAGAAACTCCTTGCTGAGGTAATTTATAATTAACCCCAGATTGGTCCAATATAAAGCCAAAATTGGGCCCAAATGAAGCCCATTTGGACCAATAAAGGTCGATGGGACCCATATTTGTACCCATGTGGGACACATCATCGAGTCCGGTTGCAAAACCCATACAGAACCCATCGTGGGACCCACGTGGTCACCCATATGGAACCCATATAGCTTTGCTGGGTCATTCTCGTACCCATAGTCTTGTAGAATTTTCGATACTAGATCGAGAATCTTGATAACCTCGGGGTACGAGAATGTGCTGGGTGGGATACTTGTAGTTTTATAGTTACCTTGCAGAACGTATAGGCCTATATATTTATTTAACACTTCGTGATAGTTCTTTATTAAAAGAGTTCACTTCATGTATATATTAATCAACAAGTTAATTATTTTCATCGTCTTAGTAAAAGAAGATCCTAAGACATATTATATTATTTATTTCATTAATAACCATGTAAGGACTAAATTAATAAGCTCTATTTTGTTCATGCTCAAATATTTATGACAGTGATAGGATGAAATAAGAAACATGTGATCGAGTAAATATATCATGAAAGAAAAAAATTAATCAGATGTAATTATGTTTCTAAGAAACCCTTTAAGAATCTTTAATAATATTCATTTTGCCAACTGACTACAAACTCAACGCCCGTAAATTGAATGTATTAACACGGACCTGTCCGTGGAAATAATATAATTACATTAAATTTTCCGTTCTGTTCACGCAACCATGTGCACGCACTGACATTGTAGTCTATGAATTATAATGAATTTGGCATAGAGATACGTCAATGTGATGTTTTATTGAGAATGTAAGTTTAAAGCTAGCATGTAAACTAATGCTATTAGCATTATTCACATTTTCACCTTGAAGGCTGCTTAAAAATTAAAATCAACGAACTGGCGGGTTAATGCACGTGAAGGCTATATTTAAACAAGGTTGTACATTCCCAGAAACATTTGCATTGACTTTATCACTAAGTTAACACGTAAGATCGAGTTGGTAGGAGTATATTTCAATATTACCGTCATACTCACCTTGAACTCATTAGCTCTATATAGATATATAATTTGGACAAAAGGGTGTACTATAATGGACATTGAAATGAACAGAGTCAAGTTGCCAACGATTATTGAGCTTAAAATACGAACATGGTACCGCCTTCATAACAAGAAAAAGAACGGATTCATGACTAAAAATGATTTTGTTAAAATGGCGCAAACTTTTATTGAAGAGTATGATTTACACGCACCGGAAGCGGATGAAGTACGATCATTGTTAGTAGATGGTTGGTCATCAATGATCGAATTCGTAAAAACGTCTGAAGACATGGGTAATGCAATTCTACCTTTGGATGTGATTCCAACCGCTTTAAAAGTGGCTGAGATTTTATCAACGACTGGCAGAGTAACAGAGGATATGTATGTTCAGGCATATACTGAAGTATTGCAGCTACAACCAAGTCCATTTCTACCATGCTTTCGTCAAATGGTGTCATTGTTTTTCAATATCTTTGACACTGATCAAGACGGATACCTAACTGTTGATGACGTCATCCGAGGTCTGCGATGTTTTGGAATAACGAACACGGAAGCAGTAAGAGCAATGTTTACAGATCTCAATGTTGACCGTACAGGAAAAATTGACATGGAGTGTTACGTCAGTGCTTGGGTTGAATTCATGACGGGTACAGATCCAAATGCTGCGATGGCGAAACACTTTACGCCTGCAATACTCTGAGGATGAACATTGCTTAAGTCATTAATCATGTTTCACTGTGTGTGAGTTTTTGACAAATAATTATAAGTTCTTATTCTGTAAGTACAAGTTTTGAAAACATAAATTGTTTCGGTTGGATCTTAACAAATACCTTCTAACTTATTTATTTTGTTAATATCGAGGTATACATGTTAGCAACTACATAATTATATACCTCGATCTTAACAAATACCTTCTAACTTATTCATTTTGTTCATATTGAGGTATACATGTAGTTGCTAACATGAATGATATTAAAAATTGAAAACATAAAAATGAGCTCAACGAACCAAGTACTTATGTGACAAATCACATTTAGCTACGATACTAAGTGATCTATGTGGACATGTAGATAAATTTAATTCTAAATCTCTGAAAAAAAATATTGCAAGTGGGAAACGACGAAGAGAAGTGAATTTCACACGATATTTTTTAATCTGTGGACTTTTTGACTGGTTGTATTTTTGTAAACTTAAATTGGATTCTTAGAAGAAATGACAATCGACTTGTGGTGATGTTTTTATATCTCTTAAAGGTATTCATTCACAGATTTCAACGTTTCAACTATTACTAAAACTATCAAAATTGTACGGAAACTTTTTTGGAAGCAGGAAAGTAGTGCTCTGATAATGACAATTTTTAGTACAAATTGATATACAACTACTAAAGATGGTGTTTCATGTAGTAAAACTATACCCCGTATGTCACGGTATAGACACCTTTAGTGCATTTTTGTGACTTTTATTTTATACTTCTTGCTACATATAGACATATAGGCTAGTTTGTCTTAAAATAATAAGAATTATTTTTTTAACACAATTACAGACACTAAATGGTATTTTGAAAACTATTACATGCATACATAGAAGTACGAACTATTAAAGCAAAACTCTGTGTAAAAGAAGTCAAGAGAATAAGGATTTTACGTGATCAATGTACATGTATATACTCGTAAATGTATTGTTTTGTTAGTAAAACAAGAAGCACTACAAAATGCGTTTATTTTTACAGTAAGTTTCGTCAGAGATTGGCAATATCCGCCACACTTAAATGATGCAAACAAATTTTTCTAAGGTGTCTTAGTGTTTTATCCAATCAAAACAAGAAATATTCTTAATGCAATCTAACTTTGTTTTTCATCAAATTCTTACAGCCCAAAAATATAGTCGATTCAAACATTGCATAAAATAATTTTTTTTGCTAATGTTAGCAAGTGAATTGTAATGATTTATTTTAAATAATTTGCTCAAAATTAATTTTAAAAATGACTTAGTTTACGGTTTGGGTCAATTTTTTGTGCGGTGGATTTTAAGCTTACGATCAATAATTGCGGGAGCACTTCATGCATGGGGAATTTCTGGGGAAAGAAAGGTAGTTGTTATTTTATGCGCTAAATGATTTCATTCAATAATTTAGTCAAGAAATAGAAATCGGTAGCCTGTTCAATTACCCCGAACGTTCCGTAACGTAATGGTCAGGACAACTCAACCAAAGACAACTCAACCCGAGACAACTCAATCCCCTACTAACGGGGTGAGTTGTCCCAACTTTGGCTTGAGTTATCCACAGGTTGAGTTGTCTTCGGGTTAAGTTGTCCCAAATCCATAACGTTCGCTAACAGTCGTTTTTGAACAAGCTGCAGTGGAAAAACACAGACCGTTTGTTCGATGATAATCTAATTCATATATATTATATAGAAGGTACACAGCAAAACTGTCGGCGTTGCGCTACCCTATCGGACTTAAACTGTTATATATATTATAATATGAATTAGAGTATCATCGAGCTAACGGCCTGTGGTGAAAACATACGCTTGTAAACCTTAAAAATTGTTGTTGTAGATCACGTGACTATAGACGTTGATATTGTCTTACTAAATCATACTGTACTGAGACTATGTATAGAGTATTGTGGTAGTCTGCGGTACGAATCATTCGGAACACCTCGACCTTTCATGAATGAACAATTAGTCATTAGTTACTAATAGCGAATAGCCGAGGAGTTCCAAATGCGGTACGAATGTAACCCATATTCGGAACACATTGGTCATTTCCGTATCGAGCCACTAAATTTATTCTGATCTCTTCAGCGATTTTCTACGCAAACTTCTTCATAGAAAGCGGCCGTGATGTTTTGAATGCAGAAAATATTGAATTGAACCAGGGATTTTATATAACAGGGATTTGCAACGATCGAAGAGCTATTTTGAATATTCACTGTTGTCACTGTCTATAACTGGCTGAAGCAGGCTGTACAAATGAGCCAAACTGAATAATAGCCACGACAGTGAAATTTGATGAACATCTGTGCGGTTGCAAATCCCTCTTATATAGAATCTCTGATTGAACCAAACGTTTCGATTGCCCATGACCTTATAAGGGCTTGTCTATTTAAACTTCCTCATTCAGAAACCAGAATAAAAGTAATTATGAACTTTTAACTTATTTTCCACTTAAACGCGTCATGTAATATGGTGTATTTATAAAATTTTGATTCTTTACAAGTCATCTAACCTCATAATCGGAGCTCAAGATCTACCAATGGGTTTACTCTATAATGCGGTTCATTTGAATTTTGATATTACAAAATACACCGAAGGAATTCCCCTTTCATCTGTTCATGATTTCTTTGTCTACTTTGTTGCAATCTTTATCTTTATTTCCTCCTTCAATTGGAGAGCAATTACATTGAATAAACATACAAATTATGCAACTATACGAAAATGTATAGCTATGTATAGCTAAATATATCAGACCACAAAATACTTGCGTATAATAAGAACATTCTCGTACCCCGAGATTATCAAGAACGCTAGTGTCGAGAACCGTGATTGTATTAGTCATCACAGTTTTTTATTTCAAATACAATATAATCATTATATTAGATGGGTGTAGAGTGCGTACAAAAATTCAAAAAGTATTTGGGTAAAACAGAGACATAGATTACTTATTCTCTGGGTAAACATTAAAAATGAAACAATTCATTTCAGAGATATAGGCAGTACTGAAAACAAAAGTTGTATAATTCATTTTAACAAAATAAGAATGGTGGATAAACCACCACCCCTCGGTCAATCATGCTTGTAACGGTAGAACGCCTTACCATTACACCAACAAGACACTCATAAAATATATTAAAATTATATATATTTATATCAACATGAGCACCCCCTGTCGTGTTTGGTTTTTTGGACGCACTATACATGCATAACCATTTTACTTCAATTGATATTGGCGTTTTTAAGGTACATGGGGTAAATACTGGCTATGATAATTACTTGTGGGCTGGACCGTGTCATATGAAGAAAAAATAGGTTAAAAATCGGCTTATAAAGTTTTGGGAGCAGACCTTACTCAAACCAATAACATTTTAATTGACTGACCAACTCTGGGAAATAGAAGTTCGGTATTTTTAAACAAAATCCATAAAGCGTAATTGTGACTAAATCACATAATTTATAAATAGAATAAAAAATGTATTGTCAATAACTATATCTATTTTATATTCATACCATTTCACGTTTTAAGTTTTTGTTGTTCAATTACTCACGATTGTATGAGAAATAGTCTTATATATCGGATGCCGGGGTATACGTATAGTTTCTTATTTCAACACCAGTCATGCGTTCATAAGGATTCATGTAAAAACCATAAAATGTAACTGAGCTAGTCTTAAGGTACAAAGAGGTTTCATTTATTTTGGGATATAATTTTAAAAGGGTATGTTGTTGATTATATATATACTTTTTTATATATCATTTACTGTATTAACTTTAATTTGATTTTTTTTACAAAATATTTGCATATTCCATTTTATATAGGAGTTTTACGTTGTTTGTCTTATTTTTCTATTTGGTCAATTTGTTAGAACATTACCTATTTTAATATATTTGTGAATAAACATGAATTATTTAACATTGTTTAATATTTGTGTCCCTGTAAATAGTTCAAAGAAGGATTGTTATATACACGGTGATACGTAGTAGTATCAAAAATGTGAAAAATTCAAACATTAATTATACGAGATATTAAGGTTCATGATCATAGTTGATCAACTGTATATACAATGCTAAGTACTGTCTTCAATGTACTTTATTCATAAGAATGACCACCTGTGGTCACCTTTACAAATTCAGCATTGAGAAGAGCTCACAAACTATAGGAAACAGACATTTTAAGTGAAGGTACCAATTCCACCAAGACGCTATATACGTATTTACTTTGTCTGGTTCCCAGTCGTACTGTGACACGTTAAAAGTTCGTCAGGCAAAGCATAGTAATGGCCGCACTCGATGTTATGAATTAGGTATTGGTAATTATGTTTTCAAATGAACAATTCTCACTACACAGACTGAAAATCAAAGGATCATTGTACAAGAATTACAGTGGATATCCTTTTCTGTTGTTCGGTTACATTATGCTAAATAAAGTATCCGAAATTCTAACGAGACTAATCCACGTCCGAATTGAGTTCACTTCGAGACATTGCTTTTTTGTTAATCGTTTGCTAAATATACGTGCAATCACAAAATTGAAATCGAATGACCTATATAGTAACCAACTCCTACGAAAGTTACTATCGTCAGCAAATGCTCATTCAAGATTAAGAAAACGTAAACGAAAATATTGTTACCCGAATAATAACTGAGGGGACAGCCATTATTGCAGTTTGCCTGACCCGATAACAGTAAGTTGTAAGGGACAGACTAGTATTAACTGTGCTAGCACTGTATGATTCCGTGCCGGTCGAGTAGTTGTCCATTTTTTGTATAAATACGCAAACGATGTCAACCTTGCTATTTTACTTGTTCTCAGTCCTCAACGTTTTCAAGACCACGCCTCTTCATACCAAATTACCGACTGATGGTGGGTTTTGTAGGTCTACGCCGGAAGTAAATTATCACTTTAAGTGCCAAAAGGTGACATTTTACTATTATGTATTTCAAAAGAGAATCCTATCTGGTGTTATAGTAACGAGAATTTTCCGAATAAATCGTCCCTTTTTGTCTGCACTCATGGGATGACATGCAATCGGTCATTTGGTGTTAAAATTTGATTTTGTGGATTCTTAACACGAGCTGTATAGGCACTATTACATTTGAATACTTGACTTAGTAACATGTGCATTTTGATGCAATATCATTCATGTAATACTCTCGTATATTAGATTACAAATTTGTTGTGATTGATTGGCCGCTCCATATTTTGTACTAAAACATACATCGATTAATCTTCAAAAGAATACCCCTTAAGGGACAGTTTATTTATGAAACATGGAAGCTATTCAATGTTGATTCAGTGTATGTTTAGAAATTTATAAGTTCGGAATAGAAAATACTTAATTTTAATGACAGAACTCCACGAAGGCATATCCAGCCTAGGATATCTATAGCTAAATTTTGAAAACCATTTGAAAACGAATGTTCATACGCTTGAAAACACTTAATAAATTTTGATTTGATTATGAATGCCATACCGTACTCATTATGTAAGGTATCTTTGCAAAGTTGCATAAATATAAATGAGACTGATATCATCACTATAAAAGTGGTTGCGTCTATTTATCTCAATATCATTTTATTAAAGTTAAAGTGTGGTTTAAAGTCCGCTTCTTTATACATGTTCAGCCGACTTTACATTTTTGCACTGTACGTAACCCCTAATCATTAAAATCACCTTCAGGCAGTTGATCCCTCACAGTACCCATTTGCGACTAGGTGGAGTGGAACAACTGTAGGTAAGTTTTTTGCTCAAGGAAATTAGCCCCTAGTGAGGTTTGAACCCTTGATCTCTCGATCCATAAGCGCGCGTCCTACCACTTGGCTACTGCTCCTACATTATATTTATATTGAATAAATTCTTATAAAAATATCCACCACTCATACTTAGTCGAACAATTTGACATTTTACGTATTGGTAGTCAATTTTAATTAAAAGTGTCTTTTATCTATTTTAAACATTTCTTTTTCCATAGGTAAGATAAATAAAATATTGACACAAGATATAAACACGAAATAGTTTCATTATCTTATATCACAGTGATATTAAAATATGTGGGCGTGGCCACAGACAGACATATTGGTCCATCCAACCTCTCTGTTGAAAAATAACAAACTTCTTATTAACTTTTTATCAAACTTGTATTACTCTGTTTATACTTTTTGTTATATAATTTGTTATCAAATAAACTCTTTGTCATAACAGAAAACATAATATCTATTGATGATAAATAGAAGTGCATTCGGAACACCTCGACCATTCATTAAATGAATAATTATCCGTAGTGAATGGCCGAGGAGTTCCGAATGATAGAAGTGTTCACTAGATCACGTGACCAATGCAATGGCCATCGCTTGCAAATGTAAAACATCGGGTATTTCCGTATAACACATGTATCAAATATACAAAACGCAGTAGCTGAGCGAGGTAATCCGATTAAGTTATGTATTAACCCATTCGAAAAACCACTCGGATGATTTCGTAAACGATCAAATGTTATGCATTAATATCCGAGATAGTTCCGATTGATATTAACCAGAACTCGATTGGGTTTGTCAAAAAAGGAAACAGGTTACGGAAATTGTCGAAAAGTTACGATTGGTATATGAACAGTTTAAGGCAATGGAACTGTAGCTTGGAAGCTGCGAAGTAAACAAATTCAAACTTTTTTTTAAATCGTCACTATCAGAGTATCCGTATTAAGCATAAATAATGACTAGAACGTTTGTCGGTCCAGATATTCGACATAGAATATTACTTCGGATAATACATGCTTTTCGGATATATAAAATTCGGATAAAACGAAATTTAAAATGTTCACTTTATGCTATACATTGTGTATATGGTAAATATCGCCTTAAGAAAAGCAGAAATGTAATTGCGTTCAACAAGTAACACGAAACTAAGACCTCCTAAGCTATTTACATACGCATCTTAGTTTACATATATAACCATCAGACCATCATCATATAGTCATACATTCCTGTGTGTTTATCTCGTTGTCGTTTAATATGAAAACTTTAATGATACTTTTTCTTTTACTTTTAAGAAGGTATTATATTTTAGATGATGGGTAGAACTCATTACTTAGATTAATGGTCGTGTATAAATGATTCTTTGATTGATACCAGCAACATAATACAATATTCACAATGTATGTATAGTTAATGAAGTGTTCTGGAGCCAACATATGAGTTAGATTCCTTGGTTTCCGTATAGAGATGGTCAGGGGATTGAATATAGAGATAACAGGAGTATTATCATTGTTATACATTACCTATATGTAAAACCACAGGGGTTTGGTGAGCCCTGTCCCGGCTGCAATCATTAATCCAATATGGCGTCGTTTTCGATTTTGGTCGGTACAGATTGGCCAACTTCGATGTTCGCACATGCGCACTACATGCCTTTTACACACTACAATGTATATTTGGAATGGCGAGACTTTGCCATCCTTCTAGTGTATCATTGCTTGGTGACCGATAGGCATGGCTTTGGTGTGTTGCATTTATCGCATAAGATAAACGGTTGAATTTAAAATTGGATTATAACTGGTCTTAAATATTTGATTAGGGAATAGGATTGCTTTGGTCTCGTCGGGGTAGATCGAGTCTTGCTTTACATGGTGTTATCTTAGAAAAACTATAGTACGCGGCTTTGATGTGGTGCATTTATCGCATAGGGTGGATGATCAAATTTTAAGATTGCATTAAATCTTACTTAAGATCCATATAAATTAATATTTTGATCTTGCTGCTAGGATCGGGTCTTATGGGAAGTGAGTATCGCCTTACAATTATATCCGTACCAAAATGGTGCTCTATCAAACTTGAACAAATAATGACCATGAATGTCAAGTAAATTCCACTATCCATAGCTTTTTTAACCACACTGTAAATGGGAATGAATAACTAAGCATGCTTTGCCAATTAAAATTCAGAATTTGCAACAAAGAAAGTTTGCTGATATTCAGTATTAATAAAGCTTCGATGGTCAATCGCTCAAAATGATACACTTGTTTCTTATAAATGACAATTGTTATGTATACAGTTTAAAGTTTGGAATTGTTATATATGACTCATTGTCAACCTATCATTTGTGAACGGAATATATGATAAAATCTTGCAACTTGTCGATTTCAAAACCGAATTTTGAGATAATGCCACAAAGCTCATTATCGTCTATCTATAGAGAAATGTCCAAACGTAAATATTCGGGTAGTATCTCCGTGCTAGTATCAATCGTAAATTACACCAAGCATATTAGCCGAGATGATAAGTTTACGAATGTTTCGGGAAATCTTTCGGGAGTAATCGGCTGTTTCCGTAAAGTTTACTTAACCGACTGGTGAAAGTAATGTGACTCGGTAACCTGTGGTTATGTTATTCTGTATCACAAGATTCAATATTTTGACTCTTGTTTCGTTAAATATTTGCTGTGTGACAAAAAAGGAATGGATTAATTTGTTAAGATTTAGTGTTCAGTGACGCCCTTATTTTACATGTGGATAAAACTTTTTTGTTATTAATGTCATATGAAATGAGAATAAATTTCATTAATTTGTTGATGTAGTCTTAAACCAGATTTTGTTTCATAATAAAGGATTGTTACCATCACAAATGGCCAGGTGCCTAAATCAAGGTGAGGAACCTTTTCTTATATTTACCGTCGGTGTAAATTAAAAACATAATTGGTGTGAATATTTTTTTCGGCGTAGTGTTGTTGCGATTTAGGCTTACATATGAACACAATTCATATCATATGTCTTTTTTAAATGACTTTTCATTTCGATTTACTTGAGCTATAAATATATATTTTCTTCATTTTCTTTTCGCCAACTCAAACCGTAGTGTCAACATTTCGATATAATTTGAGCGTTGTTTATCAAATAAACGTGCATTGTATAAAGTCTGAATTTGTTTACGCACGTGTTGTCGATTAAAAGACAGTGTGTTGTTGAAAACTGTCTGAACATACTTTTATTTAAATTGTGTTTGCGACAACTTGTTGGCAATTTCTGAAGATTCTCTTCAAAATTTAATCTCTAAACGAAATTGTGTTTTCCGTATTTTCAAAAACTACAAATAACAGGGTTTCACTGGATAAAAGTGTTTCCAAGGATTTTGGGTACGTAGATACATTAATGCATATTTCTTAATGATTAAACGATATTTCATCTAACGATATGATCAAACTCTCGAATAATTACTTTTTCATGCCTTCTTGTCACTTTAGCTATGTGCCATCTACAAACGGACATTGTAAATTGACTTTATGTACTGGAAACGAGTGATCACACACGGATGCCCGAGTTAATCCTTTCTTAACTGAAGTTAGAACAGTTTTTATATACGAAACGTGCTTATAATACAGTCCTAATTGTATGGCTAACGCCTCATGAAATAATTCTTTTTAAACCATTTTAAAAGTCTATCTGTCTCTATTTTTCTGCCAGAATGTTGATGGAAAATTATTTTTGACATGCCCCACTAGAGCAAATGACTAATGAGGATTGGGACTCGAATCAACTAAGGAAGTTGGCATCAGGTTAACAATCCAGCGACTATGAACTATCCTAGCGTTAAGTCTCGTCCTCATTGTCGACCACAGCGTTAATAAGAACAAATATAAACGTAGACTTAGCACCAAAAGTAAAACAATCTCGACTCTGAGTTTATAGTTCAATTTTGTAAGACTTTATTCTTTTTACTGACCCCAAATGCGTAGACAATGAACATTTCATTACAATGAAACTTGGAAGAACGATGATATACTTGGTTTCATTCGGAACACCTCCACCTTTCATGAATGAATAATTTTTTGCAGCGAATGGCCGAGGAGTTCCGAAAGACTTGGTTTAACACTGATTTGTCCATTGACTGTTTGTTGTTCTTACCATAGGTGAATGTATCAAAATGACCCTATTCTGTTACTGTCTAAAACAATATTACTATATAGTGAAAAATTGCCTCTATGTCCAGTGACTAAAGATAGTGAAACGCATTTTTTGATCGATTCTTCATTGATGTGTATAAGAGGTTGTGTCTATAGTGATCTTATTTTTTCAAGTCATTGTGAATTAGCTATATCTGGCAGAATTTTACTCATTCTTATTTCGAACAAAACTTAAGTCTATAAGAGGTACTGTCTATATTCTTCACATTGTCGATCGCAGTGTTAATAAGAACACATGAAACGTGGACTTTGCATCAAAGGTTATGAGATTATAGGTCAATTTTGTTAGACTTCATTCTTTTTACTGACCGCAAAATCATTCCATGCACGGTAGGCAATGAACAGTTCATTACAATGAAGCATGGAAGAATGATGTCATACTTGGTTTTATACTGATTTGTCCATTGACTGTTTGTTGTTCTTACCATAGGTGAATGTATCAAAATGACCATATCCTGTTACTGTCTAAATAAACAATATTACTATAAAAGTGAAAAACTGCCCCTATGTCCACTGGTTAAAGATAGTGGAACGCATCTTTTGATCGATTCTACATTAGTGTCTGTAAGAGGTAATGTCTGTAGTGATCTTATTTTTCAAGTCAATTGAATAAGCTATATTTGGCAGAAAATTACTCATTCTTACTTTAAATTAGCTCATGTCTATAAGAGGTACTGTCTTTATTGATATCACTTGTTTGATGTCAGTAGAAAAGGACACTGCATGTCCCAGCACATTTTTAAAAGTCTTCCAAATAACATTGGCATTTCTCCACCCTCAGTTTAAAAATTGTTTTTATACGAAACCACAACACACTAATTTCCCCTTTTTTCCATAAGCCTTGTTCATAGAGGGTTTCAAATCTAGGGCAAACTTGTCTGTTTACAGTGACATTCTTTAGGAGTTAACACTAAAAGTTACATAACATGTTTAAAGTTCTAAGTCAAAAGTAAGTACAAAGGAAAACTCACACCATACAAAGATAGTATCAGTGTTTATTCTAAAAAACTAACGACTACGTGTTGACGTATACAACAGAATGTTTCTTATTTTGACTTAGGACGTTAAAGGTACTAGTTCACAGACTTGATTAATTTTTTCTGTAATTTCAAAATACCATTCAGTGTCTGTAATTGTGTCAAAACTTTAATTCTTGATATTTTAGAACAAATTGACATATACGTTGCAAGAAATATACAATAAAAGTCACAAAAATGAACAAAAATGGTCTATACCGTTACATACGGGGTAGAGTTTTACTACATGAAACACCATCATTTGTAGTTATATGTCAATTTGCACTAAAAGTGTCATTATCGGAACACTATTTTCGTGCTTTAAAAAATGTTTCCATACAGTTTTCAGTTTTAAAAAAAGTTGATATTTAAGTTGAAATCTGTGAATGAGTACCTTTAACTAGGTTTAAATATGTTTGGTGTGCTTATTTTCTTACCATGTTGTTACACATGTGCACTGAATTTTCCTGTTGTGGGGATATGGACATATCCTGTTTAGAAACTCGCTTATAACACGTTAATTGATGTATGTTTAAGAAAGTAATAAATTCACAATAGACAACATAGGTCGTGTGTTTGATCTGTATGATGGGATTACAGTGTGAAATTGTGAATTGTCTCATTTTTGGGGGTTGGGGTTATTGCCATAGCAACACATTGTATTGGTCATCATATCATGGCGACCAGTCGACCTACTCATCATTCATGGAAAGGCTAAACCTCCCTATTTTGCTGTCAGTCAGGTACTATTCACATACTTCGTTCAGTGACTGACAACTGTCCCACATGCTTTAGAATCAGTGATAGGAGGGAAAATGGCCGTAGAGATAATTGCTTGACCAAACTCCAGGAAAATATGCCTCGTCCGGGAATAGTACCCACGACCCCTCGATCAGTAGACTTGCGTACTACTAACTAAGCTACTAGTATCCGGGCGGCTTGAATTGTCTCATAAAATCGTGCTTAAAGGCACTGGCACTGGAGTCTTTACATTCATTAAAATATTCATAATTATGATTAAAAATAACATTGTTGAAAAAAACACACCATAAAACGGTCCTTTTATAACTATCGCTTTTGAGTCGTCACACATCTTATTATATAAGCTGTGGCACGACTTTATAGCCATAGTCAAACAGGAACCGTTTTTCTACGTTTCTTCATCAATGTTATTTTTAATCATAAATATATAAATAGTTTATCCAATATAAGGACTCCAGTGCCAGTGCTTAAAGGCCATTTGCGATATTAACTGTCTTTAATTATTTATATGATCTTTAATCTCTATTTTTGCTGTTTATTAACCTTTTTTCAATCATTTATACCAGCCATCTAATCTAGTGAGCTTTTTAAGGGGACTCGATCATTACTTTATTTAAAGAGAAATTTGACCATTTTTTTGTGGTAGGATTATGACCTGTACTGATACAATGTATTGAAACTTTAAACTATTTTTGTGTGTGTTATAATATCTTGAAATAGTCAGTATAAAACTATACATAAAATATATTCTAAATAGTCAAATATAACGAAACTTCATCCACTATGTAACTTTATACTTTAAGCTCGAAAATTTCAACTATTTGGATGTCTCAACATGATATTTAATACCTACATAGTTATATTTCTATGTCAGAACAAAACTAGCCTACATATATCTTTATTTACATATAGTTAAACTAGTATAGCTCCCACCCATCAATTTTATTCAATACAGTATCATTATTTATAAGCTTGAAAGATGTGAAGGAGATTGGGCTTTGTCTAACTATGTTGCCTCTATAAATTCAGTCTTTGTTATAACTATATAGCATGAGTAATAAGTATCAAAACCAAAGACGTCAAAATCTACTTCTTTATATAAATTTTGGAGTACTATATACATGTATATGACGTACACACAAGAAAGGATTTAATATAGGCCTCAAAGGACAGAAACTATTAATCATATTACGTCTTTTAAATGATGTTTTTGTAATTTGTTTTACAGACATACGAATTATAGGATTTTTAATTAGTTATAATTATACGTTATTTGGTATCACCCCTTATTGTTCCTAGTGTTCAGAGTTGTATCGACAGAGTGGGTCCTCTAAGGTATCCAGTGATTTTAAAAGACGAAAACAGTTTAAAAATACAAGGATGTGACATTTTCTATAACCAGTTCATGTTCGTCTTTCAATGAAAAAGACATAATGGGATCATTTAGTGATTGATTCCTTGAGATCAGTTGTCCATAGGGCCCTTAAGATCAGTTATCAAATGGTATTAGAGATCAGTTAGCAAAGAGGCATGCCAATGTGCTGTTTTGTTAACACCTAATTTTATTGACAAATGTAATATTCTGCAAACTTTAGTTAAATACGCTAATAAGTAATTCCATAGAAATGTTCATCACCTCGAGATTGTGTTTATCTAGTTGAATCATACAAAAAGGATGTTTAACAAAAATAAACAAGATCTATTTATAGATTTAGGAATAATTTTGTTTTTGTCAAATTTCTCATATATGTAATTTTCATCTTTCTTCAAATACGTGTATCTTAAGTCAAGATAACTTTCCTTAAGATATCTGGTTTTCTTATCGTCCACTAGTCTCACATGACAATATAATTATGCTGTTTAATGAAATATAATCTTCGCTTAAACCAACTTAACAACGCCTGTAGATAATGTTTACATTCAAGTACAGCCTGCTTAAATGTACATGTAGCTTAATTTCATGATGTCAATTTGCTGAAGCAATGATTTGACGCATGAAATTTTCACATCAATATTGCTAGTGTTGTAAGATAGCATTTCAAGGTTGGATTTAACCGGTATTTAGAGCATCAGACATACCCGTGAGATTTTGAAAAATCCATGCAAAATATTGAAAATTTGGAAAATTTGTTCATTGATAATCATGTTTATGATTTTTCACATAAACGGTTCATTATACGTCGAGGTGTAACCACTATGACTGCCTCCTTTCAAATAAAGTCATTTTTGGGGTTTCGTCAAAAAAGTCATTTGACCAATGTGGCTATTTTGGCTAACAGCAGCGTGGTTGACATTAAATAAACACCTAGACCTACTCCATCTCCATTTAAATATGTCCCCTGTTTTCGGACTAGGAAACAACGGTGATGGTTTGAATCCTATCCAAAACCAACCCCGTTGTTTTCTTGTGCAAGAAACTTTATCCTACCATGGCTCGGTACTGAAGGACCAGGAGCAGACTCGAAAGTGATTAATATAAGTTATAAGAACTTGTTTCACAATCGAGCTAAAATAGATTTGTATGAACTGTAACTTATGGTACATTTTCTGGTAATGTTCTTTATCATAACAAATGGTTGTATATATATTGCTGTATTTGATCAACAAAATATTTTATAAATGTAATATTTTAAATCTCACATGCAATCGTTCAGTTACAAAAATAGAAAAACAATTTACCGCATCACTGAGGATAATTAACATACGTAAATAGAATAACTTTTAAGGATCGGGTTTTTGCTTCCGTATCGTGTACTGTTACTTTCGTTATATTTTACTATGCTGCATATTTAGTTCATGACACTGACACGACAAACTACAATTAATATGTAAATTCAGTGCTTATTTTTTATGTATTTTGTTGAAATAATTAAGTACAAGGTAGTAGAACTGTGTTAAGAGCAGTGGTTTATTGGAAGGACGCGCTAAGCGATTGAGGCCCAGGGTTGTCCCGGGTCCAGTACTTGTTATAGAGAACGGTTCAGGAAAACCAAAATATGTTTACAAGCTGGCCGTCTAAGATGACAAGGCGTTAAGCTAATATAGAAGATAAGATGTCCGCTATTAGGTTTGTGCAATAGCGATAGCTCAAGTAAAGCTACAGTCCCATAAACATAAAAATAGCCACGAGGGCACCGTACGGGCGCAAGGACCCGTACGAACTCTTGCGTACCCGTACGGACTGTTACGTTTTTACCAGGGTCGTTGAGATGAGCCCAGGATACACGTATCAGTTTCAGAGTCAGATCGTGAACAAAATCGTGACCGAGTATGGATTAAACATGCATATCTTCCAGCTACAGCTACGTACGGGTGTGTTGTTTTGTAACATGTGCGTAACGTCACCTTGATACGCAATGCTTCTCACAGCTTACGACTGTCTGCATGTACGGGTCCGTAACAAGCCATGATTTTATGGGACTGAGACATAAAAGTAAGACTGTACATGTGTGGGATTTTAAACTGTTAATTTTATGACCTCGCTTCTACATCAGGTCATCATCTTATCTTAAAATTTGGTAAAATAAATATACAATTACGTACACTGTCCGTCCTTGCACCGTGTTCTAGATTTTATCCTAAACTTTAAAATACTTAATATGAATATTACTACTTAGTTACGTTGTTCTTCACTGGTTATGAAACACAAATCAAATATGGAAGTATCAAAGACTTATATGATGTGACAAAATTGGACTAGACATCAGGGCAAAAACTTAAAAAGTACATACGCATAGCTACGACAAAGCCAAATGCTTTAGATTCTTAAAATGCTTGTACTTTTAGGATGACACTCTGTAATATTTCGTACTTGGTCTGAAAGTAACTTAGCTTTCTCTAGTACCGTTGTATGTACATTGTACATGTCAATTAATATTCACATTTTAAGTTGACAACCTGATGGATGACAAATCTGATTTTCTTTATGAAGACACCTCCCCACATAAGAACTAATCCACCTTATTTGTATTTTGAATAAGAAACATTGCATGCGAACATCAAAAGAACCTGTGTTAATTAATAAATGTCATAAATGCTGATTCCTTCACAATTCTTCTTTTGATACTCTAGCTTTTATGACATTGACATCTGGTTTGTCGCATTTGTATTATGCATTACAGTTTAATCTTAATTGTCATGTAAAATAAGAACTTGTCGTTGAATAAAGAAGAGAGGGTGGGGACTATGTGTCAACTTCACGTCTGTAAGCGATGTAAAAGACTCCATAGCGAACTTAAAAATTGATACCAGTAGCCGATGACAAGGGATAACAGCTGTAAAGTTGACGAACGTGCATCACCATGAAACTTAGACTATAAAATGCAATTACCTTATTTAAAGAATCAATTACTTCTTTCAAAGAATCTTTGGCTGAAAAGTTCCAAGTACTAAATGATGATTCACACAGTTTTGTTTACAAGATTGTATGTGCTAAAGTAACATTAGAAAAGTCTATGCCTTTCTGTCATTTCTTCTAGTTTAACTACAGTCTCAACAGTGCTACCGGAAAACAAGTTTCTTTACTGGTCAAAAAATGGCCGTAAATTTGCAATTTCTTCCAATTAATGCGATGAAACTAAGTCATTTGAACCCCAGTCCTTTCTACCATGGCAACACTGAGCAATTGTTAGTCGTTTATTGCACACATTTAGCAATGAAGGGCGTCGCGCCCCTTTCAAACTTTAGCAACAGAGAAGTCACTCTCTTCTGTAGGATCCACATCAGTGATATGCTGTTGGGAAAAAAGCTCGTAAAAACGATTTCTTTATGGGAAACTGTCCCTCATGGTCGAAGTTGATTTCTAGTAACTAATTTAGGGGAAAAGTTGCAATGGAAAGTGAAATCTGGTAAACCATTTTACGGTCGGACAAGTATTTTTTTGTAAAAAAATCGATTATAGTCAAATTTACGTTGAAAATGAACTGAATACTGAATCAACGTTTTAACGAAAGTAACTTAACTTTCATTTTTGTCTATTTACAGTGTGTGTGAGACAACCAGTATCGGTTTGAAAACACGGATGTCAGAAGAAAACGTAGCTGAAGTGTTTAGTTAATTTATATGTATATAGATTGCTGAAGAGTCTTGTTTGTCTCAGAATGTCTTTTTCCAGTGACAGGTATTTTAATGGTAAGATAATCATATAAAGTCAAGGTTAATAACAAGGAGATTGAAGTACAACTTTTACTTATATCTCTTAAGTAACTTTTAACTACATGTATATGTATATTTCACGGGATGCTTCATTTATCAAATATCTTTGTAGTCCTGAGCGTGTAAATTTACTGTAACAGTTAAGTTTTGGGTTGGGTTTTACGCCGTAGTAACACATAGTATACATGTAGGTTATATGACCACGTAGATCAGTCCCCCTACTCACTGTTCTTAGAAAGACTAAACTCTGGATTTAGCTGTTAACCTGTTACTGGGCACATACTTCCGTTATAATAATTAGCAACTGCCTTACATGATTTAAGAATCGGTGGAAGGAGGGATAATGGCCGTAGAAAGTATTCCATGACCTAACTCCACGAAGGAATGCTAAAAAATGATAGTTTGTTATAATGAAATACAAATTTTAAACAAGAGCACCGCTAGGCGGAGCATTATATGCCCGCAAGTGTTATTTTTAGTTAAGTACTCCGGAAACTGTTTTCAGTTTTAAGGTAATAGTGACCTTGACCTTTGACCTTGTGACCCCAAAATCAATAGGGGTCTTCTACCCGATATGAACAATCATCGTATGAAGTTTGAATAATGTGGACCAAATGGAACTTAAGTTATGCTCCGGAAACTGTTTTCAGTTTTAAGGTAATAGTGACCTTGACCTTTGACCTTGTGACCCCAAAATCAATAGGGGTTTTCTACCCGATATGGACAATCATCGTATGAAGTTTGAATATCGTGGACCAAATGGAACTTAAGTTATGCTCCGGAAACTGTTTTCAGTTTTAAGGTAATAGTGACCTTGACCTTTGACCTTGTGACCCTTATGAAGTTTGATTATTGTGGGCCAAATAGAACTTAAGTTGTGCTCCGGAAACCAAATTGCTAACAGACGGACGGACGGACGGACGGACGGACGGACGTCAGGGGGTATAACATAATATGCCCGAAATTCTTTCGGGCATATAAAAAGTACCAGTAAATCTCTTTATTTGGCTTTCACCGAAATAAAAGCGTAAATATGTTTTGTAAAAAATGTATCTCTGTAAAGGGTATAACAACAGCCGCTGTCGTACAGGATCTCTTGACATTGAACAGGAGGTCACCTCGAGATGACCTTTGTGTCAACCAACAAATGCATAGCTTTCGTCATGACGAATACTACATTATCGTGATATGAATGTCTATGTATGCATGGCCATTATACATTGTTTATATCTAAATTATATTTCAGTTATATATGGCTCGAAACCTGGGTCGGTGGCGCAGTTGGTAGCGCGCCGGTGTTTGGAATCTCGTGTCCCGAAGGGGGTACGAGTTCGAATCCTACCCGGAGAAGTTGTACCCTTCTATGAAAATTTGACAATAATGTCAATTTTCCTCCTTTAATAAGTTATATGGAGACGTTTCCGGTCTTGTTATACTGATTATAGACAAGGGTCCAGGAAAGCTAGGTGAGATGCGCTGGACGCCGTGAAATGACCTAAATTGTGTTTACACGGCGTTAAACCCAATTAAAAAATGCTTACTGTAACAAACTTTTATGTTATTTCTTTTAATTAATCTTTATTTCCTTTTTCAGTTGGAAAGCGTATAAGTTAAGTTTTCATGCAGATTTTTCGTTAGTTCACTTTGATTTATCATGCTTGTCTTGTGGTTGCTATAAAGTGAGATTTCTTCTATTCTACGCCGTTTGTCTTTTTTTAAAGGCGTTTCTTATACTTATATAATGATGATTTTTCCAGGGACGTGTGATGTGTTTGACCTCGCAACGTGTAGGGAATCAGTCTTGAACGATAGATTCCTAGATCCATGTTCCTGTAGTAATTATTACCGATGTACACAGACCTATTTGCTGATATCAGAATCCTGTGCCGAGGATACATTATGGGACGTAGATCTTGGTCGATGTAACCATGCTCATGAAGTAAGAGTCAAAGAACAATGTGACCCATCTGTGTCCTGGATGAGGTGTAATGCTACAGGTAGAATTAAATTTTATACGAAGCTTTAGCCCGACAACATTAACCTGAGCATGACTCTAAGCCCTTTGCAACTTCAATTAAAACGAAATAAATCCCTGGAAGTCGAGAATAAAAAAGCTGGTTTCGAAGTACCACCCAACATTAGTTTTTTGCGGTTTACCTTACTTTTATGACTGATGCAGTTTATAAATTTGTTTGAACTTCTTTTAACATTCCAGCATTTCTGTTAAGAAGAATGATGACTAGAGCCATGTATAAAGTTATAGTATTGTTGATAAAAAATACCTTGATATTGTATTTTCCTTATCACCTCAAATAATTTCTCACAAAATGCTGTAAACAAACATCTGGTTTAACTCAATATGAAGAAAGGGTCAATTCATTTTCAAGGGGCGAGACCAAACAGTTTCCGAGTAATTCAGTTGCCAAAATATATTACTGAAAGGTTTTGCTGCTTCAAGTTATTCCAGACCTACCGACGCAATGTTGGATGCGCCATATTTCATCAGAATGGAAAGTCATATGACTACTCGTTTGAATTCTAGATCGTGCTATATGTTTTGTGAGCAAGCGGTGGTTACCTAGCTTTACCGCGTAACTGTTAAAACGACGGGATGACAAGTTTGGTCCCGCTTCGTTTTCAATTTACGAATATTTTTGTTGCGTGAATCCAAACAATCAAAACAATGGGCCAGCTAGTGATATAAACCGAAGAAAGAGAATTTCAAGCGCTTTCAGAAGATACCAAAGTCTACCTGTAATGTGTGATGTAAATGGAGAAATCAATTAAAAAACTAAGTACATGTACTTACATTTCGTCAGTTGACGCATCCGCCATTTTTGAATGCTTCTTTCTTTTTATCAACGCACCTGTGCGTTGATATAAACAATTATCAAGATTTGAGCATTTTGTAGTCGACACCGGTTGTCTTAAGCCAATCATAACTATGCATTTGATGTCACATGATAAGAAAATGGCCGTGAAAAAGTAAAAAAAGGGTGTGATAATGGACTCGTCTAGTTGTTGACTAAAATCAAGCTGGCGCATAGTCAATAGCGGGCATTAGCAGATGTTTAGGAAGGCTGCACACTACTAAATATTTTAGCGGACGGCGGAACGATTTACCACATACTCCCCATATTTTTTGTATGTTTAGGAAGGCTACACGCCACTAAATATTTTAGTGGACATAAACATTTTCACGCAAGTATTTTTGATCGGAAATAAGTAAAATTTACAAAGATAACTAATGAATAGTAAATAGAATTGTTCATTGAAATCAATATGTATTTTATATTCATAACATCCGCCCCGTTAGCAAATGAATATTAACCACAAAATGTATACATCTATGGAGAAGAAATCAAACACGGATGAGCGTTGATTTCAAGCATTTTTGGAAATGCTAAAACTTGTCTAACGTACACCGTTGGCATACAGTGTAGATAGTCTAACATAAATAACAGTTTATTTTCTATGTTCTTATTTCTTGAATTCTGAGGTACATGTACATAAGTTTGTTCTATCTTTTTTTCAGATGTTAGAAATCAACAACTTCGTCATATTTGTACAAACTCTCCAGATACAACCATGCCTCCAATAACGACCGGAAGTATCTTAGAAACGACAACAATGAGTAAAGCGCCCCCTGGTGATAATTCCGGTGTAAACATTGGACTAGTTGTAGGATTAATAGCAGCATTGCTAGTTGTTGTTGTACTAATTATATTGATTGTTCTATATTTTAGAAAAAGGAAAATGTCAAAGTAAGTGTATGTGCTTGATTAACTGATCATTCGAATCTGGTGGTATTTCTAATGTTTATGAATAAGACATAACACTGCTTGTGTTCATATAGGCATTTTTTGAAATATCACTAGGGCCATGCCAAATTGGAATTTTGTTAAGCATCAACTCAAGTTTGACAAACCTAGGTTCCTATTCACAAAAACACACTAACCGAAAACAAAAACACATTTTCATTCTAGCAAGTATTTACACGAATAAGTACTTATTAGTACATGAATGTTTATGACATTAATGTGCGAATTAAGTAATTCTATAAAAAGTATATACAACATACATATGTACATTTTCATTAATCAAATACACAGAAACAAGGAACTATCTGTATTTCCTGAGAAAAACCAGTTATCGAATCCAGGAACAACAAAATTATGTCCGAAAATTTCACCAACATTTTCGGTATGACATGGCCTAAGCCTATTGCCTTCTTCAAATTTCTAAAACTAAAATTTAAAAACGCAATATCAAAAAGTTATATTCTGATGGATTCGGGTTTTATTGGCTGGAACATGGTTATACAAGCGAATCAAAACATGTAAAAATGTATCGAAAAAAATGAAAACAAGCTATTACAACATGGGTGCTGCCATTGTCTCGATCCACGAAAGCCACTATACATGTATACACATATACATGTATAAATACATGTATATACATGTATAGTGTTTTAGATGGTTCGGATTTGTGCTTGTTCAAGAAATGCGATATGATATTTAAAAAAAATAAAAACATCAAAAGATATAAAACACTAGGTTTGGATAATAAACATGTATATATTAGAATAAGAAACACTGATTTCAGGAACAAAACGTATCATATACACGCATAAAAAAGTTAAAGCGCTTATTGTTCCTAGTTATATAGTCATTATACGTTGGAGTTCCGCTTTTAAGGACACCTTGACTATTGCAAGGCGACTTTTGAGAAGTCCCAATTAAATTTGGATAGAAAATGGTCCCTATATCAAGACCATTCCGCTGTTAGGATGATCGATTAAGATGGTTCAAACAGTTGAAATTTACTCTGCGTTCTAATGCTCTTATACACTAACATGGATTCATGATATGTTACAGAATACAAAAGAAAAGGTCTACATCAACACATAATCCTGAATATTTTGAAAATGGCAACCAGGATGATCCGTATGCTGTAATTGATGACAGAATGGTAAGACAATGTATTCTATTCCAGTTTTATAAATCTAACTACATGTAGATCCTTTTTAGTTTGCATGAGAGGACCGAATAAACAAGGGGGCTAGGTGGGATTTATCCTCACTAATAATTTCGAAAGTATTTGCGATTCAGACTTTACCAGATTTAGAAAATTATAGTATTCTTTTCGGTCGGTCAAGTGTGCTCTTCAAACAAATAGCGTAATCCTCCAAATCTAAAAATGATTCCTACGGACCTGCAAAATTATTTTTACATACTTCAAATCAATGAGAGAATCATTATTGTTAATTACTGTAAAACTGTAGCAATTAGAGAATTAAAAACTTGAGGAACATTGCAAATACTACCATACTGTTTGCCACATTATGCTCTTGTTGGTGACTGAAAAGCTTCTGATCAATGAGGTTACGCTTAAATTAAACCATAATTGACCATGAAGAAACAGGTACAAACACCCTGTTGCAGTTTTATTATTCAGATTATTTCCATAATGATAATATTGTTATATTGCAAATGTTTAAATCATTTGCATCTTTTATATTTTGTAATATATTTTGTAAACGTTATTCCAAGGTATGTACTTAATTATAAGTAAGTTATGTATGTATATTTGTCCATTTACAGGCAAGGCCTGCCCATATTGCAAGTACGATCACCGAATCCAATGGTGGATTCATTAACAATGCATACAATACAATGGAAGATCCCACTTACGATAACTCAGCTGAAAGACCACAGGAGTTTGGTTACACTGGAACACTCAACCGATCTTTTCGAGAGTATGAAACTGCCGTCAATGCTTCTTCCGGTCGACCGACAACCGGAAATGAGACAAGTGACGTAAACATTTCTACAGATGTCGTAAATGATGATCAGACGACATTGCAAAGCAAGCGTCTGGATGAAAATGGCAATCGAAATAGCAAGAACTCAAAACATACCGTTGATAGTGAATCTACAGGTGGCAGCTTTCCTGACACAAATTCTAACCACTCTAACCAAGGACTTGATGATGAAACTTCTCCCGACTATTACGTTTTAAGCCCTACTGAACATATGTAGTAATGCTTTTAATCGTAATAACTCGGACATTTCCGTTACCTATCGATTTCAGATTGTTACTTCTTTATGTCACTTGGAGTACTTTTGGCGGACATTGAAACAGAGACAACTGTAAACTTGGAAGCTAATACAAGTGCTGTGAAATTTGGTGCATTATTTTGTTTATAAAACGACTGGAATGTTGTTTTAGACTTATACTCAGGTGTTATAGAGTTTTGTTCATAAAACTGTGTTGAGCCATGGACCCTATACATGTATATAATATATTTAGGGTCATCAGATTATCTTAGAGTGTTTGAATGAGATGGAATGTTTAGTGCCGTATTGAATGTATGATTTGTGTTTAGAATACGTATGCTTGCTTGAAAAAAATATATTGAATGCAATAAAAAGGACAGAGCTTATTTTAATGATTTTGGCTTCAGTTGAGAAGAACAATACATTTAAGTGTAGTTTTGAATATGTAAAATAACAGAGGAAAGTCAATGCATAATATACATGTGCATTGTATAATGATTAGTTCACAAATCTTGTTTTATTTCTGGATTACAGGGTATTTCATTCAGTTATATTTGGATAGAGAAAGCGAAGTAAGGTCACTTGTATGGATTTATATACAGAATACTTCATCAATAATTAGAAATTGTGTTTTGTCTTTGAAATTAATGTGTGTTGTTACTGGAATTTGAATTGTGAATTTTTGCTTGTTTGCTATTTTGTATTGTACAGATAATTGTGTACATATAAACGATACAATGTGCTTGCTTGAAATATTTTTTTGGGAATATACACAGACGCATGGTCTCTAAATGTAATTTCACAAATTATCTCCTTTTCCCCTTTGGACAACTATTTTCGTAACAAGATGATATGAATTTAATCGATTGAGTATAATTAAATCTCCTTTGTACGTGATGGTAGTCTTAATTACCTGCCCCTTACCACTATTTTTATCGGTTAAGGCAACGCACGATCATGACTGCCCCCTCATTTATTCAGGTAACAAAATTTTCGATTACGTCTTCTTAATTTTGCATGATCATTTGCTGAAAATAGTAACTTTAGTTGGAGATCGGTACTATATAAGTCACTCGAAGTCGATTTTTCTATTCGTTCGTACATTTAGCCAACAATTAACCAAAAACATGTCGCGAAGTAAACACAATTCGGACATATATTAATCTCGTTAGAATTTCGGATACTTTATTTAGCATAAATGTAACCGAACAACTAAAAAAGGTATCCACTGTTTTTCTTGTACAATGATCCTGTGATTTAAGCCTGTGTAGCGAGAAATGTTCATTTGAAAACATAATTATCCAATTCCTAATTCATTACAAAGGGCGCGGCCATTATCATGCTTTGCCTGACGTTCTCTTACCTGTCAAAGTACGACTTTGAACCAGACAAACGTGATGGATGAATAGTCGAAACACTTTGGTCTTTGTCAAAACAATATAAACACATATTAAAATGACCATTGACTTCTTACATCAATGTTTCCAAGGGAAATAACTGGGATGATATTGAAAGTACATGTATATCATGCATGCACAGTATAGGAATAGGACAAGTATGAGTCATCTCCCTTTAAAGATATTTCTATCAAGCACAGCTGTGTGGGTTGGACAAATGTGATTATACTGAGATTATTGTTATTGTATTAACTATGGATGCTTCAAACAATTGTATGTAAATAGTGTTATTGCATTTGATAGCAATGTAAATAAATTATGGTATAAAATAATTTGATTTGTTTAGTTTTTTACAAATCAATACGTTTTATCATAAGTTTACCGGACGCTCATTTTTTCTATTCCTGCAACCACAGTAAACAAATAGCAGCGATATGACGGAGTAAGTCCTTCATATTACAAAAAGTATGCAAGTTATGCCACAGCAACTTGATGATGTGTTCTATGGATTCGCACGCACCTCTATTTTGACGGTTTTTACAAAATAAATGTTTTAATTCCTCGCTCGCTCATAAAATTTGTTCAAACCACTATATAAAGCAACTGAATTAAGATGTTTTATTTTTTTTCTCTACGATCGCTCGCTCCATTATTTTCCAGAAAAATCCATAGAACACATGATCAATTTCTTGTGGCCTTATCTGTCAGTATGCCAATTTCTACGTGTATTATTGTATACATGATATCGATGTTCAAACGAAACCAGGAAGTGTTTCGATTTGACGTCATCTATAAAGGTTTTAAGTACAAATAATCTTATTTCATACTAAAAAAGCTTCAATTTTCATGAGACTTTTCATGACATCTATTTTTGATGGAATATGTTCCATCTTTTAACTTTTCAATACCTTATTGTTTTAATAAGCACCCCATGAGGTGCACACTTTTCCAAGGGCGGGATTTGATTCAACCTTACAAAATACATACTAGTACCCAATAATACATGGAAGATCGGTTTAGCCATATAGGTAAAATTAGTGCAGATATACATCGGAACACCTTATTGAGTAAACCAAAATTGTTACTTTATAAAGTTGTTTAAATCTCTTTAGAATAGTATCTATATTTAGCAAATTTGATCGTAGAAGCCGTGAAAAAAACAAGCTAAATTTTAAGTCAACTAAGACCGATATCTACCAGTATACCTTTCGAAATAAAAACCACAAGCATGTACGAAAAACAAAATCATGCGTTTATTAAGCAAACATAACTATATTTTTAAAACTAAAACATTTGCAATACAGAACATTTTAAATAGGCACAGTACATTGTTAAAATTTCTGTATTTTTCAAGCACATCAACCCCTTCCTTTCCATTTAGATAAAACTAATAGTGATTTTCATGTTCTATGTGAAGAACAACCGCATAATTTACATTACGCAGTTTAACATCGATATTTCGGGTGCAACATGACATGATATAATAATTACAGTGTTTGTCGTGAAATTACATGAGACCTTTTCACTGTACGTAGGTTCCGTTATGTATTCCTGTAGAAATTTGACCATTACGTAGTGCTAGAGCCAGTTGAATAAGTGTATTAATACCTGGCCAAAGTTTCACAAACAAACTTAAGTACAAACTCAATTACAGACTCAAGTGATTTTTGCCTCTAAATAGAGTGTAATTGCACTTGGAATGGCTGTTATAAGATGATTATAATAATGAAAATACATATTTATGTTTCAACATAAAATATCATTGGCTTTATAATAAACTAAAACCCACAAACTCAGATTTCACTTGAAACTAAACTCAACAGTTCATTAACAGACTCAAATCAATACTCTTGGATTAAACTTTATTCCAAACATGTTTGTAAGTTTCATTTTGTATAAAATGACTTTTAACCAACTTTTGGAGTTTCAAATCTTCTTATATTTGTTGTAACATTGACTAAATTAGAAAATTTATGATCAAAATAAAAAATTGAGTTTGAGTATAAAGTTGAGATTTTTTGTGAAACTTGGACCTGGTGCTACAATGTGATTTCCTAAGCAATGGTTTTCTGCAATGTAGCGCTAGTTAGCAAAGTGTTCGCTTAGTGAATACGTTTGGAACACTCTGATATTTCCGGAGACTGCAATCTTGATTTTGCTGCCTTGAAGCAAACCGCTGCCTTGTACTTGGCGAACACAAAGAAGCACTATTTAAAGTCCTGGGTATCGATTTCCTCACACAATTAACTCATGGTTTATAAACTCATCATCACTTGTTCCACTCATCCAATAGCAATACATGTATATAACTTTAGCAAACATTTTTCAGCATTGTTAAAACACCAAGAGCTTTACTGAAAGAAGTGTTTAGTTCCAACATATGTCTAAAATTCACACCGTTGAAGGACGCTTAGATTACATATTTTACTCATACCAGCGCATGGGATCTCCCTAATCATTCTATAGATCTAGAAGCTTTACCCTTCCAGTATCCTCCAGTGTCCCCATGATACATTTTCTGTTTTTTTAGACTTACACCTTGTTAGTTTGTTCTAACGGTAATTCAGTAAATTTTAGTACACTTTAACAGTTTTAACCAACACTTGGCCGTGTCAATGACATAGGAAACAGCAACACTTCCGAAACTCCAAACTTTTGGACTTTTGCTTGCAACGAAACTTTCCAAATTTTAGAATGTACATTTTTTAAACTTAACATGCATAATCATTTATTTCCTATTGGGATATACAGGTATTATCATGAACCTACCCCTATTGATGTTATATGGGTTTGTCCTGAACGTGGTGTACTAGTGTTAGAACCGGTATCTAAACGTATTCCATTGAACTCCACACTGTGTCCGGTACCACTGTAAGGTGAAGAACTATTTGTCTTTATACGTATACTATTATTTTGAGGACTAGTTTGTGAAGTGACTTGTATTTTAACAGGGTCTGGAGTTTTAAGTGTGTTTGTTCTACACTGTTGTCGAGTTGTCACTCTACAAAGTTGTTCACTTTTATGTACAAAGGTAGGTTCTGTCCTGTTTTTACCATTCATATGTGTCTCTGAAGATACTGTGTGAATTTCTTCACGTTGAATAGTAGTTTCAAGCAACTCTTCATGTTCTGTGGGCACTGCAACAATACAAAAGTAAATGTACAAGAAATACGATAAACAGTGCATGGTGTTAAATTGCAACAATTTATATTTTTATTAAAAGTTAGTCTACTGTCATAAAAATAAGAAAAAAATATGACTTCATACATGTATTCCAAAGCCCGAGTAGTACAATGACCATGAGTAATTCGTATACAATGTATTAAGGTGGGTCGGTACCTTACTCGGAGGGAAAAACGAAAAAAATATTTTGTTCACCGATTATGATAAAAGTTGGCAGGCAGATACCTTCACGCTTCTTGTTTGTTTTTTTCGTAACCTTAGCGACGTTGTCGTTTTTTTCACGACGTCATGGACGTCACAATGGTTCGCGCTAAAAATAGGCATGCAAGTACATTATACCCACATATTTGAGATATCGAATGTCCCAGGCCAATGATAATTATACCAAAATGTTTCTGAAATGTTGTTGTGTACAAATATTTTGTTCCGATTATCTTAATATCACGTCAGTCGTAAAGATAGTACATTTCATCACTGAATTTAGGGTTTTCACGTCTAAAAGGTTTCACCAATTGCCGAGTTATAACGTATATTTTCAAATAAATGCAGAACGATGGTCAAATTCTTATCGCGATTTTTGAAATCTATGCACTTTTTGTGTCATTTTAATGAGATAAAAAAGGAAAGTGAACGTTCTCAGTTTTTCACAATATCGCGTTCAAAGTAAAATTACCTTCAAAACAACGACGTTAATATTACGTTGCGCTGACGCTGTGATTTTGGGTTATGTATGTAATTTTCTTGTAAATTTAATTTTGTAGTTACTTTCCAGTTCTTAATTAATTTCTTGTGATACACAGCATCTGATCTGTTCAAAATTAATTTAACATAAGTTCGCTTCTACTTATTTTTGCAACAAATGCTTTAATCACAACGTCAGCGTTAGTTACGTTAACGTCGTTGTAATTAAGGTAATTTTACTTTGAACGCGATATTGTGAAAAACTGAGAACGTTCACTTTCCTTTTTTATTTCATTAAAATGATACAAAAAGTGTGTAGTTTTTAAAAATCGCGATAAGAATATGACCACCGTTCTGCTTTAATTTGAAAATAAACGTTATAACTCGGCAATTGGTGAAACCTTTTAGACGTGAAAACCCTAAATTCAGTGATGAAATGTACAATCTGTACGAATGACGTAATATTTGAAAAATCGGAACAAAATAGTTGTATGCAACAACATTTCAGAAACATTTCAGTATAATAATCATTGACCACGGACACTTAATATCTAAAATACGTGGGTTTAATGTACTTGCATGCCTATTTTTAGCGCGAACCATTGTGGCGTCCGTGACGTCGTGAAGAAAACGACAACGTCGCTAAGGTTACCAGAAAAACAAACAAGAAGCATGAAAGTATCTGCCTTCCAACTTTTATTATAATCGGTGAACAAAATATTTTTTTCGGTTTTCCCTCCGAGTAAGGTACCGACCCACCTTAAATTTAGTCTACGTCATTGTCACAATGTTACACATATTTACCTATAGATCGTCATTATTACACGTAAAATGTTCATTTGTTGTAACTATTTCCATGTTGATATAACATTAACACATCTTGTACAGACATGCTACTATGGTATGCAACAGCCTGCAAGCAGCTTGTCATTCGGAACTACCTCGGCGATCTTCTACGTAGATGATCGCCGAGGTTGTTCCGAATGGCAATTTGATCTTAACGCATACGCATACAATGACGCCACATGACAATAGTTTAAATCTTTATTATGCTCAAAAAATGACTCAATGATTTTAAATCATAAAGAAAACGCCTTTGAATCGTTGTCGTGATGTTGTTTATCACGAGGTCCATAGTGCATTGGTCAGCACGTTTGTCTTTGAATGCGGCGGTCTGACCAAAGGCATACATTTTCATGAAAGTTCGAGTATCGTCCATGTAAGGAGAACTTGTCGGTTTTATGTGAAGGGTAAACAATTTGTGGTAAAATAAAATGGGTTGGTTTACTTTGTTATTCGCTATTAAAAAGTAATAATTTGTTATAAAGTTTAATTTGTACAAAAACGATTGAAAATTGAACAAAAAGAAAGTTGCGGCAAATTAATGATTCTCATAAATTAGAAATTTTAAATTAGTCTCGCCAAGAAGTAACATTAATATTGCATGCAAATAATAGAGATAAATGTGTCTAGTTAGTCAATTTATTAATTTAGACTGATATTCCCATAAATAATACATTAGCCATTAGCTATGTCGGCTTGTACTTCTTGCAGCACGCCGTATAAAACAGATGAATTATTATTATATATTGGATACTTATTGAACCTGGAGAATAATTTTCGCCTTATTTAAACTTTTAACCAAGCATATCATATATGTGCACTCAAAGGAATCATACGGTTACTGAAGTACTTCAAATTGCAAGTAAATATTCATTATTCAAGTTACAATTAATGTATAATTCATGTAAACATCAATAATTTAGATTCTGCTCATATTTTACACGACTATATGAAATTGTTCAAAGTGAAAAACGTTATGAAATTGTCATAAAATGATATAGATAAAATTTCATAGAAAGTATATAATTATTTGACTCCGCATCATTTTACGAACATTTAAAGAATTTCCGAAGTTTTTGGCATAATTTTCCGAATTTTAGTCCTCGCGTTTAAACATACCTCGTGCTAAAAGTCATTTCATAAACTTCATTACCTCATAGGTCACCTCAAATCTGATTGCAGATGACTTTATTCCTTGACATTTCATATATGAATGTTATAATGACTGTTTTATATAGTGTCTAATTTAAACTAATACTTTGATCAAGCTATTCAATTCTTTTTTCAAACCTACCCCATTCTAGTATTGCAACTATATGATATCACCTCTTTATGTATTCGTTTTGATTAATAACCCAGATTGCTGCTTGTTACTATTGTTTGTTTTTATGTTTATTTATTTATTATTTTTTCTGTTTAATGATATTTGTTGTCTATATTGATCATTTTTGTGTAAAATCGTAATTATTTGTTAAATGACCTTCTGAGAGATAAGCCATGGGCTTAAGAAGTATTCATCTTTAAATAAAGATATATTATTATTATTATTGGTCAGCACGTCAGATTTTAAATGCGACGGTCTGACTGCAGGAAGTCGTACCTTTTAATGAAAGTTCCAGTATCGCCCATGTAAGGAGAATTTGTTGGTTTTATATGGAAGGGTAACCAATTTATGGTAAAAGAAATTTGTCCAGGAATAGAAAGCTGGTTGAGTTATCAACCTCCACAAAAAGAGTAAACAATTAAATATTTAAATTGTCTGTTTCAATTTATTACTTGCATTGGCCTGGTAGGAGTAAGACGTCCAAATAAGGACATTTTGATCAGCTTAATGCAAGAAATCTTTATCTTGCGACTTTTTCCCTTGTTAGACTTGCAGTATAGTACTCAAGAGTCGAGAATATGTTAGAAACCAAGTAGATAAACCGGTACATGTTGATACCGAACGCGATACTTATAGAACTCATTCGGAACTAATAGAAGATCATCTATGCAAATATTCATTGTACGTATATTAGTAGATCGCCGTGGTCACAGTGTTCCGAATGAAATCGAACCGTGAAATGAGGGGACTGTGACAGCCAAAAGTGTGGCTCTAGAAATGAAATAAATTGCTTACAGGGGACTGTGATAGCAAAATGTGTGGCTCTAGAAATGAAATAAATTGTTTACAAGGGACTGTGACATCCAAAGGTATGGCTCTAGAAATGAAATAAATTGTTTACAAGGGACTGTGACATCCAAAGGTATGGCTCTAGAAATGAAATAAATTGTTTACAAGGGACTGTGACATCCAAAGGTATGGCTCTAGAAATGAAATAAATTGTTTACAAGGGACTGTGACAGCCAAAGGTATGGCTCTAGAAATGAAATAAATTGTTTACAAGGGACTGTGACATCCAAAGGTATGGCTCTAGAAATGAAATAAATTGTTTACAAGGGACTGTGACAGCCAAAGGTATGGCTCTAGAAATGAAATAAAAATGCTTACAACAATTTCTTGGATTTCTCGAGTAACATGTAAAGTATACAAACACTATGACACCCACACAAAGAACTGTCAGACCTCCAAGTATTCCCCAAAATCTGAAATACATAAATAACCATAAATACAACGTTACAATGTTAAGATAATTATATGAAACATAATTGGCAGTTAAATACACTTAATGAAACTTCTAAGTTTCCCGATTTCAATATCGTTGGAAATTTTTAATTTTCAACATTTATGTCCGATCGTTATTGGAATGCGTATGCCTAGGATTTTACTGTCGTCTGCTTGCATGTTTTTAATGTTTTTAAATTGATGCAAATTAGTTTTGTCGTGCATGCGCTGAAAAAACGGAAATGGACACCTGCTTCTCGTGCAAAAATCCAACGTGGTCAGTTTTGACGAAAATCATTAGTGTGTTGATATTCACAACGAAAACTCAAGAAATGGCGCTTCAAGAACGAGAAATTGTCAAAGGTCTTTTGCAAGGCGTTGCGTCACATGCAGGATAAGATTTCTAATTTGCTAATTTTCTGTTAAATCCAAAGCAATTAAAAATCTGACCATATCAACGCATGCACGACCAAACCGGTTTTGCATCGATAAAGCAGCACGAAAACTATGCAAGCAAAGGTCAGTATGGTCCTATTCACATTTCCATAATCGATCAGACATAAATGTTGAAAAGTAAACATTTCCTACAATATTGAAATCGAAGAACTTAGAAGTTTCCTTAAGTATATATGTTGAAAATTCTCAACGCGCGTTTAAGGTTTTCAACGTTCCAGTACCTATTGCTTGTGAACGTGTAAAATACATTTAATGCCACCTTAGACGAAAAACATAATGTTTAAAAAGCAGCTTATAAAGTTTTGGAAGCCAGGACTTTCAACGCACCTATTTCTAATATCAACATAATTGAGAGACTATATTCTCCCTCAATAAAAGCAGCGATATGTTACGTTACAAGTCAACTCGTCTCTGTGATCGAGTGGTAGTAACGTTTCACTAGAATACGCCATGGACTCGAGTCCAGATTGCAACAACTGTTTCTCTTAGAAATGGACCAATGGTACAAAGCATGAGAGTTTTAGATGGTGCATTACAGTGATCAGTTAAATAGTTCGCCTCTAATTATCCAGACATCAAAAAAGGTCGGAGTAAAGGCAGCGTATCAGAAAAAACAACAATCAAATACTATGAAACCGAAAGGCTAAGAGGGAAATGTTGAAGATATAAATGTATTATAAAGGGTACACCATAAACTTATGACGGAAACAATAACATAAAAGGGTATTCAGTTTGAAACGGACGATGACAAACTAATTGACACAAGGAAGCTTGTCCTAGGGAACACCAACCTCACTTGCCTCAACAGGTTAAAAACAAACAACTATTTACTAAATGCCATATATTCTCGTTAATTTTCTTCTGAGAACACATTATTAAAGTACATTAGAAACTTTTCAACGCAAGAATATATACGTATAACGATTCCCGCGGTGGTCCCAATGATTAAAGTGTATTGCTATAGCAACAAATTACAACAGACACTGCAAGAGGTATCTAGCTCCTGATTTAAAGTACAAATAACAAGTCTCAGTAAAAATCCATTAAAGTCTATCAATATTCTTCATAAGGCGATCATAATTTTCTGTAGACACTGTTAACAAGCCGTAAAGTATCGTTCTTGGTCCCATGCTGTTTCTTTAATTAGACTTTCGTGGCAGGACAATACCTGCCAGTCTCAATTCTGTATTCTTCCATTAGTTGTAAATATAACTTGGACTTCTCGTGCATTGAAATGAATGATACGTCTACACGCATTGATCCTTTGCGTCTTTGTGATGGAATTTTATAAATTAATGAAAATCGGATATGGCTTCTATAAAAGCTTTCTGAGACACGCTAAGTCAACAAACAATAGCGTAATTATCATATCTCGTTTGTTAATTTCACGCGAGATGCACGTGCCTCGGTCTGATAACTGTCAAAAGTTCAAATACACATCGAGGGTTGCCCACAAGACTGTAATAAGTGCATTGTGTAAAAGAGACAGTTACTACAGTCTTTCGGGCAACCCTCGACATGTACCGGTACTTTCTTTTGAATTGAGACTGCAATACAGTGGCACTATAAACGTGAATATAAACCAGTACATGCATTTATTGTACTTAGTTATAATGTACTTTTACTTACATACATAATGTGCGAATTGTAAAATAAACCTTTTAGCTGTTATAACTGTTATCGCAATAGAAGAGTGTGTACATGCCTATTTGCAGAGCTCCTACAAACACCTTAAGGAATACAGGTTGACCTCCCACATGGCAACCTCTTCATGCCAATCGATCAACGATTTATCTGATATATAGCAAGGACTGAAAAGCGTTGGAGTTCCAGATGGTTTCAAACGTCAATGAAACATACTTGTATTTTTGTGAATTAGTACACGCACTAATAAAACTAGTGAAGGTATTGATACAAATGTGTCTCAATATATTATAAGTTACGACAAAAGAGGCAATAGTTTACAGTGAATGTCAGTAAGTTGGGAACGTATCACAAATTACACTGCCAATCCCAACCTTTCATTTCATGGAGGTTATTGTGATTCAACTTAGGTCGACGAGGCCACACTTGTAATGTGGCATTGCTTGCTTGTACATTTGTACTTCATTAGACTTTTTAAATATTATTTTGAAACACATGTCAAATAATATAGATGGGATATGTATGTTCTGTTCATTAAAATCAGACAAAACACATTGTCAACACCAAAACCCACCTTGCCATTAATACATTCGTTTTTTTTTCAATGATTTTTGTAACATGATATGTCCATTCATCTTTAAAGTATACAACATTCCAACCAGTCTTAGACATAGTATAAATCCTAACAACATTTCCTATCAATCAGAATCGATTCTCTATATGAATATCTATTCTTTTAGTGAGCATTTATTTGTATGTAGATGTATTAGTATATAAATGTAATGAATGGCGACTCTTGTGTAAGTTTGTATAAGTTTGATTTAAAATCAATTAATTAACCTATTAATCTGAAACCATACAAGACTTCTTTGTTCATTACTGTTTTCTTACTATTCTACTTTTTAATTCTTTAATATCACTAAATATAATTATAGTGTTCTTGTTGTTGTTGAGTGAGATGACTTGCGTGTATTTAAAGGGTTCTGTTCCACTTTTATACTCCTAAATATCACTAAAATTTAATATGCACTGTTCTTGTGGTTTTCTTTTTGTGAAGGAAGTCTTGCAAGTATTTAAAGGGGAACGCCTGTTACTAAGTTAGAAAAACTTGTAGGTGTCCCTTTTGACACTATCGTATATATTCTATGTACATGTATTTGACCACTGTAATATATGATTCATATAATGTATAAATATATGTGTTTCGTCAATGAAATAAGTTCAAACCAAACAAATGGTCACTTACGCAGTAATTCAACACTTTTCAGCAGTGGCCATGCAGACGGCATACACTTCGTTGGACTGACCTAGGTTTCTTGGCCTAAGCTTTTTATCCTAGAACACTCGCCTGTGACTGACAAATGTCTCTCTTACAGGTGAAGGAGATCGATCGAACTAAGAGAATATTCCTTTACTAATTCCACTAAGGAATTTAACCCACGGCCACTGGATCAGAATTCCAAAGCGCTCCAGAATGAGGTGCATTGAGCTAACCCTCCAGGTTAGCACTCGTATAGTCAAAAGATATATACAAATGCAAGCTGTACTTTATGACATAGAAAGTTTTTTAATACATATACATGTATTCTGATCATCAAAGGGATAGTTTACATTATGGATACTTATATCACCTAGACAGAGTATAAAGTAACTTTACTTTAACCCATTAAGGGTCTTACAGAAATCAAACCAAAGCCTTTACTCCTGGGCACAGTGAAATTTCTAAGTTTCATGGTAGCAAACTAAATTCGTCTCTCAGAAGTAAATGCTCCCCCCCTCCTCAAAATAATACAACAACCTCATAATACATTTCTTTACCATTAAAAATTAAGAAAATGACTATCAAACGCTACTTACGCAATTGAACTAGGGTCCACCATGTTTAGTCTATCTTAATATGTAATCCGACTGCAACTAACAATGATTCAATTTGCATTGTTCTGGACATTAAAACGTCTTCATGACAACACAAATATTATGTAACTAAAACATGTATGTATAAAATATCTTCTTATCCATTTCACGAGGAAGAAACAATGAAAAATATATTCATGTAGAAGAATCAGTTTATTTTAACTTAATATTTAGCTCTCGTCCGGTACGGGATGTCTGGGAATTAATATCATCCACAGAAATTAATATCCGGTTTTTATGATCTGAAAAATAGCAGACGATAATTAAAACAATATTGCATACAATGACATCGAAATGCTTTTTCCGTAAGTCTTTGATCACATTCTGATCCCAGTCTCTTAGAGAGCACAATGACGTCACTAGAATTCTACAATCGGATAACTCTGGATATCTCCGTCACAAGTTCAAATAATACGACCGATTATGACTTCTAATAAATCATTTCAAATGTCCATAAAATAAATTTTCTGATATCAGTAAAACATAACTGCTATCGTTTTAATAAAATCATGGAATCATTAATACTCGTCATGGATCAAAATCTTGATTAAATATTTATTTTCCCGAAGAGCGGGTTCAATATTTACGTTGACATGCCAACAGCATGAACGCTCTTCAACAAAACATTAAACATTTACTTTTTGAAATCAAATTTATTATTAACAATAATGCATATATTCATCAATATTAAAAGTAACATCAGCTTACCTCGTATGCCATTTCATTTGTAAATAATATGTAAATATAGATATCCAATTTTATAAATAGGTGTAAATGAAATATTTACGCAAATATTTCAAAATTTTACTTATTCTATGAAAAATCCAGAGCATGTCCTTGAGCGTATTTTTTTACAATTTGTCTCGGACGTGAATATCGATTTCGAACTTTCATAGACAAATTGGAAATGCCTGGGTTGAAAATGAAATCATTCTCTTTAAAAGTTGACAAGACCTAACACAAAATCCATTAAATATTGTCATAAATTTTCAATCACAAACGATGTGTTGTCTGAAATCTCCTGGTTTCAGTAAACATGCTCAAGGAAAGTCCAATATTTGAATATTTGTCCATTCAAACTTAAAAACAATAAACCGGAAGCTTAAAACACGGTGCAATTAAAAGAACTTCCTCGAACGTTTTTTTACTACGACAAACATTGTAGGGAGGTCAATAACATTCCTTTAAGACTTCAAAAAAGAATTTTCTCAGTGAGAGGTAATGAAAGCACGCTGAAATATGTCTCTAAAGAACTTGATTAAAAGAAATTCAATAACTTTGTTGACAGCTCGTGAACGCGCGATACTGTTCATATTTTTCTGATTTCCGGTTCGGTAACAGACATTGTAAAATATCGCCAAACCTTTGAAGACATTAAAGCGGAGTTTTTATTGTAATTTTATCAATACTGTATTGATTGACATCATTTTACTTTGACCATATTGTATAATACCAGAATTAATTAAGGAAATAGAAAAAAAGTGTTGGTTTTTCATCCGGGCATTGAGAAAAAAATGTCGGATGTTGGAATGGATGATTTATGATCGTTAGTGTGATGTTCCTTTCGAGAATTTAGGTCCCTATGTATATGATGCCACATTCGCTCTAGATAGCATTGACAATGCTTGGAAGCTTCAGAACACTCGCTTACCGAATACACGTACCAGTAAATTTATGTCGGAAATATAAATATTGCACAGATTAAGTAATATCAATTAAAACACTTAAGTGTGATTCAGACTTATTTATCTATGGCTTTCGTAGATTTTGTTTGTATATTATTTTGACTACAGTAGTCAAAGTACTACTGAAGTACTTTGAATATCAAAAGAGCATTTTACGCGCCTCCCTTTTGTCTGTCCTTAACGACAACACTATCGCTCGATCAGAATAGTGAAGCATCAATGGCTGGTCAGCCGCCTATTTAAGAAAAAAAATACTTTTCTCTAGATAGCCTTACCTACATTAAACTGGGTTTTATGTAAAATCAATGTGATAATATTTGTAATTCAGTGACAATTTTCTTTACACCTTTCTGAGAAAACACCACAATAGAAACTTAATTCATTAGAATAAAGAGAAATAAAGTCAATGGAATTCTGCCATTAAAATAAAATATTGTACTTTCAGGGTGTCAGTATATTTGAATGTACGGAAACGTTTGCACTCGAATGAACTAAACAACCTTTAGGATTCAGGGATGATATGGCTAGTTTCTTCAATAGCTTTAGAAGTGTTTGTTTACAGGGCTTCAGTTTATTTATATTATTGAGCTTTAATGGATGACGGATCAATTAACATGTGCATACTATACATCCGTTATTGACTTGCATCATGCAAATATTTGTGCAGGGATGGTTTTATTCATATGTCATATATAGAAATAGCTATGAAGCGTATCACATGTATGCAAATTATTCTGAGAAAAATAGAGACACTTAAAAAATGGAAAACAAAAGTACAGATGTTTTAAATTTTAAAGCCAGTTAATTGAATGTTAATTCATTGATTTTTAGAAATGTGTACTCGAGTACATGTTTAAGGAAGATTGATTAATTTTAAAAGAAGATATCTCCAACAGAACCCAAACAAACAAGCGAAATGTTAACAAACTTCTAGTATAGCTCTTTCTGGTATTGTGTAAGTACGGATTTGACCGTTTTTATTCGCTACCGGACAGTTGGGTGGACAGGTGTATTCCACGGACCCACCTATGTTTTTTATAGAAAATGAAACGATTACATGGACCCACCCCTTAACTTTCTTAATAATGAAAATATTTCTAATATGAAGGTACCGTTGGAAAGCTGAGACAATGCGCTTTCCAAAAATGAAAACAAAATTAAAATCTGACGGCAAATATATATATCAAATCAGGTTGAATATGACTCATTTTCATCGATAATTTACCCCTAAAAATATCGCAACGATTCCATGGACCCACCCTTTATCTTTTTTATTTTTCAACATATTTTTAAAAACTTTACATCATTTTAAAGCCAATGTAATGTAGTTTTCGTTTATGTTCTATTTTTTAAAATCAGATTATTTAAACGATTTCTACAAACGTTCAAACTTAGATGCATTTTGTGAAAAAAAATTCGCTTATATTTTTTTGTTAGAGCAAATGGACCCACCTTTATCTTTCTTACTTATAAATGAATATTTAAAATAATATATCATTTAAAAGCTATGACCATGCCATTTTCAAAAAGATTAAGATAACTAAAATCGGACGAGTAGTTATTCATTAAAGTGCATTTGAACACAACTCTGTCCCGCACGCGTGAACTATCAACTATACATATTGTATGTACGTGTATTATAACCCATCGATATTTTACCCCTCAAAAATCGCAAAGATTGCATGGACCCACTCCTTAACTTTGTTATTTTTCATTATATTTTTATAAACTGGACGTCATTTTAAATGCAATGTTAAGTAGTTTTCGCAAATGCTTTTTCTTATTAAAATCAGTTTATTAAAAGTAATTCTGTGAACGTTCAAAGTTTAATGTTTTCTTGGTTTTTTGCGCATTTTTATTTTTTCTATATTTTTTATTGGGAATGGACCCACTTTTAATTTCCTTATTTATAAATTGATATTCATAAATAATATATCAGTTGAAAGCTATGATAATGCCATTTTCAAAAAGATTAAGATAAATGAAATCGGATATGTACTTATATATATGCATGCATTTGAACACAACTCTGTCCAGCGCACGTGAATTGTCAACTATAGATATTTTAAGTAAGATATCCCATCGAAATTTGACCCTTAATATATTTTTGGAGCAAATTGACCCACCGTTAAATTAATTATTTGAGAATGCATATTTGAATATGGTATATCATTTAAAAGCTCTGACAATGCCATTTTCAGAAATGTTTATTTCAACAAAATCGGAAGGCCGGTTACTGATAAGCATGCATTTGAACAAACCCAGAACAATATGGCATTTTTATTGAACATGTCGGAAAATGTACCAACAGATTTATGTCATTATGCAATTATATTTCATACTAACTGTCTTATACAATTTCATGTATCCAATCCCTGAATTGTTTTTTTCTCTCTACAATTTGTATCCATACAATATTTGAAAAATCAAGTAATGTAGTTTTCGATTATGTTTTACTCATAAATATACTTTTTTGAAAACTATTTCTTCGTACGTTCTAAGTTAGGGTTTTCATACTATTGAATAATGCATATTATTCATAGCAATAAATGAATCAATCGCTAATCCAATTAAAAGTTAATCCAATTATTCGCTAATCAAGTAAGCTTTCAATCCAATCATAGCCATGTGCGAATGTACATTTTATTGTCTTGTTGATTAGTTGGTATGTCACACTTCAGTTGATAAGAATAACAAAAACTGCTGATAATTGATAGTATAATGTATTCTTTATAAAATTACAAATATATATTTATATAAACATGAATAAATAGTTCATTACAAAACACTACTACATCTACATGTACCTCATTTATTCATGTCTATATGAATAAAAGAATCTTGATATTTTAGAAAATCAGTTCAATAATTCGTGTGATTCATTATGAAATTAATTTCTGATAAATAAGAAATGACAGGAAAAACTTGTCATTCATTACAGCATGTTAATACTTTTATTAACAACAAAAGGAATGATAAAATTTTTACTTTCTATGTACATTAATATATTAAAGAAATATATTTCAATGAACACTTGTACAACACAAATGGTATGATGTTATAAGATCAATGAAAATTTAATGTATTCTTATTATAATTTGTAAATGGAATGTTGATTATATACATCATGGATACGATTTTAAACATTTTTGAACATTTTATTTTTATTCAAGACGAGTGTAACTCATAATGTAACTCATTAGTACGAAAATATTGAAAATAGTAGGTATGAATACGGATGGCATTCATAATATTTAGAATAAAGTAAAAAGGTCATACATATGATATCGATACATTTTATTCATATGTCCATGGGGCATACATTAATCCCGCTGATTTAATCAATAGTGAGAACAGAAGTACTGTAATTATATAAATTGCGTTAATGTATGCGTCACGGATATTTAAATATTATTTTACTACAAGTATATTTATCTTAATATTTTTCATGACTACATTGTCATAATGGCACATTGTTACAAAAATAATCAACAATAATAACGTTTTTCTCAAACATTGAAATGTGGAGAATAGTCCGTTTACAAATATTTTTCATGACTACATTGTCATAATGGCACATTATTACAAAAATAATCAACAATAATAACGTTTTTATCAAACATTGAAATGTGGAGAATTGTCCATTTACAAACAATAGCTTCAGATATGATTAATACCGAATAGACATTGCGCATAAGTATTGAATTTACCACGAACAAGCACGGCATAAATAATTTCCTTCAGTTTTCTCAACGCATTGCTCGTGAAACCATTTTGTTCTGCAGGTTTTATTTTCACACTGTATTAAATTGTCAACTATATCCGGTAATCTGCACGAACAATACAACTTATATATTATTTTTTTTTGGTGCACTCTTTGGCATTTTGGGCATTTTTGTAATTTTTGGGAAAGGTACTATGGCATTATCAGCAAGACATTGCAATAAATGGGATCGCATAAATGATGGATCAAAACGTATACTAGTGATGTCAATATCGAAATTATGATGAACCAATTCTGTCAAAAAAGCAATGGAAAAAATGCCACAGTCTGATGAATTTTGTTGGTTTTGGACACACGGTACGGACACATGGAGAACATTTCCATCTGTTCCATATAATTGAGCGATTTGAATGCGCATCAAAATTAACGATTTTTCTAAAGTTGTTTCGATATATCAATATTCCATAAAATATTCAGCCTTACGTCACCAAATATGCTACTGTTTCTAATTAGAATACTCAGATAAGAATCGACATGACATGTATTTAATCCATTTGAATTTTGTCTTAGAACAACTACAAAAATAATTTTAAAGTAGTAATTCACCCAAATGTTGCAACTTATCAAACTGTTATTATTTATAAAATCAGGGAATTTTTTATCTATGTCTCTGATAAAATGTATCCTGCTCGGAATGTCTTACGGCTTATGGAAATTCGTAACCTTGATAAATGTAATAAATTTACTTATACTTACTGAAAAATACGGTGCAACCTCAAAAATTGGATCCTTGTCCAGGAACTGTAGTGTTCGTGCTCCAGGGTATGAAAACACTAAAAACTTATCACTGCTTAAGTAATCACTTAGATATTTGGTCTGACTGTGACCTATAATAAGAGCCATAATTCACTGCTTAAGTAATCACTTAGATATTTGGTCTGACTGTGACCTATAATAAGAGCCATAATTCCAGACTTGTGTTCTTTTTTTATGATTAAATGTGAATAAGTTTGTCCTAACTACCGTAATATTGTTCAAGGACTTTTGGGGACACTAAATATACATCATCATCATGTTGCAGCAGTAGCTTAGTGGTTGGGCACACACTTGGGGAAGAAGAGGTGCCCGGTTTGAATCCTACTAGGGGCTCTGCTTTTTCCTTGAGCAAGAATTTTACCAGTTGTTACTACAGTTCACCCAAGTGTAAAATGCGTTCCTGTGAGGGTGGTATAATTCTGTAGCGTCAATTCACCAGCTGCTCAAACAATGGAGTAAAATGACTTCCTCCCAAAGCACCAAACACTGTAGAAAATTGAACTCATCTGGTTTCTGGAATGAAGTATTCTTAGGTCAATTTGACAAACTTTGAAGAATGTAAAAAAATGACAAAAGTTATAAAGTAAGAACAATACATAATGTGTTTCACTTTCAGATCTAAAGATAAAACATTACCATTTGGTTGGCAACAGAAAACAAGTGGTCGTCATAGTGATACAATTGTTATATCATCATCAGAAGCTAATGCTATGGTTATAAATCAAGAGACTGGACTAATGGCTTTAGCTTTAAAGAATTTATATCAACTTCCTCAAGAAGTAGGTTTTGTTTTGTTTGTTTTGTTTGTTTTGTTTGTTTTTGTTGGGTTTTATGCCATAGCAACACATTGTATAGGTCATATAACGTTGGAAGTAGGTTTTATGGTGTCTTAATGGTGCTATTAAAAATGTCTAGATGTTCAGACGTAACCAAACAAATGTGCTTGCTTAACTGAGCAGTCCAGGGACAGGGTGCTTGACTTTTTTGGGTGCTTGTGAAAACAAAATTCTGACAGAAGTTGGCCATTGAAACAATTTTTCAATTTTTTTTTTCTGTCAAGGTAAAAGTTGTGAAATGAGATCATAGTCAAATTGCCCATCTGCGTAATGCTGTGATAAGGTCATTTTTTGTCCAATTCTAAATTGTTTAAGATGTTTTTCAACGAAAAAAATTGGCTTATAGTTTGGCGAAACCGGGACCAGAGGGCAGGTGGGCGGCCAGTGTTGTTAACAATTGCGTTTAAGTTTTTAAAAAAAAATTGTAAAAGGTAACAAAGATTATTGATGCATGACCAACAAATAATTAAACTTTTTAGCTGGATTTTTCAACCAAAAATTTCGGCTTATAGTTTGGGGAAACCTGGGCGTGTGTGCAAGTGTCCGGTGTCTTAACAATTGCATTAAAGTTTTTTTTTTTACCATATATTTCTGCCATTTTTTGTCAGATCTTAATGAAACTTCATACAATGATAACATAACAAGTGATGAACAGCATTAGAAAGTAACCACTCTACCTGGCTTTATTATGGATTATTTCCCTTTGTAATTTTTGTGTTAAAGTTATTAAATCCGGCTTTAATGTGGTTTCCACATAACATTTCTTGTATTAATTCTAATTTCAGGTATTACCACATTTAGAAAATTTTAATAAAATTACACTATGGCTTGGTACAGATATCAAAGCATGGGAGAATACTAAAATGTTTTCTAAGAAATTGAATGACAACAGATGCTATATATTCAGGTAGGTTTATAATCCAGTCATTTGGGCATCTTTGCTTTATTGAACACTTTTTTTTGGTAAGTTATAGGAGTTCACACCATAAGAAAATTTAACAGTGAAGGGAATGACATTAATTGTCTGATTGCCTGTGACAACCTAACTTAGGTTTGGGCTACATAACCTGGGTCAGTAGTGTAGTTGGTAGCGCTCATGGATTTTGTATCTAGTTTCCCATAGGGGGTACAGGTTCGAATCCCACCAGAGGAGGTTATACTCTTCCATAAAAGAATTGACAATAATGTCAACCATTAATAAGATATATGAAGAAATGATTGGTCTTGTTGAAAGGGTAGGTGAGTACTGGTTATAGACTAAAGTCCAGGAAAGCCAAGTTAGGGCGCTGGACACTGTAAAATAACCTAAAAGATTGTATTGACTTAGTGTTAAAACCAGTATAAATAAATAAATAAATTGGGCTACATGTTTTTGCTGCGTCGGATTGGGCGACCTGAATGTATCTCTAACCCTCAAATTTTAAATTACAATTTTGTTTTGACCACTAACCATTTGGTACAGGTAATTGAAATTTAAAGTTGGTTGTCCTACTGGACAGTTGTATGTCACTGACAGAAGTAAGAACCAAGTAACTGTTTAACAGATCATGCCTTCCAGGAATGGTGAGTTGGTTGACTGACTGCTGTGATATGACTCATGCATTGTGTTGCTTAAACATTAAATCTGACAAAAAATACACATGTATGTTTATAAAAAAATGATATATTTGTAATTTTCAGACCAAACATGGTTAAATACATGCCATTGGAAACATTACAGAATGATGGTGATATAACAAGTGAGTTAGAGAAGGCTAGACTAGTTAGTCATAAAGCTATTTTAACATTTGATTATCTGAAACAAGAAGTTTATTCCGAGTTTGCTCATTATACACAAGTTGCTGGAGTACAGGTAATAATAGTGTATTATTATACCTCACTGGAATTTCTCGGCTAGCGCCTCGGTTGATATTATTTTCCTCGGATTGATAATCTGTACTGTCACCCTCACTGCCATGTGTTATTTATATAATATTGAGTTGTTTGAAGTAATGTCTATAATCACTCTCCGTAATCCTGTAGAGCGTTGTCGTACAGGATCTCTACTTTCTTCGTGGAAGGTCACGTCGAGATTTTTTTATGTGTCGACCAATCAATGCGTAGCTTTCATCTAGACGAAAACACTGTTAAACACATTTTGATTTCGTAATTTCTATTTTTAGACCAAGGTTTGCATGCTTATTTAACAGCAGTATTATTCACAGTCTGCGATTGGGCGGCTCATTTCAAATTGCGTGACGTAGACGATGTAAACAAGTTACGTATCATAATAATTTCGTCATGAATATTATGATGAGAAAAGGTCACATGAACGTGACCTTCGTTTGGAAAAGGCCAGATCTAAATTAGCGAGTATGCCAGTGTAAAATTTTAGATCGGGTTTTAATCAGATTGGTCTATAATATTTATATTTTTTTGATTGACTATGTTACTATTATAGTTTATGTGTTTCATGCTAACAGTCAGTCATGCAGCCCTAGATTATAACAATAGTTATCAGAAATGCCCTGAGGCCTCTGATTTTGAAGTAAAACCTATTCTGTTTCATATGGTAGTATACAGCAAAAATGGCCGCCTCATCCTGGTGTCGCAAGATTTGCACGCGTTTTTTGGTACCTTAATGTAATTAGTTACATGTTTAAACACATTTTCTCGATGCCCCACGTAGTAAGCAACCTATTTGCAAAAAAATCATACCTGCGCAGTGAGATGCGCAGTGGCTACAGTGCCCCAAATTCGCCCCTCATCCTGGTGTCGCAAGATTTGCACGGGGTTTCTCGGTACCTGAACGTGGTGGGTTTGGTGTTTAAGCACGTTTTTCAGGTGCCCTAGATGGTTAGCAACCTAACTGCAAAAAATCACATTCGCACACCGAGGTGCGCCATGGCAAGAGCGCCGCAAAGTATACCGTGCAATATGGCTATATAGGGCTTTAGAACAGCAAAAATGGCCGCCTCATCCTGGTGTCGCAAGGTTTGCACGCGTTTTTTGGTACATTAATGTAATTATTTACTTGTTTAAACACATTTTCTCGATGCCCCACGTAGTAATCAACCTATTTGCAAAAAAATCATACCTGCGCAGTGTGATGCGCAGTGGCTACAGTGCCCCAAAGTTGCCCCTCATCCTGGTATCGCAAGATTTGCACGGGGTTTCTCGGTACCTGAACGTGGTGGGTTTGGTGTTTAAACACGTTTTTCAGGTGCCCTAGATGGTTAGCAACCTAACTGCAAAAAATCACATTCGCACACCGAGGTGCGCCATGGCAACAGCGCCGCAATTTTTACCGTGCAATATGGCTATATAAGGCTTTATAACAGCAAAAATGGCCGCCTCATCCTGGTGTCGCAAGGTTTGCACGCGTTTTTTGGTACCTTAATGTAATTAGTTACTTGTTTAAACACATTTCTCGATGCCCCACGTAGTAAGCAACCTATCTGCAAAAAAATCATACTGCGCAGTGAGATGCGCAGTGGCTACAGTGCCCCCAAATTCGCCCCTCATCCTGGTGTCGCAAGATTTGCACGGGGTTTCTCGGTACCTGAACGTGGTGGGTTTGGTGTTTAAACACGTTTTTCAGGTGCCCTATATGGTTAGCAACCTAACTGCAAAAAATCACATTCGCACACCGAGGTGCGCCATGGCAACAGCGCCGCAAAGTATACCGTGCAATATGGCTATATAGGGCTTTAGAACAGGAAAAATGGCCGCCTCATCCTGCTGTCACAAGGTTTGCACGCGTTTTTTGGTACCTTAATGTAATTAGTTACTTGTTTAAACACATTTCCTCGATGCCCCACGTAGTAAGCAACCTATTTGCAAAAGAATCATACCTGCGCAGTGAGATGCGCAGTGGCTACAGTTCCCCAAATTCGCCCTTCATCCTGGTGTCGCAAGATTTGCACGGGGTTTCTCGGTACCTGAACGTGGTGGGTTTGGTGTTTAAACACGTTTTTCAGGTGCCCTAGATGGTTAGCAACCTAAATGCAAAAAATCACATTCGCACACCAAGGTGCGCCATGGCAACAGCGCCGCTAAATATGCCGTGCAATATGGCTATATAGGGCTTTAGAAAAGCCAAAATGGCCGCCTCATCCTGATGTCGCAAGGTTTGCACGCGTTTTTTGGTACCTTAATGTAATTAGTTACTTGTTTAAACACATTTTCTCGATGCCCCACGTAGTAAGCAACCTATTTGCAAAAAAATCATACCTGCGCAGTGAGATGCGCAGTGGCTACAGTGCCCCGAAATCGCCCCTCATCCTTGTGTCGCAAGATTTGCACGGGGTTTCTCGGTACCTGAACGTGGTGGGTTTGGTATTTAAACACGTTTTTCAGGTGCCCAAGATGGTTAGCAACCTAACTGCAAAAAATCACATTCGCACACCGAGGTGCGCCATGGCAACAGCGCCGCTAAGTATGCCGTGCAATATGGCTACATAGGGCTTTAGAACAGCAAAAATGGCCGCCTCATCCTGGTGTCGCAAGGTTTGCACGCGTTTTTTGGTACCTAAATGTAATAAGTTACTTGTTTAAACACATTTTCTCGATGCACCACGTAGTAAGCAACCTATTTGCAAAGAAATCATACCTGCGCAGTGAGATGCGCAGTGGCTACAGTGACCCCAAGATGCCCCTCATCCTTGTGTCGCAAGATTTGCACGGGGTTTCTCGGTACCTGAACGTGGTGGGTTTGGTATTTAAACACGTTTTTCAGGTGCCCTAGATGGTTAGCAACCTAACTGCAAAAAATCACATTCGCACACCGAGGTGCACCATGGTAACAGCGCCGCAAAGTATACCGTGCAATATGGCTATATACGGCTTTAGAACAGCAAAAATGGCCGCCTCATCCTGGTGTCGCAAGGTTTGCACGCGTTTTTTGGTACCTAAATGTAATAAGTTACTTGTTTAAACACATTTTCTCGATGCCCCACGTAGTAAGCAACCTATTTGCAAAAAAGTCATACCTACGCAGTGAGATGCGCAGTGGCTACAGTGCCCCAAATTCGCCCCTCATCCTGGTGTCGCAAGATTTGCACGGGGTTTCTCGGTACCTGAACGCTGTGGGTTTGGTGTTTAAACACGTTTTTCAGGTTCCCTAGATGGTTAGCAACCTAACTGCAAAAAATGACATTCCCACACCGAGGTGCGCCATGGCAACAGCGCGGCAAAGTGTACCATGCAATATGGCTATATAGGGCTTTAGAACAGCAAAAATGGCCGCCTCATCCTGGTGTCGAAAGGTTTGCACGCGTTTTTTGGTACCTTAATGTAATTAGTTACTTGTTTAAACACATTTTCTCGATGCCCCACGTAGTAAGTAACCTATTTGCAAAAAAATCATACCTGCGCAGTGAGATGCGCAGTGGCTACAGTGCCCCAAAGTCGCCCCTCATCCTGGTGTCGCAAGATTTGCACGGGGTTTCTCGGTACCTGAACGTGGTGGGTTTGGTGTTTAAACACGTTTTTCAGGTGCCCTAGATGGTTAGCAACCTAACTGCTAAAAATCACATTCGCACACCGAGGTGCGCCATGGCAACAGCGCCGCAAAGTTTACCGTGCAATATGGCTATATAGGGCTTTAGAACAGCAAAAATGGCCGCCTCATCCTGGTGTCGCAAGGTTTGCACGCGTTTTTTGGTACCTTAATGTAATTAGTTACTTGTTTAAACACATTTTCTCGATGCATCACGTAGTACGCAACCTATTTGCAAAAAAATCATACCTGCGCAGTGAGATGCGCAGTGGCTAAAGTGCCCCAAATTCGCCCCTCATCCTGGTGTCGCAAGATTTGCACGGGGTTTCTCGGTACCTGAACGTGGTGGGTTTGGTGTTTTAACACCTTTTTCAGGTGCCCCAGATGGTTAGCAACCTAACTGCAAAAAATCACATTCGCACACCGAGGTGCGCCATGGCAACAGCGCCGCAAAGTATACCGTGCAATATGGCTATATAGGGCTTTAGAACAGCAAAAATGGCCGCCTCATCCTGGTGTCGCAAGGTTTGCACGCGTTTTTTGGTACCTTAATGTAATTAGTTTCTTGTTTAAACACATTTTCTCGATGCCCCACGTAGTAAGCAACACTATTTGCAAAAAAATCATACCTGCGCAGTGAGATGCGCAGTGGCTACAGTGCCCCAAAATCGCCCCTCATCCTGGTGTCGCAAGATTTGCACGGGGTTTCTCGGTACCTGAACGTGGTGGTTTTGGTGTTTAAACACGTTTTTCAGATGCCCTAGATGGTTAGCAACCTAACAGCAAAAAATCACATTCGCACACCGAGGTGCGCCATGGCAACAGCGCCGCAAAGTATACCGTGCAATATGGCTATATAGGGCTTTAGAACAGCAAAAATGGCCGCCTCATCCTGGTGTCGCAAGGTTTGCACGCGTTTTTTGGTACCTTAATGTAATTAGTTACTTGTTTAAACACATTTTCTCGATGCCCCACGTAGTAAGCAACCTATTTGCAAAAAAATCATCCCTGCGCAGTGAGATGCGCAGTGGCTACAGTGCCCCAAAGTCGCCCCTCATCCTGATGTCGCAAGATTTGCACGGGGTTTCTCGGTACCTGAACGTGGTGGGTTTGGTGTTTAAACACGTTTTTCAGGTGCCCTAGATGGTTAGCAACCTAACTGCTAAAAATCACATTCGCACACCGAGTGCGCCATGGCAACAGCGCCGCAAAGTTTACCGTGCAATATGGCTATATAGGGCTTTAGAACAGCAAAAATGGCCGCCTCATCCTGGTGTCGCAAGGTTTGCACGCTGTTTTTTTGGTACCTTAATGTAATTGGTTACTTGTTTAATCACATTTTCTCGATGCCCCCACGTAGTAAGGCAACCTATTTGCAAAAAAATCATACCTGCGCAGTGAGATGCGCAGTGGCTACAATGCCCCAAATTCGCCCCTCATCCTGGTGTCGCAAGATTTGCACGGGGTTTCTCGGTACCTGAACGTGGTGGGTTTGGTGTTTAAGCACGTTTTTCAGGTGCCCTAGATGGTTAGCAACCTAACTGCAAAAAATCACATTCGCACACCGAGGTGCGCCATGGCAAACAGCGCCGCAAAGTATACCGTGCAATATGGCTATATAGGGCTTTAGAACAGCAAAAATGGCCGCCTCATCCTGGTGTCGCAAGGTTTGCACGCGTTTTTTGGTACCTTAATGTAATTAGTTTCTTGTTTAAACACATTTTCTCGATGCCCCACGTAGTAAGCAACCTATTTGCAAAAAAATCATACCTGCGCAGTGAGATGCGCAGTGGCTACAGTGCCCCAAAATCGCCCCTCATCCTGGTGTCGCAAGATTTGCACGGGGTTTCTCGGTACCTGAACGTGGTGGTTTTGGTGTTTAAACACGTTTTTCAGATGCCCTAGATGGTTAGCAACCTAACAGCAAAAAATCACATTCGCACACCGAGGTGCGCCATGGCAACAGCGCCGCAAAGTATACCGTGCAATATGGCTATATAGGGCTTTAGAACAGCAAAAATGGCCGCCTCCATCCTGGTGTCGCAAGGTTTGCACGCGTTTTTTTGGTACCTTAATGTAATTAGTTACTTGTTTAAACACATTTTCTCGATGCCCCACGTAGTAAGCAACCTATTTGCAAAAAAATCATCCCTGCGCAGTGAGATGCGCAGTGGCTACAGTGCCCCAAAGTCGCCCCTCATCCTGATGTCGCAAGATTTGCACGGGGTTTCTCGGTACCTGAACGTGGTGGGTTTTTGTGTTTAAACACGTTTTTCAGGTGCCCTAGATAGTTAGCAACCTAACTGCAAAAAATCACATTCGCACACCGAGAGGCGCCATGGCAACAGCGCCGCAAAATATACCGTGCAATATGGCTGTATAGGGCTTTAGAACAGCAAAAATGGCCGCCTCATCCTGGTGTCGCAAGGTTTGCACGCGTTTTTTGGTACCTTAATGTAATTGGTTACTTGTTTAATCACATTTTCTCGATGCCCCACGTAGTAAGCAACCTATTTGCAAAAAAATCATACCTGCGCAGTGAGATGCGCAGTGGCTACAATGCCCCAAAGTCGCCCCTCATCCTGGTGTCGCAAGATTTGCACGGGGTTTCTCGGTACCTGAACGTGGTGGGTTTGGTGTTTAACACGTTTTTCAGGTGCCCTAGATGGTTAGCAACCTAACTGCAAAAAATCACATTCGCACACCGTGTTGCGCCATGGCAACAGAGCCGCAAAGTATAAATACATTTCTTGTTTTTGTACATGTACATGTTTTTGTAAATGCATTTTGTATACATGTATTTGTATTTTTGAACAAAGACTTTGAATGTTTTACATTTTAGTATACAATGTATTTGTTCACTATTATTTTTATTTCTATACATATATGCAATTTAATGCAAAGTAGATTTATTGACATGTTGTACATTTAATACATGATTATAGGACTGTTATTATCAGTTGGTCAGTCTGAGCTGGACATGTTTAATTCAAACATTGTGTAGTAGAGAAGTGTAAAATCACAGAATATTATTCTGGTTGGATATCGGGACTGATTGAAGGTCATGGTAACTGTGGATCAGATAGAGGGTCGACGTCAAGTTGGGAATGGGGACTGGTTGAGGGTCAATATTATTGTGGGATTGATTGAAGGTCGACGTCAGGTGGATATGGGGACTGGCTGAGGGTCAGAGTTACTGTGGGATCGGTTGAGAGTCAATATTACTAAGGAACTGATTAAAGGTCAACTTCCGTTTAGATATGGGGACTGATAGAGGGTCAAAGTTACCGTGGGATTGGTCAATGGTCAATGTAACTGTTTACTTTTGTGTTCAATGTCAGAGAGTATCTTAAAAGTTATCATATTTGCATACATTCATTCTCATAACTCTAAACCCATGTTTTTTATATTTTGGGACAGTTTTATATTGAATTTTTATATATCAAAGACTGTTTAATGTTTTGCTGTCTGCTTAGAAATAAAACTTCGTTGTAAACAGTTTTTTAAAGTACTATGTAGTCATTATATGGTGTTCAAGCCAAGACTACGCGATGTAGAATTGGACCTAATAGTACGGGGGCCAGAGAGGTCCACCATGCACCCCCCTCTAGACTTTTTGCCACCTATGCTAAATTGTTCCTTAGGGTCCACTGAATCAGAATCTGCGTTGTTCTCAAAAACAAACTCTTGCGCATTACTTGAAATGTCACAGTTTCCATGGCAACCCCTTTTTGTAAAATTGTCCGCGTTTGTAAAAACATTAATAACTTGAACAAGCATTAAGCTAGAATAATATAATTAGTATCAAATCAAAGCTGAGGCGCTGACCTTTAGAAAAAACACAAAAATGCAGAAAAATATCGATTATTTTTATAACATGCATATCTTTTAATTTCTAAACCCTATTTTGGAGAAATAGTACATTTATTTTTTACAAAATATTTCAGGAAGGTCTACTCTATCATATTTAAAATTATTTTTATGAACGAGGTACTATTTATGTGTTTAAAAACCGTTTCCATAGCAACCGCTATTTCCAAGTAAGAACTACGTTTTGGTGATTTAACTTGATTTTTTGCTCAATTCTAACGGTATGATTGCAATATTGATATTAAATGATATCTGAGACTCATGTCTTTAAAATTATTGCTGTTATCATTAAATTCAGTATCAATACCTTCACAAAAATTGTTAAGAACTCCTAATCAAGCGCTGAAAGCATTGATTTTTTTCGGTTCGACAGTATTAAAGTGTTTACGTATTAGAACGTTTGATGACGATGGTTATTGTGCAGTTGGTGTCTGTTGGATAAAGAAATAATATTATAAGATATTATAAGACTAATTATTATTAGTATTATTAGTTATGCAGGAATATGATTTTGTAATTTAGAGTTTACGCTGTATATCATTACTTTTTTAATAGGTTATGTTCGGAACTTCGGGTGCTATGCATTTGTAATATTATTTCTCCGTTGGCTATAAATAGTATATTTGATGCCAAATAAAGAATATGATATTTTATGGTATGAATGACTAATTATACAAATTTTCCTGGGCATGTTAATCGGTTTAATTTCTATAAATTTATCCTAACTTACAAGTGCGTACATATAAACACAGCCAAGTCTTCGACAAAAGCGAAAAATACTTGTACATTGACATGTCAGTTCAATATAAAAAGACCATAAAATAGTATTGCAGTATATCAAACTAATTATAATAGTGAGTTAATATATAGACATGTAGTATCACACATTCATATGATACTCAAGACATCTGTTAGCTGTAAAGCATAAGGATAATTTTAAAGCATCTTAAGCTTATATTTTCCAATTCAAAAGCTTTTTGTATATAATGTTACAAATTTATATTTTAGCTAAGGAAGTTGTAAGTACCTATATATGACTCTCATGTCTTATTTTTACAGTTAGACATTGGATATGAACCTCAAAAGTTAAGCTTCATACCGAGTATTTTACGGTCATTATACCTAAATTGTTACGGTCAATAGGGTATACACATATATATACAAAAGGATACTTATTATCTGGGTTCTCTCTAGCTCTGGTTGTTATTTTTCTTGTCTTTAGTTATGACTTTTATTCTTGTAGTTTATCATTTTAACTGGATGTATGTGAGTGAATTAAATTTGTAGTAGAAAAATGAACATCAATTAATATATATAATGGTGGCATCGGAAAAATAAAAACCTCAAGTATAATTGCAGAAAATTGGTAACACATGGGTGGAATTTCTTAATAATTTCACCATGATTAGGGAAAACTGGTAACAATAAGTACAAGGCTGAATTGTTAAAGCTTTAATTTCTGTAAAAATAAGTTCAATCAATTTAAACACGCTAGGATCAATAACGAAAATATGTATACTAGTATATCATAATGCTGCATATAATTTTCATTCTATAATGACATGATGCTCGTCTCCTAATCTAATATATGACAATTTATACAGACATTTAGGTGTGGATCTTGGTTTGTTCCATCTACCGGTTTCAATATGTAATCTATGAGAACACAGATTTAGTCTCTAGCCATAAAATATCAAAATCCTAAAATGTTTAAAACATGTTTAAATGTTTTTGAATATGTCTGAACCTAAAATTTGATATATTCTTGTAAAATAATATTATACGTGAATTAGCTAACCTATGTTCAAACTTTGCATTAAATTATCATTTAGTCTTTGTTAAACATTGCTTAAAATATATCAACATTACCAATATCTTGAAAAGTAACGCATCATAAGAACCAAGGTAGGACACATATGAATTCAACAAAGAACACCAGTTGGGTTTATTAGGGTACAAATCTCTATTCAATTTTACATTTTATGTACTTTTCTGTTATTTTAATTTATATCAGTTTGCAATAATTTTACTAAATAGTTTACTATAATGTTTAAATAGCGAATTGTTTGAAAATTAAACCTCCCAACTCACTGTGATTATAATCATCTGGAGTATTATCTTTATCCTTAGTAACCTTTCACAAAATTGTAAATGAACTCGTTCAAGAAAATTTCCCAGAACGTATCTCCAAACTTGGATTGCATAGTACAGAATGAGTGATATCAATTTATACAACAGATCTAACTCATGTTTTTGGAATACCTGTAAATTTATACAATAATATTTGTCAATTTTAGAATACCTATTAAAGCTTGGCCAACGAATTTTAGGCATTAGAGAATGACACCTCCTTGATGAGAAAACTACACTAATGTATGTTAATTGTTAAACAATATCTAGTTCATATCAGTTTAATAGAATTTAGTATTCTCTGAAATCCTGCCTCTTTTTTGAAAATCATAATCTTAGTAATACTATGTCTACCACTGATTTCCATAACTTACCATTATCTTCAAAAACGTTTATACTTAGTTGTAACTCGTCTCTTCTATTAGCGAAAATAACTGTGTCGTCAGCATATAAAATGAAAACATTTAAACATATCAACTTTAATGCCAGCAAGACCTGATAAGCATATCCTCGATTTCAGTATAAAGTGCAAATAAGATAGGCGAAATGCAGTCCCCTTGTCTAACACCTACGTAACATGCAATCAAATTGGTCACTCACTTGAAAATGTACTTCAACTCTAGATTTTACCGATGATTACATATATCTTTATATAACAACAATCAGAGCAGTAGCTCCAGTTGTGATATATTGAAAGCAAATTGATTTATTGATAACAAATGCAATAGTCCCAACAACAATCAATTATTTCATGAAAATTCATCTCTTAGCTGATGTATACATTGTTGCATAGACTAACAGACCTCCAGTATGAAGATCTTCTTAAAGTAAATATAGGGCGGGTCGCCTAAGCATAGCGCTTTGTGTCTTGATACCCTAAATTTGATATCACACACTTATTCCTTTTGTTGTAAGAAGAGTACCAGGACAGAAAGCAATTGGTAGGGTTATACTTAGGCAACTTTATTTACTTGGTATCAAAACTTAAAAACCGAAGTTCTTGTCTATTATTGCTAATTTGTCAGTCTTTGTAAAGACAGGTTTCTAACAGACACCTAAAAACAATTTTTACTTAAGCATAACTGCCTATAGTTACATGTTTGTTTCTTTGTTAAGTTTATTGCTGTAGCAACACATTGTATAAGTCATATAACGGCAGTCAGTCAATTTACTCACTCCTCCGGGAAAGGCAAAATATCTAGATTTAGCTTTTAACAAACTACTTAGCGCATACTCCTGTCAGAGACTGACAACTGCCCTCCATAATTAAAAATCATTGGTAGGAGGGAGAATGGTCGTAGAAATAATTTCATGACCATGCTCCACTAAAGAATGCCCCGCCAAGGAATTAAACCAACGATCCCTCAATCAGTTGACTTAGTAAAAACGGTGTCGCGGGTCCGTCGACTAACCGCGGTGTATTTTCATGGGTGGGGTATTTTCGTGTCACCGTTTTCCGTTATAAATAAGTTTTTTGCGCATGCGTGGTTTCGGTCACGTGATTTTTTATGTTCGCATCATACTGTAAATACGGGCAATTTTTTTCCAAAATGGAAGTTAGAAAGGTAAGTAGAATAAAACTTGAATGTATATAGACCAGTTCACGGATGACGTCACAAGCACCTGCTACCTATATTTGGTTTATTTACTGGTTGGCAGAAAGAAACCAATGTTTACATACATTTGTTAGCAGCAGAATTTTTAAATCATGATAACTTTTTTATTTATTGGCAGATTTTTATGATATTTATATTGATAGAAAGCTTTTGAAATTCATATTTTTAAAATATAAGAAAATTTCCAAAATTTTTATTAAAAAATTTATATGAGGTGATTTAAACCTGTCCTTTGAACCATCTTCTTGCCGGTTTGAAGCACTAGGTTTAAACACTCGCCAATAAAAAAACAATTATTTTTTTACAAATAATTATTAAATATTCAAAATATGAATTTCAAGACCTTTCTAGTGATATAAAATACTAAATTGTTTGATGAAAAATGACTTAGTAATTGCAATTTTAAAATTACTGTGTTTTCATTGTATTCACTCGCTATCATTTCTTGCCAACCAGCGAACGGTTACCTGTAGTCTTTATCAGCTCCTTGTTACTATTTATAGACATCATAACAATAACAATGAACTGGTCTATAGTCGTGTTCGCTAATATAGCGGGTTCGGTAATATCGCGGTATTGTCCCTTTGTCGTTGCTTTTCCCGATGCGCCACCTAGCGATTAGGGCTGCAACGATTCGATTCGATACATCGAAACTCGATTGCAAGGGTGTCGATTCGATTTCGATTCGGGACCCGCGAGTTTCGATTCGATACTGACTTTTAAAAGTGTCTGCATAAGTTAAAACGATAAAAGCAAAGGCGCGACTATAAGTCAAAGTATACGTTGACAGTGAAACTGGGTTTCACTTTGTTACATTTCTGTTAAATTTCTATAACGATTTTATGTAGCATGAATTGAAACTCTGTTCGATATTACATTAATAATACATTTTCGCGACCTTTACATTCGTACCCAATCCATTTCGTACTTGAATAAAGCAAATATAAAAAATTATCAGATTTTCGAGTTTCGTGTTATCCAATTTTAGTAACACTTTAATTTAAATAATATTATTTAGTTTTAAGCTCAAATATGTGTATAAATGCATTTTTGTAGTAAATTGTATTTATAAAAGAATCGAATCGAAAAAATCGAATCAAAAAAAAAGTATCGAATCGCATCGAATCGACTTTCCGGTGAATCGTTGCAGCACTACTAGCGATAATTGCAGTGACGCCATTTTGTAGGTCACACGTCATCAGTGACGTTAACAATAAAAAAAATTATATATGCCGCCTTAGATTATAAAATGAAGGGTTTAAACCCGGGAATGTTTATTGTCAAAAAAAATTTTATCCTCAAAAATAGAACTATTTAATGTCCTTTGGCTTAGTGAACACCCACAAGAAAACAATACGCCACATCAAAAGGCTTCTTTTTTGGTACCTGTCTTCCATACAAATCATTTAAGGTCCATAAAGACATTAAACTCAAAAGACCTACAGTTTTTTGTCAACTGGAAACACTTAATGCATGAACACAAACTCTTTGCAGATTTAACCTTAGAGTGTACGTTTTTTGCAATTTCAGTTGGAATTTATAAAGAGTTTTTATACATATTCATAAGGTTTCTAAGCACATTGTTTTAGAACCCATGTCCCAAACACATAATTTAAGGCCCAGAAAGACATTAAACTCAAGGATCTGAAGTTTTTTTGTCCACTGAAAAGACATGAACACAAACTCTTTACAGTTTTAACCTGAGAGTGTTCGTTTTTTGCAATGTCAGTTGAAATTTATAAAGAGTTTTTAAAAAAAATCTTTATGAGGATTTTAAGTAAAGTTCTTAAGGTACCCGTGAAGACCAGTGAAAAACACTTTAAACATGAACACAAACTCTTTGTAAATTTTAACTTTAAGCACTCGTTCTTTGCAAATTCAGTTGAAATTCGTAAATAGTTTTTTTATACATTTGCATTAGGTTTCTAAGCACAATTTGTTAGTACCCGTGTCCCAAACACATAATTCAATGCACTGAAAGGCTAATCTCAAGGATCTAAAGTTTTGTCGACTGAAAAGACATGAACAAAAACTTTGTTACATTTCTAACCTTAAATCGGTACTTTTTTACCATTCCAGTGTAAATTTACAAAGAGTTTTTTTTTAAACATCTTCATGATGTTCCTAAGTACAATGTTTTAAGTAGTCGTGTCCCAAACACATCATTTTAGGTCATGAAAGACATTAAAGTCAAAAGATTAATAGTTTTTTTGCCCACTGAAAAACACTTTTAAATAAAATACATTAATAAAAACTCTTTGTAGATTTTACTTTAAAGCGGTCGTTTTTTGAAATTTCCGTTGAAATTTGTAAAGACATTTTTATACATCCTCTTTTGTTCTGATTTTTATGTAAAAACCTCTTTCTTGAGTGCCCATGTCTTAAACATATTATTTAAGGCCCGCAAGGACGAAGTTTTTGTCCACTGAAATAACTATATAGACATGAACAAAATCTCTTTGTAGATTTAACCTTAAAGCGGTCGGTTTTTTGCAATTTCAGTTGAAATTGGTAAAGAGTTTTTTTATACATCTTCATAAGGTTTCAAAGTTCAGATTTTTATGAACAAACCATTTTAGTGCCCGTGTTCCATACATTTTACTAAAAAAATGTCCACTAAAATCTTTATACACAAACAAGAACTCATAAAGATTTAACCTTAAAAGAGGTTGCATTTTTTGTTGAATTTGATTTATGCATACATCTACATTAATTTGGTTTCTTATTTTGTATAGATATTCATCTAGAAAGTTTTTCTTTTAGTACTTGGGTTCCATATTTATTTCATTTTATGCCATTCGAAAACTCTTTACCGATTTTACTAGAAATATTGCAGATTTGCAATTTTCCGTTCAAGTTTGTAAAGAGTTTTTGTATACACTTAATTCAAGCTCATTATTCTAATATTTATAGTTATTTTACAACCTGAGTCCAATAATTATATATTTTTGCCAAACGAAAACTCTTTTCCAATTTTACTAAAATATTGCTCATTTGCAATTTTCCGTTCAAGTTCGTAAAGAGATTCTGTATACAATGCATTCGGGGTCTTTATTCTGATTTTTATACTTAAAACTTTATTCGATACCTGTGTACCATTCATATCAATTTTTTCGACCCAGAAAGACTTAAAACTCCAACTATTGAAAATATTTTGTTAGATATTAATTTTCAAGCAGTCCTTTCAAACACAATGTCTGTACGATTTTGTATCGAGCTTTGGCATGCGTTTCAACGAAACAAAACAGATTTTGATTTAGTTGTTGGGTCCTCTGAGTCCCTTGATATTAGAAGACCACATAAATAGGGGCCCGTCGTGGCTTTAACTGAATGACCACCCGAATACACGTTTTATCATTTTGCAATATCTGTCTATATCATGTAGAGTTCATGCATGTTTGAAAAAAGTAGACAGATTGTAGGCGGAGCTTAATGCCGGACTCCTTGCATTTCGAAAACTCTTTACCAGTCAACTTGTGTAAACTGTTTACGAAAAAACGCATCCCAATAAAAATGGCTGCAGTCAATGAGTGACGTATGTGGGCGGGACTAAACGCTGACGAATTTAGTGGAAAAAATATGAGGCTCGCCGAGGGTTGATTAGTTCCCAGTGCAAAAATTGCGTTACCGTTTTTGGTTCAAGTTTACTGACATTCTAAATCCATTTTCAAAACATGGATAATTGTTTGAAAATGGATTTAATGTTAAAAATTATGGATTTTATTCTTTAAAAACTGTTTAATCAGTAACACAATGTGACCCACGACAATACTCGTAGAAAAATGCTAGCTATGCATTCTATAAATAGACGGTGAAGATATCACTTCTACACTAAGACGCATAACGATCTCCAGTCATCCGTTATTTTCTTCCGCGTCAAGTAGTTCCGCGTATGAAAACAAATATTAAAGAAAATCGTTGTTGTGAATAACTTTGTTGGCATTCTAAGTGAAATAATAACCGCTTATAGCTACAGAAATATTAATCTATATATACTTAGTACTTTTAAACCTCTGTAGGTATATGTACATTTAACCGTGTACTCTACTTCCGATTTCAAATTATTGTGTAAAGAATGACAGATGTAAACACGTTATGATGAAGGTTTAAAGACACAGCTTATAAATTTTGGACATCAAAAGAAAATTGTAGTATAGTTGTTACATCATGATAGAGGTGAAAATTTCAAGTATATCATGTTTCATGACTTTCTCGTGTTTGCTAGCAAGTGAAATAAATTGAGGCCCATGCATAATTATTGATAAAGTTACTAGTACTGTATTTATGAATATCTCTGACAAAATTGAGTTAGTAAATTGTTTATGCGGCGCCTAGTTCCAAATTGTTAGTCGTTCAGACAATATTTCCACATTTATTTTGAACAACGGGTTAAAGATTAAAAGATTAATTTAGCAGACTACATTTAATTGAGCAGACGACAATTCTCTTCGTAGCTGGTCAACGATAAGACATGTGTAATAAATAGGGAAATATTTTCTATTCACAATTCTATCTAGAGTTGTCAATGGATGGATTTTAACAAAACATTCACAGAAGTATTGTCACCAAGAGCCTTAGGGTACCAAACCCTCTCATCGTCCATGTATGGGTCACATATGGCCATTCAAAGAGAATGAGAGCTTATTACCGTCACTCGGGTGTCGGTATCCGATGTGTCACGTTTGTGTCGGCAGACTTTGTTTATTTCAGTTGTATCAAGATTTTATCTTAAACTCAAGCAGCATAAAATGTAGTTAATTAGGGACTTGTGAGTTTTTTTGCTGTTCGATGCAAAGATCAAATTATGTTAACGCTGCATTTGAACTACGTTTATGCACTCATTGCAGGGCCTCATTTATTATATCAATACTACGTGACACACTAAAATTCTACCGTTGTACATAGCCACGAAAAAGCATGGAAAAGATGTGTCAAATTTTACGATAAGTTGTGTCGTTGATTTCCAGTTACAAAGTTTAATTTGATGAGGATAGTTGGTTGGATAGTCAAATTTTATTGAGTAGACACAAAATTCATACTCTATTTGTTCAGATTACTTGAAGGGGGGAAATTGTTAGAATGTAAACATTGTCACGTGCTTTCAGGTAAATAAACAGTTTACCCGTGATGCGCGGTGTCTCCGTACAAAGGTCAGTCAGACCGTTTGTGTACAGAATGGCTAGCTATGCTTTAGTACCGGGAGGTATGTACATCGTATTTTTATATTGAAATTATGTCATGTGTTAAAAATTATTCTATTATGTAGGTAAATGATTGGTTTATTTAAACTTTATTGCATTTTATTAATTTTCTGAAAAATATCCGTTTCATCAGCGACATTGTCCTTATACCCACGAACGTAATTCTGAAAATTTTGTTTGACTGCATTTGAGTGGCTGTGACTGAATGTATTGTGTTAGCTAGGTTTTAAACACAATTTTTCGTAGTATGTAACCTATCTGCACACTATCTGCTTGCTGGCTACAATAGTGGGAGGTTACAGTGCTTTGATTGCGTATTGTAGTTTTAGAGGCGTAGTGCCGAACTGGCCGGGGTCAAATTTCGTTATAATTTAAATTGTGAAAAATCAATTGCATATTTGAGGCTTAGAATATTTAAAGTCGTTTTATTTGAAGTCTCAACTTCTAATGTTGCGTTTAAATTATTACGTTAAACTGATTCCAAGCGTATTGCCCGAGGTATAGTGAATGTAAATTCTTAGGAGCTACGCCAGATTTCACGAGTTTGCACACACTGCACGTACCACCACAAACTTTCACATACTACCTTTTTACAAGATACCATGCTTTTTCAATTTTATGTTTGTGATTTTTTTTACATAAAATATCAAAATTACGTAAATTATTGAAAATGAGCATGTAGCTCGTGATAACACACTTGATTTTAGGGGGTCAGACCGCCATGAAGGCAATAGTGCAGAATTTTCATATTTGGGACCCCTGAAACGCAAAATCAAGGCCCCCGCTATCCGCACGGCTTTAGGACCCCGGTTACGCGCTTTACCTTGACCTACTTGACCCCCCGAACAGGCCCCATCATATTTGGGGCAGTTTCGTGACGCTAAATTTTTTCGCTCAAAAACTGAGATTTTCTGCATACGCGGACCTGTCGCAAAGTTCAAAATTTCACGAAAATTTTTTTTCTCCAGTTTTGGCCTAAAAAGGTCCCAGCGGGTCCGAATGTAAGTTTCCTCAGCGTTTAAGGTGGACCTTAGCCCTAAAAACCTGTTTTAAGGGGGTCAGACCGCCATGAAGGCAATAGTGCAGAATTTTCATATTTGGGACCCCTGAAAGGCAAAATCGAGGCCCCCGCTATCCGCACCGCTTTAAGACCCCGGTTACGCGCTTTACCTTGACCTACTTGACCCCCCGCACAGACCCCATCATCCCTGGGGCGGTTTCGTGACTCTAAGTTTTTTCGCTCAAAAACTGACATTGACTGCATACGCGCACCTATCCAACAAGTACAGTTTAGGCTAGTCTTAAATATAAAGCCTATGAAATCCCCACTTTTGGCCTGGAAATGCCCCGGGAGACAATGACATTGTCATCCCGGGGCATTTCCAGGCCAAAAGTGGGGATTTCATAGGCGGTTCCAATCCATCTCCAACGTATATAGCCCGCAAACACGTGTGTGGCTGGGCTTTCACACCTCTGAGATGAATAGAACTGAGTATCCCTGTTAATTACAGTAGGAAACCATTGAGAAACATTACCTGGCCTCACGCTTTCCTGTTTGACTTGCGAACCCTGGTTATGCGCGTTTCCTTGACGGATTTGACATCACCGACCAACCCCACCCACCAACCAGCCCGTTTGGCGACTCTGAATCCTCCGCACCAAAATTTGCAATTTCTTGAATTTTCTGCATACGCGGACCTGTCGCAAAGTTCAAAATTTCATGAAAAAATTTTTTCTCCAGTTTTGGCCTAAAAAGGTCCCAGCGGGTCCGAATGTAAGTTTCCTCAGCGTTTAAGGTGGACCTTAGCCCTAAAAACCTGTTTTAAGGGGGTCAGACCGCCATGAAGGCAATAGTGCAGAATTTTCATATTTGGGACCCCTGAAACGCAAAATTGAGGCCCCCGCTATCCGCACGGCTTTAGGACCCCGGTTACGCGCTTTACCTTGACCTACTTGACCCCCCGAACAGTCCCCATCATATTTGGGGCAGTTTCATGACGCTAAATTTTTTCGCTCAAAAACTGACATTTTCTGCATACGCGGACCTGTCGCAAAGTTCAAAATTTCATGAAAATTTTTTTTCTCCAGTTTTGGCCTAAAAAGGTCCCAGCGGGTCCGAATGTAAGTTTCCTCAGCGTTTAAGGTGGACCTTAGCCCTAAAATCCTGTTTTAAGGGGGTCAGACCGCCATGAAGGCAATAGTGCAGAATTTTCATATTTGGGACCCCTGAAACGCAAAATCAAGGCCCCCGCTATCCGCACGGCTTTAGGACCCCGGTTACGCGCTTTACCTTGACCTACTTGACCCCCCGAACAGGCCCCATCATATTTGGGGCAGTTTCGTGACGCTAAATTTTTTCGCTCAAAAACTGAGATTTTCTGCATACGCGGACCTGTCGCAAAGTTCAAAATTTCACGAAAATTTTTTTTCTCCAGTTTTGGCCTAAAAAGGTCCCAGCGGGTCCGAATGTAAGTTTCCTCAGCGTTTAAGGTGGACCTTAGCCCTAAAAACCTGTTTTAAGGGGGTCAGACCGCCATGAAGGCAATAGTGCAGAATTTTCATATTTGGGACCCCTGAAACGCAAAATTGAGGCCCCCGCTATCCGCACGGCTTTAGGACCCCGGTTACGCGCTTTACCTTGACCTACTTGACCCCCCGAACAGTCCCCATCATATTTGGGGCAGTTTCATGACGCTAAATTTTTTCGCTCAAAAACTGACATTTTCTGCATACGCGGACCTGTCGCAAAGTTCAAAATTTCATGAAAATTTTTTTTCTCCAGTTTTGGCCTAAAAAGGTCCCAGCGGGTCCGAATGTAAGTTTCCTCAGCGTTTAAGGTGGACCTTAGCCCTAAAATCCTGTTTTAAGGGGGTCAGACCGCCATGAAGGCAATAGTGCAGAATTTTCATATTTGGGACCCCTGAAACGCAAAATCAAGGCCCCCGCTATCCGCACGGCTTTAGGACCCCGGTTACGCGCTTTACCTTGACCTACTTGACCCCCCGAACAGGCCCCATCATATTTGGGGCAGTTTCGTGACGCTAAATTTTTTCGCTCAAAAACTGAGATTTTCTGCATACGCGGACCTGTCGCAAAGTTCAAAATTTCACGAAAATTTTTTTTCTCCAGTTTTGGCCTAAAAAGGTCCCAGCGGGTCCGAATGTAAGTTTCCTCAGCGTTTAAGGTGGACCTTAGCCCTAAAAACCTGTTTTAAGGGGGTCAGACCGCCATGAAGGCAATAGTGCAGAATTTTCATATTTGGGACCCCTGAAAGGCAAAATCGAGGCCCCCGCTATCCGCACCGCTTTAAGACCCCGGTTACGCGCTTTACCTTGACCTACTTGACCCCCCGCACAGACCCCATCATCCCTGGGGCGGTTTCGTGACTCTAAGTTTTTTCGCTCAAAAACTGACATTGACTGCATACGCGCACCTATCCAACAAGTACAGTTTAGGCTAGTCTTAAATATAAAGCCTATGAAATCCCCACTTTTGGCCTGGAAATGCCCCGGGAGACAATGACATTGTCATCCCGGGGCATTTCCAGGCCAAAAGTGGGGATTTCATAGGCGGTTCCAATCCATCTCCAACGTATATAGCCCGCAAACACGTGTGTGGCTGGGCTTTCACACCTCTGAGATGAATAGAACTGAGTATCCCTGTTAATTACAGTAGGAAACCATTGAGAAACATTACCTGGCCTCACGCTTTCCTGTTTGACTTGCGAACCCTGGTTATGCGCGTTTCCTTGACGGATTTGACATCACCGACCAACCCCACCCACCAACCAGCCCGTTTGGCGACTCTGAATCCTCCGCACCAAAATTTGCAATTTCTTGAATTTTCTGCATACGCGGACCTGTCGCAAAGTTCAAAATTTCATGAAAAAATTTTTTCTCCAGTTTTGGCCTAAAAAGGTCCCAGCGGGTCCGAATGTAAGTTTCCTCAGCGTTTAAGGTGGACCTTAGCCCTAAAAACCTGTTTTAAGGGGGTCAGACCGCCATGAAGGCAATAGTGCAGAATTTTCATATTTGGGACCCCTGAAACGCAAAATTGAGGCCCCCGCTATCCGCACGGCTTTAGGACCCCGGTTACGCGCTTTACCTTGACCTACTTGACCCCCCGAACAGTCCCCATCATATTTGGGGCAGTTTCATGACGCTAAATTTTTTCGCTCAAAAACTGACATTTTCTGCATACGCGGACCTGTCGCAAAGTTCAAAATTTCATGAAAATTTTTTTTCTCCAGTTTTGGCCTAAAAAGGTCCCAGCGGGTCCGAATGTAAGTTTCCTCAGCGTTTAAGGTGGACCTTAGCCCTAAAATCCTGTTTTAAGGGGGTCAGACCGCCATGAAGGCAATAGTGCAGAATTTTCATATTTGGGACCCCTGAAACGCAAAATCAAGGCCCCCGCTATCCGCACGGCTTTAGGACCCCGGTTACGCGCTTTACCTTGACCTACTTGACCCCCCGAACAGGCCCCATCATATTTGGGGCAGTTTCGTGACGCTAAATTTTTTCGCTCAAAAACTGAGATTTTCTGCATACGCGGACCTGTCGCAAAGTTCAAAATTTCACGAAAATTTTTTTTCTCCAGTTTTGGCCTAAAAAGGTCCCAGCGGGTCCGAATGTAAGTTTCCTCAGCGTTTAAGGTGGACCTTAGCCCTAAAAACCTGTTTTAAGGGGGTCAGACCGCCATGAAGGCAATAGTGCAGAATTTTCATATTTGGGACCCCTGAAAGGCAAAATCGAGGCCCCCGCTATCCGCACCGCTTTAAGACCCCGGTTACGCGCTTTACCTTGACCTACTTGACCCCCCGCACAGACCCCATCATCCCTGGGGCGGTTTCGTGACTCTAAGTTTTTTCGCTCAAAAACTGACATTGACTGCATACGCGCACCTATCCAACAAGTACAGTTTAGGCTAGTCTTAAATATAAAGCCTATGAAATCCCCACTTTTGGCCTGGAAATGCCCCGGGAGACAATGACATTGTCATCCCGGGGCATTTCCAGGCCAAAAGTGGGGATTTCATAGGCGGTTCCAATCCATCTCCAACGTATATAGCCCGCAAACACGTGTGTGGCTGGGCTTTCACACCTCTGAGATGAATAGAACTGAGTATCCCTGTTAATTACAGTAGGAAACCATTGAGAAACATTACCTGGCCTCACGCTTTCCTGTTTGACTTGCGAACCCTGGTTATGCGCGTTTCCTTGACGGATTTGACATCACCGACCAACCCCACCCACCAACCAGCCCGTTTGGCGACTCTGAATCCTCCGCACCAAAATTTGCAATTTCTTGAATTTTCTGCATACGCGGACCTGTCGCAAAGTTCAAAATTTCATGAAAAAATTTTTTCTCCAGTTTTGGCCTAAAAAGGTCCCAGCGGGTCCGAATGTAAGTTTCCTCAGCGTTTAAGGTGGACCTTAGCCCTAAAAACCTGTTTTAAGGGGGTCAGACCGCCATGAAGGCAATAGTGCAGAATTTTCATATTTGGGACCCCTGAAACGCAAAATTGAGGCCCCCGCTATCCGCACGGCTTTAGGACCCCGGTTACGCGCTTTACCTTGACCTACTTGACCCCCCGAACAGTCCCCATCATATTTGGGGCAGTTTCATGACGCTAAATTTTTTCGCTCAAAAACTGACATTTTCTGCATACGCGGACCTGTCGCAAAGTTCAAAATTTCATGAAAATTTTTTTTCTCCAGTTTTGGCCTAAAAAGGTCCCAGCGGGTCCGAATGTAAGTTTCCTCAGCGTTTAAGGTGGACCTTAGCCCTAAAATCCTGTTTTAAGGGGGTCAGACCGCCATGAAGGCAATAGTGCAGAATTTTCATATTTGGGACCCCTGAAACGCAAAATCAAGGCCCCCGCTATCCGCACGGCTTTAGGACCCCGGTTACGCGCTTTACCTTGACCTACTTGACCCCCCGAACAGGCCCCATCATATTTGGGGCAGTTTCGTGACGCTAAATTTTTTCGCTCAAAAACTGAGATTTTCTGCATACGCGGACCTGTCGCAAAGTTCAAAATTTCACGAAAATTTTTTTTCTCCAGTTTTGGCCTAAAAAGGTCCCAGCGGGTCCGAATGTAAGTTTCCTCAGCGTTTAAGGTGGACCTTAGCCCTAAAAACCTGTTTTAAGGGGGTCAGACCGCCATGAAGGCAATAGTGCAGAATTTTCATATTTGGGACCCCTGAAAGGCAAAATCGAGGCCCCCGCTATCCGCACCGCTTTAAGACCCCGGTTACGCGCTTTACCTTGACCTACTTGACCCCCCGCACAGACCCCATCATCCCTGGGGCGGTTTCGTGACTCTAAGTTTTTTCGCTCAAAAACTGACATTGACTGCATACGCGCACCTATCCAACAAGTACAGTTTAGGCTAGTCTTAAATATAAAGCCTATGAAATCCCCACTTTTGGCCTGGAAATGCCCCGGGAGACAATGACATTGTCATCCCGGGGCATTTCCAGGCCAAAAGTGGGGATTTCATAGGCGGTTCCAATCCATCTCCAACGTATATAGCCCGCAAACACGTGTGTGGCTGGGCTTTCACACCTCTGAGATGAATAGAACTGAGTATCCCTGTTAATTACAGTAGGAAACCATTGAGAAACATTACCTGGCCTCACGCTTTCCTGTTTGACTTGCGAACCCTGGTTATGCGCGTTTCCTTGACGGATTTGACATCACCGACCAACCCCACCCACCAACCAGCCCGTTTGGCGACTCTGAATCCTCCGCACCAAAATTTGCAATTTCTTGAATTTTCTGCATACGCGGACCTGTCGCAAAGTTCAAAATTTCATGAAAAAATTTTTTCTCCAGTTTTGGCCTAAAAAGGTCCCAGCGGGTCCGAATGTAAGTTTCCTCAGCGTTTAAGGTGGACCTTAGCCCTAAAAACCTGTTTTAAGGGGGTCAGACCGCCATGAAGGCAATAGTGCAGAATTTTCATATTTGGGACCCCTGAAACGCAAAATTGAGGCCCCCGCTATCCGCACGGCTTTAGGACCCCGGTTACGCGCTTTACCTTGACCTACTTGACCCCCCGAACAGTCCCCATCATATTTGGGGCAGTTTCATGACGCTAAATTTTTTCGCTCAAAAACTGACATTTTCTGCATACGCGGACCTGTCGCAAAGTTCAAAATTTCATGAAAATTTTTTTTCTCCAGTTTTGGCCTAAAAAGGTCCCAGCGGGTCCGAATGTAAGTTTCCTCAGCGTTTAAGGTGGACCTTAGCCCTAAAATCCTGTTTTAAGGGGGTCAGACCGCCATGAAGGCAATAGTGCAGAATTTTCATATTTGGGACCCCTGAAACGCAAAATCAAGGCCCCCGCTATCCGCACGGCTTTAGGACCCCCGGTTACGCGCTTTACCTTGACCTACTTGACCCCCCGAACAGGCCCCATCATATTTGGGGCAGTTTCGTGACGCTAAATTTTTTCGCTCAAAAACTGAGATTTTCTGCATACGCGGACCTGTCGCAAAGTTCAAAATTTCACGAAAATTTTTTTTCTCCAGTTTTGGCCTAAAAAGGTCCCAGCGGGTCCGAATGTAAGTTTCCTCAGCGTTTAAGGTGGACCTTAGCCCTAAAAACCTGTTTTAAGGGGGTCAGACCGCCATGAAGGCAATAGTGCAGAATTTTCATATTTGGGACCCCTGAAAGGCAAAATCGAGGCCCCCGCTATCCGCACCGCTTTAAGACCCCGGTTACGCGCTTTACCTTGACCTACTTGACCCCCCGCACAGACCCCATCATCCCTGGGGCGGTTTCGTGACTCTAAGTTTTTTCGCTCAAAAACTGACATTGACTGCATACGCGCACCTATCCAACAAGTACAGTTTAGGCTAGTCTTAAATATAAAGCCTATGAAATCCCCACTTTTGGCCTGGAAATGCCCCGGGAGACAATGACATTGTCATCCCGGGGCATTTCCAGGCCAAAAGTGGGGATTTCATAGGCGGTTCCAATCCATCTCCAACGTATATAGCCCGCAAACACGTGTGTGGCTGGGCTTTCACACCTCTGAGATGAATAGAACTGAGTATCCCTGTTAATTACAGTAGGAAACCATTGAGAAACATTACCTGGCCTCACGCTTTCCTGTTTGACTTGCGAACCCTGGTTATGCGCGTTTCCTTGACGGATTTGACATCACCGACCAACCCCACCCACCAACCAGCCCGTTTGGCGACTCTGAATCCTCCGCACCAAAATTTGCAATTTCTTGAATTTTCTGCATACGCGGACCTGTCGCAAAGTTCAAAATTTCATGAAAAAATTTTTTCTCCAGTTTTGGCCTAAAAAGGTCCCAGCGGGTCCGAATGTAAGTTTCCTCAGCGTTTAAGGTGGACCTTAGCCCTAAAAACCTGTTTTAAGGGGGTCAGACCGCCATGAAGGCAATAGTGCAGAATTTTCATATTTGGGACCCCTGAAACGCAAAATTGAGGCCCCCGCTATCCGCACGGCTTTAGGACCCCGGTTACGCGCTTTACCTTGACCTACTTGACCCCCCGAACAGTCCCCATCATATTTGGGGCAGTTTCATGACGCTAAATTTTTTCGCTCAAAAACTGACATTTTCTGCATACGCGGACCTGTCGCAAAGTTCAAAATTTCATGAAAATTTTTTTTCTCCAGTTTTGGCCTAAAAAGGTCCCAGCGGGTCCGAATGTAAGTTTCCTCAGCGTTTAAGGTGGACCTTAGCCCTAAAATCCTGTTTTAAGGGGGTCAGACCGCCATGAAGGCAATAGTGCAGAATTTTCATATTTGGGACCCCTGAAACGCAAAATCAAGGCCCCCGCTATCCGCACGGCTTTAGGACCCCGGTTACGCGCTTTACCTTGACCTACTTGACCCCCCGAACAGGCCCCATCATATTTGGGGCAGTTTCGTGACGCTAAATTTTTTCGCTCAAAAACTGAGATTTTCTGCATACGCGGACCTGTCGCAAAGTTCAAAATTTCACGAAAATTTTTTTTCTCCAGTTTTGGCCTAAAAAGGTCCCAGCGGGTCCGAATGTAAGTTTCCTCAGCGTTTAAGGTGGACCTTAGCCCTAAAAACCTGTTTTAAGGGGGTCAGACCGCCATGAAGGCAATAGTGCAGAATTTTCATATTTGGGACCCCTGAAAGGCAAAATCGAGGCCCCCGCTATCCGCACCGCTTTAAGACCCCGGTTACGCGCTTTACCTTGACCTACTTGACCCCCCGCACAGACCCCATCATCCCTGGGGCGGTTTCGTGACTCTAAGTTTTTTCGCTCAAAAACTGACATTGACTGCATACGCGCACCTATCCAACAAGTACAGTTTAGGCTAGTCTTAAATATAAAGCCTATGAAATCCCCACTTTTGGCCTGGAAATGCCCCGGGAGACAATGACATTGTCATCCCGGGGCATTTCCAGGCCAAAAGTGGGGATTTCATAGGCGGTTCCAATCCATCTCCAACGTATATAGCCCGCAAACACGTGTGTGGCTGGGCTTTCACACCTCTGAGATGAATAGAACTGAGTATCCCTGTTAATTACAGTAGGAAACCATTGAGAAACATTACCTGGCCTCACGCTTTCCTGTTTGACTTGCGAACCCTGGTTATGCGCGTTTCCTTGACGGATTTGACATCACCGACCAACCCCACCCACCAACCAGCCCGTTTGGCGACTCTGAATCCTCCGCACCAAAATTTGCAATTTCTTGAATTTTCTGCATACGCGGACCTGTCGCAAAGTTCAAAATTTCATGAAAAAATTTTTTCTCCAGTTTTGGCCTAAAAAGGTCCCAGCGGGTCCGAATGTAAGTTTCCTCAGCGTTTAAGGTGGACCTTAGCCCTAAAAACCTGTTTTAAGGGGGTCAGACCGCCATGAAGGCAATAGTGCAGAATTTTCATATTTGGGACCCCTGAAACGCAAAATTGAGGCCCCCGCTATCCGCACGGCTTTAGGACCCCGGTTACGCGCTTTACCTTGACCTACTTGACCCCCCGAACAGTCCCCATCATATTTGGGGCAGTTTCATGACGCTAAATTTTTTCGCTCAAAAACTGACATTTTCTGCATACGCGGACCTGTCGCAAAGTTCAAAATTTCATGAAAATTTTTTTTCTCCAGTTTTGGCCTAAAAAGGTCCCAGCGGGTCCGAATGTAAGTTTCCTCAGCGTTTAAGGTGGACCTTAGCCCTAAAATCCTGTTTTAAGGGGGTCAGACCGCCATGAAGGCAATAGTGCAGAATTTTCATATTTGGGACCCCTGAAACGCAAAATCAAGGCCCCCGCTATCCGCACGGCTTTAGGACCCCGGTTACGCGCTTTACCTTGACCTACTTGACCCCCCGAACAGGCCCCATCATATTTGGGGCAGTTTCGTGACGCTAAATTTTTTCGCTCAAAAACTGAGATTTTCTGCATACGCGGACCTGTCGCAAAGTTCAAAATTTCACGAAAATTTTTTTTCTCCAGTTTTGGCCTAAAAAGGTCCCAGCGGGTCCGAATGTAAGTTTCCTCAGCGTTTAAGGTGGACCTTAGCCCTAAAAACCTGTTTTAAGGGGGTCAGACCGCCATGAAGGCAATAGTGCAGAATTTTCATATTTGGGACCCCTGAAAGGCAAAATCGAGGCCCCCGCTATCCGCACCGCTTTAAGACCCCGGTTACGCGCTTTACCTTGACCTACTTGACCCCCCGCACAGACCCCATCATCCCTGGGGCGGTTTCGTGACTCTAAGTTTTTTCGCTCAAAAACTGACATTGACTGCATACGCGCACCTATCCAACAAGTACAGTTTAGGCTAGTCTTAAATATAAAGCCTATGAAATCCCCACTTTTGGCCTGGAAATGCCCCGGGAGACAATGACATTGTCATCCCGGGGCATTTCCAGGCCAAAAGTGGGGATTTCATAGGCGGTTCCAATCCATCTCCAACGTATATAGCCCGCAAACACGTGTGTGGCTGGGCTTTCACACCTCTGAGATGAATAGAACTGAGTATCCCTGTTAATTACAGTAGGAAACCATTGAGAAACATTACCTGGCCTCACGCTTTCCTGTTTGACTTGCGAACCCTGGTTATGCGCGTTTCCTTGACGGATTTGACATCACCGACCAACCCCACCCACCAACCAGCCCGTTTGGCGACTCTGAATCCTCCGCACCAAAATTTGCAATTTCTTGAATTTTCTGCATACGCGGACCTGTCGCAAAGTTCAAAATTTCATGAAAAAATTTTTTCTCCAGTTTTGGCCTAAAAAGGTCCCAGCGGGTCCGAATGTAAGTTTCCTCAGCGTTTAAGGTGGACCTTAGCCCTAAAAACCTGTTTTAAGGGGGTCAGACCGCCATGAAGGCAATAGTGCAGAATTTTCATATTTGGGACCCCTGAAACGCAAAATTGAGGCCCCCGCTATCCGCACGGCTTTAGGACCCCGGTTACGCGCTTTACCTTGACCTACTTGACCCCCCGAACAGTCCCCATCATATTTGGGGCAGTTTCATGACGCTAAATTTTTTCGCTCAAAAACTGACATTTTCTGCATACGCGGACCTGTCGCAAAGTTCAAAATTTCATGAAAATTTTTTTTCTCCAGTTTTGGCCTAAAAAGGTCCCAGCGGGTCCGAATGTAAGTTTCCTCAGCGTTTAAGGTGGACCTTAGCCCTAAAATCCTGTTTTAAGGGGGTCAGACCGCCATGAAGGCAATAGTGCAGAATTTTCATATTTGGGACCCCTGAAACGCAAAATCAAGGCCCCCGCTATCCGCACGGCTTTAGGACCCCGGTTACGCGCTTTACCTTGACCTACTTGACCCCCCGAACAGGCCCCATCATATTTGGGGCAGTTTCGTGACGCTAAATTTTTTCGCTCAAAAACTGAGATTTTCTGCATACGCGGACCTGTCGCAAAGTTCAAAATTTCACGAAAATTTTTTTTCTCCAGTTTTGGCCTAAAAAGGTCCCAGCGGGTCCGAATGTAAGTTTCCTCAGCGTTTAAGGTGGACCTTAGCCCTAAAAACCTGTTTTAAGGGGGTCAGACCGCCATGAAGGCAATAGTGCAGAATTTTCATATTTGGGACCCCTGAAAGGCAAAATCGAGGCCCCCGCTATCCGCACCGCTTTAAGACCCCGGTTACGCGCTTTACCTTGACCTACTTGACCCCCCGCACAGACCCCATCATCCCTGGGGCGGTTTCGTGACTCTAAGTTTTTTCGCTCAAAAACTGACATTGACTGCATACGCGCACCTATCCAACAAGTACAGTTTAGGCTAGTCTTAAATATAAAGCCTATGAAATCCCCACTTTTGGCCTGGAAATGCCCCGGGAGACAATGACATTGTCATCCCGGGGCATTTCCAGGCCAAAAGTGGGGATTTCATAGGCGGTTCCAATCCATCTCCAACGTATATAGCCCGCAAACACGTGTGTGGCTGGGCTTTCACACCTCTGAGATGAATAGAACTGAGTATCCCTGTTAATTACAGTAGGAAACCATTGAGAAACATTACCTGGCCTCACGCTTTCCTGTTTGACTTGCGAACCCTGGTTATGCGCGTTTCCTTGACGGATTTGACATCACCGACCAACCCCACCCACCAACCAGCCCGTTTGGCGACTCTGAATCCTCCGCACCAAAATTTGCAATTTCTTGAATTTTCTGCATACGCGGACCTGTCGCAAAGTTCAAAATTTCATGAAAAAATTTTTTCTCCAGTTTTGGCCTAAAAAGGTCCCAGCGGGTCCGAATGTAAGTTTCCTCAGCGTTTAAGGTGGACCTTAGCCCTAAAAACCTGTTTTAAGGGGGTCAGACCGCCATGAAGGCAATAGTGCAGAATTTTCATATTTGGGACCCCTGAAACGCAAAATTGAGGCCCCCGCTATCCGCACGGCTTTAGGACCCCGGTTACGCGCTTTACCTTGACCTACTTGACCCCCCGAACAGTCCCCATCATATTTGGGGCAGTTTCATGACGCTAAATTTTTTCGCTCAAAAACTGACATTTTCTGCATACGCGGACCTGTCGCAAAGTTCAAAATTTCATGAAAATTTTTTTTCTCCAGTTTTGGCCTAAAAAGGTCCCAGCGGGTCCGAATGTAAGTTTCCTCAGCGTTTAAGGTGGACCTTAGCCCTAAAATCCTGTTTTAAGGGGGTCAGACCGCCATGAAGGCAATAGTGCAGAATTTTCATATTTGGGACCCCTGAAACGCAAAATCAAGGCCCCCGCTATCCGCACGGCTTTAGGACCCCGGTTACGCGCTTTACCTTGACCTACTTGACCCCCCGAACAGGCCCCATCATATTTGGGGCAGTTTCGTGACGCTAAATTTTTTCGCTCAAAAACTGAGATTTTCTGCATACGCGGACCTGTCGCAAAGTTCAAAATTTCACGAAAATTTTTTTTCTCC